>OU612041.1:4306568-5718443 GCA_914767945.1 Eilema depressum | reverse complement strand
CGTAAAATTAAACGTGCGGTGATATAATAAATATCACGATCGATTTGACACTCTCTGTGGCCTGGGGCGTAGCCGTAGAGCGCACGACTGCAAGTTCAGGGGCGCGGGTTCGATTTCTGCTCAGTGCAAATATTTGTATACATGAATATGTATTTTTGCATTGGTCTAAGTGTGTATGTATAATAAATTATGTATGTATTTATAAAAAAAAATATCATTATGTTTATTCTCATTCTAGAAGCCATAACACAAGCTGTATAAAAATGTCCTAGAATATTTCTTATTTCTTTGCTAAGTAATCAGATTCTTGCATTTTTAATTAATAATTTTGATTGATCTTCTTATTTTTTCTGTTTTTATTCTCTTTTTAAAAGTATTAGTAACTAAAAATAGTAATTTTCCCTTCAACCCCTCCAGCTAAGCCAAATTGCTTGTGTTATGAACAGGTTCACGTCAGTGGTGAAATGCACTGAAATGACCAAAATTTGAACCCGGAACCTCTCGATCGAAGACAGGCTAACCCTTTCTTAACCACTAAGCTACTGATGCTTTCTTCGTATCTTTGTATGTTTAAATAGAAATATTTTAAAAAAAGGTTTTCAACACCTGAAAAGAAAATAACAAAAAAAATAAACACTCACCTTAATTTCTTCTTTCTAGTCTTTCACAAAAAAAAAACTTGTCACTTTACAAAAATAATAATTACTGTTATTATTGATAATAATAAGCACGTCTGATAACTATTGCGGATGGACGTCAACTGTTATGGTATGCACTTACTTAATGCTGAACAAGGATTATAGAATAAAAACCAGGGGCGCGCAACCTTTAGGCGTTTTTGTCCTACAAGAGCGCATAACGCGTTTTAATTTTCATACTAGTTTTGTATGAAAATTACTGCACGTACTGTGTACGTGAATTTACACCGTTGCCCTTTTTTGTTTTTAAAGTAATAAGTATTTTGTGCACAATAGTTAAATTACTAAAAGTAATCAAAAATATACTTGAATACTACTGAATTAGTTACAATCTATCTATATGTATATAAAAATCAATGCCACTTTTCGTATTTAGCTTATAACTCAAGAACGGCTGAACCGATTTGGCTAATTTTAGTCTTGAAATATTCGTGGATGCCCAGGGAAGGTTTAAAGAGTGAGAAAATAGGTGCAGCGGGAACGGGATCAAAAATTCACGCGGGCTGAAAAAAAATTGGCGGTACGAAGTACGCCGGAACAGCTAGTTCAGTATAAAAAAAGCCTCCAAAAATCTGCTTATTTGTAGAGATTTTGAAGCGGTAGGCAGTTATGTATTAACAGAAAACCCACAGTTCCGACAGGCGAGCCAGAGTGAGTCGTTGATAGTGTTATACTTAGAAGTAAAAATCATAGCTTGCACACGTAATAATTTAGAAATTCTGAACTATAAACATTTAATTCACAAACTTATAAAGCCTTTTTCCTGTTCTATAGTTTCTTATTATAGAGTTTATAGAGTCTTCACCTTGGTTCAGTCTGCCTATTTTGTCAATAATATCTTACATTTCATTGACAGTCTCTATTTTGAGAGGCACTAGGTAAATTCGCTTCCCAAGTTCATTTTATTCGTTTTTGATAGAGTTCACGCGGGTGGAGCCACTAGCGTAGGATTTTTTTTGCTTTACCACTTAGGTGGCAGACAAGCACACGGCCCAACTGGTGGAAAATGGTTACCGTAGCCAATGGACACGTGCTGCCAAACCACAGCAGGGAGTTGATTCCACTACTTGAGCGTGGGTGGGGTGAAATTCCTTTCATCACAATGTGTGACAATGAATTCCCTGGCCGTGGCAAGCAGTGTGATGATAAAATGTAGCTGTGAGTATCATGTAACTCTTCTATGTTAGTAGTATTCGTAATATCAATTGTATGGTCCCAAAATATTTTGCATGCAGTGAACCTGTGTAACGTGTTGAACATTATTTTTTATTACACCTGTACACCCGAACATTTTTTAAGCATAAAATTGAATTGAATTTGAATTTTGAATTATATAGCCGTGTCAGACAATTCATCTTTTTAGTTGACAAAATGTTGCGAACCCCTGAATCAGCACGGCGTTTAACTCAGCATATTCGTATAGTACGTGTACGTTAGCGACACGGACGGACAAACAGCCCAAGTTCACCAAACTTGTAAACATACCATGTCGCTGACATGTACGAAACTAGTTATTTGTCGGAAGTTCTAGTATAGTCTTATAACGTTCATCATCTGGTACCGGTAATGATAAAGCCAGATTTTTTTTTCGCGAAGGTTAGAATCTTAATATGGCGTAGCGGGCTACCAGGAGGCGCGGGTTCGATTCCCGCTCAGAGCAAATATTTGTATGCTAATATTATAAACGTGAAAGTTTGTGAGTATGTGAGGATGTTGGTTACTCTTTCACGTAAAAACTACTGAATGGATTTTAATGAAACTTTACAATAGTATAGCTTATACATCAGAATAACACACAGGCTATATCAGCGATGCACGGGATCAGAACTCCACGAGGGCGGAGCCGCGGGCAACAGCTAGTGTCTATCTATAATAAAATTGTAATATATTAAAAAAATACTTGGGTTGTGTTATTATAACGATATTTTAGTTTTTAAATTCAAGCGTCGATATCTTCGTGTTTGAGGAGTCCGCCTTACGACCAAGAGGAATTCTGACCATTGCACGCAAGCTTAGCTGGAGGTGAATTTTTTTTTTTTTTTTTTTTACCTTCAGGCGAGCCGAAGTCAAATTGACGTAGGACACATCAATTTGACTTCGCCTCGCCTTATGGTAAGCTGAAGGCAAAGTCTCTGAAAAGAGAGAATAGAGCCACCCCATCTGTTCCTGTGGGTGTCGTAGAAGGCGACTAAGGGATAGGGCTGTTCTCCATCCGACAGTAAACATACAGCCCATGAAAAGCGCCCACTTAGGCTCGCCCCCTATTACGTGGGACGGAAAATCATTGTTAGCGAAATGTAGGATGATAAGATAATACAACTCTGCCTACTCCATCCGGGATTTACAGGCGTGAGTATAATTATGTACTTTTGTACCTTATGTAGGTACCTAAGAGTATTATTGTTTACTAGCTTTTGCCCGAGGCTCCACCCGCGTGGATGTCGGTTATCGCGACCAAACATTGCCTATGTCCTTTCTCAAGGTCTAAATTACCCCTATACCAAATTTTATCAAAATCGGTTCAGTGGTTTAGGCGTGAAAGCGTAACAGACAGACAGACAGAGTTAGGTACTTTCGCATATAAAATATTAGTATGGATTTTACAGATTCTATCGCGATTATAGACAGAGGAACATACTTTCGCCATTTCACAGAATCGTTGATTTCACTATACACCGTAACATAGGTCTAAAAATTTTTAATGACTGAATACAAAATACAATATAGTGACGTATTAAACTATTATATAATCTGTGGCACTATGGAATAAATAACGACAAAAAGGATTTTATTTTTAAATATCTTTTTGTATTTAACGATAGGAAATAAAACGAACGGAAAAATTTGAGCTAAAAATAGTTTTAAACAGTACTGTTGCGTAGATAGAATAAATTGAATTTATAATTAAGTATTGGAGATCATGTTGATATTTTGGCGCGAACTCGTATAGACAACATAAAGGAAGTTATTCTCCGTGTGTAGTTGGTATTACGTAAGATTTTCTTTGTGTTTGATCACTTTGATCTATACGAAACACAAAGAATTACCTATACAGAATGGAAGATTTCGGTCGGTTGGTCCCGGTTGTCATATGAACATCTATGACCTAACGGGTAGTTGGAGCCCTCAAAAGTCCGACTCTCTCTCATCCTAGCGTTAATTCCCAGTCGCATCCGAAGCTTTTCAGCTCGGAGTCTGGGGTCCGCTTTACCAGCTTTACCAACTACAGATTTGGCTAGACCTCGATATTTTTTCGTGAAGCGATTGCCATCTGACCTCCACAGCCCAATGATAACATTAGGCGATATCGAAGCTTTGCAGCTAGACCGTTGTTTTTGGATTTTTTAGGGCTCCAACTACCCGTAACGACTGCCATAGATGTTCTTTTTCATGAACACAAATATTTGCACTGAGCGGGGATCGAACCCGCGCAAAACCCGCGCGGCGCGCCTCCTGCGCAGCAGCCGCGTTCACTACCGCTACGCCACGGAGGCAGTCAAAAGTCCGACTAGTCTAACATAAAGAACTTTGATAAAGTCTGATGGCAGTCGCTTTACGGAAAATATCCAAGTTCAGTCGTATCACAGTTAAACTACAAAGCCGACCCCAACTAACTGTACAAAAGGCTCAGAGAATGATAAAGGTCATGGAATTCTTTACCTGACTTTAGCCTCTCTGGCGTGGTGGTAGTGAACGCGGCCGCTACGCAGGAGGCGCGGGTTTGATCCCCGCTCGGTGCAAATATTTGTACGCATGAATATGGGTATTTGCATTTGTGCGGTCGTGTCCCGGTTGTCATGCGAACATCTATTGCGTTACGAGTAGTTGGAGCCCTAAACCTAGAACTTTGATATCGCTAATTCTGGAGGTCAGATGGCAATCGTCGTTGTACTGGAAAGCCCTCAACTGACCAGAGAAAAAGGCTCAGAGAATGATGTCAATCAATCAATTATCCTATCGCAGTCCACTGCTGGACATAGGCCTCTCCTAATGTTGGGATTGGCCTACTGTCTCCACGCTGGTCAGACGGGTTGGTTTTATTTTATTTCGAGTGTTCCTTCTCTCGCAGTGATATCGTCTGCGTATGTTTCCGTTATTCGCCTCTTACGACACCCTTCGGATGAGATGGGGTGGTGCTTTCTCTGTCACCACACGACTGACTGGAGAAAAGCTCAGAAAATTATAATAAAGGATATGAAATTCTTTACCAGCACACGTGTTATGATGGTTACTATTTGCGTACAGAACCCAAAAATTATCTACAGCACTGCAATTCACTAAGCGAGCACAACGATGCGACAACGATGCGAGGCGCAACGTAGATTGTCATTGGCCAGATTGTATCACGTCATTGGAAATTAACCAATGACAGTGTCTATCGCGCACATCGTTGCGACTCGCATCGTTGTCGCATCGTTGTGCTTGTTAGTGAATTGCACAGCAGGTACGTATTCGACGTTTTGTTCACTTTTGGGTCTAAAATTCTCAAATTCAGGTCCATAAGAACACCTTCAAACTTATAAATATTTTGAAGGTGTCCTAAATTAACATTTTAAGGTTGTAACTATGCAACCTTTTAATGTTGTGTTTACATAATGCTCACGCCTACTTCCTCCGGGGTAGGTAGAGATATATCAGCCCCCTATTTGACTCTATCGTTACATACTTCACGAGATTCCTCCACTGTCTATAATTCTTTCATGCAAGTTCGCCGTTTTCGAGTGCTTCTGACTTGACCTCAAATGTTGGTATACCGCCGTTTGCCCGAATTTTATTTACCCTAATATCATTTGTCATAATAGTCAACAGCCATAATATTAACAGACATAATATTCATTTGCCCTACTCTTATTTGCTATATTAATCACGTGCTAGAATCTTTGTTTCCCATAAAGTCACTTACCATAACATCATTTGTCAGAATCATTGTAAGCCCTAATTATCACATGCCATAATTATCACATGCCATAATTATCACATGCCCTAACTATCACATGCCATAATTATCACATGCCATAATTATCACATGCCATAATTATCATATGCCATAACATCAACTGCCATCGACATTGCGTAACAGTGACAGTGTGTAACGGTTGTTATATCAGGTGAAACTGGATGCAATCGGGACTTTAGGGCACCCCGACTCGGATAGGTTAGGTTAGAAGGGGATGGCGGGGTCGTTTGAGCGAGCGAAGCGAGCGAATAGACCCCGCTATCCCCTTCGTGGTTATTTTTTTATGAACCACCCAGAAGTAGTTTGGTTAGGTGCCATTTGAGTTAGGTTAGAACTGTGACCATTAACCCATCCACCCATCACACCCATCGACATCGACAGCCAGAAAGAGCAAGAAGAAAATATTATGTCTAATATTCATTATGGCATTTAAATATTATGTCTAATAATCAATATGGCGTATAAATATTATGTCCAATAATCATTATGGCGTTTAAATATTATGTCTAATAATTATTATGGCAAATAAAAATATGTAAAACAATACGTATGGCACTCGTATGTTATGGTATCTAAGTTTCGGGCAAGTAAAAGTATGTCATATGTCTTTTAGGTCAAACAAAATATTCGGGCAAATGAAATTCGGGTAAATGAAATTCGGGAATACGATGATTATGGCATATAATCTTCGGTTAAACAATAGACAACCCTCAAATGTTCTGTGAGGTCGACCCCGGCCTGCCTGCTCACTTACCTACCCTTGTGCCTTCCCATGTTCTCCATATGACCGTAAAGCTCATTGGAAAGGTTTTGTGCTGTCAGTGGGAAGACTTGTTCTGCTTGTCTTCTGCGCTGACGGCACAGATCTCTCTGTTCTTACAGGGTCGGCAGTACGAGTGTGACTCCCCTGGTGTTGCACTCGCCAATAGGCCACGGTAACCACTTTCCATCAGGTGATCCGTGTGCTTGTCTGCGGTAATCGTCTCGCCCCCTATTACGTGGAAGTGTAAGTCACACTAGTTTGAATATGGCACTTATGCCTTTGACCCTGTAGGAACCTATAGGTAATACCCTTCTTGAAGCCCTATATTGTAGTCGCTTGGGAAAACCACAGCAGGGAGTCTCATAAATATAGGTAGAATGTTTTTGAGCTTATAATAATATTATTCTTCTACTTTTCCAAATGACGATTTCGATCTTTGCCCTTTTGAGAATTTAATTCAATTGAAATACATACATATTAATTTATAATTATGCATGCGTTAGTCTGTTTGTCGCTTGACCTTATATACTGGTGTCCATAAATGGCTTTAATTTAAATTTTTAGTTTGGGTAGTGTTCATTTTGTATGCAAAGTTATAATAAGGATACTAGCTGTTGCTTGCGGCTACCCTGCGTGGAATTCTGATCCCGTTTATTGCTGATAGTAGCATGATAATAATGTAGCTTATGCCCGCTTAGCTTATACCAAACATAGCCTATAGACTACTGGCCCGTGTACAAAAATGATGGGTCATTTGAACCACCAGGTGACCTATATAGAACGATATAAGAACATAAAATAATAAGATTCAGCACTATGCCGTCACTTGTAAGCTGTCCAACTGAGTGCAGGTGAGTACAGGTACAAAGTACAGGTAGAGTGAGTGCATTTTGGTCATATATTTTTGTACGGCATTCTTACCATCGATAGATCCATGAAAAATAACAAGCAAACGCGTAGTGCTGTACAAAAAATGGTGAGCCACAAAGTCGGAATTTTTATTTTATTTTCCGACATTACCAGGGTAAATTTGGTCATTTGATTTTGTACGGCATCAGTTTCATAATATTTCAATACTGCTTCTAATCCATTATTCCGCAACGCCGTACAAAAATCATGCGACATGGTGAAGTAATCGTGGGTTACAACCCCCTCTTCTTCACCTGCACTCAGTTGGACAGCTTACAAGTGACGGCATAGTGCTGAATCTTATTATTTTATGCTCTTATATCGTTCTATAAAGGTCACCTGGTGGTTCAAATGACCCATCATTTTTGTACACGGGCCAGTAGTCTACTATGTCCTTCCCCGAGGTCTAATCTACCCCTATACCAAATTTTATCAAAATCGATTCAGTGGTTTAGTCGTGAAAGCGTGACAGACAGACAGCGGTACTTTCGCATTTATAATATTAGTATGGATGTTGGTTCTGCTAATGTAGTTTCCTAATGGCGAAAGAATTTTTAAAATCGGTTCAGTAGTTTTGGTCGTTACATACAAAAATACATAATATCTTTTTATAATAAGTATTAATATAGATTACCGTCTTTTAGTATTTATAGGCAGAATAAATATCTATATCAATGATGCATTATTGACACGCCATGCAAGAACATCATGGCCGCTTTCAAAATAGGCGCAAACACTAATTACAATACATTATCGTATTACAGTAGGTACATTATGGTACAAGTGTGTAAAGTTGGTTTTACCGCTGAGGCGCCATTGAGAGAGCCGAGGACGGTAATCACCAATACACACGTGTGTCATACAACGTTTTTCAACACACTTGCGAATAAAATAATAAAATACTGAACATTAATTCGTTTTCCTATGCGCGCTCATCTAACAATACCGATCGATCATAGATATTTAAAAGAATGAGGTTTGAATTTAACTTTTTTTTTCTTTTTCTCTGTAAATACAGAGAAAAAAAATAAAAAAAATATTAATTAACTGAATGAGACGATGGCTAGTTGGGGTGCTGACTGCAAGAACTTAGTCAGCGAATTGGGGCGTAGGTTGAGAGTTAAAACCGGTGACTCTTGCTCCGCTTCATGCCTGGGGCAAAGGTTGGCCGTTGCTATTCAACGGGGCAATGTCGCCACCGTCATCGGCACCTTTGCCCCTGGAACAGTGAGGCGGGTTAATTGAATAATTTTGACAATTTATTCGCATTTAGTATTTAAGGTGACATGTGAAACCAAATTATGTAAATTATGTATTAAACTAAAATCCCTACTAATATTATAAATGCGAAAGTAACTCTGTCTGTCTGTCTGTCTGTCTGTCTGTCTGTCTGTCTGTCTGTCTCACTTTTACGACTAAACCGCTGAACCGATTTTGATGAAATTTGGTATAGAGGTAGGTTAGACCTTGAGAAAGGACATAGGCTGTGTTTGGTCGCGATAACCGACATCCACGCGGGCGGAGCCGCGGGCAAAAGCTAGTATAAAATAAATATTATATCAAGAACCAAGCGGTTCGTCGACTCCTTCTGCCGCACCATTAAGTCCTGGAATTCCTTACCAGTTCACGTGTTTCCCCTCTTCCTACAGTCCCGGGTCCTTTAAGCGGGGCGTGAAAAAGCATCTGATGAGCCCGTCAAGCTGAGTGCCACCATTGTAACATGGTACGTGTCTATAACGGTGACCCTCTTTTCCGAGCCTTCAGCTTACCATCAGGCGAGGTGAAGTCAAATGACGTGTCCTATATTAAAAAAACCACTTTGAGAAATATCCATTAAATGAGTTATGTTATTATAAATTGTTTCTCTGATCCTTAACTCTCGGGACTATGGAGTCTCGGACCTTTGGAAGGCGCGCCCTTAGAGGCCCTTTCAAGAGAGTTTAATATGCTAGGGATACACACACATGACGGATACCATCCCCGAGTGCACAAAATGATACACCCGGATACACACCGGAGGGCGGAGACACCACCAAAATAAAAATTTCTGACCAACTACCTGAGCTACGTGGGTATAAGAAATTCTCCTATGTATAGGGGCGACCGACGGTCGGGCCATCTATCGAAATTCTTACGTACTAATGGAATTAATATAAGAAGGGTTATCATTTTAGAAGATTTTAGAGGTTCAGAGTGCATAATGAAACTCCACCCATCAGCGAAATGGATGGCATCGGCGAAAAAAGGACCCCCGACTTCGACTTAAGAGTGTTGACCATGGATTTCTCTCCAATATTAACCACTTATTTACTATACCTAAGTACAGGGCGTCCCACGGCGATGCCACATGGAGGGAAAGTACCTTAAATCCTTAAGTTAGCTCATTTTACTTAAAGGAGACATAATTTAATTTTTAAAAAGAAACAAAATTGCATTTAAAGTTTTTTTAAAATTCGCTAGCCACACCCGGTAATCGAACCGACTAAAATTCTCTCTAAGAAACATGGTAATTTAAATGAAAGGATGAACTTTGAGTTGAAGTGTTTTATTTTGCCAAATTGAATTTATAATTTTAGGTTTCAAGGACTTCCTTTCATTTAATTTACCGTGTTTCTGAGAGAGATTTGATCCTTATGGTTGACACTATCGATTGATGCCATAAAAATACAGGTGTTACTTTTTCGGATTTTAGTCGGTTCGATTACTTACCGGGTGTGGCAAGCGAATTTTAAAAAATCTTTGAATGCAGTTTTGTTTCTTTTTAAAAATAAAATGATGGCTACTTTAAGTAAAATGAGCTAACTTAAGGATTTAAGGTTCTTTCTCTTCATGTGGCATCGCCGTGGGACGCCCTGTAGGTATAGGTATATCAAAACCTGGTAACTTGCAACAAAAAAAATATAAATAATACTAATAAATCTACTAACAATATTTACTGTACAAAGTTTTTTTGACCAGACCAGTATGAAATAAATAAGTAATAATGTAATTTAAGTAGTCGGTAATCGGGAAGATGCAGAAATTTTAAGGAAGCGCCTAAAATTTATAAATAGCAATACACACAACGATGAAATATTTTTGCAGATTTATTTATTTAAATTAATGACAATTACGTAGTCTGCGTTAATAACCTTTACGTGCTCATACTCAAAGCAGTAGTTCAAGACTGAATATTTTAAAAAGTGAAATCAAATCATACAACATACTCTTCAACTCTAGTACCTATACCTTGGGATAATTATAATCTTGAATCTAAAATGTGCACTATACGCTCTGAGGAATCTTCCTCATATTAACGCAACCAATTCCATCAAGAATCAAACGGTTTGGCACCTCTTTTCTTTGCCGTACTATAATCTTGGAATTATTTACCAGCTCACGAGTTTCCTTCTCCTACAGTCCCGGCTCATTTAAGCAGGGAAAAGCATCCATTGAGATCCTTAACGGTATTGAGGGTCCCAATGGATGCGTTGGCCATTGGAAAGGTACATTTTGAGTTGCATTTGTCAGACGATCAAATTTTTTTAGATATAGGTACCTCGGGACGCGTATCTTGGACCTAAATCGCGAGACAAATGAAGTCCTGAGCACGCGGATTGTGGTGAATTTGAGGTCGTCCATCGCTGTAGCACCCCGTGCTATCCTCACTCACAATACACCCACCACACTTTTCCAAGATGGCGGCCGTGGGACAAGGGTTGAAATGTTAAATGAATAAAATGATTTTTAATATCAGGTAGAGTAGAGTCATATTGACAAGCCTGAGAAGTGTGAGAAAAATATTAATATACCTACCTATTAATTAAAAAGAGCCAAGGTCTTCTTAAGTCATTATGTAATCATCAGTAGGTAGTAATCTATGAGAAAGATGTTGACTGAACTTTAAACTTTCTAGCTGGTATGGAATGGAACCTCTGTGATAGTGAAGTTCATTGCTCAAAGTATCTATTCAGTTTTACGATGACTATTCGATTATTCATTCAAAAATCGATACCTTTGCAGGTATCTACTTTGCAATGCAATCAGGCAATGATAATCTGTATAGCGATTTTGACAAAAATGGTTAAACAAGTCAACTGTAAGTAGTATTGTATGCAGCCATGAGAACATTTTCCCTCGAAGCCAGTGGTCGATTTACTCCTCGTGCACCTTTTGGTTTAGTTTTTTTCAGGTTTTCTGGCAGCGACTGTCGCTTGACTTCCCAACTCTGAAAGGAAAGCTTGCGCCAGGGCCATATCCTTATATCAGCATCAGCACCTGTACCATCTTGCATGTGATTTGGGCTTGGGTTCCGAAGATCTTGATGAGGCCTCAGAAACACGACACAGATCTCTGTAAATGACTGCGTCAGCTATATTTTATGTATTAACGTTGGTAAACTTACACAAAATAATCATAAGTCTGATAAAACTTTATCGATTCCACAGAACACTAATCGATACCGTCGATTCGAGTAAACGATTTGTAATTACAAATCGGCTGCTCCACACTACTGCTCAGCTAGATTTCGCAGAATATGAAAGTAATGAAGCGTGTCGACTAAAAGAGCTTATGTTATGTTTTCTTAGAGAAAGTTGCACTGTAAAAGAAACCAATAGAGTTCAAAATAAATATTTTGTTATTTCCTACATAAGTCTCAGGGATAAGGTTTGTTGTAAGTGAATGGGCACTCACACATTGGAATTGAAGGTGTAAAGAATAACGCAAGTGCAATTTGAACCTTATAGCAAACTAAAAGAAAGTTGCTAATGATTCAGCAAGTCCTCGTGTACATAATTCAAAAATTGGGAAATTCTGACCACATGGAACTTTAAACTTAATATTTTATTAATAACATATGATTTACTACCATCATTGTAAAAGAGATCTTAATGATAAGTAATACGGTTGAATTTTAAATGGTAATGAGATGTACTAACGACAGTTTAATGACAGCGAAAGCTGTATTTGCGCGTTGTTCGAAATTTGTATTCAGTTTGGCGGCAAAACTCACGGTCGATGGTTATGTTTTCGTTTTTTTTTTATCGATGCCAGTGATAGCAATGTGATAATATTGTAATAATATTGGTATTTATTTAATTAAATGAAGTACACAGTGTTCATTATTTATTTAGTGTAAAGTTTAATATGAAAACTAATAACATGTTTGTGCAATGGTGTCTGTTTCTCTTCCTACTTTCTTACGGTGAGTGTTATTCAAATTTATTTGGTAAATATTTAAGTGACCATAGACGACAACATTTTTAGGACCGGACGTAGATAATTAAGCGCCAATTATAATTTTATTATTAGACCTATAATGGCTATATTTTACTTAAGTAATGTGCAATATGCCATTTTATGGAATATGGCTGATCCTAGATAAGTCCTACTTACCATTAGATTTAGCAATAGCATGTACCTATTACCTCAGACTAAAAGATACTACCTGTATTCTTTTAGTCTGAGATGCTTACAATTTGCTTAGGTAAGTATACCTCGAGACATGTTTCTTGGACCTAATCGCGAGATCGCGACCTTTCGCGCGCAGATCGTTTTGTAATAATCTATGCTTGGTGAATTTGAGTTCGTCCACCGCAGTAGCACCCCGTGCTAGCCTCAAAAGACACCCAACAAGATTACATTTTAGGTTCAAGATATACCTGCATAATTATGTCCCGAGCAATTAGTAAAATAAACCAATATGGAAATAAGTATATAACAGTTCTACAATGCTACGAAGATTGGATTTTTGGTGATTTTTTTTTAATATTCGGTCCGACAAATCACTCATCTTTGAAGTCCAGGAGTTGTGGGCCTCCAATTCAGATGCTGGAGATCTGACAATGGCGATCCCTACCTGCCTTGACGGTCTCGACTAGTGCTTTTTCACGCCCCACTTTATAGAAATCGGGATATTAAGAAGAAGAAATCAGGGTCGAGAGTAGAGAATCCATCCCCTCTAGACAAGTGGTAATTCATTAGTGGGATATAATAGGCAATGTATGTGATGCACATACGTTACGATACGACTGGCATAAACGTCAAAATCAAAATACATGTCATGCTCATACATTTCTTTTTTTTTCTATTCTACTAACGATGGTATAAACTCCGGACACGTATCTTGGACCTAAAATGTGCTCAAAATGTGCCCTATACGCGCAGTACACATTTCTTGGGTGTCTTTTGAGGATAGCACGGGGTGCTACTGCGGTGGACGAGCTCAAATTCACCAAGCATAGATTATTACAAAGCAATCCGCGGGCGACAGAGCCTCGTTTGTCTTGCGATTTAGATCCAAGATTACGTGGCCGGAGTTATATCCCTTGTCTAGGGGAGTAGTTAATTGTGTGCGACAAAGAAATGAAGTAGAAAACCGCCTTACTCGAGACGGTATTGTTTGTAGGACCGTATGTGGGTGACACCGCAGTCCAGCACGAAATTGTTCTGCATAGAAAGGGAGACAGGTTTGACAGCCTCCGTGGCATAGCGGTAACGCGGCCGCTACGCAGGAGGCGCGGGTTCGATCCCCGCTCAGTGCAAATATTTGTGTTCATGAAATATGGGTACATATTTGCATTGGTCTGGTCGTGCCTCGGAGAGCACGTTAAGCCGTCGGTCCCGGTTGCCATAAGAACATCTATGGCAGTCGTTACGGGTAGTTGGAGCCCTAAAAAATTAAAAAAAAAAAAAATAACAGTCTAGCTGCAAAGCTTCGATATCGCCTAATGTTATCATTGGGCTGTGGAGGTCAGATGGCAATCGCTTCACGAAAAAATATCGAGGTCTAGCCAAATCTGTAGTTAAGACGTAAAGCGGACCCCAGACTCCGAGCTGAAAAGCTTCGGATGCGACTGGGAATTAACGCTAGGATCAGAGAACAGAGAGAAAGAGAGACAGTGGGATTACTGGATAGAGCTCATCAGAACACTCGCATTGGTAGAGGCGGTAAAATACTGTTACAGAGCCAATGTTTCTACAAAACTGCACAGGTCTATGGAACCGATCACGATTTCATTGAAAAGAGAGCGAATTCTCGATCTCGTAAAAATAATTCATTCAGTTTTCCTAGATCTAATGTTAAGATATCGAAATTCTGCAGATATACTGGTCGGACTTTTGTGGGCTCCAACTACCTGTAACGACTGCCATAGATGTTCGTACCACACCAGCTCCCCTAGACAACTGTCATATAGGTACGTCAAATCCGTCGTTATATTAACGTGCTCTCCGAGGCACTACCAGACCAATGCAAATACACATATTCATGCATATTCATGCATACAAATCGAACTCGCACAACCTGCGTAGCGGTCGCGTTCCCTACCTCTCTTGAAAATTGTACAGATATACAGGCAGGGGTAGTCAGAGGTGTTTAACACATACATTTTGCCAGCAATGATTTTCGGACCCACGTAATAAGGGCGAGCCTATTGCTATTAATTACTAAGATGCCGTTTTTGTCATTTAGGAGTCTGAGTTGGAATCGAAATTGAATCTTAACCGCATTATAAATTGGCAAAAACGCCCCAGTTTGCATACGACCGAGTCTAGAATGTTTTAAATTTTAAAAAAATAATGCAATTCACAGGTAAAAGTTGTTGACTAATATAAATTATAACTTCTTCATATATATGTCTAACATATTGAAAGTGTTACGTTCGCTAGCCGGTCACTAGTTAGGCACAGAACGAACATAACCCGATTATATAATCTGTACTTTCTTCGGTAGTTAACCCACAGACTATAAAGATACATAACTACTAACTACATACTTATTGGTGTCAAGCTGAAAACTTGTCACACAACTCTTCTGTTATACCCCAACACAAAGCTGCAGACCTGGCTGATGAGTAGCGGGGCTAAATCAACCCCTAAATTTTTAAAACGTCTGGCAATCCTCCACCAAGTCGCCTGGATTTTTTTATATTCTATAAAGACCAACATTATGGACAACACTTGCAGGACTTAGATGCCAATGCCACCCGCATACGGTGCAGAATATTCCATCAAGAATCAAGCGGTCCGGCGACTCCTTCTTCTGCCGCACCATTAAGACTTGGAATTCCTTACCAGTTCACATGTTTCCCTCCTCCTACAGTCCTGGGTGGGTCCTTGCGGGGTGTGAAAAAGCATCTGATGAGGCCGTCAAGCTGAGTGCCACCATTGTAACATGGTACATGTCTGTAATGGTGACTCTCTTTTCAGAGACTGCCTTCAGCTAACCATCAGACGAGGCGAAGTCAAATTGACGTGTTCTATAAAAAAATTGCGTATTCCCTCAAACATGATTTTTAGAAAAAAAAATATTTAAAAAAATTTAGGGGCTGATTTAACCCCCCTGCTCACCACATGGTTACGAAATTGAATGGGTTAGATTGATCATTTGCTGATTAACGCTTAGTTATCCAGTCAAAATAAAGATGACCATAAAGCGTCAGTCTATTTAATAATATTATCTTATCAATATAATGTACGAGTGTCCAATGGCTAATCATAAAAAGTATAAAACAAAATATAGAATAATTCACATAAAACGGTTACCGCAATATGCATAAAAGAGAAAACAAACTTAAATTAATCTAAATACTGCTGATTAAATTAAATTAATAATTAACTACAATGTGAAATGGTAATAGGTAGAGTAATTTAGTAGACAAACTCTATGGCGTGGTACTGAACGGCACCGCTCTACGCAGGAGGCGCAGGTTAGATCCTCAGTCAGTGCAAATAATTGTATGCATGAATAAGGCTATTTGCATTGGTAGGAGAGCAGGTTAAACCGAGTGGTCCTTGTTCCCATATGAACATCTATGACAGTCGTTACGGGTAGTTGGAGCCCTAAAAATTCGAACAACTGGTCTAGCTGCAGTGTCTCTATATCATATCACCAATGAGTCGTGGAGGTCAGATGGCAGTCTTCATGGAAAATATCGAAGTCCAGCCAAATCCGCAGTTAAACAGGTAAAGCGGACCCCAGGTTCCGAGGTGAAAGCTTCGGATGCGACTGGGATTAACGCTAGGATGAAGAAGTTTAGTGCTATTTTAACAGCTACGTACCCATACTAAGACCTATACCTACCCCTATAACAAAACAATCGTATGACCTCATTTTATAGATGGGGTCCAAAATTTGACGTCGCACGGGTACACAGATATTTTAACTTAATGTCACCTTTTTGCCGGAGCGCCTGCGTCAGGCTTCCGTCACTCGCTCAAGGCCACGCGATAAACACCTACCGCTTGGCGTACAGTCGACTGTACAAACTAGCAGAGGGCTGCCGAACACGCGCCTGAGCGCTCGCATCACACTGCACCGCACGTTTCCCGCGCTTACGCTTCGAAATGCCGAAACCACGTAATTAATGTGCAGTGGATGGGTATATATGTACCTAAGTCTATTTCTTTGAACATAAGTACCTAAGTAATAAGTGTGTAAATCGTAAATTAAGACGTTTTTTGAGTCAGGTATTATAATAAATTATAAGTGTTGTTCTCAGACTAAAAGAATACTATTCTTTTAGTCTGAGGTGTTGTTTTATATAGGTAATTCTAATACTGAGGTTACCTAGTACTAACGTAATAGAATAGTAGGTAATGTCCGTTATTTTTAGGGTAGGAATAAGCTTCTATAAGCTATACCTACTGTAAATTATTTCGTAATTTTATACCAATGATTGAATAAACTGATTTGAACAAAATGATTAATCTAAATGCATTAAAATTGGAAAAAATCTTATGAGAAAACTATAAATACAGTAGGTATACCTTACTGTATACCTACCTATAGGTACACTAAGGCCTATAAAATAGCACCGTATTACAAATGTTATAAACAGTTGATTTATATTATTTATTAAAATTATTTACGCGATAGTAGGTACAAAATGTAATAAATTCCGAGAAGAAAAAAAATATAAATCATATAAAACTAAAATATATTGGATTGACTAATAAAAAATGTGGTTAATTCGTTTTATTACAATAATCAATTAATCATCATAGATATAACCCTACCAGCGCATTCTTACGATGACGTCACCCGCACGGCGGGCAACACCGTCTCGACACTCTCGACTCTATGAGTGCGGGTTTAAGGTACAATTCTTCTCGTTCTGAGCAGCAGGTATTATTATTAAAATTTTGTAGGCTAATATAGCGTAAGTATTTTCACTTTTGTATGGGAGTGATGTATCTGTTACGTAGTAACTATTTATTAATCTGTGCCTGCGTGCCAGCTTGACCCTTTCGACTCGGTACAAAGACGGGCGTTGAGGCTCGTCGGCAATCCCATACTCACAGGCGATGTGGAACCACTCAGTCTCAGGAGAGACTTTGTTTCACTGTGTGTGTTTTACCGCCTATACAATGGTTTGTGCTCAGATGAATTGTTTGACATGATGCCCACAGCTACATTCTATCATCGCACTTCTCGTCATAGGCGGGGAGTTCATCCTCACACATTGCGACCGGAAACGGTGCGCAACTGCGCACTGTGCGGTATGAAAGGAACTTCATCCCTCGCACACTCAAGCTGTGGAATGAACTCCCCGCGATGGTTTTCCCAAGCGACTACAATATGGGGTTCTTCAAGAAGGGCATTAGAAGGTTTCTTCAGGGTCGGCAGCACGAGTGTGACGCCCCTGGTGTTGCATACGTCCATAGGCCACGGTAACCACTTTCCATCAGGTGGGCCGTGTGCTTGTCTGCCACCTAAGTGGTATAAAAAAAAAATCTGGATTGGGTCCCACTGATCACTCGCATCCTGCGAGCCTTTTCCCAACACAGTGTTGAAGTCTACTTTCAATCAAACTATGAAACGACCGAATTTCGATATTTTCCGTGAAGCGACTGCCATCTGACCTTCGCAACACATTGGCGATATCGAAGTCCTGTAGTAATATTCGTTTTAGGGCTCCAACTATCTAACCCGTAACACATACCACGGAAGTAACGAAACCGGAATTTACGGAGGTAGGACACGACGGGATTCCGGTCCCAATTGAGCAGTGTGACTGGGGAACTACATCCAGCATACAGAATACCGCGGTTATAATAGCCTCGTATTATGTTCCCGGCGGTGAGTAGGGTAGCCAGAGCTCACTGGAGAGTTCTTGTGCTGTCAGTGCTAAAAGATCAAAAGCTTGTCCTGCTTTGTCTTCTATACTGACGGTACAGAAACTCTCTGTTCTACAGAGTCGACATCACGAGTGTGTCTCCCTTGGTGTTGCACACATCCACGGTAACCGCTTTCCATAAAGGTGGGCCGTGTGCTTGTCTGCCACCTAAGTGGTTTAAAAAATCGATGGCTAAACGTACTCTCTGAGGCACGGAGAAGACGCCTCGATATGTTAAGAATGATCACTGATTACAGTGATCATGATCACCCATCCTAAGACTGGCCTGGATATTATTTTTTAACCTTGCAATAACCTAAGCCTCGAGTTTCCCTCCATTGACGTAGGTATTCAATTCACACGCATCGCTTTTGACTGTGGTATTTTTATTTTAACCTTGTATCAGAGGAAATATAACCAAAAACATTTCCTACTTAGAGAATTTTATTACTAAAAGTCTGAAATTATTTTTTAGAATAATTATTTTTTAATAATATTATATAATATAATTGTAATATTAATGGTTCACCCTTGTTTGACAAAAAAACGTACCTATGACAAATCATCATTTTGACAAACATTTGAAAAACTAATCATTTGACAAACTTTCATTTCGCAAACAAATTACTTACTCTAAATAGAATCATTTGACATAACACACAGGTTTCGCAAATGTATTAGGTACTTTGAAAACATTTCGATTGCTAGAATTTTATTTTAAAAATGTTCATTTGACTAAATAAAGTTCTGCATGGTTATAAATGTATAAAAAAAATAACCACGAAGGCTCGCTCCGCTCCCGCATTATCCTTCTAACCTAATCTATCCAAGTCGGAATGAGCAGCTTTCTCAATAATCCGAATCTATCACTGTTTGTCAACTGACATGTTTTTAAAATAATCAATTTGTGAAAAATGATGCTTGATAATGATTTTTTTCCAAATAAATGAATTTTGTCTAATGAGTTGTTTATCAAAAGTTTGTCAAATGATACATTTATCAAGTATAATTTTGTCAAACGTTGTTTGTCAAATGAAAATTTGTCATTTATTTTTTGTCAAATAATAAGTGCCGTAGAAGGTTGTTCTCCATCCGATACTTAGCCTCAGATGCTTGACTCTAGTCAACAATAGCGCCCGGAATACGACAATAGGCTCACGGCTCACCCCCTATTACGTGCGACCGAATACGTACAATGATTAGTGAAATCTGGGTGTTAATTCACCTCTGCTAACCCTCCGGGGATAAAGGCGTGATTATATAATATGTATGTATGATTAGAACATAATTTGAGAGCATTAGCACCTCACTGCACGTATCTTAAGCAGTGAAGTGGTACGGAACCAAATAAGGTTAACGTACGAGGCCAATGCAAAGTCGAACCACCTTTCTCTGTTCACCCTTTCAAGGACATAGTGCAATATTATCGTACAATATTTATATACCAATGTATGTAGAGAAGTATTTAATTTGTTTATAACCTCGTCGCTTGTTCAATTAAATGTAGAGTACACATCTCTATGTAGATAATTATGTCTTGTAATATAGATTCTGGAATGTGAATTAATATACACGTGTGTAGGATATTCTAAGGGACCCCCACCTTATTTCTGAGCTGGACGAGGCTCTTGCGCAAGCTTTCCTTCTGGGGTTCGTAGGTCAGAGGGTTGTCGCTTCCATAAAATAAATAAATAATAAATAAATATTCTACAACATTCTACACAACGCTATCTAGACCCATGGTAAGCTTAATTAACTTGTGTTATGGAATCTAGAATGCGGATATACATACTTAGATACTTTTTTTTTTGTAAATACATACATATTATACATAGACACACCCAGACCAATGCAAATATTTATATTCATGCATACAAATATTGGCACTGAGCGGGGATCAAACCCGCGCCTCCTGCGTAGCAGCCGCGTTCACTACCGCTACGCCACAGAGGCAGTCGAGCCTCGCAAAAGCCATGACGAGAAGGACTAGGGAGTAAAAGGACTTCAGGCTTCGTGGGAAAAGTCTCAGAAGTCTTCGAGGTGCAACGGGAAACAAGGCTAATCCCCCTGTTTTTATGATGAGATGACGCGCATCTCATCATAAAAACAGGGGGATCATCTTAGATGATGTTCAGCTATGGTTCAGCTCAGATGCTTTTTCACACACCACATATAGGACCCAAAAATGTAGGACGATAAAATTATTAAAATAATAAACCCATATTTCTTGTTTTTTATTCATCTTTTTATTCCCTTCATCACTTTAATTAGAGATATTAATCATTGAAATCCGTATAGTTGTTCAGGAGATATGAGGTAATAAAGAACATTACAAGGTTACATAGATACATACTTACATGATACGCGTGCAAAATTTATCCCTTCATGGGCGTCTCGTCCGGTAAAAAACACTGCAATACGACAATGTTGTGTTGTTAATCTAGGGTTGTTCCGTATTCAAACCGCTAAAACTCATACCATTTCGAAAGAAATTTTAATAAGACCAATCGCAGCACAGCGTTTTGTAATGTATAAAAACCCAAACCACATCCACTCATTTATCATCATCATGTGCCTGTGTATCCGGGTGCTTTCACCATGAAACCTGGGTACAACTTAGTCACTTCTTCGCCTCTGAAAAAATGGTTCAACAGCTTAGATTTTTTGGAGGTAGGACACGACAGTATTCTCGTCCTAATCGAGCAGTCCGACTGAGGAAGTACCTCCGCCCTACAGAATACCGAGGCTCTAATAACCTCGTGTTGTGTTCCCGGCGGTGAGTAGGGTAGCCAGAGCTCACTGGAGAGGCTTTGCGCTGTCAGTGGGAAGACCAAAGGCTTGTCCTGTTTGTCTTCTGCGCTGAAGGCACAGAATCTCTCTGTTCTTACAGGGTCGCCGGTCGGCAGCACGAGTGTGACGCCTTTGGTGTTGCACTCGTCCATAGGCCACGGTACCCACTTTCCATCAGGGGGCCCGTGTAACACCGGACTTCTTAACCGCTGAACAACAGACGCTTGTAAATAGGCTCAAATATTATGAAATATATACGAACATAACATACTCCTCCATAATTTCTACATTTTTTGTTGTATACGTAATGACGACATCGTCTGTATGTGTGTCACGCGAGAGCTCGCGACTTGAGTAATTGCACACAGGTTTTGTCACAGTTTAGCGACTTCATACCATGTCAAGGATGCTTGTGTAGAGTCTTATTGTGGATGGGTGACCCTTGACTTCCTTGTTATTAAGATTCTAATATGCTGATAAACATACTTATGACCTGGCGTATTTCGAAAGCCCGTTACTCCTAGTTGGCCATTTGGCCTGTAACTAAATGGACAGAAAAGTCTCATTAACTAGTTACATTAAAATAAAATTTCCAAATAATGTAACTACTTGGAACAAAAATGTCCAATTAGTTACATCAATGTAACTACAATGTAACTAGGTGGAATAGACCTATAATTCTTTTTTTTATATGTGACACATCAATATGACTTCACCTCGCCTGATGGTAAGCTGAAGACAAAGGCGCGGAAAATAAGGTCACCATTATAGACAAGTACCATGTTACAATGGTGGCAGTCAGCTTGACGGCCTCATCAGATGCTTTTTCACGCCTCGCTTATAGGATCCGGGACTGTAGGAAGGCTTCTATAATAATGTATAGGAATCTATCGGATTTGTTGACATTTATGATCACTGCTCCGTTCCCTTAAGTAGTAGCGTGATGATATATAGCATATAACCTTCCTCGATAAATGAACTATTCAACACAAAAAATATTTATTTCTGTAGCAGTAGTTCCTGATTGCGCGTTCAACAAAAACACAAAGAAAGAAAGAACAAACTCTTCCGCTTTAAATTTAATATTAGTATACACATATACATAGACTAGCTGTTGCCCACGACTTCGTCCGCGTTAAGTTCGGAATGTTGTTCATCCCCTATTTTATCCCCTTGGGGGTAGAATTAATCAAAATACTTTCTTAGCGGATGCCTACGTCATAGTAGCTTTATGCATGCAAAGTCTCAGACCGATCGGTTTAAAATTGACAAATTTTCATCCCCTATTTTATCCCCTTGGGGGTAGAATTAATCAAAATCCTTTCTTAGCGGATGCCTACGTCATAAAATCTACCTGCATACCAAATTTCAGCCCGATCCGTGCTGTGGTTTGGGCTGTGCGTTGATAGATCACTATGTCAGTCAGTCAGTCAGTCACCTTTGAGTTATATATATTTAGATATCAAGATATCACTACATAAGTACATATTTACTTAGCACAGAATAAATAATAGTACCTACTCGTACTACGTAATAGTCACAGCATAGTCATAACATAACTGAGATTAAAGATTATGATTCCGTAGTCGACCGCAAACGACAACTGCCGAAGCATGCAGCAGATACAGCGTACCCATTACTTGTCAAAACTTCGATACGGATAAAGGGGACCATTGAGAAGCCGCAATGAATTACGTGCATCTGCTGCGTGCGTCGGCAGTTGTCGTACCAGTGGCTAACGGTGAAATCAAAAAGGAACACGGTGGAAAGAAACTTATTTCGATCTATTTTGTGCGACATGCAACCCGCAGGAATGCAGGAATTGATTTATAGGGACTCCTCATCGCTAATAAATAGATACTACTAGCTGACCCGGCGAACTTCGTACCGCCATATTTTCGGCCCGCGTGGTATACAAATCCCGTTCCCGCTTGATCCCGACGATCCCGTTTCCGCTGCACCTTCCATTTAGGGGTTGAAAGATAGATAGTAGCCGATTCTCAGACTTACTGAATATGCATAAAAAAATCCATAAGAATCGGTCAAGCCGTTTCGGAGGAGTATGGGAACGAACATTGTGACACGAGAATTTTATATAGATACTAGCTGCTCCGGCGAACTTCGTACCGCCATATTTTCGGCCCGCGTGGTATTCAAATCCCGTTCCCGCTGCACCCTTATCACTTAGGGGGATGAAAAATAGATGTTGGCCGATTCTCATAGATACCGCATAAGCACAAAAAATTTCATCAAAATCGGTCAAGCCGTTTCGGAGGAGTATGGCAACGAAAACTGTGACACGAGAATTTTATATATTAGAAGTACTTATTAAGAAGCGGATTGCATGTCTTAAGCTCAATCGATGCAAAACATTTTGAGTTGTTGAAACATACTTATTTATATTTGGTCCGTCAATTGACTGCACCACGCTAGATGGTAAAAAGCTGCAGTCCAGAAGATACGGACCACCATTTCTGATGCTATTGACCTTAAAATGATGGTCCCTAACACGCTTTGATAGATGCTTTTTCAAGGAAGCCTCACTTGAAGGACCCGGGACTGTAGGAAGAGGGAAACACGTGCCCGGGTTGAGCATTCCAGCTCTTTATCGTGCGGCAAAGGAAGGAGGCCTCGAACCGTTTGGTACACAAACGAAGTCAATATTCTTTTATACAATGAACTTTTTTTTATTCCACAGATCTACTCTGCTCCGCTGCTCCTGCGAACATACGACCAGCAGTTGATGAGCTGGACCTGAATAACCTGCGCTACCCGAGAACCGGTCGAGGTAAAGTTATTAATCTGTATTAAACTATGCGTGGTTCCCGGCAGATTAGAATTTGGGCCACTCCATCTCCTCCCATGCGGTGTTGTACAAGGCGGCTAAGGGATAGGGCTGTTTAACATTAGACAGATATATACAGCCCAGACTCAGCCTATACATGGCTCGAGCCAACAATAGTGTCCAGAAAACGGCAATAGGCTTACCCCCTATTACGTGGGACCTAATACAATGATTGGTGAAATGTGGGTGTTGATTCACCTCTGCCTAACCCTCCGGGGATAAAGGCGTGATTGTATGTATGTATGTTGGCCTGGTTGGCTGCCGATGGAGTAGAATAGGGTCACCCCATCTCTTCCCGTGGGTGTCGTAGAAGGCTACTAAGGGTTTGGGCTGTTCTCCATCTGACAGTAAACATACAGCACATGACAGACTCGTCCCCTATTACGTGGGATTAAAAATAGTAGGCGAAATGTGGGTGTTAGTACGGAGGTCCCAATCGAGCAGTCCGACTGGGGAAGTACCTCCGCCTTACAGAATACCGCAGTCTTAATAACCTCGTGTTGTGTTCTCGGCGGTGACTAGGGTAGCCAGAGCTCACTGGAGAGGTTTTGTGCTGTCAGTGGGAAGACCAAAGACTTGAACTTCTTTGTCTTCTGCACTGACGGCACAGAATCTCTCTGTTCTTACAGGGTCGGCAGCACGAGTGTGACTCCCTTGTGTTGCACACGTCCATAGAGGCCACGATAACTACTTTCCATCAGATTAGTATTAAAAAAAACGTGGAGCTTAAAATCACAGTTGGCGAAATGTGGGTGTTAATACACCTCTGCCTACCCGATTGGGAATTTATAAGCGTATATGTATAAATGTATGTTGGCCTTGCGTTTCGCTCAGTTAAGTCTTAAGAGCGGATATCACTAATGATTAGAATAATTATATTAGATAGACCGGTGGTAATACAGAAACTGGTAGAACCCAGTTTAGTTAATGGTCTTTCTCTGGTGAAATCCAGTTTAAAAGTGGCTTTCACCTATGCTGCAATGACTGGAAGTACGAACTAAGTAAACCATGGTATTAAAAAAAAAACAAAAAAAAAATGAATTTTTGAGTTCTTATGTCGTAGAATTTTTATGTCATAGAAAACCCATTATTATACCACTGACTTGCAAAAGATGCCATTAATTTTAGACTTTATAATATTTCTTTTCATTTTCAACCGGTAAAGCTGTTATTAATTTATTTCTTGTCAAAAATCCCTCATTCTTCCAGCGTTAACCCTGGTCGCATCTGAAGCTTTCATCTCGGAGTCCAGGGCCCGCATTTGACAGTCTAACTGCGTATTTGGCTGAAATTCGATATTTTCTATGAAGCGACTACCATTTGACCCCTACAACCCAATGACTATATCGAAGTATTGCAGTATTAGCAGGTAGGCCGAACGAAAATACTTCGTCAAAAATCTATCTACATTTCTCTGTATTTGCAATGACAAGCATTTCTTTTTTTGCAAAAAAAAACTAAAGTAAACTGTAATTGTTGTCAAATTTATTATATAATATTTCACATAAAACCAAAAAAAAAGGTTCCACCATCGTATCTTATCGAAAAAACATAAGTTATATAATTTTTAACTCTATGACATGGATCTGAATTGCGACCGCGCCTAGTCCGCCCATAATGACAATGACTCATAATAATTATGAATTATGCATTTCATAATAGTGTTACTTACTTTTTAATTATCGCGTTAAGAAACTAATACCAAAGTTAATAAGTCACTAGGTCTATTTAGATCTACTTAATGTTATGCCATTAGATCTACAAAACATTTCTGAAATAAAATTAAAAACGAAAATAAAATGCTTGTGTTGTTGAATGCCTTACTATCTTGTTTCATAACTTTTAAGTTAAATATGTTATGTTACCGACAATCTATAATGCAGGCATTTTATACAATGCCTGGGCGATGTATGCTATTATATAGAATGCCTGCTGCTTCACCGGCAATGTGCGTAATAAATAGATCTAGTCCGCCTTTGATCTTCCCATCCTCATCCTCCTGCCCCTATCCCAAGTTTATTTGGGGTCGGCGCAACATGTGTGCTTTTTCCATTCATCTCTATTAGCAGTCATCTCAACATTCACTCCTTTCTTAACCATATCATCATTCACGCAGTCCATCCACCTCCTTTTAAGTCTTCCTCGCCCCTTGTACCCATCCACATCCATAGTTAATGCCTTCCTTACGACATTACTTTCATCCCTACGCATTACATGTCCGAACCAGGACAAACGATTTCCTCGTAGCTTCTCCGTGATCGGTGCTACTTTCAAACTTCCTCTAATAATATTCATTCCTAATCTTATCCATTCTTGTCACACATCCATCTCTGACGGCATAAAGCCTCTCCAGTGCGGTGAGTAGGGTAGCTAGAGGGAACACAACACGAGGTTATTATATTACAGCCGCGGGGTTCTGTAGGGCGGAGGTACTTCCCCGGGCGGACTGATCGATTGGGACGGATATACCGTCGTGTCCTACCTCCTACAAACCAACCTCACTGTGTGAGTGTAATATCCACCATACATCTTCGCCAGAATGTCCAACTTTTTGGCTTGAACTTTGCTTAGCCGTTACCTCAATGAATGGGCAAAATGTCTCGGCTGGGTGTGAGAGATATGTCTCTACCAATCTCATCTCCTGGCGGGCGCATATACTCCGGTCTTCCGGGGACTGTAGTTCTTCGGAGTCGAAACCGGAGATGATCTTGGGTCAGCCGAAGTGCGAGGGATATGCCTTAGGCAATCTTACACCCCGGCAACTGAAAAAATGGCGTGCAATTATATGTAGTCGGTGTCGGTTCGACCCCACAGACCGGCCTCGCGGGACGGCGTATCTATCTATCGGTGTGGATTTCCGCACGAAAAAAGGTACCTAAGATGTTCAATAGGGATATATATGTCTCATGGTTTTCTTTTACATTGCAGCGTCAGGAGCCCTGATCATTCCTGAGGAGTTGCCTTCTCTGCTGTCCGTGGCGTACTCCAATATACCGCCCATCAAAAAAGGTAAGTCAGCCTGTTAATTTTTTATATTTGCTCACTTTTGAAGGATAGTTAACCAAATAAGTTAACACATTTACAAAAAAAAAAATTGTAATTTGATATCGTTCCAGGCACAGACTCACGCGTCGGATTCGGTTTTGCGTTCGGTAACCACGCTGACTTCCAAGTGATGCTGGAACTGGGACCCCAGACTAATACTAAGGCTTTGGGTAAGTACTTTCTTTATACCACTTAGGTGGTAGACACGGTCCACCTGATGGAAACTGGTTACCGTGGCCTATAGACGTATGCAATACCAGGGGAGTCACACTCGTGCTGCCGACCCTGTTAGAACAGAGAGATTCGGTGCCTTCAAAAAGACAAAGCAGGTCAAGCCTTTGGTCTTCCCACTGACAGCACAAAAACCCTCCAGTGAGCTCTGGTTACCCTACTCACCGCCTAGAACACAACACGAGGTTATTTAGCCGCGATATTCTATAGCGCGGAGGTACTTCCCCAGTTCTTCATCTTGGGTTGATCCCACCAAGATCATGAGGCCCAAGCCAACAATACCTACAGGCCTATACCCTGGTTTTGGGACAAGGCTTTGGCACTGTGGTTTACCGAGATTGGGGGTCAGATGGCAGTCGCTCTTATAAAACCAGTATGAAGCAATACAAAAGAAGGAGAAGGAGTGAGTGGATCCCGTGTTCCCAGGGAGAGGATAATCGAGCGAAGGGCGAACCTTTCCTACTCTTTCTTTCCATAATTTGGTTTGATTATTGCTAGCGATAGCCGTAACTGGTTTCGTAGCAAGAAAAATAATTCTTCTCTCGTAACCAGTTACGTAGCATGGTTTCGTCGGTGGCCGAAGGAGTCTCACCCCCCAACCCAGATAGAGAAACCCGTCAGAGTTTCTCTATCTGGGTTGAGAGAATGAGTAACAGCCCCGTCTGGTTTTCAGTAAGTATACAGGCTAGCAGATGAGGTTTCTCTTTTCTGATGGCTGGTAACTTGGGATGCAATAAGTTGGCATGTGTACCAAAGATTTTGGTGGGACCCATGACCCCATAAACTCGGATACAGCCTACAGCTGGACATAGCCCCTCCCAATGTGCCCCAATTCTCCCGATCCTCCACCTTCCGCATCCAGTATTCCCCAGCTACCTTTTTCAGGTCGTCAGTCCACCTGTCTAGGGGATGTCCCACCTTCCGTTTTCCTTCTCGCAGTCTCCACTCTAGGACCCGTCTGCTCCAACAGCCATCAGTTCTTCAACAGATGTGGTCAGCAAACTGCCACTTCAGCTTGCTTATTCTGCAAGCTATGTCGGTAAAAGTTCTTTTTCGGATGAGCTCGTTACGAATTCTTCTTCTTCATTCTAGCTTTAATTCCCAATCGTATCCGAAGCTTTCACCTCGGAGCCTGGGGTCCGCTTTACCAGCCTTAATTGCGGATTTGTCTGGACCTCGTTACGAATTCTATCCTTCAAAGAAACCAATAGGTTAAGCAATTCCATTAATGACGTCATTGGTAATATTCCAGATGGAACAGCTTTCCAGCAGCAGGCTTCGACGAACACCAAGCGGCAAGCGCCCTCACCACCCAAGATTACTAAAAACAGAGAAAAGGTAACTATAACATCACGCTAATCAGTCCTACGGTCGAGAGGTCCCGGGTTCATACCCTAGCCTACGTGAACACTGCTAACAGGCAATTTAACTGGAATTAATCCTGGAATCCTGGAATTCTTTACCAGTTCACGTGTTTCCCTCCTCCTACAGTCCCGGGTAGTCCCTTTAAGCGGGGCGTGAAAAAGAATCTGATGGGACTCATCATTGACTCGGTCAAGCTGAGTGCCACCATTGTAACATGGTACGTGTCTGTAATGGTGACCCTCTTTCCAAGACTTTGCCGTCAGCTTACCATCAGGCAAGGCCAAGTCAAATTGACGTGACCTATAGGTATATGAGTTTCGCTTACTTCTTTTTTGACGAAACCCTGCCTACCCCTTCGGATATTTACAGGCGTGAATATATGATTGTTTCATATCAGACACAGACTCAGCCTCAGATTCATGGCTCGAGTCAACAATAGTGCCCGGAATACGGCAATAGGCTCACCCCCTATTACGTGGGACCTAATACAATGATTGGTGAAATGTGGGTGTTAATTCACCTCTGTCTAACCCTCCGGGGAGGAAGTCGTGATTATATTTGTATGTATGTTCACGTCAGTAGTGTAAAGGATTCGAACTCGGGACCTCTAGACTGTAAAGACCCCTCCAACCTCTAAACCACCGACTCTTTCTTAACCTGTTCTTTTTTCAATATCATTTTAATTATTATGTGTTTCACCTTTTACGTTACAGCTTTTACAGACTGAAGCGAGCAAATACCTTCAAAACTGGGCCCACAACATGAGGCATCCTCAACCAGAAGAATCTGAGGCCCCAAGACCTGGAGAGGTTCCTAATCTAGAAGAATCTATGGTGGAACTAAAGAAGAATGAGAAAGGAGAGTATGAGATCCACCAGCCTCAACCAGGGAACCTGTCTTCGAAGATTCTGGAAGATTTGATAAAATTGTATAAGGTGAAGAGTGAGGTCGCGAAAAAGATGGGTGCGCAAGTGAGGACACAGGAGGAGGTCGAGAAAATTACTGCAGATTTGTCTAACGTTGATATGGATTAAGGATATATAAATTTTGTATTAATTATATGGTAATTTTGTAAAGTAATGGTGTTATTTACCTGTTTTTAACCGACTTCGAAAAGGGTCTGAACTTGGTTGTAATCTTTTTATAATGGTTGTTGCCCCATACCCGGGGCCGAGTTGGGGACTCCGTGGTCCCCACACCGGAAGAGCGAAAGATCGAGAGATATGGCCCTGGGTCGGCCGGGGTGCGAGACGACAATCTCACCTCCGGCAACTGACGGCACACAGACGGCGTGCGTTTTAGTCGGTTCGAGTCCGACATAACCTCCGGCTCCGGCGGGGGAGGTATCCGTGGGGATTTTTCGCACGATAAAAAAAAGGTACCTATAGCAATTGCCCGCGGCTCCACCTGTATGGAATTCTGATCCCGGTCCTGCAAACCGTAGAAATCACATCCAGGTATAAAAAGTAGACGTGACTCAGACGGAGGTTGCTCAATGACCTCCGTCCTCAATAGGTTTGAAACAGACTGGATAATTCATCCACCAATCCTAGTCCCAACTCAGTTAGGTTCGGCTTTCCAGTCGACTGCCATCTGACCTCCACGAAGTACTATCTATATCTACTTATATCGAATGTACGGAGTTGACACGTATTTTAAAGTTTATGAAAGTCATCAATGTATGTGTGTGTGTTTTACCGCCTATACAATGGTTTGTGCTCAGATGAATTGTTTGACATGATGCCCACAGCTACATTCTATCATCGCACCTCTCGTCATAGGCGGGGAATTCATCCTCACACATTGCGACCGGAAACGGTGCGCACTGTGCGGTATGAAAGGAACTTCATCCCTCGCACACTCAAGCTGTGGAATGAACTCCCCGCGATGGTTTTCCCAAGCGACTACAATATGGGGTTCTTCAATAAGGTCATTAGAAGGTTTCTTCAGGGTCGGCAGCGCGAGTGTGACGCCCCTGGTGTTGCATACGTCCATAGGCCACGGTTACCACTTTCCATCAGGTGGGCCGTGTGCTTGTCTGCCACCTAAGTAAGTGGTACTTATAAAAAAAAATCTAACGTCCAGAGCTAGCCTCGCAGCTATGATTGGGCTCCAAAGATCTTGGTGGAGTGGAACCAGTAGTATAATATAAATAAATGAATGTTCTACACATCTTTCTTTGTGTAAATACTTACATACATAGAAATATAAACACATAGACCAATGCAAATACATATACAATATTCATGCGTACAAATATTTGCACTGAGCGATAATCGAACTCGCACCTCCTGCGTAGCAGTAGAAAGTTCTACCGCTACACCACAGAGGCTGCCACGAGTAGTAGCTACTCTCAATGTGTGAAAATCTATTATAGACAATCTAGGACGCAATCATAATGTACCTGCCTACCCCAACCCAGTTTTTTGTGTATCGGCTTGTAGCTAAGATTGGGCTCCAAAGATCTTGGTGGAGTGTATATACCAGTTAGTACATGCCGCTAGTTTGCGAAATTCTGCTGTAGACAATCTAGGACGCGATCATAACATACCTGCCTACCCAACTCAGGTTTTTCTGTGTAGGTACAGTCGCTATCAGTATAGCTTAACACATTCCAAGTTAACGACCATCTTACCTCTAAAACTTTGCATAATAAAAAACATAAAACCAAGTTCATAAATAAGTACTGAAAAACGAAAAAATACTGATTTACAGGTTCACTTCAAAAAAGAAAAAAACATAGTAGTTAACTAACGATTCACGAAAATCCCATTTATATACCTATCAGCGGGCCGTTTCGAGAAAGGACGTTACCGTCCTAATCCCATTCTTTGAAAAAGGCCCAAAATAGCCTAGTCTCAAAACGGCCCGTTTAGCATTTTTTTATTCAAAGTTAAAGGAAAATATATTGGACTATGGGAACGACTAATTTTGTGTAGTTATAATGCGAATATATGCAAGTAACGATTCACGAAAATCCCATTTTTATATAACAGCGGGCCGTTTCGAGTAAGGAACGCCTCCTAATCCCCTTTTTGGCAGTCGGGTACAAATACTAGTAAAGACTTCTATTGAATTCGAGGTCAAGCCCGAAACACGCTACTGTAGCACACGTGTCTTGTCTTCAACCACTTCTGAGAGCGACTGTACTTACCTATAAAGTTAAAGTTTTTATACAACTTACATCAATGAAATTTTTATTGATTATCACTAAATCACCGTGAGAATATCTAACAATACGTTGCTAGATCTTGTGATTTGTCATTATTGTGTCTAAACTGCCTTGTACAATTTGTACAATGCTTGTACAAGATAAATCACGAACGGACGGATGTTTGGTGTACATCTGTGTAGTTGGCTATTACAAAATATGTGCAGGAAAATATGTGTTTGTGTGTTCGTGTTGATTTTGAAAAGTAAGTAGATAAATTATAATATCTATTATAATATAACTCACTTAATCATTGCGTAGATTCTTCATCATAGTAGCCTTTTGGGGGGCGAGCTAGAAAACCTCCGCGCGGTGCACCCTGGTTAATGGAAGTGGCAACTCCTCCCTAAAACCTTAGCGAGGAGTTGCGGCTTCTGGCCGATATTCGAAACGACCTGAGAGAAGGAAAACTTGAGAAAAACCCTTTGCCAATCCGTCTGGCCAGCGAGCGTGGCAATAGTAGGCTAAACAACCACTCACAATATGCACAGACGAAAAAAGTTCCCCCAGTTCCCGGTACGTGGCGCATATTGGGAGAGGCCTATGTCCAGCAGTGGACTGCAATAGGCTAATTGATTGATTGAGTAGCCTTTTTATTAAAAGAATATTAGCAACCATAATGACTAATATTCTCTCTAACCCCTCCAGCTAAGCTAAATTGCTTGTAAGAAGTGGGTTCACGTCGATAGCCAGGATTCGAACCCGGGACCTCTTGATCGGAAGGCCGACTCCCTAACCACTAAACTACATACATATTGCGTAGATACTGCATCATCAACTAGTGTATTGAAAGGCTGAATTGCATACGAGGCTTTTAGCTCGAAGTTCGGGTTTCTATCACTTCCCCTCCTCCTTTCGCTTTGACATCTACCTACGGCTTTTATGGGAGCGTCTTTCGTCTGATCTCTTATTTCTCTCTCCCTCTCTCTCTTAGATAGATAGATAATTCTTTATTAAATCAATAGATTTACAGTAGAACAAGTAGGTAGCTATAATAGCATGTATACAGTTTAATGTACAATCTCCGGCCTTATCGCTGGGAGCGATTTCTTCCAGGCAACCTTGGGATGGACTGTAATGTGTCAAAATTTCAAAAAAGATATGGTGTTGAGCTCTCTTTTTCTCTCTATTATTTTACTTTAAAGATGCTGGCCCCCTAATACGTGGGACCGACAATACAGACCAAAATGTGGTTATTAATACACCTCTGGGGTTTTCGGAGATTTACAGACGTGAAAATATGTATGTACGAATCCGTAGACGGTACGTGAATTCGATTCGGCTTTGTATATTTCTCTTCAAATAATATAATTGACACACAGATGTACCTGTCGATCCCCTGGTGATACCAGAGGATCTCCCAGCTGGATTGGCAGCCATATATGGATTTGCTCCGCCGTTACGTGTCGGTAAGGAATTATTACACGTATTGCTCGTCACATACTTATGTGTATATCTTGGACCTAAAATGTGCTCAAAATGTCCTCTATACGCGCAGTAAACGTTTCTTGGGTGTCTTTTGAGGATAGCACGGGGTGCTACTGCGGTGGACGAGCTCAAATTCACCAAGCGTAGATTGTTACAAAACAATCCGCGAGCACCAGGTCCTCGTTTACCTCACGATTTAGGTCCAAGACACGTGTTCCGAGGTATAAAACGTATCATCCCCCTCTGAACCTTTTCCCAATTCAGTTGGGGTTGACTTTCCGGTCTGTGTTGTGGCTAGAGGGCGGTAGGTGACCCTGCGGTCCCCATACCTGAAGAGGGCCAGCTCGAAATGTCGGTCAAAGTGCGAGAGATACCTATATATGTCTCAGCCAATCACCTCCGGTAACCACAAAAGGTGTGCGTTTTAAGTCGGTTCAAGTCTGACATAACCTCCCCTGACGGCTCCGGTGGGGGGCTATACGACTTGGTAACATCTCATCCGCAAAAAATCATCTTCGGATGAAGCGCCACCCTTCTCAAATAACCAGAGGCGATTTTGTACGCAAAACTCTTGTGTAGTGGCTGAACTTCAACACTTCACTTTCCGTGAAGAGACAGCCATCTGACCTCCACAATCTCCACAACCAATTGGCGATATCGATGTTCTATAGTTAGACCAGTCAGACTTTTTAAGGTAGGTATAACTGCCGTATCTAACGAAACGACTGCCATAGGTGCTCGTATGGCAAACCGGGACCGACGGTTTAACGTGCTCTCGCTAGCTGACTGCAATTGGAAAACATCAATTTGGATCTCTTCATAATACTTATTACATGAATGATGCGAGTGTGTATTTCAGGTAACGACAAACGCTTTGGGTTCGGTTTCCGCTTCGGCAACCACGCCGACTTCCAGATAATGTACGAGTTTGGACCTCAGAATAGTAGACCCTTACAACCTCCAAGTAAGAGTTATTACTTTATTTTTAGAATGTGTACCTAGGTGCCTACCTTTTTTCGGGCGGAAATCCCCACAGATATCCCTGCGACGGATAAGGCGGGGCGGTTATGATGAACTCGAACCGATTAAAACCGCGAATTCAAAAATAAGTTAGAGTGAGTGTTAAGGGTTGAGCGGAGGGTGGAAAAGTATCTGATAAGGCCGTCAAGCTGAGGCCGTCGTGCTGAGGAAGCACCATATTGTAACATTGTTGGCCTAACACCTCTTGCCTAAGACTTTTTTTTTATAGGTACCACTTAGGTGGCAGACAAGCACACAGCCCACCTGATGGAAAGTGGTTACCGTGGCCTATGGACGTATGCAACACCAGGGGCGTCACACTCGTGCTGCCGACCCTAAAGAAACCTCCTAATGCCCTTCTTGAAGAACCCCATATTGTAGTCGCTTGGGAATACTATCGCGGGAAGTTCATTCCACAGCTGGAGTGTGCGAGGGATGAAGTTCCTTTTATACCGCAAAGTGCGCACCGTTGTCTTCAGCTTACCATCAGGCGAGGTGAGGTCATAATGTCAATATAAAAAATGCAACCTGTTTTGTTTTTCAGAGATTCGATCAGCACCATACCGCCAGCGGTTCGTACGACGCCGGCCCATCTTGGAGCTGATGTTGAGGACTGGTTTCCTGAAGCACATATCATATGATAATAACTATATACACGACTGTGATGATGAGCCTCGGTAGATGGCGCTGACTGACCTTTCTCACAATGCTGCTTGACATATTTTAGCCATTTTTTTAGATTCATCATCATTTTTTAGATCCATTCACAATTTTTCTTGTACTTATACTGTGGGCTACAAAAGTCTGTATACAGTTTAAGATTACAGTGCCAAGAAAAATAGTCCCTTGGAGGCGGCGTAGCAATCGCAACTGCTGTCGCCATACTGTGTGTTGATTGGTTCAGGCCATGACAGTAACATGGCCTGGACCAATCAACACACAATATGGCGGCGATGTCATTTTAGTTCCTAGTTTTGCCGCGGGACTTATTAGATGGCGCGGACTCTACAATCCTTTGAGCACCTACGGAAGTAAAAAAAAGAAAATGAAATACAGATGACGTCCCCCATGCCGGAGCCGGAAGGGGAGGTTATTTCAGACTACGACTAAGGCCCTGCGCAGACGACAGACTATCCGTGACGCACTTTTTAGTCTGTGAAAATAGAACCTATGCAATTATAAGCAGTAACGCACACGACGCGCAAAAAGTCCGGCGCACAAAAAATCCGTGTAATTCGGGCAGACCGCACCGCGCGCCGCGGCGCGCCGCTCCGCACAAAAAGTGTGTGAAAAAAATTGAACGTTTTCTTCAACGCGCGCTAACGCAGACGGCGCACACTTTAGTCGGCTGTTGCTAATGTTTAATATGGAACTGTCCCTTCAGTAATCTTTCCGAAAGTATAGGATGTACCCAAAATTCTCTATTTCTTCTTCTTTTTCTGTACTTCCTGTACAAAATAATACTTCGCGATCTCTGCACGATTTCCATAGCGTCTACGTCCCTACAGCTCTGCCGACAAAATGATCGAAGATGTGCGTCGTGTGCGTTGAGTCTGTGAAAAATCCGCGACCGACTTTTTGCGCGCCATGCAGACTTTTTGTGCGCCGCAGACTCGATCGCACAAAAAGTGTGCCGTCTGCGCAGGGCCTAAACCGCACGCCGTCTGTGGGTCATTGGTTGCCGGAGTGAGATTAGAAATATATTTCTCGCACCCCGGCCTATCTAGGTCCATTTCTTCCAAGCTGGTCCTCTTTGGATATGGAATGGGGAAGCGCGTGTCGCCTCCGCGGCCTGTATCTGCTAGGGTGACAGGCGGCTCCATCCGTCACCCCCTCATTTTGTATACGACTTACAGACGCTAAGTCGTATACAAAATGAGGGGGTGACAGTGCACACAGTGCAACCTGTGGAACTATAACTATTAACTATAATCTGGCATCACTTACTGTGGACTGGACAGTCTCCTTAAGAATATAAATAAAAGACAAATAACTTTATTTTTTTTATTTCTCATAAAAACGTTCGATAACTACTGTACATTAATTATTATTTAAAGTAGAACTCCCGCCAAAAAACCGCTCCAATTTTTTAAATTACATTAATTCAAAATGGCGAAGCGTGTACTTATATTACTGCGATGATTAGGCTCGTAAGCGTTGATTGATGTATAATGTAAATATAAAAATTAATTGATTATGAAAATATTTTTAATTACTGAAATATTTTTGTCTTAAAACTAATGACAATTACTTTTACACCAAACTAACCTATGGGACGTTCCCTTTGCTTATTAATTTAACCCTCAGATTACAAATCTGACCACCGTAAATTCCTGAATTTGCACTTTTTCGGTACAGAACTCAAACTGCAACTCTCGTAAGACGTCAGTGGGACAGCCAGGCGCGGTCCGAGGGAGGGGGGAGGGGGGGTCACAGGGGACGTGACCCCCCCAAAACCATGCACGTCATATTTAAGAAGTCCCAGTACAAGGGGAGGGGGGGTTAAATTTCTTAAGGGATTTCCGAAGTGACCCCCCCCAAAACTTCAAGCTGCGACCGCGCCTGGGGACAGCAGCCATATTCCATGGCTTTAGCCATTCAACTGTTCAATGAATAAAGATGTTAACCGGGCAATAAAAATATGCCTGGCTTTTATATCATATTTTCATAGAAGATAACTTTCTTTCATTTGAAAAATAGAAAACGTAGGTATAATATATACCTACGTTTTATAAACGTGAATTATTGATAACAAAAAAAACTACCTGCTTAGTACGGTGGTAATACCGAAGTATCTCTTCACGCTGCAAGACAACGCTCTACTCCAAAGGTCACCAATCCAACCTATAGGAACCAATCTGCTGATGAACTGTGGTTCTAGTCTCAAGAATACATGAGTACTTATTTATTCGGTGACTGTCCCGTGGCACAAAAATACTTAAAGGAACAAAGGGGCAACCTAGTTTTGGGCCTGACCATCAAGACTTAATCTACGAAATCTTTATGTGTATTACTTTACAATTGCGAAAATTACCTTTGACACTACTGGTGGTGTCATTGGGAATAATTTGTACCCTTGACACTACCGGTAGCGCCATGGGGCTAGAATTTTACCCTTGACACTACCAGTAGTGCCATTGGGTAGTGCCACGGGGCAGTCACCACTTATTCGGTGAAACTGACTCAAGAGTGAGTCTATAGTCTATACGGTCTGCTATCAACTAGGTATAAATTATTCAATTCCTTTGTATTTAGAAGATACACAAAATACAATGAATCAGCTAGAGCTATAAAATGATCGTGTAAATAGTTTCAGATATTTTTAGCAAAAATAGAATAAATCAATCATAATATAGCTAAAAAGCCAAAAATAAAAACAAAAACCAAAAAATAAATTCAATATAATTTTATTTCGCCTAAATTTAAAATTAGTGTGCGGTGTTGCTATACAAAAAAAAAACAATATTACAAAGTCCAGTTACTTAAAAATACAAGAAAATATTAACTTAAAATTATTTATAATAGTTTTAAAATTAGTCTTCTACACAGATGGCAAATTGAATATTAAAAATGTTAAATAACGTTTCATATTGTGGTAAAGTTTAACATAAATGAGTCATAGGCGAACACAATCAATATATTATTGACAATAAAATACATACTGTCAATAATATTGTGCATAGATCACTCAAAAATACGGCAACACAAATTTTTTGACGGTGTGTACTATATTATCAATATTATTGACGTAACACTATCAATATTGTAAATAAAATACATACCGTCAATAATATTGTGCATAAATCACTCAAAAATACAAGCAACACACAACATTTTTGACAGTGTACCATATTGTCAACATTATTGATGTAAGCCTCACAGTTATTTTATTTACAAATAATAATTAACACTTAAGGCAACTAGTTGACTGACGAAATGAAATGCAAATAATAAATTTTATGTTAATTGTATGTAGTACAATCAACGGGTTGATATATGATAAGTGTTATGAGAATTTATGGCTTATCAGCAACTTTTAGAGTATCGCTAATTTCCCTCTTCCTACAGTCCCGGGTCCTTTAAGCGGGACGTGAAAAAGCATCTGATGAGGCCGTCAAGCTGAGTGTCACCATTGTAACATGGTACGTGTCTATAATGGTGACCCTCTTTTCCGAGACTTTGCTTTTAGCTTACCATCAGGCGAGGTGAAGTACACACACATGAAAGAGCTAATTTTGATTGGCTAACCGTAAGATAACTACGCGCTTTCGTACTAGTCGACAGATTTCAATTTTTTTCTATATATACCGTCAAAATGATTTCACTTCGCCTAATGGTACTGAAGGCGAAGTCTTAGGAAGGTCACCATTACAGACACGTACCATGTTACAATGGTGGCACTCAGCTTGACGGCCTCATCAGATGCTTTTTAAAACCCCGCATAATGAACCCGGTATGGAATTTGGTTTATTTTTACGCCAGTTGTCTGTTAACCAATTGAAATATACTGTTACGTTAAAACTCATTGTCAAGCAGAATAAGGCTCCAGTAGGCACTATGAGTGACTGTATAACACAAAAGTCGTCTGCCAAACCATTTACAATTTCAGTTTTACTCTATACATACACCTTTTATGCGATAAGTTACAGAAATCCGGAGAAAAATTATGCAAAAACGATGAAAATATTATGAAAAAATACCGGAAAAGTTTTACTTTGTGACATTTCCCATACAAAATCTTAAAAACTATTTTCTCTATACATTGGACATTTTGGTGTTACTGCTCACCAATTTTTGTTTGAAAATTAACTTTCATTTACTTACATTTGATATTTTCTTGTGATATTTACGAGGAACGAGAGATGACTGTTCAGTTGTACACTTGGAAACAAAATGTCCGAGATATGTGTACAAAATGTCCAATAATGTAAAAAAATCACTAAATATATTTGGCATGTAAACTAAACAAACCTCTTTAAAAGTAATTTTTCACTAACTAGCAAATGATATCAGAAACACTTGGACATTTACAATTAAGTGGACATTTTTAAAATATACATATTAACAATTCTGAACGCTCGACATTTCTGTTCAAAGACGAGCTACTTTTAAACACCATGACTCTTAATGGTTAACAAATAATGGAGTTATTTCGGTACCCATTTGTCTTGCATAGTAAATAACAAAAAACCTTTTTTTTTCTCCCTTGCTAAAGACGAACAAACCGCCTCCACTGCCCCATGCGTGTCACGCCACACATGCACTTGCACGTCGTGCAAATCGTATGGACATTTTTGGACAACTTTATGCAAATTATCTGCGTGAAATTAGTCCAGTTTGCACGTAACAGGCTTGCGTGCAAACGCACAAGGCAGCATTCGGTCTAAATGACTAGGTCAATATTAACACTTCGCGAACTACAAATAATTGTTAGTTAATTATTTTTGATACACTAATCACGCCAGCAGCCTCAACATGGCAGACGTCTACAAAATTGACATATTTCTTCGACCAACGAAATCGCTGAAAAAGGTGTCTACCATATCTCATCGAATATTCATTGGTCGGAGAGTAGCGACGCTGCCATGCTAGCTCTGCAGATCCATACAAATCAAATAATTGCAAAGTATATGTCTTTTTAATGTCTTTTTTACTACAATAATCATAATATTCATAAGCTTCTCGTACATTTATACATTTTAAAAAATATTACCTATATCAAATATTAAAAACTGGACAGCCGATTCATAATATACAAATAACATTAAACTTCTACGAAAATTAAATAGTCAGATTACAAATTTTGAATTTTAGATTTATTTTTTAGTCATTACAATTTAGTTTTAGTTGGACAAAATGAGCCTATCATACATAAAAATGGTAGTAGACCCAATGCCTATTCTATATATCATAGTAAGTAGCCATTTTCATTCAATTCACACTGGTTTACAATAAATGTCCAGTGGACGTTTATTTTCAAAAAAAATATTACAAAATTTTTTTAATAGTTTAAAATTTAAATTGACACTTTTATTTTTCCTTCCTCGATATTGTTTCGTTAATTGATGGGATTAAGAAAAAAAATCTTATATAAATAAATAAATAAATAATGTCTTTTTTTAAGTTCAAATGGGAATTTATAAGTTTCTTTAATTTGATAGTCAGTCATATTTGGTATACTTAGTTTTAAAAAGATTTTTTATTAATAAATAAATGCGTCAGGGGTGTTATGAATGATAGAATATTATCATGAACATGTTCGCTATAAAATGTAGGTACTGTCAGCGACAAAAGTAGGATGCGAACAAAGGAAAAAATCTGATTCTTGATTGAAGATATTTTTACATGTTTGTTAAAGTGGATTTAGACTAAACGAAGAACATACAGCTAGAGCTAAAACAAGAGCATTGTTTCTCAATATGTTAGTGTAAACCAAACCTTATTTTCAGCGTTTACACAAGAAAGAACAAAGAACGAATGTTCTGTCTCTGTTTACACTAATAGAATTTGACGTAGAGAGGATAGAATGAGCATTCGCTCGCCTGATGTAAATCAATCTTTACTCAATCACGCTGAAACGGCTGAACGGATTTAATCGATTTAGAAAGGAAAAACTTCGGGCGGGACTCGAACCCGCGATCTTTCCCTTACAGGGGGAATGCTCTGACCGCTAAGCCACCGAAGCCCGCACGAAGCCGATCCAAATTCGTCTTTACTACCGTCTTTGGGGCGACGGTGGAGACATCTACCGAAACTCATACAGCTTTCGGAACCAATGAATGATGTTACAACCATTTTTAAACATTGATTTTTGATGACTCCGCACAAACAATTGAATGAAATTTTAAAGCATTTATTATGCTAACTTTTCAAATCGATTTAGAAACGAAAAAGGAAACGGATTTAGTTGAAATTTAGTAGAGGGATAGATTATAGTCTGGAATAACACATAGGCGTTTGTATCCGTGGAATAGTTTCTTTCCCATGAGTACATGGAGAAAGAACTGCGAGAAGGAAAACGGAATGTGGTCCACCCCATAACCAGATGGACTGATGACCTGAAAAACGTGGCTGGGACAGACTGGATACGGAAGGCGGAGGATCGGCTGATATGGCGCACATTAGGAGAGGCCTATGTCCAGCAGGGGAATGTAATAGGCTAATTGATTTATTTGATTGAGTAGAGGGAATGAGATCGGAATACACCGCAGGGAAAGTCACGCACAAAGGCTAATGCTCGAAATGTGTGGAACCACTTTTGTCATTGAGTTTACATTTGCTATTGCAGCGTTTTCTAGTTTGATGGTAAGTAAGAAGTATGATGGTATTCAGATCTGAATCTAGACTTATCTAAGGACAGATTGTATAGACATTCTATCGAATCTGCCGATCGAGATTCAGAGTGCTGTTGTGGAATGATAAATAAATGCTAATATCATACTATAGGTTATAATAAAAGTTTGATCTTAAACGGTTCGGTGGTGCAGCGATATCGATTGTAACCGCTTTGAATCCCGGATTAGACAGTGTTGCTAGATTGTATCTTTAGTAACAGTACTCCAATACAATACCCACTTGGCCTATTTTTCATATGGCAACTATGTACCCGTATCAGTTGATTTTCGCCGTGTCGTATGTGCAACCAATAGTTATACTTTACATATTGAACCATGTATACTCCATTCATTTAGGTACATATCTAAACGTAAACGATCTTGTAGCTACTTTTTATAAAAACACAGAGGAAAAAACAGACTCAGACACCCAATTATTGGCACCTTATGCGAAATTTGTAAAATAATGATCATCTACGGAAATTATACGTCTTTTAAGATAAGAGAATAGTAAAAAGTAATAGTAGGAATATTGTTTCACGTTATTTTGATCGTAAACAATTATTTAATTAGTATATTTGCCCATATATTGGCATAGGTAAACCAAACTATTGGCATACATCAGACCATTGCCATTTGAAAAGGAATAACTATAGAAAAGTTTTTACATAATATAGATAAAGTTGACGATTGTGAGTTTGTTCTTGTTTTTTTACATAAAACCTAGCTGTGCCAATAATTGGAGGAGTGCCAAGATTAGGTATGTTTCCCCTATTAAAAAAATAAACTAAACTAACTGACTAACTAGTGGTTCGATTTCGGTGTATAGTCTGTAAAATAAGTTTCTAAACAGGAAAATATATATAAATATTATTTTCCTGTTTAGAAACTGAAAAATAAATAAATTTAGTTTTTAAATAAAACATATTAAATAGAAAAATCAAGATTATTTACGTTTAGTTAGGCGGTAAACCACACAGCGAGGCAAAGTCCCTCTTGAGGCTGAGATGTTCCACATCGCCTGCGACTATAGGAATAGGTAATACCCTTGAAGAACCCCATATTGTAATCGCTTATGAAGATTTATATTAAGGTGTATACTTCTCTGTTCGTCTGTCTAGGCGTGTTCATCTTCGAAACTTAAGTTCATAATCAAAAGAGATATATACTCGCTACAGAAAGCGACCGGTAACTTTTTTCATAAAAAAAAGTTTCGTCATTTCTGTTTACTTATCACTTGCAGTACAATTGTAGTGTCGGCATCTGATATAACCTTGGCTATGGGATTACCCGCTTTACACAATACTATAGGTTAAGAACCGGTAAGAAATATATACCCTCATTTGTTGGTTCTCGATGGAGTAGAATAGGGGCATTCAATCTCTTCCCCATAAGTTCTTTTTTTTTTTTCTTTTCTTAAAAAGAATATTAGCAACCGAAATTACTAATATTCCCGTTAACCCCTCCAACTAAGCTAAATTGCTTGTGCTAGGAGTGGGTTCACGTCGGTAGTGTAATGGCCAAGATTCGAACCCGGGACCTCTCGATCGTAAGGCCCACTTCTAAACCACTAAGCTACCGACGCTTTTTATACCACATAAGTGGCAGACAAGCTCACCTGATGGGAAGTGGTTATCGTGGCCTATGGACGTATGCAACACCAGGGGCGTCACACTCGCGCTGCCGACCCTGAAGAAACCTTCTAATGCCCTTCTTGAAAAACCCCATATTGTAATCGCTTGGGAAAACCACCGCAGGGAGTTCATTCCACAGCAAGGTGTCGTAGAAGGCGACTAAGGGATACGGTTATTTTCCTTCCGACAGTAAATATACAGCCCATGACAAAGTGCCTGCTTACGGCAATAGACGCGCCCCTTATTACGTGGGATCAAATTCATAGTTGGCGAAATGTGGATGGTAATACACCGCTGCGTACCCCTTCGGGGATTTACAGGGGTGAATATGCATGTATACGTATCTTCTCTACGAGGCACGGAGTTAAGAATGGTCACCCATCCAAAGATTGACCTGGCTAAAATTCCTTAACCTTTGCAAAGTGTTAATGTACTCGGTTACCACTGAACTACTAGTTTCGACGGCTACGCAAGGGTACGTAACGTTGCCGTGCCTCGGAGAGCACGTTAAGCCGTCGGTCCCGGTTGTCATACATACAACTATGGCAGTCGTTATATAGCCGAAATTGGCCCACACAGAAGATCTGCAGTTCTAAAAAGGTTTCTTTGTTGCAATCGTATAATATTTAGTCATGCCGCGAGATTTACATAAAATTAGAATCTGCTTAATAAATGAATTGTTGTGATTCTACTCATATGAGTGACCATTTTACGAATTTTATAGGAATTATTGAGATCTCGAAATTGGAAATATATAAAGTTATTCGTTTTTAGCGGAATCGCTCAATGTGGCCATTTTAGACCCTTTGATCACTTTGGTCAATATACTTGACGCGAGACAAATGTACATACGTTTATATTTAGTCTTAAGAAACCATATTTTGTGAACTGACGTCCTAAAAATGCCGCAGTGGAGTTTGTTGCGCCGTTTCTTCTCCATTAGCGCCTAGGAAGCAGCGGTGAACTTAGTTTTAAGGAGAATTTAACGGCAAAAAGCTGTAACATTGTCGCACTATTTTGAAAAATAAAGAATTTGAATTTTACCCGTCTTATCCAAGGCGTCCCGTCCCCACTGCCATTAGGCCCTCAGGGTCTGAGGGTATATATTTCTTATACCATATCTGTTCCTACTCCTGTCACAAGTAATACCCATAACTTGACATAAATCAAAAGGTTAAACCAGTCGTCAGTTCTTTTCTATATTCAGCTGACTGCCCGTCTGTTTCGATTAACTCTTAAAGACATACAATCACGCCTTCTTCGCATGGTGTAGGCAGAGACCACACGTTTCTACCTGCTAAGATCTTGGCATACATCTATCGCTTCTTCTACTTTCATAATTGTTTTCATATCCGTATCTTCTGAATTTCATCTCAGTTTTTTACCATCTAGCGGGGTGCAGTCAATTGACGGGTTAAATATAAATAAATAAATATAAAGAGTAATAGATTTAGGTATGTTTAACGTGAAACCAATGTAATAGCATAATCTGTACCTGTATTTGCAAGATTATGAAGTAAGTGACACAAAAAAACGCATACTGCGAGTATAGAGTACATGTTGTGACGTCACTTGGGTCAAGATATATGCCGGCTACTATACCCGCCAGACATTACAAAGCCTGTACCATTTACTCAAAACATGCCAATAATTGAACGGCTGTCATACTACTAACTGCAACTGTAACTTTGTAATCGTATATATTTATATGTGATTACAAAGTTATTTATGCAGTTGGTTGTATGATAGCCTTTTAATTATTGGCCTGTTTTTTCATGGTAGGCCTGCAGATAGTTACAAAGAGATATCTAGACGGTAACACGTATGACATAATGTTACTATTTTCTAGGTATCGGGCGATTGCGTACACCACCATTATAAAAATCATGATTAAAAATGATTAATTACGAACCTTCATTTTTGTATATTAAGGACTGCATAAAAGTGCCGGCAAACATCTTGAACAAAAGTTGAAAAGCCATGTGCACTATAGGGACCAACAAAAAAACCAATACGATACTTCATTTGATTAGGTACTCAACTAAGGGTAAACAGAGGACATTGTCAATTTATTTGCCGGCCTTTATTTATTTATTTTTATTTATTAAGACTTCATGCACACATGTACACAGGCGGACTTAATGCCACAGGCATTCTCTATCAGTCAACCTTACAGGTGGTGCTTTATGTAGATTTTTATCTCATTTATACATACATGACTTCAAACTCCATATCAAAATCACTTTTTTTTTCAACAATTACTATAACAGGTCTTAAAGTGCTCATATAAAGAAACAGGTAACCAGCATCGGCAATCGGTTGCCATCACGTCATTTCGTAGTTTGTCAAAAAATAGTTACAAAGTATTCTCGCCCTTATGTCTTTGAACATACGGGCGAGAATGCGTTGCGACTGTTTTTATCATATGTAGTGTTAGAACGTAAAAGACGAACTATCATCATTTTTTTTTGCTATGGAAACTTGTATGATAGCTAGTCGATACCTGTAACCTGTTTCTTTATACAAAGCACCATTAGGGTATATGAAATTCAAATTTCAATTTCAAATTTAAAGAGTACTTAAGTTCCGTCAATACCTTACACTTATATCAACACTTATCTTCCTTTCTTCAGATCCCTTTACACTTTACACAACTGCACAAAAAAACGAAGTAATGTATTCAAGTTATTTAACACTTATATTAAAACTTGGTTCATTTTTCCTAATACTAGCTCTCGTTCCCGGGTTCCCTTGTGTTTGGTGGTAAGCTCTGCGGTTGGGCGAACTGGTTCACCATCTTACTCTGCATCATATTGAGGAGTATATCGGAGTATTGTTCTATGAGGGATAGGGCAGGATTGCCGGTGTTGGTAGCTTCTGAAAAAAAAAAGGATTTTGTTACACATAATCTTCTTCATACATACAAACATACAATCACGCCTTTGTCCCCGGATGGTTAGGCAGAGGTGAATTTACACCCACATTTCACATTTTCGTTACAAGTACTTTGATATCGCCCGTGCGTTGTGAAGGTCAGATAGCGGTCGCTTCACAGAAAATATCGAAATATGTACTTGATTTTTTTTTATAGGACACGTCAATTTGACTTCACCTTGCCTGATGGTAAGTTAAAGTCTCGGAAAATAGGGTCACCATTACAGACACGTACCATGTTACAATGGTGACACTCAGCTTGACGGCCTCATCAGATGCTTTTTCACGCCCCGCTTAAAGGTTTCGAGGCTGTAGGTAGAGGTTCCTATATTTTTTTCTTACATTGATGACTGAAAGCCAACCTTAAAGACACCTGTCCCACCGCCGGCGATAAAATGAGTAACTATCGATTATTTTCTCGCTCAAGAAACATACAATAGATATTACATTCCGTGTAAACAAAAGAGATGCATATACAAATAGTTTATCGCTGACTGTTCACGCCGCCCCGGCGAGTACTCGCTTTACTAGTTTGTCGCTGAGCGACAAGAGGCCCTAGACAAAGTGACATTCTATTGATGGAATCGCGCTGAAGCGAACCATTTTTAAGGTTTTAACAATGGATTTCGGGACATTGCGGTGGTTATAGTAATAATGATAAGTTAAATAATGTATTTCGAGTTACAAAGACTCAAATTTCATCAAAAAAAATATAGTTGGCTATGAAAAAAAACACTCGCTGAGCGATACTCGCTAAGCGATTTTTGTAGCTCTAGCTCTACTCGTTCATCGTTCCCGGTGAAACAACTGTCAAACGGGGCTAGGGAAAGGCTCAAAAAGATGATGACTATACAGAAGGGTTGTACGTACCCTTGGCGACAAGATGGTCGAGTTTAAGGCGCGTATTGTCGGCATCCCGGCGATAGTCCCCATCTGTCGACGACAGGCTACTGGGCGCGTCGGCGGTTCCGTTGGGCACACGGGCCACTGCTCCACGGAGTACCTTCTGCGTCTCCAGGATAGCTGCTTCTAGACCTGGAGGGAAGATGGAGGTTGGTTTAGCTTTTGATATACTTATCAAGCCTGAAAAGGACTTCATAGTTTTAGACTCAATTGCAAAAATAGCAAAACAGGCAATCAACAAAATTTAATTCAAGAAAAAAGGGAATCACTCAGGCTTGAACCCGAATAGTTCGTACGAATATCGGTAGATAACTCCCAAAGTCGCCCCAAGACGGTAGTACTATAATTTGGAACGCTTCAGGTGGGACTCGGAAGCTTAATGGTCAGAGCATTCCCCCTGTAAAGGACTGGTCGCGGGTTCGAGTCCTGCCTGAGCGATTACTTTCAAATACCCTTTCAAAGTAATGAACATGTGTTTGTTTGCGTTTCACTAACATTTTACGGACTATATTTCTCATTCCCATACTTGCACGTAATGAAGACCTACTTTACTGACTACGTCAAAAAAAAAGAAATCTTCCCACTAATATCATGAATGTGAAACTTTGTGAAGATGTTTGTTACTCAATTGTGCTCAAACGGCTGAACGAATATGATTGCAATTTGATACAGAGATAGACTATACAGCGTGGTATAACACAGACACATTTCATATTACTAACTACCTACTTACTAACTAGAGCTGTAAGAGGTTCGACACTCACCACTAATATCGGCCGCAGCATTTGGTTCTCTCTGCAGACTGGTGTATAGTTGTACCACTTTACACGCCGTCTTGGTCAGCTGCTCCGTCAGCGCTGAACACAGCTGGGACGAGGATACTGTCGAAAGAAACGACTTATAAATTTCAAAGAATACAGACAAATAATGACTCTCATGCTAGGGTTATAAGGTTTAAATTGGCTCGTAAGGTATCAATCATTTATCATCATCATTGTCTTAGCGTTGTTCACGATTGCATTCGAAGCTTTCACCTTAGCGCCCAGGGACCGCGTCCTTTTCCTTCTTTTGGTTTGTTTTAAACGGCTTTTTTCACAGCGAATGCCGTCTGATCTCCAAACCCCGAGAGAAAAGCCTGCACCATAGCTTCGTATGTGAATAAGGTGTACTTGTGCCAGCTTACAAATAACTTGAGCCCCGAAGGTCTACAAGAAACCAGATTTTTTTTATACTACTTAGTATGGCGGCCTTTTAGATGACACAACGGCCAAGAAATTCATTTCATACCTTTTTTTTCATCGTGCGATAAATCCCCACGGATACCCCTCCGCCGGAGCCGGTGTAGGAGGTTGTGTCGGACTTGAACCGACTAATACGCACGCCATCTGTGGGCCGTCGGTTGCCGGAGGTGAGGTAGTCGTAGCCATATCCCTCGCACCGCGGCCGACCCATCTAATCCCTAGTGCTTCTGCTGGGGCTACAGGCGGCTCCACCCGTCACCCCCAGGCCCTCGTTCATGGGGAACAGAGGTCATTCTGCAACCTCCGACGCCCGAGTTGCCTCCGCTCGTCGCGGACCACAAGGTCTGCGATTCTCCTTGGCTCCCGCTCCGCCGCCTCCTTCAGAGCATTACTTGCTCGCAGAAGAAGGCACCGGCGCGGCGGGCAATGCATCCACACAGTTCATTTCATACCTTATAGTGCGTACCGTTTCCGAAGTCAAAAGAAAGATCAAATATAAAGCTACTCACAGTTGGCGTCCGCACTAGGCTCGGGTTTCGGCCTCGGCCTAGTGTTAGCCGTCAGTCTGGCCGTCACCTCCCGCGCCTTCGCCGACAGGTCGCGCTCACTGCCGCTCCGACCTATGACGTCATAGTTGAATTATGTGATTTTATAGTCTAAAAGATTTTGGGCACAGTTTCGTTAGCAAAATCGTCTGAAATATTAAGTTTCATAATGTGTGGGAATAATGTACAGGTAAAAGGCATAGGTACTGTATGGGGGTTGTATAAACTAAAAGACTTTTTTGGCCAAAATAATACTTCCAGACGATTTTGCTAACGAAACTGTGCCCAAAATGTTTTTATCCGAAATGACTTTAAAATCACCCAGTATAGGCTACTTCAGAAGGTGAAGGTCCAGCAGTTCCACACAAGCACATTAATAGCCTCGATAGGAACCAGTTACGTACGAGTAATTTAAAATAATTGTATGGAAACAGTTCTGAAACTCCGGTTCTGTACACGGCCGAAGGGAAATTAGCTTCACTTATACTTTTTTATAAGAATAATGGCAACCGTAATGAAGGCGTCAAATGTCCGTTAAAGACCCTACCTGCAAGGCAGTACAGTTACTGATAAACGGAGGATGCTCTGACGTAGGATTTCCTTTCTGAAGGAGGTTAGACGGCAGTCGCTCCTATAAAAAGTGTTAGAAAGGAACAAACACAAGGAAATTGATTGATATCAATAGTTAGCACACTATTTGCTTTAAAATTTCATTAAAAAGATCCTTTTGAAGCTCCACTTTGTTTGATTGCATGTGATATAAATTTAAAAATTTCTAACACGGCTTCCCTTTGCAGACCAAGCCGGTAGAAATCAAGTTATAGGGTCTCCTCTACACACTGCCTCTAATAAAAGCCTCATACACATAAAATTACAGTAGTGTAAAAGTGGCAAATAAGGTGCAAACTCACCAATCCTTCTTTGAGAGTGGTCGACAGAAGCGGCCCTGGGTCTCGTGACGTCATTGGTGCCATCTCCTTCCGAGCTGGACTCCTCGTGAGCGGCGGTGGACAGACTCACTGGTGACGTCATTAGTTAGCGGTGAGTTACGTAGCTTGTGGGTTATATTGTGTTTCAAATGTATGTGTGCTGCTATGAGATGTGAATTCTAGACTAGTTCTTGATTGGAGTATTATTCGGTTAAGTACCCGTACGATATTTAAATGGATCTAAAATGAGGTATTTAGGAGTCATTTATAAATTAGATTGGAATTCTGTTTGACAATAAATATTCATTATTGATCGTTAGCCCTTATTTTCGTGCTATTACCTAAATATATGTAAATATTAGCCTTCCGCACGCTTGGATCTATTATCTCCGTTTATAGAAGAAGTATATAATATTATTAGTAGTTTATGAAACTGTTGCATAATAAGGGTTCTTAAAACATAAGTGTGAGTATTTTATAGTATGACACAAGTGTTCTAAGACCAAATTATATGCAGTTTCACATACTACTTTATCTAATCTCATGAAAAAATTAATATACTTTACGTAAAATGACAGAAACATCGAGCGCCAAAATCCATTTACTGATCGCGCATGCGTGTTGCATCGCGTCCACAGACTATGTAGAAAAAATTCAGCTAAAGTTGTATCGCTACTCTGAACTTCAAAAACTTTAATAACAGCCTTTACGCACAGAGCATCAAAAAAAAAAAGTACATTATGACTATGACACAACTGTTCTATGGCTAACTGGCTTTTTTCTTACTCTGTGGACGCCGCATGCGCGATCAGCAAATAGATTTTGGCACTTAACGTTTCGGGGACTTTTTCGACGCCTAAAATTTCAACCTCTCTTTTTATTATTATAATAACAATCATTTTTATTTCAAAAACTTGTAAGCCTTTTTCAAAAAACACGTATTTTCTAGAAAGTATTTTATAACCGAGGGGCTTGCATGAAATATTTAATGACAGTAAAGGAAGCTCGTGAAATGTGTAAGTGTGCAAGTGGCGGGCTTTTGTGTCTGCCTACACCGGAGGGAACTAGGCGTGAGCATATGTCTGTATGTATGTATGTATTATACAGTTTGTCAGAAGTATTCATTGCAAACAATATTTTTCTTCTTTGAAATTATACGAAATTTTTTGAGAGACCAACCGCAAAGCGATCTCTTAGGGTCATAGCAGACACATCCACTCGGAAATCGCTCGCTTAACACTGGTTCTAGCTATCACCAGACGCCCGATTCTAAACCTTATTAGTAACTAAAAAATTAAATGAAAAATAGTTCATTACATATGGCATTTTTGTGACGACGGAGAACCGTAAGCGCGTGTTCATTTATTTATTACTAGCTGACCCAGCGAACTTCGTGCCGCCATATTTTCCACCCGCGTGGTATTATCTTTAAATTTATCAGTGTTTCTCTACAATATTATGCATGTATTATACATATAAACCTTCCTCTTGAATCACTCTCATCTATTAAAAAAAACCGCTTCAAAATCCGTTGCATAGTTTTGAAGATTTAAGCATACATAGGGACGGACAGACAGCGACAGCGACTTTGTTTTATAATATGTAGTGATTAGTATATATTTGTTTTAGGCGATACAGTGACGATCCCTTTCCGAGTTGATACGAGTATGTCTGCTTTGACCCTTAACGTGTCAATATGTGACTTAGTAACCAGTGCATGTGTCTTTAAGCAGTATCTACTACCCTGTATAACATACAGGGTGATATTTCGTACCTGCACTGTAGGCGTTGGCCAGTCCTCTTCTCCTGGCTGTGTTGGCCGCCTGTTTGTTCATTGAAGAGATAGTGGGTCTCATCAGACCCTGGGTTCGCGCCGGTTGCTGGCGGGACGGTTGAGGATCAGATTCTGAGTCGCTCTGTTGAAATAAGAAACAAATTAAGAATTCTATTCAAATATGCACGGCTGTTCAAATATGTCGTTGGCATTGGCGGTACCTAGGCATTCCACGAATTTTTATGACAAGTCTTTCACTGTACAGGCGGTACGGCTATGGAATGCACTGCCATTACCGATTAAGCGGGCACAATCACTAGCTATCTTCAAAAGGATGGTGAAAGAGCACTACCTGGGCCTATAGGCTTCTACATTCCATGTTTGCGCTATGTAATTTCTGTGTAAAGGACATCATTCAGATTGGGCTAATTTTTATTTTGCCGGCCAAAGAAAAAAAATACAATATTCGGTTAGAGCTTGTTCTTACTAACATTTTTTATTAGTGCGTCAAAGTTGAGGGACCACTTCCAATGGTTTTATTAGAGTTTAAAAATCTTAAAAATATACACTTTTTATGATACGAACTATTAAAAATAAATGAAAAATATTGTTATATATTGGAAGAATAGTTAATAAAAGCAATAAAAAATAAACCTCATACTGCATAATTGTTGTTTTTCGTCCATTTATTTAGGTCCGAAATCAAAAGTGTCGATTAAAGAAAATAAATGTGATATTCCGCTAGAATTTATCCTCATTAGCATTTTTTATTACAGCGTCAAAGCTGAGAGACCACTTCCCTCGGTTTTATTTGAGTTCTAAAATCTTGAAAACATACACTTTTTATGATACGAACTATTGAAAATGAATTAAAAAAATAGTTCTATATTGAAAGAATAGTTCATTTAAGTAATAAAAAATAAACCGCATATTGCATTAATGTTGTTTTTCATTCATTTATTTAGGTCAAAAATTTAAAGTGCCGGTTAAAGAAAACAAATGTGATATTCCACTAGAACTTGTACTCATTAGCATTTTTTATTATGACGTCAAAGCTGAGGGACCACTTTCCTCGGTTTTATTTGAGTTCAAATCTTGGATATAATACATTTTTTTAAACGTATTATTGAAAATGAATGAGAAATATTGATTTATATTGGTTAAAGGTGCATTTCCAATTATTGAACTTAGTAAATGTGTTGATCATATTCCACAGTTACAAGGCACTAATGGCAATGCCATAAGGTAGATTCGTGGACGATAGCAATCACGTCATGTCCAGGTTCGTCAACATTATACATACATTATCATAGATAAAACAAACAGGGTTGAGTGCAATGAAACAGTGTTATTGCTCGTGTATTTTATTTTTAATTGCTTATTTTTATTGCTTTATTGCTTTTATCAACTATTCTTCCAATATAATACAACATAATTTATTATTCCTTTTCAATTATTTATTTTATTTAAAATATACGTTTCCGAGATTTTTGAACTCAAATAAAACCGAGAGCAGTATTCCCTCAGCTATGATGCTATAGTAAAAATGTCAATGAAGACAAGCTCTAACGGAATATCATATTATTTTTCTTTGGCTTCACTTTCAATTTTTGGACCTAACTAACGAAAAACAGCGATATGCAGTATGGGGTTTATTTTTTATTGCGTTAAACAACTATTCTTCCAATATAGAACAATATTTTTCATTCATTTTCAATATATAATATCATAAAAATTATATGTTTCTAAGATTTTTGAACACCAATAAAACTGAGGGCAGTGGTCTCTCAGCTTTGACGTAGTAATAAAAAGTGCTAATAAGGACAAGCTCTAGCGGAATATCATATTTGGTTTCTCTGACCGGCACTTTCAACTTTGGATCTCAATAAATGGACGAAAAACAACAATATAAAGTACAGGGTTTATTTTTTATTGCTTTTATTAACTATTCTTCCAATGTATAGCAATATTTTTCATTTATTTTCAATAGTTCGTATCATAAAAAGTGTATATTTTAAGATTTTTAAACTCTAATAAAACCGTTGGAAGTGGTCTCTCAACTTTGACGCCATAATAAAAAATGTTAGTAAGAACGAGTTCTAACGGAATATCGTATTTTTTTCCTTTGGCCGGCACTTTCAAAACTAGCCCAGATTTGTATGGAGAGTGAATGTTGTCCTTTGTAATTAACTTATAGGTATTATGTATAGTATGTAATGTATGTCTGAATAATTTATATTATGTATGATTATAATATTTTATTTATTTATTGTATTTATGTTTGCTCCTTTGTAGGTATATCTACCTATTACATTTAAGTGTTTGTAATCCATTATAAGAGTACATCTGTCCTTTGCTATTACACCAATAACTACCCAATATACAAACTAGTTTATTTATTATTCATATCCATCCAAAGGTTGCCTGTAAGATATTGCTTTTAGCGATAAGGCCGCCATTTGTACATTACCTAATTATGTTTGCCATTTATTTTATGTATACTTTTCTTTTTGTTTGGTGTACAATAAAGTTTATTTCTATTCTATTCTATTCTATTCTGTAAATTCTGGAAGGGCTAGGCAGAGGCACTCATATTTCGTCGACTATGATGTTCAGTGCCACGTAATAGTCTCTGAGACTCCCTTGGCCCGCAATGCCCACCAGATCACCGCGCGAGGAACACAGTCGAAGGCCTTCTGCATGTCTAAGAATAGGCAATGCAGGGGCGTGTTCTTCGCCCTGTTTTTCCCCGCCACAATACTTAGGGCGAACACTGGGTCCATGGTCCCGTGCCCGGAACGAAACCCAGAGTGTACTCTCCTGTCGGATCTGGGAATTGCTCGAAAATTCTGTTTAGAGATGGACACTACCACTTATTAATTGAGAGGCAATTCACACCAGGCGTGGACGAGTAAGTGGCAATCGTATTTTTGAAAGTTTAGACGAAGCAGGCAAAAAATTCTCCTAGTCTGAGCCTTAAATATAAAAAAATGTCATCAAGCACTGACCTGGTTGAGTACTCCAACACTAGAACTCCTAGTCATATTCGACTTGTTGTTGTACCTCGGCGCGGGTCTGACGAAACCGCTAGGAGACTTCGTTGGCGACCCGTTTTGGGGGGCTGGAGACTTAACGGTGGGCCCTGTGAGTGGTAAGAGTGTGAGAACTGGGTGGAGAAAGAGTTGTAGAAGATAGGTAGGTTATGAAGAAAAGGAGAAATGTTATGGCAATAGAAAAAGAAAAAGATTTTGTAAATAAAAATATATACAAAAGGAAAATAATGATATTATCGGAAGGAAAAAATAAATTAGGCGAATATAATAAATGAACTTTTAACGAATTCTATTGTGATTTATTTGGTATCCAAATAAATCGCGATCGGATGATCCATTAAAAACAGTTTTTTTTTTAAGTATAACATTTTTTTTGTTAACTAAATTCATACATATTTTGTAAAACAAATAAAAAGAATAGATGATCAAACGAACTTCTCGAATGAAGTTCGATCATTATTATATGAGCCGCTTCATTCGAAGATATAATTAACCAGGTAGTCCCTTATATCTACTAGGCAACGTCGCACATTTTTAAGAGATATGAATATGACTAAAAAATTTTTACAAGTACCTACGGAGCTGTGCTCTTGACAGATACTCATTCTTTAGAGATAAAGGTATAACGCATAAAACTTTCTTGCTTTGGGTACAGTATCAAACCTATTAACAATGCTGTTTGTGTACTATGGGTGGGAGGGAGTTTATATCTTCGAATGAAGCGGCTCATATAATAATGATCGAACTTCATTCGAGAAGTTCGTTTGATCATCTATTATATTTCGCCGCTTCATTCTCGATATAATTAACCAGGTAGACTTTCAGAGATAGCACAGAAAGTTTTTAATTCAGTGGAACTCTCAATATGAACTTAATGATTATTGGGAGCAAAAACAGTTACTTATCCATTTAATTTATTTAAATAAGTTACTAATGCAATAGTAAATTCCAACTAAGTACTTATTACCTAATACTAGGTAAGGTACCTATATTAAATTAGCAAAATTTTCGTCACTGATTACCGTTAGGTTATAGGATTTTGTGAGTGTATTGGATGTGCTGGTCCAGCCAGCAATTTACAGAATAGCTTCGACTGGAAGACCGCGCGAGTGCGCGGCGGATGTGGCGTCATGGCGCATGCAGTGTGCGCTAGAGACGCACGTGTCGACGCCGCTCTCTGTCAGTACCTGTTTTATCCAGCGACCAACTGATTGTGTGGTAGCTGGTCTGTGTGGTGCTTTGTATGCTAACAACAATTTCATTGACCCGTACTGGCAGTTCTCTTATTTTTGTAGCAAAAATATATTCCTTGAGGACTGTTGCAGGGCAGGTAAATACGTGTATGTTATCCTCGAAATGAGGTAGGAACAGAATAGGTTGGTCACGTCCAGGAGCGGTAGTTTTTATCATTTTGACGTCTAAAAAGCTGTAACAGTGTTGCACCATTTTGAGAAACAAAGACTTTGACTTTGACTTTGACATATCGTTATCGAGATGTGAATACCATTGTTTGAAAAAAAAAAAAAATATATATTTTCGATTTTAAAAAATGTTTGTACACAATGAGCTGTACATAGAGCAGGAAATATTACTATTTCTAGTTTTTTTTTTTTTTTTTTTTTTTTTTTAAATCTAAGTCAGTACCTATTGGAAATATTTAGGCATTGACCTAAATGCATCTTACAGTAGATGCATCTTTCGTCTGAGCCGATATTGTCACCAGGGAATATTGATAATGCTGATTGGTGACTATTTAAGTTACTGTATGAACATCCGTTAGTAAACTGTTGACTTAAAAGTGATAGTACTGCCGCTATTGGAGGTTTGAATAAATTAATGGTTGTGTTGGCAATTGCCACCACAGCCTTAAAGTAATAGATACTTATACTGCATAATAGTACTGTCTGCTAACGAAGCTATTAATAGATTTAGTGCATCGGGAGGAGACCCTCGCTTAATGAAGGCCTGCCACAGGGCCTCGCTGCAGCCAGGGTAAGGTTCCGATGAAGGGGATGTTGGTCTCTAAAAAAAAAAGATTGAAGAGGGTGTTTAAATCAGAATTAAAGGTAAAGTATTTCTGAATTTATCAACTATTTCGACATGGGAAATCAGGGCTGTGAGGGCCAGTAGCTTTGTCGTCAATCACTTTTCTGATGCATTTTTATGCTAAGGTATCAGGATGTTGTTTAGATCGTATCGCATTTTGTACTGGTGCGAGAAGCGGATAGGTTGATTTCGGGGTGACCTAAACGTCTTGTAATCATTTCGAATGCTTTATTTGATAGCTCTTATTCCGTGTCCGGATTTATTATTTATGAATTGAAGTCACGATCCAAATATTACGTTTCTCGCACCACTGCCAAATGAGCCGAGACAGGTCGTTTAACTGGGGGAATTGAATTCCACACATTCGATTTACGTAGTTTATGATTGTCGTATTATCGACGCGAAGTAATATTTTAGTATCTCCCCTCACTAAGTGGAGACGCTAGTACTAGAAAATCCTTGCGTCCCCCCCAGGGGAACCAGCTAGGGGAGAGGTCAGTCCGAAACCTACTACATAGTTATTCTCTAACCGTATTAAGGTCTCTAATCCAAGAAAAACTTAAGGACTAAGTAATTTGTGTTTTTCGCGTTCAAAAGTTGACAACATTCCGTTAGTTCGACTGTTATTACACACTGCAGCCCAGTTTATCCGGAAGGCATTCGTGCAAATCTCGAATTAAAGTGAGCAAGGGGCATATGATTAGATTTTGAGAATATTATCTTGCTCCGCCAATCAAGGTCTTTCAATAACTCTGAAGGGAGTCTAATCTTGGTTTCGTTATTCGATAACATAGGAAATTTACTTAGATCGTTCTATAATATTTGTGTATATAGGCGGCATTTTTGTTAATAGCCCATGTGTAGGTATACCGTGACAGGATTTGAATAAAAAAGGGTAATGCATTATTATCTCGCAGATAATAAAAAGTGTACGTGTCTATCTATTTTAGATTGTATTTATGTTTGTTCAAAGTTAATTTGTGATCGCAGCTAACTTGCAATTTACCCCAATATAATTTATAACGAGGCCAAGTATTTTAAAAACTACAGTGTTTCGTTTATATCTTAGGAAGAAGACACTCAGAATAGTGATCTCTTATGCCCAATATGTCGTCCGACTGTACGAGTAGGTACACCACGGACCTAAAGCTGCCGTTTCATAAATAAGATAACACCTGCTTCATATTATGTTTGTGAAGACTCTTGGTGTCACTGCACTGATAACCCATATATTATGGTAAAGCTGTGAACTCCTAGGTGGTTTTTACCCTGGAGGCAGATTCGAATTGAAATCTTAATATTATTATTTTTTTTTTTTTTCTTTTTTTTGAAAAATTATTATTAGGGCCGGTGACTTACCGAACGTCTTTGCAAAATGGAATTGAATAACCACTCTTAAATTCATTTGAGAGCAATTTTATTGTATTTTGGGTAACCATAAGCCGACAATTATAAAAGTAGGTCATACGGTCGGTATGTATACTTGAACTATAGTTGTGTCGTTGCACGGGGCTTGTTCGAAGAAATGCTCCTGCTCTTCGTGTTGGGAACACACTGGTTGTCGCGGCGCGAACTTGCAGTTGGCGCCTGGCGACGGTTCCCTCCCCGCTCCCTCCCCCCCCCCTTCTTGTTCGATGGGAAGCGAGGAGCTTGCCAGTTTCCCTGGTGTGGATAGGGATAGAGGCCTACCTGTTGGGAGGCGCTTGCAGTTTGAGTTCGTAAGTATTAGTAAACAGCACCCATAGCTTAGGGGCTTTATTGCCTGAATTTTATGTTCACCTAATAAGAAAAGGTCCATGACCTTCTTTATGGCCGTAATTCCTGAACTGAGTTGTTACTGGGTAGAAAGGATATTTTTGTCTTTATTTCCAACCCTGTCGGGTATGGCGGCTGCAATCTCCGCAAAATTAAGTTTAGGTGCTTGCAATAATCTACAATTGTCTAGGATTAATACTCCTAAAACAATTTTTATTTATTTTCTATGGGCATACCTTTCTTTAGAAGTGGTAGCCATAAAGGATTTTTTCGCCATAGTCTGGTGGCTCAGGGGTGGATTCGCCCAGTGCTGATAACAGTTTTGGGTCGCGACCTGGGTCGCCCAATGTCAACGGTTCAGGATTAACGCTAGGTGTTGTAGTTAAGTCGGTGATTTCTTGTTTTCCGATTGAGACAAAATTATCGATAAGTGTTGGAGCTGAGCGCTCAATCATTTGGTCTTTTTGACCTAAAATGATATAAAACTGCATTGCTCTCTTGTATTTAATAGTATGCCGCTATTATGTATAAATGAGGGTATAAAAATAAAAATATTTTCGACACTCGTTTTATGCATTGCCGCACAGTAATGGTTGATATTACTGTTTCACTATGTAATTATCGTTGGACGCACGCCGCGAACCCCGATGATTATTTTATGAAAGGTATTTATTGTACATACCTGTAGCAATATCGTAATGTACGATATGATAAAGATTGTTTTACGATTTACGTAAAATAAGTATCATCGTTGGAGACCCTCGGTCAACCCCGATGTACATGTGAGGCAGATATTGACTCGCAGTCAATCCGTACCTGTAGCAATATCGTAATGTACGATATGATAAAGATTGTTTTACGATTTACGTAAAATAAGTATCATCGTTGGAGACCCGCAGTCAACCCCGATGTACATGTGAGGCAGATATTGACTCTTAGTCAATCCGTACCTGTAGCAATATCGTAATGCACGATATGATAAAGATTGTTTTACGATTTACGTAAAATAAGTATCATCGTTGGAGACCCGCAGTCAACCCCGATGTACATGTGAGGCAGATATTGACTCTTAGTCAATCCGTACCTGTAGCAATATCGTAATGTACGATATGATAAAGATTGTTTTACGATTTACGTAAAATAAGTATCATCGTTGGAGACTCGCAGTCAACCCCGATGTACATGTGAGGCAGATATTGACTCGCGGTCAATCCGTACCTGTAGCAATATCGTAATGCACGATATGATAAAGATTGTTTTACGATTTACGTAAAATAAGTATCATCGTTGGAGACCCTCGGTCAACCCCGATGTACATGTGAGGTATTTATTGTATATACCAGTACCACAATGGTGGTAAGGAAATAACTATATACGACGATAACTTTCACTTTTTCACTTGTATTTTTATAATAAGTTTTTAACTTTTATATCTATATACGACGATAACTTTCACTTTTTGATTTATTTTTTCTTCGGCGCTGCGTTTTCGCATTGCTGAAGACGTGCTCGCGTTGCCACGCACAAATAAAGAATGAGTATCTGTCAAGAGCACAGCTCCGTAGGTACTTGTAAAAATTTTTTAGTCATATTCATATCTCTTAAAAATGTGCGACGTTGCCTAGTAGATATAAGGGACTACCTGGTTAATTATATCGAGAATGAAGCGGCGAAATATAACAAACATTTTTCATGATAAAAAAAATATAAAAATTAAATTTGTTAAAACAATTTTTTATACATTAAATTATGTTAATAGATGTCATAAATGAATAATTCATCACAGATTAGTATTTATTTACAATATATACAGGCTGAATGTTATATCGTGATTGAGTTAATCATGACTTTATACATATTACGAGTATTTTATTCCAACTAGGATCACCCGGTAGTCAAAATTTGACCACTTTCACTGAGTCTAAGTGGCCACACGAGCGGCGCCGCACCGCTCGTGTGGCCGCCGATTGGCCGAAATGTCTGCGGTGCGGCGCCGCAACGCACCGTGTGCCCCCGCTCTAAGGAATTTGACCTTTCAACCATTCTACATAGTAAAATACGAGAACAATATTATATGTATGTTCCATCGTGATATGTGGAGGGAACAATCCTAAATACGTATGTATATTCAAAAGAAGATGATTCATTTCAGATTTAAAAAAACTTTTATGAGTGCCGTTATAATGTTCTATACCTACATAATAAATGACTTTTGACATTGAACACGATTACATCAACCTGTATATCAATATAATACCGAATATAAAATACTATAAAAAAAGCAATGACTCAATGTTACGCACTAATATTTATAAATAATACGACAAACAATTTTATACAAGAGTTACATTAGCTACATATTTATATAAATATATAACATAATCATGCAATAATATAATGTGCATGTATATAAAGTGTGTGTTATGAGTTGAGTGTGCATGTAAATTACATTCCTTCACCAACTATACCTACTTTAGTTGCTGTGATCACTCCAGACTTATTAGACACGTTCATACTCAATTCTTAGACCAGTCGTAAGGTAATTGATAGCCGATAGATGCTCTATCTCTATTCTCTAGACATGGACGCTTTGGACCCATACACACATAAATATAACATAGTCATGCATCTTCGAGTAAATTTCCCATACGCTACATGCCTACACATTTATATCATACATTCACGCACATACGCACGCACGCACGTAAAGAAACTCAACAGCTTCTTCAAACAATTGAAAAGCTTCATAGGCTCACTAATATTCTTCCTACATTCACGTCTACCACCCATTCATTCACACATTCACTCTTTTAACTACTCACTCGTTCTTTACACTCCTACCGCCCATTCATTCACACAATCACACTCACTTCACTCGTTCTTTACACTCTTATTCATTCGACCATTCACTCACTTCACTACTCACTCGTTCTTTACACTCTTATTCATTCGCCCATTCACTCACTTCCCTACTCATTCGTTCTTTACACTCCTATTCATTCGCCCATTCACTCACTTCACTACTCACTCGTTCTTCACACAGTGAGATTAGCAATGTCTACGTTCAAGATCCCCCACCACCACACATATCGCACCTTGCGGCGTCCTCGGTGCCGGCATTGGTTTAGCCGCCAGGTCAGAGAGGGAGATGGCGCGTCGCATGCCGGGAGCTTCCTCTTCTCGGTCTGACGCGGATGGGTGCGTACGGTTCGCTGTGTAAGTGTATATATTGTAAGCTCATGCAGATAGTAAACTGAAGGGTATCATCTCCTATTAATTGAAGAGAATGAATATGTGTTTATCTTCTATTTGGGACGTTAATAAGCCCTGATTTCTCATACCCAATGGAAAGTGGTTTCCGTGGTCTCTCATGCTGCCGACCCTGTAAGAACTGAGTTTCTGTGCCATCAGTGCAAAAGACAAAGCAGGACAAGCCTTTGGACTTCCCACTGACAGCACAAAATCTCTCCAGTGAGAGCCCAGTGTACTCTAGGGCTAACATGACCTACGAGTACTATAAACGACCGTGTTTTGGGCAGCAATCTAGAGGGAGAAGGATGGAGCTATATCAGGTGTATAACTCTTTCCTATTCACTCTGGATCAGTGTCCAAAACATAGCTTTTAACACGTCATGATAGGCCCATATGATAGTACTCGGCTCTATTGATTTGGCAATGTTGTGATGAAGAATTAGAGCCCGATTAGATTTGATTTTGTATTGCATTCTCTCTATAGCACAACATACGTTTACAGTTTGATATCTTTTAAGAGTTGATAAAACCGAAGCCACAGGTAAACGTTTGGTAAACACAAACGGTATTTACTGCTCTATAAAGATATCAAACTGGTGTACGATAAAGAAAACGCTCTTTTTCTTCTCGATGCCAGATTCTCGTACCAGATTAAAAACTGTACAGTATTTAGATAGTTATGATGACACAAGATCGATAAAAAGATGAGAAACCAGGGCTAATCTCTATATTTATTCTTATTTATATTATAGACACTTAGTATTCAGATTACTACCGTGAAGCACACAAATAAAAAAAATACATAGAATATTATTTCAAAATCATCAAAAATACACAACATGCTCTGAAACAAAAAATCACATTACAGCTAAAATCATGCGTGTAAACATCAAAATTTTCTAAAAATAAGCCATGATAGTGTGACATGTCGTGAATCGCCGGTGCTTTATAATAAAACTAGCTTTTGCCCGCGCCTCCGCCCGCGTGGATGTCGGTTATCGCGACCAAACATAGCCTATGTCCTTTCTCAAGGTCTAATCTACCTCTATACCAAATTTCATCAAAATCGGTTAAGCGGTTTAGTCGTAAAAGTGAGACAGACAGACAGACAGACAGGCAGACAGACAGACAGAGTTACTTTCGCATTTATAATATTAGTAGGGATATATATCGATATGTTTGTTTATAAACTGATTATTTGGTAGTAGATACGTATGGGGCAAATTCACAATATATCACATTGTTTAGTGAAGACTTGATTTGGAATGTGCTATTGACCTTTGGTTGGTTTTCTAAACTGATTTCACGAGGTAGGAACCGGGCGGCTACCATCTCTAGCAGTATTATTTTAATCTTATTTTGTGACTTTCGTAGTGTGAATCGGACCGTCAGCGTCAGTCAGGATACTCAGGATACTAGTGTTATATGGTCAAACTGGGTCAAACAGTCTCTCTTACTGTAGTAGACATATTTATTTGTTTAATAATAAATAAATATGCTAGGCATTCAATTATTGACCTATTTTCAGAGTTCCGTGGTGGGACCATGGGTCCTCTCTCTTGCCGACTCCTTCACAACCAAGACAACACCGCTTATTAATATTACAAATAAATTTCTCTACATTATCAAGTACCTAACTGTTTTTAAAATACATTAAGTAAACTCAGGAAAGTATATTCTAGGCCAATAGCACATCCAAAAGAGCATCACTCAAATTTATCGCAACTAAAAGGGACCAACGACATTGTCACAAACGATCCCAACCTTGTTGCGGTGAAAATTTCGATGGCAACACCGGATTCTGAGCCAAAACCCTCTTAGCCAAACAAGAACCCCTAGGCGTAAACATAGGACGAATTTTATTTGGAAAAATACGGTTTTCCATACACAATCTCGGTGTAGGACCTCTTATAATCTTTTTGAAAGGGGTTTTTGGACGATTGAATCCGTAAAAAGTTAATCTTTTCGGTGAATTGGTACAACTTGAACTAGTTGTAGACGATTCATAATTTTCGCTGTCTAAATGTACATCCGTTTTTGGTATAACCATCTCGTTGTATACTCTCTGTTTTAAGGACCTAGGTGCTGTAGCCACCTCGGATTGGACAGCGTTGTTAAGTTTGACATCTTCCGGTGGTTCAATATTACCAGCTTCATTAGTGTTGTCTATACCGACTGTAACTAAACCTCCTATTTGATCTGAATCTAAAATATCCGGTAGAGATAAATTTCTTTTGATTTCTTTGTTGTCTGATATAGTGTCTGTATCTGTGTCAGCTTCTTCAAGAGTCAAAGACGCAAAGTTAGGTACTGTGGTCTGTTTAGTAGCTAACTTCTCGAATTTTCTAGAAAGTACTTTGACAACACCTTTTCCGTCATTGATGTTAGCTTTCAGAGGTCTCATTCGCCATTCTTTCAATATTTTTTCTTGTAGAATCTTACGTTCCTCCATTTCAACAAGTTTGTTGATGATTTCTATTTTTCTTTCTATGTATTTGTATTTCTTTATTTCTTCAGGCGCCACATTCTCTTTAGTTTCTTGTCTACTGTGACAAGGGCGTACGGTTTCGTTTCTTGATAGTTTCATATTCAGTTTATCTTTGGCATTCTTTGCATATAGCGTGTTATCTTGTTCAGCGTAGTAATCTAAAGAATCTTTAGCAAAATCGTTGGTATCAACATCCAGAGAATCCATGCTGACTTGTTTCATTCTTTCCATGCGCTGCATTGCGTATACTTCTAAACTATCCATCTGCATTTCAGATTTATTTTCGTTTACATCTTTTTCTTTAACATAAATATCGAAGGTTTTTTCACCATTATCTACATTTGAATTAGAATCTGCTGGTCTTTTATTGCTTAAATAATTTTTGTTATGTAGTCCATCCAGTTTTGCTTTATAATGAGAAGAAATTGAGGATGTAAGACCTTGTTTTTCAATACCAGCTTTTAATCTATTATTAATTTTGACGGATGATGTGCGTTTGATAGGTTTAGGTGGTTTATGTGGAACAAACTCCATAGTAATTTTAGTATTATTATTCTTTTGTCCCGAACCTCTTTCTAAGCTTTTAGTTACGTTATTGTATTTCCCACCATTCGCCTTATCTTTATTTTCTTTATTCTTACTCACTTTTGTTTGCGTATTCTTTCGAATCTGCTCTTCGAATTTGTCTAGATTCTTTTGAACGTGAGAATTTCTTTTCTCCATCAAATTCTTCAATGGATTCGGTTTTGAAGCCGGTTCTAATACGACTTCGAAACTACAACTTTTTGATTTGACCATTGCATTTTTGTCACATCCTTCCATTTCACTTTTGTATTTACTGGAAAATTTCGGTTGTAAGGATTTGCTAGTATTTGCCATGTAGTCGGTCTTAGTTAACCTTGGAATTTCATCACTAAGCTTCTTCTCCTTAGTATACTGCTGTACACTATTTCCGTCGAAATAGTACGCAATATTTTTGGCAGGAGGAGGTTGTTTACTCGACGAATCATATAAGCTTCTCGATCTTGTAACTGTTTTATGTCCGTCTGCAGGTAAATCGAATCCATAAACTTTATTTACGGGGGGTTTTTGGTCAACTTTGATAGCATTCGTTTCTCTGTAGTTTGGACTAGATGCCTCGCCTAAGTAATTATTGTACATGTAACCAAAGCAAGCATTGTTCGGACTTGACCCATAACTCTTTGAGGTATTATCAAATTCGTAACAACTTTTACTGTTTCGAGGAATACTTGGACTTTTCGGTGGTTTTTTAGGTCTGGCACCTTCGAATAACATTTCTAAAGGAGCTGATTTTGTGCATTCGGAATCATCAGATAACACGCTCTCTAGAGAGTTACAATTAGTTCTACATAATTGGTTCTCGTTATCCAGAAAGTCGTCAGATAAAACAGATTCTTGACTGCAACTATTTTTCATATATTTCTTTTGATTTAAGAAGAAACTCGCACTACTATGTCTGTGGTTCTCTAAATAGTCTGTATCATTTATATTTTCGTATGAACAATTCTGTGAATCATTCAAATTGTATCTGCTATCAAATCTGGCTTGTTGAAATGCGACTTCATTGCCGTATTTTAAGAATATTTCATTAGATATGCTCGAACAGTTTGAATTGTCACTCAAAACCGATTCGTTTGACCTAGTAACACAGCGTTTTGTTAATACACTCTGACATCTGTAAAAGTTCGTGTTATACTTCATAGAATCTTCTTCGATATCGTCTAAGTTTGAAGGCATATTTCGCGGTAAAGTTGAACTTTTCTGGTTCGTTATGTAAGCAGGTTTAGCAGGAACGACAGGCTTTTCACTGCTGTGTATTTCATAGTTGGAAACAGCTCGTCTAGGTGGATTTTTAGTATGCTTTTTACACACTTTCTTAGAATACAGTTTGTTTTTGCAACTAGCATCTTGACTCAGACTGCAATCTTCTAAAGAATCGGACGAAAAATTACCGTCATCCTTCTCTTTCGTTGGTTTAAGATCAAGATCACCGTCTATATCAAACTCGTCTAAATCACCATATTTTTTCGTTATTTCTGCTATCATTTTTTCTGTATCAGATTTAATAGAATCTACAATACTTTTGCCATTATCTTTAATATTTTTAGAGTCAAAACCTACAAAGAAACTTAGAGAATTTCTCTTTTTAGGGTCTAGAGAATTTGTATCTGTCTTTTGAGTATTCTGATTGGCTTTATCAGCCCACTTACATTCTTCAGAAACAGGTGATACAGGACAAGATTTATAATTCTTAAATATACTTCGACTGGAAGGTTTTGGTACTTTTGGTTTATCTTCGTGTTTCGTCAAATTTAAATGGAAGTTTCTTGGTCTCGGTTCTTTTTCGGGGAAAAGACGATTAAATACTTTAGATTGGACAGGTTTTCCCATGTCTACAGTGAACGCCATAGATTGCTTTTGGGGTAACTGTTCTTTGAATACCATAGGTTTTGTGTCATATGGAGCATAGTGAATTTTTTTATCGTTTTGACCTGTATTGATATTCGCATGCGGTGGTACATAAGGAGCTATATTTTCTAAATAGTCTGGTATATTTTTATGGTTCAAATTAGCGGGGATCGCATAGGGATTCTTGTTTCGGTAGTCCAAATAAGGGTTGAGGCTGTCAAAATAATTGGAGTTTAGGCTATCCAGTGTCTCTTCTGGACACGGAATAATTCCTGGCGAGCATTGAGGAAGAATTTTGTTTTTTTTGTTAGTATATAGCGATGATTTTGCTTACTTAGAAACACTTCTTTATAGGTTATTTATGACAATATTAAATAGTATTTTAGAAGCAAAACCCATCAGTATTTGTATTACGTTAGGTTGCTTATATAGAAAAATAGGTTATCGGTACGGGTGGGCCGGTACGAGTAAGCCTATCCGTGTTGCCATCATGTCAATTCGTTTATCAAAAACATTGCAATGTATTCGCGCCCGTATGTCTTTATGCATAGGGGCGCGAATTCTTTGCAATTGTTTTTTGACATATTATGTGGTGTTAGAACGTAAACGACGAACTTGATTATGGTTGCTATGGAAACTTGTAGGGGCAGGTAGCCGGTACGGGCAACCTGTTTGTCTATATAAGCACCCTAAGTCATTTAATAGAAGCGTTTATAAGTTAAAAATGACAAAACACGTTAGTGAATCACACTCTTGTGATACAGTTAAAAATATTATTTAAATATAAACTTTTTAACTGTATCTTATAGGAGGTCAGCTATTCGTTGTCCAATGTGTAATAAATATCATTTTAATCGCCCCATCTAGGAAAGAGTACTTTTACTCTACGATATCTGAGTGCAAAAGTCGTTTTATTTGCTTGCTAGAGAATAAAAGTAAACTGAATTTTAAAATATCTTCTACCTCCATGGTACCGAATTTATCATACAACTTTTTTTATTTTTTTGGCTTTGCGCGTGCCATTTTTAGTCATTTCCTCAATGAGGTAGGATGAAAAGTTATGTTTTGCACTCGAGTGCATAGATTTTCCACCTTGTGCTCTTTTGATTCCTTCGCTAACGCTCAGGATTCTAATATACATATATATAACATAAACTCACGCCTATATCCCCGAAGGGGTAGGCAGAGGTGCTAGCACCCACATTTCGCCGTTTATGTTTAGGTCCCAATGTAATAGGTGGCGAGACTATTGCCATTAACCGGGCACTTATAAACCTGCGATAAATATATTATTATTGTTTACAAGCTATATTACACAGTTTATCGCAAGAACGGATAGCTGACCTCCCAACTAACAGATACAAAGTTAAGCAACATACCGTAAGGTCTAGAATTAGATGGGATGGCCATGGAGACAGGTCGCGCACGGCGATTGTTGTCCTTTTCAGGGATATAAGACAGGTCTGTCGTCGACTGACTGGATTTTAGATTGGATCGGAAGGCTACCTGTAACATAGGAAAATAGTAATTAAAACCATATGTTTTCACTTGTTACAATTCTGATGTATAAGTTTCGTTTTTATTTTCAGTTTTATCAAAGGAACTTAAATTGTAATGATTTATTATCTAATTAAGTAAAATATTATAGTATAGTATCAGGGCTTATTTAGACGGGGTGAGTGTATCGCACGTTTCGGTCCGAAAAATCGTACGCGACTATCACTAGCACTAGTCGCCATACCATTATCGTATCAAAATGTTTAGACACAGGACACAGGCAAACGCTAAATTCTCGCCTACGATTATATGTAACAAAGACTTGTGACTCACGCTCTCCAGCTGCCTCCTCGTCTCCAGGATCCTCCTATTGAGTTCCTCTCGTCTCCTCGCCGCTTCAGGGTCTAACATCTTCGATGGGGTGCGGGGGGCAGGCGACGGTCGCGTAGGGGGAGGTCCGCGGGACAAGTGTTGGGACGAGAGGGATGTGTTGCCTGCTGGGAGGAACAAATATCTTATCAATAAAAATGTTTCTTTTATACCACTTAGGTGGCAAACAAGCACACGGCCCACCCGATGGGAAGTGGTCACTGCAGCCTATGGACGTATGCAACACCAGGGGCGTCACACTCGCGCTGCCGACCCTGAAGAAACCTTCTAATGCCCTTCTTGAAGAACGCCATATTGTAGTCGCTTGGGAAAATCACCGCAAAATGTATGTTGCTATGCGCAAAGCTCGGAAACGGCTCAACCGACTCAGCATTTTCTTTTTTCATATTATGTTCCTTGTGGCCAAAAGGTTCTTATTCTTTTTGAATTTTACAAGCATCAGTTGGTATATAATAATTAATTCCTTATTTGTGACACTTTCAGATTTTACATCGGTCCGATTCAAAAATTCAATGAAGCAGTTTTTAAATCAAGCATCAGACTTTTCTGAATTTTCCTTATTATATTATTTGAGTTTCAGGTTCGGCCATCTACGCACATTTACACACAAACACTACCATATACATATGTATACCACTCTTTACTAATATTATAAAACTGAGGAGTTTGATTTACTGAAACTACTAGATCGAATTGAAAAAATATTTGTTGTATTAAATAGCCCGTTTATCAAGGAAGGTTAGAGGCTATATATATCATCCCGCTACTGCTCAAGGGAGCGGAGCAGTAATCATAAATGTCAAAAATCCGGCGTATTCCTATACGTTATAATATGCAAATTAATAAATTGCGTTTACGAATTGGAGGCTTTAGGTGGATGTCGGTTATCGTGACCAAACATAGCTTATGTCCTTTCCCAAGGTCTCATCTATCTCTGTATCAAATTTCATCAAAATCTGTTCAGGGGTTGAGGCGTGAAAGCGTAACATACAGACAAACAGTTACTTTCGCATTTATAATATTAGTATGGATATAGTTGGCTTTGAATCCCTCTTACCGGCAGTGAGCGTGGCGTCGTTGTCAGCCCCACTGAGGCTGTCGAAGGCTGACTTGATGTACTGCTCCCTGCGGCCCGCGGTATCGATGGACTCGCAAGACCCGGATAGCGGGTTGCGTTCCGCGTTGTCGCCAGATGGGGTGGACACCTGGAGAAGATAGAATATTTTATAGCGTCGGTAGTGGTTAAAGAGTCGGTCTTACGAATGAAAGATTCGAGTATAGAACTCGAATCTTTCGATCGCCCGAGATCGAAAAATATTGGAATTCGTAACGTAAACGTATCGAAAGAATAGAGCATTGCGATTGGCCGCCTGCCTACTGTGAACCAATCGCAATGCTACGTTCTCTCTATACATGTACGTTATGATTTCGAATGGTTTTTGTGGTCGAGGCGCTGGTAATTTCAATAATTTCAGTTAAAAATATTTAAAATAAAGTCGAGATAATAAACAACATTGTACCTAAACTATCTGCATTTACTATAATATCTATACTAATATTATAAAGAGGAAAGTTCTGTATTTTTGTATGTAACGAATAAACTCAAAAACTACTAGAATTTCAAAAGTTCTTTCGCCCTTAGAAAGCTACATTATCAGGTACAAACATTAGCTGTTATCATCACGCTACCAACAGTAATGAACGTGATCAGAAATTCACGCGACCGCGAGTAACTTAAAAAATAACAAATTAAAAGTGCACGAGCATCTTTTTATCTGATCTAAAATTGATCCTAACACAACCAAGGAGATAACTCGACCTTTACATATTTACTAAAATATATTTCTGAAAACAAGACATTCGAAATTGGGTTAGCTAGCCGGGGTCGACCTCGCAGAACGTAAAATTAAAAAAATTGATAATTACCTCATCATCATCAGAGTCGTGACCAGACCCACTCAGTGACGCCTGTGGAGGTATATCGAGTCGCGTCTCGGCCGCCCATCGCTTCGATCGCCTCATCGACTGACGCAGCTCTTCAACATCCATCGCGTTCACCATGAATTCTCTGAAACAATTAAATTAAATTGAGATAATTTTAAAGCATTTAGTATACTAAACTAAACAAATTATTTTAAATTGGAAAAAGCGAAATCAATACTCGGGCAGGACTCGAACCCATCGAGCAAGTAGCAAGCAAGCGAGTAGATTGCTCCCACCATCGCCCTAAGATGGATGTATTGGAAAATTTGGATCAATCTCGGGCGAAGCTCGGTGGCTCAGTGGTCAGAGCATTCCCCCTGTAAGGGAAAGATCGCGGGTTCGAGTCCTGCCCTAGTATTGATTTCGCTTTTTCCAATTTAAAATAATTAAATTAAACTATTAGTAAGTCGTATCTTATTTTTCCTATACCTCGGGACACGTATCTTGGACCTAGGTTGCGAGACAAACGAGGCACTGGCGAGCGCGGTTTGTTTTATAATAATCTAAACTTGGTGAATTTGAGCCCGTCCAACGCCGTAGTTCCCCGTGTTATCCTCAAAACACACCGAGAAAACGAGGAAACGTAAAACACATACGTACGCAGATTCGTAAGCAAAATTTTATTTATTGGTAGTTCCGCTTTTCTGGGAGCAGCAGTCGCTCCCGGAAATGCCTCCCAACTTCCAACTCCGAGAGTTAAGATATGATTCCGTAGTCGACCGCATACGACAACTGCCGACGCACGCAGCACATGCGCGTAACTCATTGCGGCTTCTCAATGGTCCCCTTTATCCGTATCGCAGTTTGACAAGTAATGGGTACGCTGTATGTGCTGCATGCATCGGCAGTTGTCGTATGCGGTCGACTACGGAATCATACCTTTAAGCTTGCTCCAAAAACTGTCTCCAAAGTAAAAACTTTGGTCGTTCAAAATCTATCCATTGTACCCTGGTGTTGCATTCGTCCATAGGCCTCGGTAACCACCTTCCATCAGGTGGGCCTTGTGCTTGTCTGCCATCTAAGTGGTAAAAAAAATCATTCGTATAGCGACTTCCCAATTGCTTCGTAGTTCTGCTTTTCCGGAAGCACTTTGATTCGTAGTTCTGCTTTTCCGGAAGCGACTGATATCTGACCTCCTAAAGCTTGTGTCAGAGACTGGCTCGAAAGTATAAACGTTGGACACATCTATGGATGATGATAATGATAAAAACTTACCCAGGCGTATCGTCGTTAGTATTGCCAGGATAGTACATAGTCCTGTTGCCCCTCTCCGACGACGAGGTTCGCTCCCCGTCCGATATATCTTCGATATCGCCATCGTGCTCCGTCGACTCTTGGTCCTGCAAAGAGATGAACAGAATACATAACGCAATCTGAGACTGCAGAGCATTTCTTAAAACCTAAAACACCTGCTATCCTCAAAAGAGACTTAAAAAGAGTACATGTTATGATGCGACTATACGTAGTGGAACTCGTCGTCATGGTCTTATCGCATAATGTCCTTTTCTCGAAATGTCCTTTTCCCAAAATGTCCTTTTATCGAAATGTTGTTTTCTCAAAACGTCCTTTTCGCGAAATGTCCCTTTCTCAAAATATGTGCACTACAGGATTAGTCTTTATACTAAACATGTCCGCCTACAATCAGAATTGGATAGATTAGGTTAGAAGGCTATCAATATTTTGAGAAAGGCACATTTTGAGAAAAGGTCATTTCGCGAAAAGGTCATTTTGAGAAAATGACATTTTAGGAAAAGGACATTAAGGACTATATGAGAAAGGACATTTCGAGAAAAGGACATTATGCGATGAGACGGTCGTCATTTCGGACCTCTCGACAGCATGCAGTAATGATCGACGAATTCCACTCGCATCCAACTGCTGTTATTTTATTATGTATCCGGCATAAAGTACAAACCGAAAACTTGTAACATTTTTTTTAGTTTTCATAGTTTTGTTTGAGGAAGCTACAGTAAGCAGCCACCTGTCCCTCCAGACAATTGGCAATACGTTAGTTGAATATAATAGAATAGATAGATAGAGAATATAGGATTTACATACGTTGTTGTCAATCCTATATATTGATCCATTGTCATAAACGGCATAAACGTCAAAATACGTGTCAATCCAATCCATATCCATACTCCATATACTTACTTATACTTACTAATACTTACTATACTTACTTATACTTACTATACCTATACTTACTAATATTATAAATGCGAAAGTAACTCTGTCTGTCTGTTTGTCTGTTACGCTTTCACGCCTAAACTACTAAACCGATTTTGATGAAATTTGGTATAGGGGTAGAATAGACCTTGAGAAAGGACATAGGCTATGTTTGGTCGGGATAACCGCCATCCACGCGGGCGGAGCCGCGGGCATAAGCTAGTAATAGAATAGATAGATCAATATATAGGATTGACATACATTGAAGACTCATATAAACGTCAAAAACGACAAAACATGTGTCAATCCCATCCCATACATTCATAATTCAATTCTACAATACGTCAGCCAACTTAACTTAAACATAATAAGGTGACCTAAAACCCGTTCCCAAAAGAAGTAAAAAGAAATAAACAAAATAAAAAAAATCAAACCGCACCTCGTATTTAAAACTGCCAAGCGACGAATCGTCGGTGTGGTGTCGCGTCCGCGCCTCAGTTGCGCGACCTTGTGACAAGTTTATCGTCACCTAACAAACACAACATGCATGCAAACATAAATAAAATAACATAAAATGTGTACTAAATAACAAGAAAATAAAGTAAACCCTATGAAAATTTATTAAATGTTAAAGCATTTAGTATGTTAACTATTCAAATCGATTAAGATAGAAAAAGTTAATCAGCTTAGGCGGGAATCGAAACCACGATCTTTTCATTACAGGGGGAATGCTCTGACCACTGAGCCACCGAGTCACGCCTGAGGCCAAATTTTCCTATACATCCGGGTTCGCATTTTTCTATCTTAATCAAAATTGATTGAAACGAAAAAGAGAAACGACTCAAGCGGGATTAAAACCTATGTAGTTTTCTTTGTTCCCCTCTACAGGCCTAACGCCTAGACGGATTTTGATGAATGGGGTCTCAAATGAAAGGTATTCATCTCCCGAGTGTCATAGGGTACATAAAATTCCAACAAAAACTATACGGTAGATTTTTGATGCTAAAATATGTGTTGGCAATAAAAAAATTTCATTCAAATTTATTGAGTAGGGTATCAAAAGGAGATTACAAAAATATATAGATGTCATATCCTAACTAAAAAGGTTAAAATAAAATTAATTATTAAAAAATAAAAAACCCGACTGCTGTCTACAAGATTGAAACAAGCTTGATAGCAGGCGGTACCCATTAAATTTCTTTCGGTTTATGATTGGCAAATGGGTACCGCCTGCTATCAAGCTTGTTTCAATCTTTTAGACAGCAGTCGGGTTTTTTTATTTTTTAATAATTAATTCCTATCTTAATCGGTTTGAATACTTACACACACTCACGCCTATTTCCCTCCAGGGGGTAGGCAGAGACAACAGCCTGCCATTTGACTCTATCCTTACACACTTCACGAGCTTCTTCTACTGTCTCGATTTGAATAGTTAACATACTAATTATTTTTTTGTAATTTTTACAAAAATTAACTAACTGAATTTATCAGTGTATTTTTTTAAACGATTCGTTCACATTTAATAGCTAATCTGTATATTTACAAAAGAAATGACAGACAAAATAACACGAGAAAGAAAATAAAAACAAGATCATAAAATATGTTACAAGTAATCATAAAAAGTGCATTTAAATAATAACAATAAAATTATACTAAACATGCAATTAATACAAAGTTATACAAACTAGCTGATTTGTTATTATGTTATGTATTTTAATTAAAAAAGCGAATATTGTACAAAATCAGCTTGTTTAAATTATGTGTAAGTCATGAACCAAAAGCATGCAAATGTAGACAGCGGATAATGAAAAGCAAATAGGTAAAGGAGATTTGCGAAGGCGACTTGGGCAACGGAGGTCGCAGAATGACCTCCATCCCCCATGAGCGCGAGCGTAAGGGTGACGGGTGGAGCCGCCTGTCACCCTGTCCCCACACCCGAAGAGGACCAGCTCGAAAGAGTCTCAGACAATCTCACCTCCGGTAACCTATGACCCACAGATGGCATGCGTTTTAGTCGGTTCAAAACCGACAGGGGTCCCCCGCCGGCTCCGGAGGGGAGGGCATCCGTCGGGACTTCACGCACGAAAAAAAAACTATAATTTGACCTATTATATTAACATTTGTTTTATTCGTTTAAAGTAGTGTATGAAATTGTTGCTTATTAGGGGTTCTTAAAACACGAGTGTGATTTAAAAAAGACAAACCGCAGACGAGTTTTTTTATAGTATCACATGAGTCTTTTAAGACCAAATTATGTGCAGTTTCCTACTGTACACTACTTTATCTAATTTGTGTAAAATGACAGAGTTATTGAGCACCAAAATCCTAAAAAAAAATTTGCTAATCTCGCAAGTGCGGCCACAGATTATATAGAGACAAACTGCATAGAAACCTACTTGATTTAGCTGAAATTGTATCGTAATAGAAAAAAAGTTATATTATGATACAGTTGCCCATAGAAGAGCAGTATATAATGTAATTTTTTTAAATTTATTTTGTTACTCAGTTCGTAAAGTTTTGTTTTGAATTTTTTTATGTTTACATTTCAGTATGAGATTAAACAAACAATTTTAACCAAGAAATCCGCTGCCTACATTTGTAATTGTATAGATACCTATCTATAGCTAAATAATATAGCATGCTGTCAAAAGCGGTTATGAGATAATGCAACATACACAAGCACGACGTCTATAACGTCGTTATTATTTTACATAATCTTTTTACACATTTTAAATTAATTAGCTAATAGTGTTGGTTTGTTATCAACGAATTATTAATGTAATTAAACATAAATAATTAGGTTTTAATAAATGGAGAGGGAGAGGCCTATGTCCAGCAGTGGACTGCACTGCAGTAGGCTAATTGATTGATTGATTGAAATGGAGATTTAAAATTAGAAAATATTATTATTATTAGAACTACATCTTTTATTAATTATTTTGTTATTGAGTTTGGTTAATCTGTTTAGATAATGAATTGAAATTCTGTTAGTCTCGCTAAAACTCAAGAACAGCTGAACCGATTTGGCTAATTTTAATCTTGAAATATCCGCGGATGTCCAGGGAAGGTTTAAACGGTGAGAAAACATGGAGAAAGGATCTGTACTCCACGCGGACGGAAAAAAATATAGGGGTACAAAGTTCGCCGGGTCAGCTAGTAATAATTGACAAATGACTAGGGTCAGATTTTACTCTAAAATCTTGCGAATAAGTTCAAATAAACGGTTTGTTCCTTATAGATACACTTTCCTTTTTGATACACTTTTTGAAAATCCCCGCTTTAGTTCCCTTTAGATACAATTTTTTGAAACTCAAGCAATCGTTCCTTTTAGATATACTTTTTGGTATACACACGTACTTTGAATTGTTTGATTCCTCATAATTAATAGCTTTTACAATAATTTACAACTTTAATTAAATAATACGTTCATTTACTAGATTTTTTGTTCTATTATTGAAAAATTTCGTGCACAAAATGAAACGAAACATCACAAAAGCTACATTCAATGAACAAAATATAGCAAAAAAAAAAAAAACAGAAAAACGTAAAAAAACCTCTTTATTCTTGTTAAGGGTAGGCGACAAGGCGAATAGATCGTACGTTCGCGTGAAGGTGGTGTCAAAATGCTTGAACAGGGCTTCGATCCTGGGCAGCTGCGATATGTTCAGCGATTTCGGCCTCTATGTCACCACAACCAGGTGTGAAACGGTTTTGTATGTATGCTACCGTTACACTGTGAATGGCTTAGCTTTTTTGGAGTTTTTTTGTTTGATTATAAACTGATAATGTATATGAGTAATAGTCATTTAATTGTAACTATGTATTCTGGATGTTTAGGCTTGTATCCGACTTGCGTTCGGCATGACGTCACGACGGAGCGGTTGGCGGGCGAGTCCATTTTATTTTTTAAGGTTTCGAATGGCGAACCTTGTCGGTGAAATTCTTGACTGTTTGTCTGTCTGTTACGCTTTTACGTCTAAACCATTGAACCGATTTTCATGAAATTTCGTACGTAGATAGACTGGAGCTTGCAACAGGAGATAGGGTATGTTTTGTCGCGATAACTGACATCTACGCGGTTGTAGCCGCGGGCATCAACTAGTAGGTACTTAATCTATAGAAATAAAAATAAAACCCTCCTAATGTATGTACGCGCATAACTTCCCAATGACTGCACCAAATTGGATAATTCTTTTTGTTTTGTGTTCGTTATTGTGTGCCCAAGGTTTGAATAAGAAGATTAAATAGAAGGTGCAGCGGGAACGGGATCAGAATCTAACATGGAAATTTGGTTAGAAGGTACAGCGGGAACGGGATCTGAATACCACGCGGGCGGAAAATAGGGCGGTACGAAGTTCGCCGGGTCTACTAGTTAATAATAAAGGTCAAGCGTTTATTTGCACGTATTAGGGCCGGCGCCCACTGCCGGCATGGCACGGCATGGAATTTATTACTAATCAAGTTATTTTGAACCTTATCTCATATGCTTTATAATTCATTTTACTTTACGTAAAAACGATCGGTAAATTCCATGGCAATGCCGGCAGTGGGCGCCGGCCCTTAATCTCTGGAACTACATGTGCAATGAGTCAGTCGTATCAGTTCAAAAACCGCGTACTGTAATCTAATATTATTCCGGGATGCTCATAATGTTATTTTATTCATAAATATGCTATTGAGTTCGATATTTCGTACAAATTAGAATTCTAATAGGATTGTGCCCGAATTACACTAACCCAATAACAAATAAAAATTTTTTGACAAAAAAAGAAACCGACTTCAAAACCCCTTTAAATAGATAGGAACTAAAAAGAAAAAAATAATATCAAATGTAACAAATCAAATATAGAACAATTAACATAATTTAGCCTAACTTTAACCTTAACTTATAACAAATTACCAATTTTTGGAGTCGGTGCCAAGAAAAATATCACCGATCTGATTTATATTATTTCCTTACTTCATCCTCCTTCCATCCATCCATACTTACAAACTTTCGCGTTTAAATATAATATTAGTAGTATATACCTACTTAGAATATTAATCTAATATAGAACAGACTTGATATTAGATATTAATTAAATTCTTAGCGAATTAGATAAAAAAAATAGTTTATTAAGTTAGCGAACATGTAATAATAGCATTTAAATCTTGACCATCAATGGAAGAAAATAGGTACAAGAGAACTCGATAGCTATAACATATAATATAATTATGAGAAAATATTATATTAGGTACATTATGTATTACAATATGAAAGAAAGGAAAAGAAGGAAAACGGAGGGTGGGACGCCCCTAATCAGGTGGACCGACGACCTTCGAAAGGTGGCTGGGACGGACTGGATGCAGAAGGCGGAGGATCGGTAAACGTGGTGCATATTGGGAGAGGCCTATGTCCAGCAGTGGACTGCAATAGGTTAATTGATTTGATTGATTGATTGATAAGACTAATAAAAGAGTTGCGTTACATTCATTTTTGATGTGTTTAGTAGTTTGTATATCTGTCGTGTAAAATAGGCCGCGTAGGGGATTGGCACCGACTCCAAAAATTGGTAATTTGTTATAAGTTAAGGTTAAAGTTAGGCTAAATTATGTTAATTGTTCTATATTTGATTTGTTACATTTGATATTATTTTTTTCTTTTTAGTTCCTATCTATTTAAAGGGGTTTTGAAGTCGGTTTCTTTTTTTGTCAAAAAAATTTTATTTCTTTCTTTTTAGTGCCCTTTGTGTTCTAGAATTATGTATTATTATTTGAGATTGTAATGAATACACCATTTGTAAGACTCACACGCGTTTATTACTCATATTACAATGCACAGGTAGAAAATAGGGCTCTATCACTCGCAGCGAATGCTCCGATATATGAATCGACGAGATTTATGTTTACGTAAGTTAGCAACACTCTAACGTGACTAACTTTACCATCAGCGAGTTTGATAGAGAAGTTGTCTTCACGAAACTCCTTCCCCATACGTTGAAGGAGAACGTAAAGCGACCTACCCGCCAAGCTTCTACGAGCAGCGGTACCTATCTACCAACGCGGTACCCCTATAGGTTTCAATACCTATGTGCAACAGTGGCCTGCCTCGCTGGGTCTCGTATCTCTCGATACTACACGAGCTCAAACTCATTCGCTCCGAGTAGTAAGAGTCCACACAGTCAAAAGAATACAATTCATCAGTTGCAGGTTTTACATTATTGCTAACATTATTTTTACACTTCGGATAATTCGCGGGAATATAACCTTTTTCACCACAACCGTAGCACACAATATTCGGTTTCACACTTTTCGCACTATCGCACTTATCTTTCTCGTCTGTAGGCCTCGCTAGTAACTTCCTACACGCGTCCTGTAGGTGCCCAAACTGTTTGCAGTAGGTACAACGCGGCCTTGATAATCTACTCTCGGCGACCGCGAGCGATGTAGACGTAGAAGTAGGTATTACAGTACAGCGGTCGGCGCGGGAGCCGCGACCGTAACATGCGCAGCCCGTGTTTTCAACTGCTCGCGTACCTTAGGACTTGGGTTATGTACGCTGTGGCGACCTTCATTATACATCTCTTCAATACGGCGAGTCAAATGTAACATTTCGGTGAAAGTATTATAGTCGGTTCGGCTTAGCTTCTCTCTAATACGCCGATGCAACAGTCCGTATATCATATCTAACTGAGTCTCCTCAGACAGAGTATTAAGTGGTAATTGACTAAATAGAGCCCTCGCTCTGCACACGAATACCTCTGTAGACTCATCCCCCTGGTAAGTTTCAAATAGACGCATATATACTTTGTGCGGTGGCAACCGTGCCCCGTAGGTATTACGCAATACTTGTATGTCGTCATCCCAGCAGCGTATGGTCTGCTTGATGCCTTGCCACCAGGTGGCAGCTAGTTCTGTAAGCAGCATAGGCATACCCTTAATCTGCTATCTCATCGCTAACGCCAACGCACTCTTTGTAAATGGATATAGCATCGATGAACGCCGTCACGTCCGCTGAAGCGGGCCGTGCAGCGAGCCATGCCATGTTGCCGGTGTTCACCGGTGTGGGTGTCCGCAACGCGCTTATTATTTGCGCAAGCTGTCCGTCGGTCATCACCAACGGCACCCCAGGAGTAGGTGTGTTGCTTCGCGTTGACTAAGAATTTTTAATTAAAAAAATCAACGCAATACGCATACACTGGAATTATAGCTGAATATTCTGAACACTTCTGCATACCCTTTCAAAGGATTCAGGCGTGATGTTATGATGTGTAATGGCAGAGACATTGCAATAATATGCGATTGCAGCAATCGCGGCTGATTGCCTGGTATTTTTTGAAGAGTTCCTTGGTCTAATCTCGGAAACCCATCATCAGATCTTTACGAAATTTAAATGGGACCATTTCGGAATAATCTACTTTCGAACAAAAAAAGAATTTTGCAAATCCGTCTAATGGCGGAGCTATGAGCGAACAAACATAAAAAAAAAACATAGAAACATCCGAATTGAGAACCTCCTCCTTTTTTGAAGTCGGTTAAAGAAACAAATAAAATCGAAAAATATACAAACACGCATCACACCAGGTTTCTTATTAGAAAACAAAAAATAACTCAAAAAGTAAACCATTCACAAAAGAAAAAAATACGGTTACAATAATACACACAAGAAAAAATAAAAATAAAAGATAAAAAAAATGAAGAAATGCAATGAAGTTTGATATGAAAACAAATAAAAGTAATGAAAAAACTACACAATTCATACAAAACATAAAAAAATCAGGGTATAATTGTAGTATAGGTAACACGGCCATGTGTTACACGTGTATAAGTGCCGGCAAACCTCTTGAAAAGTTGGAAAGATTGCGCATGTGCACTATAGGGACCAATAAAAAGGACTGAATGATGCGAGCCCTTTGGAGCCCGTATTCCAAGCGGACGTAGTACTCCACAAAACCACCAAAAGAAAGACACTTAAAAATCGTTTTCTGCGCAGCTAGAGCACATTTTCAAGTTATTTGCCGGTCTTTATTCCCCTTCTTTCTTCCAAACACATCAAACTTCACAACATTTCCAAAGAAAACATATATGAACAGATCACCAGTGCCTTCCAAGCCAACACCGCCACCTTATGAGTCGTTAGACAGACTATGTTATTTACTCATACACACTGAGTTTTTTAAGGCTTTCCATAGTATGAAAATGTATTACATTTATAGCACGGGATTTGAATATCCGAACCTGTGCACAAAGCACAAAAATTTTTGAATTCGTAACTTAAAAGTATCGAGAGAACGGAGCATTGTGATTGGTCGGCTTCACACACAGATTCACAGTAGGCAGGCGGCCAATCACAATGCTCTGTTTTCTCAATACGTATAAGTCCCGCGGCAAAACTAGGAACTAAAATGACATCATACTGTCGTAGCCTGAACCAATCAACACACAGTATGGCGACAGCCAGTGTTGCCGAACTATCGATAGTTTGACTATCGATAGTTGACCTCGAAAATCATCTATAATATCGATAGGCCTATCGATAGTATCGATATTGTCAATACTATCGATACTATCGATAGTACATTGGGTATTAAAAAACGATACTATCGATAGTATTACTGTGTGTCGATAGTATTTACACCAGCGGTGCTATTGATACAATCGATAGAATCGACAATATCGATACTATTGATATTACTATCGAAAGTCTAATAATAGTGGACTATCGATAGTCTATCGATAGACTATCAATAGTCGACTATCGAGGGGCAACACTAGCGACAGCAGTAGCGATTGCTACGCTGCCTCCAAGGGACTTATTTCTTGGTGCATACTCTACGTTACGAATATTTTTCGTGCGCGGCATAGATCCTTTTTTGGGCTTATTTATGGGACACCCAGATAAAATCTGGTACTGTAGTTAAGCTATAGAGAGAGCAGAGTATTCCTCTAGAACTGGATTATATCACGGGTAATAATCTACAAAAACTATTTAAAATAAAAAGATAAAATTTTTATTCATCAACGAACTTCATAGCCAAAAAAGCCCAGTGTGTAATAAACATAGAAATCTAAAGACTGTGTTGAAATGTCAATTATTTATATCAAAGAAAAAATATTTATTTGTTTGTTCCACAAGCGTATATAGAAATAACTTGCTTCTCTGTGTAAAATCGTCGGTTGTTTCATAAACTACGACATGTACACGAACCTTGTGGTCAACTAGTCGCGTAATACATCCGAATACGCTCTGTGTATGCAGATACCAACGCTGACATAATATTGTACAGAAAAAGACGTCCGCTCGCTCTCGCGTTCTGTTTTATTATGACTAGTTGACCAACAAATCCGAGAACTATCATCGTTAATTTGCTTAAAGGTATGATTCCGAAGCCGACCGCATACGACGCATGTAGCACATACAGCGTACCCATTACTTGTTTAACTCCGATACGAATAAACGGAGCTATTGAGAAGCCGCAATGAATTACGCGCATGTGCTGCGTGCGTCGGCAGTTGTCGTATGCGGTCGGCTACGGAATCATACCTTAAGTGCGTGGTGGGACACGTCATTTGGACTTAGAAACAAACAATCAAATAAACATTTGTTCGATATTAATGAATATTTCAACACAGTCAACTGCTACATACAAAATGTATCTTTCCTATATACACACTAACCTGTTTGATGGGTGTATCTTTCCGTTTCTCTATATACCGCGTGTCCGTACCACTATCTAGGGAGCTGTCTTTTGAGCCGTCGGAGTCACCTCGCTTTTCTGTCAAACGAGAAAAAGGTCTTTTAAAATAAAGTTGACGAAACAGATCGAAATTGTCAAAAAATGATAATTTTGAAGGTCAAGGGACTCCGGAAGCTAGACTCGGCAGCTCCTTCCCAGCCCTCCCAGTATGAGGGAGATGCTTTTGCCTACGACAAATACTGGCCAAGACGGTAGCAGCCCTGTAGAAAGCTTTTCTGAGGCCTTCCGCGTTTATTTTTGACTAGCAGAGGGCACAGTAGAGGGCTAGCAATTTACATTTACCACATATCATTGTATTAGGTCCCACGTAATAGGGGGTGAGCCCATTGCCGTATTCCGGGCACTATTGTTGACTCGGGCCATGTATCTGAGGCTGAGTCTAGGCTGTTTAAATCTGTTTGATGTTAAACAGTCCTATCCCTTAGTCGCCTTGTACGACACCGCATGGGAAGAGATGGGGTGGCCCAAATTCTACTCTGCCGGGAACCACGCGGCGGTCATTAGACCCATTAGATAATGTACGCTATACGCACCGTGGTTGGGTTGTATCCTCTGCGCCCACTTGCCTCTAGCAGGAGGCAGTGGGGTGGGCTCACCCGCTAATGTTTCATCGCCCAGGCTCTTCTTGGCCCACGTCGGCAGGCGTCCGATACGAAGCCTGGAACAGTACAAAATGGTCCAATTAAGTTGTTTTAAAATAGAAAAACATTAGCCTTCCTAAGCATTAGGGTAAAAAGTTATAATCTAAGACGGGTTTTGTACCTATGACCAATCTCTTTGTAACTGAGACCTATGTAGGCGTGAATATCCTACATCCAGGACAGATCTAGATAGTTAAGCTGGTCAAAGTACTCTTAAGAAGAGACTATTCGGTCTCTCATACTATATGTCTTTCATCTCTACCTATCTCTCTCTTTGGCTGTCTTTTACCAATAAAATGTACATACACACACTTTCTATCACTGTCTTTCTCTCTAACTGTCTCTCTCTCTTCCTCTCTTTTTGTCTATTTCTCTCTCTCTATTTTCTAATTAAAATATTCACACACCTTCTATAACTGTCTTTCTCTCTACCTCTCTCACTCTCTCTCTCTCTTCGTCTCTTTGTCTATTTCTCTCTATCTATTTTACAATTAAAATGTTCACACACACTTCCTATTTCTCTCTGCCTATCTCCCTCTATGTATCTCCCTCTCTATTCAACAAATAAAATGTAAAACTCACGTATAGTCCGGCACCACGGGAGGAGTAAACTTGTTCTCTTCGTAAGGAAGCTCCCGCGGAGGAGACCCGAAGTGAGAATCGCTTTCACTGTCCAAGCCTGACATTCCGTTGCTTGCGGGGATTTTTCTGTAAAATACATAACAAAATAATTAAACAGTGAAGATATGGTTATAGGGGGTGACTATCTATATAAAAAAAAATGAATTGCAATTCGGATCTCGCTAAAACTACTACTAGAACGGCTGAACCGATTTGGCAAATTTTAGTCTTGAAATATTCGTGGATATCCAGGAAAGGTTTAACGGCGAGAAAATATGGGAAAAAGATCTGAATTCCACACGGGCGGAAAAAAATACGCGGTGGTACAAAGTTCGCCGGGTCAGCTGGTTAAGGTCAGCCTGAAATTCGGAAAATACTGTCAAAATTTCCTCATAGGTCGATCAAGATATAGAAAAGAGAATCGACCTCGGGCGGGACTCGAACCCGCGATCTTTCCCTTACAGGGGGAATGCTCTGACCACTTAGCCACCGAGGCCCGCACGGAGCCGATCCAAATTTATCTATACATCCGTCCAAGACGGATCTCTACCTTGACGGTCTACCTTGATCGATTCGAATAGTTAGCATAATAAATGCTATAAAATTCCATTCAATTCCTTATAGGTCTTTTTTATCGTGAGCAAAATCCCAATAGATACCCCCCGAATGATCCGCAAAGGATAAAACATAGTGCTTTAAAAATAATTCACCTTTTTTATGCTACTTAGGTGGTACACAAGCATACAGCCCACCTGAAAGGAATTGGTCACCGTGGCCTATGGACGTATGCAACACCAGGGGCGTCACACTCGCGCTGCCGACCCTGAAGAAACCTTCTAATGCCCTTCTTGTAGAACCCCATATTGTAGTCGCTTGGGAAAACCATCGCGGGGAGTTCATTCCACAGCTTGAGTGTGCGAGGGATGAACTTTCTTTCATACCGCACAGTGCGCTACTATTTTCTATATACAGGGCGTCCCACGGCGATGCCACATGGAGGGCAAGTACCTTAAATCCTTAAGTTGGCTCATTTTACTTAAAGGAGACATCATTTTATTTTCAAAAAGAAATAAAACTGCATTCAAAGATTTTTAAAAATTCGCTTGCCACACCCGGTAATCGAACCGACTAAAATTCGAAAAAGTAACATCCTATATTTTTATGGCATCAATCGATACTGTCAATCAAAAGGATCAAATCTCTCTAAGAAACATGGTAAATTAAATGAAAGGAAGTCCTTGAAACCTAACTTATAAATTCAATTTGGCAAAATAAAACACTTTAACTCAAAGTTCATCCATCCATCTGATACCATATTAACAATGAAATTCCATATTTAAATCACTTTTCTTTTTTTATCGTGTGGAGACCGCTGCATCAATCGATAGTGTCAATCAAAAGGATCAAATCTCTCTAAAAAACATGGTAAATTAAATGAAAGGAAGTTCACAAAATCTTAACTTATAATTCAATGCAAACAGACACAGCACTTTTACTCCAGAAACCAGCAGATAAGGTATCTTATAAGGTCAACACTAGAGATATCTTTGATGAAATTTATTTAGTAAAATAAGTACATACTGAATGAATGAACTTTGTTACCTGTTTAGAATGTAACTTTATTGGGTAACTGCATGAGGTTATGTAGGTAGGGTAGGTAGTAATTTTTAGGAGCTTGATTAGAAACCTGCACGCGGTGTACCTTGGGCAACGAAGATGGCGAGTGAATTGCCCTATTGGATCAACTTATAACCTGTCAATTGAGACGGCGCGGCGTGCGGTTTTAGTCGGTTTGAGTTCGACATACCTAAATACTACTGCTGCTGCTGACCACCAGCGGTCTCCACACGATAAAAATAGAAAAGTGATTTAAATATGGAATAGGTATGGTATCAGATGGATGGATGAACTTTGAGTTAAAGTGTTTTATTTTGCCAAATTGAATTTATAAGTTTAGGTTTCAAGGACTTCCTTTCATTTAATTTACCATGTTTCTTAGAGAGATTTGATCCTTTTGATTGACAGTATCGATTGATGCCATAAAAATACAGGATGTTACTTTTTCGGATTTTAGTCGGTTCGATTACCGGGTGTGGCAGGCGAATTTTTAAAAATCTTTGAATGCAGTTTCATTTCTTTTTAAAAATAAAATGATGTCTCCTTTAAGTAAAATGAGCCAACTTAAGGATTTAAGGTACTTGCCCTCCATGTGGCATCGCCGTGGGACGCCCTGTATATATTTTTTTTTTCTATTCATTCCTAGCGACTCAGACCGCGTATAACTTTTCTACCCAAAGGACATCATTCAGATTGGGCTAATTTTTATTTTGCCGGCCAAAGAAAAAAAATACAATATTCGGTTAGAGCTTGTTCTTACTAACATTTTTTATTAGTGCGTCGAAGTTGAGGGACCACTTCCAATGGTTTTATTAGAGTTTAAAAATCTTAAAAATATACACTTTTTATGATACGAACTATTCAAAATAAATGAAAAATATTGTTATACATTGGAAGAATAGTTAATAAAAGCAATAAAAAATAAACCCCATACTGCATATTGTTGTTTTTCGTCCATTTATTTACGGCTAAAATTAAAAGTGTCGATTAAAGAAAATAAAATCCGCTAGAATTTTTCCTTATTAGCATTTTTTATTATGGCGTCAAAGCTGAGGGACCACTTCCCTCAGTTTTATTTATATTCGAAAATCTTGAAAACATACATTTTTTATGATACGAACTATTGAAAATGAATTAAAAATATTGTTCTATATTGGAAGAGTAGTTCATATAAGTAATAAAAAATAAACCGCATATTACATATCGTTGTTTTTCATCCATTTATCTAGGTTAAAAATTGAAAGTGCCAGTCAAAGAAAACAAATGTGATATTCCGCTAGAGCTTGTACGCGTTTGCATTTTTATTATGGTGTCAAAGCTGAAGGACAACTTCCCTTGGTTTTTTTTTTTGAGTTCAAAAATCTTGGATATAATACATTTTTTTAAACGTATTATTGAAAATGAATGAGAAATATTGATTTATATTGGTTAAAGGTGCATTTCCAATTATTGAACTTAGTAAATGTGTTGATCATATTCCACAGTTACAAGGCACTAATGGCAATGCCATAAGGTAGATTCGTGGACGATAGCAATCACGTCATGTCCAGGTTCGTCAACATTATATATACATTATCAATATTATCATAGATAAAACAAACAGGGTTGAGTGCAATGAAACAGTGTTATTGCTCGTGTATTTTATTTTTAATTGCTTATTTTTATTGCTTTATTGCTTTTATCAACTATTCTTCCAATATAATACAACATAATTTATTATTCCTTTTCAATTATTTATTTTATTTAAAATATACGTTTCCGAGATTTTTGAACTCAAATAAAACCGAGAGCAGTATTCCCTCAGCTATGATGCTATAGTAAAAATGTCAATGAAGACAAGCTCTAACGGAATATCATATTATTTTTCTTTGGCTTCACTTTCAATTTTTGGACCTAACTAACGAAAAACAGCGATATGCAGTATGGGATTTATTTTTTATTGCGTTAAACAACTATTCTTCCAATATAGAACAATATTTTTCATTCATTTTCAATATATAATATCATAAAAATTATATGTTTCTAAGATTTTTGAACACCAATAAAACTGAGGGCAGTGGTCTCTCAGCTTTGACATAGTAATAAAAAGTGCTAATAAGGACAAGCTCTAGCGGAATATCATATTTGTTTTCTCTGACCGGCACTTTCAACTTTGGATCTCAATAAATGGACGAAAAACAACAATATAAAGTACAGGGTTTATTTTTATTGCTTTTATTAACTATTCTTCCAATGTATAGCAATATTTTTCATTTATTTTCAATAGTTCGTATCATAAAAAGTGTATATTTTAAGATTTTTAACACGTTCACGGACACAAACCATTCTCAAAAATTTGTGATATGACACACAAATTTCCCATACAAAATAGTATCACATCTGCGGACGGATTGCCACGTTATTCGATTTTGAAAGTGTGTGTTGCGGCAGTAACGGCCAGAGACGTAACCGCCTGTAGACGGACATTCATACCGGGTGAATTCTAAACGTCGTACAGTACTCAAGTTAGCCTCATTTACAGGTTCATAATTTCCATCAGAACCCATATTCACCATCTACATCACTATACGGATCCTGATTTTCATTGCTCGAGTCAGAGTTGGAGTCAAACAAACTACGCCGAATGTTAAAAGGTGTGGTATTTTTACCCGACGCCATCTGTAATAAGATTATGCGATTACAATTTGAAAAATAGTAATAATAATAGCATCAGTCAGTATGGCGTGTGTTAGGAAAGGTCTAAGTCCAGCAGCGGACTGCGATATGCTGATTGACTAATTGAATAGCATCAGTTTATAGGTATAACATACTTCAATACCGAAAATTGAATTGAATTTTATAATACTTTTTGTCTACGAGTACATGGTTTTATCAGCACCAAATTCACACAAACATCATTCACTATACATTGAAATAATCGGCAAATAAATATTTCGTAATTATGATCATGAATTATGAGTTATATAGTATGTACCAGTCACAAAAAATCGCCACAGCGCACCTCAAGGACGTACTTCCTCCCGCTGTGGCGCAGGGCGACAGATCGGACGAAAGTGTAGGTAGATCGTCCGGCCACAGACGGGGTGTCACAGCACGATGTTCCTCAATGTGTGCGTGACAGAGGTAACTTGTGTGCACGTGCAAGAGTGTTTGATGTGACACTAGCGATCTGTATTACAGCCTAAAATGGCACAGAGTCATATCCTTCCTACAAATATAATGGGAAACTGCCGGCTATGGACGTAATTCGAGTTTTGACGTATTTTAAATCACCGGCCACAGCCGTATTGCCATATTATGAGGGTACTAACTTACGTCTCTCGACGATGTGTCCGTGAACGTGTTAAACTCTAATAAAACCGTTGGAAGTGGTCTCTCAACTTTGACGCCATAATAAAAAATGTTAGTAAGAACGAGTTCTAACGGAATATCGTATTTTTTTCCTTTGGCCGGCACTTTCAAAACTAGCCCAGATTTGTATGGAGAGTGAATGTTGTCCTTTCTTACCTTTTCTTCTTGAATGAACCTTCTAAAAATTTCAAAAAACTTTAAATACAGTAAAATGATACCGATATATGGTCAGTATACTCACTTGCCCTGGCGTATGGCCTGCTGCGCCAGCCTGGCCCGCATAGTGACCACCATGTCGTGTGGCACGCGCCACACGAATATACACCCGTCGCCCGACGCCGAGATCAGGTGTTGGCAGTCTGGGGTGAATCTAGAACAAAAATGATAGAAAACTAAAGAAAAATAAACTAGCTGATGTCCGCAAGTCCGTCCGCGTTGGTTAGCTTCCTTTTTTTATATCACTTGGGTGGCAGACAAACACACGGCCCACTTGAGGGAAAGTGGTTACCGTGTCATATGGACGAGTGCAACACCAGGGGAGTCACACTCGTGCTGCCGACCCTGTAAGAACAGAGAGATTCTGTGTCGTCAGTGCAGAAGACAAGCAGGACAAGTTTTTGGTCTTCCCACTGACAGAAACCTCAAAAAAAATTAATTGTTGAGTCTGTTTTTCTTGATGATTCATCATTGAACATGCATGCTATCGGATGGACATTATATTATTTGACATTATATTATTCTGCCATTAAGACATTATCTACCTGCTAATATTGACATGAAATGATCTATTGACGTTGAATTTCAGATAAATTTTATTTTATTATATTGCTATACTTGAATTTGCATAATTGACAATTTAAAAATGTTCATTAAGTATCTATATTTGTATACATACCTTAATAATAAATATTTGCATGCCATGACTGGTGATAATACAATGTACCGACCTCTATTATGTTTTTTATGACCATCTGATTCTCACATGTATTATGCAAATAAAAAATTTGAATTTGAATTTGAAAAAAATTACAACCCCCCAACATTATCCCATTCACCAGGGCCTCAATTCTGCTAAAGCACAACCACTGTCACACCACAGAGACTGCGAGAAAATTCCATTTGATTTTAGCCTTTAAAGTAATGCAGTTAAAGTTTAAAATTAAATGGGTTTTTGTAGAGTGAATGAAAGAGTGTAATGAAAGTCTTTTCATTTGATTTTGTTACTGTACGCCTATAGAAATAAGGTCTTAATTTTTTTGAAGTCCCTGTGGTGTGACAGTGATTGTGCTTTAGCAGAATCGAGGGCCTGTACATTATTCTAATCTTACTAATATTATAAACTAGCCTTCCGCCCGCGGCTCCGCCCGCGTGCATCTCGGTTAACGCTCGGTTGCTCATATCTTCGGTTCTACTCAACCGATTGCGATCAAACAAACGTAAGATTTTAAGTCTGAGTAAGCCCTTTCTAACAAAAAAAACCGCATCAAAATCCGTCCAGTAGTTTTTGCGTCCATCGCGGACAAACAGACAAACAGACAGGAAATTCAAAAAAAATATTTTCATGTTCAGTATCGTTAACATAACATAACCCAAGTATTTTTTTTTAAATATCTCCAATGTACAGACACGACCACTTTACAATTATATAATAGTATAGACGCGAAAATTTGTAAATATGGATGGATGTATGTTTGTTACTCTTTCACGTAAAAAGTAATGAATGGATTTTAATGAAACTTTACAATAATATCTATATACAGGGTGTCCCAAAATTCAAGGATAAGCCGGTAACAGAGGGTGGCCCTACTTATGGCTGCTCTGGAAAAAATAAGAAAAAAAAATTATCTCTATTTTTTTTTTAATTATTTAAACTTTTTTTAAATCTTTGGAAAGTCGGTACCCCTAATGATATTTTCAACTACCAGGTCCACAATTTTGCAAATATTTCTGAACTCTTTTCTGTATTAGCAAGCTAAACAGCATGACTATCCACCAACACCCTGAAAAATTATAGAATATTTGTAGTTGTTTTACAAAAATAAGTCTAAATATTTTTTTGTTGTCAAATTTTCATACATTTTTACTTTCGACCCACTTTATCTTATCTCGGTGAAAAAAAAAAGTATGAACACCACTATGGCATTCTTTTTCAAAAATTGGCGCAACTATCCAAGATTTCAAAATGGTATAAATTGGGTATGATACTATAATGAAATACTAAAAAAAATTTTTTTTTTGTAAATAAGAATCACATTTAATACATTGCTCTTATTGAAAATCACCAGATTTACTTTGTACACAATGCATTCATCCTCCATAAAAAATCATTGACGGGACTTGTGACAAAGTGGTAACCGAGTAGGTTATCACATTACGAGGTTAAGCAACATAAGCCAGGGTGGTTTTCGGATGGATGACCATTCTTAAGACATTAAGACACCTCCGTCCTCTGTTTCTCAGAGAGTACGTTAGGTCGTAGATCCCGGTGGCCATATGAGTATCTATGACAGTTAGTCGGACCCCTAAAAGTCCAACTATTGGACTCACTACATAACTTTGATATCGCCAGTGGGTTGTGGAGGTCAGGTGGCAGTCGCTTCACGGCAAATTTCGCATTTCTGCTGTTTCACAGTTAGCTGGGAAATCCGAGGCTCAGAGTTTTATTGGAATTGTTTTAAGAACAATTAGGTTTCCGAAAGCAATTGCAACGCTGGACTAGTTTCATTCAAATATCAATGCGGCTACGGATTATAATTCTGACAAAAGAAATGCACGAAAAATAAAATGTATTAATGCCGGTGGCAAACAATTAAAAATGTAAAATAAATAAAATATTAACAATAATGCAATAATTATAAAATTATACCATTATGTTTGTTTAATATTTTAACAGTATGGATTTTCATCCTCTGAACCTTTACAAAATACAGAGTCGAATTTTATGGTTAACTGTGAAACAGCAGAACCACGAAATTTTCCGTGAAGCGACTGCCACCTGACCTCCACAACCCATTGGCGATATCAAAGTTATGTAGTGCGTTCAGTTGTTGGACTTTTAGGGCTCCGACTACCCGTAACGACTGTCATAGATGCTCGTATGGCCACTACGATTGACGGCCTCACGTACTTTCTGAGGTATGGAGGTGTCTCAATGTCTTAAGGATGGTCATCCATCCGAAAACCACCCTGGCTTATGTTGCTTAACTTGTAATGTGATAACCTACTCGGTTACCACTTTGTCACAAGTCCCGTCAATGATTTTTTATTGAGGATGAATGCATTGTGTACAAAGTAAATCTGGTGATTTTCAATAAGAGCAATGTATTAAGTGTGATTCTTATTTACAAAAAAAAAATTTTTTTAGTATTTCATTATAGTATCATACCCAAATTATACCATTTTGAAATCTTGGATAGTTGCGCCAATTTTTGAAAAAGAATGCCATAGTGGTGTTCATACTTTTCTTTTTCACCGAGATAAGATAAAGTGGGTCGAAAGTAAAAATGTATGAAAATTTGACGACAAAAAAATATTTTGACTTATTTTTGTAAAATAATTACAAATATCCTATAATTTTTCAGGGTGGTGATGGATAGCCATGCTTCTTAGCTTGCTAATACAGAAAAGAGTTCAAAAATATTTGCAAAATTGTGGACCTGGTAGTTGAAAATATCATTAAGGGTACCGAATTTCGAGGGATTTTAAAAAAGTTCGAGTAATTAAAAAAAAATAGAGATATATTTTTTTTCTTATTTTTTCCTGAGCAACCATAAGTAGGGCCACCCCCTGTTGCCGGCTTATCCTTGAATTTTGGGACACCCTGTATATAAAAATCAATGCCACTTTTCGTTGTAAGTTTATAACTCAAGAACGGCTGAACCAATTTGGCTAATTTTAGTCTTGAAATATTCGTGGATGCCCAGGGAAGGTTTAAAGGGTGAGAAAATAGGTGCAGCGGGAATGGGATCAAAAATTCACGCGGGCTGAAAAAATATGGCGATACGAAGTTCGCCGGGACAGCTAGTCCCTACTAATATTATAAATGTGAAAGTAACTCTGTCTGTCTGTCTCGCTTTCACGCCCAAACCACTGAACCGATTTTGATGAAATTTGGTATAGGGGTAGATTAGACCTTGAGAAAGGACATATGCTATATTTGGTCGCGATGACCGACATCCACGCGGGCGGAGCCGCGGGCAAAAGCTAGTAGCTTATACATCAGAATAACACACAGGCTACGGTTGGATAATCACAGGATAACCGACATCCACGCGGGTGACGCTGAGGGCAACAGCTATAAACAGAATTGTTTCAGACGATTTCGCTATCGAAACTGTGCCCAAAATCTTGTTATCAATCAATCAATCAATATTGTACGACAATCTACACAACGCTATCTAGACCCAAAGTAAGCATAGCTTAACTAGCTTGTGTTATGGGTTCTAGAATGCGGATAAATATACATAGATACATTTTTTTTTGTAAATACATACATATTATACATAGAAAACACCCAGACCAATGCAAATATACATATTCATGCAAACAAATATTTGCACTGAGCGGGGATCGAACCCGCGCCTCTTGCGTAGCAGCCGCGTTCACTACCGCTACGCCACGGTGGCAGTCATTCGTCAGTTATCCGAAACAACTATAAAATCGGGGTATATATACTGGGGCCTTAGACAAAGTGACATTCTATTGGCGAAAACGCCAGTGGAATCGCTAATTGTAGTATTAAATTGACATAAATCATTAATATAACTATATTTTTTTTATGAAATTTGAGTCTTTGTAACTCGAAATACATTATTTAACTTATCATTATTACTATAACCACCGCAATGTCCCGAAATCCATTGTTAAACCCTTAAAAATGGTTCGCTTCAGAGCGATTCCATCAATAGAATGTCACTTTGTCTAGGGCCCCTGGATGATTTTATAGTCGTTACGGAGCGAAAGATGCTGGGCACAGTTTCGATAACAAAATCGTCTGGAAGTATTATTTTGGCGTAAAAAAAAAACTTTTCTTTTTTACAACCCCCATACAGAATGCCTTTCACCTGTACAATATTCCCATACATTATTTAAAAAAAAGTTTCTTTTTCCGCCAAATTAATACTTCACGACGCTTTTGATATCGAAACTGTGTCCAAAATCTTATTATCTGAAGAACTACATTTCATTTTTAACATACTTGAGTCCCGTGACGATCTCGGAGTGTCCATACATGGTAGCCATACACTCCCCGGAGTAGTAGTCATACACGCTCAGGATCTTGTCGGTGCTAGATGTCGCCAGGTAGATACCGCTGTTGTCTAACGCCACCTGGGAACATTCACATACATAGATCAAGCCTGGAAGGAGATATACCTCGGAACACGTATCTTGGACCTAAGTCTATGTTCTGGCTTTAGAGTATACATTATAAATATAGAGCGCGCCTATTACTCAGGTCTTTGGCGCCGAGTGTTAGCATACTTTGCGATGGTATAGCGCACCTATAGTGACGTTTCATGCATTACCGAAAATATCAATAGATGCATTTATTAATGTAGTTTGTTGTTTTTTATTGTTCGATTTGTTATGCATGGATAAAATTAAAGCCAAAATACAAAAAAAAATGGCGTCATTTTGCGGTATTTTTGCGTCATTATTACTACAAATATACGATGTTGTATAAAATTTTGATTTAACACATCGAATTAAATATTACTTGCGAAGTCATTTTGATGGGTATTGTTTTGCTACTGATTGAGGTTGAGCCAGGAGCCTCGGTACTGTTCGTACCCGTGATAGCAGTTCATACTTGTAAGGCGCGCTCTATAGCAATGTATACTCTAAGGTTCTGGCTATGCTTGGTAAATTTGAGCTCGTCCACCGCAGTAGCACCCCGTGCTATCCTCAAAAGACACCCAAGAAACGTGTACTGTATAGAGCACATTTTAGTTCCAAGATATATGTCTCGAGGTAGAGTAAAAAGAATGCCAGATGCATTATTCTTCTTCTTCATCCTAGCGTTAATCCCAGTCGCATCCGAAGCTTTCACCTCGGAGTCTGGGGTCCGCTTTACCAGTATTAGCTACGGATTTGGCTAGACCTCGATATTTTCCGTGAAGGGATTGCCATCTGACCTCAACCCAATGATAAAATTAGGCGATACCGAAGCTTTGCAGCTAGACCGTTGTTTTTGGATTTTTTAGGACTCCAACTACCCGTAACGACTGCCATAGATGTTTGTATGGCAAGACCGACAGCTTAACGTGCTCTCTGAGGCACGACCGGACCAATGCAAATACCCATATTTCATACACACAAATGTTAGCACTGAGCGGGGATCGAACCCACGCCTCCTGTGTAGCGGCCACGTTCGCTATCGCCACACCACAGAGGCTGAGCCTGAGGAATATTCATATTGTAACTAGAGAAAAAGAAAGGATTATGACAGTAGAGGCAGCTCGTGAAGTATGTTAGGATAGAGTCAAATGGCGGGCTGTTGTCTCTGCATACCCTGAGGGAAGTAGACGTGAGTGTATGTATGTATGAATGTAGAAAAAGAGATAAAGGTTGCCTGGAAGAAATCGCTTCCAGCGATAAGGCCGTCCATAGTACATTAAACTGTATACATGCTACCTTCTTGTCTCTACTGTAAATATATTGGTGTACTTAGTATTATCTATCTATCTATCTATCTATCTAAAGGGTTAGGGAGTGGACGGGTGGTCCCTTTCCGACGTACCTTGATGAGCGTTCCATCTTCAGCCGTAGTTCCTCTGAAGGTCTTCGTGTGTCGGCCGTGCGCCGCGCTGTATACTCGTACATTACGATCCTAGAACAATACAGTTGATACACTTTCTATATTATACATTAATTAATTTCCGCGACTCTGCCCATGTGGATGTCAATTTTCGCGTCTCTTTGACCATACATCCGAACCGATTGCTATCAAACAAACGTAAGATTTTTAAGTATGACAAAGATCTTTCAAACAAAAACCACCGATTACACAAATTTGTATGTTACAGCATACAAAGGAGACGGATACTCTTCCATACATTCGTGGGCCTGATTGACAGAAAATGGAGCTGTCAGCTGTCACAGCTTAAAAATACAGTTGATAAACACAAGAAATAATTAATCGATGAACGGAAATCGAGTCAGAATTTATTTTGATTACACTATTATTTGGTATTTTAAATGGTTATTATTATTATTATGATTAAGTTTTGTTCACTCTGATTGATTTAATATCAAATTGTGATGCAAGTGTTATAATACGCAATATTGTTTAAATAATTTTTAGTAATCGATATTTTATTTTGCTAGTGAAATAAATTTAGTTTTAAGATTTCTCGTCTTCAAGATTTTCAATTAAGTTGGTTTTTTAATATTTTGAAATAGAAAAAAATACCGCTTTTTTTAAGTCATATCTCAACTCATTACAATTTTGGCCCAGAAGTCCCCGTCTCCTTTGTGTAATCGGTGGTGACGTCACGTTTTCGATCACAGACATACATCGCTGTAGATTTATGCTCGATAACGTGACGTCACCAAATTTACAGCATGCGAAATTGAAATTTAACCGCAGATTCGACTGTCAAGTTCGTTCGAAACGTTCTTACAGCATGTCCCTGCAGTTTCTGAGATAAGTACATTTGTGGAGGTGATGTTCCTCCAACACAAAGGGAGGATCCTCCGACCAGGCAAGTGATCACACCTGGCGGGATGCCAACCAACGATTGTCGTTGGGATATTCATACTAATATTATAAATGCGAAAGTAACTCTGTCTGTCTGTTACGCTTTCATGTCTAAACCACTGAACCGATTTTGATGAAATTTGGTACAGGGGTAGTTTAGACCTTAGGAAAGGACATAGGCTATGTTTGGTCGTGATAACCGACAACCACGCGGGCGGAGCCGCGGGCAAAAGCTAGTTGTAGATATATTGTACGAGCGCTGGAACTTCGTTTTCGCGATGCAGGATCTGTAGCGACGTAGTAGTTCGGCTAGCTGTCGCTAGATTGCGCTGGGTACATATGATATCGCCACACGTTCAACCAAACGAACAAACTCTTCAGCTTTATACTATTAGTATGGGTTCCACTAGTGTTTCAACCGACCTGACAAGCAGTGAGTATATGCCTGCCTCCAGCATCCACCTCCATGTCGTACAGCGTCGTCCTCCCCGATACGTTCTGGCCGCGGGCGAACTGGTAACTACCGTCTTGTGTCTGTAACATAAGCGAAGAATCGTTTTAGATAGATAGATAGATAGATAGATTGATAGATTTACAGTAATACAAGTAGGTAGCATGTTACAGTTCAATGTACAATGGGCGGCCTTATCGCTAGAAGCGATTTCTTCCAGGCAACCTATTTAGTTGTATCTTTATTGTACTTTTGCATCCTTCTTCATCCATCATAATGTTAGATTTTTAAGTAATGAAGATAAAGTCAAAAATTAAATGGCTTTTGTAAAGTGAAGGAAACAAATGTAATGAACTGCTTTTTAATTTAGTTTAGAATTTAACTCCATAGCAATAAAGTCAAAACTTTAATTTCATTTTTTTGCGGTGTCTGTAGCATGACAGTGATTTTGCTTCAGCAGAATGTCTCGAGGGCCTGATTGACGTATCGATAGAACGGAGCACTGCGATTGGTAGACTCCACACACTCTATGTGAGTGTGTGGAGTCTGACTGTGAACCTATGTTCACAGTAGGCAACCAGCCAATCGCAATGCACCATTTTCGAGATACGTTTACATTTCAAATTCGAATATGTTTCGTGCCACATAGTGCACATATTTTGAGAAAGGGACATTTAGAGAAAAGAACATACCGAGAAAAGGACATTATGCGATGAGACGGTGACACAGATGGCAGTCTCTCGACGGAAAATATCAAAATTGGGCCGATTCGTAGTATAGAGAAGTCTTGATGGTTCAAACCACTCACCGTTCTCAATTGCCTGAACAGTATCGTCTTATCAGCGCCGCAGGAAACCATCTGTAGTCCACCTCCCGCGTTCAGAAACCGTACCGCCGTGATGGACGAAGAGTGGTCGTCTAACGTCTGCAGGATTTGGTAGCCCTGGGGACGAGATACAATTTTGTATTAGTATTAAGAACTTGTGGTTACATGTGGATGTGCCTCCGTAGAATTCTGGTCCCAATCGATCCCATAATGAAATCTTCCATTATGAGAATGGTATCAGAGCTAGACCAGGGGTAAAAAAAGAAGGCTATATGTTATTCCAGACTCTAAGTTTTCTTCATCTCATTCATTTACCAAATTTCAGTCATTTTAGGGTCATGTATGATATTTTTTTTTAAATCCGTGAATTTAATCGCATTGAAATCTATACCCCGAATGAAAGTAGAAGAAAGTGACATGAAATCGTGTGGTTTTGCGATCTTGGGGCGACGGTTTCTTATAATCTTAATCAATTAGAATAATTGGCATGCTTAAAATTTCATTCAATAATGTCCATCCATACTCCATACTAATATTACAAATGCGAAAGTAACTCTGTCTGTCTGTCTGTTACGCTTTCACGCCTAAACCACTGAACCGATTTTGATGAAATTTGGTATAGGGGTCGATTAGACCTTGAGAAAGGACATAGGCTATGTTTGGTCGCGATAACCGACATCCACGCGGGCGGAGCCGCGGGCAAAAGCTAGTAGAACCATATAACTCACCCGGTCGACATGAAACACGTGTATAAGCCGATCCCTCGAGGCGGAGGCTAACAACCGAGGCCTGGCCGCGTACTCCAGGCACAGAACCTCTGCATCATGAGCCTCCAGGGTGTGCAGCAGTGCCCCGGCGCCGGAGTGTACCCACACGTTGCCAGCGCGGTCGCCGGACGCGATGTGTTGGCCGTCGGGGGACACGCGGACGCACCTTGAATAGGATAGGTACATGACATTAAACTTTAAAGGCTCGTTTAGACGGGGAAAGTTTCTCGCACGTTTCGGTCTAAAAAATCGTACGCGCAGCAATAATCGCCATACCATAGGCTTGTGTCCACTAAGAATAAATCGGGTTGATGTATGTTCCTAGCGACTATTCTTGTTATAAAGATAGCAAAAAGCATAATAGTTTGGTATATAAAATAAGGATTACTTTTTTTTTTATAAAATAAATTTAGAGAAATTAGACATTCAGTCACGTGACATCAAACACCAATCAGAGAGCGTGACGTCACGCCTTGCGCCCTGTGTTGACAACGTAGGTGATTTTTCGCCATGTAGGCCTAGACGAAAATTGGAAAACAGTTCTTTAAATTATTAAATTTATAACTGGAGTGAAGTCAAAACAATACCTATAAACTTAAATTATAATACATAAAATAATCTATAATACTAAGTCAAAGTAAAAAAAAAACTAAGTTTTTAGTTATTTTTTACAGTTTTTAACTGTAAAATAACAAATTGTGATGATAACTTGAAAAAAAAAAAAACGTTTTATATTAATATACTGATATTTTGGCGTTTGGGCTACTTTAGGCTACTTTGGGAATGAAAAACGGCGATATTAGGCCAAGCGTGGTTGGCAACACAACACTGCTTGCGTTTGCGTTATTGTTATTGTTTACGATACGTAGTACGTACCAGTATATATATTAATCTATGCACTACACATGAACTTGTTTGACAGTTTTGACACGGGGACACGGCGTGACGTAACAAAAGTCGCCATTACAGTTTGGAGTGTTTTTGACATAAATTCAAATCGACTTATTAAATCTCAAAATAAACCATGTAAATGATTGTTTTATATCAAAATAATATATTTTTGGGGTCATTTAGGTATATAAGTATTGTATTAACCATTTTTTCAAATTTAGGACACAAGCCTATTATCGTATCAAAGTGTTCACACACAGACATCACCTACGATTATATCATACGAGATTAGCAAGTGACGTATCGCCTATGTTTGACATGCGATTATTGCTTGAAGCGTCGTTTACACGAGAAGAGTTTCTTGCTCGCAAGTTTTTTCTATCCTTTCGATAAACGTATCATGCAGGCGAGTAACTCTCCTCGTGTGAACAACACTTTATAATAAAAATAAATGGGCCTTTTTGCTACCAAAACACAAAAATAGTGCGGACAAACGACTCACCTGACACCAGTCTTGTCATCGTAGCTTTTAGACTTGTCCTTTTCGTTCGTAGCGGTCAAATCCACGTCCTTCAGAAACTTTAACTCAGGGTCTATGTACAACACTTTGCTTAACTCCTGGAAACAAATGGGTTCACAAGTGAGACTTGGGTATGATCTAATTATACATTTAGTACAGAGGTACAGTTCCCAATAAGAATCTATTAAAAATTCAGTATCAATCTCATCTGAGTCTTTTCAAAATGTCAATAACTGTATTCTCGTGACATAATTTTCATTAAGATCGTGATTGGCCTTCAGGATACTAATTTGCATTTTATTTCATACGTTTAAGAGTCACTATTTATTAAAAGTTAATATTCAGTATATTCATACATAATATATTCACGACTGTAAATACCCGAAAGGGTAAGCACAGATGTTTTAACGACGGAAATGTACGTAAGCTCCGTGATCCGAACAGAATTTTTGTCAAGTGTAGTGTAGGCCTTATACTATATTCTGATTTCTGTAAAACTATGATAGAAGAGAGGTTTTTACACCCGTATTCACAAACGATACTGTGAGGTCTCATAGTGTGCTCGAGCGCATAGGTCTAGTAAAATTAATTCACAAACATCACGGAGCAGTATCTAACGCAGTGCGTTCCCTCAACGAAGTATTACTTAAGTGTTGTCTATGAATAAAAAGGCTTGCCAAAACGAACGCACTGAGAATTTGTCGTTCTTTGCACAGTTTTGGTGGTACACACGGCGCCAGACCTCGGTTTACAGGCCACACCAACATAAAGGAAGTGTGCGTGACAGCAATACTATTAATACATTGCTTAAAGATGTGTGTCACTCATAACAAGTAAACCAATCAGGGCCCTTGACGCACTCACACATTCGCTATTTTACTTACATGATATATAGGTATTGATGATAGCCACTGCACCAAGTTATAATAGCATATTATTATTTAGCGAAAAACGAATAAGTAGATATAGCTGAATGGTTTAAATATGCAGCTGAACCAATAGAATCAATACCGGGTTCGGTCCTCGAGCGAGGTGCAATTTTTGTTCCTCAATATATTGAAGTCCGATTGGTCTAGTTTATTTACAGGAAACTAAGTGTATAAAATTCATATATATAATATAATTTAATATATTTTTTGTATATTTCCTTGATGATACTATTTATTCTTAATGGATAAAAGGAAAGGAAAATAAAATAATTAACTTATTGTTGCAATGCAATAATATATTTACTATTATAAGCATGATATTTTTCTTAAGTATGGGTATTAATTATTTATAGATAATAATTAATTAAGTATCAGATAAAAATATTTGATCTTTAATAAAAAATATAAAAAATACATAAGTATAATTATTATAAACTTCTAAAAAGATATTGGAACATAAAATAAAATGTTATGTCTAATAAATTGACTGACATAAAGATGCACGAATGACAAAAAGAGAATTCCGTTGTTAAGTTCCGAACCAACGACCGGCGACAACGGTGAGGTCCAAACTTACTTACTTGCATTCTTATCCATCTCGACTATGAGAACAGATAGTATAGTGACTAAATTTGATAACTCCTATTAGTTATAGAAACAAAATGCTGCATACATTTCATAAAATTAGTTTAGAATATGATATTATAACCTTGGTGCATTTTATGTAAGTAAAATAGCAATTGTGTGAGTGCGTCAAAGGCCCTGATTGGTTTACTTGTTATGACACACATCTTTAAGCAATGTATTAATAGTATTGCTGTCACGCACACTTCCTTTATGTTGGTGTGGCCTGTAAACCGAGGTCTGGCGCCGTGTGTACGTATAGCGAAGTATTGTTTGTGAATACGGGTGTTAAATCTATACTAATATTATAAAGCTGAAAAGTTTGTTTGTTTAGTTGAGCACACTAATCTCAGGAACTACTGGTTCAAAATGAAAAAATATTTTTTATTTTGAACAGCCCGTTTTTCAAGGAAGGTTATAGGCTATACATCATCCTGCTACCATTTAAGGGAGCAGTAATCATAAATGTCAACAAATCCAGTAGATTCCCATAAATTATTTGAAAATTAAATTATTGCGGGCATATAATAGGGCTTCGAAATATGCCACGGGCAAAGACAGGCCAGTTAGTACTAAAATAAAAATACTAACATTACTATAAATATTGTGATCCTTAGGGGACAGTACGTGCCACAGCCGCACGGTGTCATCGCTGGAGCACGTGAGGAACGTGCCCGGCGGGGCGTGCCCGTCCGGGGACCCCAGCATGTCCACGCCCCAGATACACGCCGAGTGGTACAGCGCCGAGTGGGACTTACCCACCTGGAAACAGAAATATGGTCATGAAATTAGAAGTTCGTGGTAGTATAACAAGTCATTTCGTTGGGTAAAAAGATTCGAGTGAAGGAAGCGCCTAGGGCAGAGCTATTTTTCAATGAATGAATTTATGTATTTCAAAGTATATGGTACATCGATGTCGTTATGTTATTACAGTGGTAATACATATTCTACCATAATAGGTGTAGAAATATTAAGTTTTACAATAATAATATAGATAATGTCAAATACTAACACAGCTTCTGTCACGCATGCAATCAATTAATTATTTCATTAGTTCTTCTTCATCCTAGCGTTAATTCCCAGCCACATCCGAAGCTTTTACCTCGGAGTCTGGGGTCCGCTTTACCAGTCCTTACTGCGGATTTGGCTGGACCTCGATATTTTCCGTGAAGCGACTGCCACCTGACCTCCACAACCCAATGGTAACATTAGGCGATATCGAAGCATTGCAGCTAGACCGTTGTTGTTGGACTTTTTAGGGCTCCAACTACCTGTAACGACTGCCATAGATTTTCGTATGGCAACCGGGACCGACGGCTTAACGTGCTCTCCGAGGCACGACCAGACCAATGTAAATACCCATGTTCATGTATACAAATATTTGCACTGAGCAGAGATCGAACTCGCGCCTCCTGCGTAGCGGTTCACCGCTACGCCACAGAGGCTGACAATCGATGTTTTTACACAGATGAAGTGAGTTTTATGCAAGCTATAACAGAATCAAAACGTTTTTATATCGTCACTGCTTACCCTCTTGATGTCGCGTACATCCCACACGTATAAACTATGGTCGTTGTACACGCAGGTAAGCTTGTGGTTCCTCTCGTCGTACGTCAGCGCCACGGCGTCTGGGTACCGAGCGTTAGGGGGTTGGCTGAACATGTGGCTGGAACAGACATAAAAGTTGACTGCATTATCTATATGTATAAATAAAATCAAAATACCACTCACTGATTAATCACGAAATCTCAAAAACTATAAAACCAACAAACTTGAAATTTGAAGGTCAGGATTTTATCAAACTCCACCCTTAGGAGGATAAAACGAACTCCATGCGTACGAAGTCGCAGGAGGCCGGCAAACCTACTGAACAAACGTCAAAAATTTCGCGTACCTATGTGCACTACCAAAATACAGATAAAAGGACTGATCAGGCAAAGACCCTTGAGCCCTTTGAGCTCGTGATTAGTTTAATATAATCTATGGTTGGATAATTAGCGTACATCCGGACTTGCGCCCTGCGCTTACTACCAATGAGACCTAAAAACTAGTACCAATTCGGACTGTGCCAAAATTATCCTGTACTAGCTTTTGCCCGCAGCTCCGCCTGCGTGGATGTCAGTTATCGCGACCAAACATAGCCTATGTCCTTTCTCAAGGTCTAATCTATCTCTGTACCCAATGTCATCAAAATCGGTTCACAGGTTTATACGTGAAAGCGTAACACACAGACAGTATTACTTTCAGATTTCTAATATTAGTATGAATATGGATCTCTGGAATAAATTCGTGCGCTAAATGAAATTTTTCAAAAGCATTATAAAAGCGATGAACCATGGCAGAAGATAATTATCTTCTTCATCATAAGATAATATATCGATAGTCTGTGTGGCATGATGCTAGTGAACGGCCTGGGAGCAGAGTTTGTATCATCACTTCAAACTCTGCTCCCAGGCCGTTCACTACATATTATAAAACAAAGTCGCTGTCGCTGTCTGTCCGTCGTCCCTATGTATGCTTAAATCTTCAAAACTACGCAACGGATTTTGAAGCGGTTTACTAGATAGAGTGATTCAAGAGGAAGGTTTATATGTATAATACATGCATAATATTGTAGAGAAACACTGATAAATCGGGCTCAGAATACCACACGGGCGGAAAATATGGCGGTACGAAGTTCGCCGGGTCAGTTCGCTAGTTGATATAATAAAATAAAAAATTAAGCTAGGATGGTGAAGAAGTTACATACCTGATGTTAGTCCCCTGAGCAACGTCCACTCCCAGGTAGTGAGTTCTCGGTAGTGTAGTGACGTATCGCAGCGAATCTGGCGCGAAGCATCGCACGATACCTTCCGCGCAACCCACGAAGATGTAGTTGGAACCTATCGCCATGCAGTTCGCTGATGTCGTCTGGAATGACAAGGGAAGATAGGGAATTAGTGGTCTGTCATCATCATCTTCATGGAGACGTATTTTCCTGATTGCATCCGAGGCTAAGATGACTTCGGAGCTCAGGGTCCGCCTTCCGGCGTCTTGGGCGTCCATGGTAGTGAGTCTCGACGTCACTTCTTGCGCCTTGTCCTTCTGCCTGGACCCGGTAGGGGCGTCATTGCCAGGCATTTGCTAGGAAGGAATTAGTGGACTGTGTTTTAAAAAAAATATTCAACGACTTATGTTCGTCTTCCAGAACGGTACTCAGTCCTTAATCTCGATTTATAACTAGATCCGAGGACAGATTGTATTCTAGATGATAGTTCGGATGACAATGTAAGGAGGTTGCCGTACAAAATTTGGCGGCGAAACCACCTGAATTACGACTAATGGTTAGTCTACCAGCGTTCCTGAAGAGTTTCATCCTATTCCCGTTACCCTGTCTCTCTTTCTCTCAAAGCAATCTTGTCGTAGCAAACATTGCAACGACTCACCTCTAAGTCACTTATACCCTCACATGAGCAACTCACCTCCAACTCAACTCGTTCTTTAGCATGAACGACTCACCCTCGTGCCACTCGTGCCTCACAGGCGCCGGCTGTTGAACTCGCACAGCACGTCACTCGTGCCTCACACTCGACTCACCCTCAGCTCCACCCACATGTCGAGCAGACGGCGACTGTTGAACTCGCACAGCACGTCACTCGTGCCTCACACTCGACTCACCCTCAGCTCCACCCACTTGTCGAGCAAGCGGCGACTGTTGAACTCGCACAGCACGTCACTCGTGCCTCACATTCGACTCACCCTCAGCTCCACCCACTTGTCGAGCAGGCGGCGACTGTTGAACTCGCACAGCACGTCACTCGTGCCTCACACTCGACTCACCCTCAGCTCCACCCACTTGTCGAGCAGGCGGCGACTGTTGAACTCGCACAGCACGTCACTCGTGCCTCACACTCGACTCACCCTCAGCTCCACCCACTTGTCGAGCAAGCGGCGACTGTTGAACTCGCACAGCACGTCACTCGTGCCTCACACTCGACTCACCCTCAGCTCCACCCACTTGTCGAGCAAGCGGCGACTGTTGAACTCGCACAGCACGTCACTCGTGCCTCACACTCGACTCACCCTCAGCTCCACCCACTTGTCGAGCAAGCGGCGACTGTTGAACTCGCACAGCACGTCACTCGTGCCTCACACTCGACTCACCCTCAGCTCCACCCACTTGTCGAGCAAGCGGCGACTGTTGAACTCGCACAGCACGTCACTCGTGCCTCACACTCGACTCACCCTCAGCTCCACCCACTTGTCGAGCAGGCGGCGACTGTTGAACTCGCACAGCACGTCACTCGTGCCTCACACTCGACTCACCCTCAGCTCCACCCACTTGTCGAGCAAGCGGCGACTGTTGAACTCGCACAGCACGTCACTCGTGCCTCACACTCGACTCACCCTCAGCTCCACCCACTTGTCGAGCAGGCGGCGGCTGTTGAACTCGCACAGCACGTCACTCGTGCCTCACACTCGACTCACCCTCAGCTCCACCCACTTGTCGAGCAAGCGGCGACTGTTGAACTCGCACAGCACGTCACTCGTGCCTCACACTCGACTCACCCTCAGCTCCACCCACTTGTCGAGCAGGCGGCGGCTGTTGAACTCGCACAGCACGTCACTCGTGCCTCACACTCGACTCACCCTCAGCTCCACCCACTTGTCGAGCAAGCGGCGACTGTTGAACTCGCACAGCACGTCACTCGTGCCTCACACTCGACTCACCCTCAGCTCCACCCACTTGTCGAGCAGGCGGCGGCTGTTGAACTCGCACAGCACGTCACTCGTGCCTCACACTCGACTCACCCTCAGCTCCACCCACTTGTCGAGCAAGCGGCGACTGTTGAACTCGCACAGCACGTCACTCGTGCCTCACACTCGACTCACCCTCAGCTCCACCCACTTGTCGAGCAAGCGGCGACTGTTGAACTCGCACAGCACGTCACTCGTGCCTCACACTCGACTCACCCTCAGCTCCACCCACTTGTCGAGCAAGCGGCGACTGTTGAACTCGCACAGCACGTCACTCGTGCCTCACACTCGACTCACCCTCAGCTCCACCCACTTGTCGAGCAGGCGGCGGCTGTTGAACTCGCCCAGCACGTCACTCGTGCCTCACACTCGACTCACCCTCAGCTCCACCCACTTGTCGAGCAGGCGGCGGCTGTTGAACTCGCCCAGCACGTCACTCGTGCCTCACACTCGACTCACCCTCAGCTCCACCCACTTGTCGAGCAGGCGGCGGCTGTTGAACTCGCCCAGCACGTCACTCGTGCCTCACACTCGACTCACCCTCAGCTCCACCCACTTGTCGAGCAGGCGGCGGCTGTTGAACTCGCACAGCACGTCACTCGTGCCTCACACTCGACTCACCCTCAGCTCCACCCACTTGTCGAGCAGGCGGCGGCTGTTGAACTCGCACAGCAGGCCGCCGCGTGTGATGGCGAAGGTGCTCTCTGCGGAGGCGCCGCGCCCGCACACCACGTCGCAGAACTCGTTGTCCTTCTGCTCGCCGAGGATCGCCGACCGCCCCATTAGGGGGACTGGCTCCTTGAACTGGAAGGGAAAGAGATAGGGTTAGATTTAGCCACTTGTCAATTGTCATAGCTGACGAAAGATAGTTACATTTGGATATTTTTCATATCTATATAAGACTTTTTATATGGCTGGTGTCAGTAGTCTCTCTGCGGAACAACTCGTAAAATAAAAATAAAAAAATTTACTCACCTTGGCGTTCCTGGAGTACTCCAGGTACCAAAACTTGACATGTCTGAAGCCAACCGTAACAAAATAGTTTCCATTCTCCGCGAAGCTCACCGCTTTCACACGAGATGACACCTGGAACATTCATAGTTCGTATGATTACACATGATTATAAAAAGTATTTTAGTTTTCCGTCGCAGTGTACCATTACAACAGTAAAACAGAGTAAATAGAAGTCTAGGGGTATGTCTTAAGTTATTTTCACTGCCTATACACTCTGTACATACATGTTGCTTTGGGCATGTATCTTGGACCAGTCGGCCACTAAGTCTAACTATAGAACTTAGATATCGCCAGTGCATTGTGGAGGTCAGCTGACAGTCGCTTCACGGAAAATATTGAATTTCGGCTGTTGGACTGACACTGACTTTCGATTCCAATGAGCAGTTTTCTAGTAGGTATTTCTAACGTTCCTAAAGACGCGCTAGATGGCGCAGCCGGCACTTTTGGTAAGAAGAGTGTGGTGTCACATCTAGTGTTCCCTAATTTATGGAAAAAAATTTCTTCGGTTTTGTAATGATTTCCTTTACATAAATTTTTTGCCATTTTTTCTGATAAAATTATTTAAAAAATAATATTATTATTTTAAATTACAGACAGTGACGCGAAAAGAATTAAGCATTTTATTATATTTTATCTATTATAATATGGGTAAATGAAATTAAACTTTGGCAACATCGCAAATTCATGAAAAAATACTACAAACAAACCACAGAGTACATTAAAACCAAAAGCTATGCTAGCGCCATCTCCTGATGATTTAAAAACCAACTGATTATTATACCTACTGGAAAACTGCTCATTGATTTGGGAAATGGCTTGATAGATGACTATCATCATCATCATCATCATCTGCATATAGACGTATTCTCCTGATTGCATCCGTGACCAAGATGAACTCGGAGCTCAGGGTCCGCCTTCCGGCTCTTCCTTCTCCACTTGGCACGATCTTGGGCGTCCATGGTAGTGAGACCATTAGCACGCATGTCACCCTCCACGACGTCAAGCCAGGACTTCTTTGGCCTACCCCTTTTACCTGGACCCGGCGGGGTTACCATTGCCAGGCATTTGTTCCCCACGTAGGCTAGATGACTATATCGTGACTTAAAATCAAGCTTCTTACCTTATTACTTGCCAGCTTCAAGTTCGCTCGCCAGTCCCATACATTCACTATCATGTCATGCTGGGATCCGATTGACACTAGGTATTTTGATGACGTCGAAAATGCCTGGAAACAGATACAATATTGTTATAGTTTTGTTAAATAAGTACTTATGTTACAATGGTGGCACTCAGCTTGACGGCCTCATCAGATGCTTTTTCACGCCCCGCTTAAAGGACCCGGGACTGTAGGAGGAGGGAAACACGTGAACTGGTAAGGAATTCCAAGACTTAATGGTGTGGCAGAAGAAGGAGTCGCCGAAAGAAAGAAAAAAAGAAACAGGTACCTATAGGCAAAGATTACCGAATGCCCACCTAATAACCCAGGTGGCACTGGTGGCATTGGTGGCGTGCCCAAAAAATTGTTCCGCGTGCCATCTCTGGCACGCGTGCCAATGGTTCGCCATCCCTGACCCAAATGATATCTTCTATGAAATAAAGATAATATATAAATATGAAAATTCTAAAATAACTATCTTCTATGAAAACTGCCCCACGCGTCTAAATCATCACTTAAAAATCCATACTAACATTATAAATGCGAAAGTAACTGTCTGTCTGTCTGTTACGCTTTCACGCCTAAACCACTGAACCGGTTTTGATGAAATTTGGTATAGGGGTAGATTAGAGCTTGAGAAAGGACATGGACTTACCACACAACTGACTCCATGTGTGTGTCCGGGGAACTCAGCTATCTGCACAGCACCAGATGCCGTCGGATCCTGAAAATAAATATCCTTACATTAATATGTGAAGCGAAAGATTCGGATCCTTTTTTAGAATTCGCTGTCTATTTATAATGTCATGCGAAAGTAACTCTGTCTGTCCCTGTCTGTTTGCTTTCACGCCTAAACCACTAAGCCGATTTTGATTAAATTTGGTACAGAGATAGACTAGAGTTAGAAAAGGACATAGATAGGCAATGTTTGGTCGGGATAACCGACATCCACGGGAGCGGAGCCGCCGAAATAGTGAATATATCATAATAGTAGGCTATATTTTATTATCCAAAAAAGGAATCTGCTAAAATTTCAGAAACTCAAGAGGTGTAACAAAGTTTTACTATTACAACCTCATCTAATCACCGTTAGATGGCATTAGTATCGTTTATTTTTAGTTACGCTACTCACTACTAGATGGCGCTACACGTAATACAAATATGCTGTAACAGATATTATTTCTCACAGAAGCTCGTCTAGTTACGTGAATATATTAATGTTTTTTGTCATTCTGCTTTATTTTAATTTGAAATTCTAGCGTTTTTTTATTTAAATGACTTATAATTATAGATCTATGTCAACAAGTACATAAAATATAATTATTATAATAGAATAACAATGAAGTCAAGAGCGCGTATTGTTTTACTTGATATAAATAAGTTAATATTTTATTAAATTGGTATGATTAGTATAAAATATAATAGAAATAGTAATAGATTAAATGTTATTAACGTATTATCGTAGCTCGTAGCCCGCACAGCCTGCGACAAGCGGAGGCAACCCGGGCGTCGGAGGTCGCAAAACGATCGCCGCCTCCATAAGCGCGGGCCTGGGGATGACGGGTGGAGCCGCCTGTCACCCAAGCAGAAGTAGGACTCGCCTCCCCATACCCGGGGTCTAGATAGGGACTCCGTGGTCCCCACACCCGAAGAGTGTGAGCTCGAAAGAGTCGCCCTGGGTCAGCCCGGGTGTTAGAGATATGTCTCAAGAGCCCATCTCACCTCCCATCTCTGCCCACAGACGACGTGCGTTTTAGTCGGTTCGAGTCCGACATAACTTCCCCTGCCGGCTTCGCTCTGACGACGGATGAATGACGACGGACGGATGAGATTTTGCGCACAATAAAAAAAAATTACTAAAAAATCTATCAAGGAAATTTGTGGAATGCGATGGCATTTCTAATGAAAGAAAGAAAAAGTTTTTTTTATTCTGTATAAAAATCCTGATATAGGTACAAGGTTTCAGATATCCATACAGATATCCATACAGAACAGAACATACGACCGCCTCTCAGGTTAATGCTGTCCGCGTTTTAATGCCAGAAAGCGAACAGCGCTGGTTTTCAGAGGCGGCCAATTTAGGCAAGAATTTGATAAGAAAAAAAAAAGTTAATTTGAAATAAAGGACTCCCAAACACTTTTAACAGAGATCAATAAAAAAGAAAACAATAATATACAAGACTGCACACTACTCAACACAGGAATCATTATACGCAATAAATCAAATCAAATTAATAATTTTTTCATCATAAAACATAAAAAACAAGTACAAAACCAGATTACACAACTTATTAATCAAAAACACAGCCCATGTGTTGTCTATGGTTGCGGATTTTCGCGTTTTCGCGTCGCGCGAGATGTCATACACCGCTCGGCTGTCAGCTACATGACCTTACCAGTATAAATATGAGTAGGTGGGTATATTTACCTGAAGGTCCCAAACCCTGACAGCAGGGGCATGCCCGCACTCCCCCGTAGCCAGGTACCTCCCGTCGGGCGAGAAGGCCACACACGTCACGCTCTTCCGACACGCGTTCAGCACGTGGGTCTGCCTGTTCTTCCGAGCATTGTATAACACGACCGTACATCTGGAACAAGGGAAATTGTAGAATTAGCTTTGATTGACTGGTCTTGGGGTCAAGTCCCGTTTTGAGCACTCAAGTTTTTCAATCTAAATCGATAGAGTGATTCTCTGAGCCTTTTTTCCAACTCAGGGTAGGCTTTCCAATCCAATTTATGCGGCTGAACTTAGATACTTTCCGTTAAGCGACTACCATCTGACCTCTACAACCGATTAGTGATAGCGAAGTTCTGCAACGACTGCCAAAGATGTTCGTATTGCAACGACTGTAATGTATGACAGCCACAAAAAATTGGACTCTATTTATTGCTGACCAAGTTGTGGTGGATTTCGCGATACCAATTTTTTCCGTATTCAATCTAGTAGTACACATGTAAGTCATTGGGTGTACCCTTTGTTAAACAATACCCGTTACCGAACGTACACGGCCCCAAACGTGCAGACACCAATATCTACATACAAATAAAATTAAAACAAAAATATACCATTCATTGGCGTGCGATGATCCAGCGGTGGAACACGCGGGGAGAATTATATTAGTAAGGGTTCGGTCATGGTGATAGCGGACCGCTTTCTCTTATGTTCGTACTGGTAAGCAGTTAGGAATGTTCTATGCACGGTGAGAAGAATGAATAGAAAGGGACAGAAGAGGAAAAAAGTAGGAAATGCAGTGGATATTAATTGAAATGCTGAACCGATATATATGCCGAGGTATTAATCGATTTTTTTGTCTCATCTTTGCGAAAGTTATTGACAATTTCTCTTTAAAAAAATATGCACCCATCGTTACTGAAGACTTGGTGGTCACTGGTCAAGTTTTATTGTGGTTAAAATCAAGTCAAACCAATACGTATATACTACAACATAAATGTAACAATGAAGTAAGTCCAGTACATTTCACCTCGTGTGGAACGGCTCGTTTAGTAATGAATGGAAGAGGAACCAATATAAAAGCCACTGATCACAACATCTATACATCCTGCATTCAATAATCTCAATTACCAAATTCGTTGTAACATTAAAACCGCTGTCAACGAGACTCTACCGCATAATAAACACCTAATTGTAATGCGCGTGAGTGAACTCTAGTCAGTATAGTTAACATAATCAGACAATGCGTGGGCGTAAGAGAAAGCGAGAATATTGATAAGCTACTCAAAATCGTTAAATCGCTCTCGATGTCGCCATAAGCTTACTAATTGAGTTCCAGTCGTACGATATTTTCCACGAATTCTTGTTATTTTGTAGTAGTAATGGATTGTTAATTAATTTCTTGTTATGTTATACCACAAATGGATTGTTAATTAATTGATTTATCGGTAAAGTTGATGAAATATGGATGACGCATATTGCGAGTAGATCGTCACTTAGTAGGGCAAGGGTATTTTTACAGAATACTTGTAACGTAGTAACTAAAATGAGTGAATATAGGCCTTTAACACAGATAACATAATACTAAAGTACAGATACCCCATCCCATACAAAAAAATGAGACCACCTTAAGTCGGGTTATTTTGCGGGTTATTTTTAAATATTATAGCCCGTCACTAGATGGCAACGAAATAACCCGTGTTACAGCGTACTTTACTTAGTAATAGCTACTAGATGGTGCTGTACTTTATTTTCAATCTCAAAGAAATGTCAGTCATAGCAAAAAAAAAAAAATTAACAAATATAAGCACATATAACTATTTAATTTTATATAGTAAGATTGACTGTGTGTGTCCTCGTATAAGTACAGATCGCATCTCGAATCGGGTTATTTCTAAAGCAGCTACGAATGCTACGATTATGTAGGAAAAAAGGGTAATACCATCTTTTCGCCAGCTAAGACTTGGGTTTCTTGGATGTTGTGCTGCATTTTTGGAATCCAATATGGCCGCCGCGCTGTAGTATATAACTTGCAATATGGGTATGGAAAAATGGGTTTTTGAGTATGCTGAGTACGAATTTGATGCCATTTTTGGAATCCAATATGGCCACCACGCTGTAGTATATAAATTGAAATATTTATGGGTATGGAATAACGGGTTTTTGAGTACCTATGCTGAGTACGAATTTGATGTAATTTTTGTAATCCAACATGGCCACCACGCTGTAGTATCTAAATTGCAATAATATGAGTGTTGCCTAATGGGTTTTTGAGTATGCTAAATTGCAATATGGGTATGTTCCAATGGGTTTTTGAGTATGCCGAGTACGAATTTGATGACATTTTTGGAATCCAATATGGCCGCCGCGCTGTGGTATATAAATTGCAATAAGGGTATGGAATAATGGGTTTTTGAGTATGCTGAGTACGAATTTGATGTCATTTTTGTAATCCAAAGTGGCCGCCGCGCTGTAGTATATAAATATGGGTATGTTCCAATGGGTTTTTGAGTATGCCGAGTACGAATTTGATGTCATTTTTGTAATCCAACATGGCCACCGCGCTGTAGTATCTAAATTATTGCAATAATATGAGTGTTGCCTAATGGGTTTTTGAGTATGCTAAATTGCTAGGTAGCTAGGTAGGTACCTACCTACCTACCAAATTAAAATAGGTAGGTAGGTAATTAGGCTAATTTGGTAAGTAGGTTACCTACCAAATTAGAATAGGTAGGTAGGTAGGTACCTACCTACCAAATTAGCCTAATTACCTACCAAATTAAAATAGGTAGGTAGGTAGGTGGTACCTACCAAATTAGCCTGATTACCTACCAAATAGGTAGGTACCTACCTACCTACCTATTCTAGTTTGGTAGGTAGGTACCTACCTACCTACCTATTCTAGTTTGGTAGGTAGGTACCTACCTACCTATCTATTCTAGTTTGGTAGGTAGGTACCTACCTACCTACCTATTCTAATTTGGTAGGTAGGTACCTACCTACCTACCTATTCTAATTTGGTAGGTACCCTACCTACCTATTTGGTAGGTATAATTAGGCTAATTTGGTAGGTAGGTACCTACCTACCTACCTATTTGGTAGGTATAATTAGGCTAATTTAGTAGGTAGGTAGGTACCTACCTACCTACCTATTCTAGTTTGGTAGGTAGGTACCTACCTACCTACCTATTCTAATTTGGTAGGTACCCTACCTACCTATTTGGCAGGTATAATTAGGCTAATTTGGTAGGTAGGTAGGCAGGTACCTACCTACCAAACTAGAATAGGTAGGTAGGTAGGTACCTACCTACCAATCTAGAATAGGTAAGGAAGGGCGGGGCTATTCCATCACAAAAATGAAAGTCAACATTTCACACGTCTGTAATTTTGTGTAGAATTAAGCTACAGTAAAGGAGACGGGGACTTCTGGGCCAAAATTGTAATGAGTTGAGATATGACTTAAAAAAAAGCGGTATTTTTTTCTATTTCAAAATATTAAAAAACCAGCTCAATTGAAAGTCTGGAAGACGAGAAATCTTAAAACTAAGTTTATTCCACTAGCAAAATAAAATATCGATTACTAAAAATTATTTAATCAATATTGCGTATTAAAACACTTGCTTGATATTAAATCAATCAGAGTGAACAAAACTTAATCATAATAATAATAATAACCGTTTAAAATACCAAATAATAGTGTAATAAAAATAAATTCTGAATCGATTTCCGTTAATCGATTAATTATTTCTTGTGTTTATCAACTGTAGATATTTTTAAGCTGTGACAGCTGACAGCTCCATTTTCAGTCAATCAGTTTATTTATTCAATCTTCAAAATTAATTATTTTATCGAAAAATTGTATATTTATACGGCTTATGGGATATACAATTGTTTATAAAATATGTACAAAAGTATGCTATATTAGTATGCTGTATCAGTTTATTGGTTTAAATCCAATGATCAATTGACTTCTGCGTTTTGAGTATTTCCAGTTGATTTCTTGATTATATTCCCTTAACAGTGATTTCTCTTTATGGACTTCTAGCTTGCTCCTGGTTACCTTAAAGTACAATGATAAACTTGTTTGAGTTTTGCTCGGTATTTTGGATTTTGACATGGATCTCTGTGTAAATTGTGGCATAGAAAATGAAGTAAATAAGGTAATATATTTCCACCTGCGCACTTCTTAGACAATACTCTAATTATTATTGAAGAAGAATAAAAGATAATTATTATTTGAAGTGTTTTTTTTTATTAACATAACATCCTTGTACTCCATATCTTCAAAATCTCTTTCTAAGTTTTCGTACATTATCCCTGAGTAAAATATAATACAGTACAATGTAAAAGTATTTTACAAAAAAAAACCATGACCACTTTCTATTAAAACACCACAGAAATCACAGTTCTAAAATGTCAATTTCTTGCATAACCTCACTTTTACTAAGACTCTTATAACTCTGCTCTCAGATATCCAAAATCTGCAGATTTTTCAGGGATGGTTTAATAATTTATATGCTCTTAATTGATACCACCCTCATCTTATTACATTTTTGGCCCAAGAATGTATGAAAGCCTACCCATCTCCTTTAAGAAAGCTATCTAATGAAATAATTATCTGATATTCTATCTGTAATATCTGTATAGCAGAAAACGCGTGTCATAATTGAAAAAATAACTAACATGTTGAGAAAACTGAATACTGATGTAATAACCCCGCGGCGGGTTATTACGTCAAAGTATAATAAAAACGCCATCTATGTATAATTTGTGATAAGACTTAGAGCTGGACACTACTGACGACTGAGAGCATTAGAATCTGCACTTTATACTGCAGTAATAAGGTCCAGTTCCGAGAAAATATAGTTTTAAATTTTCGTGGGGTTATTCCGCCAAGTTTCTATCATTTTAGGGATGTGCTGATAATTATCGATATGGGCTGATCGATCACGTCACTCCTACTGAGATAAATAAGATCAAAGAAGTACATAAAGGGTATAATTAATTATTGATTTATGAAATAAAAAATCTATTTTCGTATGTAAACAAGTTTATTAAAAAATCAAAAAATCAAAAAGTAGTAAGTAGTTAAACTAAAAAAATATTATTGCAAATCGCTGGGCCAGTTGGCGCATTACAATTCTAATATCTCAATTTTGCATGGAAATATATAATCTTTGCCCCTAATTTGAGGATGTGGAAGAAATTCAACAATATCTTCAAATTCTATTATATAAAAGTAAGAGACGATAATTATATCGTCATCTGTATATCGACACTATGGACATCACTACTGTTTTGCAACTTCATACAAAAACGACGGGGTTATTACGTCTTTCAATCTGACTGAATTTCCCCGCCATTTCAAATTCAAGGGGCTATTACGTTAGAGTTAATAGCACAGTGAAATCAAAGCGTACAATAAAAGTAATTGTTTATAAATACTCTATAATATGTAGCAAACGTTCTTACCTTGCTCAAACTTCGCTAAATTCACGAACACTACTTTAGACAAAAAAAAACTTGCGGAGCGTCTACCCACTTGTATGCAGCCAATATGGCGTCTATGCAATTATGCATGTCGATCAACCAGCATACACGCTAACAACACCATCTAGTTATTAAATTAAACATCTCTTTTTTTCCTACGAGTACATAGATGTCACTTTTGAGTAAGAGTTAAATTGCAGGCTAAAAACCATTTTGACGTAATATCCCCGTGATGTAATTGCCCCGCTCTTCCTTAGGTAGGTAGGTACCTACCTACCTACCTATTTGGTAGGTAATCAGGCTAATTTGGTAGGTACTACCTACCTACCTACCTATTTTAATTTGGTAGGTAATTAGGTTAATTTGGTAGGTAGGTACCTACCTACCTATTTGGTAGGTACCAAATTAGCCTAATTACCTACCTACCTATTTTAATTTGGTAGGTAGGCAGGTACCTCTACCTACTAAATTAGAATAGGTAGGTAGGTAGGTACCTACCTACCAAATTAGCCTAAGTATACCGACCAAACAGGTAGCTAGGGTACCTACCAAATTAGAATAGGTAGGTAGGTAGGTAGGTACCTACCTACCAAACTAGAATAGGTAGGTAGGTAGGTACCTACCTACCAATCTAGAATAGGTAGGTAGGTAGGTACCTACCTACCTACCTATTTGGTAGGTAATCAGGCTAATTTGGTAGGTACTACCTACCTACCTACCTATTTTAATTTGGTAGGTAATTAGGTTAATTTGGTAGGTAGGTACCTACCTACCTATTCTAATTTGGTAGGTAACCTACTTACCAAATTAGCCTAATTACCTACCTACCTATTTTAATTTGGTAGGTAGGCAGGTACCTCTACCTACTAAATTAGAATAGGTAGGTAGGTAGGTACCTACCTACCAAATTAGCCTAAGTATACCGACCAAACAGGTAGCTAGGGTACCTACCAAATTAGAATAGGTAGGTAGGTAGGTAGGTACCTACCTACCAAATTAGAATAGGTAGGTAGATAGGTACCTACCTACCAAACTAGAATAGGTAGGTAGGTAGGTACCTACCTACCAAACTAGAATAGGTAGGTAGGTAGGTACCTACCTACCAAAATAGAATAGGTAGGTAGGTAGGTACCTACCTACCAAAATAGAATAGGTAGGTAGGTAGGTACCTACCTACCTACCTATTTGGTAGGTAATCAGGTTAATTTGGTAGGTACTACCTACCTACCTACCTATTTTAATTTGGTAGGTAATTAGGCTAATTTGGTAGGTAGGTACCTACCTACCAACTATTCTAATTTGCTAGGTAACCTACTTACCAAATTAGCCTAATTTACCTACCTACCTATTTTAATTTGGTAGGTAGGTAGGTAGCTCTACCTACTAAATTAGAATTGGTAGGTAGGTAGGTACCTACCTACCAAATTAGCCTAAGTATACCTACCAAACAGGTAGCTAGGGTACCTACCAATTTAGAATAGGTAGGTAGGTAGGTACCTACCTACCAAATTAGAATAGGTAGGTAGGTAGGTACCTACCTACCAAACTAGAATAGGTAGGTAGGTAGGTACCTAACTAGAATTTCTATATGTAGAACGGGGCCACCCTGTGACAAAAACACAGCTCAAACTCTCAAAGTATATCCGATAATCGAATACAATACAAAACAAAATAAGGAAGAAGGATCTGTCAAAAAATCGAAGGAATGTTAAATAGCGCCATCTATGAACAAAAAGAAACGAAAATATTGGATTATGGAGCGGTATCTATTTAGTACTGAAAAAAAGCGTGGACGGCGCTGTTATTTTAACCAATTTATCGAAATAAGATTTAAAAGTTCGTTATTTTATGTTTACATGGTACATGTATTTTAGTTTTATTAAAAAACAACATTTATAGTACTCAATTCTTGTTCATTTAGAATTCTAATTGTAAATTGATACACCTAACGCCATCTAAATTTTTTACAAGTCATTAATATTTTCTACTATGTAGTGAAGACCCAGTGGCCTTTAATATGATTTTCGGGGTCAAAATTAACCTCACCTGCTAGCCGAAAGTCAGCTGATTGACAATGAGGCGCAGACTCAGACGCAGGCTTTCCTCTTACGGTTGAGGGATCAGAAGACAGATGCTCACGCAAGTTAAGACAAACCGAAAGGAGCAGAAAGCATAAGCGGCACCAGGGTTCCAAATTGAGTGAGAGCCTCGGATGCAATCGGGCACAATGTTAAGAAAATGATGATGAATATGTAATAACCGAAATCACTTATGTTGTCGGGTCGCTAGCCCGTTCAGCTAAATTGGAGATAATTGAATAATTTGGATATAAAGTGTAATTAAATCGCTTGCAGTGATACCTTGCTCTACAACAAGTGACAAATACTTCAAAGTGCTGCTACTTTATGCTGCGTGGGGTACACATATGATTCAGCATGACAAGCGCAAGCGGAAGGGCGGACAGCACAGCACACTCAGACATGAGCAGAAGCGAATTATCTTTACAAGAGTCGATCATCGCTATAAATTCGACCGTAATCATTATTTTTATAGAAATTCATTATCATACAGTCACTATCCTAAAAGCCGGACGCCCCTCAGGCAGATGGACTGACGACCTGATAAAGGTGGCTGGGATACACTGGATGTGGAAGACGGAGTACCTATTGACAGACGTGGTGCATATTTGGAGAGGCTTATGTCCAGCAGTGGACTGCAACAGGCTAATTGATTGATATCCTAAAAGCCATATAAGTAAAACCAAAGGAAGGAGATGGAGTAAGCGGACTCAGGGCTTCGAAAAATACCTGGTTGACAGTAATAAATTTGTCTGAGGCCGCCACCAAGCGTGATGTTCGTACCCTATCACTTCAGACCAAAAAATACATGCTTGCAGTCGCATGATGTCGTTACGGGTTGTTGGAGCCCTAAAAAGTCCAACAACAACGGTCTAGCTGCAATGCTTCGATATCGCCTAATGTCACCATTGGGTTTGGAGGTCAAATGGTAGTCACTTCACGGAAAATATCGACGTCTAGCCAAATCCGTAGCTAAGACTGGTAAAGCGGACCCCAGACTCTGAGGTGAAAGCTTCGGATGCGACTGGGAATTAACGCTAGGATGAAGTTGCATGATGACCATGCTGTCATACTGTAGTCATAGTACACGAGTAGAGGAGGTAGGACACGTCGGTATTTCCATCCCAATCGAGTAGTCCGAGTGGGGAACTACCTCTGTTCTACAGAAGACCGCGGCTTAATAACCTCGTGTTGTGTTTCCGACGGTGAGTAGGATACCCAGAGTTCACTGGAGAGGTTTTGTTCTGTCAGTGGAAAAACCAAAGGCTTTGCCCTACTTATCTTCTGCGCTGACGGCACAGAATCTCCCTGTTCTTACAGGGTTGGCAGCACGAGTGTGACTACCCTGGTGTTGCACTCGCCCATAGGCTACGGTAACATTTAACATCAGGAGGGCCGTGTGCTTGCCTGCGACCTAATACACCACAGCAAATGAGACTGTTCTACTCGCAAGGCGCGCCGGCATGTTTCACTAAAAAAAACTTTAATATCCATTGTCGACCCTTATCATTGAGTTAATCACATCCATTATAAAACTACGGATATATTCTAAGGTGTGGTAACAGCAACCCTCGTTATATTCAAATTGAGGGTGAAACCATTCCATATTTAAGTAAAAGGCCATCCCTTTTAAGCTCACCCCTGGGAATTGCGGGGCTAAGTCATATAATTGAGTAATTAGAGAGCAGTCAACGTGAACCCTGTTATCGGCAACGAGCAGTACAGTTGTAGTAGTAAAATATTTAAATTGACGACTATGGGTTATACATACGCCTCTTTTAGAGACTATGTATGTATGTATGTCCATTTCTTTGGCACGCCCTACAACCTGAACGGCTTGACGGCTTTTAGTTTTAACATGCGAGGTGTCCTTTGATTCGTTGTGATTGTGTGAGTGTCGCCGAGGATATTAAAGTTTAAAAAAAAAAACACAAAATGGCGACTTTTTTGCGCCAAAATTATTTCAATAAATCCTAATCTATTATATAAAAATGAATCCCTAAATGTGTTGCTAAACGCAAATCTCGAGAACGGCTGAACCGATTTCACTAATTCTTTTTTTACAATATTCCCTGAAGTACGAGGATGGTTCTTACGGCGAGAAAAATTAAAAAAAAAGCTGTACGAAGTTCGCGGGGTCAACTAGTAGTATTATAAACTAAACGTGAAAGTTTGTAAGTATGGATATCCATCCATCATCCGTTTGTAATCTTTCACGTAAAAACTACTGTATGGATTTTAATGAAACTTTACAATAATATAACTTATACATCATTTATGATACAAAAATCGCTCCACTCATCACGTTGCTCACCGCCTAATCGTACGCAGTCATTTAGTATGTAGTACGACCAAGCTGCGTGGTGCGCGTACGCAGCCTTTCTCACGGCCGCGACGACGCGCCGGTGATCTACACTTGAGTTTGTTAATCACCTTCATGTTAAGTACAGTGAACTGTATTAGTTTAGGATGAGTGACCTGACTTCCTCCTACTTAGAATAGTGGGGTATTAAGAGTAAAAATTTTGAATTGCACCAAAATATGCACTTCTTATACTAATTAGGTGATAGATAAACACACGGCCCACCTGATGGGAAGCGGTTACCGTGACCTTCTTATTCATCCTAACGTTAATCCCAGTCGCATCCGAAGCTTTCACCTCGGAGTCCTGAGTCCGCTTTACCAGTCTAACTGCGGATTTGGCTGAACTTCGATATTTTCCGTGAAGTGACTGTCATATTACCTCCACAACCCTAAGGCGATATTAGGCGATATGGGAGCATTGCAGTTGCAGCTAGACCAGTTGTTGGACTTTTAGGGCTCCAACTACCTGTAACGACTGCTGTACACTGTACAGGGGTGTCATATTCTTGCTGCCGACCCTCTATGAGCCTTGTAATGAGCGTGAAAAAGTATTTGATAAGTGATAGATAAGGCAGTCAAGCTGAGTGCCCCGCAATCATTGTAACATTGCTGGTGTCTGTAATGGTGACCAAGTGGGTCACCATTACACTTTGGTCCTGAGACTGGACGAAACTTCATTTAATTTAATAATAATAAAATTAATATTAAAAAAATAAAAAAACCAAACTTCAATTTGACTTCACCTCGCCTGATGGTAAGCTGAAGGCAAAGTCTCGGAATAGAGGGTCACTATTATAGACACGTACCATGGTGGCACTCAGCTTGACGGCCTCATCAGATGCTTTTTCACGCCCCGCTTAAAGGACCCGGGAAACTTCTATCAGGCGGGGTGAATTCACATTGACGGGTAAAAACCATAGTTCGTTACACGCAAAGAAGTACTAAATATGTCGTTATATAACAGATATAAATAGCCATAGTGACCATGGCATAGCGTGTTTTAGCGCTGTTATAAAAGACCCATGATGTAGGTAACTACCATAGCTCCAAGGTCTGTGGCCTTGAGGAAATGCGAGTGAAAAATGAACCCATCTGAAGGTCGTATGCTTAGAGTATACATTATACCTAGCTGTTGCCCGCGGCTCCCCCCGCGTGGATATCGGTTATCGCGATCAAACGTAGTCTATGTCTTATTCTCATGTATAAATGCATGATTCCGTAGCTGACCGCATACGACAACTGCCTACGGACGCAGCAGTAGCGTGAAATTCATTGCGGCTTCTCAATGGTCCTCTTTATCTGTACTGGAGTTAAACAAGTACTGAGTGCGCTTGTATGTGCTGTATGCGTCGGCAGTTGTCGTATGCGGTCGGCTTCGAAATCATACCTTTAACTATATTATTGTAAGATTTCATTACAATCCACTTAGTAGTTTTTATGTGAAAGAGTAACGAACATCCAGCCATACTTACAAACTTTCGTGTTTATAATATTAATAGGATATAGCGCCCGTATCATTCGGGACCGTTGTGCCGAGCATAGGCACAGATTATGGCATAGGCACGTGTATGAACAGTATACGGGCGCTATACCCTGCTAGTGGAGGTCAGATGGCAATGTGGAGCTCAGATGGCAATCGCTTCACAGAAAATATCGAGGTCTAGCCAAATCCGTAGTTAAGACTGGCAAAAGCGGACCCCAGACTCCGAGCTGAAAGCTTCGGATGCGACTGGGAATTAACTCTAAGAGGAAGAAGAAGATACCCTACTAATATTTTAAACACGAAAGTTTGTAAGTATGGCTCGATGTTTGTGCGTGTGCGTTTGACGTGCAGCGATGGTTTAAGCGTACCTATAGTGACGTTATATGCATTACCGAAAATATCGTTTAGTCGCATAATGCCTAATTCGCGAAATGGCACCCGAGTCTGAAAAGGACTAATTCGCGAATGGACTAATTCTTAAAAAGACTAATTCGCGAAATGGCTAATTCTGAAAAGGACTAATTCGTCGAACGGCTAAGTCTTAAAAAGACTTAGTCGCCAAATGGCCAACTCTTAACGACATATGACAGCACAAGTCAGACATTTTTTAGACGTTAAACGAAGCTAGATTTTTTATTGAAGAGCTAGCTTTTTTATTGAAGTGGAATTGTAAGTGAACGCACGTCCTTTTGTGTTTTATTTACTATAATAAAATCCTGAAGTTCAAGATCCTTGTATGTGTGGTTAAAAAAAAATAACCACGAAGGCTAATGCGGGAGCTCCGCTCCGCTCCGCTCCCGCCTTAGCCTTCTAACCTAACCTATCCGAGTCGGGGTGGGCAGTGTCGTGTGGATAAAAATGTATAGGTATTATGAGATATGGATGTTTGGAGACTAGACTATTTTGCAACTTGAACGTTTTGAGATGTAGGTATTTTGCAACTTGGAGGTTTAGAGACTTGTGTCTTATGAGATTTGAACTTTTTGCTACCATATATATTATTTTGCAACTAACGTTTTGAGACTAAACCCTTTTTTCTTTGTAATTACTTTTGCTGGCTGACATAATTTGAAAAGATTTGATTTGAAAAATATTCATAATAATCTGTGATTTTTATTTTTAATAAAAATATTTTCTCATTTATTGTTTGCAATTTCATCGTCCTCTAGCTTCGTTTAACGTCTAAAAAATGTCTGACTTGTGCTGTCATATGTCGTTAAGAGTTGGCCATTTGGCGACTAAGTCTTTTTAAGAATTAGCCGTTCGACGAATTAGTCCTTTTCAGAATTAGCCATTTCGCGAATTAGTCTTTTTAAGAATTAGTCCATTCGCGAATTAGTCCTTTTCAGACTCGGGTGCCATTTCGCGAATTAGGCATTATGCGACTAAACGGAAAATTATGAATTTAGTGTAATATTATTATTTTTTTGTTCGATTCGCTCAAATAAATATCTGCAGTCAAGTTGGACTTTAATTTAAGCCCCAGTGTATACGTCAAATAAACATCTTCTATTGCCCTTCTTCAAGAACCCCATATTGTACATTTTGTACCCCATTTTCTTGTTCCCCACGATCTCCTCTCGCCGGTCTACTGGCAGAAATTTCCTTATACAAATAAGCAGTACATACCTACCAATGCACAAATTATCAGCTTCCAATTCCTGTTATTGTTTTTTGTGTGTTCATAAATCTTAAATAAATAAAAAAAATTGTAGTCGCTTTGAAAAACTCGATCCTCCGCCATTTAGTTTCGATCATCAATGTTATTTACTGACGTAGAAGTAATATTTATTATAAGTATACAACTGCACCTTCCTAACAATAAGTTAGTAACCCCAGACAGTGTAGACCGCGACACGGAACCAGACAATAAAGGCGAGTGCACACCGTATTGATCCGGGGGAGCGGCCTCGCCGCACCCGGCCACCACCCCATATAGTAACTAATTTACAACTTGGCTGGTTTTGATTAAACAACCAAATATAGCTCGAGACTGGGGACGTCGGATATATCGTCCGTGAACTTACCAATAGGCAAGGTAAGGTTATGTTGACGACCGTTATAAAAAAGACTTCTTTTATACTACTTAGGTTGCAGACAAGCATACGGCTCACCTAATCGAAAGTGGTTACCGTGGCCTATGGACGAGTGCAACACCAGGGGAGTCACACTCGTGCTGCCGACCGTGTAAGAACAGAGAGATTCTGTGCCGTCAGCGCAGATGATAAGACAAGCCTTTGGTATTCCCACTGACAGCATAAAACATCTCCAGTGAGCTCTGACTACCCTACTCACTGCCAGGAACACAACATGAGGTTATTTAGCCACGGTATTCTGTAGGTTGTAGTATTATTAGAGCGAGAAAGAAAGAAAAGTTATAAATAATGAGGAAAAGGAAAAGCAGGACAGCAGATACAGGACTCCGAGGTGAAGTTCTCGGATGCAATCGGGATACAACTCTAAGATGACGATGATGACGTCATTGCCGAAACCAGGGCTGAGTCCTTTTTAGTTGTACCCGAAATGACCTATTGCAAAATTGATTTATTACTCAAAACAATGCATTTTGCGAATTGGTTATTTAAACCATTGACTATAACAATTGCAATCAAATATAGGATATTTTATGAGCCACTCATGTACCAGTTAATGCTCTATGGAACCCTGTAAACACAGGAAGTTGACCTAAGCCGTGACCGATGGGGTCGAGGCGACGGTTAAATGACGTTGACAAACATTAAATCAAATGTCCAAATGACCTATCGTAAAATTTAATTATTTCTCAAAATAGTGTAGATCACCAAGTGACCGCTTATACCAAATGCAACAAAATACAGGTCATTTTATGAGCTACTTATACAGGGTTATTGCTCTATCTATAGATGGGGATCTAATCACTACTTATACAGGGTTATTGCTCTATCTATAGATGGGGATCTAATCACAGGAAGTTGACCTAAACCGTGACCGATGGGGTCGAGGCGACGCGACGGTTAAATGACGTTGACAAACATTAAATCAAATGTCCAAATGACCTATCCAAATGGACTTATACCCTGACATAGTGCAGATCGCCAAGTCACCGATTTTACCAACTTCAATGAAATGTAGATCATTCTTTATGAGATTCTTATACACGGTTATTGCTCCATAGAGCTAGAGCCCTGTAAACACAGGAAGTTGACCTAAACCGTGACCGATGTAGTCGAGGTGACGGTCAAATGATGTTGACTAATGTTATACCAACGATTTTTGATTACACATTTCCAATTGTGTAGAATGGAAGAAATTTTGATTATTACTTCTTATTTTTGAATCGATTTTCTGTACGGAAAGACTGCATGGGGTAGGGAGAGACCACGAGTTACGTTACGTAAGTCTAAACTTGGCATTCTGCAGTGGTAAGGGGTCTCTATAACCTGATTCCTGTCGGCTTCCCAATGGGTCGTATTGTGCATGACAAATTAAATCAACTTTTTTTTTTCTTTCTTTATCACCGGCTTCACCCTTTGCTACCGGCATCCTGTTTATCAAGCAAAGATACAGATGAAATGTAAAGACAGAGGTATTTAAAACTATCTGGATATTCACCATGTATTATTTCAAGTATCTGATATTTCTGCGCTGTTGCAAGCACCATGATCACGGAAGAACTCGAAACAATACAAATACATGGTAAATATCCCGATAGTTCTAATAGTAATGTAAGGACAGAGTGTCTTAAAACGTTGTTTTTTCTTCTTATAACCACCTTCTCAGGTACACCAATGTGATTTCAAACTATCAGTCCTATCAGTAGGTACAAAGCGACCTACTCAACATTCAATCAACGGACCTGTCCATAACAATGACGTAATATCAACCGTTTTGTCCGTCCGTCCGTTCAGGCCTGGACGTAATAGGGATCACACCATAAATTAATGACGCATTCGTTTTTATTTATATGACATAGGCGGCAGACAACACACGGCCTACCTGATGGGCAGTGGTTACCGTGGCCTATGGCGTGACACATATGCTGTCAACCCTGTAAGACACGACGACTGTATTTCCGTCCCAATCGAGCACTGCAGCAGTCCGAGTGGGAAAGTTCCTCCGGCCTGCAGAATACCGCAGCTATATTAACCTCATATTTTGTTCCCAGCTGTGAGTAGCGTAGCCAGAGCTGGCTAGAGAGGTTTTCTGCTGTCAGTGGGAAGACCAAAGGCTTGACCTGCTTGTACGCTGCGTTGACGCCACAGAATCTTTCTGTTTTTACAGGGTCGGCAGCACGAGTGTGACTGCCCTGGTGTTGCACTCGTCCATAAACTAAACCAACCCATATTTTCTGTGCCCATACACAAAAAAGAAAAAGCAATTTAGTAAATACTGCAATGCCCAGAAAGGTAGAGAAATTTCAAGTGCGCAAAACGTTCCAATCTAAAGTTAGACGAGGTCGAAATCAGATAACTTTTAAGTAAACATCGCAGTCTGCTGCTGCCTCAATGTGAAGTTTTAGGGTTCCGTAAAATTAATAGATAGCTCCAAAAGCCGCAGGCAAACGTATGACAGGAATAACATATCCACTTCTGAGGAAAGTCTAAAACGAAGATCACCAAGTAAGTTTGACGGCCTAGCCAGGACCTTGTGCCCGCCCAGCTTAAACGTCCTGGGATTGTAGCAAGACGGAAACGCATGTCAATAATTCAATTAATTATACCTCTCCCCATGTGCAATAGCAACACACACAACATAGGAGGGCGTGAAATCACCCCGTCTTCCGTACCCAGTCTATTCCTATTAGCATATCAATCAATCCACTGCTGGACATAGGCTTCTCCCAATATGCGCCATTACTACTCCATATATAGGTCGCCAAACACGTATATCGAAAATCAGCCAAACCCGCAGTTAGACTGGAAAAAGCGGACCCCATACTCCTAGGTGAAAGCTTCGGAAGAAGAAGAAGAAGAAACACGTGTGTCGATAAGGAATTCCAAATTTAATTTAAATCTTGCAGCAAAATCAACTAGTCTACAGCGAAAATTTTACGATTCAAAATTCCATATACGGAACCTATCTCTTCAAGCAACGTTGTTGCTCAATAATTTTCTATTTCCCCTAGCGAATACCGCAGTGGGGTATATTAAGGAAATTGCCTCGTGTTTGTATACTATGCAGGGTATACATCATGGGGGCTTGGAAACTGTCTGCTGCATCGATTAAACTCATTGTAGTGGCGAAATGAGGTGATGACGTGAGTGTAGGGTAGTTTGAAAAGGTCGGAAGTTGTATTTAAGGCGTCATTGATTGATGACGTTTTAATGTTCTTCAATATGCATTATTTTCACAAGGTGTGGTTTACCTTGACCTGACACCTATGTATTTATAGTTTTTTTACATATAGGTATGATTCCGAAGAAATCCAAGCGCGCGCGCGCTACAATTTCAATTCCCTTTTTTATTTGCTTCGCTATTTCTTTGAAGAAATAGCGAAGTGACAAATCGGCGCCTCACGTGACAATAGGGCTAGCCTTTACTTCGCACAAAGAATTGGCATCGTTCAACGTGGTAATTTACCCAGCCTTCTGGGCGAGGTACCAGTAGAGATCGATGGGGAGGAATTTTTCAGTGCCTAAAGTTGTAATCTCTCACTCTTCTTTTCTTTTTTTTTATACCACTTAGGTGGCAGACAAGCACACGGCCCACCTGATGGGAAGTGGTTACCGTGGCCTATGGACGTATGCAACACAAGGGGCGTCACACTCGCGCTGCCGACCCTGAAGAAACCTTCTAATGCCCTTCTTGAAGAACCCCATATTATAATCGCTTGTATAAACATCATGCATATTTTAATAATTACTAGAGGAACTGTAACTAATAAATCTAAATGCAACTTAATCGCATAGCCATCGCCATCTTGCCACTAGAATATTTAGGTCATACAATTTGCACTGCAGGTAATCTCTTGAGATGTCTGACGGCGATGTTCTGACCGGAAAATTGAATGCGGCTCACCGTGAAATGTGAAGGGGGCTTAATGTCACTGGAGATAGGGATAGGTATTACGGTTTATATTGCGATCTGAATATACATACTAATATTATAAACGCGAAAATGACTCTGTCTGTCGGTCTGTGGTTTACACGTGACGTGAAAGTGTATTTCACGCGTAAACCACTGAACAATTGTGATGAAATTGACGTGTGTAGGCTAATAAATAATGAGGATCATTCACGTTTTTAGCTGAGTATGCAGATTTATAATGATTAAAAAAACAATAAACACTGTGAAAAAATTATTTCAATCCGATCAAAAATGACGAAGATACAGCAATTTTAATGCAGTAATCTCAAAAACGCTCGCCGCCGCGCCAAAATACTGTGTGACGTCATCTGTTATGACAGCGCGCGCCGCCGCTATGGAGAGTATGAAGACTTAGGGCTCTTTTGGGTTAAGACTCCATAGCTGTTTTATTTCGTAACGTATAATTTTGAAATTTTGTACGGATTTTAAGTAATTTACAAAGCTTCTAATAATATAGTTTTTGTGCTATTTACTTCAATACTTTTTTTAATAAAAATAACTATATCTATACCTACTTATAATATTATGAAACTGAAGAGTTTGTTTGTTTGAACGCGCTAATCTCAGGAACCACCGGTTCGAATTGAAAAGCTCTTTTTCTGTTGAATAGTCCATTTATCGATGAAGGTTATAGGCTATATAACATCACGCTACTACAAAAGGGAGCGGAGCAGTGTTCATAAATGTCAACAAATCCGGCAGACTTCCATACATCTATGTTAACATAGTAATAAAGAGGGAAGATTTGTATTTTTGTATTCGATTAAACTCAAAAACTACTAGACCGATTTCTAAAATTCTTTTACCATTAGAAAGCTGCATTATCACTGACTAACATAGACTTTATTTTATTTTCAAACAAATTAGGAATCCTTACTAAAACTTCAATAATGAAATCCAAGATGTAAAAAAAAATACTTAAAATATTTCTTACATCGCGTGCGCTGCGAAAACTATTGATGATAGAATAATATAATGTACTGCGGAAATATATAACTTAAAAAGGTCTACATAAAAGTCCGCGATAGCATATGTCTATCTCCTAAGAAAAACCCACAGCAATCATTTTTATCTTTTAAAAATTACAAAATAATAATGTGTCATTATCGAAGCTATTTTTAACAATACAGTATCATTCCTTATCCAATTAAATACGTTCAATATATTGTGCATTTAATTTAGATTAAAATTGCTATTCAAACTATTTGATTACAATGACGAACTTCAGCGTTAGGTAAGCGTAAGAGCGGGAAACGTGCGGTGCGGTGTGATGCGAGCGCTCAGGCGGGCGTTCGGCAGCGGCAGCCCTCTCTCTGCCAGTTTGTGTCGTCGACGACTCACCGAGCGGTAGGTGTATAGCGCGCGGCCTTGAGCGAGTGACGGAGGCCTGACGCAACGCAGCAAAGCAACGCAGTCCACTGTAGTGTATAGACTGGAACGTTTTTTATTGTTTCGGTGGTAATAATGCCCCCCTACAAATATTGTATTGTGCCAAAATGCAAGAATACAAGTGTTACTACGCCTAATAAACTGTTTTTTTTTATGTTCCGAGAGATGCAAAGATAAGAAAAAAATGGGTTAAAGTAATGAGAAGAGATGATAAAACTCCTCTTGAAAGATGAGTTTTGAGCGAAAGTGTTTTACATTGTTGCGAAGATCATTTTGACGTAAGTAGGTATTGTGTAGGTACCTATTACTATTAGAACTATCGAGATATTTACCATGTATTGTTTGGAGCTTCCAATAAAGGTCCAACCCCACCAAACGGACGGCATCGGCCCGGATTTTACAATCTTTAAACAAAATTAAATCTTATTATCACAGTGTTTGAAGTTTATATTACCAAGTCACGCACAACAGCTTGACAGCGACGTGCGGCGGCATGACGCACGTCAAGCTGTCATGCGTGACTTGATAATATAAACTTTAAATGCTGTGATATAAGATTTATTTTGTTTAAAGATTGTAATGTAAAATCCGTTCCGATGCCGTCCGTTTGGTGGGGTTGGACCTTAATAGTAATGTGAAAGGCCATGAAAGTTTAAATACCTATATTGCGTACCTACCTATGTCTATACATGATAACAAAATTCAGTCTAGAGATTATCCAGCAGGCGTATACTATATACCTACCTATTCTATCATTTTTAAAAGTTACAGACTTGCACCACTACGAATAAGTCTCCTAAATACTTTTGAAGTGGTCATGACGGCAATACCTACTTAAGTACTTCATCCCTACTTTATCCCTACTTCCCTACTAATATTATAAATGCGAAAGTAACTCTGTCTGTCTGTCTGTCTGTCTGTCTCACTTTTACGACTAAACCGCTGAACCGATTTTGATGAAATTTGGTATAGAGGTAGGTTAGACCTTGAGAAAGGACATAGGCTATGTTTGGTCGCGATAACCGACATCCACGCGGGCGGAGCCGCGGGCAAAAGCTAGTTTTATTATAAAACTTAATACCTTTTCCTTTTCTTAACCTGTATTATACTAGCTTCAGTTAGGTATTTCACGTCATTTCTAACGTGGTTTATTACTCGCTTGACAACACAGTAGGTACAACTTTCGACAGAACATCATAAGGTAGGTAAATAAGTAGGTACAAGCGTTAGGACGAACTACGTATATTATAAAGTATTTTAAAAACAAACTGTATTTGAATAATCACCAAAGAACTTAAAACACAAATAAAGTACTAAGAAAAACCAATAAAATAGTACTAATAAATAGTAAATATAGTAAAAATAAAAAATAAAAAATAGTACCAAAAAAATAAAAAAAAAACAATAAAATAAACTAGTCGATCCACGAAAGAATTTGTACTGACTGACTGGCGACTGCGCTAGTCGGGACGCGTTCATAACAGATGACGTCATCGTCTAAATCGCAGTGTAAGCGGGCGTTTTTAAGTACTCGTTAAGAAATCCCTAATAGCTTCGTCATTTCTTGACGGATTTTGATTATTTAAAAAATAGGATACTCAGAAAGGTATAGCGCACCTGGTATACTGATTAAAAATACAATATTCCATTATGTGATTCATCCTCATTGCTAAATGAAATTATGATTAAAGTAAGTTAGAAATAACAAAGGGACTATAAGGGATAACATTCTGCGAAAGAGACATTCTGAGAAAAGGACATTTTACGAAAGAGACATTCTGCGAAGTGGACATTCTGCGCCTGAGCCAGATGGAGGCTTTCGTCGCGATTAAAGGGGTGGAAGTGGAAGTGTCAGAAGTTGAAAGGGGTTCAATTAGGGATTGAAAGTTTATCCCTAACTATCCAGTACGGTTATAACCAGAATTACATTCTAATCAATGAAGGTATTAGTTCAGCTACTCACCCTGCTGGATAGGCGACCAGCTCGGTGTTGGGGTCACAGTCTAGAGCTGCGTTACTGCCCACAGTCAGCCCGAGGACGCTCTCCAACTTAATCTGTGGACAAAAGAAAACAATTCTTTAAAAAGCTGCTCTCAAGGTTACTCTTTATCCAAAAATCTTTCTCCTAAAAAGATATGAAGAATAACTTTTAAACTCTCGCGTTCCATGATTATACAATAATGTACCTATACCATGATCGCGTTAATTCCCGTTAACATTATTGTTAGATATGAAGATGTTTGTTATGCAATCACGGCTAAACGGATCTGGCTGAAATTTCGTACAAAGATAGATCAAAGTCTGGAATAACACATAGGCTATTTATTTACCCAGGCATAGGTTTCCATGAGTAGCGGGACAGGTCGATCAACCGTATAGTGACGGAGAAAGAATTCAAATATCACCACCCCATCTCATCCGAAGGGTGTCGTAAGAGGCGACTAACGGAAATTACGCAGACGATATCGCTGCGAGAGAAGGAACACTCGAAATAAAACCCTGTACCATCCCGTCTGGCTAGCGTGGAAACAGTTGTAGGCCAAAGCCTTCCAACATTGGGAGAGGCCTGTAAGCGACGCACTACCAATATTTTATAATATTATGTTGTACCTACCTACTGTATTCTTTACTTTACTAAACGTAATAAACGCGAGAGGGCGGTCGCGCGGCCAGTGGCATCGGCGACGCCGTCCAGTACGCACGTTGCGTAAACGCACCTACTGCTCGCGATCTCTCTCTCTCTTTCTAACCTTTTAAACAATTCTTTTATTTCTACCTAATTCTATCGCCTACAATATTTTCTGATCCTTCGAGCCAAATCAACATAACCAAAGAACTATGTTTTGTACTCCACCACCCGGTAGAATAATCTCGAAAAAGAAGCGTGAAAAAATAAACGAAAGGTTAGAAAGTGCATCCGAACACGTGCTCGCGCAAACTAACGAAAAAATCGTACGCAAGGACAAAACGGTGCATAGTGTTTGTGCGGATGGTATGAGTAGTGCAATGGTGTACCAATCCATTAAAGATGAATCCGCGGCCAGGTCGGCTAAATCGTCATCATCGAGCTACGTACGACGCAAACAGCTCGAGTTGGCAGCTGCCGAGGCCAAGGCAAAGATCCAGGTGGACCTCATTCAGAAGAAGCTCGAATTCGATCTGGCAATGGCTGCGTCTGAATGTCACGAAGGAAGTACACGCGGGTCGCAAGGGCATTCAAGGGCGAGCGTGACTCGCCCCGGTGTTGACATATCGAATGTTCGCGAATGGATGGAGCGCAACAATGTGCAGCCGTGTCACGTAAGTGAGGCGGCGGCAGCGACGACGGAGGCAGTGCGAGCACCTATAGTTGATAACGTTTGCACGCCACCGGCTCAGGGGCCACCCGTCGACAGCATCCTCCAGTTAGCGCAAACGCTCAAGGATATGATGGCCACGTCGTCAACCAACGATGAAAATCGTCTGCTAACGCGAATGTCAACCCCACGTGAGCTACCCATGTTCAGCGGAGAATGTATCGAATGGCTACATTTCAAGAGCGCTTATGAGGAATCAACTCGCATCTGCAATTTCACTGATGGTGAGAACTTGTGGCGACTACGACGGGCCCTCAGGGGTGAAGCTAAGGAGGCAGTCACCGACCTCCTGATTGGAAATACTTCACCGGCCACCATTATGGAGGCACTTGGATTGCGGTTTGGTCACTCTGACTTAATTATACAACACCTCACTTCTCAGGTGCGTAAGCTTTCTCCACTGCCAACAGATTACCAGCATGACATAATAAACTTTTCTATGAAAATAAATAACTGCGTTGCCACACTATACTCGCTGCAACAACACGATTATTTACGAAGCCCTGAACTAGCAGCTGCTGTTATATCGAAGCTTCCTAGTATTTTAATAAGTAAGTGGACAGATTACGCTTATAGCAAGCTTGCTTTCAATACGCCTAAGCTTCAACTTTTGGCTGCCTTCTTGAAGCGTGAGGCCGAGATGCTTTCGGTTGTGGGGGTCCCATTTCTTCATGACCCAAAAAGACAAGATTCTATGCCTGCGAAGAAACACAAGGACGAGATCCGCCCACACAGCCACAACAGATCCGTGTTTACTACACACGCCGAAACCGACAAGAAGGTATGTGGGTTTTGCAAGAAGTCAGCTCACTTGCTTCCTGACTGTCGTCTCTTCAAAAGGGCTATGAGAAGAGACCGCTGGAGACATGCGAAGGCAAAGGGTTTGTGCTACGGGTGTCTGCAGGAAACCAAACATGAACGTAATGTATGTCCGGCCCCGCCGTGCGATATAGACGGTTGCGGCCTCGCACATCATCGTCTGCTTCACTACACGAAGCCAAATTCGTCGACGACGCCGTCGGCAGCAACAGTGGAGCGGGAGGTGGACTCCTCACGGTCACCAGACTGTGAACCTTCGACGTCGCGCGGCGAGACAGTCGCGCACATCGCGGAGCCTGGCGGCGGCTGCACGCGCCCGGCCCCGGACTCGTCGGACACAGCCGCCGCCGGCCCGCCTCCATCGCCCGGTAATGTGTTACTTAAAGTTGTTAAAGTGAACCTCAGTGGCCCCAGGGGCATAGTGAGCACGTATGCTTTGTTAGACGATGGTGCCGCAATATCAATGATTGATAAAAAATTAGTTCATGAGTTAGGACTCACAAACGTACAAACAAGTCCTATTAAATTAATTGATGCATTTGGCATTGAGGTATATCAGTCTGATGCTCCTAAAGTCTGCACTAGTGTTAGCGGCTACTATGAAAATAAATATTTTAATATAACTTTACGCCAAATTGAAAAATTAAAATTACCTGAACAGAACTTGTCTATTGTAAACAATATGTCTTGTAAACATTTATTGCATGTTAAAGATTTTGTGTGTAAAGAATGTGTGGTGCCTCGCTTATTGATCGGCGAAGATAATTATTCTTTAATCGCCCCGTTAGAAATACTGCATGGTGACACAGAGGAGCCATACGCTACGAGATGCCGCCTGGGATGGTCCGTTCATGGCTGCTACGGTCGCACTCATTCTCCCGTGAACGGCCACACCTTTCATCTCACTTACACCGAGTCGCACAGTTGTTCATCTGATTACAGCGAACTTAATGAACTTGTTAAAAAATCGTTCGAATTAGATGCCATAGGAGTGTCGACCTTACGACGCGAGAATACGGCACATGCGAGGGCAGTGCGTATACTCGATGAGTCTGCGCGTCAAGTAGGTAGTCAATGGGAGGTTGGCTTACCTTTTGCTAAGGATGAGTTTTCTATGCCAGACACTTATAATTATGCACGGTCTAGGTTGTTAGGTATTTTCAGAAAATTTCAGACGGACAGTGACTACGCCGCGAGATACCGCAAGGAGATGGAGAAGCTCTTCAGCCACGGCTACGCTCGAGTTCTAGAGGACGATCAACTCGACACTAGTCACGTGTGGTACTTGTCTCACTTCGGCGTCCTGAACCCGAACAAACCCGGCAAGTTAAGGTTAGTGTTTGACTGTGCAGGAAAAGTGAACGGTGTTTGCCTTAACGACTATCTACTTACGGGCCCCGATTTGTATAATTCTTTATTAGGAATTATGTTACGTTTCCGTGAGCGTAAAATAGTAATTATTGCTGATATTAAAGATTTTTTTGTGCAAATTAAAATACGTCCTGAGGATCAACATGTTTTTCGCTTTTTGTGGAAAGATAACCATGAAGCACCCATTAAAACTTGTGTCATGCAGAAATTATTGTTTGGGGCCACCTGTTCACCTTTTATTGCACAATATATTAAAAATAAGAATGCTCTTAAATTTCAGGATTTACACCCCGCAGCTGTTGACGTAATTATAAATAGTCATTACATGGATGACTGTTTACATTCATGTGACACGGAAAGCCAGGCGATCGCACTAGTCCGTGACATAACAGCCATTCACAAATCGGGCGGGTTCGAGATAACACGATGGTCGAGTAACAGCAAAAAGGTATTGCAATCGATCCCTTCTAATGCGCTAGCGCCGACTGCCATCGAGTTTAAACATGGAGCTACGAACACGACTGAGCGCACTCTCGGGTTGATGTGGTATCCACATGATGACACTTTTGGTTTTAAAATTAATTTTCATCGCGTTCCTACTGATATATTGAACGGTTCCGTATCACCCACTAAGGCACAAATGTTAAGTTTAATCATGTCTGTGTATGATTTACATGGTTTTTTGTCCCCTTTCATTATAAAAGGTAAAATTATTTTTCAAGCTGTTCATCGTAGTGGAGTTGAGTGGAACCACCGCATCCAACCCGAAGAATTCGCTTTGTGGCTTAGTTGGCTTAAAGATTTAAAACAGCTGAGCTCGCTTCGTATTCCACGGTACTATGGCGATGCGTGTGAGTGGGGCGAATGCTACTCGGGCGCTCACTCGATAACAAATAGCTTAGACATTGTTGATAAACAAATGCATATTTTTTGTGATGCATCTTTAAAGGCTTATGCCACCGTAGTTTACTGGCGATTAACACGAGCTGATGGTCGTGTACTTGTATGTTTTGTCGCCAGTAAAAGCAGGGTTAGTCCGCTCCGGCCGTTGTCTATTCCGAGACTCGAACTTCAAGGCGCGTTGTTGGCAGCGCGACTCGCGGCCACTGTACAACGCGAACATAAACATGTCCAGCCTACCACGCGTATATTCTGGACGGATTCGAGTACCGTGTTGCAGTGGATACGGAGTGACCCTCGCGACTATAAGCCATACGTGTCCCATCGTCTCGGAGAGATCGATGAGCTGACAAAGTCATGCGAGTGGCGTCATGTGCCCACCGCTTCCAACGTAGCCGACGTCGCGACGCGCGAGGACGCTTCGCCACTTGTTTACTCTAGTGATTGGTTTCAAGGTCCGTCCTTCTTGCGTCAAGCAGAAGACCAGTGGCCTAGGGACCTGAAACGCATGAAACCATTAGAGGAAACAACGTGTGAGAAGAGATCTGTCCATGTTGTTGTCAATAACAATTCAGATTTATTTTTACCTAATAAAAATAATATCTCGAGTTGGATGACTCTCATACGCGGCACGGCAAGGGTTTTGTTATTCATTAGAAGATGTCAGCGTAAGGAATGCAAGCTAGACGTTCTTCTAATGAAGGAGGCAGAGGACTTACTATTAAAAAAATGTCAACTTGACAGTTTTAGTGCAGAATTGTCATGTTTAAGACAAAATAAGGCACTAGCGTCGAACAGCCGTTTGCTACAGTTGTCACCGTATTTAGATGAAGTAGGCATTTTACGAGTGAGCGGCCGTATCGATAACGTAGTGGGTGTTGACTATAACACTTGTCGGCCGGCTATATTAGACGGCCACCATAGGATCACGCGCTTGTTGGTGGAGCACCGCCATAGACAGGCGTTACATGGGGCTAATGAGCTTGTCGTAAATAATTTACGGCAGCATTATTGGATAATAAGACTCAGGCCTACTGTGCGGACCGTTGCGTCACGTTGTTTATTCTGTCGCTATAGGCGAGCCGCACCGCGGCCCCAACGCATGGCTGACTTACCAGCCGCCAGACTGCAATATAACAGGCGGCCCTTTAGCCATTGTGGGGTTGATTTCTTTGGCCCTCTCTTTGTTACCATCGGTCGTAGAAAATTAAAACGCTATGGCATGCTATTCACATGCCTTACCGTTCGGGCGATCCATATTGAGGTGACTGATGACCTCACGGTTGACTCCACCATAATGGCTTTGCGGCGTATGGCAGCCCGGCGTGGTATGCCAGACGTTATCTTCTCAGATAACGGCACGAATTTGAGAGGTGCCGACGCTGAGCTGAAACGCAGCATAGCTGACCTTGACAAGGAGGCAGTGAGTGAGGCCGGTGCAGTCCGGGGAGTGGAATGGCGATTCATTCCACCAGGTGCACCCGAAATGGGCGGCTCCTGGGAGAGGATGGTTCGCACGGTTAAGTCCTCCCTTAAAGTAGTCCTTAAGGAACGTGCCCCCCACCCTGACACACTTCTCACCCTTTTAGCCGAAGTGGAGTCACTCATTAATAGTCGTCCCATCACCCATGTCTCTGATGACCCACATTACCCGGAAGCGCTAACGCCGAATCATTTTTTGATCGGCTCCCCTTCGACCAGCCAGCACTTCGGTAAGTATGACGATTCAGATTTGTATCTAAGAAGACGTTGGCGAGTAGCGCAGAGACTGGCAGATATGTTTTGGCGCCGCTGGGTGAAAGAATATCTGCCCACCTTGCTGCCACGTCAGAAGTGGAACCGAGAGGAAAGGTGTTTAAAGGTAGGTGATTACGTCATTCTAGTCGAACCCAACCTAGACCGTAACAACTGGCGCCACGGAGTGGTGAGTGCGACCCATGCGGGCAGGGACGGACGTGTGCGTATTGTTGACGTACGCACACGCACAGGCATTCTGCGACGGCCGGTTACACGCGTCGCTCTGTTGTCACCACAGGACTGTAGTACTAACTAGTTAGCACTAAGGAGGCAGATTGTAAGCGACGCACTACCAATATTTTATAATATTATGTTGTACCTACCTACTGTATTCTTTACTTTACTAAACGTAATAAACGCGAGAGGGCGGTCGCGCGGCCAGTGGCATCGGCGACGCCGTCCAGTACGCACGTTGCGTAAACGCACCTACTGCTCGCGATCTCTCTCTCTCTTTCTAACCTTTTAAACAATTCTCTTTTTTCTACCTAATTCTATCGCCTACAAGGCCTATGTCCAGCAGTGGACTGCGATAGGCTAATGGTTTAAGTTCAATCCAATACCAACCCAAAACTATAAAATGCTACTAGAGCTTAGAAGGATATATTTACAATGGGTTTTAAAACGAAATCAACACGCTTTTGGCTAGAATTATGGCCCCTACGCCTTAAAAGTTCATTAAAAACAGTAAAAACTAAATCAATTCTTAATTTATTGAATCAAAAATGGTTCACAAAAATATTTTGACTATACTAAATTCGTACATAGACATGTTTACATGGAGTTTTTAAAGGATATAAGATCCTTTTTTGGACAGTTGCGTTAGGCGGTTATTATGTTAGGCAAATGACATTGGAGTTATGTACCATTTGGTTTTGTTATCGACACGCCTTCGCATGTAGGTTTCTCGAAATCATTTATTACGATTTTGAAGGAGGTAGGACACGACGGTATTTCCGTATAGCTCCGGACAACGTATCTTGGACCTAAATCGCAAGACAAACGAGGCTCTGGCGCCCGCGGATTGCTTTGTAATAATCTATGCTTGGTGAATTTGAGTTCGTCCACCGCAGTAGCACCTCGTGCTATCCTCAAAAGACACCCAAGAAATATGTATTGCGCGTATAGGGCACATTTTGAGCAATTTTAGGTCCAAGTTACGTGTCCGGAGTTATACCAATTGAGCAGTCCGACTGGAGAAGTACCTCCGCCCTACAGAATACCGCGGCTATAATAACCTCGTGTTTTTTCCCGGAGCGAGGTGAGTAGTATAGCCAGAGCTCACTAGAGTGATTTTGTGCTGTCAGTCGGAAGACCAATGGCTTGTCCTGCTCGTTTTATGCGCTGACGGCACAGAATCTCTCTGTACTTACAGGGTCGGTACAATGGCGGTTGTCTTCAAGCTATAAGACAACCAACCGAGCTGAATCTTCCCTGCAAGACATGATAATTGATACCGTCCTTGACGATTTTTAGGGTCCCGTACACAAAGGGTAAAAACAGAATTCTATTACTAAGACTTAACTGTCCGTCCGTCTGTCTGTCACCAGACTGTATCTCATGAAACTGATCGAGAGATTAAGAACATAATTATACATCACTTTTTGAAATACTAAGATTGTAAATTCCTCATTCATTCTTTTTGTGAGATATGTCTCATTTTCAAGCAAAACAGCACCAAAGCCTTAATTTAAATATAATATTTGACTACACAAGGCTGTCCTAGTTGTGCAAATATCTCGGGAACCTTGACTACGATAGATAAACCTCTGTTTGTTAAGATAGGCGAGGTGGAGGCGGTCGGCCATTTTGAATTTCCTCGTAACACTCAAGTTTCAACGCAAATAGTTTGTTTTGTATTTTAGGTAATTAATTAACTATCAGTGTCGATAAATACAGCTGGTTGATCATTTGCAATCGTAAGGTCCTTGGTTGAACACACAATATATTTGTGTAAGTCACCAATAGCGGCATGCAGTCTAAAAACGTCCGATAGGCGGAAAAAGGCGTACCCAAAAGATAAGGCGTTTTTTAAAGCCCCATTAAAAAATTCAGAGCCCAAGTAGAGTTCACTTGCATGACGGTATACCAACTGATCGACTGACGAGACCAGTTCAGGCTTTTCTCTCGGGATTGAGAGGGTAACCGGCAGTGGCTTCCTTAAAAGCCGTTAAGTCAAATCAAAAGGAGGAGAAGAAATAAGTGGGCTTCGAGAAATTCGATGAAATCACGCCATAGTTTCCAGATAGTCAATTATACTATGTGCTACGCTACTGAAGATTCTAATCATTCTAAAATCTTCCATTCATCGATTTCCTCGAAAATAAAAAAACAATCGAATCCAGATTCTAAATTTAAACATCATTAACTTTTTATATCAATGGAAAAAAAAACAAAAACCACATGTTCGAAGTACGAATTCCGCGCGCTGTCAAGGTCGTCTGACACTTGATCCAATATGGCGTACCCGCCGTCCTTGCTGCAGATGCGCAAGGATGGGCCGCGTTCACCGTAGTATGCGACCTTGTGAGTCAAGGGTAACCGCTTAACCAGGTTGTTGTAAACAAATTCCAGGGATTCTGTTGCGGATAAACCTACGCATTTTTACATTTTACTATAGGTAAATTGGGGTAATTTTCCATGCCATTTGGGTATTCTGCCATACACATACTGATGAAGGCCTTAGGTACCTACTACTTCTTAATTTGATATTCCCAGCATAACATTTCGCAATTTGCGTGTTGGTTCCCGGTGGAGTAGAATAGGGCCAACCCATCTCTACCCATGGGTGTTGGAGAAGGGAGAAGGCGACTAAAGTCGTGGACGTCTCTAGCAGTGAGATCATTGCATTGACTTGGCATGCTTTTCATCATCGCAAGGCATGTCATATCATACGTATAATAGTTATAGGTTGACGAAAGTATTAAAAAATGCGCATAATACTTCAATTTAAAAAAAACTGATTAGTGAATCATAATCATCATTTCATTTTGTTAACGATTCAATTACTTAGTTTTTATTCTATCAATATCGCGCCTGGTTGTCGCCATTGTACCTTTCAATTACTGTTATGTCTAGATTAAGACAAATCGGTTGACGTAAGAAACATAAAAATCGACCCACTCGTTTTGTTAGAATGCCGTAAAGATACAAATATACATTATAGTAGACAGATAAACACACAATCGCTTCACGGAAAATATCGAGGTCTAGCCATATCCGTAGTGAACTGGTTAAGCGGACCCCAGACTCCGAGCTACTATGAAGCTACTGCTTTATAGCTAAGTAGCTTAGTAGCTAAGTAGCTTAGTAACTTAGTAGCTTAGTGACTTAGTGGCTTAGTAGCTTAGTAACTTAGTAGCTCAGTAACTTATAGGGATGACAACACATTAATTTGAAAATATGAATCAAGCTGATTTGATGATCTAGTCATATATCATCTACTAAAACAAGTCTGTTTACCCAGAATGACCACCGCTCTAAGTTCACGGCTGTTCTTATTAAGTCTTAGCGGAAATTCCAAGCGAAACTTAACGCTGAGTATTTACGAATACTTCCTCAATTCTTATAATAGTTTTAATAACTATGATTTAGATCCATATTCCGGCGAAAGCAACATGGCAACATAAAACTTTATCGGAACGAAAGTTCTTCCAAGTAATTACTTGTTAATTTGTTGATATTTCGGAAGTTTTAGGGTTCCGTACCGCAAGAGGAAAAAACATAATCCTCACTTGTGTTGTGACTTGTGAGTTCGTCCGTTATCTGTCTGTCAAGACCCTTTTCTCAGGAATGCGTGAAGTTATCAAATTGAAAATCATACCATATATTATGTACATTATATTTTCTGTGATAATATTTATTACTGAACTTGACCGGTTTCACCTTACGGCATTCTCAAAGGTTTACATTGACAGTTCACGCACATCACACAGTTTATAATTCCGAAGTCAACCGCATACGACAACGACAGATGCATGCAGCAGATACAGCGTATCCATACTTGTTTAACTCCGATACGGATGAAGAGGACCATTGAGAAGCCGCAATGAACGCAAATTACACGTTTCTGCTGCGAGCGTGGGCAGTTGTCGTATGTGGTCGGCTTCGGGATCATACCTTTACAGCGACAGATCAATATGTGTTTACACCAAGTGCCATTAATCAACAGTATAAATAGTCATACCATACACTTAGGACTGCGATAACTTAAAGCCGTGAAAAAATGATACTTTTGAGTCAATGCCATTGAAGATACAGCAGTTTCAGTAGTATAAGCAGTACCATAAGCTCGTCCCTAAACACAGTTATGTACGGAACCCTCAGAGCGCGAACCTGACTCATGACCGGGTTTTAGTTTGGTAGAAGTAAATTTGAAACTGTATTGATTTGATAGTTAATATTAATTGATAGGTTTTGATTGGCTTTTATTTTATTGGTTTTGCGGTGTGATAATTGCTTGATTTGTGAATATGAATATAACCTGCAAAGAAATAGTTGGGATACTATGAAAACAAATCACAATGATATAACTGATAGTCCCGTTAGTCCTTTTTTTATACCACTTAGGTGGCAGACAAGCACACGACCCACCTGATGAAAAGTGGTTACCGTGGCCTATGGACGTATGCAACACCAGAAGCGTCACATTCGCGCTGCCGACCCTGAAGAAACCTTCTAATGCCCTTCTTGAAGAACCTCATATTGTAGTCGCTTGGGAAAACCACCGCGGGGAGTTCATTCCACAGCTTGAGTGTGCGAGGGATAAAGTTCCTTTCATACCGCACAGTGCGCACCGTTTCCGGTCGCAATGTGTGAGGATGAATTCCTGTACTAAGTTAAGGTTATGAGAGTGTAGGTTATTTCTTAAACCACTTAGGTCGAACTGATGGAAAGTGGTGACCGTGGCCTATGGAAGAGTGCAACACCAGGGCCCAGTCGTGCTGCCTACCCTGAAAGAACAGAGAAATTCTGTGCCGTCAGCTCAGAAGACAAGCAGGTTCCTGGTGGGGTAGAATAAGGCCAGCCCATCTCTTCCTGTGGGTGTCGTCGATAGCGACTAAGAAATAGGATTATTCTCCATCCGACAATAAACATACAGCCCATAAAAAAGGCCCACTTGATGGTAATAGGCTCGCCTCTTAATACGTGGGAGCGAAAATTATAGTTGTTGTTAGTGGTTGTCCCCTCTTATACTATAGCTAGCTAGCTTTTGCCCGCGGCTCCGCCCGCGTGGATGTCAGTTATCGCGATCAAACATAGCCTATGTCCTTTCCCAAGGTTCAATCTATCACTGTCCCAAATTTTACCAAAATCGGTTCAGTGGTTTAGGCGTGAAAGCGTAACAGACAGACATTTACTTTCGCATTTATAATATTAGTATGGATTATTTATCCCGAAAAGTATCCACAACGTAAGAAGTATCCACACGGGTGGAGCCGTAGACCACATCTATTCTTGTCTAATCACATAATGAGGGGGCAATTGGTAACCTAATGAAGCCAGTTGTCAGCACATAGCTCTAGGGCGCGATTAACTAACCCAGTTTCAATTAACCGCAGTTCTCTCGCATGGGAAGGCAGTAAGTGGTTCTCATATTGATGGATTGATGTCAATCTGTCTGTTTAAACTACTAACGGCCGAATACTGAAACGGCACTCAAATATTTAACGGCTGCTTAGATGTATAAGTAGCTCTTAAATACAAAATTCGTATTCTCAAACGTCAATTTTAAGCATGTGTTAAACTTAAGTGTATCCTAAATTAAGTTGCGCTCAAACGCCACTCAGTGTAAAATTCGTATACTGGAATGCCACTTAAATAATTAGCTGTCAAAATGAACTGTCAAACTGATTTGAGCGCCCCTTACATCTGAGAGTGGTCGCGAGGTCTCCTAAATCTGTGATCGTATTTATTCAAGCGTTAAAATAATGTCTTTATCGTCGTTTATCTTCTCTTTCTGATCATGAAAGACCTGCAGTGAGTCGCCGAAATGTGGTGAAGCTAAATGCATTTAAAAAATACGGTGATGTGGAGTTTCGAGCGCGGTTTCGTGTGTCCAAAGAGACAATACAGCCAGTGGACCAAATACTCATAGCCTTACGGTTTTATGCTACAGGCAGTTACCAACGCGTAATAAGCGATATATTTCAAGTTGAACAACAAGTTCAACAGGAGGAGCCCAATCTGAACTGTATCGCAACAGGAACATCACAGTGTTATGGACTGGTCAGCCAGAAGCCCAGACATGAACCCGATTGAGCACATGTGGGAAGAGCTAAAAAGACGTGTTAGGGCTAGTCAGCCGGTTGCCCAGACGATGCCGGAGTTGAAAACTGCCATGGAAGAGGAATGGGAGATGATCGCTCAAAAATTCCATATTACGGTTGATAAACTCTATGCCTAATCGTATGAGAGCTGTCGTAGATGCCCATGGAGGCAATACGCGTTGCCTCCATGGGCATCTACGACAATTCGTCGTTAAATTAAACCTTTATTTAATAATTAAACCTTTATTTGATAATTAAACCTTTATTTGATAAAACAGGTTTTTTATTCAAAAATCAACTGCTTTCATCAAGGCGCATACCCGACTTGTTATGCGTAGCTCGTTGTAGATTGTAGTATTAAGGACATTACATTCACCATGGCAATATTCTTTTGAGACCTTTGTTTGAGGTTCTCATAGATAGAGGTGCCGGAGTTGTTGCCATGTTCTGAAGCCGCTTGCAGCTACAGCATTGTACTGCTGACAAAATAGAGTCCCAAGCTTCGCGCTTTTTCAATATCATGCCAGCGTTGGTTTCCTTATTTTCAATAATATTCTGATACTTATTTAAAAATATGTAATTATCAATCTTTACCCAAGTGTCATTGTCACTTGTCACTTACTTACAAGCTAGTACGTTTCATTCTACGAAAATTTGGTCGTAATTGTTTACGTTCATTTTGGAGATATTTTTCATGTTAAATAGTGGAACATTATATAATAATGAATGCAATTGTGTATCAAAAATAAGACTCTTGTTATTTTGTATTATTTTGAATAAAATATGTAGCATAATAAATATTCTATATTCAAACAATGCTGCATAAAACTAGGCATCGTGAATGTTGCCATGACGTTAATTATTTGACGGCTGCTTAGCTGATTATGCCTTGAAATTAGTTGAAATCGTTTATGTAGCCTTTGTGTATACCACTTTAATTTGAGAGATGCTTATATTTAACAGCCCTTCAACTGATTGTTTTATTTGAGTGGCGTTTCAGTATTCGGCCGTAAGTGTCTCATTGTAGTGTTAAAAATATTGAACGAGACTTAAAAGATATTGTGAAGACAGCATACAATTATATGCTGTCCCGGCCGCGTGGTTCCCGGCAGAGTAGAACTTGGACCACCCCATCTCCTCCCATGTGGTGTCGTACAAGGCGACTAAGGGATAAGGCTGTTTAACATCAGACAGATATATACAGCCCAGACTCAGCCTCAGATACATGGCTCGAGTCAACAATAGTGCCCGGGAAACGGCAATAGGCTCACCCCCTATTACGTGGGGCTTAATATAATGATTGGTGAAATGTGGGTGTTAATTCACCTCTGCCTAACCCTCCAGGGATAAAGGCGTGATTGTATGTATGTATGTATGTATCGAAACCGGCAGGCTTGTATGAAAGGATAAATGACAGTAGAGGAAGCTCGTGAAGTATGTAAGGATAAAGTCAAATGGCGGGCTGTTGTCTCTGCCTACCCCGGAGGGAAGTAGGTAAGAGTGTAGGTATATATGTATGTATAATCTATTCCAAACATACTAATATTATAAATGCGAAAGTAACTCTGTCTGGCTGTCTGTCTGCCTGTCTATTACGCTTTCACGCCTAAACCACTGAACTGATTTTGATGAAATTTGATATGGGGGTAGATTAGACCTTGAGGAAGGACATAGGCTATGTTTGTTCGCGATAAACGACATCCACGCGGGCGGAGCCGCGGGCAAGGCTAGTGTAGTATAAACAATCAAGAAGAAATCTACACAGGAAAGATTTGTTTGTTTGTAATCGATAAACTCTGAAACTACTAGTACTAGTCCGAACTTCTCTACTTCAAAAATTATTTAAATAATATGTAATTTGGATCGTTTCGCATAATATGTTTTTTTTTTTCAATATACGACTGCCGGATCCTGATTGCGACCCTACAAACTTGAATTTAACTTACACTAATCAAAAAATAAAATTGGCTTAACTTTAGTACGAGACCGTGACGTTATCAAAGTAGGACGAAAAAGGAATTAAATTTAATATGGGGCAAAAGAGGAATTCTTTGGAATGTAGGACAAACAAATGGGGCCAATGTGGAACAAATTCAAAACACTTATGAATTTCTACTATATCGTAAAATTACACCTGAATTCAGCGACGCATACACGTGATAGCGAATACCTTGTCAAACAATTCTCCTAAACAAAAACAAAAACATTGTACCAGGACAGAATAACCCTCCCCATTCCTACACGTTCATTCGTCTATACAAAACATTTTAAAACCCCTCCTAAGCTTCTATAGTGTCACCATATTGCGTAGTTTCAAAACAAATGGTTCCACCAGACAGGTATCAGAGACAAAACAGCTTCACACCCAATATGGCGAAGGTATGCGCGTAGGATATGACCGCCGTTGTAATGTCGCATAATAATTTGTCTCGGTTTGTCGTTGAATACTAAACGTGATTCCAACTAACGTATAAATTTATCAAAGCTTCACTACACTATTATAAAACAAAATCGCTGTCGCAATCTGTCCATCCCTATGTATGCTTAAATCTTCAAAACTACGAAACGGATTTTTAAGCGGTTTTTTTTTAATAGATAGAGTGATTCAAGAGGAAGGTTTATATGTATAATACATATATAATATTGTAGAGGAATACTGATAAATTTAGAGATATGCAGCGGGAACGGGATCAGAAAATATGGCGGTGCGAAGTTCGCCGGGGCAGCTAGTATTATTATAAATGCGAAAGGTTGTATGGATGAATGGGTGTTTGTTAAGGCTGATTTACATCAGATGAGCGAATGCTCAATCCATCCCCTCTACGTAAATTCAATTACGGCCGTTCTCAATAACCTATCTATCGCCAGTTTTGACATTAGAAAGGATAAAAACATCAATCTCTATGGTAACGCAATTACGCAATTCATAGTAGCAAAATAACAATAGGATTTGACAAAATAACTATCTTTACCTTTATCAGTAGATGTGTTATTGGGAACGGTTGTTAGTGTAAAGAGTGACAGTAATTACGTTGACAACTGTCATATGCGTCAAATCCCATACATTCATCATTCTATTCTACAATATTGCAACGAATTGCTATTGTTTGGGAGGGCTGATATGGACGAAATTTGTGGCAGAGATCTACGATCTACGAGCCACTTCGTCCATTTCTCCATTAAAGGAAAGCCTATTTCATTCAATTTCCATGGCACCCCTTTAAATAATTTTGTTTACTTGCAGAACCTTGCGATCTGTTCCACCTTCAGATCCTTTACCTCCTCTATGTCCAGTGTATCCGAATTCAAAAGATTCCATCTAAAATGGGACAGAGATAAATTTATCAACGTCGTCACCCTGGCTTTGTTCCGATTTGTATCAGAGGTTTTCATCATGAAGCCTGCTTCGTTCTCCCTTCTTCTCCTTTTAGTTCAGGTTATACGGCTTCCCATAAAGTTGTATAAACCGACTGTCGTCAGACCTATCCCCGAGAAAGATTTCTGCACCAGAGCTTCGTCCGATGTTTGCACCTCATCAAGCGTCTTGCAGGTTTGAACGAAAAGGTATTGGTAGGACCGTGTACACAGTAAATCCCGAGAACTTTTTTATCATTCCTATAATACACGAGCTCGGTAGGTATAATAGTATATCTCGTGAGCTAACAAACAAGTAAAAACTTAAACAAGTTTACCAAGTAGCTGTACTGGTATCACAAGTTGAAAACAAAAAGTTCACCTCATGGCCACTACAATCAAGCCGATTATAATAGGCCGTTTAATGATCATCAATGTTTTGTTTACACTCTTGTAAGGGCCATTATTTATGGGGGCGTTATTTTAGACTCAAACCGATTGAAACCGCACTCGGTTTTGGGTCTTCCAATGCCAGGGTACAAGATGCCCTAAAACATAACCCTTGCACTCCGGCTCACCCGGGGCCATCTCCGGTTTCGGGGTGGTCTCCTTGGAGTGCTATAGGGACCTGGCATTTGAAGAGACAACCGTGAGCACATGCATTCGTGACTCTCCCACATTGGAGTCCAGAGTCTGCCTTCCGGTTTTTACTACTCTACTTCACTCTGTCTTGGGCATCCATGGGGCGAAGCCGACATGGCCTAACATTTATAAATCACGTAGACGAGTGATCACCTCAAAACGTGGTCGCATCAGCGACTCGACTGCATTTTGTGACAAATACGCCACTCCTGATTGTGTCACTCTCGCAACGATATAATCATGAAAGTGGACAAATTCACAACATTTTCTGCTTCTCAGGCAGTTGACGGACGCATAAGGACTCGGGGGAAATTAACGAAACAATGTATAACTAAAAAAAGTTAGTGAACATTGTGAACAAAGTGAGCAAATTAGCCGGACAACTTATCTCATTACTTAGAGGGCTGCTGCAGTACCCAAGAGAATTGATTCGCAGATTATATTACTGAATACAATACAATACATTCTGAAACGGAGATGCTTTTTTATGAAGAGATCGAACTTTCCGCCGTTAGACATATTCAGTAATATTTATTTGGATCGTCAAATTGATTGCACTCCAATGGTAAGCTGAGATAGGTGCAGTCCAAAGCATTGCGGCCGCCATTTCAAATGCTGCTCCTAGCATGGTGATCTCTATCTTGACGACCCCAAAAGATGTCTTTTCACACCCGCTTAAAGTAACTGGGATTGCAAGAAGAACTCGTGTGTTTGGAAATCACATGTTCCCTACATGTGATATCCAAACTTAAAAACATTTTTAAAATTGATATTTCAAAACCGAATTTAAAACTAATGAAATCATGCATGAGTCTTTCTGAAGATTTGAACCTCATGAAACCGTAGGTAGGTTTTGTTTTATAAGAGTGACACCTTAGCCAAGGACACACAGCTAAGAGTGGAACTATTGGAGGGGTTCATCAAAACACTCGCTTTGGTAGAGGCGGCCTCGTGAGTTGCTTTTCCACCACCCGCTTAAAAGACCCTGCACACACAAGCGGTAGCGGTATATCTCCTCAACCGTTGCCACTATCAGTTCCGCAGTATTGTATAACATAATCTCCATAATCATTTAAATAAACACCATGTCAGAACAACAACAGTTGATACTTTATAACTCTTAACGAGTATCAAGATGTAGGCAGCGGTCAAGTGACATAAGCGTTGCGTAAGCGCATGTGTGAACATCACCTACGCCAATGCGTTTAGATACGTTTGGTAGAATTGAGATTGTTTAAAGGCTATAACGTCTGAGTGGTTTGATTTTATGGCGGAGGTTTAAAATACCTTATGAGATAATCTATACCCGCGGCTCTACACGAGTGGAATATTGATTCTGTGGCCGCAAGTCATAGGAATCTATTCCTGGAATTAAAAGTTGAGCTACTAGCCGAAGTATCCGTGGTGAAAAAGGTGAAAGAAACGCACGAATAAGGGTCCGTTGATCAATTAGTTTTTTTAATCGAGAATTTTTCAAAGTCGAATATTTAACTGTAAATTATTCGACCAAATGCATGGCTCGAGTCAACAATTTCGCCCGAAATAGTGCCCCGTGGGACCTAACACAATAATTGGTGAAATGTGGGTGTTAGCTAACCCTCCGGGAATAAAGGCGTGATTATTATGTACAATTGTTTGTATGTAAAGTATCCGAATATTGAACCGAAAAAATATATCGATTATACCAAATTAAAGCTATCGTTAAACTTTCGTCCAATATCAACATAAACCGTCTATAGTATTGCTTCACTAGAGTATCATGTCAAGTACGAAGACATTTAAGTCGTGAACGTTCATAACCCGCGTGGGTTCAATTCTAGTTTTTACTTTCATTCACTGACTTACTGATAACTTTCCGTTTCGACGTAACCGGTTTATACAATTCATGGGTGTGACAGACAGCCGTGGGCCTTTAAAAAACGTTAAATAACTGATGCTTTTGTAAGTGGTGTTGGCGATGTTTAAAAGTGAGCCCATTCTTGACTAAAAAAATTGATGAGGTGCATAGGATAAAAAGAATATCATTATTTAAGAGGTCCACGTTTTAGTAGACGGTTCTAATAAGTCGGGATGAATACCCAGTTAAACATTCAAAACGAAATGCGGGGCGAATTCGGAACGGACGTCCCGTATTCGACCCGCTTGTTTGCCCTACAAACATTCCTAAATTTGCCGTATTCGCCTCATCCCTACTAATATTATAAATGCGAAAGTAACTCTGTCTGTCTGTCTGGCTGTCTCACTTTTACGACTAAACCGCTAAACCGATTTTGACGAAATTTGGTATAGAGGTAGGTTAGACCTTGGGAAAGGACATAGGCTATGTTTGGTCGCGATAACCGACATCCACGCGGGCGGAGCCGCGGGCAAAAGCTAGTCTTAAATAAATTTAATTCCTGTTTCGTCCTCACATTTTTAATTGTTCTTATTCATAACTGGTTATCATGATCCAGGCACAAAAATGGCAATTTTTCTCTAGACTCTCAAGGACTATCTTTAGTAACTAAAAGATTCTATAGTAACTACTTTTGGCACGAGACTAGTGTTCCCTTTACATAATAAGAAGAAGGTTACACAAATAATCTCAATAACGACAAAGTTTCCATAGAAATGATTGCGATGTTGTAATCGCATGACAAACACACGTGAGGTATGTTATCGTCACGAAATATGGCTCTATTTGTGAACATATATATGGTAATTTTATGTTGTTTTCTGAGACGAGTTTGGGTAATAAAACCACTGTTAAGTTTCGGAGTATGGAAAAATATATATGTATGTGCGTTGTTATAATTTAATAAAACATGTTTTAAGATTATGCGTGGGAGTGTTTGCAGCCATTGCGTTGTAGACGGTGGACAAGAAAAAAGTGTTATTTCCGTTTCAGAGTCTTATAAAGAAGAGAATAGTTTTTTTTTCTTCTTTAATAATAATAACATTCAAAATAAAAAATCGCCCCGATTTCGCATGGGTCAATGACATCCTATTAAAAAAAACGATTCCACACCATTATCCGAGTCTCAATTCCGGATTCAAAGCTTGCACTTTTAAGTCCAGGGTCTCTCTCAGGTCAGTTTCTCTCTCTCTCTCGGTCATTTTTTAGGAATATTGTTCCTAATTAATGGCGTATGGACCTGAATACATGTTGCACTTCTACACAAAATATCTAAATTATTTTATGGTTAAGAAGCACTTAACGGCAAAACAGACAGACTAATAATCGTGACTTTATTTCATACAATGTAATAATTATGGTCTCGCTTCTAAGAATACCGCAAAATTGAAGGTTGCCCTCCAAAAAAGGTCTATTATAGGAAGATACAGTACCGTACACAACACATTATGTAACAAATAACGAACATAAAAACAAAATGGCTGTAAGATACTCAATAAAAAGTCTTAACCGTACATTAAAGCTGTTAAGGTCATCTTCGCGTATTATTTATCCACTTATTGAACTAATAAGACACGTGTAATTTATGTGTATAATGAATCTTCTTTTTTAAACACGCTTTTATTAGCTTCGTATCTATGATTGTATGTGTATAGTATATCATGGGCTGACAGCCTCCGTGGCGTAGCGGTTGTGAACGCGGCCGCTACGCAGGAGGCGCGGGTTCAATCCCCGCTCAGTGCAAATATTTGTGTTCATGAAATATGGGTATTTTCATTGGTCTGGTCGTGCCTCGGAGAGCACGTTAAGCCGTCGATCCCGGTTGCCTTAAAAACATCTATGGCAGTCGTTACGGGTAGTTGGAGCCCTAAAAAGTCCAAAAAAACAACGGTGTAGCCGCAAAGTTTCGATATACCTAAAGTTACCATTAGGTTGTGGAGGTCAGATGGCAATCGCTTCACGGAAAATTATCGAGGTCTAGCCAAATCTGTAGATAACACTGGTAAAGCGGACCCCGGACTCCGAGCTGAAAAAAGCTTCGGATGCGACTGGGAATTAACGCTAGGAGGAAGAAGAAGTATATCATGGGCTGTATGTTTACTATCAGATGGAAAACAGCCCTATCCCCTAGTCGCCTTCTACGACACCCGAAGATATGGGGTGGCCTTATTCTACTCCATATACCATGTGTATACCATTTAAGTGGCAGACAAGCACATGGCCCACCTAATAGGAAGTGATTACCATGGCCTATGGACGTGGTGTGCAATACCAGGAGCGTCACACTCGCACTGCCGACCCTATAAGAACCCTGATTCTTGAAAGACCGATCACAATACAATAATATACATAAATGGATTAACTTCTGTGAGTTGGTTGAGAGGAGGCTTCACGTGCTATCTGAGGCACGGAGGGGGTTTCAATACATTAAGAATGGTCACCCATGTTAAGACTGACCTGACTAATAAATGCAAGGTATTAAACTACTTCCAGGCACGTAAGTAAGAGGTAACCTCTTAGGGTTATAACGGGTGGCGCAAAAGTAAAGACCCTATTTGGTTCGGCTATAACATTTTTTCTAAATTAGAAAACTAGATTTAGGTTTTTTTAAATGTATATTTGTACCATTAAATTTCGTACCATTAGGATTTAAAGATGATGTCTTTTAAATGGTGACCTCCAGAGTTGATACATTTGAGCCCTATTTATGACATTTTGCATAACTTGCCGTAACACTACCTGCGATATGTTCGTTATTTCTTGACGAATGTTTTCTTTTAGAGCTGCGAGAGTCTGTGGCTTGTTCACATACACCCGAGATTTCAAAAAACCCCAAAGAAAGAAGTCTGGACTGGTCAGATCGGGTGATCTTGCAGGCCAAGGCAAATCGCCAAAACGAGAGATAACTCGGCCTGGAAAAGCGTTTGACACAATTATTCCACGTTCTTGGGGAGTAAAACGGTCCATGTTTATTTTCAGTGTATTTTACATTTGTTCACTACACAATTTTCAACAACAGAATGACAGAAAATTTCATATAAAAAAAATAAAGGTATTTTCTTTGGTGCCACTACTTTTGCGCCACCCAGTATAAAGAAACAGGTTACCGGTATCGGCTATCGGTTGCCATCATATCAATTCGTCGTTTGTCAAAAAAATGTCACAAAGTATTCTCGCCCTTGTGTCTTTATACATAAGGGCGCGAATGCGTTGCGATTATTTTTTACCATATATGTGGTGTTAGAACGTAAACAACGAACTATCATCATTTTAGTTGCTATGGAAACTTGTCGGGGTAAGTAGCAGATACCGGTAACATGTTTCTTTATAAAAGCACCCTTAGCCACGTGCCTGTAACAATTTTCAGGCCAAATATTTACTGTCTTAGGCGCAACGCAAATAGGAGGCCATACGGCACAGATACGGCGCAGACGAGATATCTGCGCAAACAGCGTGGAAATGGCACCGGCTCGGATTATTATTATAAAAGATGCTATTTATGAAAATAATACTTAATGGACATCCGTTTATTTTTTTTTCGAATAGGTTCCTTTAGTACCACGCGATATCTGCGCAAACGCCACCCTGTTAGCGCAGATATCGCGTCTGCGCCGTATCGTCCCCTGTTTGCGTTGGGCCTAAAGTATACCCGTCTCATAAAAGCCTCAATAATTTTTTATGAGCCGCCATCGCCATCTACCTCCAACAACCTGTACCAAAGTGACCATGACGGCACTCATAATTAATTCATACATAACTTACGTACGAATATAACTATGTATTAATAAAACTAACCAAGTCACGTTTGACGCGCAGCCATTGTGAATGTGATGTTAAGTAATTTGTTGAGCAAGAAAGTTATTAAGTGTTTTTAAGTAATGTTACTTTGGTAGAACAGTCGGATCTATATTACTGTATCTAACAGTGGCGAAGGAGGAAAATTTTCAAAAGGGAAACCAAATCTATCAAAATTCGGCTGTGCAATTCTCTTAGTTACAGCGTCGAGCTGTCGTCGTTGATTGACATTGTCATTAGTCGATCGCCAGTGACGTCACCCAGTCCGACCAATGACAGTCTCAGTAAAGGTTGTCGCAACGCTGCGCTCGACGCTGCATGCTTAGAGAATTGCACAGCGGGTTATAGAGACCCCTAGCTATTGGCAATTGATTTTCAAACCTAGGATGGACAACTGCATTACCTGACAGCTTTTATGTCATGAGTACCTACAAATATGTCATACACTAGATTTTAAACAAGTCGCTTTAAATTATGTTCACTGCAGATACACGCCCGCAATTGTACTGTATTTTCTATAACAAACTTTTAAACACATGGCCAAACGATATCTATAAAAAATCATAATATTTACTGTCGGATGGAGAACAGCCCTATCCCTTAGTCGCCTCTAAGTCACCCACAGGAAGAGATGGGGTGGCCCAAATCTACTCCACCGGGAACCAACACGGCAAATTTAAATTACAATAATAATATTACACTTAAAATAACTACTTATTTAACCACCTACTTTATCATAGTAGCAAAAAAAAGTAATAAGAAATAATTTATTGTAACAAAAAGTTTCGCCTTCCTTAACGTTTGTCTATTAAATTATTATAATCATGTGTTTTTTATCTGTTTATTATGAAGATTCCTAGATTAGAGGCTTTACGCACTGTCGACATACCTATTTGGTTAGACACTCTCGTAGCGGCCGTGAAGTTTATTTGTAACTACTGAATATAAAATCAAGTTATGTCAGATAGGTAAAATTAAATAATTGAACGATAAGTAGGGCAAAACCGGAACAAAAAAATATAATTTTTCATAAATTCACTCTCCCCGCTAAGAAGGAACCAAGCTTAGGATCTAATGTACTTTTTTTTCTGCTCGGCGTATTTTTTAGGGCGAAAACAGAACACAATATTCCGTTTTCGCCCTACAAAGAATTTTAAGGAAAGGACGTACTCACCTCATAGGCGGGAGTGTTCAAACTATCCCTGATGTAGGGCGCACTGTTCCTGGGCGCTATCAACGCCATGTTCACAACATTTTAACACCATTTAATTACCGATGAATTGTCTTCTGTTACTCCTTGGATAACACTAATAAACTCTTGCCCCACTTTTTTTACGGGTATTTTAACTGTATCACTGTAACTGTTATTGAGAAGTGGGATTATATTAGGGGTGAATTATACAGAAAAGGCAAGCTAAAGGCGAACTGGATTGCAATCACACTTTTTTTATAAATATTAGTAACCGAAATGACCAATATTCCCGTAACCCGCCCAGCTAAGGTAAATTGCTTGTGTTGGCATATACATCGGTAGTTTAATGACCAGGATTCAAACCTGGGACCTCTCAATCACCACTATGCTACCGATTCCTCAAAAGCCCTTAAGCCTTAATGCCTTTCCTATATAATTCAAGCCTAATACTTGTATACGAATAAGTCACTGTTATATTTTACTGTCGTTTAGCACTAAATTCACTGCAACTTGTTTATGACTCACTGTTAACTGCTATATTTTTACCGGCCGCTGTTTTATTGTTATATAAATTAAATTTTATGAAAAAGCAACTGTTCAGCTAGAAATTATAGTTACAGTAATCGTTGGCATTGTGATTTGACAAACTGTTTGTAAAATATATTTTTATCCCGGCTTCGCCTGAGGCACACTTCGAAACCTCGTATTACTTTTAACCACTAGCTAATGGCGCGGCTGTGTTTCAATTAATGCTTAAAAATATCTGCCGGAAACAGTATGTATAATGTTTATGTATGAATAGTTACCAGCATATAATCTCGACCCCAAACACGTCACAAAATGTACTCAATATGCGCAGTACACGTAGTCTTTTGTGTCTTTTGAGGATAGCACGGGGTGCTTCGGCGGCGGAGGAGCTCAAATCCACCAATCACAGATCAATCCGTGCCTCCACCGGGGCCTCGTTTAAATCACGACTTCGAGTCAAGATATAGGTAACTATGTGTTGTTACTTCAAAATACCTATCCGTTACATAAATCTCAACTAGATTTTAAAATCAATTAACATAGGAAAAAGCGAAATCAGCTCAGGCGATACAGATTACTAAATACTTTACCTAAAATTTCATTCGATTTTTAAACATATTCGATCAAAATGGCTTCCACCACTAATAGGAAAATAATCCTCAAAGCTGCAATCAGATCCAATATGAATTGTTTTCGCATTGAATACGAGCTCCGAAATGCTATATGAATATTTATGCCCCACAAAACAGATTGCCCGGGGCAAGCTGACATAGGAGATTGGAAAACATGAGGCTGAATAAATTGATATTTTACGAAGAAATCGCTTAGGACGGCAAAACATGATAGATGTTATTTTTAGCCGATTACACAAAAAGCGAAAGATTTCAAATCGGAATCATTTTTATATGTATAAAACACTAGCTTTTGCCCGAGGCTCTGCCCGCGTGGATGTCGGTTATCGCGACCAAACATAGCCTATGTCCTTTCTCAAGGTCTAATCTACCCCTATACCAAATTTCATCAAAATCGGTTCAGTGGTTTAGGCGTGAAAGCGTAACAGACAGACAGACCGACAGAGTTACTTTCGCATTTATAATATTAGTATGGAGTAGGGATATGGATAATAATATATTGTGTGTAGGTATATAAAAGAGTATGCAATAAGTAAGTACAATATAGTCCAGTCATGTTTTGCCTCATATAGTGGTGTACAAATTATATGCGTAGGGACACGCCTAGTCATAAAATGCTTCCAATCTTTTTACATGTGTTCAACGCAAATTCTTTGACATGTTCGATGTTTTCCGTACCAAAATGGTAAACTCGAAACCCCATTACAAAGACTACACTGCCCGTCTGTCTGTCTGTCTGTCTGTCTGTCACCAGGTTGTATCTCGTAACTCGTGTCGTGTTCAAGGAGTTTGGACACGACGGTATTTCCGACTGGGGAAGTACCTTCACCCTACAGAATACCGCGGGTATAATAACCTCGTGTTGTGTTTCCAGCGGTGAGTAGGGTAGCCAGAGCTCACACTGGAGAGGTTTTGTGCTGTCAGTGGAAAGACCAAAGGCTTGTCGTACTTATTTTCTGCGCTGACGGCACAGAACCTCTCTGTTCTTACAGGGTCGGCAGCACGAGTGTGACTATCCCTGATGTTGCACTAGCTAGTCCATAGACCACGGTAACCACTTTCCATCAGGTGGGCCGTGTGCTTGTCTGCTACCTAAGTAGTATAAAAATTAGAAGAGCTAATCGGATCATTCAACATGGAACAACCGGTAAAATACCACTTCTATTTAATTCACACTTTAGATGTCATACAAGTCACATAACAGTGAAATTTCACTCAACCACGTGTGAATTATGAGAACCCATCCAAAACCCTGCCGTGTAACCCGAGCTAACCTCAAACGCATGTGGTTTGTAACACTAGCCCGTCATCCAAGTGCTAACTGTAACACAATATCTATAAAAGGCATATTCCCATTCCACTACCCTTCCACCTGTCGCTGGCTGCTTTCACTCGTTGAGAGAAAATTGTTAACGTAGATGTACACAGAGAGCTATGCGATTAGGTATATAATATAAATATAGTATATGTGTACATGTACACATGACCAAGTAACTAAGTATAGTCGACATAAACCCTCACATGTAAAGGTGTATTCTTCTATCCTTGCTTGTGTCTACGTTCTTATGGTTAAAAAATAAATACGCTTGTTACCTACTGTAATGTTATGTATGGAGGAACTATTTAAAAGGACTCATTTGGTGTCCTATTATCTAGTACTCTGAAGTTTACGCGAATCTCACTCACTGAAATAAAATTACTTTTTAACAGTGTGAAGGTCTCAGATGTAATCTGCCTCTCAAGACAAGAGGCAATTAGTTGCTCGGCGTATGATGGAATAGAATGACAAATGTATAGGATTTGACGTTTTTGACATTCGTTGACGCCTGTCATATACGTCAAATCCCATACATTTGGCATTCTATTCCATCATACGCCGGGCAACGAATTGCCACTTGTCTAGAGAGGCAGTACAGATTTGTATGAAATAATATTTTGGAAAGAACACAGTTAAGGTGCTATAATTGCACCGGGGCGAAGCTCGGGCTCGCAGCTAGGTGGTATTATAGCATAGTTCTTCACCCTAGTTAGTGCTAGCTATAATAATAGCCTCGCTCCAACAGTGAAGCTTTGGCCTACAAGATAATTGACGATAGCTTTCTACTCCACGGGATATCATTCGCGGTCGCTATGCAACGATACTTCACATCTATTGGTCACAGTGAAATAATAACTAATAATAATAACTGGTAATTTATTTAAACTATTTCATGGCACTGTTATTAAAAATAGAAATAATACGAGAGGGGGACGGGATCCGTGCTGGGGCCAATATACGCTGCCAGCCTGATGGGCACGTTTGCTCAAAGGGACCTGCTCCCCTAGACTAGTGAAAAATCTGATGTGTGATTTCACCTCGGAGTCTGGGGTCCGCTTTACCAGTCTTAACTGCGGATTTGGCTGGACCTCGATATTTTCCGTGAAGCGACTGCCATCTGACCTCCACAACCCAATGGTGACATTAGGCGATATCGAAGCATTGCAGCTAGACCGTTGTTGTTGGACTTTTTAGAGCTCCAACTACCCGTAACGACTGCCATAGATGTTCGTATGGCAACCGGGACCGACGCGACGGCTTAACGTGCTCTCCGAGGCACGAGCAGACCAATGCAAATATCCATATTCATGCATACAAATATTTGCACTGAGCGGCGATCGAACCCGCGCCTCTTGCGTAGCGGCCGCGTTTAGGTAGAAAACACCTGAACGCCTTTTATTATGCCATCCATAGTGACAGGTAACAGCTTACAACCAGTGCAAGTGAAACATGCGACTTTACACGAATACACTTGCACTATATATTCTCACACGTATAGTAACACTTCATTGCCATTACAAAAAGCAACAAAATGGCCTACTACGTGCAATATAAACTCACCCTGTACCTATCTAGCTTTCTAACCTCAAAATGTCCAACTATGAAAGTGTTTACAAGCACTGCATTGTTCCAAACAGTCTATAAACTTTTAGTGTTAGTGCACGCGAGGTCAATGGGTTCAGTGTAAGGCGAGGCATTTTCAAAAGGCACTTCACATACTTGTGACTTTGTGTTTTGTGGGAATTTCAGTAGATGGATGGATGAAACAGTGGTGAAGGATGAAAATTATGAAAAGGGAAGCCGGTGAAAAACAATCTTACCTCTTAAAGAACGGGTTATTCCCGTGCCTTCAAAAAAGTAATCCCATTGCTTTCAGAAGTTTAATATAATACCAATACGGGTGACAACGACCTGGCTGGATTTTGTATGCAATTTTTTCGTTCTGGTGGCGTTATCTATATAATAAAAATCAATGCCATTTTTCGTTGTTAGTTTATAACTCAAGAACGGGCTCACCTATCCAAACCAAATGTTTAGGCTTTGTTCGGACTATTTAGTAGATGGTTTATGTGAAGTTTGGACAAAATCGGTCGAGCGGTTCTTTATTTATCACATTTTTTTTTACAAATGAATTCAATAAATAGCGGATCATTGAGATTGTGTTGTCATATTGAAACTTTTTTCAGTTTTGACAGCACAAGCATGTTGTTATGTCATTCATGCGGTCATCTATTGACATCCCTATTCCCTACTAATATTATAAATACGAAAGTAACTCTGTCTGTCTGTCTGCCTGTCTGTCTGTCTGTCTGTCTCGCTTTTACGACTAAACCGCTGAACCGATTTTGATGAAATTTGGTATAGGGGTAGATTAGACCTTGAGAAAGGACATAGGCTATGTTTGGTCGCGATAACCGACATCCACGCGGGCGGTGCCGCGGGCAAAAGCTAGTGATTTAGTAAATTTCAGATTCAAGAATTCAGATATTACACACATACATACATACAATCACGCCTTTATCCCTGGAGGGTTAGGCAGAGTCAGATATTAATTTTGTATACCACTTAGGTCGCAGACAAGCACAATGCCTACCTGATGGAAAGAGGTTATCGTGGCCTATGGACGCGTGCAACACTAGAGAAATCTTAAATACTGAATTTCAGTCAGATTTTTAGTTTAGTTAGTTAAATTTAAACATCTCTACCACGGCTTCCCTTTGCAGAATAAGCCGGAAGGAATTGGTTTATAATAAAAATAAATATAAAGTACCTACTTCAAGTAATGAGGCTTTAAAATCATTTGCGTTTAAAAGTGCCGACTTATTGCTTATTCATTACTACGCAATAAACGAAAAAAATATATATACACCAGTTTAATTTACAAGCTAATTTGCACCTTATTACTTGTTCCTGAGGGTCGCTTTTTAATCATATTATCTTCAAATAGTGATCATTTTTACAGTGCTACTGCTTAAATAGAGCCAGCATTGATGGACATGTATATCATCTATAATTAAGCCATCAATCATTATGTTTATTACATGTATTGTGTTCAAAGTGTATGCAAATAGTTTTTTATCATAGAATGGAGGCGTACCTCACAAGTCAGAGAGATGGTATATTTTAATTTTGTAACTGCTTTCGATATTTAGATAGAATAATATACTTAGCGAATGATACGCCATTTTTATAAAGGTGGATCTAGACCAAACGAACATAGAGGTAGAGCTGGAACAAGAGCATTCCTTCTTAAGCTGCGTTTACATACTCGCGGCAGAGCGAGGGAAGTGGCGAGAGAAGTGGGCAGAGACGTGGTGTGAATGGTATATTCGTCATGCCGCGAGTACTAACCGTGTATGTTGCTGCGAATGTCGGCTTGGCGGCGCGAGTCAAAGGAGCGGCAATACTAGCGCGATGAACTATATGAGACCGCTAGATGGCGCTAATCAGTAAACACGGCTTTCGTTATTGCTTCTCGAATATTTACTTTTAAAAATATTTATATCGATCTACGGAAAGTGTATAGTAGTTGAAAGTGATAGTTTTTATTAATAATCTATTTAATTAATTCGCTATGCTGTAAAGCATAATGCGTACACTGCTACAGCGTTGTCCTCCATACGTTTACGTCCGTCTCCATTGCAGGGCGAACACTGTAATGTGGACCAACACGATGATGGGAGTGTGTGAACGCTAGGGTATTAATCGCGCGAATATTTCTGGCAACACGATGAGCAATGCGAGCGGCAGTATGTAAACGCGGGGTTATATTTTAGTGTAAACGAAACTCTGTTTCCAGCGTTTACACAAGAAAGAACAACGAACGAATGTTCTGCCATTGTTTACACTAATAGAATTTGACGTCTTCTTGTTCTATCGTGTCGACGACGCTAAGTGATAGTCCAGGGATGTATGGTCTACTCTGACAAGCATCTCTGTGAGTTTCCTGCACGCACAGAATATCACAGCGGGTGTTCTGGCAGAGACTAGAAAGTATCTGCCTTGTCCCGAGAGAAGCTGTTTATGGAGATGATGCGCAGAGCTGACTTTGGGTGTGGACTATCAGAGTGGTGGGATTGGTTTGACGTAGAGGGGATAGATTGAGCATTCGTTCGTCTGATGAATCAACCTTATGACAAATGTAAGTAAACAGACCAGCTGGCGTTGACTTTGCTGAATATCAATCAATTAGCCTATAGCAGTCCACTGCTCTCGTCTTCTAATGTTAGGAAGCTTTGGCCTACTGTTTCCACTTTGGTCAGATTGGTTGGCACAGGATTTTATTTCGAAATTCCCTTCTCTCGCAGTGATATCGACTAGTTTTTTTCTTCTTCGGATGAGATGGGGTGGTGATACTTGTATTCTTTCTTCGTCACCATACGGTAAACTCAAACCTTAACAACAATCGAACGAATTACAATCTTTTCAACCGTTTCATAGTTACGACAAACAAACTTACAGAGCAAACAGAAAAACCCCCTTTTTTGGCTCCATCACAATCGGCCAAAAAGCGTCAAGCTCAAGACAAAAGCACTCAAACCCGACAAGCTTACATGAAAGGTTCGACAGCACAGGAAGCTCGTGAAGTGTGTAAGCACAAAATCAAAATGGCGGCTTGTTATTTTGACCTACCCACAAGCCTAAACAAACTCGGTATTTAATGTACACATTACCGAACGTTTATTTATTAGACCGATCACTTTCCCTCCGCTTAAACGTTTATCTATGAGCTATAACTGTTAACGGTAATGTGTATAATCCGGTATTCTGTACAATGCCTAGGTAATGTATTGAATACTGCGTGCACAGCCGGCAATGTATGAAATGTTAACAAAAACATAAATGGTGGTTATAAAAAAACAACCACGAAGGGTAATGCGGGTGCTCTGCTACCGCCTTAGTCTTCTAACGTATATCTATCCAAATCGGGACGGACGCAGTGTCTACACCGCGCAATTTGAGTTAGATAGATTAGGTTAGAAGGCCTTCGTTTATTTATAACCATCCAGAAATAGAATTTCCGCAAAGCCATCCAAATATGCAAAGCAAATAGACCAAGATCTATTTATTTCACACATTGCCAGTGGAATAGCAGGCATTTTATATACCTAATAGCATACATTGCCTAGGCATTATATAGGATGCCTGCATTACACAGAAAGCCGGTAACAAAACCATAACTAGAACGGTATGAAAGTTCTGCCTAAGATGGTGTTCGCTCGAGGGCATAACAATGATGGTTTTATTGATTTACTCTTTCGAAGAAATTGATCGGGTGTTTGTAGAAAGTCGTTGTTTAATATGGGCAAGCTTTCGGTGCGAATTACTACCATTCAAACAGGGTAGAAAAAAATAGTGGCACTAAAAATCAATCAATTAATCAATCAAATTAATCATTTTTAAATTAAGTGAAAGCACAGATTAATACATAGTTTGGTGAAAATGACTGTGAATTCCCATTCAACGCGTATCGTGAATGAACGTCACGAATGAGAATTCTGCGACCAGGTATGGTTCACACCTGGGCAGCCCAAGCCCAGCCCAACCCATCCCAGATAATTTCAGGAATTTGGGATGTAAGTTGTGTAAATATCGCGCAAACTTTCATGGCGCGATACAGGATAGTTCGTTTTATTGAAGTACAGTTTTTTATCGCTAGATGGCGTTAGATCCTGCGTCGCGATATTTATATTTTAATAACTTTCAAACATTTCTATGTCATAATTTGGTGACTTTTTTTACTCTGTGGCTTGCACGCACGTATGATATTGTGAGTACTTTAGCATAACATAACATAACATAAACTCACTCCTGTATCCCCGAAGGGGTAGGCAGAGGTGCTAGCACCCACATTTCGCCGTTTATGTTTAGGTCCCAATGTAATAGGTGGCGAGCCTATTGCCATTAACCGGGCACTTATAAACCTGCGATAAATACACACATAACTTCGAAAAGCATCGAAAAGTCATTGGTGTGTGCCATGGTAAAACCTGGGATCGAACCCGAGACCTCGTCTCAGCAGTCCATTACCCATACCACTAGGCTACCGTGGCTTCTTTAGACGCGAGTACTTTAGACGTTTTTATTACATTATGTAAGTACTCACACATTCGCTTTGACATATCGCGCGTTCGTGACCTGCCTAGTGCCTTATGCCGTAATGATCTAACAGGTCGTGCGATATTGTTTCTATAATATAATAGGTAGAAAGTGTTTTGGTATGTCACGATTTTATTTGGGTCTAAAGGATTTTGAGATATTCATACGTACCTACATACATTGAACTATTAATAATAGGACAATATTATTAGCCGCCTAGAGTTCTAATGTAGGTACCTTTTAGATTTTTTTTTATATAAGACACTTAAATTTGACTTCACCTCGCCTGATGGTAAGCTTAAAGCAAACTCTCGGATAAGAGGGTCACCATTAAAGACACGTACCTACTATATTATAATGGTGGCACTCAGCTTGACGACTTCATCAAATACTCTTTCACGCCCCGCTTAAAAGACCCGAGAGGGACTGTAAGAAGACGGAAACACTGGTAAGAAACTCCAGGACTTAATCGTGCTGCAGAGGAAGAGAGGAATAAAAGATACGTTTACATTCAACTTCAATTTAATTCCCTGCTTACGTCACATAAAAAAAAAACAATACGTCAGAAGTCGCAATAAGTCACATGGCAAAAAAAGTACAGTTAAAACACACACCATATACGGCACCTACCGGGACATACCGCTATAGAGGGTGCTACCGGAAGACGCCATCTTTGTCGCGGCGGATATGAGCGGAAACGTAGCGCGGGAAATCATAACGCCATATTGGATTGACACAAACAAATGGCTAGGGCTGGCGAGTTGTTATAACATGAAAATATTAAATAGTATAATTTTTTTTTTTCGAAATCATTCTGCTGGGCTACAGGTGGTAAACCCAAGAAATGCTGGCTTGAAGTGTATATGTATGGGGCCTCAACAAGGCCCCTAGTAGTCTTTTTGAGACCCCATACTTGTACCAAGTCAGTTAATCAGGGGCCAAATCAATCTCATCTTCAATAAATAAATACAGTAACTACACACGTACGTACGTACACGCAGTAAATACATCTACTGATTGATGGAAAAAGTTCTTCTGGGAGTCAACCCTGACAGGAAAGTCGCCTGAACCTCGTCCGTTGTTTATCAGGTGCAACGTCTTGCAGGTGAGGTTGGTTTGGCCCTCAAGGAAGTACGCGTAGAACCTCATCTATAAATATTGTACAACATTCTACACAACGATATTTAGACCCATGGTAAGCATAGCTTAACTAACGAACCTAGAATACGAATAAACATACTTAGATACTTTTTTTTTGTATATGGGTCTCAAAATAAGCTTTGTACGGGTAGTTTTGTGATAGGGTCAAATGTAATACTCAAAGATGATGGTTGTTTCTCAAAGCCCTGTTCACATTTCTTTTTAAATTTACACACGCAAAATATTCACCGCCAAAGGAGGCTATTAAAGCTCAGCTATCTCAAATTAAGAGGAGGCCTGTGCCCCAGATAAAGTCATGTAACAGCTTCAAATTTACACAAGCTTCCCACAATTATATATGTAACGTTTTAGTTAAGTCATTATGTCTAGACGATGATATTTAGTTAGATAATAATTAATGCAAGATCTAGTACTAAATCTTATTCACAAAATTTATTTTTAAACTTGTTTTAGCAACCAGTTTATGGTAATTAACGTAATCATTGCATAGGTTATATGCCATTGAACTGTACATTAATTATAGTTGCATACGAAGTTTGCATTTTGGATCCAGTTCAGTTTAGTTTTATGGGAGCGATTGCCGTCTGAAGCCCAGCGCCGATAGGAAATTCACTGCATGTATTGCGATGGAACAAATGTGAACCTAGAATAAATCAGCTTCATCATAATGAAGACAACCATAATATAATATGCCACTCAAATACATACGAGAAGACGCCCCACTATGTATTGATACGTAACGCAAAACATTTGAAAATTATAATTCCCCTATGCTGATGGACTGACAACCTGAAAAAGGTGGCTGGGACAGACTGGATGCAAAAAGCGGAGGATCGGCAGACGTGGCACACATTGGGAGAGGCTTATGTCAAGCAGTGGACTGCAATAGGCTAATTGATTGATTGATTGGGTTTGAACCTCATCTATAAGTCTTAAAAGTGGTCGTACGGGTGTTTTTGTGATACGTAGCCGGCATATTGACAACCCTGGCCAACCACAAGTCTGTCTTGAAATAGGTATATGGTATTTATAATGGAATGTTCAAGAATCAATCCAAAGTAAATTACTTCTCGCATTTTGTGACATTACGGACAAACTGATTGGCGGTTTAATAGAACATTAGGAAATTACAAAACGGTGGTATTTGTGTCGGAAATTAGATATCTAATGTAGCAAACAGCTGTGCAATTCACTAACAAGCACAACGATGCGACAACGATGCGAGTCGCAACGATGTGCGCGATAGACACTGTCATTGGTCGATTTCCAATGACGTGATACAATCTGACCAATGACAATCTACGTTGCGCCTCGCATCGTTGTCGCATCGTTGTGCTCGCTTAGTGAATTGCAGTGCAGGCAAAGATATTATATATAAAAAGAAGTAGATTCGTTATTGCGCGAAAATCGTGAAGATTCGAAAACGAGTCAATTGGAACGTTTGCCTCTAGTATCGCGTGCCGAGCGGCGCCGGCCGGACGTTGAGCGGAAGCATCAGTGTGACTTATAAAAATAACGAAAATGCCATCGTATGTTTATAGACACTGCACGAACTATTACTCTAAAGTTAATACATCAAAAGGGATTTCATATCACATGGAAATAATACATATTTCGACTGATAAAGACCAAATTTCTGACTTTCATAATATTCAAGTTAAAATTGTTAAAAAGAGACAGTATGATATCGACACCTCTGGGTTCAATTGGCGTATAAACCATTTTGGCCAAAATGAGTTATATACACCGTTTTGTTCAGATTTTTTTTCTCTATCGATCTGTATATTTAAAATGTTCAAATTCGCATAAAAAATGCTTTTACGACCCAAAAAATTTAGATCATCCAACCACAAAAAAGATAAAATGTTAATGTAACAGCCAAATTTTTCTTTTTTAAATTTTTAGTAAGACGTTATGACCAAGATTTTTACCAACCCGGGGCGTAAGATCTGCCTTGATTGTAAATGGATTTTACGCCGTGACGAATAAATAGATTTCTTAAACGTAATTTAAAATTGAGGTCGTAAATCCAAACATTTAAATAACATATGGACGTATAAACCATATCCATTGCAAAAACTGGTATTCAATTTTAGACTTTATTGCTATAGAATTAAAGTCCAAAATTAAATGACAATATTTTTACTACACGCTTTCGTTCACTCTACAATATACCATTTAATTTTAGATTTTACAGAGATTGCTTTAAAGTCTTAAATTAAATGGTAAAAATTCAAAAAATTATTACAGTGTCCGTGTTATGACGGTGGTTTTGCTTTAGCAGAATCGAGACCCTGGCCCTCGATTCTGCTAAAGTAAAACCACTGCACGAACAGTCATGTGGGTGACAGGTGTGAGGAGTTTGGACATGACCACGGCGGTTTTGGATACGGTAGCCGTAACCCAGAGGGTAAGCACATCCTCAAAACGTGTACGGCCACCGAACATGCCGTCGTGAACAGGTTCTTCAAAAAGAAAGCCGAACTTCTTGTCACCTGCAAGAGCGGAGAGCACGCTACCCAGATCGATTTCCTACTCACTAAGAGGCATAGCATCAGCAGGGTGGCTAACTGCAAGGTAATACCCGGATATAGTCTCACTAGCCAACACCGTCTCCTTGTCATGGACCTCCACGTGAAACCCAAAGACAAACGCGCCGAGCGTGGCCAACGCAGAATCAGGTGTTGGTGAAGCCAAGTCCCAAAGTGTCGTCTCAGCCATCGGTGACAAGTGCGCTGATGCTGTAGACGAACCAATACAGGTTAGCTGGGACAGGATTCAGGCAGCTAGGATAGCGGCGGGGAGGGCGCTGCTCGGTACGTCTAAGGGTGGACGCATCTATGACAGGGATACTTGGTGGTGGAACGACACAGTGCAGAGAGAGATCAGGGTGAAGAAAGCCCTCCTTTAAAAAGTGGCAAGCGTCCAAATCTTTCGATGACCGCGACGCGTACAAAGATTCAGAACGCGCCACCAGGAGAGCGGTAGCCAGTGCCAAACGAGACCACTTGCAACCACTATATTATAACAAGTTGGAATCGTCTGAGGGACAAAAGCTTATCTATAAGTTGGCGCATTCTAAGGCCAAAATGGCGCAGGCTCTGTCCAAGTGCCGCTGAATTAAAGACAAAGACCCTGAGGACAATCTGTTGTACGAGGCAGTCGCGGTGAAGGAGAGATGGCTGTGGAAGAGCTACAGATTTAAATAATTGGCTTTATTAGTTTGATAATCTGATCATGACTGATAATGTGTGCCATAATTATGTGTTTTATTTAATAAAACTAAGTTAATTTTCTTTTCTGGTAGTTTAATTTCGTATATATCGACCACAATTCTGTAGTAAGACTAATATTAATGTAATTCTGCCACATTCTAACAGTATCGAGATTGTTTTTATTACTTATAATTCTATTGATGTGCAAAGTAAACAGTTTTTACAGCAAAAAAATCTACAGTTACGTGCTTTTACATCAGTAAATGTGAATTTAATTTTATCAAATATGGATATAAGTACAGCTTATATCCATATTTGGTTTTTCATCCAATTTTCATGGGGTGTATACACCATAAATTGGTATTTTCTAAGACGTATATCCATGCTAACTTCCAAACCAAAGAAGATAGATATGATTGAATGATTTAGCCTTTTTCATCCCCAAATTCTAAGAATCTTTCTCTTTGGAATTTTTTATGTAGCTTCTAAAATAAAAAAGTTATGATTTTTTTTCTAAAAATAAAATCGTTTTTTTGCTCCCCTGAAAAGTCGTGTTTTGGTTTATACGCCAATTGAACCCAGAGGTGTCGATATAATTTGGTGCGAGAGCGACAAGGACGTGTGTGATCCGAACATAGATTAAAGTACAGATGAGAATATCGTAGGCATTAAACTCACTACATACTACTTCCCAATTTTAATTTGTTGTTTTTTATAATTGCCTACTAATACTATGTGGTTCAAGCATGGGTTCAAGTAAGTTAATAAGTGCGAACTTCACTTCACTGGCAAGTATCTACTTAGGTAAGTACCTACTTGTTAAAATTTATAGGTACTATTGGCAGCAACAAAATAATGAAATAGAATAAACATACCTAGCTTTTTTATACTTAACTAGCTGCCCCGGCGAACTTCGTACCGCCATATTTTCGGCCCGCGTGGTATTCAAATCCCGTTCCCGCTGCACCCTTATCACTTAGGGGGATGAAAAATAGATGTTGGCCGATTCTCATAGATACCGGATAAGCACAAAAAATTTCATCAAAATCGGTCGAGCCGTTTCGGAGGAGTTCGATTACGCACCCCGTGACAGAAGAATTTTATATATTAGAAGATACAATAACAATGACAAACAAACATCTTTGTCTAAACAAAATTACGCAATTATCTCAAACTTCACTTTACTGGCAAGTACCTACTTAGGTACTTGTTAAAATTGTACTACTGACAGCAACAAAATAATGAAATTTAAAAATTATACCTAGCTTTTTCATAATACATTAACAAAGTTAAACAAACATCTTTGTCTAAACAAAATTAGGCAATAACCTCAATTCAGAGAGCTCTGTACCTTCTTTTTCAATAATTTTGTTAGCCTATGTCACCGACTAGCAACCGCACTGTGATTGGTACATTGTTATCATTAAAGTCCAAGTGACAAACAATAGCTGTCTTCTTCTTTTATATTGTATTTTTCATGTCCTCTCTTTTCAATCCATTGGTTATGTAGGGAAGTGTAGATGAATTAAAAATGTGTGTGTGTGAGTTCGGCACATTTTTCTACGTTGATTTGTAAGCATATGACATGTCTATGTTATGAAATGTCTTTGAGTGCAGGTATACAGCAAAAAAATGTTATAAATACTATGAAATTACGAAAAATCTAGGAGGTAGGGTAGAATTTCGTCCGTCTTTCAGTAGGTCCACCTGCGTGTAGGTGCTGTTGACTTGGTCCCTGATATTTTGATGAGGCCCACCCAAAACAAGCAGGAGGTTGGTAAACAAACATGGTAGGTACTAATCATAGCAATATCATCATTCATACATACATATGGATACCTGTAAATCGTTGTGTTTTAACACCCACATAACGTCAACTATGATTTTACCCAAGTAATAGGACGCGAGCCTATTGCCATCAAGCAGACACTTTGTCATTGGCTATATGTTTACTGTCAGTTGGACTAGATCATTCATATAAAGCAAATAAAACCGTTCTAGAAAATTCCAGCGTAGGTGTGAATGAAGTACAAGATATAACGAGGATATGAACTCATATACCTGATTATCCAATTGTACCGATTCACGGACACTACGGACAGGTCTATTTATTAATACAAGCTTTTATTTAAGTAGTAATTTGGGCTGAGTAAAACCTTCGGGGACCAACCTACCTTCATCTGGAAGCTTGAACACCTGCTGTATAAATAACGAGGCTCTAGAGGCTTTCCTTCGGGGTTTGGGGGGTCAGCTGCAGTCGCTTCAGTAAAGGCCACGTAAAACAAATTTAAAAGGAAAGAGGTATATAGCAGGAGAGCGCATTAATTTTTTTGTCGTGCAGAAACAACTTCGGATCGAACTTTTTAGCTCGGAGTCTGGGGTCCGCTTTACCAGTCTTAACTACAGATTTGGCTAGACCTCGATATTTTTTCGTGAAGCGATTGCCATCTGACCTCTACAGCCCAATGGTAACATTAGGCGATATCGAAGCTTTGCAGCTAGACCGTTGTTTTTGGATTTTTTAGGGCTCCCAACTACCCGTAACGACTGCCATAGATGTTCTTATGGCAACCGGGACCGACGGCTTAACGTGCTCTCCGAGGCACGACCAGACCAATGCAAATACCCATATTTCATGAACACAAATATTTGCACTGAGCAGGGATCGAACCCGCGCCTCCTGCGTAGCGGCCGCGTTCACTACCGCTACGCCACGGAGGCTGTCTGAATAATACAGTCCAATGTTCAACATTAATATATTTATGATGACCAGCGCAATAACTTCATTAACGCGATTCAGGATCAGTAGTTGTTACGGCTTCGATATACTTAATGCCTGAATCCACAAGTGACTGGCAGACCCTTTTAACGTACGCAGGCGTGATACTTTCATTGTAATTAACCGACTGCATAACAAATGTGTGATGCAAGACGAACAATTACAGTTTTTCATCGCCCACCTCACTTCGTAACTAGGTTTTGCATACAGCGTTTAACTGCATATTCATAATGCAATAGTTTTTATGTGGATAAATGAAGTGGGTTGGAGCAATGATTTGAAGGGTAGCATCAAGGCTGTGTAGGAATTTGTCATCAAGAGGATATAGGATCTTTTTTAAGTGTTTTGATCTGGTAGGAAAATGGACACGAAGACGATTCGTTTTCGTGATGTAATTAAATAGTATAGGTATTTGAGCCGATGAATGTAACTTAACGGAAGCAAATAAACTATTTGATTTGATTGATTTGATTTGAAGTTCAAAATCCCGAAGATCAAAAACCCATAGCTCAAAATCTCAAAAGTGTAAAATCCCGAAAATTAGATTTAGGATTTAGGTGGAGGTCCCTAAACCGTAAATAACATTAACCGCAGGTACAATGAGAAAAAATCAAATTTTCGGGGTTTGTAATTTCAGGAATTTCAAAATCCCGAAGTTCACATCGGGCAACTTCGAGATTTCAAATGTTAACCTTAACCTCATGGCTGTCAAGTATTTTGTTTGGAACAAACGACCATATGCCTGAAACGAATGGAACATTGAAAACGCGAGCTACAATATCGACAGCCAACCAAGAAATCTGTAATACATTACATATTATCGAACCATAATTGCACGAGCATGATTGCGGTAATACCCAAATTATCACTCTTCCATTAATTAGTTAAACGGTAAACAACACCTTTGAAACACGACATATTGCATGATAATAGTGTATGTAGCCAACTTTGTTTGTTGTGTCTAAACTACTCGTACTATGATGCAATCAATTGAAATATTGCCTCTCGGGCTTGGCACCGACTTCTAATAAATCAGTAAGTCTGTAAATTACGTTATTTTTCACTTTTCAGTGCCTCTTTGCCATTTCTTGAAGTCGGTTAAACTTTTTTGTTAAAAAGAATTTATGTATAATAGGTAATGTTTCACTGATGAACGAGGCAGTTCACGCAAGTATACTTTAGTTTCAAAATAATAAATAATGCCTACGTACACGTGTATACGACAACGCAGCAACCCCGCCACCGCACCGCAGACGCACCGCAACACAACAGCTGTTATTGTTTTTTTGGATGGCCCATTTCGTGCTTTATCTGATGCAACTGCACATACTGTACAGTTGCATCCAGGCGCGGTCCGAAGGGGGGGTCACAGGGGACAAGACCCCCCCCCCCCAAAAACCATGCACATCATATTGAAAAGTCCCAGTACAAGGGGAGGGGGGGTTAAATTTCTTAAGGAATTTCCGAAGTGACCTCCCCCAAAACTTCAAGCTGCGAGCGCGCCTGGTTGCATCAGATAAATCTTGACTAGCAAAGTACGCAAATGATCTTAATACTTTGGTATTAAAATAATTTTGAATACTTTGCATATAATAGGTACATAATGTATTTAAAAAAAAAAATGTATCGAAGAATGTTTATCCGCATTCTAAATTCCATAACCCAAGCTAGTTTAGCTATAGGCCATGGGTCTAGATAGCGTTTTGCAGAATGTTGTAAAATTTATTTATTTATTTATTAGATGCTGACTGTCTAGAGTAGTCTAGACTATCTAGACCCATGGCCTATAGCTAAACTAGCTTGGGTTATGGAATTTAGAATGCAGGTTACGTATTACGATAATTTTGAGTGCTTGCTAGTCAAGATGTTTGCGTGCATTTATATTGCGTTGCGGGGGCGGTGCGATCGCGGTGTTTCTAGGGTGCCAGTGTACACGCGCGTTTAGTATCGATGTTATCGACACGATGATGTACTTAATACAAATCGATCACATTCTTTAGCGCTATATTAAAATTATATAGGTAGGCTTCAGAGGACGTTCACTCATAGAATTGTCGACATATGGCATACCAGGCGATCCACCCAGTTTCGCCCGTAGCATACTTGGTATCCCCTTTTATACCATACATGCCTGAAATTAATTAATTTTGAAATCATCATCCTCATAGAAACATATTTTCCTGACAATATCCGAGGCCAAATAAAACTCGGAACTCAGGGTCCGCATGCCGGCTCTTCCTCCTGCACTTCACACGATCTTGGGCGTCCATGGTAGCCTCCCACTTTCGCCTTCTATTAATTTTCAAATAATGTAGGGAAATCTGCCGGATTTTTATTTATGATTAGGTACTGCTTCGCACAAGCGAAGCCGCAGGCAACAGCTAGTTATTCATAAAATTATAAGTAAATCGTGCCTGCCGCGGTATCCATCAAAATGTGGCCGCAAGCAAATTCAGGTAATTTTATTTCAGCAACGGTTTTTGATACGGTTTCGCGTTGGGAAAAGTAAATGGCATTAATTTAATATGATACTTATGAAAATACGTTTAGGAGCGTATACATTTAGCGGTTTAATTATACTTTTTAAACTTACAGCTGGTAGTTTATGAAGGTAAGATTCCAAAGGTACATACATACATACAACAACTGCAGACGCATGCAGCAGATACGCGTAATTCATTGCGGCTTCTCAATGGTCCCCTTTATCCATATCGGAGTATAACAAGTAATGGGTACGCTGTATCTGCTGCATGCGTCTGTCGTTGTCATTTGCGGACGGCTTCGGAATCATACCTTTAAACTTACAGCTGGTGGTAAAAAATACCCAAATTAGTAATGATTTTTTTTTATACCACATAGGTGGCAGACAAGCACCCGGCCCACTTGATAGAAAGTGGCTACCGTGGCCCATGGACGTGTGCAACACCAGGGGAGTCACACTCGGGCTGCCGACCCTGTAACAACAGAGAGATTCTGTGCCGTCAGCGCAGAAGACAAGCAAGACAAGCCTTTGGTTTGGCCCACTGACAGTACAAAACCTCCCCAGTGAGCTCTGGCTACCGTACTCACCGCCGGGAACACAACACGAGGTTACTATAGCCGCCGTGCAATAAAGGCAATTTAAACTTTTAAGTTCTTTATTTATCCCTGTTTGAAACGGCATATAATTTATTTTAAGTATGTAATAAATATAATGGACTTTGGCAATGTTATTTACAAGTGTAATCGTTTGAAAAAACTCCCAGTAAAGCTACATTTACGTAGGCCTTTCCTCCACAACAGACATTATTTACTTTCTTCTAAAGTATTATTGAGTCAGGCGGAGGATTGGGAGTAATAGCGCACATGGGGCAACTGCCGAAACTTTGTCATTAAAGTTATAGGAAGCCGAGTAAAGGCTTTTTCAAAAAATATCAGTTTCCCTCAATCAATTAGCCTATTGCAGTCCACTGCTGTACATAGGCCTCTCCCAATATGCGCCACGTTTGCCGATCCTTCCGCATCCAGTCTGTCCCAGCCACCTCGATATTTTATAGTGCGAAAATCCTCTCGGCCTAATTGAACCAACACATATTAGCACCTATTGCTCGAGACATACATATATCTTGGACCTATAAATCCTATAATGTGCTCAAAATGTGTTTTATTGCGCGCAGTACACGTTTCTTGGGTGTCTTTTGAGGATAGCACGGGTGCAAGGATGCTACTGCGGTGGACGAGCTCAAGTTCACCAAACAGATTATTAGAAAACAATCCACGCGCGCCAGGTCCTCGTTTGTCTTGTGATTTAGGACCAAGATACCGTCTCATCTCATAATGCCAACTTCGCAAAATGACAACCGCTCGCAAAATGACAACTTCTCAGAATCCCAACTTCTCGAAATGCCAACTTCTCTGAATGCCAACTTCTCGAATTGCCAACTTCTCACGTGTCCCGAGCCATAATAACCTACTCACTCTCTCTTTCAATCATCAACCGTCTAATTATAACACTACATCTAAACCCATTGTTTTTCTGCATACTAACATATCGTTAACCACGAGCGCACTTTCTTGCACACATGCTAACATGCTGAGAACACCCGGCCTTGAGACCGCCGGCATGCCAGCCGCAGCGGACCGTGACGCGATGTGCTCTTACGATAATACATGTTACGAATATTCGGCTTACATCAGCAATATGAGGCTGTTAGATTACAAGTTCGGTGTTAAAAGTATCAAAATCTGTAATCTAATTGAGCAGGATAGGAAATTTCGAAGCGAAGTTCTTGCGGTTTAATAGTGGTTCGTGTAATGTGAAAGGACAGAAGCAGATGGCTATTGATAAAGGCCAGATGAACGCAAAATCGTTAGGCTTGCTAGCCAGTAAACAATTTTACTACTAACCAACACTTAGCATTTTTCCAACACAGCTTTTCCATATTATGTGTAGAATTTATTACACACTAGCTGACCCCGCGAACTTAGTACCATTTTTTTTTTTTTCAATTTTTCTCTCCGTAAGAACCATCCCCGTACTATAAGCATAACATAAACATAAACTCACGCCTATATCCCCGAAGGGGTAGGCAGAGGTGCTAGCACCCACATTTCGCCGTTTATGTTTAGGTCCCAATGTAATAGGTGGCGAGCCTATTGCCATTAACCGGGCTCTTATAAACCTGCGATAAATACACACATAACTTCGAAAAGCATCGAAAAGTCATTGGTGTGTGCCAAGGTAAAACCTGGGATCGAACCCGAGACCTCGTCTCAGCAGTCCATTACCCATACCACTAGGCTACCGCTATAAGGAATGTTCTAAAAAAATAATTAGCGAAATCGGTCCAGCCGTTCACGCGTGATGGCGTGACCAAGGGAAATAGCGATTCATTATTATATATAGAGATAGGGCTTTCGGTCGAACTACAAAGCGGCAGCGGCCAAACTAATATTTTCAGGGAAGCAACTGGAATTGGACCGACACACAACCGCAACCCGCTAGCAATATCGCAGTTCTATGGTTAGACTAGCTGTTCGCTTACCACGTAGCCACGAACCCACCATTACCTCCTGGCGCTATCATCAGATTAGTGTTACCTTACCGAAATGAAAACTAGGTTAAATTAGCTTTCAAGTCTTCTTACATTGTTACCTAGCATGATCGCCTCTGGCGAAAGGTGCGATGGAAGAAAGTAGCTTCGCGAGAATAGTAGCATCGCAAACAATTCTAAAGAACACAAACCACCTACCTATACTTATATTGAAGTTGAACAGTTTGTTTGAACGCGTTTATCTCTGGGACTACATGTACGATTTGAAGAAATCTTTTTGTATTTGATACCCAAGTTTATGGGGAAGGTTAAAGGTTTATATAACACCAAGCTATGGACTTTTAGAGCTAACGCGGTGTCCTGCGTGAGCGACGAATACGACGCGACGCGACGCAATACGATGCGACGTAATGCGACGCGATGCTACACGCGACAAATGTCCTACGTGATTTTGGTCATAACTTCGCGAATCATGAAGAATTACAGTACAATATTGCTCGAGTTCGCAGTGTCGCGTCTGGTCGCGCTCAAAACAAGTACGCGTTACGTCGCGTCTCGTCGCAGAGTGTCACATAGGACGCAAGTAGGGTAGGCCGTTGATTTGATCGCGTTCGTCGCGTTCGCAGCGTCGCGTCGCGTCGTATTCGTCGCTCACGCAGGACACCGCGTAAGTAATAAGAGTAACACAATGAAAGACGGGCTGGGCGAGCTAGCGATGAGATGCAGTGAAAAAAGGACTGAACTCCTAGCACGAAAACTATCGTAATCGTAACGCGTGTCGGGAGAACGGAACATTGCGATTGGTGGGCGTCACACATACACAGGTTCACAGTAAGCAGACGGCCAATCGCAATGCTGCTTTCTATCGATACATTTACGTTACGATTACAATAGTTTTGTGTGTTTGGGGCCCTGGTGGCAAATTTAAACTTTGTCACCATTTTTTTTTGTGAGAATGTCGATTCACATTGTCCAAAGTTTAGATTGGAAAAAGGGAAATGCTCAAACGGGACTTTAACCCTTACAGCGGGAATGCTTTGAGCATTGACCTACCGAGCCACGCCTTAAGCATACCAAATTCTCCTATACTCCTCTCGCTACTTGAGGATATACGCCTGTAACTATACATCGTGTTCCTTCGACACAATACCTACATATGTAAGGATTCCATTTTTTGTCATAATGGTATTTGTCCTAATTTAAATTGTCATAACAAGTTAGGCATAATTTTCTTTGTCATAATAATAGTGTGCCATAATTGGTTTTTAGCATACTATGTTATTAAGCATAAATATTGTATATCCTAATGTTTTTATTCATAACTTTGATATGCATAAAGTTGTAAAGCATATATTGTTTATTTGTCTAATAGTTATTTGGCAGATTTATTGAGAAAGCCCCTGATTCCGACTTGGATAGATTAGGTTAGAAGGCTAATGCGGGAGCGGAGCGGAGCAAAGCTCCCGCATTAGGCCTTCGTGGTTATTTTTTTTTTTATAAACATGTAGAACTTTATTTAGTCAAATGAACATTCTGGCTTAAAATAGTTATGGTTACGCGTCGTTATGCTTAAGTAGGGATTGCAATTCGAATACTTCGAAATTCGAAAAATTCGAATTATTCGAATTTTTGGGCCAATTTATAAATTCGAATTTTAAAACCAAGTATTCGAATTATTCGAATTTCGGTTACTATCATGAAAAACTACTACGCAATAGTAGGCTAGACACTCTCACCATGCACAGACGCCAGAATAAAAGGCCCCCAGTTCCCGATGGTCCCGCTATTCCCAGCCATGGTAGCGGGAGGCTACCGAAACCACCTACTGCTGGCAGCTTATAACTGCAGTACACTACGGCTGGATGAGCACCTCACCGAACTCGAGGTAGAACTAATTCGCATAAACTGGCACATATTGAGACTGTCAGAGATCTGAAGAATGGGGAGGACACGACAACCCTTGAGTCAGGCGAACTGTTCTATTTTAGAGAAGGTGATCAGCTCCCCCAGGGAGGAGTCGGCTTTCTGGTAAAAGGACCTCGTCAGCAGCGTTGTTGAAGTTGTCTGTACCTTGTCCTGAAAATCACGAACAGTGGTTCACTGAAGGTGATACAGGTATATGCGCCGTGAGACTGTCAGAGATCTGAAGAAAGGGGAGGACACGACAACCCTTGAGTCTGGCGACCTGTTCTATTTTAGAGAAGGTGATCAGCTCCCCCAGAGAGGAGTCGGCTTTCTGGTAAAAAGGACCTCGTCAGCAGGGTTGTTGAAGTTGTCTGTACCTTGTCCTGAAAATCACGAACAGTCGTTCACTGAAGGTGATACAGGTATATGCGCCGACCTCGTCTTACCCCAAAGAAACTGCCGAGGTGGTATAATGAGGATATTGCTAAGGCAATGAATCACACCGCCAAAGCCACTTACAAAGTTGTTAAGGGGGACTTCAATGCCAAAGTGGGAGTACAAGAACGCAGCGAGACGAAAATTTGACGTTATAGTGGGGAGCAGAAATCGCATAGGGCAAATGCTAGTCAGCTTTCACGAGTTACAGGGGCTCTTCTTATGAATAGGTTCTTTAAGAAAAAACCCCACAGGAAATGGACTTAGCAACGCCGGGACTCTGCGATAAAGAACGAGATAGACTTTTTCATAACGGACAGTAAGCACATATTTAGAGATGTCTCTGTGCTCAACAAGTTTAAAACTGGAGGCGATCACCGACTTATCCGAGGCTCTCTAAATATCAACATCAAGGCTGAAAGATTCCGAATGATAAGATAAACCCTCCGACCCACGCCGTTCCAAGTAGCTCTAGGGTCCGAAAAGTCCAACTAGAACTTCAAAATCTTTTCGCAATGCTGGAAACCTCTAGCAGCATTGACGAGAAAGCCAGCATAGTGGTCAAAACATTGCAGGAAGTGTCTGGAAATTTGTTTCCCGGAAAACGCAGACAGCAAGAGTCCAAGCTCTCTCTGAGACTCTCGAACTTATGAGGAAGAGGCATGAACAACCATCCACACAGTTATCTTCATCGGATGGGAGAGCCTTAAACCAACAAAGCAAAAAGCTGATACGACGCAACCTCCGACACTCCAACACTCGCACTATCCCGGAGGCAATTGAGTGAAATAGGGGTCGAAAGTGTTGGGGCATGCAGCAGTTGGGGAGGCCTCATCTGACGAAACTTAAAACTGGGGATGGCAAAACGATTACCTCATAGTTCGAGATACTTGAAGAGATCGAGAAATTTTATGGACAGCTATATGCATCACGGATAAGTAAACCGATGGGACACAGCTATGAAGACCACAGATCCCCAGTCACGTGCCATTACACCGAGGAGACGCCAGATATCGAGCGGTGCGAGGTAGAGGTGACTCTCCGGCAACTGAAGAAAAAAAAGTGCCCTGGTGATGACGGAATTACTACTGAGCTTTTGAAAGCAGGTGGCGCTCCAATCTTGAAAGAGCTAGCGAGTCTCTTTATTTCCATCATCCAGCAAGGGCTAACACCTAGGGCATGGAGCGGGAGTGCGGTGGTACTGTTCTTCAAAAAAGGTGATAAGTCCTTGCTGAAGAACTACAGGCCCATCTCACTCCTGAGCCATGTCTACAAGTTTTTCTTGAGGTTCGTCACAAATCGCTTCGCGGGTAAGCTCGACGAGTTCCAGCCACCTGAGCAAACCGGGTTTCGAAAAGGCCGTGTGTGTGAAGTACCGTGGACCAGATCCATACTGTTCGGCAGATTGTAGAAAAGAATCAGGAGTACAATCGCCCATGTGTATGGCGTTTGTGAACTATGAAAAAGCCTTCGACTCTAGCGAAACGTGGGCAGTGCTGGATGCCCTGCAGCGGTGTTGTGTCGATTGGCGATACATCGAGGTGCTGAGTTGCTTATATGACACTACCACAATGTCCGTCCAGCTTCAAGACCAGAAGACGAGACCCTTACTTTTTTATTAAGTTCAGATTGAGACTGTGATTTTAAATGTTTAGAAAAAGATTTACTTTTATTAAATTGAGAGTAAGTATGAATGAGGGAATGCTCACTTAATAAGACACCAAGATACCAAGCAAATACAATTAAGTAAAGTTTATTAAACGCAAATTGTATAAAAATGGGCTGCCTTTTTTTTTCTTATTGATCAGTGTGGGTATGCTCACTAAAAAATCCAAATGTAATAAAATATGCTCCTTTGCAAAAAAAACTTGGAAAAATTCGAATAATTCGAATAATTCGAATTTAGGTCAAGTGGAATTCGAATAATTCGAAATTGAAAATTTTTTCGAATTTTGCAATCCCTATGCTTAAGTAACCCTATGCTTTGGTACAGTATGCTTATAAAATATTATGCTTATAGTAAATAGGATTAAAAAAATTATGATTAAAAAGTTATGGCAAATGAGTATTATGCGTAAATAATGTTAGGACAAGTAACATTATGCAATGTTAAATTATGACATAAAATTGTAGGAATAAAAATAGAGAACCCATATGTAATTGTCCTACTAGTCTACTAGCTAGAACATATTATGTCAATAATCTTTTAAATTGAATATTACATACAATTATGTATTCGGAAACGAACGACCGGTGTATATAATTACGACATTAGACATAATTACGTTAGCAGCTGTAGCTATGTACACATTATGATTCTAAGTAGGTGTATATAAATATTGTAATTCGTATGACATCAGATGTCCTTCGTTACGTGCATACGTAATTGAATACCTAAAGTTATTTTTAGTTTGTTTACAATACGTTTTTTGTTAATCTTTGTAATAAAATAGATAATAAATAGGTATATTATACTTGTTTTTTGTACATATTATATACACTAGTCAGCCCGCCCTGGCTTTGCCCGTGGCATTACTTCAAAGCATATGCGCGTTAGCTAGTAATTTTCAAATGTTTGGGAGTTTGTCAGATTTGTTAACATTTATGATTACTGCTTTGCTCCCTTAGGTTACCACCTAAGGGAGCAAAGCGGGATATTATAATATAGCCTATAATCTTCCTCGATAAATAACGAATAATAAACAATCCCTACTAATATTATAAATGCGAAAGTAACTCTGTCTGTCTGTCTGTCTGTCTCGCTTTTACGACCAAACCGCTGAACCGATTTTGATGAAATTTGGTATAGGGGTAGATTAGACCTTGAGAAAGGACATAGGCTATGTTTGGTCGCGATAACCGACATCCACGCGGGCGGAGCCGCCGGCAAAAGCTAGTTTACAATAAAATTAAAACCATGCATAATAAATTCATGCATACAAATATTTGCGCTGAGCTGAAATCGAACCCGAGACCGCTGAATTAACTTTCGAACGTTCTACAGCTACGCCACAGAGGTCGTCGTTTCGGCCTACAGGTGAGGCTAACCCAATAGACACTAACTAAAAAACTGACGCTGATTAACCTTTTTGGTAATACATACCTATACATCATTCTAGCCTCACGAAATAGGCCGAGGCCAGCCAGCCAAGGTCACCTTCCCTGGTGGGAGTCGGGTCGAACATCACACCCCCTTTCCTCCATAAACTTAATAAAAGCTTCCTAAAAATGGTATCTATTAGTACCTTTTGTACCAACTAGGATAGTATTTACGGACTGCCTACCCAAGAATAAAATTGTGACTGTGCATTTATAACAAAAAGAAGAATGATATTAAATTTCTAAGGCCGTCTACTGGCTTGTGCGTACGGGCGGAGCGGGCGCCCGCTGCAAGCACCACCGCCGCCGTGCTGTTAGTACGTATACGACGAGTAATTAAGTTGTAAGCCGGTAAGCTGCGTTAATCGTAGGGTGCATATAGACAGTCAATATACATATAAGCTTCCCAGTATCGTGATCAAATAATATAGGCACGAATCGCGTTAATGTGTATATCAATATTGCGCCAATGTAATCAATTGACAGTAGCGCGCAATATATAAATTATACCTGCGCAAATTTTTAACCTGCCGCGCGCCTTGATCGAATTTCAATAACAACACGTTCAACCGTATCAAAACTGGCAATGACCATACACGCCGCGTAATCCGCATAAGACAGTGGTTAACCTAACCTAACACAACCATCACAACAATAAGCGTAGATTAATCTCTGTCACCTTGGCCATTTATATAGCAGCCAACGTATCTACTAGATGTTCTATAGTCCAACTTTACGACTTGTAATGGCAGTTGATGTCATTGTTAACCTATGGAAAATATACACTTGTAGGGTTGCCAAGTCAAGGTTATCTAGCGTTTTGCGCGTATGAAAAAATCGAACCTAATTTGGATTTTTGATTAGAAATATTACTATGGGTTTGTCTTGGTAGAAAGTAAAAAGACTTGTGTGTCGTGATCGTGATAGCAAACGATATGGTCTTCAGGGGTTATAGTAAACTCGCTTCAGAGAATAATCGTCTCAGTCAAAAATAGTAGTATACTTGCCTCAGTCCCTAAAAAGTACTGTCAGCAAGCTAAGTTAAAGTGTTTAGACCGGATTATTTACTTGACATAATTTTGGTTGCAAGTGGTGGCTGGCAAGCACACGACCCATCTGATTAAAAGAGAGTAGTTACCGTGGCCATGTATGAAACACCAGTATGTGTACTATTTGCATGAAGTACCAGGCTTACAGAAACCTCAAGGAATGGGTCGCTAAAGTGACGCTGGGATCATGGAGTCCAAACGCCCGTCTTTCAATTAGAGACATTTCTAAACACTTAATAGATGCTACCCACGACCAGAGGGCTGGTTTATTCCTTCCACCTCTCGCCGCAGGGAATTCATCATCACACATTGCGTCCGGAAACGGTGCGCACTGTGCGGCTTGAAAGGCGCACTGTGGAATGAACTCCCTGCGGTGGTTTTCCCAAGCGACTACAATATGGGGTTCTTCAAGAAGGGCATTAGAAGGTTTCATCAGGATCGGCAGCGCGAGTGTGACGCCCCTGGTGTTGCATACTTCCATAGGCCACGGTGACCGCTTCCCATCAGGTGGGCCGTGTGCTTGTCTGTCAACTGAGTGGTATAAAAAAAAAATCCGCGCGCGCCAGGTCCTCGTTTGTATCGCAATTTAGGTCCAAGATACGTGTCCCGAGGTATACAAGTGTTCGTACTTTGCTATTACGAATCTGTCAATGTTTTTACACGATTATTCTCTCAGCATGTTATATTATTGGCGCTTACTTACGTCGAGAACTGATGGAGCCGTCTTCCTTTGTTTTTATACATGCGCAGACGCAGACATAACCATGTTATACAACTCATCGATGTACAGTTTGTCATTATGAGATTGTGCGCATATAACTTGAACTATCTAATAATAACTTACTGGAATCGACTTGTGAGCAAATTTTCCGTTAGTCGCCTCTTACGACACCCTTCGGATGAGATGGGGTGGTGATACTTGTATTCTTTCTCGGTCACCACACAGATTACGGTCGTATGGGTACATAGCCCAAAAACTATGCATCCTAATTAGGTGCCTCTTATAATTTCTCCAGGTAACCTAGGTGGGCACACAGTACAAAAAAAGAGAGGCCCGTGTCACGACCAGCCTGACCAACCCACCTAAATAAGCTCAACAGAAAATCCTTCCTTTGTAGCCAATCTGTTTGTCCTGGTTCGCACATGTAATGCGTAGGGATGAAAGTTATGTCGTAAGAAAGGCATTAACTATGGAAGTGGATGGCTACAAGGGGAGAGGAAGACCTAAAAGGAGGTGGATGGACTGTGTGAAAGATGATATGGTTAAGAAGGGAGAGAATGTTGAGATGACTGCAAATAGAGATGAATGGAAAAAGCACACATGTTGTGCTAACCCCAAATAAACTTGGGATAAGGGTAGGAGGATGATGATAATGTAGCCAATCTGTCAGTTCCAAGAATTCCATTACTATAGGTACTTACACTTCAAGTACGTATTTATCTACTAAAACCTATGCATATACAATGCATTCAGAACCACTTAATAGTGCATAGTAAACTATTAACGACCGCGAGTCAAGGCTTGCGAATGCATGAAGGTGCTTAGAAAATACACGAATAATAATACTCTACGACACACAGAAACACTACAGAACGTTATTATACTTCATTCGGTTAGGTTAGGTAACTGAACGTAAACAATCTTGAAGCGTCATTTTAAAAACTTAGTTTTTATTATAGTACATTATGGTACAAGCGTGTAAAGTTGGTGATTACCGCTGAGGCGACATTGAGACCCGAGCCACAAGGCGAGGGTCTTAATAGAGCCGAGGACGGTAATCACCATACACGCGAGTGGCATACGATTATTTTCAACACACTTGCGAATAAAATAATACTAAAAATACTACATAACACAATCAAAACACAATAGTAAAAATCTATTTGTTGTCATACTTGTCTATAAATATGCGCGCGCATCTAACATTTTTTTTATTTGTTCCTTTCGGAACAGGCTTTTAGATCTTTACACTTAGTACAAATATTTAACTAACACAATTATTTATGCACAAAACGCCCTGTGTTTACATACAAAGACTATTTTCCTGCTTCTAATCTGGTTTATTTACATAGCGCCTGATAAGGACGTAGATATTATATCTTCATTAGACTCTGAATCAACTATGTAAATTATAAAGGGTATATAGGGCCTCATCAAGATTTTCAGGGCCAGCCTCACCTGCAAGACGGTACGGTCAGGTCTAGCACAGGCTTTCTTCCCAAGGTTGGGAAGTCAGAAGACAGTTCTCTTTCTCTCCCATCAAAGTCAGGGTAAGCAACATTAGGATAGTGGAGCCTGGCTCCTAAATGCAAGTTTTGGATATGCAACCAGAATAACTGCTGAGATGATGAAGATAACGAAGGGACTGAATGCGGAAGACAGAGGATCAGTTTTTATTCGATTGCTTTTCAGCAATCATGGTTGTGCCTCCTCGTGAGCTAGAGAAGCTGCTAAACATATTGATAGTTGCCTTTTGACTAGACAAGATGCTATTCGGGCGCGTACCTTGTACTCTTTATGCGCAGAAAGTTTTTTTGGGTGTCTTAGGATAGCGCGAGGTGCTACGGCGCCGGTGGAGATCCACCAATCATAGATTATATCAAACCAATCCGCGTGCGCCAAGACCTCGTTTGTCTCGTGACTTGTATTCTAGATAATAGTAACCAGTGGTGAAGGGTGAGATTTTTTGTCACGCACCATGCGATTCATTGCCATCTCTGAAAATACAAGCCAGCCGGAATCGTGTTATAGAAACCCCTCGCGACAGATCTACAGACTATATCAATGCAATAGGTTAATCAAAATTGTATAATAAAATATCGAGGTCTAGCCAAATCCGTGGTTAAGACTGGTAAAGCGGACCCCAGACTCCGAGCTGAAAGCTTTGGATGCGACTGGGAATTAACGCTAAGAGGAAGAAGAAGAATCAAAATTGTATAATCTCAATTTTGATTAACCTCCATTCGTTGACGTCAACTATACGTAAACAATTTTAACAAGTTTAGAAACTTATTTTGAAGATTTAAAACCGAAATCGATCCACTAGTTAGTCAATTAGTTAGCCTAGTTAATTTGTGTAATTTGTGTTTACATTTAAAGTGGCCACAGGATTGTTATACTTACCTGTAGTTAAGTACCAAACCGAATGGACTATAGGTGTTATATAAAGACATGCTCATGATAACATAATAACCTGCTATATCTCTTTCTGTGCTAAGACAATATTTGTAGTGCGAACATTTATTTAGTTTGTGATGATACACTGTTTACAATGAGTGATATTTTCGTTAATATTATAGTTTGTAATGTACGAGATTTCCGTTCAACAATTGTGTTTATTTCTTATTTGGCGTTTTTATTGTATAATTTAGTAAAGAGGCCACTGGGATATGAAATAATTAAAAGCAGTGATTTTATGAAGACGCGACGGTTCAGCTAAATACTAAGTTGAAGTGATGGAGTCGATTGAAAAACGAGTCAAGAAGCTCATCAACAATGATGTATTGGTCGAGAGTCGAGACTAAGCCTTCAGACCCTGAAGTAGTATACTAACTTTCCCTATAAACAGCTAAATACTGCCAAAAAAACGCACTTTTCCTGGGTGACATAGTAAAAGTTATCGCGGAAAACTATTTTTTTTACAGGGTTTTATTTTCCCCATAACCATGGCTCCTGAAAAGCAACTAAAACGTTGCATTACAGCTCAGTTGGTTAAAGCATTCGCTCTGTAAGAGACTGTTTGCGGATTCAAGTCCAGTCTTGGATTTCTGATCTAAATCTACATGGCGAGTTGCGTTATCCAACGACCAGACGTATAAGAAAGCTTAGCTTACTGGTTAAGGAGTCGGCTTTACGATCGAGAGATCCCTGATTCGAAACCCGGCCTTTACACTCCTAACGTGAACCTACTCCCACTAACATTAGTAGTTTAGCTCAGCTGGAAGGGTTGCAGGGAATATTAGTAATTTCGGCATTGGTTTTGTTTTAAAAATCTATAATCTGAAAGTAGTATTCAAGTCTAATTGGAGATCTATAGGGGAGGCCTATGTCCAGCAGTGTCCAGCAATGATTCAAGTCTAAGAGAGAACAGGTTAAAAAATTGGCTCAAAACAAAATGGTCACTCAAAACGAGGCTACATCACATACTGAGCGCGATAGTACTGAGATAACATTATCTAGCTCATTTTAATATTAATAAGATCATTGTTTAAACCGTATTCTTTAACTGACACACTCCTGCCACCGAACAGAGATTCTGTGCCGTCAGCGCAGAAGACAAGCAGGACAAGCCTTTGCTTCTTCGTTGGTTACCGTGGCCTATGGACGAGTGCAACACCAGGGGTAGTCACACTCGTGCTGCCGGCCCTGTAAGAACAGAGAGGTTCTGTGCTGTCAGCGCAGAAGATAAGTCGGACAAGTTTTAGGTCTTCCCACTGACAGCACAAAAACCTCTCCAGTGAGCTCTGGCTACCCTACTCACCGCCGGGAACACATCACGAGGTTATTATAGCCGCGGTATTCTGGACGACTACTAGACTTGGACGGAAATACCGCCGTGTCCTACCTCCGTCAAAAACCAGCCTCCCAAAATGAGAAAGATAACATATCGTTTAATTACAGTACAGATGTACGAGTAAATATTTGATGCCGTAATTCTCCTAACCTCTTTCCTACACCAACACAATGAACAGTTTAACAGCTTTTATCAACTGCACAGCATCACGTCATCTCCAACAAACATACTCGTAGAATGGTTAGATCATATCTAAATTTGTATGAGCCAAATTGGGCCTTGTATTGGTTTGAAATTGAATGGCACCTTCTAGAACAGGAATCGTCGTATATTAGTGTTTAAAAACTCGATCATATGATGGAGAGGTCCCGGATTCGAATCGTGGCTATTACGCCACCGACGTGAACGCAATCATAACACAAGCAATTTATTCTGGAAATGTTAACGGGAATACTATTAATTCTGGTCTGGTCTTTTGACTTGGATATGGAGCCTCATCAAGAATGTTGAGGCCAAGTCAAGCTCCCTTGGCGTCGGGCTCTAGGGAAGGCTTTTTTCTCAGGATCCGGAGCCGGTAGTCGCTCCCACAGTAACCGCAGAAGCCAAATTATAAAGAGGAGAAGAATTAAACGGACTCCAGATGCCAAGATAGCCTCGGATGCAAAGATGATGACGATTCTTTACAAACAGCAGTACAAATAGGTTCACAACCATATTGAATCAACATGTCTGACCAGTTACTCTATAAGAATAACTTCCTAAAGCAACTGCGGCTGCTACGCAGGAGGCGCGGGTTCGATCCCCGCTCAGTGCCAATATTTGTATGCTTGAATATAAATATTTGCATTGGTCTGGGTGTTTCTATGTATAATATGTATGTATTTACAAAAAAAAAAGTATCTAAGTATGTATATCCGCATTCTAGATTCCATAACACAAGCTAATTAAGCTTACCATGGGTCTAGATAGCGTTGTGTAGAATGTTGTAGAATATGTATTTATTTATTTATTATTTATTTATTATTAATGGCGTTTCCTGGATATCTTATAAGGATTAAGATCAGTACTATATTGTTCAAAGAATCATAATCATCTAAGCATTGTTTCCTTACTTAGAGTATACATTTTATAAAGACATCGTATCACTCAGTTCTTTGGCGCCGAGTGTTAGCAGATACTTTGCGATGGTATAGCGCACCTATAGTGACTTTTCATGCAGTACCGAAAATATCAATAGATGCACTTGTTAATGTAGTTTGTTGTTATTACGTTTTTTGTTCGATTTGATATGCATGGATAAAATTAAAGCCAAAATACAAAAAAATGGCGTCATTTTGCGTATTACATAAACAATTATTACTACAAATATACGATGTTGTATAAAATTTAGATTTAACATATCGAATTAAATATTATTTGCGAAGTCATTTTGACGGGTATTGTTTTGCTACTGGTTGAGGTTGAGCCAGGAGCCTCGGTACTGTTCGTACCCGTGATAACAGTTCATACTTGTAAGGCGCGCTCTATAGCAATGTATTCTCTAAGGTTGTTTCTAATTGCTTCCAAGGCTTTAATCCCAAAGCCCGGAGTACATTTACTCGCCTTCTACTGCTTTTGGTTTGGCTTAGCGGTTTATCCGCTTGACTCAAAGAGGAAATCCTAAACCAGATTGTCGTCCGAAAATTAGGAGGTACCCCAAGTCTTAGTTGGCTCTAAATACCCTCAACATGTTCAATCGGTCAGTAGCCTAGCGGTTAAGGAGCAATTTAGCTTAGCTGGAGGGGTTAAGAGCAGAAGCAGGCTGACGTGGCGGTGCGATGTGCGCGCAATGAGATTACTAGTAAATTTTGCGAAGTGCCCAATCTGCGGAATACCCATTTTGAGAAGTGAGCCAAATGCGAATTACTCGTTTTTTGTCGATTGCACATTTTGCGAAGTGCACATTCTGCGTCAAACCTATGTAAATCAATGTGTGCCTCCATCTATCCGGGGGCAAGATGGGGACATAGTCATTCCGCTGGTCAGCCAGGGACTGAGGGATATGCGAGTGGTATGTAATATTATCCCAGGCAACTAAATGATCCAAGACGGCGCACAGTGGTTCGAAATTTGAGCTCCATTGACATAGAAACTTAAAGTGAGGAAATTAAAAAAAAAAATTGTAATGGCTCTGGCATACCTCGCTGTATGTCATATTAACGTATGAATGGTATAAGTAGCTCCACGCGTGAGAAAAAAAAGTTTTGTGTTTTTTTTGTATGGGAGAAAACACTTAAAGTGCTTTTTCTTTCAACTGAATGGAACTGAAGGGCTGGTGCTCACACCAGCTATTGTACCACACACGGCGATCAAGATGACATCAAATTCACGCACCTTTACGCACCACTCCGCACGTAGTAAAATTTTGAAATATTGAATTTTCGATATGTGATTTTTCAAATCTTTGACGTAGTTAAATGTAGTTGCCGGCCCATTTACTTATAATGTCATTAGTTTTTAGCCTATTAGTGACTTTAAGGATGACAATAATTAAAAATAATATTGATTATACGCATAAGTTTTTTACAAAATTGCATTCCGAGAGCTAAGTAGCTCATTTGTTAATCACCGTGATTATGGTTGTTTATGATTAAATATGATTGACGTGAGATTAACCAATTAGGCTCTGGCATATCTCGCTTTATGTCATATTAACGTATGAATGGTATAAGTAGCCCCACGCGTGAGAAAAAACAGTTTTGTGTTTTTTTTTTGTACGGGAGAAAACACTTGAAGTGCTTTTTCTTTCAACTGAATAGAACTGAAGGGCTGGTGCTCACACCAGCTATTGTACCACACACGGCGATCAAGATGGCATCAAATTCACGCACCTTTACGCGCCACTCCGCACGTAGTAAAATTTTGAAATGTTGAATTTCTGATTTGTGATTTTTAAAATCTTTGACATAGTTAAATGTAGTTGCCGATCCAATTACTTATAATGTCAATAGTTTTAAGTTTTTTACAAAATTGCATTCCGAGAGCTAAGTAGCTCCCTTGTTAATCACCGTGATTATGGTTGTTTATGATTAAATATTATTGACATGAGATTAACCAATTAGGCTCTAGCGGAGCCAAATAGGTCCTACTCACCTACTCACAATGCAACTCCATTATCTGTAATATAGGTACTTAATTAAACAATAGCGAACGTTAATGAGGGTAGTTGTATAAAAATAGGACGTTGAGCCTAATTTTATCAGTAGCTCTCGGCACTTGTGCCTGCTAATTTATTACCTACATATTACATATTATATTTTGTTACTGTGTTATGATGGAAGGTTTTGCTATCAATTTGGACATTTTTATATTTGTGGCAAACAATAGTTGTTTTTCACAACCTAGTGTGTTATTTGAAGTTTTTAAAAATATTGTTGTATTGTCAGAAAATGAAAAAAAAAGGAATAAAAACAATTCATCCAGACCTGTGTGCTCGTTGAGGAATAAATGGGTCTCGTGTAAACGCATTAGACGTACATTCATTAAAAAGTATGAGACATGGCTGCAAGAGGATATAAAATGACCTGAGGTCGTGAGGGGAAAAAATGAACTCCTCTTCAGTGTCAGTAGAGGAGCAATCATGTACCAGTTTTGACTGTAGTTTAAATGAGGGTGCATCCACATCCTCTGGACCGGATACATGCAATGTTGGAACGTCAACATTAGTTGTGAGTCCAAGAAAACCTTTCATGGAGCTAAGTGCGCGACAAAAGAGAAGGAGAGTGGAAGAGCTCCTAACGCATAGCACTGAAAGCCTATTGTCTATTTTTGCTGTTAAAAGGCTTTAACCTTTTTTTTTATTTTTGTAGCCTCTTCGGGATGTTCCGTGACAAGTTTAATTATATCTGCTATATTCTGGTTTTGTGATTTTAAAACAGTAGCATAAACAAGGCTTTCAGTGCTATGTGTTAGGAGCTCTTCCACTCTCCATCTCTTTTCTTATTTTAAAAATCACATATCAGAAATTCAACATTTCAATATTTTACTACGTGCGGAGTGGCGCGTAAAGGTGCGTGAATTTGATGTCATCTTGATCGCCGTGTGTGGTACAATAGCTGGTGTGAGCACCAGCCCTTCAGTTCTATTCAGTTGAAAGAAAAAGCACTTTAAGTGTTTTCTCCCGTACAAAAAAAAACATAAAACTTTTTTTTCTCACGCGTGGGGCTACTTATACCATTCATACGTTAATATGACATAAAGCGAGATATGCCAGAGCCTAATTGGTTAATCTCACGTCAATCATATTTATTCATAAACAACTATAATCACGGTGATTAACAAATGAGCTACTTAGCTCTCGGAATGCAATTTTGTAAAAAACTTATGCGTATAATCAATATTATTTTTCATTATTGTCATCCTTAAAGTCACTAATAGGCTAAAAACTAATGACATTATAAGTAAATGGGCCGGCAACTACATTTAACTACGTCAAAGATTTGAAAAATCACATATCGAAAATTCAATATTTCAAAATTTTACTACGTGCGGAGTGGTGCGTAAAGGTGCGTGAATTTGATGTCATCTTGATCGCCGTGTGTGGTACAATAGCTGGTGTGAGCACCAGCCCTTCAGTTCCATTCAGTTGAAAGAAAAAGCACTTTAAGTGTTTTCTCCCATACAAAAAAAACACAAATCTTTTTTTTCTCACGCGTGGAGCTACTTATACCATTCATACGTTAATATGACATACAGCGAGGTATGCCAGAGCCATTACAATTTTTTTTTTTTAATTTCCTCACTTTAAGTTTCTATGTCAATGGAGCTCAAATTTCGAACCACTGTGCGGCGTGCTGTTTTAGTCGGTTCAAATCCGACATAACCACCACGAAGAAAATATACCTTTTACTTCCTAAGGAATCATTTCATTTATGTTTGTTTCCTTGTGTCGTTTCCTGGATCTTATATGGCACGAAACCGGTACTATCATGTGCCAAGAATCTCGGATATACATAAATTACTACATACGTTTGTGGCGCTTGTTCCATCCTTATTAGGGTAAGCAGTGCACTAATTGTCTCAGTGTGAATAAATTGTTTACTGTTTGGTATTCTCAGTGAATAACCGAAGCAGCGTAAAAGGACAGTCCTAATGGTTTTAAAAACCTGCACTTCAACTTAACTGGCACTTCGGCATCGTGACTCCGGTTTCCTCATGTTACCTTGCAACTAGACGCGTGAAATACAGATCTCAGGTAAGTACTTAAACTGGTCAGTGCGCTCGACCAAACGGACGGACGAGACGACACGGACGAGAGCACAGAGGGGGTCTCAATACTCTCAATACGTTAAGAATGGTCACCCATCGTAGGACCGACCTGGTCAGCATTAATTTGGTGGATATTGTGTCCACTAATTTAATGCCCTTAATTCCATCTAAAAACAACTTTGCAATGTATGTTCGATATCATTACAATTGTTACAAAAGTGATATTCTATAAAAGACTAAAGTTTAGCTGCCATTTGACCTAGTCTAGTCAGTTTAGAATCCTTGGAATCCTTCTTGCCTTTCTTTCTTTCTTCCCACAGTCCCGGGTCCTTTAGGCGTGGTGTTAAAAAGCATTTGATGAGGCCGACAAGCGGAAGGCCACCATTGTAACATTGTAAGTGTCTAAAATGGTGACCCCTTTCCTGAGACTGCCTTTACTATAAGGTCAGGAGAAATAAAAAAAAGATTGCCCAGCAGACAGCACTTGACTTGACACTATTACAAATGGTACAAAAAAAAACAGTATCCTGACAGACTGCTAGGTCAAATGGCAGCTGTTCTTTCTACCAATTACCATAGGCATCCGATCCCTTTGGCCTCACATTCTGTACTACGCAACTCTCCTACGCGTCTCAATGAAATTTCTCGGCGTGGTCGCGTGGGCAGGCCGAGACCTCTGCGCAAGGCCAAATAATTGATATAACCGGGCCAATTTGAAACGTGATGCAACGATATGACGGTACGGATGAATTATGGACCTGTTGTTTTGGTAATTGAAATGTTAAACCTATTCATTGAATAATGTTACTTCTGCAAAATTTGTATAGAACAGCGACTTGAAGGTTATCTTGGACCTTTTTATGACTTTTTTCTTTTATCTTATTTATTTTATTTATTTATTTAATATTTATGCACACATAGAAAAAATATACATACAATGGAAGTTGAAAGTTGGTACATTGGTACTGCTTATTTCTATAAAGAAATTTCTCCCAGCAGACCGGCGAGAGGAGATCGTGAGGAACAAGAAAAGAGGTGTAAATGTGTGTATAGAAACGGGAGAGAAAAAAACACTTAAGTACACACGCAATATAGAGAAATGGTTCTTTTTCGTTGATATTTAAAACATTATTAAGAACTAGCTAGTACCTAACGCGTTGATCGCGTGGAATTTTGATCCCGTTCCCGTAACTTCTACTCGTGACACTCCCTTTTAGGGGGTAAACTCTAGCAACTGTATAGTAGGCATATCACCATCCTTGCGTTAATCCCGGTGGCATCCGAGGCCTTCCTAGGAGTCCGGGGTCCGCTTTTTCCATTCTAACGAAGCTGAACTTCGATATTATTCGTGAAGCGACTATCATATAACCTCCAAAACCCATTGGAAACATTAGCATAATAAATGCTTCGCAAATTCATTCAATTATTATTAAAATCTATAACCATCAAAGTCACATAATTAGAGTACACATAGACGATGCTATTACGCACTAAGCACATAATAGTTGATGTTTAAGTGTGTTCAAACACTTATAATTGGCTTGTGCGTGATCCTCTTAAGATAATCTCTAAAGGAAGGCTTAGCTAACACGCTCGCAGACCACCCGCCTTGTGTGCTAAGTGACTTGACGGAGCCTGTTTTAACAGCTATAGATCATATACGTCGGGACACGAATCTTGGACCTGACGCGCGCGAATCGTTTTGTAATAATCTATGCTTGGTGAATTTGAGCTCGTCCACCGCAGTAGCAACCCTTGCTATCCAAGAAACATCCAAGAAACGTGTACTGCGCGTAAAGAGCACATTGTTTCACATTGCACATTGTGTCCTAAGAAACATACGGAGTAAAAATTGCCGAATTGGTCAAGCCCCGATAGATAGCTACAGACAAATTGTAGGTATCAAAGTTAAAACATACAAATAACACAGATAAATCGCAAATCTTCCAGTCAAATATTGTTATTATTTTGTAAAAGAGATAAACTGTCAATAACGGACGACTGAATGACTCAATAGATAAGAATTAACTGTTTTTTGGAAAGTTACACTTGAAATAAACATTAATTCTACGTAATTAATGATTCATCAATAATATCTATGCTTATCATTTATCATAAAAACACGTGTTAGGAATATATCGTACTGTTAATTAACTACACTAGCTCGCAGAATAAGCAAGCTGTAGTGGCAGTGGGCTGGCCACATCTGCCGAAGGACTGATGGCCGTTGAAGCAGACAAGTCTTAGAGTGGAGACAGCGAGAACGAAAACGGAAGGTGGGACACCCCCTAGCCAGGTGGACTGACGACCTGCGAAAGGTGGCTGGGACAGACTGGATGCGGAAGGCGGAGGATCGGCAAACGTGGTGCATATTGGGAGAAGCCTATGTCCATCAGTGGACTGCAATAGGCTAATTGATGGATTGATTGATAATTAACTACTGCGGACTTAACTGGGCAAACGTTATGAGGATGAAATAATGATGATCAATCAATTAGCCTATCGCAGTCCACTGCTGGACATAGGCCTCTCCCAATGTTGGCTTTGGCCTACTGTTTTCACGCTGGCTAGACGGGTTGGTACAGGGTTTTATTTCGAGTTTTCCTTCTCTCGCTGTGACATCGACTGCGTATTTTTGAGCCTTAGAACTGATCATACATTCGTTCCAGTATGTATGTCTATGTACGTTAATTTCTCAATAACTGCCGAACCATCCGTAGTGAATCGATTCCACGGCATCCAACACGTGCTGATGAGCCCACGTAACAGCTGATTGTAGTACGAATAGTTCCAAGGACAACAACTAAATAATAGATTCTCATTTCGCCACAGAGGCCCCAGTTTGGCGGCAAGAGGTGTAAATTGTTTTCATTCACAAAAAAAAACTTATGCAAAAGTTTTTTTTACTGAAATTAATTAGTATACCTACTAACCCTGTCAGCCCTCCTGTTTTATACCACTTAGGTGCAGACAAGCACACGGCTCACCTGATGTAAAGTGGTTACCGTGGCCTATGGACGAATACCAAAAGCTTGTCCTGTTTATCTTTTGTGCTGACGGCACAAAATCTCTCTTTTCTTACAGGGTCGGCAGCACGAGTGTGACTCCCCTGGTGTTGCACTCGTCCATAGACCACTGTATCCACTTTCCATCAGGTGGGTCGTGTGCTTGTCTGCCACTTAAGTGGTATAGTTAAGCTGCGCTCGATGGAGCAGTGCGACCGTTGAGCTGTGTGGAGTTCAATTCCAGAGAATCGTGAATATGTTTTTTTTTCATTGTCTTGTTTTGCGTGGGACCAAAAATTGACGTAGTATGCTTACTGTTTACCCCTTCGAAGACATACAGGCGCGCGTACATAAAAAACGATAAAATAACAGAATTATAATATAGACGGTTATTTCTTCAACAAACAACCGTAAACTTACTTTTTAAATTCTGTTTTTATTTCATACGTTCATTAAAATCCGTTATAGCGCATTTTTTAGACGAATCAACAAAATATACGAACACACACTTAAATACTGAACTGAAATTATTGTTAATGAACGAAAATAGACGTTTTTTTTATAAACTCAACCCGCTTAATGGCAAACGGGTCCCGTTTTTTTATATACCACTTAGATGGCCGACAAGCACACGGCCCACCTGATGGAAAGTGGTTACCGTGACCTATGGACGTATGCAACACCAGGATTGCAGTGAACTGCAATAAGTTAATTGACTGATTGACATCTTGTCAAGTGCGAGTTTCAATCCAGCTGGGTTATTGGACGATTCGCACGAATTGAACTCGCACGAAACGTGCGAATCGACTCCTTTAATTTTTTATTTCATTTCTGTAGGCGATTCGCACGAAGCTTATCAGTGTGCCAGATGACTGTTTCGAATTCTCCCCAAAAATATTCCGAAAAACCCCCAAAACTCACAATTTTCTTAAAAAACCCCCCAAAATTTACAGAACAATTATTTAGGTATTAATAAGATGATACACACCGTTTTATTACTCCAGATTCTCACACGATAGAAAATATTCTCGATATCGATACAAACTTTTTTTGTTATCGTGCGAAAAATCCCCACGGATACCCCCCCCCCTCCCCCCCTCTTCCCCCAGGAGCCGGAGCCGGTAGAGGAGGTTATGTCGGACTCGGACCGACTAAAACGCACGCCATCTGTGGGCCGTCGGTTGTTGGAGATGAGGTTATCGTAGACATGCCGGCCGACACAGGGCCCTAACTCTCGATCTGGCCCTCTTCCGGTGTGGGGACTACGGAGTCCCCATCGCGGCCCCGGGTATGGGGAGGCGCGCAACGTGCGCCGCCGCCGGGGCCTGCTTCTGCTAGGGTGACGGGCGCTTCCACCCGTCACCTCCAGGCTCACACTCATGGGGGACAGAGGTCATTCTCCGACCTCCGACGCCCGAGTTGCCTCCGCTCGTCACGGGCCACGCGGTAGGTGATTTTCCTTCGCTCCCACTCCACCGCCCCCTTCATGAGACATACATACATAGGTACGTAACTCACACCTAGGTGCATTAATAGGGGGTAACGTAATAGGGGGCGAGCCTATTGCCATCTAGCGGGCACGTGTCATGGGCTGTATGTTTCCTGTTGGATGAAGAACAGCCCTATCCCTTAGTCGCATTTTACGAAACCCACTGGAAGAGATGGGGTGGCCCAATCCTACTCCACAGGGAACGGCAAATGTTTTAATCTAGAGTAATTTAGACAATGGTCTATCTATCAACAAATTTTCAACCAGATCGGATATATTATTAATGTGGCATTGAGCAACAATCATTCGAACATCTTTACAAACTTTCGTTTAAATTAGGTACAAATTAGGAAAAATAGAAAAAAATATATTTTGCAAGGTTTCCAGAGCACCTAGCTAGTCTCATAAACAACGTATGTAATGTGTTCTTGCAAAGTGAAGCCACGTGATTAATGAACATAAAAAGTTATATTATAATTTCAGCTATTGCTTCTAGCACTGGGTCACCATCTTCAGATTCATTCGTATCATAAATTTTTACTGACTTGAATCTGGCAAGCATCTTTGGCCATGGTGTGAAGTTCATCCGTCCATCTTCTTGTAGAGTGTACCTTAATCTTATGATGGATTCGGCAAATAATTAGGTATAATATGTTTTGTATAGTGTTTATATGGTATAATTTTAAAAGAATAAAATAAAAATAAGATTCATTACTAAGATTATATTTTTAAATATCACGGATTCCAAATCACTGACTTGCTGGTTAAAATCACCCAATTCCCTCCAAACCCATTATTTTCCCTCCGAAAATCCCCCCAAAGATATTGCCCCCCCAAATATCCCCCCGGAACTATAAAAAACCCCCAAATTTGGGGGGAATCCCCCCAATCTGGCAACATTTATTAGTGTGCGAATCGCCACCTCCAAAATTATGTAGTAGGCTATTGGCACACATTTTATTTTGGGAATAAAAAAGTACAGTCGTACTCAACGACTAATTCCCAGTTGCATCCGAAGCTTGCACCTCGGAGTCTAGGGTCCGCTTTACCGGTCTTAACTGCGGATTTGGCTTGACTTCGGTATTTTCCGTGAAGCGACTGCCATCTGAGTACGTCTGTAATAAAACTAAAAGTAGTCGAAGTTCAAATAACAGATATTTACTTAGAAGTAAGAAAATGTGCAATAAATCAATAATAATCTTAATAATCTATCAATAATAATAATCTTTGTACGAAGACGAACTTTTGATACATAAGTTGCAATGGTAGTATCTTCTGATGGCATCGACTTAAAAGTTTTTTTTTTCACAGCTTCAAGGCATCGTCGTTCTAGATTAATCTAGATAATATTTGGTATGTATTTCAACTTGATCCCTCCACGCATTCCTGAGTAAAAGGTATTAACAAACAGATGGACAATGACGTGATACTATAAGGATTCCGTTTTTCCTTTTGAGGTACGGAACCCTAAAAATCAAATCATCAAAGATCCATAATGGACCATGTCAATGGATCTACTTAGTGATGTCAAAAAAAGCGATTGCGCAAGCGCATCTCCAGTTCTCAATATAAATAAGTACAAAGAATCGATCACAATACCCTATATGCCATAACACGGAGCATTGTTCTCCATTTTTAAAAGTAAAAGGTCTTGTTATAATTTCTACAATATCAATTATTATGTATCATTTTTATAAATGGTAATTGTATCGGCGAGAATGAGATGAGAATCTCCCACTCCCACTATTTCAAAGCGCAGCGGGATATTTTGTTATTTTACTGGCAACACCGGAACTGCGTTCGACTGCTGGGTACGATTCCCGTTGAATGCAAATGGATGACGCGCTATTTGCGTGCGTATATGCATTGGTCTGTTTCTATGTCTGTTGGGTGTTTCTATGTAAAATATGCAATTGCTTGACGGCAATAGGCTCGCCCTATAACAGGGAACCGAAAATTATAGTTGTGATCGAAAGTCAAATATGGATACTAATACACTTCTGTCTATCCCTCCAGGGATGAATCTATACTATTATATAATTGTAAAGTGGTCGTGTCTGTACATTGGAGATATTTAAAAAAAAATACTTGGGTTATGTTATGTTAACGATACTGAACACGAAAATATTTTTTTTTCATTTCCTGTCTGTTTGTCTGTTTGTTTGTTTGTCCGCGATGGACGCAAAAACTACTGGACCGCTTTTGATGCGGTTTTTTTTTGTTAGAAAGGGCTTACTCAGACTTAAAATCTTACGTTTGTTTGATCGCAATCGGTTGAGTAGAACCGAAGATATGAGCAAAGGTCGCGTTAACCGAGATGCACGCGGGCGGAGCCGCGGGCGGAAGGCTAGTACAGTATATTATAATTGCTCGGACTTATATCGTGGACCTAAAATGTGCTCTATAGATACGCGCAGTACACGTTTCTTGGGTGTCTTTTGAGGATAGCACGGGGTGCTACTGCGGTGGACGAGCTCAAATTCACCAAGCATAGATTATTACAAAACGATCCGCAGACGCCAGGGCCTCATTTGCCACGTGATTTAGGTCCAAGATACGTGTCCCGAGGTATATCTAAGTATCTATGATGTTTATCCGAATTTTAGAATCTAGAAAGTTAGCTAAACAATGCTTATTTTGGATGTAGACAGCGCTATGTAGATGTTAGTGTACAGACAGATACTTGTCGCTGACTATACAAACATCGTTAGTTTTAATAAATCTACATGGTGTCAATATTGTTTAAATAGCAGTAACACCAGCACCGAGACCGCTTCAGAAAGTAGTGGAGGACTAATTAAACCTAATTGACATGAAAGGGTCAACGTATCTTGTTAGTTTAGTAGATTAACCGGCCATTCGTAGAAAAATGTGTCGTGACACAGAACTAACACAGTTTTTAGAAAGATAATATAAAAATGAATCGAATAACATCAGACAGTTACATCTACACTAATATTATAAAGAGGAAAGATTTGTACCTATTTTTGTTTGTTTGTATGTTTGTAATGAATAGGCTCCGGAACTACTGTACCGATTTCAATCATTCTTTCACCTATAGAAAGCTACACTATCTGGGAGTAACATAGGCTATATAACATCACGCTACTACTAAAGGGAGCGGAGCAGTGAGCATAAATGTCAATAAATCGGGCAGATTTCCATACATTAAAGTTGGACCGGAATCCGAATTCCACGCGGGCGGAGCCGCGGGCAACAGCTAGTATATTATATACAGCCCAGGCTCAGCCTCAGATACATGGCTCGAGTACGTGGGACCTAATACAATGATTGGTGTAATGTGCGTGTTAATTCACCTCTGCCTAACCCTCCGGGGATAAAGTGTATGAATGTGTTGCTGACCGCAAATCTCGAGAACAGCTGAACCGATTTCGCTAATTCTTTCATTAGAATATTCTTTGACGTACGTGGATGGTTTTTTACGCAGAGAAAAATTACCTTACTACTTAAGGGAGCGGAGCAGTAGCCTTAATGTCAACAAATACGGCAGATTTCCATACTTTGCGGACCTATAGATAACTGAAAGGGGTAATACAGGACTTCGAAATGTACCGGAGATCAAAATATGCGCACTTTTAAGTAAATAGATCTGTAACGAGACCTTTTAACCCTAACTTTAGATTACATTATCTATATAACATATATAGTACCGTAAAATATGGTGAATAGGGATCAAAGGGTGAATAGGGATAAAATCGTTGTTAGATTTTTTTAATAATTTCTCTCCCGAATTCCAAGTATCTAACCAGTGGGGTGAGCACGAACAACTATCGTAATCGTATCGTGAACGTAACGAGAGCAAGGAGCATTGCGATTGGCCGCCTGTCTGAAGCCTGCCAATCGCAATGCTCCGTGCTATCGTTACGTTCACGATACGATTACGTTAGTTGTTCGTGCTCACCCCACAGATATTATTGATAACTCTGCTCATTATTACATTGAACTAATCCATAATTTCACTTGAAAGAAAATAACTACAGAATTCAGCTGACCATTTTATCTCTATTCACCCATTGATCCCTATTCACCACATAGTACCGGTAAGACTTTTCTTTCTCCTATCTGCCCCCTACCTAGACAAGTGGCAATTCGTTGGCCCGGCGTATTGTAGAAAAGAATGACGAATGTATGGGATTTACGTTAACGACAGTCGTCGACAACGATAAAATACATATTAAATAAAAAATAGTGAAACTTAATCACATTTGTGCACGAGTTTCATTACGGCTGTTGTAATAAATAATAATATAGCTACTTGTGAAATAATAATACAAATACGTACATTACTTTGAGACGATTTTTCAGAAAAGATACAAAATAACCGTAAATTTTAGGTATCCATAAACACCGAGCGTTATCGTTATAAAAAACCGGTGCAGCGCTCAATAAATTATTAATATTAGCATTATTATCATAACTATCTGTCATATAATCTATTATTTATTATTATTATTATATAATGAGTAACGTGCAACGTCATTGACCAATCTTATCTATAATCTTGATACTTCATTCGTAATAATCATCAAAATTTTGATTTTATAATTTGAATGTCATTAAATCACTAGCCCTACCCAAGACCTGATTCCGGGGCCCTCATAGCAGGTGTGATAATTTGGGGCCCCTGAATCGGATCTTGCCAGTACACCTGCTGATTAACAGCCAAGGCTTTAATAAACCTTTCGTCTCAGTTTCGATGGCAGTCGCTCCCACAAGTCAAGATAAGTAAGTTACAAAAATAAAAATAAGAACGGACTACCAGAAAACCGAAACTAACGATATGATGATGATGAATATATTTAAACCATTGACACACATCACGATTTTAATTTGAACAAACAGCAGTTTTAATTTGTAGATAAAAAAATTGCCACCGTTAGTCCAACTTTCGGAATATATTTTCTTAAATTAACGAAGACGTCAATTCACAATGCAACGACATGCCGGCAACTAAAACATTAGCAAGACCTACATTTTAACTATACACTAACAAAAACCGCATACCTACACTTACTTGCATTATCCCTCTTTACAAATTCCTATAAATAACAACACTATAGAAATTCACATCACTAGACACTGCACAGATTCACTGAACACGTCGAAAAGAAAAAAAAAACATTCGAATTATTTGATTTTTTTTTCGATAGTTGTCGGTTTTCGCGCGTCACTACACGTGTGGTCTCGGCGCGGAGTTTACCGTCACTGATTTTAGAATGTGAAGTGGGGAGTGTTGCTACGTTTTAGAATTAAATTTTGCTCGGTTTTAACTAATTTTATGAGATAAAATTGTTTGTTAGGTATGTTAATATAGTTATCATATCATAATTTGAGGGTGACATCCTCTACTGGAAAAATAAAAAAAAACAAACACATTTCTTTGATAATAAGAATTTTACAGTGGAGTGAAGACTGACTCCAAATGCCCAGAGTGCATAGCGGCCGAGGACACCAGCCTCCACCTGCTGGCCGAATGCCCCATGCACTCGCTTTAAAGATCGGAAATAATGGGAACGGACAAACGAGGATTAGATGACCTCGACGATCTAAGGTGGGACAAATCGTAAGTTTTTGCAAGGAAACAGGTAGGTTCCGTAAGTTCTGAACGCATTGCCGGACATCCCATATCCTAATATATATTATATAGGGAAAATTGGTGAAATGAGTGAAACAGCCTACAACGGCGTCCCCTGCTGGCATTAAGTTATAATTTCTTATGTCTATTTCAAGAAATAAATATGTGTATGTTTGTTTATAAGTCTCTTTATAATAAGGGATACTGTTGTCGAAATAGCCTTACACGGTTACAATACAAGAGCCTTACAAGCCTGCAGGAATATTTAGCCCTCTTGAAGAGGTCTAATAGCCTTAATAGGCTTTTAGCCTGTCAAGATCCATAATTACGAGACTTTTAGCCTTACAAAAACGGTAAAAGCCCTTGGGAGCACAATTTAGATATCGTGGTAAATAACTTTCTTGCTTTTTTATATAAAATTCTAAGCATAATTATTTCACATCAAGGACAAGAAATCTGCAAAGAGTAAATTATTTAGTTAGGTATACCTAAATATAGTACCTAACAAGTATAAAGTCATTATTTTCGTATTAAACCGTAATAATTGACATAATTTACGGTTATTTATTGGTTATAAACTATTGTTTACGATTATGTTTAGGTAGAAATTTGTATACCTCTCAAGTTATAATTTTGCTAGCTTACTCCATCTTGATATTAATCGACGTTGATTGGTTATAATTTCTGTGATTGCTTTTGTAGGTCGCAGAGATATGCTTTTATTAGAATAATTGAGTTGGGCCGATTCTAGGGATGTATAGGTCCCACCGAGAGCCAAGTTCAGTCAATGCCTATTTTTTGGCCTCGAAAATAATCTATAGTACATATAAAATTATTTATTCCGACTGACTGACTGACTCATTCATCAACGCAGAGCCTAAACAACTGGACCTACAACTTGAAACTTGAAGTAGATGTTTTTTTCTATTGTGAGCAGGCACTAAGAAACATTTTACGGAATTATTTTGACTAAGGGGGAAAATAAGGGCCATACAAACGTTCATCCCTGTTAAGTATAGGATATTTTTAAGAATTCATTCCCGGGCGAAGCCGGGACACGTTCCACTAGTTTAATAATAAAGTTAAATAATAAATCGTTATATCCTAGTGTCCTTCAAAATCTCCACTTTTAATGTAAAATTTTGTAACTGGTATCACCAGCGTGGTCACATAGACGTTAAATAATAATTACTTATTTAATAGACACCGCGTCGTCTGTCTCATAAAACTAGTTAAGTTTTAAAATAAACTCGAAATCTAGTGGAAAAGTTGATATTGTTGGAAGTTACGCGAATCTTACACATCATGCGTTGGTAGCTTAGCGGTTAAGGAATCGGCCTTACAATCGAAAGGTCCCGTGTTCGAATCACTACCGACAACGTGAACCCATTCCTAAGGGAGCTTTTATGGAGAACCTGGTATGGTACAGAGATTAGGTTGGACCTTGGGAAGGGACACGTCAATTTGTCTTCACCTCGCCTCGCCTACCATGTTACAATGGTGGCACTCAGCTTGACGGCCTCATCAGATGCATTTTCACGTCCCGCTTAAAGGACCCGGGACTGTAGGAAGAGGGGTAATAATCCGTAGACTTTGTAGGCGGGTGCAAAGACAATATATAAATATAATTGTGTGTGTTGTGTGTGTATGTCATATATATAAATACCAACTAAGTGGTATAAAAAAAATTAAAAAAATTGTATTGTAATAGCTGTTAAGTATGTTTGTATAAGTAGTAAGTAAGGTTATATAGTTATTTTATATACCGTCAATTTAAGTAAGAAATCATTATTCTGTCCTCCGTAAAGAAAGAGAACTAGATGCCGACAAATTGCTATGCAGTTTGGCAACTGATGACTATTGTTAACTTGTGTTCATTATGAAGTAAAATAAATTAAAAAAAAATGTATTTGCGGGGATATATGGCTTAAAAGGGTTGTCTCAAAGTATACCGCGGGCAAAGTCAGGGAGGGTCGACTAGTATTCAATATATAGTGTACATGTCCTCTAAGTTATCGTGAGGTAATTCGATAACATTCATTAACACATATCGTACTATCTATTAACCTTGTACGGCAACACGAACCATGTGGATCGGATCGTTTCATTGGTGACTTGAAACGATCCGTTTTCACGTCACCAATTTGTTATATTGTAGGTGGTTTACAGGCCGGCAAACTTCTTGATTATAGATTACATGTAGTTTTATATGTCGCAGCTAATTGAACGGCGCCGTTTATTTAATAACCTGGGCAGTTAATTAAGCGGCTGATTCTATCATCGCACCTCTCGCCACAGGCAGGGAATTCATACTCACACATTGCGTCCGGAAACGGTGCGCACTGTACGGTATGAAAGGCACTTCATCCCACGCACACTCAAGCTGTGGAATGAACTCCCTGCGGTGGTTTTCCCAAGCAATTACAATATGGGGTCTTCAAGAAGGGCATTAGAAGGTTTCTTCAGGGTCGGTAGCGCGAGTGTGACGCCCCTGGTGTTGCATACGTCCATAGGCCACGGTGACCGCTTCCCATCAGGTGGGCCGTGTGCTTGTCTGCCAACTAAGTGGTATAAAAAAAAGCTAGTTGCCTTCGACATGTACATATTGTACATTCATTATGCATTCATTAAAGTAAAACTAACTTTAACGTTACAAACACACTCCAATTGTATTTATTTCTACATACATACGCTAACGCCTATTTACTTCCGAGGTAGGCAGATACAACTGCCCGCCGATTGACTCTATCCTTAGGTACATATAAAACTAAAACCCGACTACTTAAAAAATCGTATGCCACTTTTCCTTAGAATAGCATGTATGTATCGTTTTATTATAGTAAGTGGCATACGACCACGGCTATCCTAGATATTTTCTTTTTCTTGTTTTAGTTTTAAACTTATTTTTTTATTTATTTTATTTTGGGGCACCCAACAACTATAATTTATGCATATTTGAAATGTGCTAATTGAGCTCTTTAATTTGATATCATACACGGCATATTTATCTCAATTTATTTTTTCAACACAGTACTTTATGGCCGCTAGAGGGCGCCACATTAGATTTAGTGACACGTCATATAGCCTATAACCAGCGGACGATCAAGACGATTCTAACGATATGCTATATGTCCAGTTCTAATAAGTAGTTGAGCAGCTATGAGGGAACGAACGAACATACATACATACATACATACATAGCCTGTCAAAATTATAACCCTCCTTTGGCTTCGCCGTAGTCGGGTAACTAGACTAGCTTCATTGAACAGAGAAAATGTAGCCTCAATAAAATCCATTGAGTAAAGCGTGTTAACCTTTTTCAGTTTTAATTCAAATCCATAAAATCCGATTTAACACACATTATTTTCTTCTACCTATAACGGTGGCTCCATTCTTTACATTTCATTCACAGCTCACGCCTGACATGCTTTAGAAAAAAAAAACTAGCCACCACGACGCTGGAACAGTTAAAATTCTAGGCTACAATTATTGCTATCATTAATCCCTTATAGATAGAAGGTAGGCAGTTCTAGGAATGCCTTTGATACAGCCCGGAGGTCGCGTTCTTGCGTGGGTATAGTAATTAGGTACATCCTACTAGATAAGTGGGTATTTATAGATGTAACTATTTAATTGCTACAACATTACGTACAAGTCCTAAAGAGGAGATGGCGAGAAGACAAACGCAAGGCGAGACGACCCTAGCCAGATGGACTGACGACCTGAAAATGGTGGCTGGGATAGACTGGATGCGGAAAGCAGAGCGCAACACCAGGGGAATAACACTCGTGCTGCCGACCCTGTTATAACAGAGAGCATCTGTGCCGTCAGCGCAGAAGACAAAGCAGGACTTGAAAGAAGCCTTTGGTCTTCCCACTGCCCGCACAAAAACTCACCAGTGAGCTCTGGCCACTCTACTCATCGCCGGGAACACAACACGAGGTTATTATGGCCGCGGTATTCGGAAGGGCGGTACTTCCCCAGTCGGACAGCAATTGTAATATTTATATTACTCGGGATATTAATCTTGACCTAAAATGTTCTCAAAATGTGCTCTATACACGCAGTTCACGTTTCTTGGGTGTCTTTTGAGGATAGCAATTAGCACGAGGTGCTACTGCGGTGGACGAGCTCAAATTCACCAAGCATAGATTATTATAAAGCAATCCGCGGGCGCCAGAGTCTCGTTTTGTCTTGCGATTTAGGTCCAAGATACGTGTTCTGAGTCCCGAAGTATACATAGAAGCCATTGGTTATTATTATATTCTAGAACCTTTTCAGCTAATAACACGAGAGCACTCAAGCAGTGACGTAGCTGCTCAACTCGCGACACATAAGAAGTCCCACTTGTGGAAAAGAGCGCGCTCGAATCAAAGCGCTCTTGTTCTCGTCAAAGACGTTGTGACATCCCTAGGTATTAGGTCCCTAGGTATCTAGCTTGAACATTCTGTTTGTGTCTAAAATAGCGGAGTAGGTGGATGCTGACACCTCTGTGTGACAACTGACAAGCGATCGTGGGTTCTTGGTTGGGAAATGTTCTCGGGACACGAATCTTGGACCTAAACGCGGGACAAATGAGGGCCTAGCGCCCGCGGATTGCTTTGTAATAATCTATGCGCTCCTTCACCGCAGTAGTGCCCCGTGCTATCCTCAAAAGACACCCAAGAATCGTGTACTGCGCGTACATAGCACATTTTAGGTGAAAGATATATGTGCCGAGCAAAAGGTAACCCAGTGTCTGGTAAAGAGAGGCGCTAACTGACGGTACAGGACACGGCAAAAGATTTTTATGTGACAAATAGAAATAGACTGTAATAATACCCACCTCACCGGAGCAAACGGTGAATGGATCAAACCAAATACAATCACACTGTGTTCCTTCCTTACGAAGGAAATATCTGAGACTTGTGACGGCTTTGGAGGCCAGTGTCATGCTCAGCTTGGGCTCCCGTTGTGAAAGTGCAAGGAGACAACCTTAAGCCACTAGTCACTAGTGTCGAGAGTCGACCAGTCACCTGCTGCCTTTTAAATCTGCTTCCACCAGTCTTCTTCGTCGAGTCAATGTCTCATTTTTTTTTTTTAAATTTTGTCGGTCCAATATTTGGCGACGGCTACAGTATTGTCCGTTGCCCTACTCAGGTCTTCGATAGTACAGATGGAAGGGCACAGTGAGCAAGAGAGCAAATGCAGCATGGACCGGGATGAGGCCTCACAGTCGCAGCTTCTACTAGTAATAATGCATTTAAATTTCCGTGTTTATAATACGTGGCAGCATTAATAATAGCAATAAATGAATGCGTGCAAGTCTGCATAACACGAGTCTAACTGAGCGGGTAATTGCTCGACAGTTTATGAGTACTTTTGCACTGTTATTATAAGATTAACTAGCGGGCTATAAGCGTCATCTGTCGACTGCTGCGTGGAACTCTGATCCTGTGATTTTTTTTACACAACTTAGTTGGCAGACAAGCACACGGCCCACCTGGTGGGAAAAGATTACCGTAGCCTAGGAACGAGTGCAACACCAGGAGAACCACACTCGTGCTGCCTACCCTGTAAAAACACAGAGTTTATGTGACGTAGTGCCGTCAATTTATCCATAAACCTCGGCAGCCAACTTGATGCAAGTCATTCGATTCGGCAGTCGGCGATTAATTTACTTAAGGCGGATTAAGACCAAATGAACATAGAGCCAAAACTAGAACAAGAGTATTCTTTTTAAATATTTTAGTGTAAAATAGACCTTGTTTTCAGCGTTTAAATAAGAATGAACAACGAACGAATGTTCTAATACTGTTTACATTAATAGAATTTGACGTATAAGGGATAGATTGAGCATTCGCTCGTCTCAAGTAAATCAACCTTTAGCCTGTCTCTCATGATATAACCCGCGCCACGTATCTTGGACCTAAAATGTGCTCAAAACGTGCCCTATACGCTCAGTACACATTTCTTGGGTGTCTTTTGAGGATAGCACGGGATGCTACTGCGGTAGACGAACTCAAATTCACCAAGCATAGACTATTACAAAGCAATCCGCGGGTGCTAGAGCCTCGTATGTCTTACGATTTAGGTCCAAGATACGTGGCGCGGGTTATACCCTAATTAGGCCTAGTGTAATAGACATGGTTTAACAATTGCGCAATATTAGACTAGCTGTTGCTTACTGCTCCACCATTGAAATACTGTAACAGTCGTTACATTTTTGATTCAGAAGTGGGATCATTATCCGACACGGGTGGAGCCGCGGGCATAGTCTACTAAACCGATAATTTAAAGCACATGGCTTAACAGCTGCACAATGGTATGATATCTGAAATTTCCGCGAAAGTTTTACATAATATATTAATGCAATTTTAGCTACTTATAATAATCAGATTATACAGGGCGTCCCACGGCGATGCCACATGGAGGGAAAGTACCTTAAATCCTTAAGTTAGCTCATTTTACTTAAAGGAGACATCATTTTATTTTTAAAAAGAAACGAAACTGCATTTAAAGATTTTTTTAAATTCGCTTGCCACATCCGGTAATCGAACCGACTAAAATCCGAAAAAGTAACACCCTGTATTTTTATGGCATCAATCGATAGTGTCAATCATAAGGATCAAATCTCTCTAAGAAACATGGTAAATTAAATGAAAGGAAGTCCTTGAAATCTAAAATTATAAATTCAATTTGGCAAAATAAAACACTTTAACTCAAAGTTCATCCATCCATCTGATACCATATTAACAATAAAATTCCATATTTAAACTACTTTTTTTTTTTATCGTGCTGACACCGCTGCTGGTCAGCAGTAGTATTTAGGTATGTCGAACTCAAACCGACTAAAACCGCACGCCGTCTAAATTAACAGGTTATAAGTTGATCCATAGGGCAATTCTCTTGCCATTTTCGTTGCACAGGGTGCTTGATTAGAAACCTGCACGCGGTGTACCGCGTACAGGTTTCTAATCAAGCACCCAAAAATAACTACCAACCCTACCTACACATACCTCATGCAGATACCCAATAAAGTTACATTCTAAACAGGTAACAAAGTTCATTCATTTAGTACTCATTTTACTAAATAAATTTTATCAAAGATATCTCTAGTGTTGATACCTTGTGAGAAATTCTTACAAGGTGTCAACACTAGAGATATCTTTGATGTGTTGATACCTTGTAAGAAATTCTTACAAGGTATCAACACTAGAGATATCTTTGATTTGATTAGAAACCTGCACGCGGTGTACCCTGTGCAACGAAAATGGCAAGATAATTGCCCTATGGATCAACTTATAACCTGTTAATTTAGACGGCGTGCGGTTTTAGTCGGTTTGAGTTCGACATACCTAAATACTACTGCTGACCAGCAGCGGTGTCAGCACGATAAAAAAAGAAAAGTAGTTTAAATTGGAATTTTATTGTTAATATGGTATCAGATGGATGGATGAACTTTGAGTTAAAGTGTTTTATTTTGCCAAATTGAATTTATAATTTTAGATTTCAAGGACTTCTTTTCATTTAATTTACCATGTTTCTTAGAGAGATTTGATCCTTATGATTGACACTATCGATTGATGCCATAAAAATACAGGATGTTACTTTTTCGGCTTTTAGTCGGTTCGATTACCGGGTGTGGCAAGCGAATTTTTAAAAATCTTTGAATGCAGTTTTGTTTCTTTTTAAAAATAAAATGAAGTCTCCTTTAAACAAAATGAGCTAACTTAAGGATTTAAGGTACTTTCCCTCCATGTGGCATCGCCGTGGGACGCCCTGTATAGCGATTTATTACTTGTTTGTTTGTAAATTCACAATAATCCTGACGTTGCGGTTACTTTACAGCAGAAATAGTCATAAGAAAGATTAAGGATGGATTTAAAAGCGAAAATCCGTTCAACGAAACTGAATTTTCACGTTTTTATTAAATAAAATCCATTCTTTTTCAATTGATCTGGGTTCCTACTTTTGGAGAAAGCTTTTTTAAGATGATGAGTGAGACGAACATTACTTTCATTATTTATTTTTATTCTACTAAGGAGGTAGACTAGCACACGGCCCACCTGATGGGAAGTGGTTACCGTGGCTTATGGACGTGTTCATAGTCTGAGAGCTGGTACGATTTTTTGAGTACCTTCTTGAGGCAAGCTGAAAACTTGTCACACAACTCTCCTGTTATACCCCAACAAGAAACTGCAGACCTGGCTGGTGGGTACGGGGGCTAAATCAACTCCTGATTTTAAAAAAAATTAAAAAAAAATCACAAGACCTGTTTGAGGCAATTATGCATTTTTTTATAATGTCGTAGTTTAATGTGTAAGGAATACATTTAAAAAAAAGACAGGCGATTTGGTGGGGTCTGTACCATTGCCAAGCGGGTTCAAAGGTAATTTCCCAAAAAAAAGTTTAATTGGTAAATCGGTATGTGTTTTCATAAAAAGTCGCTACTAGATTGTTTACCTTTCTGCCTTTAGATAAGTACCAAACCGATTGGAGTATAGATTTATTCAAGAAAAAAAAAAAACAATTTTACGGAGATAAAGGATTTGTATACGGCTAGAAAGGTCAGCGATAGCCGCTAGCGACTTGCGACGTACCAGTAGTAGTGTATTTTTATTTTTTTGCAATTTTAAAATCTGTAGATGCCGTTTACCACGTTTATTGATTGTAAATAATATCTAATTATATTCTAAAAAAAAAATAGAACTCACCCGATCAGAAATCGCCTCTTCCATTTTCCCGCGCTTCAGTCCCGGTGCGCGGATCACGTTTGCCGGTGGCGCCATCACAGTAGCTGCGGAATGCGGCGCACCTCCATTCCCGCTCCCAACCGGTATATAACCGGCCTCCATGACACTATCAGGTACTAAACATTTCAGCCACTCAACAACAGATGGCGCTGTTTGCCATTGCACGCTAGATGGCGTTGTTAAATTTTTTCACAAGATTTTTTTATATTTTTATAATAGCACTACGTAAACAATACACTATAAAATGCACTAATTCAATTCACTGTATGCAATAATGGACGTATTTTGAGTCACTAGCCATTTTTTGAGGAACTGGTTTTGGGCACAGCACTTTTTCATTTATTTTATCAAACTTTTGAGCATATTTACTGAACGGAATGCGTATTTTTTTTTGACACTTGAAAACACTATTTTTACACTTATTCTCTCATATTTTCCTTAAAACCAACACTTTTGATTTTTGCTAACTATTTTCCTTCACATCGTAGGCTTGTTCACAGGTCGGATGTTCGACATATTCTGAATTTCGGAACGTTGTCTCACTCACCGCTCCATCTGTGAAAGAGACAGAAGACTTTGAACAATAATTGACAAAACAACACAATTGTACAGGTTTTACATCAATAAACAAGTAGGGTGAAATGACCAATTATCGACTTAGGTGAACATGGACAATACATTTTTACAACACACCTGCTCATAACAGTGATATTATTTTACCGCAATTAAGCACGGAATGACACCTATTATAAAACTGTGACTTTTTCATTACTATTATTCACAAAAGTGAGTTATAGATTCTTTTTTAAATTTTATAGGAAGTGTCTATAATTGTCTATGTTCTTAAAAAAGTTTTGATACAAAAAATAACGTGTTTAATAGTACGAATAAATTAATACGCCTATTATATGGTGATTTGATGCATTTTCGTATTTAAATAAATAATTTCAACTTGTAATACTTGTGTAATAAACAAAATTTTCGCTCAAATTTAACTTTTTTTTTTCTCTAAGTACAGAAAAAAAAAAACAGAGTAAAAAAAGTTAAGTTCAAACCTCATTTTTTTTTAAATATGGTCGACCGCCATTGTTAAATGCGCGCGCATAGGAAAACGAATTAATTTGTAGTATTGTTTATTTAGTATTTGTAGTATTATTTTATTCGCAAGTGTGTTGTAAAACGTCGTATGGCACGTGTGAGCATGATGATTACCGTCCTCGGCTGTATTAAGACCCTCGCCTGGCGGCTCGGGTCTCAATGGCGCCTCGGCGGTAATCACCAATGTTGCTCACTTGTACCATAATGTACTATTATTACTTCCTACATTCTATTATGTAATAATGAAAAAGTGTGAATATTTTAATCAAATCAATTGAGTAATTCTCATTGATCGGATGCCCGCATAATACGTAATTTTCTACGTAACTGTTTGAATGAATTAGCGTAAAATGAAAATACAAATTTGTTACGAAATTATGCGGTGAATAGCTTTTGAGAGTTATGAGAATAATTATTATATAAGGTTACGATAATATTATTTCATTGCCGGCCGGCAATGTGACTAAAAAAACTTATATTTTGTGTATAAAATTTTTGCATAATAAACTGAAATCATTGTTTATTCGTACTTCTATTGCAACTTGCAATCCTAGCTCTTCTTCGTGTCTTAAGTATAGGAAAAAAGCTATTTAATGACTTCGCAGATTGAATTATAATAGTAATACTAACTTCCCTATCATAAATTAAAAGGAAATTACTATTTTCCTTGCAGACATTCAATTTTCATGACTTTGAATTCACATTGTCATGAGAACTATACTATGAAAACAATGTCATAATTCCAAATATTTATGAATTTCGTTCAATTCCCGCTGAGTGCAAATATTTGTATGCATGAATATGATGTATTACAAAAAAAACTTGAGTAACTAGCATCCATAACAGAAACTAGTTAGGCTATGCTTACTATGGGTCTAGATTCTAGATTGTGTTGTTTAGAATGTTGTAGGATAATTTCTGTGTGAGTTACATTCATCACATTCGACCTGTTATAAGAGTCAACAGGATATCATACACTAGGGACCTAACTCCGTATAATTCTATTGTTCGGGACTTGCAAAACTGTGACGTAGTGGTAGTCATCATAGAATAGCATCACGCGATAAGACATTACAAAAGGCACAACAGCCACAAAAATAATAACATTTACAGTTATGACAACCAAGTCACCGTTACTTGTCTTCTTGTATTAAGAAGTGATTGTGAATTAAAAGTGAAAGCATTTGGAGCCATGAATGAGGCCTATTGTGATGTTCAAATCTCAGGTTACGCAAATATTTATGGCTAGCTGATGCCCGTGGCTCCGTACGCGTGATTGTTGGCTATCGCGATTTTCTCCGATTGTAATCAACCAATTGCAACCAAATATGGCAGATTTGATGTCTGACCAAGACTTTTCTAGTAAACATCACAATCCGTATAGTAGTTTTTGCATACCTCGTGAACAAATAAATGTAGATTAAGGTTTCCAAAAAGAAATATTCTTGGTTTTTTATTAGGTACTTCCATTTAACACAACTATTTTTTGTTTAATCTCCATCCAATGCAATCACGACCGAAATACAATTTTATGATAGAAGAAACTTGGCAATATATCCAAGCAGTGTAAAAGAAATTAATTACTACGTTTTGTTTATAACTCATGCTAAATTATAGATTGTAATACTGAGATAGTCTCAGGCAATAGGATTGATTACTATTTTAAAATACAATCCCATTTTTTTTGTATTCTCACGTACTTTGGAGACTGTCTAAATGCCTGCACCTACAGCCGCGTGGTGTAGTTTTCCCGGTCACATTTCCCAAATTTTTCTTTCTCGTAAAACAATTTACAAGAAAGAACATTGGCATCGTAATCGCTTTAATCGATCGATTTATTATATCGAGGCAAAATTAATGAATACATTTTTAGGCCACTTTTCATTGAAATCATGATCGTTTTTGACATTTACGGAATTCATAGTAAATTGAGATTGAATTCTGAACATCTTTTTAATAGGATTCGGCCTTCTATGCTCAGCATCAAATTACAAAAGTATTAGATTCCGATAGCCAACAACAAGCATACTCACCCTACGTTACATTTTTATCGACAACCAAGGACTAAAATATTGTCACAGCGAGAATTTTCACACTGATACAGGAAGGGATTGTGTTAACTCGTAAACTGTTAAGTAATTCATCCTATCAAAGGAAACATGAAGACTTAATTTAGTTTTGGCCTTACACCCGTATTCACAAACAATACTTCGCTATGCGTACTACCAAAACTGTGCAAAAAACGACAAATTCTCAGTGCGTTCGTTTTGGCAAGCCTTTTTATTCATTGATAACACTTAAGTAATACTTCGTTGAGGGAACGCACTGCGTTAGATACTGCTCCGTGATGTTTGTGAATTAATTTTACCAGCACTATGCGCTCGAGTACACTATGAGACCTCACAGTATTGTTTGTGAATACGGGTGTTAGTTTATGTAGTATTAGTAATTGAAATGACTAGTATTCCCGTTAACCAGCTAAGCTAAATTGTTTGTGTTAGGAGTGAGTGGCCAGGATTCGAACACGGAACCTCTCGATCGTAAGGCCGACTCCTTAACCACTAAGTTACTGGTGCTTAAACTTCTACTAAAGATCCTTGACGTCGTAGAAATAGACACACCTACGACGTGCCAACGGCAACGGTTTATTAGATACTAGCTGACCCGGCGAACTTCGTACCGCCATATTTTCTGACCCCGTTCCCGCTACATATCTCTACATTTATCAGTGTTTCTCTACAATATTATGCATGTATTATACATATAAACCTTCCTCTTGAATCACTCTATCTATTAAAAAAACCGCTTCAAAATCCGTTGCGTAGGTACTGAAGTCGTTTTGAAGATTTAAGCATACATAGGGACGGACAGACAGCGACAGCGACTTTGTTTTATAATACATATTATGTGGTAATGCCCAAAAATTGAAGGAGGAAAAGCTAGAAGGTGGACCCCGGACTCCAAGATGAGGCACCGGAATCGGTGAGCTCTCTGGACACAGCTCCTTTATAATAATGATAGGATGGGATAATGTTAACGTATAAATTGTGAAAGCGCATACTGAGCCTCACAGCCACAGCATGGGTCAAGTCAATAGATTCGCCCCCTATTTCGTTGGATCCAATACAATGATGGGTGAAATGTAGGTGTTAATTTCACCTGTGCTGTGGAGGGGTTATAGTAAATTCGTCCCAGTCAAAAATAGTGGTAAACTCGTCTCAGTTCATTTAAAATGATATTTAATGTGCGAAAATTCGTCTCACCTTAAAAAGTACCAGTTTATTTATTTGTCATATTTTTATTGCATTGCAAGTATTTTTTTTTTGCCAAACTGCATAGCAATTTGTCGGCATACTACCTCCCCCAGATATACCCCCGGCGATACCTCCCTCGGCTCTGGCGGGGGAGGTATCCGTGGGGATTTTTCGTACGATAAAAGCAAAAAGACATACCCGTCGCACCTCGGCCGACTCAGGGCCATACCTCTCGATCTGGCCCTCTTCCGGTGTGGGGACCACGGAGTCCCCAACTCGCCCCCAGGTCATCTCTGCCTAATCCTCCGCAGATAAAGGCGATTATATGTATGTGCGTATAAATTGTGAATTAAATCATCCTACCAAAGGAAACATGAAAGTCAATTTAGTAATGGCCTTAGTTTCGTAAGTAATCTTATGCCAAGGGTAATGTATGTCAATGGAGTAATGCAATTTGAGTAATGTATATTTGAAGATGTTTTATAAGTAGTAATCTCTATTTAAACAAATATATTAAATTGAAGTGTATGTTTGTAATGTTAAAATAATAGTTTCATAGTGAATGCATATGTATGCGGGTCATGGGTCATTTCATACTCTAAGTGGTCCGGAGTGTAGTATGAATTGCCCCAGAACTCTTTTGGGTGGGCCGTTTCCCACCGCGTATAAATGGCCCAATTATTCACAATACTTGTAACATTTTTTTTTTTTTTACTTTTGTCTACCTTTCTGTTTGTTCTGACTAAACTTCGTAATGGATGTTCCAATTTTGACGGGATTTTCGCTGGCAGATAAGATGAGAGCTGATGCTAAAAGTGCATAACGCATTTTTTACCTAAAACGTATTCTAGGCATATCATATTATTATTACTGCTACGAACTAAATCGCCATTGCGTATAATTATAACGAATAAACAAATTTAAATAAATGATTAAAATTACGTGAACTAAAAGACAAGAAATGAATTGCAAATGACACATAAATGCTAATAATAAATTCATAACAAAACAGATAAAAAATATTAGTAAAAAACACGAATGGCTCGCCAAAAACAAACTGAATAGTAAAAAAAACTAAAATGTATCTGTTCTTCGGATGATGCAATGACTGTATAGTTTCCTTCTAAACAACCTCATCTTCATCCTCATACCGATTAACTAGTTGAGTCTAAAGTTTGCACTTTAAAGCCTGAGGATTTGCCAGAAGCGGCTGCTGTTTAACCTCCCAAAACTGAGAGGAAAGCCCGCAGCAGAGAAGAAAGTAGGAGCCGCAGTAGCAGGTAGAGTAGAGAGTAGAGAGACTAGGTTAGGTTGGTTTTGGGCCCCAAAGGTGCTTTTTTTTTTCATAAAAAAGGGTTCCAGGGTTGATCATGTGCAGAATGTACAGCCGTAAAATGGGGTGAATAGGGATAAAATGGTTGTTAGATTTTTTTAATAATTTTCTTTTTGTTCCAAGTATCTAACCAGATATTATTGATAACTCTGCTAATTATTACATTGAACTAATCCATAATTTCACTAAAATAACTACATAATTCAGCTGACCATTTTATCCCTATTCACCCATTGATCCCTATTCACCCCATAGTACCTACTACTTCTTCTTCATCCTAGCGTTAATCCCAGTCGCATCCGAAGCTTTCACCTCAGAGTCTGGGGTCTGTTTTACCAGCTGGACTTAGTGGACATTACTACTTATAGACTGTCAAAAATAAAATTCTGTCAAAAATTAAAACGGCTCCTGGGTTAGGCGGGAAGAAATTTTGAGTTTCGAATTTGGAACGGGACGCAAGATATTGAATTTTGTCACGGTTCCTGGGTTAGGCGGGAACAAATTTCGAATTTCAAATTTGGAACAGGACGCAGAAACTAGATAAATGAGGAGTATAATGAATTTTTGACACCTATCTATATGCATGAATGAAGCCTAGAAGCATAGCGCGAACGAAATTTGTAAATAGGCTTCTTTACAAATTAAAAAGTATTTGTGACGTGAAGTGTTTCGTTCAAGAATGTCATTGTAGTTTTGCCACAATTTCGTAAGTCCAAACATTGCGTGAAGTTGCGTGCGGTTGCCGCGTATGCTAATATTTGTTACCTGTTAGCTGCGCAAGAGTTGTTTTTGTTAGATACGCATCATAAGACGGTTCTGACTTCACATACGGCGGCGTGATTTACTTATACGTTGAATATTGTGCAGTACCCGGCGTTTTGGTTCCCAGAGAAGTAAAATAGGGCCACCCCTTGTGTTCTCCATCCGAGCGTAAAAATAAAACCCATTAGCTTTTGTCCGTTTTCAAACTCTAACCTATCTCTGTACCAAATTGCATCAAGATATCTTGAAAAATGACGAACTTTCATACAAACTTTCATCCCTATTTCCCCCCTTTCATTCCCCATTTTCGCGATAAAGGTAGTCTATGTCCGTTCTCATGTTTCAATCTATCTCTGTACCAATTTCATCAAGATCGGTTCAGTGGTTTAGGCGTGAAAGCGTAACAGACAGACAGACAGACAAACAGAGTTACTTTCGCATTTATAATATTAGTATGGAGTATGGAAGTATGTAGGTATATGGATGACAAAGTGTTTGCTTGACAGCCATAGAAGTATCGGGAACAATGGCACAGATTTGGGGAGACCTATATCAGTCTGCCCCCCTAGACTAGTGGTAATTCGTTGGCCGGTGTATTGTAGAATAGAATGACGAATGTATGGGATTTGACGTATATAAGACATACGTTGACAACTGTCATATACGTCAAATTACATACATTCGTATTGCTACTTGCCACCCAACGAACAGAAGCGGACCAAGGACGGTTCCTTGGTGTACCCCGACGATAATAGGGAAGGTTTTCGTATCGCCAACAGCGAAAGACGTAGAGGACATATAATCGAAACGAAACTAAAGTGATACGTAATAATAGTTCAAACATGTCGTATTGCGTTGCGTATAAGTAAACAAGTCCTACGAAGGCCGGACTAATTACAATATGAATGCATAAATGTTACGTTATAAATACCGTGAACATACGGTGCGTTACCGAGTTATACGTACATTTCCATTGATACTTGAGTCTATATAACAACTAGCTGTCCCGGCGAACTTCGTACCGCCATATTTTTCCCGTTCCCGCTGCACCTATTTTCTCATCCTTTAAACCTTCCCTGGACACCCACGAATATTTCAAGACTAAAATTAGCCAAATCGGTTCAATCGTTCTTGAGTTATAAAATAACAACGAAAAGTGGCATTGATTTTTATATATTAGATAGATATTTTGTACTCTTTAGGGGCCTCTTTTCTGGAGGCAAGATGGGACACTGTGGTTCTCACACCCGAGGGGGGTCATCGAAACCGGAGATAGCTCTTAGCAGCCGGGGTCAATCCGGTAAATTCCCATACCATTATTCGGAAAATACAAAAAAAACAGGTATATGTGCTACTAGTTGTTGCCTGCGTCTCCGCCCGCTTGAATGTCAGTTATCGCGACTAAACATAGCCTATATCCTTTCCCGAGGTCTAATCTATCTCTGTACTAAATTTCATCAAAATCGGTTCAGTGGTTTAGGCGCGAAAGCGTAACAGACAGACAGACAGATAGAGTTACTTTCGCATTTATTGCTTGAATGTGATATGGGGTTCCGAAATATGCCACGGGCAAAGCCTGCGTTGGCTAGTGTAATCATAAAAGGTCTGTAATTATGTAATAAAAAAATTGTATTTATATTTTTTGTTTGTATTAGTGACGTGTGAACTAAAATATTGTGAGAAAGCATGATATTTAAATGATATAAACACAATTAATACGACATAATTAGATATTTAAATCATAAAAAGACCTCTTCGTTCGCGTATAATGTACAAATTGACATAATTACGTATTACAATGAATTAAGTAGGTATTATAATATTATTATATTACGCACTTCATTTGCAACATTTCTTTAATAACGTAAGTAGAGCTTCTGTCCGACTGTACTGTCAAAATCTCACTTGTAAACGGTACCTAATGTTTGAATGTTTTTTACTCAATGACACAAGAACGGCTGAACCGATTTAAATAGTGCACATAGGTAGTTTGTAACTTGGACTAATAATATCATAAATACCGTTCGAAGGTCAATACCGGTTAAATACAGCTTAGCAAAGCGCGACTGCCGTTTGAGGAACCTTCCCCTTTACCATGAGCAAAAGGATCTCATCTGCCAATCGCTAGTACCCAGTGGCGAAAGGAGAAAATATTGAAAGGGGAAGCCGGTGGGGATAAAGGTATCTCGATCCAGTTCGTCATGTACCATGGACCAATAGGAAAATCGGCAGGAATATGGTTATACGGACCGCACGCCACTGCTAGTACCGGCTTGCAGGTTAGGTTAACTTGGGCTCCAAAGACCTTGATGGGACCCTGCACACACATATGTATATGTGAAAATAATGACTCCCGAAGCTAGCCCCTCCCTAAAACCGTGGGTATTGTATACTAACTCAATAACAGTCGCAAGATGCCATCGATAACTCGATTACTTTTTTTTATCCAGCGGCGCGTGACCAGAGACCAGAAATGTCGGCGAGACGCGAACACTCGCGTTGACAACACTGCATTAGATCCAATGATTTTGTACTAAAAGGCGTAGATACGACATTGGCATTTAAAAAACTGTCATTCAAAACCAGGCGAATTCGTAGCCGACCATATAATTCACACATAACACATCAGCACATCGCATAATATATAATTAGTTAAATACGGATATATGGCAACATTAGGAAGCAGCAATAACATAAAACAATAATAGTAGTCTAAGAAACTGTTGTATAATTATAGGCAGTGCAGTTTCATACACTACTTTGTATAATAATCTCATGAAATCTAATATATAAAATTCTCGTGTCACAGTTTTCGTTGCCATACTCCTCCGAAACGGCTTGACCGATTTTGATGAAATTTTTTGTGCTTATCCGGTATCTATGAGAATCGGCCAACATCTATTTTTCATACCCCTAAGTGATAAGGGTGCAGCGGGAACGGGATTTGAATACCACGCGGGCCGAAAATATGGCGGTACGAAGTTCGCCGGGGCAGCTAGTAATTAATATAATTTGTGTAACCCGTTGTTCTTTTTAACTATAAAACCTTAAGATCTGGAATTTACATCCCTGCATACTACAGGATATACAGAGTAACTTCACTTTTTCATAAATTCAATAAAAAAGAAAGAAATAGTTGAAAAGAGGCTCTGAACATCACTCTACTCTTTCTTATGAAACCAAATATTTTCTACAATATGTATCCAAATAATCTAAAATTTCAGTGTTAAATGAGTGTATTAGCATGACGTGACCTTCTTAGTTTGTAATCGTCCCCTATAAAATTATCTATTAAACTTAGTTTTACTGATTTTTACGGCTGAAAAACGAGCGAATGACCTTGAGCATTTGTATGGTCAAAGTCATTCGCGTATGTAATCACCTTAACTGATCGCGAATGCGCGTCCACAGATTATAAGACAAACTGCATAGAAACCTACTTGATCTAGCTGAAGTTGTATCGTAATAGAACAGACAGCGGGCACAACATCATTTAAGGTAAAGTAAGCCCACCAGAATTGACTAATTTCGATGTTAAAAATCAATCCGATAAGTACACTCATAGTCTAATGTAAATATCTATGCATACGACATCACGCGAACATTAAACTCGTGACGAGTCGGTACAATACTTGATTATCAATTAACATTCGCATTAACTATTCCACGCTTGCCGTATTCCGTGATGTGCGACTACAAGTATTCTAGTGCGCAAATAATTATGTTAAATCTAAGTTTGCTGTGACGAGTATCTAGCCGTGCTTTTATAAGTAGAATAGGGCCACCCCATTATTTCCTGTGGGTGTCGTAGAAGATGAGTAAGGGATAGGGCTGTTCTCCATATTATGCCAGTAAACATAATATTGTATATCGCAAAGTGCCCGTTTGACGGTAATAGACGCGCTAGGGGGCGTTACATGGGACCGAAAATTATAATTGGCGAAGTATAAAGCAAAGGTGAATTAACCTCTGCCTATCCCTACAGGTATATCATTGTATGTGTGTATTTAATTTGACACACACTGACCAAATTAATGATGGATTGAGAAAAAAGGCAGGTCAGAAGTATAGGACCCTCGATCATAGATTACATCAAACCAATCTGCACGCTCCAGGGCATCGTTCCTCTCGTGACTTGGTGTCAAGATATATGTCGATAACTGTACCCGAGTCATATGATCCTTAACACAACAAGAGGTATAATGTATTTAATATTTACAAACGAGGGTTTCCGCACGATATTTTCCTGCACGTAACCATTAAACTATTCAGTTTGTTTGTCACACCATGTTTACAAAACAAAATGGCGGCGCGGCCAGAATGCAAATGATGCATATTATTAATACCATCACGGTAGTTCTTCTCATGAGTGTGAGGCAGTGGTATTTCATATATTTTTTATTTGTTTAAAAATAATATGTACTAGTAACAGCAACTACTAGTATTCTTATTAATTTATCAGCTAAATTGCTTGTGTTAGGAGTGGGTTCAAGTCGGTAGTGTAAAGACCAGGATTCGAACCCGAGATCTCTCGATCGTAAGGCCGACTATTTAACCACTAAGGTACCGAATACGCTTCTTTGATTCTGTATTTGTTAAAGGCAAAAGTAATAGTAGAGATAATAAATCAGCGTTGTACTTGGTTGTCTCTGAGGCTTGCACCTCGGAGCCTGGAGTCCACTTCTACTCCTTTTGGTTTTTCTTATACCGCTTAGATGACAGACAAGCACACGGCTCACATGATTGAAAGTGGTAACCGTGGCCTATGAACGAGTGCAACACCAGGGGAGTCACACTCGTGTCGATCCTGTAAGAACAGAGGGATTCTGTGCCGTCAGCGCAGGAGATTTGAGGAGATATTTAATTTAAAAATGAATTATTGATTCTGTTACTAACTTCTTATGTGTTACTTCGTGCGTGAATCCGACTCGCACTTGGCTGGTGTTGTTTCTTCCATGATCTTTCCAATAAATAAGGTTTATTGTCCAAAAACGTGCTTCCAAATTCCACGCCGTCACAGACAGTATGCACACAAAATATAAATGGCGTTTTGTGGCTGGCCTTCGACACTATTGCGACGTATCATGTCATTGAGTAAGCAGGTCTCTAAAGGTCTCCACGTGATATATTTCTAGGTATTTTTCTTACACTTGTATAGTCGTAAAGAAGCTGTTATTCTGCCATTGCTCCCGGCCCTCCGCATTCAGTCTGACCCAGCCACCTTTTTCAGGTCGTCAGTCCACTAACTGTATATTATATCAGTAGCTGTTGCCTGCGGCTCCGCCTGCGCGGAATTCTGATCCCGTTCATCGCTGATATATAGCCTATGTGTTATACTGATGTATAAGCTATATTATTGTACATTTTCATTAAATTCCATTCAGTAGTTTTTACGTAAAAGCCTCACATACATACATCCATCTATACTTACAAACTTTCGTGTTTATGATATTAGTAGGATAGATCCCTTTTTCCGCTTCGAACTCAGTGTGTGTTTATATTGTACTGTATTCCGTCATTTAATAAAGATATCCTTGTGGTAATATGCATGAAGTATAGTATGAATGGAGGATCCTAATTCCTGCCGGTTTCGCCTCACGGAATTCTCAAAGTCCGTCATTATACCACTGTGAGAATACCATGAGGCGAAACCGGTCAGGTGGAAAATACTACAAATGTCAATTTCATTTTCATCATTTCAGCCATAGGCAGTCCACTGCTGGACATAGGCCAAATGTCAATTTAATATAAGCAAAAACTAAAGCATTTTCCAGGCATTGTAAAGTCCTACTTAAACTCTACATAACAATAGGGTAGGCTTACAAACTGAATTTAATAAGTAATAATTATGTACGCAAACAGTTCCCAACATGTTTAAAAGAGTTTAGTTTTAGTTTAGCAAAACTGAACAAAAGTCCTACAAAATAAACAGGTGTATGTACTGAAGTTGAAAGAACCTTGTTGAACGAACATTAACAATACATAGTAAGCAAACAGGGTGTTTAAAATTCTAAGAGCTAACACTTTGCTTTATATGGCAAATAATTTGTAGCGTATTTTTGGACTCTGCTGCCTATTTTATTTACCAATAATCTAGGCTAGACAAATGGCATAATAGTTAATAGAATAGAATGTATGGGATTGACATATGTTTACCCATCCCATACATTAATACTGTTCTATTCTACTCAAATTGTGCCACTTGTCGAGGCTACAAGTATACTGATAGATAGACAACGGAAGTCAAATAGCGATGCCTGCGGGTACTTTATCCATTTAGTCACGTATCTATCCTTGACCTCATTTTTTACATGTATTTTCTTCATAAAGTGGATGTTTCCACTACAATAACCGTGGAGACATAATTTATTCCAACATTCATTCGTGTATATCTCTTCTTTATGATTCTACTCAATATTATTGAAAGTTCGTGAAGATGTTAGTATCTGCAATTTTGTACAGGGATAGACTAGTCTGGGATAACAAATATTTGGCCGAACAAGAGCCAATAGTGTAAAAAGCTGGCAAATAATTTGCTGCAAACAGTTTGTCTAGAAAGGTTGCACTTGCGCACCAAAACATTGTAAACAAAGCCCAATAATAGGTACTGTTATTTAAATGAATGAAGTATTTTGTTGAGCTTTGTGATATGAAAGCTGAGTCTATGCACTACCTAATGTGTACCTAAGTGTAGTGAGTAGGTCACTACACAAGAAGAGTTTGCAGGTGATAAAGCACGCTTCTCACCGCACAGGCTGATGAAGTACAGTCACCGACAAAAGTAGCTGAAAACTAACTAACTAGCTGTCAAAAATTTACGTGATGTGACAACACATCGAAATAAAATAATTTCAAAGGATTCTATCGCTATTTATTTTAATACCAGTTATTTTATGGGTGAGCACCCACTGGTCCCCTGGAATTCGTCCCCAGTGCCCATTCGTCCTTTCTTAATTTTAAGGTGCCCACTCGACCTCTGGTCTATTTTATAATTAAATTATTATTTATTTTTGTCATTTACTCTGGTCCCTGTGGTTGTGGTACAATCGCGCAGTAAAGGCTTAATATAAATATGATGAAAATAAAACATAAACATTAAGGCAAAGTCATTGCATTATGAATATGATCTCATGGGTCTTTGAGTATGCTGAGTACGAATTTCTTGTCATTTTTGGAATCCAATATGGCCGCCGCGCCTTAGTAAGAAAATTGCTATATGGATATGATTAACACTGTTCCCGACATTTCGCTTGCTTTTTAGCAGTCATGTAATGATCACCATAGTGGTCGTAATGTGCCTTGAAGTGTGAAGATATATTAAAATGCATATATCGTACAGGCTAATTGGTTGACGATCTATCAACAAAAATAAAAAAATAGAGCACAATACATATATTGTAGTTTGAAATAGCGGACATAAATGACATCATTGCATAAAGGATTTTGAGTTTAAGCTTAGCTTAAAGGCTTAACAGTGATCCAAAGCTTCCAGCAGTGGACAATAGTTTGTTGTTGTTTTAAACTCTTGTGGTCAACCTATGGCTCGGTTTGTTTTGAGAGTCTGTGGTTTTAATCCTAAAGTTGTAATCTGTCGTTATGCATGGCATATTAAAGGATACTCCCAGGAGTTTGTACCTTTTTTCTTTTCCGTATCTTCTTCATCCTAGCGTTAATTCCCAGTCGCATCCGAAGTTTTCAGCTCGGAGTCTGGGGTCCGCTTTACCAGTCTTAAATACGAATTTGGCTAGACCTCGATATTTTCCGTGAAGCGATTGCCATCTGACCTTCACAACAATCACAACCCAATGGTAACATTAGGCGATATCGAAGCTTTCCAGCTAGACCGTTGTTTTTTGGACTTTTTAGGGCTCCAACTATCGGTAACGACTGCCATAGATCTTGTGCTCTCCGAGACACGACCAGACAAATGCAAATACCCATATTTCATGCACACAAATATTTGCACTGAGCGGGGATTAGCAGCCGCGTTTACTACCGGTACGCCACAGAGGCTGTCCGTATCTTAAAGACTTAAAATCCTTTACAAATCAAACGTGTTTCTGTCGAAAGGGTTAGAGACAATACAAGTAACTTCAGTAACTATATTGTTTAAAAAACATACAGATAGGACTTTTATTTTAGCACTATTTGAATCTATAATGGCAATCTTCATTCTTTAGATTTTACTTACGCAGCGTACGTACTTACTTAGCAATCATATTAGATTAGGTACGATTAATAGATTGAAAAAAAATCGTCAAGAGGAATAAGCAATAATGGCGGTCTACAAAAAATCCTAAACATCGTAGCATCTAACGCATCGACATCAATGCGCTTGCGCCGATCAGAAACCGTCACCACTATCCGGTCCAGTTAACATCCGAATGACATTGTAACTGTTTGTTTTTACACCAGTTGTATCAAGTTCATGGCTTAGGGGGTAAGCTGGCACGCGTTCATCATCTTTTTAGCCATGTTCCGTATTGCCTCCAAGGCTTTCATCAAGTAATGTATGCGAAGAAACGACACGTCATCCGAATCCATTTCCAGATTTTCCAGCAGTGCGAGGCGGCTCTCAAGCAGCTACTGTGACTGACTGACTGAATCCATACTAATATTATAAATGCGAAAGTAACTCTGTCTGTGTTACGCCTTCACGCCTAAACCACTGAACAGATTTTGATGAAATTTGGTACAGAGATAGATTAGATTGGTAACGATAACCGACATCCACGCGGGCGGAGCTGCGGATAACGGCTAGTCTACTGTATACTTCCGGACCGTCAAAATTTAATTATAGCGTATAGTTTTATCATTAGACGATACCTACTATTCATGTTGAAGGACCGTCGGCGGGCCAGATTTAAATGGTTTCTGGGCCCGGAGCTGGCCCCCGAGCCGTACTTTGCCCACCACTGTCTTAGATTATAATTTTTACTGTCTAGTTTTAAAACCCTAGGCGTGCCACTGTCCTCCGTACCTCCGTTACGACTATTCTGGTACTAAATAGAGCGAGTCAGTAACAATGGTTGAATCAAATTATCCGTAAAGAATAATCTATTCAGTCCCCTTTATAGACGATCTATTTGTTATTGAGAAGTCTTACTGAATAGGAATGTTTGTTTTATGTCAATTTGACTTCATCTCGCTTGATGGTAAGCTGAAGGCACAATCTCAGGAAAGAGGGTCACCATTACAGACATGTACCATGTTACAATAGTGGCACTGAGCTTGACGGCCTCATATCATAAGATTCTTTTTCACGCCCTGCTTGAAGGACTCGGTACTTTGGTCTATAGCCCGGTATAGACTCTGGACTTATAGTCTGGAATAACACACAGGCTACTCTTAAGGGGGTGATCCATTGGCGAGCCGGCGAGCGTCAAACCGCTTTGGTGATCCATTAGCGTACCAAACAGTCTCTCTCATTGTTAGTGTAGTCATGCCGTGTTCCCAGACGACAATAAATTCGCACCGCGGATTTAGAATTTCAAGCATACACCAAGAGCCAGCGAGCAAAACCGTCGGTTTTTAAGTCCGCGGACTTTTAGGTGCTCCATTAGCGGTTTAGACCTTTGGCTCGCGAGTTCGTTGGCGTACCAGCGGTTTTGTTCACCTATGGATCACCCCCTTTACACATAGGTTACTCCACGGCAAATAGTCCAGTAAAGGAATGATTGTGGATGGAAAAGTCGAAAGCAGAAAGGAGAACGGGCACTTTTGTATGAGCTGCGTCCCAACCCTTGTAACAAGTTGCGACTAGTAGTGTAAACATGTTCATTTAGTCTATTTATATGTAAAAATGAAAGATTTTTATCAGAAATTCGTGCAGGTCCAAAGTTATAAGGGTGTAAGTAAAAAATATTTTTTGTGCAATTAGGCTTTGCAGTATAGTTCTACGGTTTTGTATCATTTCGCCGACGGTCATTACAACTACGGTTGACTCAACTAGGGTTAATTCACCTACTGGTTGACATGGTTCATGGTTGTACCGATCACATATTTTTAACAAAAAAAGAGGGGTGTTATAAGTTTGACGTGTGAGTGTGTGTGTATGTGTGTGCGTGTGTGTCAGTCTGTCTGTGGCATCGTAGCTCCCAAACGGCTGAACCGAATTCAATTCTGTTTCTTTTGATCGAAAGATGGTTTAGTCGAGAGTATTCTTAGCTATGTTTCATAAAAATCGGTTCAACCATTTGAAATATATTATGAGGAATGAAAATCAATTCAAAATCTAATCTATTTTCAAATATACCCGTATTGGGTATCAAATGAAAGGTCATAATTTATACATCACGATACAGCAGATTTTCGTTCAGCAGGAAATCGGTTCAGCGGTGGTAACCGCTGAACCGATTTCCATAAAACCTGCTATTATTATAGGTACATAAAAAGCATGAAACAAAAAAAATTAAAAGCAGAAACCAATATTTTAATTTTCTCTTTCTAAATCGATTTGAATAGTTAGCATAATAAATGCTTCAAAAGAACATTATTCACGCTGCATACATTTTTGGTCCAAAATTGAAAGTGCTGACCAAATACGATATTTCGTTAAAACTTGTTCTTATTGGGGCGTCAAAGTTGAGGGACCACTTCCTTCGGTTTTATTTGAGTTCGAAAATCTTGAAAACATACATTTTTTATGACACAAACTATTGAAAATGGATAAAAAATGTCGTGCTACATTGGAAGAATAGTTAATAAAACTAATAAAAATAAACCCCATACTGCACACCGTTGTTTTTCATCTATTTATTTAGGTGCTAAATTGAAAATAAGTAGCGGCCAAAGAATACAAATATGACATTCCGTTAGTCGGGCAGTGGACCCTCAGCTTTGACGCCATAATAAAAAATGCTAATGAGGACAAGCTCTAACAGAATATCATACTCGTATTCTTTGGCCGGCACTTTCAATTTTGGACCTAAATAAATAGGTGAAAAACAACGGTGTGCAGAATGGGGTTTATTTATTATTGATTTTATTGACTATTCTTCCAATATAGAACAATGATTTTTATTCGTTTTTAATCATTCATATCATAAAAATGTATGGTTCCAAGATATTTGAACTCAAATAAAACTGAGAGCAGTGGTCCCTCAGCTTTGACGCCATAGTAAAAAATGCTAACGAGGACAAGCTCTAACGGAATTTCATATTTGTATAGGTACTTTGGCCAGCACTTTCCATTATGGACCTAAATAAATGGACGAAATACAACGATGTGCAATATGGGGTTATTTTTTATTGCTTTTATTAACTATTGTTCCAATATAGAATAAAGTTTTTCATTTATTTTTAATAATTCGTATCATAAAAAATGTATGTTTCCAAGATTTTTAAATTCAAATAAAACCAAGCGCAGTGGTCCCTCAACTTTGACGTGGTAATAGAAAATGCTAGCGAGGACAAGTTCTAACGGAATATCGTATTTATTTTCTTTGGCCGGCACTTTCAATTTTGGACTAAAATGGGTGATGTCCTTTCATTCAATAATCCCAATAATTTATACATATTTGAAATGTACTAATTAAGGCCTTTAATTTGATATCAAACACGGTATATTTACCTCAATTTTATTTTTTAACGCAGTACTTTATGACCGCTAGAGGGCGCCACATTAAATTCAGTGACACATTATATAGCCTATAATAAGTGGACGATCAAGACACTTCTAACAATACCTTACTTGTCCAGTTCTAATTAGTAGTTGAAGAGCTATGAGGGAATTAGTGAATATAAAGTCCGACCAATAAAATAAAAAACCCGTACTGGGGGCGCCAAAAACATCTATGATTATGACAACACCAAGTATAGTGATACACATGTAAAATGCCAATATTTTTCAACACACTTGCTTATGAACAGGCTTTTATTTCCCCGCAATTAAGCACGGAATGACACCTAATATAAAACTGTGACTTTTTCATTGCTTCTTCTTCCTCCTAGCGTTATTCCCAGTCGCATCCGAAGCTTTCAGCTTGGAGTCTGGGGTCCGCTTTTACCAGTCATAGCTACAGATTTGGCTAGACCTCGATATTTTCCGTGAAGCGATTGCCACCTGACCTCCACGACCCAATGTTAACATTAGGCGATATCGAAGCTTTGCAGCTAGACCGTTGTTTTTGGACTTTTTAGGGCACCAACTACCCGTAACGACTGCCATAGATGTCCTTATGGCAACCGGGACCGACGGCTTAACGTGCTCTCCGAGGCACGACCAGACCAATGCAAATACCCATATTTAATGCACACAAATATTTGCACTGAGCGGGGATCGAACCCGCGCCTCCTGCGTAGCGGCCGCGTTCACTACCGCTACGCCACGGAGGCTGTCATGTTTTTCATTGCTATTATTCACAAAAGTGAGTTATAGACTTCTTTTTTTTAATTTCATTAAGTTGCTTTGTTCTTAAGTTTCGATACAAAAAAGATCGTGTCCAATATTACAAACGAATTAATATAGAAAGAAAAGAAAAAGAAAGAACTTGTAGTACGTGTTTAATATACAAAACTTTCACTAAAATGTATTTTTTTTTCTCTGTTAAAAAGTTAAGTTTTTCTCTGTTAAGTTTTCTGGTTAAAATAGAAAAATAGACGCGGCGTGTTATACTGGTTACAAGGACTGGGCACAAATCACAACACAGTAGTATCCGTATAATAGTTTACTGCTTGGAATGGTAAATACAAGTTAGACATACAGTTACACCATGTATAGAACAGGGACCACGCGATATTGTTTTTCGGACTGCATAAAATTCTTGTATTTTATGCCTAACAGCACAGAGATCAAAATAATCGAGCATGATTTTCTTTTTTGCGTTAGGCTTATTTTTCTTAGGCGTAGAAAATACATTTGACGTTTGACCTTCTCTTCGTATTTTTATTACAGAAGATCGGGATATACCTAAAAATGTGAATAATAATTAGTCACAGTAAAATCAGTAGATTAGGCCAATTTCAGTTGCACGTACTCTATGATGTCCTACCCGTCATGTTGACAACAAGGTCCGTGATGTTATTTAGAGGAACAGAGTCCAATCCTTCCTACTTTTTATCCGACAAATACTTTGTTATATTATAAATTACTTTTCTTAACTGGCTTTTAATAGTTTTCGGCATATTACTATAGTTTTGTAGTTTTGTAGCGCTCTCAAACTCAACAACACGCACAATTGACACCACACTGACAGATGACCATAATGACATTGTATAGATTGTTACCATATGAAGAAATTAGTTCCAATAGTTTACCGCAATATGGCGAGGTTTTTTATTTTACTGGTCGGGCTTTACATACATAGTTCATACATACATACATAGCCTGTCAAAATCATAATCCTCCTTTGGCTTTAACATAGTCGGGTAAAAATAGCAAAAATTAATAAGTATTTTGTCATAAAAACACTAATTATTTAAAATAAATTAAATACTTTCTTAGTAACTGAAACCCCCACAACTTTTACCCTGCACGAAATACAGATTTATGTCCATACAAAAAAATAATACACTCATTGAGACCTTTCATTTGATATAGGTCAAAAAGTGTTACACCATATGGGACGAAACGCCCATTCGCCTTTTAACTTAGGAACTTTGTTTGGACTAGTTAGGAGATAAACATACTAAAAGTCCCCACCCCTCCGAGGTGAGCCCGAGGGGGGGGAGCACAAAGAAGGTCCCGTTTTTTGGTCTTTTGCTTAAAACTCGAAAATGCGTGCGTCGCACGAAATTTTGTTCAACTACATATTAAATGCTTATTAAATTCTCTACAAGTTTGTTCTTTGTATGTTGTATCTATCTCCAATATTTGCCTAGCTATGAGCTTCTAAAAGTGGATGATTTTCAAAGTTGTGTTTTTTCCCCTCTGGAGCACATTGTAACGGTACAAATTTACCAAAAACCTTTCTTATTTCGTTTGGATGAGCACCCACAGTATTAAAAACACCTACACAATATTTAAATATAGCACATAAGCTGGGAGTACCTCCACGCGGTGAAGGCGGAAACAGTTTAAAACTGGCTAAAACTCCCAATAATATCTATTAAGATGCCTTCGGGCTTATGTTGTTGTTTCTATTGTGACCTATCGATTATTGTGACTGTGCACCCGGTAACGCAGGGAAGCAGTCACAAAATATTTCGAACATCCGCACAGTTCCAAGAATTGCAACAGCTAGGCTTCAAAGACATTTTATTTCTACACGCCTTCACGGGATGTGACACCACTTCTGCTGCAGTTCGGCGAAGCAAAGTTGGTTTTTGTAAACTCAACTTAAAAAAACCTGAGATCCGTCAAGCCGCAGAGGTGTTTTCGAACCCCACTTCATCGCATGCTGACATAAAAAAAAATGGAAACTTATGCTTTTTAAGGTGGTATGGAGCAAAACAGAAGGAGACCTCTCTAAATAACTATCGCTACCAACGTTTCCTCCAGTCAGTGTCAAACGTCAAACCAGACATTTCCTCCCTGCCTCCAACCGAGGGGGCAGCGATGGAGCACTCTTACCGCACTTACCATCAGGTACAGGCTTGGCTTGGACAGGACCTTTCTCCTGAACTATGGGGTTGGAAACGAAATGAATGCAACTTCTTGGTCCCTGTTCAAACTAAGAAACCAGCTGCACCGGAAGAATTATTAAAGCTTATATTTTGCCGTTGCACTACTGATTGTAGTAGAGCTAGATGTGGGTGTAGGAAGGCTTCCATGCTGTGCTCTACCATTTGCCACAATTGCAACGGAAGCTGCACTAATGGCATTCGCATTTTGGAGGACAACGACGATGACGACGAGGATGAAGATGATGAAGCTGGAGTATCTACTACTCCTGCTTCATCATCCCCATCGTCGTACGTTCCGTTGTCATATACTGATTTGACTGATGACGAGACAGAACAGGCAGGAAATAAGGAACCCCAACCAGGTCCGTCAAGCCCAAAGAGGAGGCGACTGGTTAATTAGTCATGATTCTTGTATATCTACGGTCGCAGCTAAGAACAAGTGCCAAAAAACGTACAGAAAAGTGCATTTTTGAAAATCATCCACTTTTAGAAGCTCATAGCTAGGCAATTATTGGAGATAGATACAACATACAAAGAACAAACTTGTAGAGAATTTAATAAGCATTTAATATGTAGTTAAACAAAATTTCGTGCGACGCACCGTTTTCGAGAATTAAGCAAAAGACCAAAAAACGGGACCTTCTTTGTGCTCCCCCCCCCCTCGGGCTCACCTCGGAGGGGTGGGGACTTTTAGTATGTTTATCTCCTAACTAGTCCAAACAAAGTTCCTAAGTCAAAGTTTCTGCTTTCGACTTTTCCATCCACACCGCCCTTTTGAGCATTCCTTTACTACACTAAAAGGTTTCCATGGGCTGCCGGGAACGGCATCAGAATTACACGCGGGTGGAGACATAAGGAACAGCTAATAACCAATAAATATTACAAAATAGTAAAGAATTATCGTGAAGCAATACATAGAAAAGAAACAAAATTAGAATCGATCCATCCGTTCAAGAGCTAAGATGACATAAACAGACACACACAGGGACACTCCCAAACTAATAACACCCCATCGTTTCTGCGTTTAGTTGAAAAGGTCACTTCCTTTGACAAACCCTCAAATCCTAATATTCAATTTTTTTTTATACCACTTAGTTGGCAGACAAGCACACGGCCCACCTGATGGGAAGCGGTCACCGTGGCCTATGGACGTATGCAACACCAGGGGCGTCACACTCGCGCTGCCGACCCTGAAGAAACCTTCTAATGCCCTTCTTGAAGAACCCCATATTGTAGTCGCTTGGGAAAACCACCGCAGCGAGTTCATTCCACAGCTTGAGTGTGCGTGGGATGAAGTGCCTTTCAAACCGGACAGTGCGCACCGTTTCCGGACGCAATGTGTGAGGATGAACTCCCCGCCTGTGGCGAGAGGTGCTTATAGCGCAGTAAATTCAGGGAGCGAATCAAGCAGGGCGTTAGCCGACACCATTAGAAGTTCGAAGTATGTTTAGGATAACGTGGTGGATTGGCAGAGCGCCAAGTTGGGTTAGTCACGGAGAATACTTTTGGTCTTGGTACTCTTGGTCAAGTTATTTATATACATTAATTTTTATTGCCTGTTTTGGTATGTGAGTTATTGCCTGGGTGGGACATGTATCTTGATCCTAAAATGTGCTCTATACGCGCAGTACACGTTTCTTGGGTGTCTTTTGAGGATATCACGGGGTGCTACTGCGGTGGACGAGCTCACATTCACCAAGCATAGGTTATCACAAAATAATCCGCACGCCAGGGTCTCGTTTGTCTCGTGATTTAGGTCTAAGATACGTGTCTAACAAACATACATAACATACATTATATTCATGCCTGTAAATCCCCGAACGGGTAGGCAGAGGTATATTAACCCCCACATTTCGCCAACTATGATTTTCGATCCCACGTAAGCGAGCCTATTGTCGTCAAGCGGGAACAACAGGCAGTTATAATCACAGTTGCCCCAAGGACTCAACCAATTAATTGTCCAGTTCTAGATATGGTAAATTAGAGTCTAGATTGCCTACAATGAATTTAGCCTAAATATTTTAGACGTTGTTATTATTAGCTGTTGTCCGCGGCTCCGTCCACAATTCCATACACAATTCCGGCTCCGCTCCCGTAATCCATAGGAATCTCATATAATGTTCCCATGGGACAAGAACAAGCTATTTTTTTGTATCACTGGGATGGCAGACGAGCTCACGGCCACGGCACACCTGATGGAAAGTGGTTACCGCCTACAGACGTATACAGCTATGCTTTAGTTTACATCTATATAATAAACAGATACGTCTTAGAATATTATTATTCTCTCATTACGAAAATAGAAAGGTATAATAGATAATTCGTGATGGTTCGCGGTAAATCACAAGGACAGACGAACCAAGATGAATATAAATAGCATAAAATTAAATGAGACGCATTCAAAGAAATGACAATCCGCAAAAAGTCGCTGTAGGTTACGTTTGTAAAAACGCCTTGTCCTAGCATTGAGGGTACTAAGCAGATAAATAGCAGAAGTATAACTGCGTAAAGACAAATATGGGTGACGGACTCCCTTGAGGGGACGAGAGGATGTTGCTAGCTGTCTGTCTCTGTGTATAATAGTAATAATAAATTGGGTTCAGAAGTTATAGAAGATGTTGACGAGATTATCGAGTTGTCTGTACTTTTGCCTTATAGCGAATCTGTCATAAAGCGTATCTGTCCTAAAGCGAATCTGTCCTAAAATAAAAAAAGGTAACAAGAAGACATTCGTGACACCTCACCTTGCAGTCTCGAAACCCAAATATGTATACACCAAGTAATATAAATATGAGATCGAAGTGTGGCTCATCTGAATGTAGGAGACAAAGCCCCTCCATTTATTTAACAATTTTATTATGGTTTTGCTTTTCTTGGATTATGCCACGGCCATAAGCCACGGTAACAACTTTCCATCAAGTGGGCCGTGTGCTTGTCTGCCACCTAAGTGGTATAAAAAAAATGCGGCAACAATTGCAAAATTTTCAAAGGGCTGGGTTTCGATTGCGAAGGTTGTATGCTGTTGATTGACAGACGACGTTTTGGTACAGGCTTTTCTAGAGATTGGGAGGTCAAAGGGCTGTCCAAACCAAGAGGAGAGGAAGAGGGTGTATGATTGAAAGTGTCTGGATCACTTTCTGGTTTTAGTCACTGAAACTCTTTACCCAACATTTTGTACTAGCTACTGTCGCGACAATAGTTAATTATACGCCAAAAATAAAACAAACCGGCTACACACCGACTTCTATACACATCGGATCTTCTGTTGTACAACCGTATAGTGTACTTAGGTCAGTGACACAGAAAGTACAACGACTAATGCCTCGCGATCGATTCGCGGTAGCCACTCGACTCCCGTGTCGTCTTACTCTATTATTTGTCTTTAGAAAGGGACAGCTGTATGGAGTTATAAACAATGGATGGTGTTGTGTTTACCTGATAGCTTCAAAAGAGCAGAGATCAAATATGTTAACGAGGATAACCTTGGAGTATTGCTAGAAGAAACTACGGCCTCTAACATGGCGAGTGTTCTTAGGAGCTATTTCAACTAATCCTGTCCTCTCCCTGCCTGTCCAGGACAACTCGTACCTGCCTGCCGTGTCACCCACATACTGTGGAACCCATTCCGTCTCTCACCAAACGGTTTGAGGCCTCCTTCCTCTACCGCACGATAAAAAGCTGGAATGCTCTGCCTGCGCACGTGTTTCCCTCTTCCTACAGTCCCGGGTCCTTCAAGTGAGGCGTGAAAAAGCATCTATAACTCCGAACACGTACGAACGAGGCTCTGGCACCCGCGGATTGCTTTGTAATAATTAATACTTGTTGAATTTCAGTTTGTCCACCGCAGTAGCACCGCGTGCTATCCTCAAAAGACAACCAAGAAATGTGTACTGCGCGTATAGGGCACATTTTGAGCACATTTTAATTCCAAGATACGTGTCCGGAATTATATCTAGGCATTCTAAGCTGCCAATGGGCAGTTTAAATAGGGGATAAGGGTTTGTATGAAAGTTCGTAATTTTTGAAGATTTTGGAAATTTGGTACACAGCTAGATTATAGCTTGAGAAAGAACATAGGCTATGTTTGGTCGCGATAACCGACATCCAGGCAGGCGGAGCCCGGGTAACTGCTAGTTTTAAAATAATTCACGTATAAACAACCTGCAATGTCGTCGGGAAGTGCTATAAGTAATAAAATAAACAACAAAATGCATTTTTTAAGCAATAAACATTTGTTCGCGTTAAATACAATATTTCTTGAAATTAAATTCATACATAATTTATTAAAAAATAAATTCCTATTAACTAATGCTTAATTACTATTTTAAATAATTTACTATCTAGTTTTATTAATGTTATTACTCGTATTACTGTAATACGAACATGTATTTTTATAATAATAAATTATGTAATTTATTTTTTTGCATGTGCAAGAATACATTCAAAGATTTCAAAGTCATATTTGAAATCGAAAAAGTGAATGTTATTATTTACTAGCCTTCCGCCCGCGGCTCCGCCCGCGTGCATCTTGGTTAACGCGACCTTTGCTCATATCTTCGGTTCTACTCAACCCATTGCGATCAAACAAACGTAAGATTTTAAGTCTGAGTAAGCCCTTTCTAACAAAAAAAACCGCATCAAAATCCGTCCAGTAGTTTTTGCGTCCATCGCGGACAAACAGACAAACAGACAGGAAATTCAAAAAAAATATTTTTGTGTTCAGTATCGTTATAATAACATAACCCAAGTATTTTTTTTTTAATATCTCCAATGTACAGACACGACCACTTTACAATTATATAATAGTATAGATAGATATAGACAAATAAATATAAATTTATCATCATCCTCATAGAGTAACGATTCCTCAGTGGCTTTATTGTTCTGTCCCCCATGAGCGCGGACCTGTGGGTGACGATAGGCTATTTTTTATCCCGGGAATAGATTTCCATGAGCTACGGGAACGGGATCAAAATGCCACGCGGGCGAAACCGAGGGTCACAGCTAGTTACCAATAAAGCTTATAAATGCCAGTGACAAGGGGTCCCTATAACACGATTCCTGCCGGCTTGCCCTGCAAAGGCAAGTCGTGGTAGAGATGTTCAGTATCTGATACTCAGAATTTCATACAAAATTATATATGGTCGTTCTATAAGAGGTAGGTATTTCCACCGGCGGTGTCCCATTAGAAAATGTTCACTTTTCACCACTGATAAATGTTTAAGCAAATCGGGGCTCGATCAATCTCAGTAGATCCATTGACCAGATCCATTATGGATCTAGTGAGATTTTTTTTTCTCCGTAGATCTGTTTTTTAATAAACTGGATCTGGTGAGAACGATCACTCTCAGAAGATCTATTAACCAGATCCATTATGGATCTAGTGAGATATTTTTCTTTCCATAGATCAAGTTTTGACAGCATGGATCTACTGAAATATAGATCCGTGTCATAAGATCCACCCCCACAAAGTCATAAATAATACTATAAATAAATAAAGACTTAGCATTATCGACTTCCCACCCGATACTTTTCACCACCTTCCTTTTATTCCCAGTCTACTATTCCTTATCCCCATCTAAATCCCTAAAGTAACCCAATAACAGCAAACACAAAGCTTACGTAAAAAATAAACTTTACTCCCGAACGTACTTTCAATACGTTCGCACACATTACGTATGTATGGCGTCACAGACAGACAAATAAACACAAGAGCGACTCTGTAGTGAATATTCTATGAGATGGGTATATTGGGTATGTTGTATACTGGGGAAGCTTAGCTATAGATAAAGAAAATATGTTTCTGCCTCCGATTGTGAGATGAGTTTGGGAGGCATTGCCCTATCAAGATCTTCAGGGCTTCACATGCAAGCCAAACAAAGCTCCAGGCAAGCTTTTCTCTCGCAGCTGTGGGGTCTGACAGCATCAGCAGCAAAGTCAAGGAAAACAAAACGTGGAGGAGTTGGAAAGCGGACTCTGGGCTTCAAAGTGCAAATTTTGAATGCAACCGGGATTGTGACCTAAATGTTGTTGGGACCAGTTTATGGTTATGGTTTGGCATCCCATTACGTGAGTCAATGTACCTATAACATGTAGGTTTTATACACCTCTGCCATATGCCCAGGGCATATACAGACGAGAGAAATTGACTTGTAATAGAATCATTTTGAATCTCTGTTTTCAGGAAATAAATAAATTTGAATTTTAGTATATTCATCAATAGTTCAAAAGAGAGTGAAAATGTATTAATTGCAAGCAAGGTTTCTAACAAATTGGATAGTTTAAATCATAGGAGGGTCTCTTATGAATTATACTATCCAATTTGTTAGAAACCTTCTTGCAAATAATAAACTTTCAAAATACCAATCGTCGTAGTCGCCTCGTCCTCGTACTCAAGACAGCCTTCGAAAACAAATTAATATATTGACCACACACTTCAGTACAACTGCTAAAACTTACTGAACCAAAGCCTTTTTTTATTACTACTGAAATAACATAAAACCATATTACACGTTTATCATTTCAAAAGTTAAGCACTAAAAGTGAAACAGACCAAAAAGGTTCGCAGTTGTGAACGATAAACCCGAGACCAAGGACGTTTTATAAGAACGCATTAGCATAATTCTATTTTTCTTTGATCGTTTGAGTCCAATGATAAACAAAATGATAACGAAGTAATGATAAATTAGTATTAGGAAATGAAAAATACTAACTTTACCTTGTCTGTATATATATGAAACTGTAAATTTTGTAAAAAATAATATAAGCCGTTTCACTGCGTATAATAGTGTCCGAAATCGCCATAGAGTATGTATCCCTCAACATAGAACAGCGCAATACGATAAGAGTGTTTTCTGTATGGCTCCTCGCTTATATAACAAATTGCCGAGATGTATTTTAGAATTGGACAAACCAATTGTATTTAAGAAAAAAGTTCTTCACTTACTTTTAATGAAGGCATACTACAGTGTTGATGAATATCTTACAGACATCTTATAATTCAAATATGTATTGAAAATAAATTTCATTATTATATAAAATTTAATTTTACAAACATTGATGGTTGCTTACAATTTTTATATTGACATTGTTCCATAGTTTTGACATAATTAATTTCATTTATTTCATAATTTGTAAATCGGTTTGAGTGACTTAATTTTATTGACTTCTGTTTTATTTATTTTTAAATTTCTTTGAAAATTTGCATACCAATTAGGTGGAATATGGATTGAACAAACTGACAAATCTGTGTAATATCTTACTGTACCTGTATTCGCAAATAAACTATGATTATGATTATGATTATTATGATTAACAAAGGAAAAACTATGGTTTAAGCGCAATTTTTCAGTGTCGTAATTCAGTAAAAACGCAAAATAGTGACACAGATAGATAGGCAAGGAATATGCAGTCAATAAAGTCGTCCCAATATAGCAATATCGGTGACAATATGGTTGGATGGTTCTGGTGGTCGATAACACTTGTATCAATGATGGATCTTTCCAAACTTCTTGAATGCTATTTGATCCACCAATGGAGCGGATATCTACCAGACCAAAAGTGGAACACAGTAAACCTCACAGTGCTTTTTGCTTCAATGGTGGATGGTGGATCAAGCATCCATTAAGGTAATAAAATACTAAATTTGCCCGTAAATCCTGGACAGGCCGCTAGCCCTAGTTCCTGCTAATATTACGAATGTCGGTAGTGAAGATCTTTGGATGTTTGTTATTCAATCACACTCTAATGGCTGAATAGATCTGGCTGAAACTTGGTACGGGGATAGATTTATAGTTCGGAATAACATTGAAGCTATATTTCACGAGAATACTTTCATATTGGCACCCGGAACGGCTAAGCCGCAGGCATCAGCCAGTTTTCAATCATTATCCATCTGAATAGCATAGCTTTGAATACATAAGCATCCTAATTTAACATGCTATGTAAAAGTAAGCGCATTCTATCACCTACGCTTGTAATGTATTCCGTTTGGCTAATTGTTTGTCTTCACAGCGTCGATGGCAAGTGGGCGAAACAGTGAGACTGTACTTGTATGGCCAACTAGCTGATTGTCAAATCAGGTGTACCTAATAGTTTTCTGTTTGTAGAATTGGCTTGACATACATACTGTGTACAGTAATTTGAAGGTTATTTTTCGATTGGTTTAGGGTACAGGACAAGAAAGTATTTGGATGTGTCAATGTTGTGTGTAATGATAAAGGTAAGTACAGTCAGCGTAAGAACGGTCTTGACAGCAAAGTCTCAAAATGATCAAAATACCAAGATATAAAGAGCAAAAGCAACTTAGATGTCACCCGCATACGGTGCAGAATATTCCATCAAGAACCCAGCAGTTCGATGACTCCTTCTTCTGCCGCACCATTAAGCCCTGGAAATTATTACCAGTTCACGGGTTTCCCTCTCCCTACAGTCCCAGGTCCTTTAAGCGGGGCGTGAAAAGGCACCTGATGAGGCCGTCAAGTTGAGTGCCAGTATTGTAACATGTTACGTGTCTATAATAGTGACCCTCTTTTTAGCGACTTTGCCTTCAACTTACCATCAGGTGAGGTGAAGTCAAATTGACGTGTCCTATATAAAAAAAAATTTCCTAATATAATGTGAATCGTGGTGATCGACAACGAAATAATTTATTACTATTTATACAGCAATTATTACATCAACATGACATTTGAAGTACAGAGCAAACGTTCCCACAACACTATTATAGCACAAATATGTCAGTATGTTTGTGGGTGACACCACTCAGCTTCTGCAGACTGCAATTAGTCGACCGTTAGGCGCTCATTAGCGACTGATTTTGAACTTGTAACTGTTTTTAGATAACTATTCTGATATATGTGAAGATACATTTGAGAAAAACTATACTTATGTACATAATATTCACATCTGCAAATCGCTGAAGGACCGAACCCTGCAGAGGTACACATTTAACAGCCACATTTCGCCACATATGATGACAGCCTCTTTGGCGCGGTGGTCGTGAATGCGGCCGCTATGCAGGAAGCACGGGTTCCATCTCCGCTCAGTGGAAATATTTGTATACAATATGGGTATTTGCATTGGTCTGGTCGTGCCTCAGAGAGCACATTAAGCTGTCGGTCCTGGTTGGCATACGAACATCTATGGCAGTCGTTACGGGTAGTTGGAGCCCTATAAAAGTCCAACTACTGATCTAGCTGCATCTCCATTGTCTTGTGTGTGGAGGTCAGATGTCAGTCGCTTCACGGCAGCGAAGTCCAGCCAAATCCGCGGTTAGACCGGTAAAGCGGACCCCAGACTCCGAGGTGAAAGCTTCGGATGGGACTGGGATTAACGCTAAGATGAAGATTTCGGCAACTATAATGAGACTTTCGGGGTAAAGTCAACCTCACTTGCAAGCCTCTACATTTGTGATGGACGAGGTTTTGACGCAGGCTTTCTTCTAAAATTTGGGAGGTACTAGTTTCTTGTACCTATTCCATTTCGCAGGGTACCACAGTAGCACGACAAATGCAATACTTCAAAACATGATAAAGAAGGTACTATGACGCGAGCACACCAATAGTGGTCAGGTATCGTTGCACAATAGCACCAGATCCATTGTTGTTTATAAGTAAGGAAGGATGCGTATGCGCCTTCAACTATAGAGGTATGAATTTGACTGGAGGAGGCATATAAATCAAAGCAAAATGAGTGGTTCCATGCAGAGTAGAATTTGGTCCACCCCATCTCTTCCCATGCGGTGTCATACAAGGCGAAGATTGTCCTACAATATACTGCCCAGATTCAGCCTCAGATGCATGGCTCGAGTCAACAATAATGTCCGGAATACGGCATTAGGCTTACCCCCTATTACGTGGGACCTAGTACAATGATTGGTAAAATGTGGGTGTTAATTCACCTCTGCCTAACCCTCAAGGGATAAAGGCGTGATTGTATGTATGTATGTATAACTATTATTTTCTATAATACTAAAGCTCCCAGCGAAGTAGATTGGATTGAGATCCATTTAAATTGGCATGTCACATGGATAGGAATCCACAGGGGTCGTATAAGTCGGTTAAGGGATAGGAAACTCACAGCCCATCAAACGTACCCGTTGAAGGGCTGTAGGTCCGCACTTAATTGCGTGGGATCGAAATATACTACAGTTGGCAAAATACCCTTGGGGGATATCCAAGCGAAACGCGTGATTAATACGTATGAGTATTTTAGCTGAAGTAAGCAGACTCTAGCAAGGTGGACTGACGACCTGCGAAGGTTGGCTGAGACGGACTGGAGACGGACAGAAGGCGGAAGATCGGGAAACGTGGCGCATATTGGAAGAGGCCTACGTCCAGCAGTGGACTGCAATAGGCTAATTGATTGATTGATTGATTGATTGGAGCAGACTCTGGGCAGCAAGGTGAAAATCTCGGTTGCAAAACGCATAAAAACATTTTTTTTTTCCTATAAAAGATTATTCAATCGAGTCTTAATTACGTCCGTTGTGTTACCTTGGGTCTTTAATTACAACACTTAGCTAAGAACTCTCTTCGTAACTCCATAGCGAATGTAATTCATTTGCATGTAATGAATGCAGGAGGCTTTGTTTCATAGCTGCATATTCAGCACGGAGGATGACATTAGAATGACTTGTGGATAACAATCAGACGCAAGATCGGCGTCTAATAACGTTTGTGTAATATACCACCGTTAATGAGTTTAAGCGTCAATCTAGCAGATGATTTGCGTAAAGGTTGGTCCTTTTACAGCGATCTCTGAAGCTAGAGCTCGTGATGGATGATGTAACAGTGCCGAAAAATCGGGAACTCGAAAATAAGTTGTAGATATGTGCCTGATCCGGGGCCCGATTCAGAAACGACAGGAGAAGGAAAACTGGAAATAAAACCCTGTACCAACCCGTCTGACCAGCGTGAAAACAGGCCAAAGCCTCCCAACATCTCCAGTTGGGATATGGACTTGATCCAATCAAAAAACTAAAGACATCTAAAAGTAGCCATTGACGGATGTCCGTTTGGAATGCTTCTAAATGGATTACTTCCAAATGGACGTACTTCAGGTTAAATTATCATTGACTTCCATTTGGACGTATGCGTAATCACATTCGCGAAACGATTTTGGAAGACGTCCACTCTATTTCGTTTCGATTGTGCTAATCTGGGATTTTGCTATTCTGGAATTTTGCTATTCCGGAATTTTGCGTATCTGTCCTTCTACTGCAGAGGCCAGAGAGTTCCAAACGCTTTTATAACAAAACTATCGAAAGCGGCCAACAATATCCATCCAGCTATCGATTTTCCAAAAACTTTCATTGTGACCCTTATAATTACACCAATAAATTCAGCACCCCGATTACATAAAAGTCATAAATTAGTAGCTAACAATATTACAAACAAAATTATATAAAACTAAATAGCTTTACCATTAAGCCTCTTGTGGCCTTGTGAAGGTTTTATTTCGACACTTATGTAATATACCGGTCTGACGTGAGAAGCCGTATAAATTAATTTAGCTGGGTAAATAACACACGAATAGTGTTTAACGTGTGTGGAAACGATTAGAGACGATTGAAACGTGGTGTTGGAGGTAGATGGCAGATGGATAAAAAATTAGAAAGTATTTATTGGTTGATGTTAAGAGTTTTTATTTTAATTAAAAACACCTCTCCCATTCAAAGTTACCAACCCTAGAGGGGATGGTTGGACCAAAAATTTAAACGGGTATAATCCGTATAATTTGCCTCACCAGAATGAATTTGATAGGGAAAAGTGGATATACATTTTGTCAACATTCCACTTTGGGGGTGGTGGTGGGGTAAACTGGAAGCACACGATTTTACAGGGATTTGTACTATCACATGGTTCATGTAACACCTTATCAACATACTAATGGCGTAAATTAACAACAATTTAACCGACTCTATTCACTTATCATTGAGTTTTCTACATCTTAGAAGATTCTTACGTTTTTTCGTAAAACTAGCAAACAAGGAGTGGAATGCCTTGCCTGAATCTATGTTTCCGGATAGCTATAACTTGGGTGTCTTCAAGACTAGAGTGAATAGGTTACTTCTAGGCAAGCGCGCTCCACCGTCGACCACATCTATAGGCGAGATAGTGGTCAAACCTATCAACCATAAAAAAAATAAGCAACTATTGGAGTGGTCCACGAGAACGGAGGCGCGGGCAACAGCTACTTACATACAAAGGTGAAGCAACCATGGGCGAGGTATTTCCGATTACGGAGCGAATCAAGCATGAATGAGCATCGGAAGCGAAGGACTCGAGTACGTTGCGAGTAATTGAATTACAATGCACTTAGTAGGCATAGCAGAAATGTGATGTAAGTTCTTCAATGGATATTATACTAAGCCGTAACAAGCATGTAACATTATACTGATGGTCTTCTACCTCTTCAAAGCTTGAATTTTATCTGAGTTTATCATCAAATTGGAAAGTAATTACGAGATTCGCAAACTATCGATATGACTGATAAAATGGTGCATCCCCCATTCCAGGGGGAACCACGGTGACCCCGAAAGCGTGATTCCCACAGCATGCTGCCCACGACTATATTCTATCATCGCACCACTCGCCACAGGCAGAGAATACATTCTCACACGTTACAATCGGGACCTTGACCCTGGGTTGCAAGGGCTATATCTTAGGCAATCTCACATCCCGGCATCTAAAGACCCAAGACGGCGTGTGGTCTTATTCGGTTCAAGTCCGAAAAAGGAGCATGATACACAATGGCCCATGCCAACCTGAACTAGTCGGTGCTGGGGAACGCAGGCTTTTGTCTAGAAGTCCCATACTTAGGGTTGCCATCTCAAAAATCTATGAACCAGGACAAGAAACGTGAAATCCCCGGATTTCGGAGCTCAAAACCCGGACGTTTGAACATCGAACAGGGTATTTTTTCTAAGTTACTCAATAGAATAAAATACAGTTTATATAGATATAAATCAACTTTTATTCATTTTAATAGATACTTACAATTTGTAATTTGGTAAAAAAAAATAGAATATTCTTAATGTTTTAAAGTCTTCTTACATTCCTTAAAAAAAATTGACTTTTTAAACAAAATATATTATGTAAACTATTGTTTTGCATTGATTTGCAAAAACCAGGCCGCTTTACAAACTACTACATATTTTTAAATCAGTCTTTAAAACAAACTTTAAGGAACTATATCTTACATTTTAATTGTCTGTATATAAAAATTATACTCTTACATTCCTTAAAAAAATAAATTAGACTTTAAACAAAACATATTTAAACTACTATTTTGCATTGAGTTGGAGATACCAGCCCGCTTTACAAACTACTATTTTTAAATCAGTCTTTAAAACAAACTTTTAGGAACTATTATCTTACATTGTAATTGTCTGTAAATAAAAATTATACGCTTAAGTACATTCCTTAAAAAATAAATAAACAAAATTAGACTTTTTAAACAAAACATATTTAAACTACTATTTTGCATTGAGTTGGAGAAACCAGCCCGCTTTACAAACTACTATTTTTAATCAGTCTATAAAACAAACTTAAAGGAACTATGTCTTACATTGTAATTGTCTGTAAATAAAAAATATACTCTTACATTCCTTAAAAAAAATTAAACAAAATTAGACTTTTTAAACAAAACATATTTAAACTATTATTTTGCATTGAGTTGCAGAATCCAGCACGCTTTACAAACTACTTTTTCAAATCAGCCTTTTAAACAAACTTTAAGGAACTATATCTTACATTTTAATTGTCTGTAAATAAAAATCAACATATTTCACAAAAACTTTTCTTACGAAATAAACTTTAAAAAATCAACTTTAATGATCTGACATTTGTGTTTTATTCGCCTGTTCTACTACTACTACTACTGTATTCTTCTTTTTGGTATTTATCACTCTTTCCAATAGCCTTTAAAATATCCTCCTTGCTTAAAATAAATTCATAAAAATCAATACAGTTGTATTCTTTGAAATTATATTTTATTTTAATAATGAAAGAAAAGAAAGAAAGAAAATATTTTTTATTCACCTAGCAATACACAGTTCAACAAGACAAAAATATAACAATAGGTATGCATAAAAAATAGCCAGGTAGAATAATGGACGATACTGTCTCTATTTTTAATAAATTTCTCTCTTTCGTCCATTGCTGAGTAATTAGGGAGAATATTCTTTCGATGTTCGCAATATGCGCAGGAATGCAAAAAAAATATTGGGCAATTTTTAATAACTCCGTACATAAATTAGCATTCGGTGTTCTAAAAAATGTTAATCAAAGTTCATTTGCATTTAGAAGTTTATCTTGTTGGCTCAAATTTTGACTGAAAGATTTTAAATTCACCCACTCGTCTATCATTTTCGTATCGTCAATTTCTATGTTTTTGGCTTTTAAGTAAATAATAGTTTCTTCAATAACACTCCATTGAGTATTCTCATTTATATTTGGCAAAAACATCTAGTCAAACTTATCGAATTGTTTTAAAGGCTCTATCCAACGTTCAATGTACGATTTTATTTCGTTATAGAATTTTAGAATACATTTTTTAATCTCTTCTTTTGTGTTTTCATCTTCTTTGCTCAAAATGCTCTGAATATTCAACGGCAAGAAACTTTCTTTAATTCGGTCATCTAAACTTTTTGTGATGGATGTAAGTATGGATCTTGTTTCAAGGACAGAATTATCACTTTTTTCTAGCTTCTCTATTTTTGAGTGAGTGATGTGCATAATAGAGTGTATTAGAAACAAATACGCCTCCGAGAGGGGATTTTCAAAAAACTGTTTAATTAAAATAGGTGCCCTTTCAACGCTTTCAAAATAAGCCTTTAATGGACGGTAGAGCTTCAGAAGTCGTTCGATAGCTGGAAACAGACTTAGCCATCGTGTCTTTGTGTGATAGAGAAGCTGTTTGTATTCGACATCAGCTGTTTCACAAAAGTCCGCGGGGTGAGTGCGAGTCGAGACGAGCGTCCCGAACCGCGCGCGTATTTGAATCAAAACCCGGACTACAAATAAAAACCCGGACTACAAATAAAACCCCGGCCGGACGCCCCCCGGACGCCTTCTAAACTAGGACAAATCCGGGGAAACCCGGACGGATGGCAACCCTCATACACCATTCACAACAATATATCGTGCTGCTATTATGAATGTCGTCAGGTCACAGAGCAACCCTTAAAACTAGTGCAATCAATACACTGAAACAATTGTATCGCGTCTGAAGGATTTTAGCGATATATTTTAGCAGTATTGGATTGATAATGTAGTCATAGTCTATGAACAGATCTCTTTCTGTTCCAACGGATATAAGAAGACCTATTGTTCGGATCGGTTGGAGCGTACAGACAGATTACCTACTGCAACGTATTATTATGTACATTGTACATGTATTAAAAAAACAATACTTCCTTTCATGGGTCAGTGGTGACAAGCCTAGCTTATAAGTGTGATTGCAGAGTATTTCGGCATACCCATTGGCAAATGAGCTTCAATTAGGTCGGATACATACCGACATGAGTAAAGATCGCCGAATCCAACTCGCTTAGTTTCGCTGTGACATCTTTACTTCACATTCGTTAAACATTGATTGACTTGTGAGTATTCAGTAAAGGGAATCAAGTATATACCGGTGCATTCGCTCGAACCTATGCGTCAGTATACATTTACATTACATGTCATCATTATCTTTACAGAGTCCTGGCCCTCAATTCTGCTAAAGCGCAAAGACTGTCAAACCACAGAGATTGCAAAAAATGGCATTCAATTTTAGACCTTACTTCTAAAATCTCACAGTCAAAAATTCAATGAAAAGAGTTTCATTAATCTCTTTCATTCACTCTACAAAAAGCCATTTAAAAGACTTTAACTGCATTATTTAAAAGCTAAAATCGAATGGAATTTTCTCGCAGTCTCTGTGGTGTGACAGTGGTTGTGCTTTAGCAGAATCGACGCCCTGGTTGCATCCTAATTCAGTCCGGGACTTGGTTATTGCAGTAGCGTCTGCCGTCTACCGTCTCAACTCCAAGAGGAAACCTTCATCCGTGAATCAGCCGCTCCCGCCGCTGCCTGTCTCAAATGATATTTTTATAGACATCGAGGTCTTTCGAAACCCAAAGACAATTTAAAAAACTGTCCACACATTTCAGAACATTCAATCAGACTTCTTAGTTTTTTACTTATCTGTCAACTGAATTCTCGAAACTGCATTTGACTTTGACAGATAACAATAATTAAGATACTTCCTATCTCTGGCTCGATAAGATAGGTATACCCGTGTGTTACGCGAAATATTATATGATAGCCAAATTATATGACTTTTGGATATTAGTTTTACGAGCCCATCTCACCTGATAGTAACCCGTATGAAGGTCAATTGCATCCAAGTTTATACTTTGAGCCTGAGATCCTTTGTCCAGTTATTGTATTTTTTTTTTTAGTATGTAGGCTATCCAAGAGCGACTCCTGTTTGGCCTCCAAACCATGACAGGAAAGCCTGCGCCAGAGCCTCGTACGTTGTTTAGCAGGTGCTACTGGGAGGTGAGGTTTTGGCTAGAACTTCTAGGATGTGGGAAAGGACCTTTACACTCATGAAGGCCACCATTTACATATATTTATATTCACAATAATACTAAAGCCTGACCTGCAGATGCTTTTTCGAGTCCTACATAAAGGAACCGGGATTTGCAAGAAGACAGAAACACATTTGTTGGCAAAGAATTCCAAGTCCTTATTTCGCGGCAAAGAAAAGACGTACTGAACCGTGAACCATCTTTGTACCATATGGGAATGACACCTCAGCACTGTGAGTAATGTTCTGGATAGGAAAGGAGATGTTCAAATTGCTTATCGGGACCCTCAGCGTAGTAGAGGCTCTAAACTACAAAGAAGATGTGAAAAATGTCCAGTGGCAGTAGCGTGGTGGTCGCAGCAAAACGTTACTTCATAGCCTCAAGACAATATACCATTCTATTGGCGAAAACGCCAGTGGGTTAGCTCAGTAATAACGGGATTGACTTACTCATTAATGTGACTATACAAAAGGAGACGGGGACTTCTGGGCCAAAATTGTAATGAGTTGAGATATGACTTAAAAAAAGCGGTATTTTTTTCTATTTCAAAATATTAAAAAACCAGCTCAATTGAAAATCTTGAAGACGAGAAATCTTAAAACTAAATTTATTTCACTAGCAAAATAAAATATCGATTACTAAAAATTATTTAAACAATATTGCGTATTAAAACACTTGCATCACAATTTGATATTAAATCAATCAGAGTGAACAAAACTTAATCATAATAATAATAATAACCATTTAAAATACCAAATAATAGTGTAATAAAAATAAATTCTGAATCGATTTCCGTTAATCGATTAATTATTTCCTGTGTTTATCAACTGTATTTTTAAGCTGTGACAGCTGACAGTTCCATTTTCTGTCAATCAGGCCCACGAATGTATGGAAGAGTATCCGTCTCCTTTATGAAATGCTCATGCTCATGTTATTATTATAAGTAGATATAAACCACCGCAGTGTCGTGCGATTGACGCGGTCCATTGATAACGGATAAAAAATGATTCGTTTGGAAGCAATTCCGCCGACAAAATGTCACTTTGTCTACAGGCCCTGATTCTCTATAATGTATCCTATAAAAAATCTATCATATTAGGACAGACTCTCTATGATGGTAGTGAACGCGCCCGCTACGCAGGAGGCGCAGGTTCGATCCCCGCTCAGTGCAGATATTTGGTATTTGCATTGGTCTGGTCGTGCCAGTCGTGGCAGTCGCTTCACGGGAAATATCGAAGTCCAGCAAAATCCGCAGTTAGACAGGTAAAGCGGACCCCAGGTTCCGGGGTGAAAACTTCGGATGCGACTAGGACTAACGCTAGGATGAAGAAGAAAAAACAATCATATAGTGAAAAGACCTTTCGCAGTCTAAGCGCTGCGGAAGGAAACATAAACCTGTCCACGTCTTCCGTCTTCCGACGAAGGAAATGTCTGAAGGGTCGACAGATTTATTTGCGGGTAATTTTCGGGTCGATTCAACCTGTTTGAGAATTTAAAGCACGCTACGGATGTAATTATGAACACCTGTGTCCATTAACCTTCGGTAGACCTCACAACTTGCTTGAAGCTCTTTTTAAATGTCAGTAGATATAGTTTTACTTTTTAGACATTAGTATACAGTGATATCGAGGCCTAAACTATATGTGATATGTCCTTAAAGTAAGCATAGGTTGTCTCATCGGTTTAACTTCGAGATAGGCAGAAACAATAGCCCACCATCTGCTTCTGTGCTTACGCTTACACACTTCACAAGCTTTCTCTGCTGTTATAAAACCTTCACGCCAGCTCGTTAGTTTCGAGCACTTCATGCTAGACATATTCATGCACATGCATTGAGCAAGAATCAAATCCGCTACCTTAGAAGTAGCAGTCGAGTCCTCTAGTCGAAACTTGACGACTCGTTTCTTTGCCGCACTGCACCCAACTTACCTTATAAAATAAGTCGCTTGGAAAAACCGCAATAGGCATATCATTCGACAGTTCGAGTATGCACTACTTGGGACTGATAAGACATGTTTCCTTAAAAATTAAGGTAATTGAACTAATGATCCATCGAATTCCGTACCTTGAACCAGTGAGTCAGAAGCTATCATCTGAATATCTGACGGCAGTCACGCTCGCAATATCGAAACAAAGACAGCTTTATGATTCAATAGGTACAGTACTTCACTCTTTAATTTAGTTTTGTGCGTCGCATCATTATATTATGCCCCTTCATTTATGTAGTTCTGTCAATTAGTCTATCGCAGTAAACTGCTGGACATAGGCCTCTCCCACCAATATTGGGAGGCTTTGGCCTAATGTTTCCATTCTGGCCACAGCGTTTTATTTCAAGTTGTCCTTCCCTTGCAGTGATATCGTTTTACTGTGATATCGTCTGCGTATTTTTCCGTTATTCACCTCTTAGGACACCCTTCGGATGAGATGGGGTGGTGATACTTGTATTCTTTCTCCGTCACCACACATTTACGTAGTGACCGTTGCATAATGCCATGTTAGTCCCCGATGGAGTAGTATAGGGCTACCCCAACTCTTCCTGTGTTGTAGAAGGAGATTAAGGGATAGGGCTGTTCTTCATCCGAAAGTAAACATACAGCCCCCGATAAAGTGCCTGTAGGATGGCAAATAGAAGAGGAAAAGGCGGAGAGCGGATCCCGGACTCCGAGGACTTCTTCTCCTGTCGATTCAACGGCATTTCTACTGTGTAAATTTTTCCAGTGTGCTGCGATCTGGATTGTGTTCTCGGAGGCGCTTATAAGATCCTTTGGGGTTCTTCTTCATCGAGTCAATGGCTCGGCATTGTCTGATGTCTTGAACAGGTCCCCGATATGATAGGCACAGTGGGCAAGAGAGTAAATGCAGCGTGGACCGGGATGGGGTCTTTCGGGGTAGGAATCTCAGATGCGACTAGTCTTAATACTATGATGATGAGCTTCCCGACCATGGTTTTCTCAAGAGACTATAGAAGGAAGTTCATCAATCAAAAATCTCACCGTTTGTAAATATAAGTGCGACTAAAACGAACGACCTTGTTTCACCTTATCTCAAACAGGAAATTTCATATTTATCAGATCTTATTTCTAGTACAAAATAACATTGCATTCTACTCTATTTATTTTGTTTGCATTTTATTTTCGAGTCTATTTTTATGTAGTGCCAATATTTTTTTGTTTTAATACCTACGGCGAAAGAGAGGCCGTAGACTAGAGGTAGACCATACACGTCCATATCACCTTGCCTGACGGTAAACTGAAAGCAATGAAGGTTAAGGTTCAGGAAAGACGGTCACCATTACAGACACCAACAATGTTACAATGGTGGCACTTAGCTTGGCGGCCTCATCAGATGCTTTTTCACACCCCGCTTGAAAGACCCCGGGTCTGTAGGAAGTAGGTAGATCCTATTCGATAGTCCCATTACATCATCCAGCGCCGAGGGGTCCCTATAACACGATATTCCCACCGGGTTGTCTTTGCAGGTACTGTACTACAGTAAAAATAATTTAATGGGTTCATTTTGACAGATGCCCTTAGTGGCCTTAGTCATAGAAGGACATTCGATTTGAAACACCCAACCCTACACTACAACAGTTGTCAAAATGTACCTATTAAATTACTTCAACTGTAGGTACAAACCAATGGATCGCTTGGTGAGTGACAAACTAGATCGAGGGAAAGAAAAATCCACCAGTTTTCCTTTTGAAATTGTTCACTTTTCGCCACTTACGTCAACCGACATTTATGGTATTCACTACAAACATAGCAATTAATCTAATTATTGTCGCCATATTTACATACAGTCATTCATTACGTAATCAAACATACAATCATTTTTTATCTATGTTAATGAACACTTGCGCAAGAGTAACGGTATTTGTCGACTATTTATAGATCTTAGATTGAATAGTACATGCGGCCAAGGAAATAAGTATAGGTACACCTTTTCATATAAAGTTGTATACCAGAGAGGTGTATACTGAAATTCTTTACCGTCTGCAAACTTTTATCTAAAAAGCAAAATACCACTCACTGAGTGATATCGAAATGGCCGTACGCTGGCATAGACGGGTGCGGGTCGCGGACGTCCGGCGCGGGCGCCCGCGCCTGCGCCCGCCTGTCCGTCGCGGGCGTCCGCTGCTCCGTCGCGGACGCCCGCGACGGGCGTCTGTCACCAGTATAATTTCAATAGCGTCGGTGTACAGTCGATAACTATGGATCATTTATTGATATATTACTTAGCCAAAAGACGACGAGTACGACGACGTGAACAAAGGTGTCAGCCAATGAGCCCATATATGTCACGTCTAGATTGTTGTGTGGAGAATTTGTAACCAAGTTTTCGTTATTAAGAGAAAATGGGCAAAAATTTTTACAAAAATAATTATCCAAATTGGTGCAGTCATTGGGAACATTTGAGGGTTTCATTTTTATTTACGCCGCGCCCGCGGGCCGGTCCGGTTCCACCGCATCGCTATGTCCCTGTATTTTAAATGTAATATCTTCGGAAATATTCATTTAAATTAGATGCTGTAAAGAGCCATATTGATCTATATTAAATGGACAATTTATTAAGGGTACTTAATTGGATAAGGATTAATGCTGAAATGCTTAAAATCTTTTTTTTTTTTTTTTTTCGTAAAATGTAAAGGATAAAAAATGGTTATTACGGGTTATTCTTAAGTGATAGACATATTATTATACCATAGCGGACTTTATTGTTGACCTTTTTAAGGTTTACAATACTGTAGAATAGAACATTATTTTGATTTATGTCGTGGGGTTCAGCCAGCGTTTGCAATATAAGCGCAAAAAAATGTACTTATTTACGACATCACATTAGAAACCTTTAAATTTATCAGTGTTTCTCTACAGTATTATGCATGTATTATACATATAAACCTTCCTCTTGAATCACTCTATCTAAAAAAAAACTCGCTTCAAAATCCGTTGCGTAGTTTTAAGCAGCTAAGGATTATTCTAAGTTTATTGCAACGACTGTACAAGCACGGCGCGTGTGACACGGATAACGTAGCGGCGGTCGATGATTTTGTTGAAACAGACCCGCACGCGTGCTCCGTCGCGCGGACACACGGCGCGTGCCCCGCGGCCCGCGTGGCGGGCCCCGCCGCCCGCGTCGCGTGTGACGGGTATCCGCCTCACGGAGCGCTGCTCTTGAAATAACATGAAACAAGCACGCAAAGCGGACGCCCGCGACCCGCACCCGTCGATGCCAGCGAACGGCCTAACACCTACAGACTTGAAATTTGGCAGGTAGGTTCCTTATAGGGAGAAACATCTGCTAAGAATATATTTTACGAAAATCCACCGAAAAATTCGGGGTAAAATGAACTCCACAAGTACGAAGTGGCAGCCAGGCGCTCGCAAGTTTTCTGAGCTCAGAGAAGCAGCCAGTAGGCAAGCTGCTTTCCACTAAGCTCTCTGCTGGACAAAGGGACACGTAGAAAGCCTCTGAGCAACCCTCTACAGGGCCGCTCCCACCTCGGTCGAAATTCTCCCCTGTGGGAGAAAAGCGCTGCCGTCTCCGTTACTCAGGGTGCATCGAGTGGAAGTTTCGGACCACGCATCCCTGAATTTACGTATATACCTATGTATAAACGATCTCAACTTACGAATAAGATGAATAATCGTGTTTTCTCTTATCTATATTTAAATTTATCGTCTACCTGTCCTAAATATAGTTCAAAATAACAAAATTGCAGTGTACATTCTTATATTCACGCCTGTATATCGCCTAAGGGGTAGCAGATGCGTATTAAAACTTTCACTTCGTTATGGTTTTTGGTTGTAATAAATGGCAAGCCGGATAGTCGTCACCCGGACCGTATTTTCGGGAAAAATCCGCGTAGTTTCAGTTCTGTCTTTCCTTTTCCTGTCCATCACTTTTTCCTGTACCTTTCACATTATTTTATACGGGTGGAGTCACTGTCAACAGTAAATTCATACATACATATAACTGAAATTTCATACGTGTATCAACAGAGAGATTCTGTGCCGCCAGCGCAGAAGATAAGTAGGACAAGCCTTTGGTCTTCCCACTGGTAGCAGAACTCTCCAGTAAGCTCTGGCATTCTGCCATTCATTATTATCACATAAATAATTAAAAAATAAGATTCTTATTACACAATTGGATGTTCTTAGTCAGTAGATAACTCTAATTTCCATAATTTAACATAATATTATGTGGTTGCTAGAAATACAAACAAACTATGAAGTATAAAGCCTTTCATAGCATCATGTGCAAGTAGCAAAATGTGCACTAGTGCAAGTCGCAATAAAGAAATGACTGATTATGAAAAAAAAACCAAGAATAAACAACTATCTTCTTTTTTATTTTTTTGTTGAGCTATTTCTTTGAATTCCCCTACTTTTAATAACAATTGATGACGATTCAAGTCGAAGGAAACGGACTTGGTTGAATTTCATAATCATCTCAGTGTTGAGATCCGCAGGTCTAAAAAGGCCATATTGGATTGTTATTATTGGAATCTTATTAGGATAATATTTTGTCATGTGGCGATCATCTTCCTCCTAGCGTTTATTCCCAGTCGCATCCGAAGCTTTTCATCTCGGAGTCTGGGGTCCGCTTTACCAGTCTTAACTGCGGATTTGGCTGGACCTCGATATTTACACGAAATTAGAAGCTGCTTAGTAAATGATTGATATTGTGATTCTGCGCATGAGTGACCGTTTTACGAATTTTATAAAAATCTAGTAACATCTACATTCTACTGGGAATTTATAAAGTTACTCGTTTTAAGCGGAATCGCTCAATGTGGCCTTTTTAGACCCGCCGCCGGCCGCATCCGAAAACCTCTCACATAGGAATTTCTTTGTTACAGATTAATTGTTGCCCGCGGCCATCCCCATATGGAAATTCTGATCCCGTTCCTGACACCTTCGGGACCTAATCCAGAAATGTGTACCTATTTTTTTATCGTGCGAAAAAGCCACACGGATACCTCCCCGGCCGGAGCCGGTGGAGGAGGTTATGTCGGACTCGAACCGACTAAAACGCACGCCGTCTGTGGGCCATCGGTTGCCGGAGGTAAGATATCGTAGACATATCCCTCGCAACCCGGCCGACCCAGGGCTATATGCTCTCAATCTGGCCCTCTGCCGGTGTGGGGACCACGGAGACCCTAACTCGTACCCGGGTATGGGGAAGAGCGAGCCATAGAAATGTGTACCTATATGATATTTCAGACTATAATCTACCAAATAGCAGACAGATCCATTCGCCATTTAAGTTCATTGAATAACAATCATCAAAATATCTTCACAAACTTTTTTTTACTTATTATAGGTCACGTCAATCTGACTTCAACTCGCCTGATGGTAAGCTGAAGGCAAAGTTTCGGAAAAGAGGGTCACCATTATAGACATGTACCATGTTACAATGGTGGCATTCAGCTTGACGACCTCATCAGATGCTTTTTCACCCCCCGCTTAAAGGACCCGGGACTGTAGGAAGAGGGAAACTTTCATATTTACAATATTAACAGGAAGTAGGACTCCATTATCCATTGAGTAGAGAACTTCCTTGATCTTGATGAGAGCTACTTAATCCAACGGAATGTGTGTACTACGTCAATATCTAAATACTACCACTTATCGCTCTGATAACAACCTTATTAGTTCACTGATAACTTTTATAAACAAATGTCGCTTTTTCTGTGTCAAATATATGAAGACTGTTTGAATTTCTTTCATGTGTTTCATCTTCTTTCTCTTTCTAATATATAAAAAACAATGCCACTTTTCGTTGTTAGTTTATAAGTCAAGAACGGCTGAACCGATTTGGCTAACTTTAGTCTTGAAATATTCGTGGGTGTCCAGGGAAGGTTTAATTAAAGGATGAGAAAATAGGTGCAGCGGGAACGGGAAAAATTAGGCAGCACGAAGTTCGCCGGGACAGCTAGTGCTGTATATATCCCTGAGGGGGTCAGCTGACGTGTGCTTCAGAGCACCGCACTTACCGCAGTCCCCACATTCCGAATTCTTTAGGGTTCCGTAGCCAAATGGCAAAAAACGGAACCCTTATAGATTCGTCATGTCTGTCCGTCCGTCTGTCTGTCCGTCTGTATGTCACAGCCACTTTTCTCCGAAACTATAAGGCCTATGCTGTTGAAACTTGGTAAGAAGATGTATTCTGTGAACCGCATTAAGAATTTCACACAAAAATAGAAAAAAAGCATTAAATTTTGGGAGTCCCCATACTTAGAACTGAAACTCAAAATTTATTTTTTCATCAAACCCATACGTGTGGGGTATCTATAGATAAGCGGCGGGTATTAGTAAGCGGTCGAATACAAAAGCGATGACTGTGGCGACTGCGGTGAATGCGGTGCGGCTAGGTCTGCGTTCACCTTAAGTCGTCGGTCCCGGTTCTCATAGGAAAAACTATGGTAGTTGTTCTACAATAGGAAAGATAGGTAAAGGTAGTTGGAGCTCTAAATAGTCAGATAACCAGTCCATCTATAGATTTTGATTGTGGGCTGTAGAGATCAGTAGCAGTTGCTTCACGGAAAATATCGAAATTTGACTGAGATTCCGGCCCAACACGGTTCAGAAAAGGCTACAAAATTAACCATTTGATGTTCAATCAAATCAATGAATTAGCCTATTGCAGTCCACTGCTGGATATAGGCCTCTCCCAATATGCGCCACGTTTGCCGATCCTCCGCCTTCTGCATCCAGTCCGTCCCAGCCACCCTTCGCAGGTCCTCAGTCCATCTGGCTAGATCCATTCGATATACACGAACTCTATTACATATTATAAAAAAGAATTGCTGTAACATATTTGAACTAGATATTAAAAATTACATATAATTTTATTTTTATTGTTAATTTATTCAAATTAAACATTTAATAATCCTACTAAACACAGTCAAATCAAATAAGTTCCACACATGATTTCCTAGTTCCTACTACATTTATGTTACTGATGACTGCGGCTCTGCCTGCGGCTCTGCCTGTGGCTCTGCCTGCGGCTCTGCCTGCTATTTTTGGTCATGTTTTTTTAAGAGACTGTTTGCAAACATTATGGCAAATTTAAATTCTGACTGTAATGTAATTAAAAGGTGTTCAATAGTTTTTGTATCCAACAAGAATGTAAAAAAAATTATAAATAGAAAAAACTGGGTTTATAATTATTTAATATCATCAATTTCCACCTGCCGTTGTCCAAATTATTTGACGTCAGTGCAATATGTCATTTTCCTTCATACATTCCTGTGAACTACTTTTTATGTATTTCAATTATTTTCCTTGTCTAACTATACTACATCGCATTAGGTACATATTAAACAAATAAACTAGGCTAACTTTCGGTTTTCAGTCTTTAAAATAAGTTTCTAAACAGAAAACTATTTATAAGGGGTTGTCCATTAATCACGTGAGGCTCAAAGGGGGGGGGGGGGGGAGGGGGGTTCGGAAAAAATCACGAAACATCACCAGGGGGGAGGGAGGGTATATTGAGATATCATTGAACGTGATTTTGGCTAGGGGGGGAGGGGCTAGTCTAAAACCTCACCACGTATCACCATGAGGGAGGGGGGGTTAAAAAAGTGCTAAAAAAACATCACGTGATTAATGGGCAGCCCCCAAACAGAGTTTTTAAATAAAACATATTAAAAAGACACATCAAGATTGTTTCATCATCATCATCATCGTCTCAGCCATAGGAAGTCCACTGCTGGACATAGGCCTCCTCTATAGATCTCCAATAAGACCGGTTGGAAGCGACTCGCATCCAGGGCATTCCCGATTGTTAGATAAGACAATAAGATTGTTTACGTTTAGTTAAGTACCTAACTGAATGGAGTATAGTAACTTCTTCTTCTTCTTGTGTCAATGATTGACTGTTTAAATGATGCCTGAATAATATTGTGCCATCTCAACTGTGCTGTCAGTGACTTTATTTCAAACTCGTAATACATATAATAGTACTTATAGAGACTTTCCTTTTCCTAGTCAGATATATGAACATACTAGCTTTTGCCCCGGCTCCGCCCGCATGGATGTCGGTTATCGCGACCAAACATAGCCTATGTCCTTTCACAAGGTCTAAACTACCCCTATACCAAATTTCATCAAAATCTGTTCAGCGGTTTAGTCGTGAACGCATAACAGACAGAAAGACAGAGCTACTTTCGCATTTATAATATTAGTATGGAAGTATGGATATATTATGTTAACATACCATTTCGCAATTAAACAACCTTGTTAGTTAGAAACTTGTAAAAATTTAGGTCCTACAGCTTTAGAATGCATGTTACAGCCTACATGTATCCTTGTATATTATGAATATAAAAATCAATGCCAATTTTTGTTGTAATTTTATAACCCAAGAACAGGCTCACCTATCCACCAAATATTTAGGCCTTGTTGTGACTATTTAGTAGATGGTTTATGTGAAGTTTGCACAACATCAAACTCAAATTAGGCGGTACGAAGTTCGTAGGGTCAGTTAGTATAATATAATTATAAACCATTTAGACGCTGGGAGGACGAAATGGTTGGAACAGCTGGAAAAACCTGGACAAGGCTAGCACAGAGGAGGGATGACTGGAAAATGTTGGGGGAGGCCTTTGCTAAAGGGCACACGGAATAGATTAATAAATAAAATAGTAACATACTTTTATGAACATACTCATTGGGCTTGAAGTTTTGTGATGGAGAGGATAAGCAGATAGATAGTTAAGTTATACATCAATAGATCTACAGTAGAGATGAGTAACTAGTATTTTTTTTATATAGGACACATCAATTTGACTTCACCACTTGAGAATGAGAATTGCCATTTACATACCATGTTAGAATGGTGGCACTCAGCTTGACGGCCTCATCAGATTCTTTTTCACGCCTGGTATCATAGCTTGGCCATGATGTTATAGGGAATTAAGATATTCCCTGTGACACCAGTGAGTTATTAGTAATTATCTTAGGTTATTCAAAGCTAGACTTAACTAAGTCTTAAGGATTTCTCTAGAGATTTAAAGGTGTCTAACAGACAAGAACAGGCTTGCTTTTGGCCAATTCTTGTCTGAAAGTGGGTGTATTCTCAAGTCTGTCTACCCTACAATAAAATTATTGATGTTATTATATTAAAAATATGTTGAACTGGCAATTTAAATATTCCACTTGAGTCATAAGGTCCATTACAAAATTTATGTATACCCGCCGAAAAATACGACCTTGCCAATTATTTGTTAACATAAATATATTATGTAAATATTTAAATATACATAGAATAGTACGTCTTTCTAATATTACTAGTTTTAACAAATTATTTCATAAAATAATCGTCTAATCAGAAACCTGTTTCCAATTTATTGTAATCCAACTTCTTATTCAGAATAAAAAGTGGCGATTTGAAATTAAATACCAAAAGAAATGTAACAAAACAATAGGGTGATTAACCAACATGGATTTGTTGCACCATACTTTCACCGAAGCTCTGAAAAAAGATTGTAATCTCGAGAAATGGGATTTTGTAATGCCAAATATTTCGAGCCTACATCATCGAAACTTATTGTTAGATTTCTAACTTAACTTAGCACTCACCTGAGTTAATTACATGCGCACAGATGTCAGTAATGTTATGAAAGCACTTAACACAGCCTAAATTATGATAAGAATATGATAAAAGTAAATATTGTAACAATCTTTGTTCTAAGGCTCCGTGAGTCCGCGCGTTGGTACACACAATATGGTAACCGCGACACACTTGTTCATATGATATTTACAGCTGATGTGTAAAACTTGAACAAATAAATACGCACACGACACAATTTGAGCAATATCCACTACAAAATCGGGTGTTCGTTAAAATTTCTTATTCGATCGGTTGGCAATCGTCACAAAATTCTTTTGAATTGATTGATTTGATTTAATTCATTCACAGTGCGATCGGTCTTTTATTCATTCGAGAATGAATTATGAAAATTGAATAGAAAGAATGAACCAATAAGCGTTTAGTTTGTTATAAAATAAATTCAATACAACGTACAATAATTTACCTGTGCTTTCACGTAATATAATTGAAATCTACCTAAATAAGTTACAAATATGATCAAAAAAATAAATTTGTTTAGCTTTCTTTTTTAATTATTGCAATTCAAAAACGTTTAGTTATGAAAAAGTTTGGTAAAGGTTCGCGTTCCAGGTTTAATAAACAATAATTAATTACATTTTGAAACGTCAAATCAAATATCTTCTGTTTCATATTTGGACGTTTTAATGAAAGAGGTAGAAAATTTATGCACTTCAACCATCTGTACAATCTGCATGACGTTGAATAACACGTTAAATAGTGTTGTACGTGAATTAACCAGCAACGATAAACTCGTTACTCGATATTTTTTTCCTTGATTTGTTACTCCCTATTTCAATCAATCAAACAAATAAACTTGACTCTAAAGATGCTGATAAACTTGAGCATTCACATGTAGTGCTAGCTAGCTAGTTAGTAGTAGCTATAGCTATAAGCTATAACGCCCGACTTATGGTCGTGAGGGTTGAGGGTGTTTATCGATGGAATCGTAAACCACTTGATAAGTGCCTACGCTGCACAGGTTGGCGTAGCGAAGCCGAAAAGATCTCGTTCTGGACACAACTCGAGGAACTGCTTCGTGAAATCCCGCTGTCGCAAGGAATTGTTCTGGGTGGTGTGGTGACACTGACCGGACATGTGGGTGACAAGTGTGAGGAGTTTGGGCGTATCCACAGCGGTTTTCGATACAGTAGCCGCAACCCAGAGGGTTAGTACATCCTCAGAACGTCAACACGTACTTCAAAAAGAAATCCGAACATCTTGTCACCTACACGAGCGGGGAGAGCGCGCTACACAGATCGATTTTAATACTAGTGACGCATACGCATACGCACAGCATCAGCAACGTTCCCAACTGCATGGTAGGTAATACCTGGGAGAGTCACACTAGTTAGCACCGTCTCTTCCCTCAGCGAACATGCTGAGCGCGGCCAACGCAGAATTAGGTGGTGGGTGCTTGATGAAGTCAAGTCCCAAAGTCTCGCCTCAGTCATCGGTGACAAGTGCGCCGATGCTGTAGAGTCTGTAGACGAACCAGAACAGGATTGCTTGGACAGGATTCAGGCAGCTATTCTTGAGGCGGGGAGGGTGGTGGTGCTTGGTGGACGCAAGGTTGACAGGGACAATTGGATTGGTGGTGGAACGACACAGCCCAGAGAGAGATCGGGGCGGAGAAAGCCTTCTTTAATCAAATCAAAATCAAAATAATTTATTGCTGACCAAAGGTATTACTTACAAAGGTATTTAGTAACATTTAGAAGTCCTCTTTGGCCTACCTTTTTGGCATGCAAGAATACATTGTGGAATACATTTAAAAGTGACAAGCGTCCAAATCTTCCGAAAACTGCGACGCGTATAAAGATGCAAAACGCGCCACCAGGAGAGCCGTAGCCAGGGCCAAATATAGCTCATATATAAGTTGGTGCGTTCCAAGGCCAAAGCGGCGCAGGGTCTATCCAAGTGGCATTGAATTAAAGACGCTCGAGGCAACCTGTTGAACGTGACGGTGCACATCCACCGCAGCATTTTCATCTTCGTGTCACGCAGTTCTTGCTTGTGTCACTCCAGAAGCGGCCACGCCTCACAACCATATAAGAGGAGAGGACAGGCCGAATGATCCTCTTATAGACCACCTGCCCCTTCAACCTGACTGGCATTTTGGGGTCACACGTGCCCTGGCGTCAAATTCGATTTCACCGGTCATTTTTATTTATTTTTATATACTTATTTAATCTTCATGCACTCATGTACACAGGCAGACTTAATGCCATAGGCATTCTCTACCAGTCAACCTTATAGGTACAGATCCCAGGTTCATAGCCTGGTCCGTGCGCTCGACTAAATCTTTGTCACTCTTTATCGTTATTTACAGCCAAAAAAAATTATTGATCAGAGGAAAGTAAGTTTATTTATCGAGGAAAAAGAGTAAAATACTTATTCATATCTCCATTTAGTTGCCTACACTTTAATATTGTGTATCACTAGGATATATATGAAGAGAATTAACCAATAATAAGATGTGAATGCTTACGAAAATAAAACTGTTAAAGCGACCGTTGTCCTCGTTATCGTTATTTAGTAGGTAATAAACGCAACGGTTTATTTTATTATTTTGGTACAGCCCTAAACCTAAACTTAATTTCACAGAATTCGTATCTAAGTCTATGCAGAATTCACAGAGCACAGAGGAAAGGAATGTCAGTTTATTTATTTTATTGCAGGGATAGAAAAGAAAGAAAGAACAAAACCACTTATTTATGTTTTGATTTCGTTGTTGCTCACACATTATCAATATTATTTATCATTAGGATTAGGATATTGTAAAGGGAAATAACTAACAACATAATTTCGCTAAGAAGCTGTAAGTAAAATAACCCCTAGAAATGGATGAACCAATTCAAGAAAGTAAAAACAATGAACAAGAAACGAAAAAGAGTGAAAATGTAGAATTTAAGAAGCCTGTACTCTTTGGGCGCATTGGGAAACTGCCTAAAAAGGTTAAAGAACCTACTGAGAAGCCTCCAGAAGAAGTAAAAGTGGAGAAACCAGTTGAAAAACCGCCAGAATCATCGTCTGGTTCTTTACCGCCGGCAGTGCTGTTGAAAGAATTGTCGACACCTATACCTTATAAAGAACCTAAATGGTCAGGCTTGTGCCCTGAGGGTTAGTAGTACTGTTAAAGTAGTAATAGTATTGGGTTGAACTCTAACCTTCTTGATTTGAAAAATAACATGAGAGCTTATTTGTCTGTCTTTCTATAACTACTACAACTGGAATTTAATTGTGTGATGTTTAGAAGAGCGCCTTTTTGTAATATCATCTGTATAACGACTTTAACTCTCACGAATCCTTTCCACCTATTGGAAAACTATGAGAATCAGAATCAAAAATCAAGCACCCAAAAAATCTCTATACAGACTATTTCGAATTCTCCAGGTGTTCTCAATAGTATCTCATTCTGCGTTTATGTCATCCGACTAATTTGAATTCTAGCTAATAAGGTTTTCTAAAGCGGAATTATTGGGATCGCCATAGAACAAAAAAAAAAGGTTTTCTAATCATACAGAATATTTGCAATTCCAGATGATTTGCTACTTGCTCATTCTGCTTTTATGTCTTCCAGCAGAGTTGCCTCTCTGCTAACTGGGTATTCTGTTTTTATGTCATTTAGCTGAATTGTCTTACAGCTATCTAGGTAACAAGCTTTCATGTCAACCTAACTGTATTGTCATTAGGCGAAAAAAAACATTATGCTAGTAACCCGAAAGGAGGATCTCAGTAGCTTAGTGGTCAGAGCATTCCCCCTGTAAAGGACTGATTACAGGTTCAAGTCTCATCTGAACATTTCACTTCTTATTTAAATTGATTTGAACTGCCACAAATCAATACAATTTTTTTTTTCTTAACAGCCTTCCTAGGATATACTTAGACTGCATAAAATCGTTGTCGCTCCGCTCCCGCCTTAGCCTTCTAACCTAATCTATCTGAGTCGGGGTTGGCAGTGTCCATTTTTGGGAAAGGGACATTATGGGAAGTTGACATTTTGGTACCAGGGGACATTTTGGGAAGTTGATATTCTGAGCCACAAGTCACAAGGTCACAACCCATAAATTGATAATAGTACTACTTAGTACAACTTACTATTCTGATATTTCGTAAATAGTAATAAATATTTTTTAATGTTTCAGGGTCGGAATATGGTCTAGAAGTTATTAAATCTGGAATGATTGTAGAGAAGGTAGACCTCACAAACAAAGCGTACTATGTGTTTGGAAGACTCGCCAATTGTGATGTTATTATGGCACACCCTACCATCTCCAGGTTAGTTGCATTAGTACATGTACTCAATGACGGTTCTGACGATGGAATCGGCAGATATTGTTTTTAGTACTACCCTTTATTTTTTTGGAGTCCAACTGTCCATCAGTTGCAGAAGGTGAGGTAGCCTCGGGAATATGACTGTAGCATCCCGGCTGATCCAGGGCTAAAAGGCTCCCTTGCGGACTACAGTGTTCCCATCTTTCCCAGGAACAAAGGCGACGGGGGAGGCCTCGTAAAGCATCGCTATCTCGGTCTAGTTCTCTAGTATCTTTTTTTTTTTTTTATACCACTTAGGTGGCAGACAAGCACACGGCCCACCTGATGGAAAGTGGTTACCGTGGCCTATGGACGTATGCAACACCAGGGGCCGTCACACTCGTGCTGCCGACCCTGAAGAAACTTTCTAATGCCCTTCTTGAAGAACCCCATATTGTAGTCGCTTGGGAAAACCATCGCGGGGAGTTCATTCCACCGCTTGAGTGTGCGCTAGTCTCGGTTCGATGGACATGGTTCACAACTGCCCATATCCACGATTCAAACTCTTGACTCGCAAGTACAGCATAAGTCATTTTTAATTCTAGACACCACTGTGTGCTCCAGTACAAAGCTTTTGCCGGAGAACTTGAATCACCATGTGGCTGGTACCTTCAGGACCTAGGCAGTACCCACGGAACTTTCCTCAACAGGGAGCGACTGACGCCCAAACACTACACCAGAGTGCGAGTCGGCCACCAGATCAAGTTTGGGAATAGTACGAGAACTTATATTTTATTGGTATGTAGTTTTACCCCACTGATTGAATATTTTTTTTTTATAACTATACTTTTCTATATAGCAAAAATGTTGACAGCTGTGTGGCGTTAATACATTTGACTGCTACACAGGGGGCGCGGGTTCAATTCCCGCTCAGTGCAAATATTTGTTTGCATGAATATGTCTGGGGCTGACCATGCCTTGGAAAGTAAATTGTTGGTCCCAGTTGTCGTACGAACATCTATGGTAGTCATTACTGGTAGTTTTAGCCATAAACAATCCAACAACTGGTCTAACTACAATGCTTTGATATCGCCAATGGGTTGTGGATGTCCAATGACAGTTGTTTCACGGAAAATATCAAACTTTAGCCAAACCTGCAGTTAGACTGGAAATAGCGGACCCCAGACTTCGAGGTGAAAGCTTCGGATGCGACTGGGATTAACGTTAGAATGAAGAAGGATGCTATATAAATATTTCCATTCCCCAGGGTCCAGATTTTGATTGTGAAGGTGAATCGGAACTATCAGTGACTGAAATCAAACAGAAGGCTCTCGAGATGAAGCTAGACAGACAAAAGATGATTGCAGCTGCTATAGAAGAGAGAGAAAGGCTGAAAGCGGAAGAGGAGAAGCGGAGAGAAGAGCAGGGTATTGATTGGGGAATGGGTGAGTGGAAATTTCAATTATATTTTCAAGTTTTGGTAATCTTCTAATATATAAAATTCTTCTGTCACGGGGTGCGTAATCGAACTCCTCCGAAACGGCTTGACCGATTTTGATGAAATTTTTTGTGCTTATCCGGTATCTATGAGAATCGGCCAACATCTATTTTTCATCCCCCTAAGTGATAAGGGTGCAGCGGGAACGGGATTTGAATACCACGCGGGCCGAAAATATGGCGGTACGAAGTTCGCCGGGGCAGCTAGTTTTTTTATATAGTTGTGGAGGTCATGTCAGACAGTCGCTTCACGAAAAATATCGAAGTCCTGCCAAATCCGCAGCTAGACTGGTAAAGCCACCCCAGATACTGAGGTGAAAGCTTCGGATGCGACTGGGATTAACGCTAGGCTGAAGGAGAAGGGGTATACTGGAAACGGTGTGCACCGGTGCGTGAAGTATGAAAGGAGTTTCATCCCGCACACGCTCAGGCTAGGGAATTATCTACCTGCTGTGGTTTACCCACTACAATATGGGGTTCTTCAAGTAGGGCATAAGAAGTTTCTTACAAGGTCGGCAGCATGAGTATGATACCCCCCTGGTGTTACTTCCAACCACTTATTATCAGGTGGGCCTTGTGCTTGTGTTCCACCTGATAGGTATAAAAAAACCAAATATAATAATATTATGGCGAGATATATATTTCTTGATAATATAACTCCATTATGAAATTTCTTTCACTCCATACACCCCTATTAATATTATTATGTTTTTTTAGGCGAGGATGCTGAGGAGGAACCAGATCTAGCAGACAACCCGTATGCTATCACAGCCAACGAGGAGTTGTATCTCGAGGACCCAAAGAAAACACTGCGAGGGTACTACGAGAGGGAAGGACATGAGCTCAGCTACGACTGCGAGGAGAGAGGGGTGGGGCAGTTCATATGCAGGTAATGAAAGCCAATTGGAAAACCACACAAAAGGAAAAACTAGAAACTAGAATTCCTTACCAGTTCACGTGTTTCCCTCTTCCTACAGTCCCGGGTCCTTTAAGCGGGGCGTGAAAAAGCATCTGATGAGGCCGTCAAGCTGAGTAACATGGTACGTGTCTATAATGGTGACCCTCTTTTCCGAAACTTTGCCTTCAGCTTACCATCAGGTGAGGCGAAGCCAAAATGGACGTGCCCTATATAAAAAAAATTAATAAAACTTGTTAACCCACTCCTCGGCCTTCGGAATTTGGTCGTGGAGTACATTTTCTTTCTTCTTCCTCCTAGCGTTAATTCCCAGTCGCATCCGAAGCTTTCAGCTCGGAGTCTGGGGTCCGCTTTTACCAGTCATAGCTACAGATTTGGCTAGACCTCGATATTTTCCGTGAAGCGATTGCCATCTGACCTCCACGACCCAATGTTAACATTAGGCGATATCGAAGCTTTGCAGCTAGACTGTTGTTTTTGGACTTTTTAGGGCACCAACTACCCGTAACGACTGCCATAGATGTTCTTATGGCAACCGGGACCGACGGCTTAACGTGCTCTCCGAGGCACGACCAGACCAATGCAAATACCCATATTTAATGCACACAAATATTTGCACTGAGCGGGGATCGAACCCGCGCCTCCTGCGTAGCGGCCGCGTTCACTACCGCTACGCCACGGAGGCTGTCAGTAAATTTTCTTTATTGTGCGTAAATTACCCCGAAAGTGGTTATAACAGACTCGAACCGACTAAAATGCACGCTGTCTTCTTTTGCCAGAGGTGAGATTGCCTGAAACCTGAAACATATTTATATCTCGCACCTTGGCCGACCCAGGGCCATCTATTTCGAGCTTGCCCCCTTCGAATGTGAGGGCAACGATGTCCCCATCTAATCCCTGGGTATGAGGAGGCCTCTGCCTGCTTCTGTTAGGGTGACAGGCTGTTCCACCCGTTACTCCCAGGCCGCTCGTGGTATATTTTGAAACCCTAAAAAAATAAAAACTATCACTCCTCTAAGCCATAAATAATGTCCGGAATCTGCGGGATTTGTTTATTTGCTCCGCTTTCTTGAGTAGTAGCGTGATGATAATATAGCCTATAACCTTCTTCGAATGAATTCGGCCAAGTGCGAGTCGGACTCGCCCATGAAGGGTTCCGTAGCAGCAAAGGCGAAAATTGCGGTTGATGACGTATTAAAAAAAAACTACTAACTGGATCTCGTTCGAACCAATTTTTAGTGGTAGTTTGCATAGCAATTTACATCATATATTTTTTTTAGATTTATCATTCTCTTATTTTAGAAGTTAGAGGTGTCCCCCACACATTTTTCCTCTTTGGAAGTGTCTCTCGCGCAAACTATTAAGTTTAGAAAAAAATGATTTTAGAAACCTCAATAGCATTTTTAAAGACCTATCTATAGATACCCCACACGTATGGGTTTGATGAAAAAAAAAATTTTGAGTTTCAGTTCTAAGTATGGGTACCCCCAAAATTTTATGCATTTTTTTTATTTTTGTGTGAAATTCTTAATGCGGTTCACAGAATACATCTTCTTACCAAGTTTCAACAGCATAGGCCTTATAGTTTCGGAGTGGCTGTGACATACGGACGGACAGACAGACAGACAGAAAGACAGACAGACCGACAGACGGACGGACAGACATGACGAATCTATAAGGGTTCCGTTTTTTGCCATTTGGCTACGGAACCCTAATTAGCGTGTTCAAACAAACAAACGCTTGCTTAATTCACTGCTATTTTCACTATCGTCACTGCTATCATTACCTACATTAATTATCTAAACTTCATGAGTGGACAAAGGCCATCATAACGTACGCCAACTATAACTTAAATAATTTTCGGCCACCCCAATTTTATTTTTTATTTTTTCGTATTATTTCTAGAGTAGAACTCCCTATAGACGACGCGAGGGGTCGGCCAGTGGTCGCGGAAGTAATCCACAAGGGCAAGAAGAAGGAGGCGGTCATTGCGTGCGCCTTAGAAGCCTGTCGGATCTTAGACAGGGCTGGCTTGTTACGGCAGTCGAAACACGGTGAGGATATTGTTTATTTCATCATCATAATCATCATTTCAGCTGTAGGAAGTCCACTGCTGGACATAGGCCTCCCGCCTCCCCTATAGATCTCCAATAAGACCGGTTGGAAGCATTATTTATTTGCTCTTCATTAATTACGCAACTGCTTAAAAAAGAGTGTTATGTTTTCGAAATTGACATTTTGCGAAAGGAGTATTTTTTTAAATACTAAGGGTCGCAGACAAGCACACGGCCCCCCTGATGGTAAGAGGTTACCATGGCCTATGGGCGAATGCAACGCCAGAGGAGTCACACTCGTGCTGCCGACCCTGCAAGAACAGAGATTCGGGGCATTGTGCGAAAGGGGGTTTCGCATAATGCCCCTTTCGCAAAATGACAATTTCGCAAAATGTCTCTTTCTCAGCTTCTCATAATGTCCCTTTCACATAATATCCCCATAACATAATGTCGCTTTGGCAAAATGTCCCTTTCGCATTTCGCACATGTCCCTTTGAGAAATAATATGTTAACATTATTTTTTCAATGAGTTTCTAAACAGAAAAGTAATAATAAACTGTGTTTTTAAACAATACATAATAAATAGACACATAATAGTAGATTGTATAACAAGGGAGCAAAATAGTATTTTTACGGCGAGGGCGCACTTTGAACCACGAGTGTAGCGAAGGTTTCTAGAATAGAACCCCGAGCTAGCGAGGGGTTCTAACGTAGAAACCTGAGCACAGCGAGGGGTTCAAAGTATATCGCTCGAGGGAAAAATAATTTGCTCTCGAGTTATATACTCTACTTTTCTTCCCCTTTCTATGAGAAAAATACATCGGTACTGTAATCTGTAATCAGAGAATCATTCTCAAATGATTTATTTTACTTTATGTATTGTTGTCATAATTCTTGACAAAATTGTAATATTTTGACGTTCATATGCCCTTTTTGTGCCTAAACTGAATAAACGAAATTGATTATTTGATTCCATAATACAAGAACAGAGACGGAATTCGCGCGCTTGTTTTTTTTTTACATAGCACGGGTCACCATACCGCCTGCAGCCAACACGAACCAGCCAGTAATAAAAAAAAATTGGTTCGATTTCTATGAATAATATGATGTTCCGAATTCCGAATTCAAATCACTTTTCCGCCCGCTATATTTAGAGCTATTGCTCTGAACAGAAAAGTGCTACTTTGCTCCCACTTATAGAGGAACAAAGTGACACTTTTCGAATAGAAGGGATGAAAAGATTGTTTACGCTTAGTTAAGTACCTAACCGAACGGAGTATAGTCCAATATTTTGATGCAATTTTTTAGTGATGGGTTTGGTTTGATTCATGCATATTCTTAGGTGTTCAAACTTGGTCCATGTTTCAGAATCCCGTCGACGAAAACAGCGCGACTGGTCAGCAGACGACTACTACTCCTCAGATGAAGACACGTTCCTCGACAGGACGGGCAGCGTCGAGCGGAAACGTAAGCTACGGATGGTTAAGCAAGGCGCCGTTGAAAGGGAAGAGGACAAACCTAGGACTTATGATGACCTGGTAAGTTAAATATACCTGGAACCCTTTTTTATACCACTTAGGAGGTAGACAAGCACACGGCCCGCCTGATTGAAAGTGGTTACCGTGGACTATGGACGTAAAAGGGCGGTATAAGTTGCGTCTGTTCTTATATTATCGTTATTTACTCGTATTTTTAATTCAGTCTATGATAATTATTTATTTTACAGTTAAAAATTATGACATACCAAATTATGTTAACTTCATACCAGTTTCCTTAGAGCTAACCATTTTGACATTTAAGTAAAAAAGTAACTAATTTAACTAAACATTTAAATACTTAATTGCTTCAAAATTAATAATTACCTCCTTTGGGGGTCAGACGGCAGTCATTAACTGTTCTCAATGCCCCCGAGGCCTTCTCCTTTTGTCTTAGCTTATGTGGTTTTTATCAGTCCGGTTGTCAATACCTACATTGCAAAAAACCTATGTAGTAAATATAAATAATCCACATATCATATTCTCTACTTCGCATTATGACTAAATCGCATAATGACTGCCGTAGGACCTCCCAACCCCGAGAGCAAATCGTGCACCAGAGCTTCGTCCATCAATGAGGGGTCCATGTTGTAGTTCAGATTATCTTAAACCCCAAGGTTTTGGTTGCACCCCTAAATGGAGGATACAATATAATTAACTAGCTTTGGCTCGTGACTCCGCCTGCGTGGATATTGGTTATCGCGACAAAACGTAGCTTATGTCCATTCCCAAGCTCTAATCTATCCCTGTAACAAATTTCATCAAAATCGGTTCAGTGGTTTGAGCGTGAAAGCGTAACAGACAGAGTTACTTTCGCATTTATAATATTAGTATGGGTTTTCGATTATTTTATGTTATTTTTCTTTGTTACAGCTAAAACAAATCAAGGACATAGAATTGAAGATAGCTGCAGAAGAACGTACGTTGGTGCGTCTCCGGTCCTCGTCAGTGAAGGTCCAACCCTCGGAAGATGAAGACGCACTGGACCAGTACATGAGCACACTGGGCAAGCCCACTATGGCTGATAAAGCGGAGATTTCTAAGGCTAAGGTAAGGGTGCATAATGATGACAATTTTTTTTTTTCAGTTTTTTATGCAGTTTGTGTTCGTGGTTTCGCCCGCGTCGAGGACATATGCCTCTCCCAATGTGCACCATTTCTTCCGATCCTCCGCCTTCTGCATCCATCTCAGCCACCTTTTTCAGGTCGTCAGTCCACCAGATCCTACCTTTATGTTTTATTTTTCAGATGACAATACAAAAACTAAAGACCGAGTTGTCAAAAACACAGCGACTGGCGGAGTTGGCTCGGCCGGCTCACCTCCCGCCTCTTATCAAGAAAGACGACAAGGTTATTAAACAAGCTGCCAACTCTGTAGTCTATGGGAAGAGGTAAGCTCATTTTGTTACACGCGTAGGACACAGGTAGGGGTCTACCTAGACATACGTATGTCAGACAGATCGAAGACATATTAAAGTAAGGACATGTCAAGAGTACCCGAAACCGGCGAGCATGTATGAAAACAATTATGAAAGTAGAAGAAGCGAAAGTTGTACGCCAGGATCGTAGCAAGTGGAAAACTGTGGTCTCTGCCTACCCCACTGGGAAAGAGGCGTGACTTGTATGTATGTATGTATGTATGTATGTATTTTGTTACACTTTTTTACAGTTTATTCCGAACCTGACCCGAAAACTCTGACCCGGTCGCGGTTTAGGTTAGAAACTTGAAAAAAATGTAAATTTTGGTTCTGAACGTAACCCTCTTCCTAACCTGACTCGACGTGTCGTTCCTATCATAACCCGAATTGCGTTTTTGGTAAACACTATAAAAACCCCTAAGGGTTAAAATGATGGAGTACACAAAAGATTATATAGTGATGATAAATTCGGCACCATAGAGGTACAACAGCGTAGAAATAGGTTTAATGATGTTTTGAATTCACGAATTTAGTACACACGATGTTCTAAATTCTATTTACTTTATCTTCTAGAAGATAAAAACGATTTTCGCACTCAGATATCGAAGAGCAAAACGTTATTTTTACTCGACTACGGCGAAGCCAAAGGAGGGTTATGATTTTGACAGGCTATGTATGTTATGTATGTATGTATGTATGTTCGTTTGTTCCCTCATAGCTGCTCAACTACTTATTAGAACTGGACATATAGCATATCTTTAGAATCGTCTTGATCGTCCGATGGTTATAGGCTATATGACGTGTCACTAAATCTAATGTGGCGCCCTCTAGCGGCCATAAAGTACTGTGTTGAAAAAATAATTTGAGATAAATATGCCGTGTATGGTATCAAATTAAAGAGCTCAATTAGCACATTTCAAATATGCATAAATTATAGTTGTTGGGTGCCCCAAAATAAAATAAATAAAAAAATTAGTTTAAAACTAAAACCCGACTACTTAAAAATCACGCTCTGAAAAGTATTAAACAAGAAAATATCTAGGATAGCCGTGGTCGTATGCCACTTATTAAAGTATTAAACTATCGCGGTGTAAACTCATAGTTTTTGTGATATCGGGACTTTTTGCGATTAATTAACACGATAGCACTAGATTATTATACCCGCGGTATTCTGTAGGGCGGAGGTACTACCCCAGTCGGACTGCTCGATTGGGACGGATATACCGTCGTGTCCTACCTCACTACAAATTCTACTTCTGTCCGTCCGTACACATTTCATTAGCTTTCTATCTTAGTGTTTTTTTTTAATATAGGACACGTCAATTTGACTTCGCCTCGCCTGATGGTAAGCTGAAGGCAAAGTCTCTGAAAAGAGGGTCACCATTACAGACACGTATCATATTACAATGGTGGCACTCAGCTTGACGGCCTTATCAGATGCTTTTTCACTGATTGTTTAATAAAATAATTACTTCTAATTACAGAATAAGATTAAAAGAAGACGCAGAAAAACGCCCTAAAGTACGTCAAGAGAAGAAACAAGAAGAATCAGAGTTCGTTGAAGAAATGGATTCTGATGACGAAGAGGCACCGGAGAAGAAGGAACAGGTACAAGCCTCAGAACAGAAGTCAGAAGGAGTAGAAACTAAAGTAGAGAATAGTAAGCAAGAGATAGAAGAAGTGAAGAAAATGTATGGGCCTATGAGACCGCCGGAGAATTACGTCATTCCTGAGAACTATTTCGGAGACAGTGCTAGGGATTTGCCTGAGATAATGGAGAAAGATGAATAAATAAGACTAAAAATATATTTGGTATTTTTCTTTTTTTATTTGGTACTAGCTTTTGCCCGCGGCTCCGCCCGCGTGGATGTCGGTTATCGCGACCAAACATAGCCTATGTCCTTTCTCAAGGTCAGCGGCCTTACCATAAACCTCAAAACAGGTCAATAATTGAACTGCTGTCATTCTGCCAACTGCAAATGTCACTTTGTAATGTCATATAAACATATAGGATTACAAAGTGACATTTGCAGTTGGTAGAATGACAGCAGTTCAATTATTGACCTGTTTTAAGAGTTCATGGTATGGGCCCTGATCTACCCCTATACCAAATTTCATCAAAATCGGTTCAGTGGTTTAGGCAGGCCACGCTCACTCTATGTACTTGCGCGCTCTCGCCGCCGGTCGCCGACGGTCCTCGGTCGTCAGTCGGGCTGTCGCTAGCCGCGCGTGCACACGCGCGTAATAAAGTACCTAAGGTTTGGTTATATTATTTATTACGTTTCAATCTTTTTGTTTGTTGAGTCTTTTTGTTTGTTATTAATATAATTAATACTCAATCTATGATGCTATTATGAAAGCATATCACGGATGCGAATCTAACAAATCAAATAAAAATCTTACTTCTGCTTGCCTGTTAATGAAGAACGGCAAGTAGGTACTTACTTAATAAGTGTAATTACATTCGTTAAGTTACTGTAGGTACCTACCTATGACAATATTTAATATACATAGGTAGGTACATATCTTGTACAAAGTAATATAGGTACCTACCTACCCACTTCGCTACCTACTATACGGAAAGACTTAAAAAATGTTGGATTCAGTACTTAGTCTATTCAGTAACAGATTGGTTGTTACAAGATGTAGTTATCTGACCTAGTACCTACTTATAGCTAACGGCTCGGGTTCAGTCTTAACACTTGAATGCAATCATAAATAAAAAATTGTAAGTACTCGTAGGATGGTATCGCGAGGCGATCAGCGACCGGCGATGGCCGCCGCCGCCGCCCGCACCGCTCTGTCGCGGGCTGGCGTTTGACTCTCGTGTACCTACTTGTGTAGGTATTATAATTGTCGGTGCGTTACCTCTACTGCATTGTTTGCGTTCAGACCAAATATATAATAATCGCCACTGTGCACTGAGAATAGTAGTTTATCTAAGGCCTTGTCTAAGCTTACCTACTCTTGAGTTGCTGACCGGTAGGATTGTGATTGAGATGAAATACATATTGACCGAATGTCCAATAATATTCGGCTATTATTCGATATTCGATGAATAGGTGAGAAAAATGTCAAACTATTGTAAACTAGTGTAAAGCCTTTATTAAGCGAGGCAACCCTAGCGTCATTATACGTAACTACGAGGACGAAGCCGAGCTACTGCAAAGTAATAATAACCGTATGGCTGTCTGTTAAGATACATATTCGTATGGAGGTGGTTGATCACGTGGACTAGTAGGCACTTATCTGAGTTGGATCGTTAATTTTCCAGGCAGTGAGTTATCTGTTCCAACTATTAGGTAATCTGTGGTTTAGGCGTGAAAGCGTACCAGACAGACAGACAGACAGAGTTACTTTCGCATTTATAATATAAGTATGGATTTGGCCGCCGCGTGGTCTCCAGCAGAGTAGAATTTGGGCCACCCCATCTCCTCCCATGCGGTGTCGTACAAGGCGACTAAGGGATAGGGCTGTTTAACATCAGACAGATATATACAGCACAGACTCAGCCTATACATGGGTCGAGTCAACAATAGTGCCCGGAGAACGGCAATAGGCTCCCCCTATTACGTGGGACCTAATACAATGATTGGTGAAATGGTGAAATTATCTAATGGTGAGATAAAGGCATGACTGTATATGTATGGTATGTAGTAAACCTATGTATATGTATGGGTTGTAGTAAATTCGCCTCAGTGAATATTCGTCTCAGTTAAAAATAGTAGTGTTGTCCCCTGGTGTTGCATACGTCCATAGGCCACGGTAACCACTTTCCATCAGGTGGGCCGTGTGCTTGTCTGCCACCTAGTGGTATAAAAAAAAAAAAAAAAGTCTCAGTTCATTTAAAATTATATTTCATGTGCGAAAATTCGTCTCACCTTGATAAATAAGTACTGTTAGCAAACAAAGTAATAGATTAACACTCTTCTATCTCTACTCTCTCTCTCTCTAGATCAACGCAAAGCTTGAGAAAGCTGCTCATTCGGACTTGGATAGATTAGGTTAGAAGGCTAATGCGGGAGCGGAGCGGAGCTCCCGCATTAGCCTTCGTGGTTACTTTTTTTATAACCATGCAGAACTTCTATAGGCCACGGTGATCACTCTCTTTCCATCAGGTAGGGCCCTGTGCTTGTCAGCCTAAGTACACACATACGCACAATGCTTGCAACAAACACTTATCTTGCTGACAGTACTTTTTAAGGTGAGACGAATTTTCGCACATGAAGTAACATTTTAAATGGACCTAGGCGAGTTTACCTACTATGATTTTTGACTGAGACGAATTTACTATAACCCGTATGTAGGTATGTTGCTTCATTAGTTACGAGTATTTACCTCAGCGTCGATGATGACGTAATCTGATAAGTTCTATAGTACCTATTGGGTGCAGGGAAATTGGCGATTGTGATGTAATGGGAAATAAACAGAACAACTATATATATGTATCTATCTATGTGGTTATAGGTGATCAGGGTAAAACCGTATTGGGAAATCATTTCACAAATCTATAGCCTTTTACACTATGACGTTTCATGATATGCGTAAATATGGTGTTTACATACAACCGTAATATCTATAATATAAAAATGAATCCCTAAATGTGTTGCTAAGCGCAAATCTCGAGAACGGCTGAACCGATTTAGCTAATTCTTTTTTTAGAATATTCCTTAAAGTACGAGGATGGTTCTTACGGGGAAAAAATTAAAAATAAAGAAATGACTGTTAGGCGGTACGAAGTTCGCGAGCTCAACTAGTGTGTAATAAATTCTAGTTTTATTATACATTACATACCTATCGGCTATGTATGAAATATTAAAAAAAACCAATTATTTTAGTAGTTAAAAAAAAAAACTTCGAAGGCTAATGCAGAAGCTCTGCTTCTACCTTAGGACCTTAACCGTCTAACCTTTATTATGGATACAAGTCGGAACGCGCAGTATTCACTCCGCGCAGACTTGGATAGATTAGGTTAGAAGGTTAAGCCTCCGTGGTTATTTTTCTTATAACTATCCAGAATAGGTAGAACGGGTAGGCCCAAGAAGTCCTGGCTTGCCGTCGTGGAGGGTGACATGCATGCAAATGGTCTCACTACTATGGATGCCCAAGATCGTGCAGAGTGGAGGAGGAAGAGCCGGAAGACGGACCCTGAGCTCAGAGGTCATTGTGGCCACGGAAGCAATCAGGAAAATACGTCTACTTGAAGATGATGAACCATCCAGAAAGAAAGAGTATTACCTAGTCATAAAGTCAACAAATCCGGCAGATTCTGCTCATTGATACGAGTAGATGAGGTTCTAGCGTAGACTTTTCTCTCTATGCTAGGTTGTCAGACTGTAGTGGCTGCCATAAAAAGTCAAATTATGAAAAGGACTGAGGGACCTCGGGCTCTCAAAAGCAAACTTTGGCTGCAACCGGATCCTATCCCGAGGATCAGCCGGGGTGCGAGAGATATGTCAGTGGAAATCTCATCTCCGGCAACTAATGACAGACGAAGAATGACTCAAGACGACCTGCGGTTTTAGTCGGTTTCAGACCGACATAAGCACCCCCGCCGGTCCTGGCAGAGTGGGGGGTTACCAAGGCATTTGCGCACTACGAAAAAACCGGTGGTGAATAGGGTAACCAGAGCTGACTGTAGAAGTTTTATGCTGTCAGTGGGAAGACCAAAGGCCTGTCTTCTGTGTTAACCGCACAGAATCTTTCATGGTCGTCAGCTGCACGAGTGTGACACCCCTGGTGTTGCACTTGTTCATAGGCCACGGTAACCACTTTCCATCAGGTTTGCCATGTGCTTTTCTGCGACCTAAGTGGGAAACAAAAAACGGGTCCGGTCCTGTCGATGATGATGATGATGACGATTGCCATACACACAAATTGATAACCCTATTTTTTGTAATCGGTTACATTAATCACAAAATTAGGTAGGTATGTGAGTAAGAACAAGGATAATATTGCCTAACTATACTAATTATTACGCCATAGGTAGGCACAGTGACGTAGGTAGGTAACATAACACGAAATAATAATGTAATGTCGCAGCCAACAAACTTAATCAGCCGTTCAATTAACTGCCTAGGTAGGCTGTTAACTGAACGTAGGTACAACATTTAACAAACTAGCTGACTATTGCTGAGGCTCTTAGGCCTGAGCTTGTTTCTACATGGCTATAAAAAAAATACCACGAAGGCTAAAGCGGGAGCTCCGTTCTGCTCCGCTCCCGCATTATTAGCCTTCTAACCTAAACTATCCAAATCGGATTGTGCAGCTTTCTCAATAAAGCTACTATATAAATGTACATATTAATATTTTATTTGTACAGTCGAGTTCAATAATATATTGACACCTCCAAGCTTCATAAATATATGAACGTTAAAAAGTTAATAATATTGTGACAACTATAAGCATCATTAAATTGTGGTCACGATTTAGATTCATTAATATGTGACTGCTTTGTCTCAATAACATGTATACAGCCAAAGGCACATTATTATATGGATACAACAATTGGAACATAATTATTATTAAGTATGTGAAGACTGCAGAAATCATAATTATGTATACACACATGGAAACAATAATATCTGAACTAAGCAGACTCTAATTATAATTTTGGGTTTTTTTTTTTAATTTTAAGTTGTAAAGTTTTTGTTTCATCGGCGCACGGGCGGATCTTTTTGTATTGTGCAGTCAATACACGATATGATGAAGGGAATGTATTGCCAAATAGACGTAGTGGACGCATTACATTCGGATTTTGGGGGTGGATAAATTCGGGTGGATCAATAGAATTGTGCGAAATATCTGACCGAATGAATACTGATGCCGATTTTGATATTCTAAAATACGTGTTTTTACCAAGTGCAAAAATTGTGTATCCTTATAATCACCGAATAACTTTTATACAAGATAATAGTTCCGTTCACAATGCCAGACGAGTTCAAAATTGGATTGGATAACTGAGCAAGAAACTTGGAATTAATAAAAATTCCACCGAAGCCCTGACCTTAACCCCATCCGCGGGCAAAGCTAGTATATATTTATGTTTGGATGTAATCCCTTCGGTATTCATATAAACACAAATTGTCGAAAAGAACATTGAAAGACACTCATTTCAAAAACTAGAAAACAATGGAAGCTACTGTCATTTCTGTAACAATGTAAACTAGATCTTATTTGTTCCGAGATACTTTAAGAGATAATTAAGAATCTTAGCCTGCTCAGATATTATTGAAGCCAATATCGATTAGAATTTTTTGTTGAAAAGCGTGATCACAAATTATTGCTTAATACATAGCATGTATTATTGAAACGTTCACATGAGCACATATTTTTGATCTATAGGTTCTATAGAATTTATTGAACTTTCCAACGCTCACAATATATTGAATCCTTGGCAGTGCCAATATATTATTGAACTCGACTGTACACTAGCTGCCCCGGCGAACTTCGTACCGCCATATTTTCCGCCCGCGTGGTTTCGATCCCGATTTATCAGTGTTTCTCTACAATATTATGCATGTATTATACATATAAACCTTCCTCTTTATTCACTCTATCTATTCAAAATCCGCTGCGTAGTTTTGAAGATTTAAGCATACATAGGGACGGACAGACAGCGACAGCGACTTTGTTTTATAATATGTAGTGACATTATAAAAATATACCTACAATGTAAAAAAATTCATGAATAAAATATACTGAAAATACTGAAAAAACCTATCACTAACTTTCTGTCTTATTTCGGGGTGGTGCCCTATCGTGCGAATGGCCTAAGTAAGCAATAGTCAGTTTGTTATTATGTTGTAATAAACGTTACGGCTGAATATCATTCAGGCCGTTAATTGAACGGCGTCGTTTAATACAGCCTAAGCAGTTAATTGGACGGCTGATCAAGCTATTTGGCTGCGACATATATATATATATATATATTATATTATGTTATCGGTCAGTTATTACGAATGATTTAAGCACAGGAAAATTCTGCATTATTTCGGTATAAAAGGGTCATTAATCGTACAAATTATATCATTTGAGTTCAATAAATCGCTTGCAGTACACGCATACATTAAAATATTCAATTAAATAATTTACGCGTCTAAATAATATACGAAAATGAAAATTTCACTAGCTTTGGCATTTTTGGTAAGCTCTTTTTTAATTCCTGCGTGCCGCGTGTTTTGGGCCACCAGCCACCCCATCTCCTCCCATGCGCTGTGTATCATCAGAGAAATATATACAGCCCAGACTCAGCCTCAGATGCATGGCTCGAGTTAACAATAGTGCCCGAAATACGGCAACAGGCTCACCCCCATTACGTGAGACCTAATATGGGTTACAGGGAGACATTACACCCCCACTTCAAATCGTGCCCATCAAATTGAAGTCTTCTGAAAAGGCATTTTCATAAGGAATTTCCGCACTTCAAAAAAAGGTGACCCCCTCCTCCAAATCTCAGGCTGCGGCTGCGCCTGCTTCTGATGTACCGTTTTGAATAACCACATATTTTAGTCGCTTGGAAAAACCACAGCAGGGGGTTCATTCCATATATCTTGAGCGTGCGCGGGATACAGTTCCTTTTATACCGCTCTGTTCCACCGTTTCCGGTGTGTAAGTTTTTCCTACGAAGGATAAAATTCGTAATAATGTTATCCGACAAAGAAGAATAAAGATATTATTAGAATTAGGGTTTTTTTAAGGACACGTCAATTTGACTTCACCTTGTCTGATAGAAAAGTCTCGGAAAAGAGAGTGACCATTATAGACACTTACCATATTACAATGGTGGCACTCAGCTTGACGGCCTCATCAGATGCTTTCTCACGCCCCGCTTTACGGACCCGGGACTGTAGGAAGAGGGAAACACGAATACCTACTGGTCAGCACTGGTAAGAAGTTCCAGGTCAACGTCTTGCACTCCTTTCTGGGGGTAAGATGAGGACATCGTGGTTCCCGAAGATGATCGATTTATTACATTTTTCAGGTCGCAGTTCTGAGCTGTAATGGAGAACTTGTACCGGGGCCAAGTTATGATGGTAGATCAGGTGAGTCGTCCTGTCAGTGAAAGATCACTTTAATACGTTATTAGGCATACTTCCCGGCATATATCTTGCCCGCAAGTCGAGTCGAGTAGGCGAGCGCGAATTGGTTTAATTTAATATACCTAAATCTAAGATTGGTGATTTTTGTCTCCTACGCCGCCGTCCTCAAGACACCCAAAAAACGTACCAACTGCGCATATCGTAGAGGGAGTAGGCGCATATAGAGTACATTTACCTATTGAGGTCACTCGGGTCTAATATATATGCCATTAGCTATATCCGTTATCGGTAACGCGAAAGCTATATCAGCAGCAGCGAGTTAGAGGGAGAGAGATGAATCTCACATTCTCACGGTTTATAAGATAAAGACAGACAAACGAACAACGGAATTTTAGTATTGATTACTATTGATTGCTCGGGAAATTTACAATATTTTGGATTTAAAATGTACTCTATACGCGTAGTACACGTTTCTTGGGTGTCTTTTGAGGATAGCACGGGGTGCTACTGCGGTGGACGAGCTCAAATACATAGATTAATACAAAAATTGTGTGCCTCGCCTTTTCAGATGACATGCCGGCCACCAAATGCAAGGACCAAGATTTCTGTCTACATAGGGGTGCACACTACCCTTGGAGACAAGTCAATAGGATACTTATGAATGGAATATTCCCACGCGTAAGTTTTTAAAATTTTAGTTGAGAATTCTGTTGCAGTGGCGAAGGCTCCATCAGTAATGGTTCAGCCCCTCAGACTAAAAGTCTGAGTTCAGCCCCTTGACAAGTGACAATTTGTTGCGGCGTAAGATAAGATAAGATAAGAATGAAGAAGAATTTTGTTGCGGCGTATTGTAGAATAGATTACAAATATTTCGACCTTTATGACATAGGTTAACGAATCTCATACATTTATTATTCTACTAGAAAGATAGCCTATGTCCGTTCATCAAAACCGGTTCAGTGGTTTAGGCGTGAAAGCGTGACAGACAGACAGAAAGACAGACCGACAGAAAGTTACTTTCGCATTTATACCAAATATTGGTATGGATTGTGTTGTTGTTTAATGTTAATAATAATAATATTTTACAGATAGAGTATCGCGATGAATTGGCTGAAAAATACGACTCGCGATTCGGGGATGAGCCCTCATTTCCCGAATGCGACACACAGGCACCTGGAGTAAGTATGAGAGCTTCCTACTACTATAGTTAGCGACATATACCTTGACCTCATATCGCGAGAGACAGTAGGCTCTGGCACGCGCGGAGACTCAAGCCATGTATCTGAGGCTGAGTCTGGGCTGTATATATCTGTCTGATATTAAACAGCTCTATCCCTTAGTCGCTTTGTACGACACCGCATGGGAGGAGATGGGGTAGCCCACATACTACTCTGCCAGGAACTCGCCGCGTGTCTTTTAACTAAGTAAGTACTATGCCTAATGAGGATTACTTTATTTGCAGTTCGGGCAAGTTTTTTACATCAAACATAATAATAATACCAGAGTGGTTGTCCAATCGGCAAGATACAACGTTAAGCAAAAATATCAGCTCAGATGGTGCACGTAAGTGTCGCATTTATCCAGGGGCGTATTTAAAGATATGGCGCCCCGGGCCACTTAGGTTTGCCGCCCCCTATGCAGGCGCGGTCCGAGGGGGGGGGGGGGTGTCACAGGGGACATGATGAATAGGGGTCCGTCAGAAATTGCTGGAGATTTTCAAGCCTGATTCGTGAGATCTCTGTCTTATGGTGCGTGGGAAGTGACTCCCATCGATCTCTCCACTAACCCAGGCACCTACATACCTAGTAGATGATATCGCAACCAAAAATCACTTGGCTCAAAGGCAACAGCAAAAGGGGCTCTAACGGCACTCGGATCCCGTTTTGAAGGGCTCTTTAGCATATGCCTCAAGTAGAGACGGATGCCGAAAATTTGAAAGACAGGAAAACTGGTCCTCTCTGCAAAGTCACTAGGCCACAAAGGCCTATCGGCTCATTGTATTGATCGTCAAGATGTGCAGTCATGCAGGTGTTTTAAACGAATTATTTCTCGTGAAGTGCCACATCGATCGCCTTATAGGAGTGAGGCCGAATTTGGTAGACAATCAATTTGGTTATGGTCGGGAGCACCGTGGATGCCAACACACACTTGAGGGCCTTGGTGGAAGAAGCAGTGGCACGGCGAGTTGATGCTGGCAGTGTCCATTGTTGCCTACATCTTTAACACCTGCCTCTCTATCCTCGCGTCATTGTCGGAGCTTACTTATCGGTGAAAGCCAGTATCTACCCATGTAGGATAGGGCTTGGTAAGTGAGATATGTGGCGGGGTGTTCCGGCTGGCGCGGATCTGGGGCCGCTTCTGTGGAACATCGGCTAGGACTGGATGGTGACGGCACGAAATCAGAAGCAACCAAGTAAGCCACAGCTGGAGTTACCCAAGTCCTTGGACGTATTTGGTGACTGGATCTGAAGTGGGCATACCTGGTTCTCTTACTTACGAACCCTTTCTGGCCAATTGATGTGGGGGAGCACAGAGGCTGCCCATACACCACCTGGCTGTCCTTAAATAGACTTCGGATGCAGGTCAGCCGAAGTAACGAAAACCGAATTAGATGGAGTTTCTCAGATAAGGTGGACCCAGGCACCACGGTGTGAATGCGGAACTACAGTGAGGTAGGCACCAACGTGTGCTGCATGCCTAAGCACGTGTACACCGCAGGAACTCATGGGTGCCTCTGAGAACGCCATCAGGGTGGTTGCACACTGGGCAAACAAAATATGACATATATCGTCGACTCGACAAAAGGAGAAGATTAGCTCGGATAAGGTGATGCTCGAAGGGGGTTCTCACACGTCTTCGCTGCCGATAACGCGATAGAGGTATCACAGTAGCTTCTCCTACCAGCTGATGCAATGCGCCCAGCTATGGCTGCTTCGGTGAGTTCCTGAGACATATAGATCAGGAGCCGACCCCTGCAATGCCACCTCTGCCTGGGCTCCTCCATGTATATACCACTTCACGCGTTGTATTCTTTAAGCAACCGTCAGAGCGGGAAACCTCTCGCCGCAGGTCCTGGTGCTAGTTATGGCCGTCTGCGAGGGGTGATTATTCCTCGTGAAGTGCCACATGCGGTCTCGGTTTAAAACCGCACACCGTCTCTGTCGGGTCTAAAGTTACCCAATTAGATATTTCCCTCGCAACCCGGCTGACCTTTTAAGATAGCTCCTTTGGGTGTGGGTAGTCGGTGTCCCCATTGAACCCCGGCAAGGTACGGGTTCCACCGCCGCGTTACCGGTCTGAATATATTGGAGTAACAGGCGACCGCACCTGTCGCCCCCAGACCTCGGGGAACCAGCCGCCCCTTAGCTGCTCTTATCTGTGCTCTCTGCTAGTCATAAGGATACGTGGAAACCCTATGAGTAGCCATTTACAGCGCCGCTACCACCTCGGCCGGAATTAACCGTAGACGGTAGCGTCTCCCTGCGAGAGAAAGGCGCTGCCGTCTTCGGCGCCCAAGCTGCTTGGCCCCAGTTACACCGTACTTGAACGCAAATGTAATTTAGGGTTTTCTAATTTGAATGCAATTAAAATAGTGAGCGTCTTTTTCCGGGCGCCTTTTAGAGCAAGATTAAGATTAAGGCGCCCAGAGATAGACGTTCGGGGCGGCAGGTTGCGTGGAGCGGCAGAGCCGCCCCGAGCGTCTATCTCCGGGCGCCTTTTAAAGCAAGATTAAGGCGCCCAGAGATAGACGTTAGGGGCGGCAGGTTGCGAGGGGCGGCGGAACCGCCCCGAGCGTCTATCTCCGGGCGCCTTTTAGAGCAAGATTAAGGTGCCCAGAGATAGACGTTCGGGGCGGCACGTTGCGAGGGAGCCGCCCCGAGCGTCTTTTAGAGCAAGATTAAGGCGCCCCGAGATAGACGTTGGGGGCGGCAGGTTGCGTGGGGCGGCGAAACCGCCCCGAGCGTCTATCTCCGGGCGCCTTTTAGAGCAAGATTAAGGCGCCCAGAGATAGACGTTCGGGGCGGCACGTTGCGAGGGAGCCGCCCCGAGCGTCTTTTAGAGCAAGATTAAGGCGCCCCGAGATAGACGTTGGGGTCGGCAGGTTGCGAGGGGCGGCGAAACCGCCCCGAGCGTCTATCTCCGGGCGCCTTTTAGAGTCAAGATTAAGGCGCCCAGAGATAGACGTTCGGGGCGGCACGTTGCGGGGGAGCCGCCCCGAGCGTCTTTTAGAGCAAGATTAAGGCGCCCCGAGATAGACGTTGGGGGCGGCAGGTTGCGAGGGGCGGCGAAACCGCCCCGAGCGTCTATCTCCGGGCGCCTTTTAGAGTCAAGATTAAGGCGCCCAGAGATAGACGTTCGGGGCGGCACGTTGCGAGGGGCGGCGGAGCCGCCCCGAGCGTCTATCTCCGGGCGCCTTTTAGAGCAAGATTAAGGCGCCTAGAGATAGACGTTCGGGGCGGCACGTTGCGAGGGAGCCGCCCCGAGCGTCTTTTAGAGCAAGATTAAGGCGCCCCGAGATAGACGTTGAGGGCGGCAGGTTGCGAGGGGCGGCGAAACCGCCCCGAGCGTCTATCTCTGGGCGCCTTTTAGAGTCAGATTCAAGCGCCCAGATTAGATCTTCAGGGTCGGCACGAGTGTGACGCCCCTGGTGTTGCATACGTCCATAGGCCACGGTAACCACTTTTCATCAGGTGGGCCGCACCGTGTGCTTGTCTGCAACCTAAATGGTATAAAAAAAAATTAGACGCTCGGGGCGGCTCCGCCGCCCCTCGCAACCTGCCGCCCCGGGCCATGGCCCCCTTGGCCCTAGGGTAAATACGCCCCTGCATTTATCTTTATACAATTAAAGGCTGATCAGCCCCAAAAGACAAGTGGCAATTCATTGCTCGGCGTATGATGGAATAGAATACCAAATGTATGGGATTTGACGTATATGACAGGCGTCAACGAATGTCAAAAACGTCAAATCCTATACATTGTCATTCTATTCCATCATACGCCGAGCAACGAATTGCCACTTGTCTAGGGCCCGTAACAGACGCTCCAACCCGACCATCCAACCGTCCAATCGGCAGCCAGTATTGATGTATTAATTATTATTATTACATTAATACTGGTTGTTGATTGGATGGTCGGATGGTCGGGTTGGAGCGTCTGTTACGGGCCTTGCGGGGGGGGGGGGGGGGGTGGCTGACAAGCGAAAGCTCATTCTATCCCCTCTACGTCATATTCTATTAATGTAAACAGTGACAGAACATTCGTTCGTTGTTTTTTCTTATGTAAACGCTGAATACAAGGTTTAGTTTACACTAAAATATTGAGAAAGAATGCTCTTGTTCTAGGTTCGGTCTAAATCCACCTTTAGGAGGCAGACGAGCTCACGAGCACTCAGCCTGCCTGAAAACCAATTCTCTTAGTAACCGAAACCAAACAATCCGTTCAAATTTCATCCCCCAATTGCCAAAATTGGTTGGTATTAACTCAATTTTCAAGAATTTGGTTAAACCAAGGTACATTCTCCCCAAGTCAAAACTTTGAATTAAATCCTGTGCTAAGTCGTGGGCAAAAACTACGGAATCGCTAGAGGGGGGAAAATAGTAGAATGACAAGGGAGCATTAAAGTATTTTTACGGCGAGGGCGCTACTTTGAACCACGAGCGAAGCGAAGGATTTTAGAATAGATTCTAAAAATGCTGAGCGCAGCGAGGGGTTCAAAGTAGATCCGCCATAGATCAAACTACTACATACTACAAAGGGATGAAAAAAACATTCTCATCGTCATCTATTGTGACATATTTTGGGATTTTTTTATTATGAGAATATCTGTATAATGCAGGCATTTTATACAATGCCTAGGCAATGTATGCTATTATATAGAATGCCTGCTGAATCCACCGGCAATGTGCGAAATAATCGGTCTATATTTGCGGATGGCTTTGCGAAACTTATATTTCTGGATGGTTATAAAAAACACAAAAAACGACAGCTTACGACAGCGACTTTTTCTAATTTCAGGAATGCAGGGGAGACTAACAAGACTCGACACTTCGACAAAAGAGACTTACAGAACGTTACTATGACCTGCGATAATGTGAACACTCCTTTGAATTTCATGGTGCTAACACTGAATCAGACAGACATTGAAATGATAGCGGTGGAGTTGCCAGTATACTGTAAGGCTAGGTACAGATTGAAGCACAAAAATTATTGACGGATATCCCGGCTTTTGGTCATATAACTCCGGACACGTATCTTGGACCTAAATCGCAAGACAAACGAGGCTCTGGCGCCCGCGGATTGCTTTGTAATAAACTATGCTTGGTGAATTTGAGCTCGTCCACCGCAGTAGCACCCCGTGCTATCCTCAAATGAAAGAAAGAAAAATATATTTATTCTGACCCCTAGAATAAATATAATGACACCCTTAGAATACTCTAAGGGTGTCATTTCAATGTATACAATGTATACACATTATTATATAGAGTGCGCCTATCACTCAGGTGTTTGGCGCCGAGTGTTAGCAGATACTTTGCGATGGCATAGCGCACCTATAGTGACGTTTCATGCATTACCGAAAATATCAATAGATGCACTTATTAATGTAGTTTGTTGTTGCGTCATTTTGCGTTATTTTTGAGTCATTATTACTACAAATATGCGATGTTGTATAAAATTTTGATTTAACATATCGAATTAAATATTATTTGCGAAGTCATTTTGATGGGTATTGTTTTGCTGATTGAGGTTGAGCCGGGCGCCTCGGTACTGTTCGTACCCGTGATAGCAGTTCATACTTGTAAGGCGCGCTCTATAGCAATGTATACTCTAAGATGACACCCAAGAAACGTGTAGGTACTGCGCGTATAGAGCAGTACATTTTAGGTCCAGCATTTGAACTGATTTTTTAACACATATATGTGAATGTGATGTTATTATAAGTACCTACTATGAAATTACTATTTATTAATTACTAGCTGACCCGGCGAACTTCGTACCGCCATATTTTCTGATCCCGTTCCCGCAGCATATCTCTAAATTTATCAGTGTTTCTCTACAATATTATGCATGTATTATACATATAAACCTTCCTCTTGAATCACTCTATTAAAAAAAAACCGCTGAAATTCCGTTGCGTAGTTTTGAAGATTTAAGCATACATAGGGACGGACAGACAGCGACAGTGACTTTGTTTTATAATATGTAGTGATAGTGAAGTGTAAATAAAATAAATTACAATAAGAACGATGTTTTATTTTTATATTGTAGCTTTCAAAAAAAGTCATTCCTAAAATAAACTTAACAATTCTCACTTCTAGTAACCCTAACAAATAAATACAGTGGTCACTGTTCACTGGGGACCATGGGCATACCCAGTTTCCTTTAAGGGATGGGGCAAAGGGGAATTTCCCCCCCTCCGATCTAATTCGGGGGGTGTGTGTTTTAAAATTCTTAACTTCGGGCAAAGCAGAGAGGGGTGGTCACACTGGTCACCCCCTGCACACTGGGGGTACCCAGGGGGGGGGGGGAGGTATTAGAATAAACAAAAAGAGATTTTAACAATATAATTTATTGCTTAAAATAATAATGAATTGCAAAAAAATACTGTACATTTACAAACATCACATTAAGAATCTCTATATAAATCTATAATCTTACCAATGATGTTATATTAAAAGTGTATGTGTTGTATGACAGGAATTATACTTTCTTCTCGCTCGCACCACATAGCAAATACAGAGAGGAGGTGTTGCATAGATGTGTGGTTCAAGAGAGAGAGAGAGAGAGAGAGAGAGAGACGTAGGCTCAGAGAGATGTACGAACGCCGTTAGGCCATAACTAAGGCCATAACTAATTAGAGCATATTTAAATTATTATTTTTTGCTATTATTCTGTGTATCTCGTAGGTATATGTTTCTTTCTTTCTTTCTAAATAGGTCGCCTTCTCTTTGTGTTTGCTCTGTGGTTGACACTAACGAATTAGAGCATATTTAAGTAGGGCGCCTCCTCTATGTGTTTGCTCTGTGGGTGACACTAACGAATTGGAGCACATTTAAGTAGGGCGCCTCCTCTTTGTGTTTGCTCTATGGTTGACACTAACTAATTAGAGCATATTTAAGTAGGTCTTCTCCTCTTTGTGTTTGCTGTGTGGTTGACACTAACGAATTCTAGCATATTTAAGTAGGCCACCTACTCTTTGTGTTTGCTCTGTGGGTGACACTAACGAATTAGAGCATATTTAAGTAGGCCTCCTCCTCTTTGTGTTTGCTCTGTGGGTGACACTAACGAATTATTAGAGAATATTTAATTAGGCCGCCTCTTTTTTGTGTTTGCTCTGTGATTGACACTAACGAATTATAGCATATTTAAGTAGGCCACCTACTCTTTTTGTTTGCTCTGTGGGTGACACTAACGAATTAGAGCACATTTAAGTAGGCCACCTCCTCTTTGTGTTTGCTCTGTGGTTGAGACTAACAAATTAGAGCATATTCAAGTAGGGTGTTCCTCTTTGTGTTTGCTCTGTGGTTGACACTAACGAATTAGAGCATATTCAAGTAGGGTGTCTCCTCTTTGTGTTTGCTCTGTGGTTGACACTAACGAATTAGAGCATATTTAAGAAGGCCACCTCCTCTTTGTTTGCTCTGTGGGTGACACTAACGAATTAGGGCATATTTAAGCAGGCCTCCTCTTTGTTTGCCCTGTGGTTGACACTAACGAATTAGAGCATATTTAAGTAGGCCTCCTCCTCTTTGTGTTTGCTCTATGGTTGACACTAACGAATTAGAGCATATATTTAAGTAGGCCTCCTCCTCTTTGTGTTTGCTCTATGGTTGACACTAACGAATTAGAATTAGAGCATATTTAAGTAGGCCGCCTCCTCTTTGTGTTTGCTCTGTGGTTGACACTAACGAATTAGAACATATTTAAGTAGGACGCCTCCTCTCTATGTTTGCTATGTTGTTTATACTCATTGATTAGATAATTTTCTATTACAAATTTGTCTGTGTTGAGGCAAATTAGCCTCATTTTCAGTTACCATATTTAAACAACACTGTCATATCTACATCTTTTAATATAAAATCATAGTATTTTCATATTTAATTTCTTTCTATAAGTGGCGAAAGGTCCCTATAACCCGATTCTTGCCGGCTTCCTACTAGATCGCATAGTGCTTAACAAACTAGATCGAGTTACCTTTTTCCACCGGCTTCCTTCACCACAGCTATTCTTACCGGTCTACCTCGCCGAACACGACGTCTAGTGTGCCTATAATGGCCACGATATCGGCCAACATAGAGTTTCTACCAATTTTCTCTAGAGCGGCCAGGTGGGCGAACCCGGGTGCCTTGATCTTGCATCTGAGGAACAAAATAAAATGTATAGTATAGAGCTCCACTTCATCTTCTTCCTCCTAGCGTTAATTCCCAGTCGCATCCGAAGCTTTCAGCTCGGAGTCTGGGGTCCGCTTTACCAGTCATAGCTACAGATTTGGCTAGACCTCGATATTTTCCGTGAAGCGATTGCCATCTGACCTCTACGACCCAATGTTAACATTAGGCGATATCGAAGCTTTGCAGCTAGACCGTTGTTTTTGGACCTTTTAGGGCACCAACTACCCGTAACGACTGCCATAGATGTTCTTATGGCAACCGGGACCGACGGCTTAACGTGCTCTCCGAGGCACGACCAGACCAATGCAAATATCCATATTTAATGCACACAAATATTTGCACTGAGCGGGGATCGAACCCGCGCCTCCTGCGTAGCGGCCGCGTTCACTACCGCTACGCCACGGAGGCTGTCCATAAAGCTCCACTTCATATCCATAAATATATCATCTTCTATTTTTTTTTTCATAAATATAATTCTTAAATTAATTACTTCTGAACATAAATCATCCACATTAACGTTGAGTTCCTTTGTAGGACTGTCTTTAAAGAAAGCATGATTTCGTAAACTTCTAAAATGGTATAATAAGTAAATGTATAGTTTTTACCCGACTACGGCGAAGCCAAAGGAGGGTTATGATTTTGACAGGCTATGTATGTATGTATGTATGTATGTATGTATGTATGTATGTATGTATGTATGTATGTATGTTCGTTTGTTCCCTCATAGCTGCTCAACTACTTATTAGAACTGGACATATAGCATATCGTTAGAATCGTCTTGATCGTCCGATGGTTATAGGCTATATGACGTGTCACTAAATCTAATGTGGCGCCCTCTAGCGGCCATAAAGTACTGTCTTGAAAAAATAATTTGAGATAAATATGCCGTGTATGGTATCAAATTAAAGAGCTCAATTAGCACATTTCAAATATGCATAAATTATAGTTGTTGGGTGCCCCAAAATAAAATAAATAAAAAAATAAGTATAAAACTAAAACCCGACTACTTAAAAAAATCACGCTCTGAAAAGTATTAAACAAGAAAATATCTAGGATAGCCGTGGTCGTATGCCACTTACTATAATAAAACGATACATACATGCTATTCTAAAGAAAAGTGGCATACGACCACGGTTATCCTAGATATTTTCTTGTTTAATACTTTTCAGAGCGTGATTTTTTTATTAACAGTATGGTTGGCAACCCTATAGGATCTTCATGTGTACTGTCAGAAGGAGACCAGACCTATCCGTCATGGTATACTCCAGGTATACCTTAGGAAGGAGAACCTAGTCCTTTATATAATACTAGCTGTTACACGCAGCTCCGCCCACGTGGAAGTTCGGTTATCGCGACCAAACATAGCGTATGTCCTTTCTCAATATCTAATCTATCTCTATATCAAATTTCATTAAATTGGTTCAGTGGTTTAGGCGTGAAAGCGTAACAGACAGACAGAGTTACTTTCTCATTTATAATATTAGTAGGATATTGGTACCTGTAGGGCACGGACGAGCCATCAGAGACGAGGTACACTCCGAACTCTCCCTTGGGAGCTTCCACCGCCGTGTATGTGGCCCCGGCGGGCACCTGGTACCCCTGGGTGAACAGCTTGAAGTGGTGGATCAGAGCCTCCATCGATGTCTAGAAGAATACAGAAATAGTAGTTTATCTACACATGCTAAAATGTAAACGTTAAAAAATTTAAAACAAAACTTTAATGATAGTCTTTACGCACAGAGCATCAAAATAAATTTAAAAAATTACATTATAATACAGCATTTCTAGGGGCAACTGTATCATAATATATTTTTCATCCCACCATCTCGGAAAGACTATTTTTGCTCTTCGATAACTGAGCGTAAAAGTCGTTTTTACCCTCTAGAGAGGTAAAGTAAATTTGAATTTAGAACATCGTGTGTACTAGGTTTGTGGACTCAAAACATCATTAAACCTATTTACTTCTACCTCTATGGTGCCGAATTTATCATACAACTTTTTTTTAATTCATGAAAAACTCAGACTCGTAATCTCCTTGGTGTACTTTTTTTTTAATTTGCTTTGCGCGCATCAATTTTTTTCACGTCATATTGTTGACATTGTTGTTGAATTTTTATTTTGTTGTATTTTATTACTAGTATTAATACACATATTATACAGCCTCCATGGCGTAGTGGTATTGAACGCGGCCGCTACGCAGGAGGCACGGGTTCGATCCCCGCTCAGTGCAAATATTTTTTATGCATGAAAATGGGTATTTGCATTGGTCTGGTCGTGCCTTGGAGAGCACGTTAAGCCGTCGCGTCGGTCACGGATGCCATACGAACATCTATGGCAGTCGTTACGGGTAGTTGGAGCCCTAAAAAGTTCAACAACAACGGTCTGGCTGCAATGCTTCGATATCGCCTAATGTCATCATTGGGTTGTGGAGGTCAGATGGCAGTCGCTTCACGGCAAATATCGAGGTCCAGCCAAATCCGCAGTTAAGACTGTTAAAGCGGACCCCGGACTCCGAGGTGAAAGCTTCGGATGCTGACTGGGAATTAACGCTAGGAAGGAGAAGCATTTCATTATTTCCTCGCTGAGGTGGGATGAAAAGTTACGTGTTGCACTCGAGTGCAAAGATTTTTCACCTTGTGCTCTTTTGATTCCCTCGCTAACGCTCAAGATTCTAATTTGTGAATCACTCGCTACGCTCGTGATTCAAATTTAGAATCTTTCGCTTGCTCGGTCATCAAAAATGAGCACGCGGTTAAAAAGCAACTTTGCACTCTTGTATAACAAATAACTATTACAATACACCTGCTCATAACAGTGATATTATTTTACCGCAATTAAGCACGGAATGACACCTATTATAAAACTGTGACTTTTTCATTACTATTATTCACAAAAGTGAGTTATAGATTCTTTTTTAAATTTTATAGGAAGTGTCTATAATTGTCTATGTTCTTAAAAAAGTTTTGATACAAAAAATAACGTGTTTAATAGTACGAATAAATTAATACGCCTATTGTATGGTCATTTGATGCATTTTCGTATTTAAATAAATAATTTCAACTTGTAATACTTGTGTAATAAACAAAATTTTCGTTCAAATTTAACTTTTTTTTTTCTCTAAGTACAGAAAAAAAAACAGAGTAAAAAAAGTTAAGTTTAAACCTCATTTTTTTTAAATATGGTCGACCGCCATTGTTAAATGCGCGCGCATAGGAAAACGAATTAATTTGTAGTATTGTTTATTTAGTATTTGTAGTATTATTTTATTCGCAAGTGTGTTGTAAAACGTCGTATGGCACGTGTGAGCATGATGATTACCGTCCTCGGCTGTCTTAAGACCCTCGCCTGGCGGCTCGGGTCTCAATGGCGCCTCGGCGGTAATCACCAACGTTGCTCACTTGTACCATAATGTACTATTTTTTTTTCATTACGATACAGTTGCAGCTAGATTAAATAGATTTCTAAGCAGTTTGTCTCTAGATAATAATCTGTGGTCGCGGCGCAAAGCGCAATCGCGCATGCGCGATCAACAAATGGATTTTGGCGCCAAACTTTTACAAGTAAATACAAACGTAACGTAATTTTATGCAAATTATTTTAACTTTTTCATGAGGTTAGATAAAGTAGTGTATGAAACTGCACATAATTAGGTCTTAAAAACACTCGTGTTATACTACAAAAAAACTCGTCTGCGACTCGTTTTTTTAAACTCACACTACCCTTATCATGCAATAGTTTCATAAACTACTATTATAAATCAGAAAAATTGAAAAAATACATATCAGGAGCGTATCCTAATATCCTAAACAATCCGGTAACGGTACCTTCATCTCCTGGCGAGAAGGTGGATTCAGCTTTGCATCATCAGTCTTGATTTCCCCGGCCGGCATCTGGTTCAGGCACTGGTCGACGATGCGGAGAGATTGGCGCATCTCCTCCACGCGGCACAGGTATCTGGATATAACAAACTTGGAGTCTTAGGAGTCTCTTCATCCTAGCGTTAATTCCCAGTCGCATCCGAAGCTTTCACTTCGGAGTCTGGGGTCCGCTTTACCAGTCTTAACTGCGGATTTGGCTAGACCTCGATATTTTCCGTGAAGCGATTGCCACCTGACCTCCACAACCCAATGGTAACATTAGGCGATATCGAAGCTTTGCAGCTAGACCATTGTTTTTGGACTTTTTAGGGCTCTAACTACCCGGAACGACTGCCATAGATGTTCTTATGGCCACCGGGACCGACGGCTTAACGTGCTCTCCGAGGCACGACCAGACCAATGCAAATATCCATATTCATGAATACAAATATTTATCGAACTTGCGCCTCCTGCGTAGCGGCCGCGTTCACTACCTCTACGCCACGGAGGCTGTCATGAAAATTTAAATACCTATATCTTCATAATTCTTATCTAAATAAAGGGACCAAGGAAGGCTTGCTCACAATGCTCACCTGTCGTAGCAATCGCCGTAAGTCCCAATAGGCACGTCGAAGTCTACCAGATGGTACGCGTCGTAAGGCTGGGTCTTACGAAGGTCCCATTTGATACCAGAGCCGCGGAGCATCACGCCACTGCACAAACAAAGTATGATATATGTATATGTTACTGTAAAAGCTCTAACTACGGTGAATCCTAAGATTTAAGAGTAAGTCTTAGGATTTACCGACATGAGTTGGTAAATGTACGGATTTATGAAAATGGGACATTTTTTTCGGGCTTTCACCTAGAATTTAGTACATGCTAGGTTTTACCACTGACACTAGTAAAAGTTGGTTTTGGGAAAACACAGAAGAACACATAAACAGAAAACAAATTAAAGTGGAATCCTTGTACTATGGTTATTAAAAAAAATCCCCTTTTTCAACATTTACCGTGGCCTAATGAAAATCCTAAGACTTACCAAGCGAATGGTTGGCTTTTACCATTAAGAGTTGGTAAATCTTAGGATTTGTCGTAATTCGTGCATTTACAGTAACATATATAAAGAAAGCTAGGTACCCCCATGCAAAGACAATATCTTTACAGTTGCTACGATTCTGGAGAAAGACATCTTTCGCTTCTTCTACTTTCATAGTTACCTAATTGTTTTCATACATGCTCGCCGGTTTCGGGTACTCTTGATATGTTCTTTCTTTCAAATGCCTTCGATCTGATTGGCATACATTGTCAAGGTCAACCCTTACCTGGTTCTCACTCACATATACTGTCACGCTTTCATCACTTCAATCAATCAATTAGCCTATTGCAATCCACTGATGGACATAGGCCCCTCCCAATATGCGCCACGTTTGCTGATCCTCCGTCTTCCGCGTCCAGTCCGTCCTAGCCACCCTTCGCAGGTCGTCAGTCCACCTGGCTTGGAGGTGTCCCACCTTACGTTTTCCTTCTCGCGGTCTCCACTCTAGGACCCTTCTACTCCAACGGCCAGTCCTTCGACAGATGTGGCCAGCCCACTGCCACTTCAGCCTGCTTATTCCATCACTTACCTGAAGCCATAGTTAAGAGCATCCTGGGCTGTGACCACTCCAATCTCCTTGGTCCTCTGCACCCAGATCCTGTTGGTGGTCAGCACATCTTCCACCTCATCCAAACGCTCGGAGAACTTAGAAGCCCACTCGTGTAAGTCATCCATGAGACCCAAAGGCATGTCCTGGAAGGAAATAGCCCTATTTCAATATATCATCTCATTATTAGGTACAGCGAAAGGGTGCTTATATAAAGAAACAGATTACCGGTTTTGTCTAGCTACCTTACAAGTTTCCATAGCAACAAAAATGATGATAGTTCGTCGTTTACGTTCTAACACCACATATGGTAAAAACAGTCGCAACGCATTCTCGCCCGTATATTCAAAGACATAAGAGCGCGAATACTTTGTAACTATTTTTTGACAAACGACGAATTGACATGATGAGGTCTAGGTAAGTCTAGAACCAAATGATACATTCTCTAAATCTACTCAAATTATTAGAAAAAAACCAAACTAATGCACACATATTCCTACAAATCTCATTAATATAAAACAAACAAATAGAATACAAAGTTTAATCTTAAATTGTGTCCCGTGTCCCGTGTACATTCATTATTTCTACCATTACATTATAGTGTGTAAATATTTATTTCAGCATGCATAAAATCGGATGAAATTTATTTATTATAGTCAATTAAAACTATACAAATCGATTTAGAAAGAGAAAAGAGAATTGAACTCGGGCGGGACTCGAACCCGCGATCTTTCCCTTACAGGGGGAATGCTCTGACCACTAAGCCACCGAAACCGCACGAAGCCAACTCAAATTCGTCCATACTTCCGTCCTTGGGGCGACGGTGGAGCCATCTACCGATACTCATACGAGCTATCGGAACCAATAAATGATGTTACAATCATTTTTAAACATTGATTTTTGATGACTCCGGCCAAACAATTGAATGAAGAATGAGGTCGATTCTCTTTTCTCTTTCTAAATCAATTTGAATAGTCATCATAATATGCAAATGCTTCAAAATTTCATTCAGTTAAAACTATACTTCATTGAAAGGGTTATTAGTTTGTTACATTACATTACCAAATTCAATAAGATTTAGACGAAACACAAGCTTGGAAATAAATTGTTTACTCTACTATGCTACAGAAACATTTCAAAAATTGAAACCAGATGTGGGGTTCTAAGACCGAGGGTTACAAGAACTGGAACTGCTGTTGATCCTGGTATACAGGACCTCGGTTCTGTTAATTGGCAACCACTGTCATCCCAGAGACACTGTACAGATGCCATTTGGAATGTAGAGTGAAATAAATAGATAGATAATTCTTTATTGTACACCAATAAATTTGCAAGTATGACAAGTAGGTAGCGTGTATATAGCTTAATTAACAATGGGCGGCCTTATCGCTGGAAGCGATTTCTTCCAGGCAACCTCATTATTCAATTTTGGACTTAAAGCCTATATGAATAATGTCTAAAATTTAATGACATTTTTTGCAGTGTCTATGACAGTGCTTGACTATTAGTAGAATCGGGGTCCAGGGTACCGGGTACAGGGATGGATGTAGGAGTTTCCCATAAAAATATTCATATGTATATGTATCATGCTAAATAATTGAGAATAAGTTATTCAAAATGATGGTAACTCACGTAAAGATATAAATTAACAATATCCAGGTATTACCGGAGACTCTGAAATATTGAACATATTAATAGTTAAATGTCTACTTTTTAGGCCTATTTCTTATAAAAAACAATTGTAGAAAATGTCATTTTCTTTTATAAATGAATCTTAATAATTTATTCAGATAAGTTAATTCTTATCAAAATCAAATACAACAATGTCAAGTAGCCATCCAAGTTTTTATCATATAGATAACCCGGCACGGATCGTGTCCGGTGCAAAGGATCGCATTTCCTCGTTGGATTGCAATGGCTAGCCTTTGCATCAGGTACGAGCCGGAGCAAGAGTTACCAGTTTTTTAACTTATTCGTCGACCTATATCCGCCATCAGTTTCTTTGCTTCTATGCCCCAATTGTTAAGCTTCATAAATTGTAAATTGTATATTTTCAGTCTCTGCGTACCCCAGTGTAAGTGCCCAAAGTAGATAAAGACCAATAATATATCTACAATTTCCAATTTTTAGTACAGCTAATACGATTGATTAGGTTCAAAAAAGCAGGGGCCCCAAAATTGTATCTAAATTTTACAGTTCGTAATATTTCTTCGTAGCTAAGAGGCTAACGTTCGGCGGTCGAGGCCAAATTCTATTAATAAATCAGATAAGTCTATCGATTACCTAAATTGTTATCTTCACAGTGAATCAGTAACCGTTACACATCGAACATGTCATATCAGACGATATCACTACAGAATTTCGTTGATATAGTCCAAACTATATAGATAACAGGCAATCAAATGCATTCTATATGTTATATACCTACGAAGATCGAAAACGCTCGTGGAGCGAAAAAAAACCGGCCAAATACGAGTCGGAATCGCGCACGACGGATTCGGTACCGTTCCGTATGGTTTAAAGACTAATTGAGATTCAGGCGTATTGATGTATCAGGCATGTTGGGAATAGGTTGTAATCGACCGGAGGCCTTGAAATTACATTTATCCAAATATTATTTCAAGCGTCTATCTGTTGCGGTTATTAAAATGGAGCAAAAAAACGGCAAAAAAGCATTTTCATTGTATGGGAGCCCCCCTTAAATATTCATTTTATTCTGTTTTTACTATTGGTTGTCATAGCGGTAACAGAAATACATCATCTGTGAAAATTTCAACTCTCTAGCTATCACGGTTCATGAGATACAGCCTGGTGAAAGAGAGACAGATAGTGGAGTTAGTAATAGGTTTCCATTTTTACCCTTTAGCTAGGGCTTTGAACCCTTAAAATAAAAGGCGTTAGGTACGGGACAGTATCTTAAAAACAGCTCACAAGGAATCGTGGCTCCTGTATTATGTTTCGTTTTTCGTTAAACGGAGGGAGGTTGTCCCTGATTTTAGGGCAAGACTACCTGCAATACCACAGGTAGTCAGTCTACCAGAGTTCCTGGACAGTTCTTTCCTAGGGTATACCCGAGGTCCCTGGTAAAAAACTCCTGTGGAAGGGACAAAGTGTAATTTTAGTCGGTTCACTACCAAATAACCACTTCACTGAAAGTCCTGATAAGGACCACTTCCCGTTAGGGGGTTTCCATCGCAGCACACTTCATGTTGCGCTATATTTTGAAGCTTAGCGTTGACAGCACGTTATGACAGCAGTAAGATCTCTAATAGATACCCAGAAACTTATACAAGCAATATTGTCTGCCATATCACTTACCAAAGCAACTCCCCCCGGCCTAACATAAGCGGCGTGCATACGAGCACCGCTCACTCTCTCGTAGAACTCCATCAACTTCTCTCTCTCTTCGAACAGCCAGAACAGGGGAGTGAGAGCTCCTACGTCAAGAGCATGAGTAGCCACTGCCATGATGTGGTTTCTGATACGGGTCACTTCCGCGAAAAGGGCTGTAAAGAGAAGGTAGTTGGAGGAAAAGGTATACATCTGACAAGGGAGGCCCTGTTGGAAATATAGCAAGGCAATACTGCAATATAGGGTTCTTCAAGAAGGTATTAGAAGGTTCTTAAAGGATCGGCAGCACGAGTGTGACCCCGCTGGTGTTCGATATGTCCATTGGCTAGGTAAACACTTCCTCTCAGGTCTAAAATGCCGTAATCGTAATCCTGGTGATAGACTGTCCAGCTTATATATGAAAGTATTCGTCGCAATAGCTCCAGTAAGTCACCATTTCCACCTACTACCGGTCAGTTCATAACTTGGCAGAACAGTGGTTTGTATCTTGTAGTTGGTTACAGATTGATGAAATAGACTGGACCTCAAAGATTCTGGTTGGGCCCCCATACACACCTTTTTAGGGATATGCAAGTGCTTCTTCGTGGAGCAGAAGGCGGTTATAGTGTTCAGCGGTATTGGATGTCCAGCCCAAAATTCGACGACTTTGACAGTCCCTGCAGTCGCCTTGTTCAAGTCTCGATTGTGCAGGCATTGGGACATAGCGGACATGATAAGAGGTGGGCCATTGTTTGCAGTTCTTTTTTATATACAAAACAAGTTCCTCAGGATATACACAGGACAGGATATCAACTTACTTCTAATATATTTTGCTCGAATAGGTATATCGATGTTGAGGAGCTTCTCCACGGCCAGGCTGTAGCACTGCTCGTTGCACATCATGGAGACGTAGTCCAGCCGGTCGAAGTACGGCAGCGCCTGCGTGTACGTTTTGTACTCGATGAGCTTCTCCGTGCCGCGGTGGAGGAGCCCGATGTGGGGGTCAGCTGAGCGGACAGTCTATAATATACATGAGATAGTAATTGGCTTGAGGAGTATAAGGCATGCAAATATTGCTAAACCCTTCCATCATACATAGATATACTAAGTATGCAGCAAGAAATGTGAAAGACCTGACTGATGATGCAAATGGAACACAAAGGTTCCGTGTTACTTTGGACTTTAGTCTTTTCCTTTTTATTTTAATTAAAATATTCAATTAGCAGGGCCACACAGAGCAAGCAGACCTCGTGAGGCATTTGTGGAAACAGTCCCCAAACAGTCACCGAACGACCAATGCAGGCTCGGTAATTTTGCTCGCCCGCGGTGCGGCTGTTCGCACGCTTCCCACGTCTACACGGACCGAGCTGCTTCGCGAATCGCGAGGCATTTGTTGAGCGGGAAAACTGTCCCCATACAAACAGTCACCGAACGACCAATGCAGGATCGGTATTTTCGATCGCCCTCGGCGGTTTGCACGCTACTCACGTCTACATGGCCCGAGCATCCTCGCGTAACAGTTCCCGCGCTCTGTATGGACCTACCTAATGAATAAAATGTTACATTTCCAAGAAAATCTTGCCGCTTAACTACCAAAGCAGTATACATTTCTTTAATATGCCAGTTTTTTCCAGAAATACAAGTATTATAAGATATCTGACCTCTCCGTCTAGTTCAAGGACAAGTCGCAATACTCCGTGAGCAGCGGGATGCTGAGGTCCGAAGTTAAGCACCATATTGCGCACCTGCTTCTCTCCCGGGGCAACCATACCTGAAAATGCCCAGGTGTCGTTTATAGGAGTAATTTAGGAGAAGGTTTATTAGGGCGCCATTTTTGAAGTTTTCAGAGAGGTGGATATGGTCTGCCACTGATTTTGGTAGAGATTCGAGCAGTAATTTAGCAACATTGAGTAAGATCGGTGGTTCAAGGCAATATGGAAAGAAACTTCTGCAAAAATCTAAGTATGCCTTCTAGTGGGGATATTATCAGCAGAGATATATGGAATACCCCAAAAATTCATGCTCGGCGGACCAGATCCATACTGGCTATGGTTCTGATCCTAACAGTCTCTGTGGCGTGGCGGGTTCCGTTCGATTCTCGCTCAGTGCAAATATTTGTATGCATGAATTTGCATTGATCTAGGTTTTTCCATGCCTCGGAGAGCACGTTAAGCCTTTGGCCACGGTTGTCATACGAATATCTACGGCAGTCGTTATTAAGGAGAAATGGATGAAATGGCCCACACAGAGGCTGATCACCCGTCCGGTGAACGCGTCTCCACTGGCAGTTGTAGTATGGATCTGATCCTGTACCCCTAGCACGAAAAACTATCGTAATCGTAACCTAAACGAGAGAAAGAAGCATTGCGATTGGTCGCCTGCCTACTGGGTATCTGTGTCAGTGTGAAGCCAGCCAATTGCAATTCTCCATTCTCTCGATACATTTTCGTTTTCCGTGCCAGGGGTATTGAGCTGTGTCATCATTATGCGATGTTCTTGTTAAAATCCTGGATACTTTGTTGCTGATGCAGGATGTGGCGACACTATTTCGGACTCTCTTGACTGTAACAAATCAAAAGTTCTTACTATTATAGGGTGGGTGCTTGAGAGGAGAGCCTTCGGTAGGATACATGACCGCACCCTCGAACTGTTTGACGAACTCCGGGTCTGGCATCCATCTGTGGCCATTGCGCTGGCTGCTGTTGGAGACATTTAGTTATAGTATAAGTACTACTAGTTTTGAAGTACGCTTGACATGGGGAGTAAGTTGGTGAATGCGTGACGAGAGCGTTACGAAAAGTGTGATCGGGCGATTCGAACGGAAGTTCAGAGGCAGATATAAGTTAGTGAAGATAGAAAGAGAGGGTTACGTTTTGTATATGTAGGGGCAAGAGAGAGAGCAAACATTTTCTTTCTCTCTCTTTCTGTCATAGTTACGTTTCGTATATCTAATGGCTCCTCTACCTACATGTAGACAGATTCATCCGCAGATGTAATCGACGAACGCATCCGCTGATAATGCAAACGGGGCGACTTGCTCATCTGTGGTGGACATTTGACGTTAAATACCTACCCACAGACGAGCATATCACCCCGTCACGTTGGCTGACACGTCCACTGCTAACATCCGCAGATGAATCTGTCTACGTGTAGAGGACTCTTTAGACACAATGCAGGTCTATTATGTTTCACATCAGTCGTGTTGTTTAAAGCACACTGTGTTTTTTTAGATCGAATTGGTGGTAAGCGCTAAGCGCAGGGCGCGACGGCGTAGGCGCGACGGCGTAGGCGCGCCAGTCAACCAATCAAGCTCGCGCCATTGGTTGATTAGTCCTTTTATTGGGTATTTTGTTCATCAGGCTCTAAGTCTAATTTGAAACCAAGTTGAGGTAGGCTTTTCAGATTAACTCCAAAGTGGCTGAACTTCGATACTTTTCCATAAAGCAACTGTCATTTGACCTCACAACCCACTGGTGATTTCGAAGTCTAAGACGCGGACAGAACGCGGACCTTTGTTTTACTGCGTCCCTTGCGCGTCGCTTCTATACAAAATGTATAGAAGCGACGCGACACACGTCTTACGTCTCTTCAGTCTGGCCCGCGCCTAAAGATCTTAAATCAATATTTGACAAAAAATGCTAAGTGTACTTACATAATACAATATTGAATGAAGAGTATAATATGTGCATAGTCATGCTAGGTAAACATGACGTCATTGCGAATTTTTCATTCACACCTAGACAGGTAATAGCACTATGGCATGTAGGAAATATAAATTTGAAGGCTTATTTGTATTTTGTACTTGGTACTAAAATTAGTGCCCTGGAAAGTATGTTAAGTGATTGGTCCTGGTTGTCATATGAATATCTATGACTGTTGTTATATAGGGGAAATTTTATATTGCCCATTGATAAAAAAAAAAAAACTTAGATTTATGAAAAAAAAAAGATTTAAAATGGGTGAAATGGTCCGAGTGTGGCTCTTATCCCACTCTGTTCGGCTTGTTTAAGTTAAGACTTTTAAAACACACAACAATAACCTGGATTTGATTGTCTTTTACCCCATCCCTTAAAAGGAAGCTGGGTATGCCCATGGATCTTACAGACTGGTCCTTATTTAGAACTCATTGCCAGAGAATGTTGTTTCTGCCACTTCTATCTAAGTTCTATAAACACATTTTTAAAAACAGACTCAATAAGTGGCTACAACCAGTTAATTCAGCGCTTAAAAAAGTGACGGACAGTTGAAAAAAATAATAATAATACAGAAACTATAACATTATACATACTACAATTTTTATCACTCAAACCTTTATCAGCTTACAGCTACACAAATCTTGATAAATTTATTTTTCTGATATCTTTTAAATAAATAAACATTTTAGTATCTTTCTTATAGTGTTATCTAGACCCAACTTGGTTCTAGCTATTATTTTTTTTTTTTTGAAAAAACATACATAGAAAAATTGCAAGTGTGTCTACCTATTAAATTATATAACAACATAACACTCAAATTTTGTACATAGCACAAAAAATAATTTGTAAGTACTTGATCTGAATGAGTTTATATTTCTGACATCTTTGTAACGTAAACAACATTACTAGAGTGTTTAAACTATAAAAACTAATTCGGTACATCAGATAAACATACATTACCGGTAGCCTAACATTGCCAAAAATAATTAGGTTCACAAGTTGCGATGGTTTTTAAAAGCTCAAGGTCGACTTTTTTATTTTATCCTAAGTAACTTGAGCTAATAATTACGTAATAGACACTCACTTCACATTGTACACCGCTGGTAGATTCTTTAAAAGCACTTTTGTTTGCAATAAATAATTATGTTTTCGTAACAAAACATTGCAAAGAGAAGTCATTTCTGACGGCACTGTGCTCCGTTCAACAATTAAAATAATATTGTTATACTGTCAAATATGTCACTGTCACTGAATATAGTTGTAGGGATGGGCGTTAGATAACGTATATAACCGTTTTCTGAAACTGTTTGCACTGTATATAGATTCGTTACTGAAGTTAAATCGGTTACTTTTCGTTTCATCATGCAATGAATGATTGATGAGTTTGTTTATATTTTTTTTATTTATATTTCATACTATACGATACGAGTATGTATCGACGGTAACTTACCGTTACTATCGAATTTAAAATCGTCTCCATAATTCACTATTCTTTTGATCGCGCGGTGATTATTTTAAAAGTATCTAATATCGGCTCAAGTATCCTAATTTACTTTTGAAATTCGGGTTGCGGTAACGGGATCGGAATTCCATACGGGCTCAAGTGTCACAGAGCAGTTATTCAAGCAGCCTCCTCTCTGTGTTTACTATTCCTTCCCGTCTGTCTAATAAATGTATATGTACACTGTGCTTCCGCTTGCAGGAGAAAAAAAGGACAGGAGAAGGGTTAAGACCAACAATACCCTAATAAACGTACAAACAAGAGAGGGAGTGGTAGATAAACACTGGTTTATAAATAGTTAAAGTATATTTTCTACTTTTGTACAATTCTCAACAGAATACAAGAATGGTCAGGAGAGGCAAAGCCGGTTATATACAACAATAAACCGAAAATGATTCAACAATACAATTTATTGCCTTAAAAAAAATGTATCGAATCCCTATATTTTCAATTTATTCTATGAATATTATTCTTAACTAAAAACCGGCATTCGCCGGTAACTATTCAAGATTTCATGAGTTGATCTAAAATAAATCAGATCGTTTATAACTATAATTATCTGAAACACCGGTTAATTGGCTTCCATTTGCTTCTAAATCGGTGTTTATCGGTCAATTTCTCCGAATACGACGTCCAGTGTACCGATGATGGCTACGATATCAGCTAACATGGAGTTCTTGCCGATCTTCTCTAGCGCCGCGAGGTGGGCGAAGCCGGGTGCCTTGATCTTGCATCTGAGGAATTCAAAAAAAGAAAGACTAAAGGCTTCGAACTAAAACCATTCAATCACTCAATAAATTAGCCTATTGCAGTCCACTGCTGGTCATAGGCCTGTACCAATGTTGGGAGGCTTTGGTCTACTGTTTCCACGCTGGCCAGGCGGATCGGTACAGGGTTTTCTTTGAGTTTTCTTTCTTTCGCAGTGTCGCAGTCTGCGTATTTTTACGTTAGTCGCCTCTTACGACACCCTTCGGAGGAGTGGGTGATTATACTTTTATTCTTTCTCCGTCACCAAATGGATGATGATGACTAAAACCTACACTACATTTACTAATTATTGACTAGCAGTAGCAGATATACCCGCGGGCGTCTAGTTTATATCACATTTTTATCAAGTGGTGTCAAATAACGTTTCAAGATCACAAACCCAGTAACGACCGAGCACATCACTAGTTACAAGAAGTTACCTGTAAGGTTTTGATCCGCCATCGGAAACAAGGTAAACGCCAAACTCTCCCTTGGGGGCTTCAATGGCCGTGTACGTAGCGCCAGGGGGCACTTGGTACCCTTGCGTGAACAGCTTGAAGTGATGGATTAACGCCTCCATTGATGTCTGGAAACAAATAATAGAATGTTCAGACAGTATAAAGATAGATATGACATCTTAAAATATATTTAAAAAGTATTCTGAAATTTATTTTTAATAGGCTTGTCGTAATAGCCATCGCCATCTAGTGATACCACACTGAACTATTTAGAAATAACATATCCTGCATCGCGATATCGAAGTATTGACGCTGATCAACCCTACATACAACATCTCAACGTCAACCGAGCCGCGATCTCGTTTCACCACGGTTTCTTAACGTAACGAAAATCATACACACATACATTCATATACTCACGCCTTTTTTCATTCAGGGTAGGGCGGAGACATAAGAGAAAGACGGGTCGTTTACGGTTTTTGCATCAACGAAATGGAACTGTCTACAAAAAACGATCAACTAGGTGAAAAACCAGTTGACGTTACTTATAGAATAAACGGGTTATTAACCGACTTCGGTTAGAAATCAATTACAATGAGAGAGGGGGTCTCTCTATGTTTGCTGTTATGTGTCCCATAGACAAAACTGACTATACCTTCATTTCCTCTCGAGACGGTGTGGTCAGTTTGGAGTCGTCAGTCTTCACTTCTCCGGCCGGCATCTGGTTCAGGCACTGGTCGATGATGCGGAGAGATTGACGCATCTCCTCCACACGGCACAGGTATCTGGTTATAACATTATATTAAAAAGCTTTCACCCAAGAAGCTTGATGATTGTAAACGCTTCTGGGGTCTACCCCCTACTGGGACCCATGTAGCCTGGCAGTCGGGGCAAAACGTAGCCCCACCAACGAAACAAAGAAGACACTCTTGCATTTTAAAGGCGATGTCACGGACATGAAGGACTTGCCAGAGAGCACGTTAAGTCGTCAGTTCAGGTTGTCATATAAACGTTAGTTGGAGGCCTAAAAAGTTACCGTTGCCGTTAGTTTGAAAAACGTTACCGTTATTAAACGTTACCGTTATTATTGGAAAAACATTACCGTTAGTTGGAGGCCTAAAAAGTATGGTAACTGCTCTAACTGCAATACTTCTATATCGGCAATGGGTTGTGGAGATCAGATGGCAGTTGCTTTACGGAAAAAATCGAAGTTCAGCTGCTTTGCAGATAGATTGGAAAAAGCAGAACAAGGATTCCAAGGTGTGAAGGCCTCGGATGCGACCTAGATTAACGCATAACGGATTATGATGATCAAGGATATGAAGGCTGCCGCGGATGCGAGAGTTCCTCACGCGATCTTTACGCGTGACGCCGCACATCCACCGCAGCATTTTCATCTCTGTGACATTAACACCTGGAATTCCTTACCAGTACACATGTTTCCCTCCTCCTACAGTCCCGAGTCTTTTAAGCGGGGCGTGAAATAGCATCTGATGAGGCCGTCAAGCTGAGTGCCACCATTGTAACATGGTAAGTGTTTATAATGGTGACCCTCTTTTCCGTGACTTTGCCTTCAGCTTATCATCAGGCGAGGCGAAGTCAAATTGATTGTGTAAAAGAAAAACAGGAGGTTTGTGTAGCTCTAGTAGCAGCCACGCCTCACAGCCCTGTACCTTGTCCTTTACAAGGTTAATGATCCCTACTAATATTATAAATGCGAAAGTAACTCTGTCTGTCTGTCTGTCTCGTTTTTACGACTAAACCGCTGAACCGATTTTGATGAAATTTGGTATAGGAGTAGATTAGACCTTGAGAAAGGACATAGGCTATGTTTGGTCGCGATAACCGACATCCACGCGGGCGGAGCCGCGGGCAAAAGCTAGTAATTTTATAGACCTGCCCCTTCAACCTGTATTTATGTATTGAATGAAATTTTGAAGCATTTATTATGCTAATTATTTTGGGGCAAGCAAAACCCAATAATTTATACATATTTGAAATGTGCTAATTGAGCCCTTTAATTTGATACCAAACACGGTCGCTTTATCTCAAGTTTATTTTTTAATTCAGTACTTTATGACCGCTAGAGGGCGCCACATTAGATTTAGTGACACGTGATATAGCCTATAACCAGCGGACGATCAAGACGCTTCTAACGATACCCCAATTGTCCAGTTCTAATAAGTAGTTGAAGAGCTATGAGGGAACAAACGAACATACATACATAGCCTGTCAAAATCATAACCCCCCTCTGGCTTCGCCGTAGTCGGGTAAAAATGATTGTAACATCATTCATTGGTTCCGATAGTTCGTACGAGTATCGGTAGATGGCTCCACCGTCGCCCCAAAGACAGAAGTATAGAGGAATTTGGATTGACTTCATGCGGTCTCGGTGGCTTAGCGGTCAGAGCATTCCCCCGGTAAGGGAAAGATCGCGGGTTCGAGTCCCGCCCGAGGTCGATTCTCTTTTCTCTTTCTTAATCGATCTGTATGCATGTATGTAACAAGTATTATTCTCACCTGTCGTAGCAATCTCCGTTGGTACCGATGGGTACATCAAAGTCCATCAGATGGTACGCGTCATAAGGCTGCGACTTGCGAAGATCCCACTTGATACCAGAGCCGCGGAGCATCACGCCACTGTACAACATCAAGGTATAAGCAGAGTTACTTTATTAAACGTAAACAATCTAACATATCCAAATACTAGACATATTATAACGATTAATCGTTTGTTACTGGAATCGATTATTCTGACACTGTGCGGTATGAAAGGAACTTCATCCCTCGCACACTCAAGCTGTGGAATGAACTCCCCGCGCTGGTTTTCCCAAGCGACTACAATATGGGGTTCTTCAAGAAGGGCATTAGAAGGTTTCTTTAGAGTCGGCTGATTGACGATATAGAAGTTGGTTGCATATGTAATAATCATCACTATCACTTCACTATCACTACATATTATAAAACAAAGTCACTGTCGCTGTCTGTCCGTCCCTATGTATGCTTAAATCTTTGAAACTACGCAACGGATTTTGAAGCGGTTTTTTTTAATAGATAGAGTGATTCAAGAGGAAGGCTTATTCCCGTATGTATAATAATGCATAATATTGTAGAGAAACACTGATAAATTTAGAGATAATACCAAGCGGGCGGGAAATATGGCGGTACGAAGTTCGCCGGGTCAGCTAGTAATTTTATAATTGAAAAATAAAAATTATTAAAATTCTGGAAAAAAAAAATTTACACTGCGCATATGGCAGGGTATGTAGAAGAAATATGTATTGTATTATTTTATTAATAAATATACATACAATCACGCCTTTATCCCCGGAGGATTAGGCAGAGGTGAATAAACACCCACATTTCACTAACCATTGTATTAGGTCCCACGTAATAGAAGGTGAGCCTATTGCCGTTTTCCGGGCACTATTGTTGACTCGAGCCATGTATAGGCTGAATCTGGACTGTATATATCTGTCTGATGTTAAACAGCCCTAAATAAATTAGATTTAATTTGAAAAAAAATATCGTTAAAGCACGCAGGGCATCCGTCTAACAGGGGTGGCCCAGTTGGACTGACCCCTGTTGGATTGAAGCCTGACGTGCTACGGTTTGCTGTAAACATGTTGTTATGCTAAGCTAGTGCGAGAACTTTCATTGCGCGATGCAGAGTAAATAGTTTTGTAAAAGTACAGGCTCCTATAACTAGATGGCGTTGAATACTTTTGTGACATTTACGCACCTCTATGGTGATTAAATATATCTTTTTTTTTCATTCTGCACAACGCTATCTACACCCAAAATAAGCATAGTTGAACTAGCTTGTGTTACGTGTTCTAGAATGCGGATAAACATAAAATACATACGTATTATACATAGAAACACCCAGACCAATCCAAATATTTATATTCATGCATACAAATATTTGCACTGAACGGGGATCGAAGCCGCGCTTCCACCACGCCACAGAGGCAGTCGTTTTAATCACCTGAAGCCGTAGTTGAGAGCATCTTGAGCGCTGACGAAACCGATGTCTTTGGTCCTCTGCACCCAGATCCTGTTCGTGGTCAGAACATCTTCCACTTCATCCAGACGCTCAGAGAACTTGGCAGAGAACTCGTATATGTCATCCATGAGGCCTATAGGCATGTCCTGTAAGTAAGCCAACCTGAATTAAATATAATATGGGCCCTTCTTCTCAACCCGAGAGCCAATGCCGTTGTTTTCAAAGCTTGCACTTCAGACCTAGGGATCTTTTAATATACTACTGTTTTTTTAAATTGGATGGGAATGGGATTGAACTATAGCAGGCTTTAGTAGCAAAGGGTGAAAGGGTGAAGGTAGTTTGTCATGCACCATGGGGGTCCCAGGTACCCCTAGCCACTGACAGGCTTTCCTATCGGAGTTGGGAAGTCAGGCGGTAGCCAAGAAAGCCAATTTAAGAAGTACCCAGGCTGTGAATTACAAGTTTTAGATGCAACGGGGATCGGCGTTCGCATAGTAAAGATAAAGGTCAAATAAAAACATTGTGGGTGGTTATTTTAAATAAATAAAAATTATAAAATGGCCAGAAAGGATTGGAAAATGATGTTGCTAGGTAAGGAATAAGTGCGCAAAAAAGCAGAACGCCTGGCAGAATAATATGCAAGAGATAAGGGCAGACAAATGATCTCTTACCAAAGCAACTCCTCCCGGCCTAATATAAGCGGCGTGCATACGAGCACCGCTCACTCTCTCGTAGAACTCCATCATCTTCTCTCTCTCCTCGAACAGCCAGAAGAATGGAGTCAGAGCTCCTACGTCGAGAGCGTGAGTACCGACCGCCATGATATGGTTCAGGATACGAGTGATTTCGGCGAATAAGGCTGTGGGAAAAAAATGGCAAAACTATATTTTTTAGAATATTCCATCAAGAACCAAGCGGTTCGGCGAATCCTTCTTCTGCCGCACCATTAAGTCCTGGAATTCCTTCCAGTACACGTGTTTCCCTTTTCTTATAGTCCCGGGTCCTTTAAGCGGGGAATGAAAAAGCATCTGATGAGGCCGTCAAGCTGAATGCCACCATAACATGGCGTCTGGTCTGGTCTATAATGGTGATCCTCTTTGCCGAGACGGAAAAGTCTCAGGCAAGGTGAAGTCAAATTGACGTGTCCTATATAAAACAAACATTGAAGGAGGTAGGTCACAAGTCACAATATTTCCACCTTCGGTAAATAGAAGGTGGCAAGCCCACCCAGGTAGACGGTCGACCTGAAAAAGATCGACCGTAACCGCTGTTTCGCTTTACTGGGTTGTCCATTCACCATCGCTTCATAAATCTGTTTCGTCAGTCTTCTTTCGACACAAGCGGAGGCAACTCGGGCGTCGAAGGTAGCAGAACGACTCCTCCATGAGCGCGGGCCTGGGGGTGACAGGTGGAGCCCCCTGTCACCCTAGCTGAAGCAGGTGGCACCCAGGGACTAGATGAGGAAGGAAGAAGTGTCCCTGGGTTCAGTCGGATTGAATCAGGTTGGAGAGGGGGGGGGGGGGAGAGGGAATAATTCACACGATAAAAAGTCATCTTTCTCTCCATAGTTTTTTTTTTTACAGACAAGCACACGGCCCACCTGATGGAAAGTGGTTATGGACGCGAGCAACACCAGGGGCGTCACACTCGTGCTGCCGACTGTGAAGAAACCTTCTAATGCCCTTCTTGAAGAACCCCATATTGTAGTCGCTTGGGAAAACCACCGCAGGGAGTTCATTCCACAGCTTGAGTGTGCGAGGGATGAAGTTCCTTTCATACCGCACAGTGCGCACTGTTTCCGGTATAACGATAACTTACTTCTAATATACTTGGCTCGAATAGGTATGTCGATGTTAAGGAGTTTCTCCACGGCCAGGCTGTAGCACTGCTCGTTGCACATCATGGACACGTAGTCCAGCCGGTCGAAGTACGGCAGCGCCTGCGTGTACGTCTTGTACTCGATGAGCTTCTCCGTGCCGCGGTGGAGGAGTCCGATGTGGGGGTCCGCCGCACGGACCGTCTGGTAAAAAGAAAATTCCATAGTAGAAATCTTGGACCTAAAATGTGCTCTATATGCGCAGTACACGTTTCTTTTGAGGATAGCATGGAGTGCTAGTATTGCGGTGGACGAGCTCAAATTCACCAAGTACAGATTATTATAAAACAATCCGCGCGCGCCAGGGCCTCGTTTGTCTCGCAATTTAGGTCCAAGATACGTTAGTATCTGATGCGTATGTTGCGATGGGTGGGAGGGGTTACCATTGAAGACAAGGTACGTAATAAATACTTTAGGCGAAGCTTCAAGGTCGCACATATAGCTGACAAAATCAAAGTGTCCATCAGAATCCAGACAGAGATGGTACGGTCATATTCTCCGAAGACCAGATAATGATGTCGTGAGGAAGTGCCTTTCCTTGGCTACAAAGAAGAAAATACTACTACTACAAAGACAATATATTAAAAACTAGTTTAGCAAATGGACTACACTGGTTCGGAACGCGGCTCCGCCCTGAGAAGACACCAGCAAGACACTCAGCCGGCATTTTTTGGACTATTAACAAACATTTCCTTAGTCTACTCAGTCTACTTAGTCTACTCAATCTACTTAGTCTACTCAGTCTACTTAGTCTACTCAGTCTACGCAGTCTACTCAGTCTACTTAGTCTACTCAGTTTACTTACACCCGTATTCACAAACAATACTTCGCTATGCGTACCACCAAAACTGTGCAAAGAACGACAAATTCTCAGTGCGTTCGTTTTGGCAAGCCTTTTTATTCATTGATAACACTTAAGTTAAACTTCGTTGAGGGAACGCACTGCGTTAGGTACCGCTCCGTGATGTTTGTGAATTAATTTTACTAGCCCTATGCGCTCGAGCACACTATGAGACCTCACAGTGTTGTTTGTGAATACGGGTGGTAGTCTACACAGTCTACTTAGTCTACTCAGTCTACTGAGTCTACTCGGTCTATTTAGTCTACTCAGTCGACTTAGTCTAAATACAATATCATCCCTACAATATAACCCTAACACATTTCATTGTCTTTATTTAGTAAATGATCTTACTTCTCCGTCTAACTCGAGCACGAGACGCAACACTCCGTGAGCGGCGGGATGCTGCGGTCCAAAGTTCAGCACCATGTTGCGGACTTGCTTCTCACCCGGCGCCACCATGCCTGGTTCAAACAATTACTGGGTTGAGAATTACACCTGGTTTGAAGTAGATAAAAGCTTCATCGTCTTTCGTTACATCCTACTAATATTATAAATGTGAAAGTTTGTGAGAATGGATGTGTGGATGTTTGTTACTCTTTCACGCATAAACGGCTGGATCGATTTGGTTGAAATTTGGTATGTATATAGGTTATACCCTGGATTAACATATAGGCTATATATCAGCGATGAACGGGATCAGAATTCCACGCGGGCGGAGCCGCGGGCAACAGCTAGTGTTAAATAATTCCATCCCAATTAAGCAATTCGACTGCTGTTGCAATTTCATCAACATCAATGTTACTCCCGGTTGCATTTTGGAGCCCAACAATTGCTCTCCTATTGGGCTTCCGTGGTACCCTCAGCCCAGAAAAAAAAGCCTGCATCAGAGCCTTGTTCATTAATAAGCAAAAGGTTGAAAGTGGCAGCCAAATTTTAGCAGCACATATATATTTGCTTGGCTGTGCTGCCGATTTTGGCTGGTCCAATTTTGATTGCTTATTTTAGTTGAGAATCTTGGCTGCCGATTTTGGCTACTACAATTTTGGCTGACATTTTCGGCCTCATAATCAGCAAATGTATTGCTAAGCAAGTAAATTTCACTTGTCGCTATTTGTCAGCAACAAATAAATGTATGTCAATGATGAAAATTACTTACTGTTGTATGGTGGATGTTTCAACAGCGATGTAACCTCATCAGGGAACATGACCGCACCTTCGAACTGTTTGACGTACTCTGCGTCCGGCATCCATCTGTGGGCATTGCGCTGGCTGCTGTTGGAGAAAAAGTATTATGGAATGATTACAGTCCATAAACTGCCAATAAAAGGTTTTAAAAAAGTTATTTTAATATGTTCTATAACAATTTTATTTATGTAGGTTAATTATGTAGGTTTTCCCAAGCGACTACAATATGGAGTTCTTCAAGAAGGGCATTGAAGGTTTCTTCAGGGTCGGCAGCGCGAGTGTGACGCCTCTGGTGTTGCATAAATGTCCATTGGCCACAGTGACCGCTTTCTATCAGGTGAGCCATGTGCTTGTCAAATAAGTGGTATAAAAAAAAAGTGCCAATAAAAGGTTCCATAACATAACTTATTGATGTCATTTCAGTCAACTATTTAAATCAATTAGGAATTTAAAAAGTGAATTGCTAAGGTGGGACTCTTATCTGCGACCAGTCCCTTACAGAGGGAATGCTTTGACCACTGAGCTACCAGGTGTTTTATAAAACTAATTTTAACAGATTCTATGACAATTTCTTTTGGTGTAATTAAAATTAGATCAGCTCGGATGCGACAAATGCATAGTTGATGATGAGTGATTGATTTATTTCAATATAAAAAAGGTTTGTAAATTTGTTCATGCTCAACAACTTTTAAGTGTCACTGTACAGTCAGTACAGTATGCACAACAGAAGCTTACCATATTCCAAGTTAGTTAGTAGCCTTAGTACTAAAACATTTAATAAAATAGTAAACAAAACAAATTTAATAAACTTGTCTTCTGAAAATTACAATATATCTGTTTCTTGGTATGAATGCCTTTGCAATTACTGGTGTAAAGGGAGAAGGCAAGTTTTCTCTATCTCTTGCATTTTTGTATAGTCTATAAGAGATAGGCTTGAGGTTAAAGTATTAATAACAAACTGGAGAAACATTTATGATCATAATAATTTTTGTTTTTTTTTTTAAAGAATATTAGCTACCGAAATTACTAATATTACCTTTAACCCCTCCAACTAAATTGCTTGTGCTAGGAGTGGGTTCACGTCGATACTGTAATGGCTAGGATTTGAACCCGGGACTTCTTGATCATAAGGCCGACTCCTTAACCACTAAGCTACCAACACTTCAAAGAATGTATGATACATAAATGTTGCCGTAGTTTGTTATTAATCAATGGTCACCAATTGGTTCTAGGATCAGAAGAGTTTAAACTGGATATTAAAAGTTAGCATGACTTGAATTCAGTAGTGATAAGAACTGGGGTTAAAGGAGAACTAAGCTTCGTTACCATATTGCACTCAGATTCAATCAGGTCAGATCATGAACAGATTGTCATTGGTGTTAACATAAGATAATTTGGTACAATACAATTATGTTATTTTCCTGACATAACTTACGAAGAACATTTCAAACATATATTATGGACTGAAGAAACTAATTACATTCGATAAGTAATGTAAGCTTACGCATATCAATATGTATTCATATCAAAATAAAGACAAACTTTGTATGAATTTGTAACCTAAAAAGTTACATAATTTTTATATTAGAATATCTCTACAACCTGAGCTAGAATTAATATTCTGCCAAAATAGACACTCACTTCACGTTATAAACTGCTGGTAAATTCTTTAGAAGGGCCGCTGTATGCCCTAAATTGTTAGATTTTCGCAGCAAAACATTGATCAGAGAGGCCATTTTTGACGGGACTGATGCGTTCCGTACGCAAACTTGTAAGACACGATATGTCACTTACGTTAGCTGTTGAAACTCTTTCTTTTTTATTGTAATTAGTTAATTTATGTATACTTAAACATTAATTGCACAGCATTGACTATTTTTATCATATTCAGAAGCTAATAAGACGTCATTTATTTCAAAATATACTTTATCTGAGTGTATCTTTCTTTATTTGTTAATAAAATCTGCGTGTGATGAAACATATTTTCTATGAGTTGATTGCGTTTCGTTTATCACTCGTGAAATGTATACATATAGGTAAATCGCCTTAATTTATATTAAAATTCGTTCTCAGAAGAATCAAGACCAATTTTGATAGATAAGTAGATTCCTGAATTACCACATGTTCTAAAGTAACTTACTAAATCATAATAATCTGTCCATGTCCATAACTGATAGTCTACGATCCATGTATTTCCCGTCGGGCGATAATATACTTCCCGGTGGTTCCCCGAATATATCTTGCTTGACACCAAGTCATAAGGGAAGGCCTTGGTGCGCACGAATTAGTTTGATTTTCAGCTCCACCACCATAACACACCGTGCTATAAAATACTTATTCAAAACTCCCAGGCATTCACCTCAGAGCCCTGGCCCTGGGTTCGCCAGGAAAAAAAACGATATGAGAGTGTTTACATAGCATAAATTTACATGTCAAATTCTCATACTCATTTTCCCAAGTGAGCAATAACTTAAATTTTTTGTCTCTTTTTAGCAGACACAACTGTATAATGGAAAAAAAGAGACAAAGTGATATAATCAAGGTTCAATTCATGTTTGCCTCATATTTGTATAACTAGAATTTCTAATGTTGAACGGGGCCCCCCTGTGTTACATAGAGATACAGGTGACCATACAGGTACGCTTGTCCGTGTTGCCATGTCAATTTATCGTTTGTCAAAATAAATCGCAACGTATTCGCGCCCATATGCCTTTAAACATATGGGCGCGAATGCATTGCGATTTATTTTTGACATAATGTGATGTTAGAAAGTAAAATATGCCGAATTATCATCATTTTTGTTATACTATGGAAACTTACCGGTGCAGGTAGCCGGTAGCGGTTATTATCGGTGCAGGTAGCCGGTAGCGGTTATCTGTTTCTCTATGTAAGCACACTGAGAGGAAATAAACATACATACAATCATGCCCTTATCCCCGGATGGTTAGGCAGAAGCAGAGAGAGAGAGATATGCGGTGTCGTACAAGGCGACTAAGGGATAGGGCTGTTTAACATCAGACAGATATATATACAGCCCAGACTCAGTCTCAGATGCATGGCTCGAGTCAACAATAGTGCCCGGAATACGGTAATAGGCTCACCCCCTATTACGTGGGACCTAATACAATGATTGGTGAAATGTGGGTGTTACACCTCTGGGAGGAAATAAAACCAAATTTTAATTCACAAATACACTTTATTAAAATCTTTAGTTCATTTCAATCTTAATTACAAACACCATTCGTTCATAATTATATTATACTTAAGGTAGTGACTACCTATAAACTTATCTTGTATACTTATAAAGCTGTTCGGCGAAACTGTTTGGACATTTTTTATACCACTTAGGTGGTAAACAAGCACACGGCCCACCTGATAGGAAGCGGTTACCGTGGCCTATGGACGTATGCAACACCAGGGGCGTCACACTCGCGCTGCCGACCCTGAAGAAACCTTCTAATGCCCTTCTTGAAGAACCCCATATTGTAGTCGCTTGGGAAAACCACCGCAGGGAGTTCATTCCACAGCTTGAGTGTGCGTGGGATGAAGTTCCTTTCATACTGTGTAGTATTCTTTTATACCATACTAGCTACCCGCTCCGGATTCGCCCGAAGCATACTTCGAAACGTATTGAAATCTGCAGGATTTGTTGATATTTGTGATTACTGCTCCGCCCTATTGAGTAGTAGCTTGATTATAGAATAGCCTATTACCTCTAGCGGTCTATTCAATTGAATGGAAAAAGTGAATCGCTCAGGCGGAAGTTCGTAGAGCTTTCCCCCTGTAATAGCGTTTACCGATATCCGTGTCGGACGACGATAGGCGACATTACAGTGCTGCATTCACACATATCCGGTCTGATTTGCCATTTCCTAGTGCAAGCAATTTTCGACCTTATTGACATGACATAGAATCGATTTTTTTTCTTATATTCGTGATCAGCGTCATCTATTAACGCGAAGACACGTAATTAGGAGAATGTCAATAAGATCGAAAGTCGCTTGCAGTTTTAGTCTCTGTGTGAAACTTGTAGTTGGTTTGAGTCATATTCAATGATCCGATATGGGGTTAACACAGCGGTGTCGGCTCCGATACGGGATATCGGATCGGATTATGTGAAAGACAGATAAATATCTCATACATTTGGCTTCCTCCGATATGAGGTATCGGATATCGGAACCCGGGGGCGAGATAGGGACTCTACGGTCCCCACACCGGAAGACGGCCAGATCGAGAGATATGGCCCTGGGTCGGCCGCGGTGCGAGGGATATGGCTACGACAATCTCACCTCCGGCAACTGACGGCCCACAGACGGCGTGCGTTTTAGTAGGTTCGAGTCCGACATAACCTCCTCCTCCGGTTCCGGCGAGGGAGGTATCCGTGGGGATTTTTCGCACGATAAAAAAAAAGGTATCGAATGCCGGACAATGTGAAAACGCTCTAAGGGTGCTTATATAAAGAAACAGGTTACCGGTATCGGCTTTCGGTTGCCATCATGTCAATACGTCGTTTGTCAAAAAAAAGTCACAAAGTATTCGCGCCCTTATGTCTTTGAACATACGGGCGAGAATGCGTTGCGACTGTTTTTTACCATATGTGGTGTTAGAACGTAAACGACGAGCTATCATCATTTTTGTAGCCATGGAAACTTGTCGGGGTAGCTAGCCGATACCGGTAACCTGTTTCTTTATTTATGCACCCTAAGGGATTTGACGCGGGTTCGAGTCCCGCCTGAGCGATTTATTTTATCCATTCATAATCGATTTGAATAGCGTATTAATTGTTTTAAAATTTCATTCAATCGGACTATTCAACGCAAATAGATTTTTTCAATTCGAACCAGTAGTTCCTAAGAGTAGGGCGTTCAGCCAAACAAACAATCTCTTCAGCTTTATAATAACGAATGGATCAAGTTTTTTTTAAAGAACATTAGGAACCGTAATTACTAATATTCCTTTTAACCCCTCCAACTAAGCTAAATTGCTTGTGTTAAGAGTGAGTTCACGCCGATAGTGTAGTAGCCAGGATTAGAACCCGGGACCTCTCGATCGTAAGGCCACTAAGCTACCGACGCTTCACTTCACTTAGTTATATCTCCTTAGGTTTACCCACTTTTAATTGGTCATAAGTCCCGTGTCGCCGACTAGCAGCTCTATTTCCTTAGCAATAGGTGTGGTTATAGACTGTAGGGTCTATTTGACCCGTTTCTGTTGCCGTTGACGGTAGATATCGTTGACTGGTGGAGCGACTCCTAATTCGTCGTCATCAGAATCATCACCCGCTTTTCGTCGGCGAGCCTGTGGAAAGATAATGTTAAATGTGAAAGTGAGGCATTTCAACGTATCGTATCACTATCATTACTATTCGAGCGCTTATATTAGCGCCGGTGTCATGTAAAGCAAAGAAAAAGAATGTGGCATTCCGTTTGCCGACAGAAGTGAAAACAGTCGACATTCTATACAACGCTATCTAGACCCCAAGTATAGTACAACCAGCTTGTGTTATGGGATCTAGAAAGCGAAGAAATATACTTCGATATATTTCTTTTGTACATACATAGAAAGAAACACAATAACTTATGAAAATATACATATTTATGCATATGAATATTTGTACTGAGCGGGAATCAAACCCGCGCCTAGTGATCACAGAAGCCGTCTATTTATGCGAACTATAGAGACGCCTTTCTTTGAAGACCATGGGGTAAAACCCCTATTCCATTTCCCTAACTTGATCTTCATAAGGATAGTAGTTAGTTTGTTATACTCATTAGACGTACCTTGCTTGCCACAGTAGTGATGCCCTCGTCGTCCACAATCCAGTGTACCGAGCGCGCCAAGTCGAACAATTTCGTGTCACACCCGTTCTCTTGAGTCGGCGCCGGCGCTGCAAGTTTAACGTTTTTTAAATAACAATACTAGTATATTTACCGTCATATATATCTTGACCTCATCAAGTTATTTTTTTAATTGGCTGCATCCCGATAGATGGTAAAAATCTGAGGTGCAGTCTAGAAGATACGGACTACTATTTCTGATGCCATTGGACTTAAAATGGTGGTCCCTGGCTTGACGGCCTTGATAGATGCTTTTTCACCCTTTCTTGCTTGAAGGACCCGGGACTGTAGGAAGAGGGCAACACGTGCGAGGACAGAGCATTCCAGCTCTTTATCATGCGGCATCCGTGCGGAGTGCGATATGCGTAGTACGCGCTTTTTGTGTGTCTTTTGAGGATAGCACGGGATGCTCAAATCCACCAATCATAGATTATATCATACCAATCCGCGCGCACCAGGGCCTCATTTTTCTCGCGACTTGAATTCAAGATATATGGCACGAACTATAACTAAATTGGGTGTTTTTGGGTTCCACCAAATCATTGAGCCCAGATGAACCACAGCTGCAAGCCGGTACGCCTCCTGATTGATCGACTGATTGATGGCGCTGGTGTAGGCCTTCCTCTCAGATTTAGGAGGTCAGACGGTAGTCGCGCCCGTAAAAGTCAAAACAAAGCAAGGAATCAAGAAGTAGGAAAGCGTACTTCGAACGCCAAAGCGCTAACTTTGGTTGCGACTTGCATAGGCGATCAGATGAAGCCGAGTCTCTTCAAAAGTCTTGCATCTATTCTGTAAGGACTTCTTTATGCTACTTAGGTCGCAGACAAGCACACGCCCCACCTGGCGGAAAGTAGTTACCGTGGCCTATGGACGAGTGCAACACCAGGGGAGTCACACTCGTGCTGCCAATCTTATAAGAACAGAGAGAATCTGTGTATGTAAAAGATAAGTAGGAAAAGCCTTAGGTTTTCCCACTGACAGCACAAACTCTCCAGTGAGCTCTGGCTACCCTACTCACCGCCGGAAACACAACAGGAGGTTATTTATCCGCGGTATTCGGAGGTACTTCCCCAGTCGGACTGCTCGATTGGGACGGATATACCGTCGTGTCCTACCTCTTCAAAATGATATAATGGTTCTGTACTTACGTTTATCAGGTAGAGAGATTCTGTTGAAGAGCTGCATGAGCCTGTCGACGGACACGAAGGGTCCTCGGAAGCAGGTGGGGGGCGGCATCAGCGTACACAGGTGGGCAGCCGCGGCCGGGATGGGGAACGAACCGCCTGGGGAACGATGAGTAACAGTGTATCTTAGGCTATATACGAAGTTTATAGACACAGTAATATTATTATGGGCTGTTCCACTTATCCCTACCAACGAATCCCCCCTGGTAGGTAAGAGTGGAATATTATTCCACATATTTCTACTGGTAGGAATGATTAGAAATCAATATCCACTTGTCATCACTACATATTATAAAACAAAGCCGCTGTCGCTGTCTGTCCGTCCCTATGTATGCGTAAATCTTCAAAACTATGCAACGGATTTTGAAGCGGTTTTTTTTTAATAGATAGAGTGATTCAAGAGGAAGGTTTATATGTATAATACATGCATAATATTGTAGAGAAACACTGATAAATTTAGAGATATGCAGCAGGAACGGATCAGAAAATATGGCGGTACGAAGTTCGCCGGGTCAGCTAGTCTATAATATAAAAATGAATCCCTAAATGTGTTGCTAAGCGCAAATCTCGAGAACGGCTGAACCAATTTCGCTAATTCTTTTTTTAGAATATTCCTTGAAGTACGAGGATGGTTCTTACGGAGAGAAAAATTAAAAAAAAAAGGAATCGACTGTTAGGCGGTACGAAGTTCGCGGGGTCAGCTAGTTATACATATATCCATACTAATATTATAAATGCGAAAGTAACTCTGTCTGTCTGTCTGTTACGCTTTCACGCCTAAACCACTGAACCGATTTTGATGAAATTTGGTATAGGGATAGATTAGACCTTGAGAAAGGACATAGGCTATGTTTGGTCGCGATAACCGACATCCACGCGGGCGGAGCCGCGGGCAAAAGCTAGTACCTGATATAGGGTGTTCGCCCGGTAGCGGGTTCACTTTAGGTTTGTACGGGATCATCTGGCTCGTGTCCGGCCTGGCGATATCCTTATTCGGATCGTTGTCTCTGTAACAATTATATTTCTGTTTTAGTTATTAGTAGAACACAACCCAAGAAGGCTGTTTTGGGTTGAAATCCCTCCCTACAGTTCATGTTTGACCTCATCTCAGTAAGTGATGATTTTTTTTTATACCACTCGGCAGACAAGCACACCGCCCACCTGATGGGAAGCGGTCACCGTGGCCTATGGACGTATGCAACACCAGGGGCGTCACACTCGCGCTGCCGACCCTGAAGAAACCTTCTAATGCCCTTCTTGAAGAACCCCATATTGTAGTCGCTTGGGAAAACCACCGCGGGGAGTTCATTCCACAGCTTGAGTGTGCGTGGGATGAAGTTCCTTTAAGTTATGTCGATTTAAAACAAACAAAAAATCAGTGAAAATTACTTTTGTCCTAATATAACGGCTGCTAATTCAGGTGAGATGCCCGCCAAAGCGCCTCCCAAAGCCCAAGATTTGTTGGACATCGAAGCTACCTGTATAAAAAAAACAACAAAATTAATTTAATTTCAGTTCCGTACACGACTTGACGTTAAACTAACTTTTAAACTCGACCATGGCCGCTGAAAAGAAGCCTGTTGTGCTAAAAGTAAATAATCTAAATATATATAACTCAAAGATGACTGACTGACATAGTGATCTATCAACGCACAGCCCAAACCACTGGACGGATCGGGCTGAAATTTGGTATGCAGGTAGATGTTATGACGTAGGCATCCGCTAAGAAAGGATTTTGATTGATTCTACCCCAAGGGGATACAATAGGGGATGAACAACATTCCGAACATAACGCGGACGAAGTCGCGGGCAACAGCTAGTAACAAATAAATCGCGATAGAATCCGTTAAAAAGTGGTTTTATGTCAATGAGTGATATTCGGATAAACTTCGGAAAATATCAAGAATTTTTTAAATCTATTTACAAAGAAAAAAGAGAATCGACTTTGGGCGGGACTCAAACCCGCGATCTTTCCCTTACAGGGGGAATGCTCTGACCGCTAAGCCAGCGAAGCCCGCACGAAGCTGATCCAAATTCCTCTATACTTTCGTCTTTGGTGCAACGCACGGTGGATCGATTTGAACAATCAGCATAATAAATGCTTCAAAATTATATTCAAATATCAAGAATTGTCTATCTATCTATCTTTTTGTTTTATTACTACCATTTGAAGAAAGCTGAAAGGATGATAAATAGTAGTTTATTAAACTGTTGCATAATAAGGGTTCTTAAAACACGAGTGTTAGTTAAAATAACGAGCCTGCAAGGCGAGTTATTTTATAGTATCACACGAGTGTTTTAAGACCAAATTATGTGCAGTTTCATACACTACTTTATCTAATCTCTTGAAAAACAAAGACAGATAAAGACAGTAAAATACTTAAATATTCATTCATTCATACATATAATCACGCCTTTATCCCATGAGTGTTAGGCAGAGGTGAATTAACACCCACATTTCAGTAGTCATTGTATTGACTCGAGCCACGCATCTGAGGCTGAGTCTGTGCTGTATATATCTGTGTGATGTTAAACAGCCCTATCTCTTATTTGCCTTGTACGACACCGCATGGGAGGAGATGGGGTGGCCCAAATTCTACTCACCTCGGTATATCCAATGGACTTCAATTCAGCGATACTGCAAGGGTATAGGTCCAAAAACTTGTATCTGTCGACCAATTGCGCTGTTTCTTTGCCTTCGAACTCTTTTATCTGGAAGGAAAAATTACATTATAAAGTACCAATAAAAGGTAATAGTATCATACTACATGCTTCACGGACAAACGCATAGTAGGGGAGCCCTTGATACTAAATGTGTAGTTAGTTAAACCTATTAGAATTGGTAGATACTGAGTGATGGTGGCACCATTGTAACATGGTACGTGTCTGTAATGGTGGCCTCTTTTCTGAGACTTTGCCTTTAGTTTACTATCTGGCGAGGTGAAGTCAAATTTACGTGTCATATATAAAAAAAAATGAAAAAAAAAAACACCGCACCCGAGTAAATTCAAACATTGTTTTTTTCAACCTTGCCCTCTTACGCCATAAGGATACATGCAAATCGTCAGATTGGCAAAATTGACATATTATGTTAGTTGATCAAATCAGCATAATAAATGCTTCAAATTTTCATTCAATTTGTTAGTTGACTTGTAACTGAGTGCTTTGGCATTGTTTAGCACACCAGTAAAGACCGACCTAGAGCCTTTAATTTTTTATACTATAAATAGCCAGTATAGACTAGCTGGAGGTACTTGTCAATATATAAGGTATCCTCTATCTGACGCGCCAAAATTCCTTCTTGGACTCCCCTACTAATATGACGAAAAGTATATTATTAGGCTTACCTTTTCCAGCACAGCCTGCCGCCGCTTCTCAACCTTCACAATACTGACTAGATCACCGATATTGGACTCGAACTCCAAGAACCGATTCCATATGTCCACTGAGCTCTCAGGCTTCAGACTGCCTGAGGAAAGCACTCGTTCGAAGAGTACGCGAGTGTTGTTGTCCTCTGAAAGAAGAGTTTTTTATGTAGTGCGTCAATATGACTTCACCTCATTGGATGGTAAGATGTTAAGTACCAGAATCGAGACCATTGCAGATATGAATGATGTTTCTATGATGGACGCAAAATTAATGGCCTCATCAAATACTTATTCAAGCCTTGCTTAAAGGAAATACGTGTGTGTACAAGCTTATTTTTTTAGGGATATAATAAACCGTGCGGCATAAATAATTAATGGACGACTGATAATGAGTTACTTTAAATACTGAAAGGGCGACTAAAATACTGAGTGATCCGTGTGTTGCTAAATTGTGAAGTTATGAGGATTCATTCGTGTATAGCGCGCCCTAACTTGAATAGGTAAGGTTAGAAGGCTAACGCGGGAGCGGACCGGAGCTCCCGCTTTAGCCTTCGTGGTTATTTTTTTATAAATAAATAGTGGTTCACTTAGTATTTTTGTACGCCACATTCAGTAATTTTGACACCCATAAATTGAATAAAATGATTCTTCACTATAGCTGCCAACCTATTATTTTTACTACCTGCTTTTCGGATTAATTTGTGGCCGCGTTAAATACAACCCATTTTTTTACACCACTTAGGTGGCAGACAAGCAAACGGCCCACCTGATGGGAAGTGGTTACCGTGGCCTATGGACGTCACACAGGTCACACTCGTGCTGCCAACCCTGAGGAAACCTTCTAATGCCCTTCTTGAAGATTATATTATATTGTAGTCGCTTGGGAAAACCACCGCAGGGAGTTCATTCCACAGCCTGAGTGTGCGAGGGATGAAGTTCTTTTCATACCGCACAGTGACTAGACACTATGAACTATGTAAGAACAGAGGTAGATAGTATGTTTCTGTCTGGCCCCGGGGGGAGAAATGAGTAAGTATAAGTATATATTGAAAGAATACATACATATATTCACGCCTGTATATCCCCAAAGGGGTAGGCAGAAGTGTTAATATCACCCATATTTCGCCAACTATTATCTTCGGTCCCACGTAATAGGGGGCGAGCCTATCGCCGTCAATCGGGCATTTAGTCATGGGCTGTATGTTTACTATCGGATGGAGAACAGCCCTATCCCTTAGTCGCCTTTTACGACACCCACAGGAAGAGATGGGAGAGATTCTACTCCACCGGGAACCAACGCGATATTTCAGTATGAAAGTAAGTAAAAGAACTTACCATTTAAATGCGACAGGTAGTCGATATAACAGAGGACATACTCCGGAATGTGAGAGAACTTCTTGAGGCCGAGCTCAAATATTCTGAAGGCTATGTTCTTGTCTTTCGAGCAGTAGTACTCCATGAGAGCGGCCGCTACGAACACGTGGTAGCGGGACCTACAGGCAAACAAAAGATTGTAATATAGCTTCTGCAGATTGTGGAGGAATATGTGTGAAGCAGTGGTGAGAGGACCCTATAACCCGATTCTTGCCGGCTTCGTACAGGGTCGCTTGGTGCTAAACTAAACTGCATTCGGTTAAGCACCCATAAAACTTGCAGTAGTAGTCGCAAGTTTTAAAAGAACAGATTTTAAAAAAATGGCTCGCCACTGCTTGCAATACTATCCTACTAATATTATAAACGCGAAAGTTTGCAAGTATGCATGGATGTTTGTTACTCTTTCACGTAAAAACTACTGAATGTATTTTATCGAAACTTTACAATATTATAGCTTATACATCAAAATAACACACAGGCTACGTTAGATCGCAATAACCGACATCCACGCGGGCGGAGCCGGAGTGGTTAAGGAGTCGGCCTTACGATCGAGAGGTCCCGAGTTCGAATCCTGGCCATTACACTACCAACGTGAACCCACTCCTAGCACAAGCAATTTAGCTTAGCTGGAGGGGTTAACGGGAATAATAGTAATTTCGGTTGCTAATATTCTTTAAAAAAAAAAAAATTAAATTAAAGTTTACAATATAATGTCTAAATCTAATTCTAACCCTACCTGGGATCCTCTCTAGCGCGCTTGAAGACGGTCCTAGCAGACTTGATCCCTTCAGCTCGGCGCGCGAACTTCATGTACTGCACGTAGGCCAGTGTAGGGTCGATGTCCTCCATGTCCAAGTAGCGAGTGTATACTTGGTGCACCTGGGAAAAGAAGTGTTATGAGTTTGGAGCCTACCTAGCCTGAATTTTGACTGGAATTTGGTTAAAGTAGACAGCCATTTGGATGTCGGGAGTACTAAATGCTACAGGAGAGAGAGAAACGATTTTGCCAACACCGATAGGTTAGGTTAGAAGGGTATGGCGTGATGCCAATTACCAGGTCCTGATTCTGCGACGTGGTTATTGGCTGTTTGTTTTTCCCTCTAACCTATCCAGCTAACGTCGGTAATGTAATTGCCAGGATTCGAACACGAGACCTGTAGACTGTTTTTTTATAGGACACGTCAATTTGATTTCACCTCGCCTGATGGTTAACCGAAGGCAAAGTCTCCGAAAAGAGGGTTACCATTATAGACATGTACCATATTACAATGGTGGCACTCAGCTTGACGGCCTTTTCAGATGCTTTTTCACGCCCCGCTTAAAGGACCCGGGACTGTACAGTACAGACAGTTCACGTGTTTCCCTCTTCCTGGTAACTGGTAAGGAATTCTAGGACTTAATGGTGCGGCAGAAGAAGGAGTCGCCGAACCGCTTGGTTCTTGATGGAATATTCTGCACCGTATGCGGGTGGCATCTAAACCGTAACTCTAATTCCTTAACTATTAAGGCTCCCGATGCTTGATACAGTTAGCTGTAAGTCCTAGCTTAAATAAATAAACTATACCTTGTTATAATGCAGCCTGCTCTCTTCATAGTCGGCATGTGCGAAGTGTAACAGTGTTGACTGCTTCAAAGGTCCGCTGGTGGCTCTCTCGTATACCGCCGCGGCTTCATCAGAGAACAGTCGAGCGGCGTTCGAGTCCTGGGTGAGGCACATTTATAAAGTAACTAGCTTTTGCCCGCGGCTCCGCCCGCGTGGATGTCGGTTATCGCGACCAAACATAGCCTATGTCCTTTCTCAAGGTCTAATCTACCCCTATACCAAATTTCATCAAAATCGGTTCAGCGGTTTAGTCGTAAAAGCGAGACAGACAGACAGACAGACAAACAGACAGACAGACAAACAGACAGACAGACAGGCAGACAGACAGAGTTACTTTCGCATTTATAATATTAGTAGGGAAGTAGGGATTAAATATTTAGGATATATTCTAATTCATCAGAGCATTGGTTGCATTCAAAGCTTTTACTTCAAAGCCCAGGGTCTACTTCCTACTAAATGTTGGGCTTATACGACTTTTCTAGGAGCGACTGCCGTCTGACCACCCAACACCGTGAGGCAAGGCTGCGCAAGAACCTCATCCGTCAATCAGTAGGTGAACCGTCTCCGTTGCTTTCACTTTTTCATCCGGTAGCAGGTGTACTTGCTCTGTCGTTACGCCGTCTCAATGTCATTTCTTCATCCGATATTCCAAAGCCCAGGGTCTGTTTCCCATTATTTTTTTCAATAAATCATTGTTCCCATAAAGGCGGCTCTTGTCTGACCTACTAATCCCTAGAGCAAAGTCTGCGCCAGAACCTCTTCCGTAGGTGTCAGTGGGAAGACCAAAGGCTTGACCTGCTTTGTCCTCTGCGCTGACGGCACAGAAACTCTCTGTTCATACAGAGTCGGCAGCACGAGTGTGACTCCCCTGGTGTTGCACACGTCAATAGGCCACGGCCCACTTGATGGAAAGTGGTTACCGTGGCCACTAGGCATTAGATGGTTCTTACAGGGTCGGCAGCACGAGTGTGACTCCCCTGGTGTTGCACTCGTCCATACGCCACGGTAACCACTTTTGATCAGGTAGGCCGTGTGCTTGTCTGCCACTTAAGTTGTATAAAAGGTGTCCCGACATGCAGGTGCGTTTATTTGTCCCCATACAAGTCGAAATGACTGTTTACCTCTACTTAACGTGTCCACGAAACTCATAAGTCGTATCACATACCCCTTTCTCCTGCAGGAGCTTGGCAGAGTGGTCGAGGAACTGCGCGGCCTGGTGCCATACATCAGGGTGATGAGCCAGGCACAACAGGCACTGCTCTATCGCGAACATGACGCGCCTGGCCACTAGTGCCGTGTCTTCTGAACGGAGGGGGTTTGAACGCTCCCAGGTTATGTACTTCTTCCATAGTTCCACCTGGAAATAAGGAAATATTACAGTCTTTATAGGTAATGGGGGTCTTAGGCTGCATTTCCACCGAAGATGTGCTATGCTACGAGGATGTAAAAGCTAAGCTATGAAATTATGTGACCGTTTCCACTGTGCTATGCTATGTCGCGTAGAAAATAGAATATATAACATAGAAAAAAGCGAATACAGCTCAGGCGGGAGGCCAACCCCGTATTTTTCCTTTACTCTGACCATTGTACCACCTCGCCTCGCCCGAAGCTGATTTTTCTATACATCCATCTTAGGGCGAGTAACATGTGCTATGTATAAACATGTACTTCCTAAAAATATTCAAACTTCTATACTATTCTCCATTCACAGCAAACATCCGCATATAGCATGCATAGCACGCATCCTTCTATATAAAAAACATAGCTTAGCTGAACCCCTTGCCACCAGCGCTATGTTATGTGGACCAATGAATATGATTGGTGGATATCATCATACGCATCCATAGCGACGTAGTACAGCCTGCACATCTCTGGTGGAAAAGCAGCCTTGGGCTAAAGGTTTCATAGCACATTATGCTAAAGGTTTTATCAATAAATAAAATGTGGGAATTTGTGAGGAGGTATGCGATTTTAGTAGGTTCGAGTCCGATTTAACCGCCGGCTGGCGAGGGAATATCCGTGGGGATTACCACACGAAAAGAAGGTATGTTTAAAGAGATGGATGGACAGACGGATGTATGGAGATGGAAGGATCTTTGTTCTCTTTCACGCGAAAATCACTGAAATTCTGCCAAAGTAAAGTCTATAGCTAATTAATATATAAAAAAATTATAATTAAGTCTACTTATAGCAATTAAAGTCTAAAATGTAATGATTAACCACTGTTTGAATAATGAAAAGAGTTTCATTACACTTTTTCATTCCCTCGATAAAAAGCCATTTAATTTTAAACTTTAAAAGCATTGTTATAAAGTCTAAAATTAAATGGAATATATTTGCAGTGTCCATGGTTTGACAGTGATTTAGCTTTAGCAGAATCAAGACCCAGGACGTAATTTTACTTAGCGATAGATGATTGATGTAAATTAATTGATAGATAGAAACTTTTGAAAATGCATCTAAAAAGATTCCTTTATTTTATAATATTAAAAAACTTCCACTTCTTAAATATGTTGGACTCAACCGACTAAAACCGCACGCCGTCACGAGTCTCACATGTCAGCGTGTAAGGTGTCCCAATAAGGCATCACCCTCACACCCCAGCTATCCCTGGATCATCTCCAAATATCTCTTACCTGTTTCATTTCTTCTCTATCAGCAGTGGGAGGTGTGGCAGGCATGTTCCTGTTCAACCCTCGAGTGACAGTCTCCAACTCCTTGGCGACGCGGCGGGCGTTCATGTACTCGCGGGAACGCTCCATCGCCATACGCTCAGCTACGGGAAGAACATGGACTTATGAATGAACCCCACGCAAGAAAGGCGTATACAGGGTGTAATCGTTAAGTGTAGGTATATTCCGTAACTATTACAGATATCAAAAATCTCTAAACCGATATCGAAAGTACGTTACCTAATGAGTAAAAAAATCAAACGAGAGGTATCTAACATTTTGACATTAAACACAAGCATACATTTAGTATTACATTAGGAGAAAGGTTTTAGTTTCCTTATTTTAAGTGGTCTAGTACTCATTTAAATATTTCATAAATATTATTCAATTAAAAGATAGTTTTTATAGATTTTATAGATAGATTACTCTGTTAGGTTAATAAACAGTTTCCTTTAATATCAGTACTAAGCTAAAATATTCTTTTAAAATAAGGACACTAAAACCTTTCTACTAATCTAATACTAAATGTATGGGGAGTGTTTAATGCCAAAATGTTAAATACCTCTCGTTTGATTTTTAAAAAGTTATTGATGTCATTTTACTCATTAAGTAACGTACTTTCGATATCAGTTTATTTTTTTTTTTGATATCTGCAATAGTTACGGAATAATCGCCTGGACACACTTAACGATTACACCCTGTATATTGAAGTTCTTTGGGCTCATGCCTCGGAGAGCACGTTAAGCCGTCGGTCCCGGTTGCCATACGAATACCCATGGCAGTCGTTACGGGTAGTTGGAGCCCTAAAAAGTTCAACAATTACTCTAGCTGCAATGCTTCGATATCACCCAATGAAGTCATTGGGTTATGGAGGTCAGGTGGCAGTTGTTCACGAAAAATATCGAAGTTCAACCAAATCCGCAGTTTCCGAAAGGCTGATCAACGTCAAATTAACTAATCGGCTGTCAAATCTCTTGTCAAGTAGCAATTGGGTTGCTAGAATCATGGTTAAATAGTTTATTTTAATCATCGTGTCGGCTAAAATAGCTGATTAACCAACACGATGATCCAATTATACTATTTAACCATGCTTTTAGCAACCCAATTGCTACTTGAAAAAAAATTAACAGCCGATTAGTTAATTTGACATTGATCAGCCTTTCGGAAACTGGGCGTTAGACTGGTAAAGCGGACCCCAGACTCCGAGGTGAAAGCTTCGGATGCGACTGAGATTAACGCTAGGATGAAAAAGATTGATGTTCTTTGGAAATCTTCCTCCCCTCGCGGTCCGAGGGGCGGGGGGGGCGAAGGGTTTCACAGGGGACATGTCTGAAGGAATTCCCGCACGTAATTCCTGACCAAGAAGTAATGAAAAAGCAGATCTATTATTGTCTATGGTTCCGGGTTTTCGCGCCAAAACTCTAACTCACCAATAATAGTGTTGATGCTTTGTTCAAACGCGATATAATCTTTCCATAAGGTTTCAATTCCAATGATAGGCGTTATCACAGCTCTTTGGTATACCTGTATAGAAAAAGGAAAACTTAATATAATTTATGGATTAAAAATGTCCGGCTCGAAAGACCAATAACGGCTCGAAAGACCAATAACAGCTCGAAAGAATGAGACAGGGAGGGAATATTAATAATTTCGGTTCTCAACATTCTTTTAAAAAAAACAAGGGGTCATTTTGAAGGACTGGGATAGAAGTAAAAACTAAGTAACTTGCGACTCGCCCGACTTGCACCCCGGCCCAAGCGTTCGGTAACGATGATGCGAGTTCTATGATTTATGTTCATCCAAATAGTTCAAGCAAACAATCAATTAGCTCGTCGCAGTCCACTGTTCGACATTATGCGTCTCCCAATGATGAGAGGCTTTGGCCTACTGTTTCCACGCTGGCCAGACGGGTTGGTACAGGGTTTTATTTCGAGTTTTCCTTCTCTCGCAGTGATATCGTCTGCGTATGTTTCCGTCAGTCGCCTCTTACGACACCCTTCGGATGAGATGGGGTGGTGATACTTGTATTCTTTCTCTATCACCACACGGTTGGAAAAAAGCCCGCTGAGTATCTTGCCGGAGTCCGCAAGACTCCAGGTTCCCTCGTTCATTTGCTAAACTAGTATTTGTAATGTTTTGGAAAGTACCGTCTACCTCTATACAGATTTGTTTTTACTTTATTGATATTATTTAAAACAATACATGAGTCATGTTTCTCTCACCTTCCTGACAGCAGATATCTTCTGGTTCTCCGCGTAAGACCCCACAGCCTCTACACTCTTCAAAAACGTTATATAGTCATTCCAGATGGGGTACGCGTGGATGTCCAATCCTATTTTATCTAGAGCGAAGTCATATGCCTGCGCCATTTTTTCTCTGAAAAAATAACATGTCTATGATTCAAAGAACAGGTTTATAAATCAATAAAACGGGAACAATAACAGCATGCGCATGCTGTAGGAACATTTCGAACGATCGCACGATCGAATGGAGTCAACAGCTGAATCCGCAGTGAGTATTAAATTTCGCATACTGTAATCACTATCATAAAGACAAATTTTCCTGATTGCATCCGTGGCCAAGATAATCTCAGAGCTCAGGGTCTGCCTTCCGACTCTTCCTCCTCCACTTCGCACGATCTTAGGCATCCAAGGTAGTAAGACTATTCGCACGTATTTCATCTTCCACGACGTCAAGCCGTCACTTCTTAGGCCTACCCCTTCTACCTGGACCCGGCGGGGGCGCCATTGCCAGGCATTTGCTACCCACGTAGCCCGGCGGTTGCCACACCAGTGAAGGCGGCTTTCTTGCATTTTATCTGCGATTCGCATACTGTAATTCTGGTGACAACGTGACGTCATCAGAATTACAGCATGCGAAATTGAAATCTCACTGCGGATTTAGCTGTAGAGTGCAAAAATGTTTTCTACTTACTACGATATTGACTCAACTGCCAATCAATGTTTTTCCTTTTGGATATTTCAGGCGACAGTCACTCCCGAAAAGCGCATCGTAAAACGAAAGTGCACTCCATGCTTTCAGATCTTGGATTAAACTGGGTTCAGCGCTAAGATGAAGATTGTGTAAAAAAAATACATACTTGTATGTAGGCAGCATGCACTTGGTCTCCTTGACGTAATTGAGGTACAGCCTCCACAGCTCAATGTTGAGGATCTTCATCAGACACCTCTGGAACAGCTGCACCGCCAAAATAATCATCAGTCACACTATTCACCACATGTAGTTGATTTATCGATATACTGTTAGAGGTCTAGGATGCTCGCAATTAAGAGCCCGGGGTTCACCCTACTTTTATTGGTTTTTATAGAAGCGACTACTGTCTGACCCTTCAAGCCTGCACCAGAACCCCATCCGTCATCATCGTCATGGAGACGTATTTTCCTGATAGCCGAGGTGAACTCGGAGCTCAGGGTTCGAGTTCCGGTTTCATTTAGCTTGTCCGCCAATTAGCAGTTTTACCAGCTTGCAGATGAGGTTTTCTTGGGTCACAAAGATTTTGGTGCGTCCCTATACAGACCCCTTACTTTATTAGTGATCTAGAATGTAGTTATACTAAATAACAACAAGTAACCAACCGGGATCCATCCCTAACCCCTACTAAATATGAACCACGAAGCTATAGCAAAAGGAAACCTTATTTATCCACCCTGCGATACAGTTATTCATACCCAAGAAAGAAAAACATAATTAGACAACAGTGGAACTTAAAATTTCATGCAAGTTTGATGGCAATCAGTTAAGTAGAACCACCCCCCTAGACAAGTGGCAGTTCTTTGGCCAGCATATTGTAGAATAGAATGATGAATGTATGGGATTTGACGTATATAACAGTCGTCAACGTATGTACTCGATAACTGCTTGTCCAGAAAGGGCGAATTCGCCGCGAAACGTGTCGCGCGAAGTCATTCACGCATTTGCGAGATACTAGGCTCCAATACATAGCGTCCACAAGCATCCCTGTTTTTCCTTGGTGCAGTTGGGTAGTACAGTTGACCGGACCACGGTTAAACAAAATTAACAGTCTTACAGTTAGCCGGACTCGTCGCGCGAATTCAAAATACGCGCATAAATCGCGTGCACTACGCTAGACTCTCTAGGTACTAGGGACGTCTTGTTGCGCCCAGTTAACGCGCAAACTCCAGAGCAAAGGCACGTATCCAGGGACATAGAGCGCCAAAATGCTCGCGCGTAGCTACGCTCTTTCTGGACGAAACAGTCGCGCGTGATACGCACAAGAGAATTGCGGCGAATTCGCCCTTTCTGGACAAGAACTAACCGAGTCCACGCGGGCGGAGCCGCGGGCAGAGGCTAGTACTTCTATTATTAAAGTGAAAGGTCACCTACCTGGATTCCAGAACTCCAGTATAATTTCATACCTATATCTAAAAACTGAAGGTAACATCATTCTAAACTGGCATAATTAAGCTGGATTTCACCAGTGGAAATCCTTTCAACTAAACATCGTTATCACGTAAATTCATCATTTTTTTGTCAAATGGATACGTCAAATGACTTTATTTCGCCTAATTTTACCATCTCCCCTGTTGACGGCATCAGCGATGCTTTTTCACGCCCCGCTTAAAGGACCCGGGATTGTAGGAAGAAGGAAATATGTGGTAAAGAATTTCAGGTCATTTATGGTGTGGCCAAGGAAAAAGGTGAACAAACTGCTTGTTAATGGAATATTCACACCGTGATAACGTAGTTTAGGTATAATCTTGGTTCTATGGTGAAATTCCCTATACAGGCTTAGATTACTTAAGCCTTTATTAGGTCTAGCACGTTAGCAAGAAGTTACATTCATTCAACTATTCAGTCTAAGAACTACTTAACCGACTTCAAAATGAGGAAGGTTCTCTCATCGGTATCTTTTTGAAGTAATAATTCTTTTTTTTTTATATGGGATACGTATAAATTTACCCACGCTTTACTTGGAGAGTATGTTGGTGAATGAGTGTGATCGGGCAAGACGAGAGGAAGTTGAAAGGGGAAATGATATAAGTTAGTAAAGAGCAAAAGAATGAGAGGGAGTTTTGTTTCGTATGTTACTGTAGGGGCAAAAGAGAGGTGCGAGCACACATTTTCTTTCTCTCTTTCTCTCATGTTTGGTATATCTGTCGCAGGCATTTTGTATGAATCCGCCGTTTACAAACGGCGTCGTCATTTTACAAACGCTCGCTGTTATGTAATATGCCGAAAACTCAAATGGCACCTAACCAAACTACTTCTGGGTGGTTTATAAAAAAATAACCACGAAGGGGATAGCGGGGTCTATTCGCTCGCTTCGCTCGCTTAAACGACCCCGCCATCCCCTTCTAACCAAACCTATCCGAGTCGGGGTGCCCTAAAGTCCCGATTTTATCTAATTAACAAGTTGTCATTTTGCCTTTGGCATATTACATAACAGCGAGCGTTATTACATAACAGCGAGCGTTTGTAAAATGACGACGCCGCACAGTGGATCGTTTCATACAAGCTAGACGTCGGAAATTCATTACTTAATTAAGCTTTTTCTTATAGTCTTATTGATTTACAGATGATTAGGGACCTCAAAAACAATATTACTAATGATCTACCCTCACGCCGTTATTAAGCATGACGGTAGAAAAGTTTATAAAGTAAGTTACTTGAAAAAATAATTATTTTGCAATTTTTCTGTCTCTTTGTTGTGACCGATTTTTATAAGTTGTGAGTGTGTGAACGTGAAACAAAAAATTGAGGATATTAATGAAGGTATGTACTTTATTTATGGATTTTTACATTATTAATCCACTTAGTTCTCGTAGAAAAAAATATTGAATTGAACCTATTTTATACCTTAAAAAAATCCCAATTCTTAACTTTAACAGAGAATCTAAATATGAGTATACCTTGGTGTCCCTACAGTACCTAGCTTATTTTAAAGCTCCAACCCTCTAAATTAAAAATCAGTCATTGTTTGACTTCGCACGAGTTTGCATCATACAGGGCCGGATCTAGGGGGGGGCAAGCCGGGGCACGTGCCCCGGGCGGCAGCATCAGGGGGCGGCAAAATCAAATTTTGCAGATGAAAGGCCGCCCCCTTGGGGGCGGCCTTGCCTTATTTTATTTTATTTAAAACTTCATGCACATAAGTACACAGGCGGACTTAATGCCATAGGCATTCTCTACCAGTCAACCTAATAGGTGGTGCAGAGAATAAAAAAGTACCCTGGACCCCGTATAAACGATGTCTCCACCAGTGCTATTCAGAGGAGTTGATGGCTCCCTGTTCCCAGTGCAGCCGACGAAACACGTTCCACCGCAAACTACTGAGCCTCGGTCGCCTATGGCGCCCAGTGTGGATGACGACGACGACTCGAGGTCACTTGGGTAGAACTAGAGCTGGCGATGCAATGCTCAGAGCCAAGAAGTAATAAGACCGTCCGGGACGAGGTGCGCAAACTCTTTGAAAGAGTTATAGGGAATTGCCTCATCGGACACCTCTCCAGGTTGTGGCCGGAGATGGCGAATGGCCAATATCGCTTCAGCCAGAGGCGCTCCACCGTAGATACCATCATGCGCATGACGGCTCTGGAGAACAAACCGGTCAAAGTCAAAGTCAAAAATAATTTATTCTGTATAGACCATCAAAACGGCACTTACAAAATGTCAATAATATACATATATGTACTAAAGACTAGCTTAGCAAATGGACCACCGGTTCGAAACGCGGCCCCGGCCTGAGAAGACTCCGGCACGAAACTCAGCGGGCTTTTTTTTTGGTCTATTTACAAAAAATGCTTAGTCTACTTAGTCTAAATACAATCATTTGTTTGAGAAGCATGCATGAGTGAACAGCTCAATTCCAAGCAAGTTTATCATCTACATATTCTTGTATTTTATAATAGCCTTTTTGGCACAATTTCCTCTTAACTTCATTTTTAAATTTATTTATGTCCTTGGTGACCGACAAGGAAATTGACGCTGGAATTGGTAAAGCCTCAACGACATTTGGCAGACTCTTTGCGCGTGTTTGGAGGAACAACAAACTCTCTAACAATACCAAGGTTCTTGTATATCAGACCTGCGTCCTGAGCACGTTACTGTACGCTTCAGAAACCTGGACTACATACGCAAAACAAGAACGCAAACTGAACACATTCCACATGCGCTGCTTGAGGACTATACTTGGCTTCACCTGGAAAGACAGAGTGACGAACGAGGAAGTCCTCAGAAAAACACAATGCTTCAGTATAACTGCCATGCTGAAGCAGCGGCGACTTCGGTGGCTCGGTCACGTTCACCGTATGAGTCCCGAGAGATTACCACGTCAAGTAATGCTGAGTGAGATTGCGGACGCCAAGAGACCTATAGGGCGTCCAATGCTGAGATTCAAGGATGTCTGCAAGCGAGACATGCGCAGTTTTGACATGAAGATAGAGGGTTGGGAAGAGCGTGCCGAGGTGAGACAGGAGTGGCGTCAAAACATAAAAGCTGGCATGACTCGGCACGACGATGATTTGTGCGAGTTATTGAAGCAGAGAAGAATTCGTCGCCATCTTCCACCTCCTACGGACTCGCATCACACCTGCCATAGATGCGGCAAGAAATGCCGCGCTCAAATTGGTCTATACAGTCACCTGCGCCGATGCGGGCGACCGTGACCGTGCAAGCGTGCTACAACAATCATCTTTAAGATGCTGTGGCCAATAGTAGTTATGTCCTTGGACATCGCCAATGCGTTCAACACCTTGCCCTAGACTTACCTCAGGGATGCGCTCGTGTATTATGAAGTGCATCTCTACCTTCGCCGCCTAGTCGGGGCGTATAATCTGACGGAGAGAGCCATCATCTACTACCTAACAGTGACCGGCCTTGGTCGTCATCAAATGTCATGCGGTACTCTGCTGAGATCGGTCTGGATCGACCCCAGGGGTCACTCGTGTCAACTCCTGTGGAACATCGGATACGACTGGGTGCTTTGCAATAAGTTCGGTTCGCAATAAGGTGTAAAGCTTCAGGGTGCATCTCCGAAGTCTGGTCTCGAAATTGCTATATTAGTAGTGAAGCTTGACGTGAGAGCAGGGACGGGAACCCGAGCCTCGAGAAATCCAGCTCCACCAGGACGTCATGGTGGAGTAGAAGGAACGACTTGGGCAACCGAGCGCAAGGCAAGCCGTGTTATCGGCGGTAAGACCCATCATGGAGGACTGGGTAGAGAGGCGACACGGACGGAGCCTGCTGTACCGGGTGATGCAGGTGATCTCCAAGAGAGGGAGAGCGTGAGCGCGCACGGCGCGATGTGCCGCCCAGGAAAAGATCGGATTGAAGACCCCCCCCCCCCCCCCCCCCGCATCCGAGGGAATTTACGCACGGCGAAAAAAGGGCAGGGGCGGCATTTTCGGTTTTTGCCCCGCCTTAAAAAAATTGAAGATCCGGGGCTGGCATCATATTGTTTTATCACGAATATGGAAGTTGATGGGATCTCGCAGGATCTCGCGAAGAAAGGTGACTAACCATTATTTGACTACTTGAAATTCTCATCATTCATCATCATTCTCATGATTGTCCAATGATAAGTTAATAGGTAAGCCCAATGGACTAAATAACTACCCGTTCGCGCTAAGTTTGTAAGCCGCGTCCCGTCCTCCTTCTCTACGATAGCGGCAAAATTAGTGCGAACGAGTCGAATCAATACGAATCAATACGTATTGAAGATCACTTTTATTGTTATATTTTACGTAAATACGTAGGAAATAAATAAATAAAAATACTTAAAATATAATTAGAATTCCCGACGTCTAGCTTGTATGAAACGATCCACTGTGCGCCGTTTGTAAACGGCGGATTCATACAAAATGCCTACGACATATCCAAGACATATCAGGAGTCGTTTAGTCCAAAGCACACGTTATATTTTTTACTTGTTTGTGTGCAGAACTATAATAGGGTAGTTAGACTGAGCTTATTACATAAGAAGTACTAAAAGACCGGTAAAAACTATACCCCGGGACCCCGGGACATGTAACTTGGATGTAAATCGCAAGACGGCAAAGTATTATGGTTTGTTGAATAAGAATAGGCCTTATCGCAATAGATATAAAATTGAAATTTCAATGACGATCATAGAAGTTACAACAAATAGAAAAACAGCGGTATGATCGTCATTGAAATTTCAATTTTATGTCCATAATGATAAAATCTATTCTTATTCTACAAAGAAAAATCCTTTGCCACACTGCGTCGGCCCAAGTCGACCCTTACCGGCTGTGCAATTCACTAACAAGCACAACGATGCGACAACGGTGCAAGTCGCAACGATGTGCGCGATAGACACTGTCATTGGTCGATTTCCAATGACGTGATACAATCTGACCAATGACAATCTACGTTGCGCCTCGCATCGTTGTCGCATCGTTGTGCTCGCTTAGTGAATTGCAGTACGGGTTGCCCATTCGCTCTCGCTTCATAAATCTGTTTCGTTTCGTCACTCTTTCGTCCATCCTCTACGTATCTGTACCATCTAAGCATACTCTTCTTCTTCATCCTAGCGTTAATCCCAGTCGTATCCGAAGCTTTCACCTTAGAGTCTAGGGTCGGCTTTACCAGTCCCACTGCGAATTTGGCTAAACTCCAATATTTTTCTTGAAGCGACTACCATCCGACCTCCACAACCCAATGGCGTTACTGGGCGATATCGAAGCATTGCAGCTAGACCAGTTGTTTAACATTTTAGGGCTCCAACTACCCGTAACGACTGCCATAGATGTTCGTATGGCAACTGGGAACGACTGCTTAACGTGCTCCCCGAGGCACGACCAGACCATACTCATATTCATGCATACAAATATTTGCATTGAGCGGGAATCGAACCCGCACCTCCCGCGTAGCGGCCGCGTTGACTACCACCACACCACAGAGGCTGACAATTTATACCACCTGAGCGTTCTTTTTTTTTAATACCACTTAGGACGCTGACAAGCACACGACCCACCTAATGGAAGGTGGTTACCGTGACCTATGAACGAGTGCAACACCAGGGGAGTCACACTTGTGCTGCCGACCCTTTAATAACAGAGGGGTTCTGTGCCGTCAGTGAAGAAGTCAAAAAGGACAAGCATTTGGTCTTCCCACTGACAGCACAAAACCTCCCCCCAGTGAGCTCTGGTTACCCTACTCATCGCCGGAAAACAACACGAGGTTATTATACCCGCGGTATTGTGTAGGGTATTCTCTATTTTGTTCATTAAATCTTCTACCATACCACAATATTCAGTAATCACGTGTTCCTCCACTTGGTCCATCAACGTCACTCTACCTCTCAGACCTCGTATTTCCATAGGTCCATAGCCCTTAATTTACTTTCATTCCTCGTCTGTCAAACTCACCATATACATATTTATATTTGTAAGAGTAGCGACTAACAATCCTCTCAATAACTTACAGTAATTAGGTAGATATTTACTAGTTAGGCGGATGGTATAGTAGTTAGGCAGATGGTATAGTAGTTGGGTGGATGGTATAGTAGTTGGGCGGATGGTATAGTAGTTGGGCGGATGGTATAGTAGTTCGGCGGATGGTATAGTAGTTGGGCGGACGGTATAGTAGTTGGGCGGATGGTATAGTAGTTGGGCGGATGGTATAGTAGTTGGGCGGACGGTATAGTAGTTGGGTGGACGGTATATTATTTGGGCGGATGGTATAGTAGTTGGGTGGATGGAATAGTAGTTGGGTGGACGGTATAGTAGTTGGGTGGACAGTATAGTATTTGGGCGGATGGTATAGTAGTTGGGCGGATGGTATAGTAGTTGGGTGGACGGTATAGTAGTTGGGTGGACGGTATAGTAGTTGGGTGGACAGTATAGTATTTGGGCGGATGGTATAGTAGTTGGGCGGATGGTATAGTAGTTGGGTGGACGGTATAGTAGTTGGGTGGACGGTATAGTAGTTGGGAGGATGGTATAGTAGTTGGGCGGATGGTATAGTAGTTGGGTGGACGGTATAGTAGTTGGGCGGATGGTATAGTAGTTGGGCGGATGGTATAGTACTTGGGCGGATGGTATAGTAGTTGGGTGGACGGTATAGTAGTTGGGTGGACGGTATAGTAGTTGGGTGGACGGTATAGTAGTTGGGTGGACGGTATAGTAGTTGGGTGGACGTTAAAGTAGTTGGGTGGATGGTATAGTAGTTGGGTGGATGGTATAGTAGTTGGGTGGACGTTAAAGTAGTTGGGTGGATGGTATAGTAGTTGGGCCTATGGTATAGGTAGTTGAGCGGATGGTATAGTAGTTGGACGGATGGTATAGCCAGGGGCGTATTTACCCTAGGGCCAAGGGGGCCATGGCCCGGGGCGGCAGGTTGCGAGGGGCGGCGGAGCCGCCCCGAGCGTCTAATTTTTTTTTTATACCACTTAGGTTGCAGACTAGCACACGGTGCGGCCCACCTGATGGAAAGTGGTTACCGTGGCCTGTGGCGGCAGAGCCGTCCCGAGCAACGTGCCGCCCCGAACGTCTATCTCTGGGTGCCTTAATCTTGACTCAAAAAGGCGCCCAGAGATAGACGCACGGGGCGGTTCCGCCGCCCCTCGCAAAATGCCGCCCCGAACGTCTATCTCTGGGCGCCTTATTCTTGCTCTAAAAGGCGCCCCGAGATAGACGCTCGGGGCGGTTACGCCGCCCCTTGCAACCTGCTGCCCCGAATGTCTATGTCTATGGGCGCCTTAATCTTGACTCTTAAAGGCGCCTATTAGAGTAAATATTACGTATATTTTTTTTTATTTTAATTTTTCGGAGCTTACTTAGTTACAATATGACTATGTCACTCATTATTTTAATTGCATTCAAATTAGAAAACCCTAAATAACATTTGCGTTCAAGTACGGTGTAACTGGGGCCAAGCAGCTTGGGCGCCGAAGACGGCAGCGCCTTTCTCTCGCAGGGAGACGCTACCGCCTACGGTTAATTCCGGCCGAGGTGGTAGCGGCACTGTAAATGGCTACTCATAGGGTTTCCACGTATCCTTATGACTAGCAGAGAGCACAGATAAGAGCAGCTAAGGGGCGGCTGGTTCCCCGAGTTCTGGGGGCGACAGGTGCGGTCGCCTGTTACTCCAATATATTCAGACCGGTAACGCGGCGGTGAAACCCGTACCTTTCTGGGGTTCAATGGGGACACTGACTACCCACACCCGAAGGAGCTATCTTAAAAGGTCAGCCGGGTTGCGAGGGAAATATCTAATTGGGTAACTGTACACCCGATAATTGAGACCCGACAGAGACGGTGTGCGGTTTTAAACCGAGACCGCATGTGGCACTTCACGAGGAATAATCACACCTCGCAGACGGCCATAACTAGCACCAGGACCTGCGGCGAGAGGTTTCCCGCTCTGACGGTTGCTTAAAGAATACAACGCGTGAAGTGGCATATACATGGAGGAGCCCAGGCAGAGGTGGCATTGCAGGGGTCGGCTCCTGATCTGTATGTCTCAGGAACTCACCGAAGCAGCCATAGCTGGGCGCATTGCGTCAGCTGGTAGGAGAAGCTACTGTGATACCTCTATCGCGTTATCGGCAGCGAAGACGTGTGAGAACCCCCTTCCAGCATCACCTCATCCGAGCTAATCTTCTCCTTTTGTCGAGTCGACGACATATGTCATATTTTGTTTGCCCAGTGTGCAACCACCCTGATGGCTTTCTCAGAGGCACCCATGAGTTCCTGCAGTGTATACGTGCTTAGGTATGCAGCACACGTTAGCGCCTACCTCACTGTAGTTCCGCATTCACACTGTGGTGCCTGGGTCCACCTTATCTGAGAAACTCCATCTAATTCGGTTTTCGTTACTTCGGCTGACCTGCATCCGAAGTCTATTTAAGGACTGCCAGGTGGTGTATGGGCAGCCTCTGTGCTTCCCACACATCAATTGGCCAGAAAGGGTTCGTAAGTAAGAGAATCAGGTATGCCCACTTCAGATCCAGTCACCAAATACGTCCAAGGACTTGGGTAACTCCAGCTGTGGCTTACTTGGCTGCTTCTGATTTCGTGCCGTCACCATCCAATCCTAGCCGATGTTCCACAGAAGCGGCCCCAGATCCGCGCCAGCCGGAACACCCCGCCACATATCTCACTTACCAAGCCCTGGGTAGATACTGGCTTTCACCGATAAGTAAGCCCCGACAATGACGCGAGGATAGAGAGGCACCCCGTGCTGAAAGAGTGCAGCTCTGATGCAGCTCCATGGCAAGGTGTTAAAGACGTAGGCAACAATAGACACTGCCAGTATCAACTCGCCGTGCCACTGCTTCTTCCACCAGGGCCCTCAAGCGCGTGTTAGCATCCACGGTGCTCCCGACTATAACCAAATTTATTGTCTACCAAATTCGGCCTCACTCCTGTGTAAGGCGCGAGGAACACTTCACGAGGAATAATTCGTTTAAAACACCTGCATGACTGCACACCTTGTCCATCAATACAATGAGCCGATAGGCGGACGGTAACTTTGCAGAAGAGGAACAGTTTTCCTGTCTTTCAAATTTTCGGAATCCGTCTCTACTTGAGGCATATGTTATAGAGCCCTTCAAAACGGGATCCGAGTGCCTTTAGAGCCTAGAGTGCTGCCAGGTCCCAAAGCGGTGCTTTTGCTGTTGCCTTTGAGCCATAAAACATCATTCTTCACAAGCTATTGCTGTACTCAAATGATTTTTGGTTGCGATATCATCTTCTACGTAGGGCGCGTTAATGGAATGGAATGCAAATATTTCCACTTGAAGGGATTCTGGTTGGGAGCCTGGGTTAGTGGAGAGATCGATGGAAGTCACTTCCCTCGCACCATAAGATAGAGATCTCACGAATCAGGCTTGAAAATCTCCAGCAATTTCTGACGGACCCCTATTTTGTGTCAGCCCCTTGGGCGCAGGCTAACGGTGAACGCGAACGTCACATAGGGGCAGGCGCGGTCGCAGCTTGAAGTTTTGGGGGGGGGGGGGGGGGGGTCACTTCGGAAATTCCTTAAGAAATTTACGCCCCCCCCCCCCCTCGTACTGGGACTTTTCAATATGACGTGCATGGTTTGGAGGGGGGGGGGGGGGGGTCATGTCCCCTGTGACCCTCGGACCGGCATAGGGGGCGGCAAACCTAAGTGGCCCGGGGCGCCAAATCTTTAAATACGCCCCTGGGTATAGCAGTTGGGTGGATAGTATAGTAGTTGGGTGGACGTTAAAGTAGTTGGGCGGATGGTATAGTAGTTGGGCGGATGGTATAGTAGTTGGGCGGATGGTATAGTATTTGGGCGGATGGTATAGTAGTTGGGTGGATGGTATAGTAGTTGGGTGGATGGTATAGTTGTTGGGCGGATGGTATAGTAGTTAGGCGGATGGTAAAGTAGTTGGGCGGATGGTATAGTAGTTGGGCGGATGGTATAGTAGTTGGGCGGATGGTATAGTAGTTGGGCGGATGGTATAGTAGTTGGGCGGATGGTATAGTAGTTGGGCAGATGGTACAGTAGTTGGGCGGATGGTATAGTAGTTGGGCGGATGGTATAGTAGTTGGGCGGATGGTATAGTAGTTGGGCGGATGGTATAGTAGTTAGGCGGATGGTAAAGTAGTTGGGCGGATGGTATAGTAGTTGGGCGGATGGTATAGTAGTTGGGTAGACGGTATAGTAGTTGGGCGGATGGTATAGTAGTTGGGCGGATGGTATAGTAGTTGGGCGGATGGTATAGTAGTTGGGCGGATGGTATAGTAGTTGGGTGGACGGTATAGTAGTTGGGTGGACGGTATAGTAGTTGGGTGGACGGTATAGTAGTTGGGTGGACGTTAAAGTAGTTGGGTGGATGGTATAGTAGTTGGGTGGATGGTATAGTAGTTGGGTGGACGTTAAAGTAGTTGGGTGGATGGTATAGTAGTTGGGCCTATGGTATAGGTAGTTGAGCGGATGGTATAGTAGTTGGACGGATGGTATAGCAGTTGGGTGGATAGTATAGTAGTTGGGTGGACGTTAAAGTAGTTGGGCGGATGGTATAGTAGTTGGGCGGATGGTATAGTAGTTGGGCGGATGGTATAGTATTTGGGCGGATGGTATAGTAGTTGGGTGGATGGTATAGTAGTTGGGTGGATGGTATAGTTGTTGGGCGGATGGTATAGTAGTTAGGCGGATGGTAAAGTAGTTGGGCGGATGGTATAGTAGTTGGGCGGATGGTATAGTAGTTGGGCGGATGGTATAGTAGTTGGGTGGATGGTATAGTAGTTGGGCAGATGGTACAGTAGTTGGGCGGATGGTATAGTAGTTGGGCGGATGGTATAGTAGTTGGGCGGATGGTATAGTAGTTGGGCGGATGGTATAGTAGTTAGGCGGATGGTAAAGTAGTTGGGCGGATGGTATAGTAGTTGGGCGGATGGTATAGTAGTTGGGTAGACGGTATAGTAGTTGGGCGGATGGTATAGTAGTTGGGCGGATGGTATAGTAGTTGGGCGGATGGTATAGTAGTTGGGCGGATGGTATAGTAGTTGGGCGGATGGTATAGTAGTTAGGCGGATGGTAAAGTAGTTGGGCGGATGGTATAGTAGTTGGGCGGATGGTATAGTAGTTGGGTAGACGGTATAGTAGTTGGGCGGATGGTATAGTAGTTGGGCGGATGGTATAGTAGTTGGGCGGATGGTATAGTAGTTGGGTGGATGGTATAGTAGTTGGGCGGATGGTATAGTAGTTGGGCGGATGGTATAGTAGTTAGGCGGATGGTAAAGTAGTTGGGCGGATGGTATAGTAGTTGGGCGGATGGTATAGTAGTTGGGCGGATGGTATAGTAGTTGGGCGGATGGTATAGTAGTTGGGCGGATGGTATAGTAGTTGCGCGGATGGTATAGTAATTGGGTGAATGGTATAGTAGTTGGGTGGATTGGATGAATGATGTAGTAGTTAGATAAATAGTGAGAAAACATGAACAAAATTTTAAGTATTCTCCCAGTATTTTATCTATCCAATTCCTTTACTTGCTCATTTCATAGTTCAATGACCTCCTCTACTAACGTGCAGAGTCATTGATTTTTATGCCAGATTTATAACGTTTGAATTATAAATACAAGGAAATATTCTTTCATTCATTCCATTTCATAAGCACACCAAATAATTCCATAGGTTTAAAGGGTTTATTACATATCAAAAGTGAGATTTATTTGCGAATGGATATTTAAAAAAGAATATCAACCATAATATTAAGATAAAACTTTTGTTTTTAATATAAAGATATATGTAAAAAGATGGCCATTCACAGCAAAATCTCGCCTCCAGTATGTCTGAACACATTAGCCCTAGCCGAAAAAAAAGAAAGTTTCATATTTTTCGTTTTATTTCAATTCTTAGCTTACACTTATCTACTAGATTCTGAAGACTGGAATAATATCAAAAATTATTATCACAGTAAGCTTTAAGCCCTTAAAACTAATATGACAGATTCCTAATAGTTATTTTTTTTTCTAACCAACTTACGCTGTTATGATACTGACCTTTTCAACCTTTTCGAAATTTCTCGCCTTCATCTGAAATCGAAAAAAAAACATTTAAAATTAATTATTTTCAATATTTTATTCCAGGCCTTTTGATTTCCAAAACTTAAGCAACCTGTTGCAGCTTCATACAGAAAATTTAGGGTGTAATATTTCGAAGCAATGCAAACATAGATTATAATATATATTTAGTTCTAATGAAGGGCTATTTGAGATTTCATACTTTGTGCTTTGAAAATCACAGTTCCATGCAATAGATTATCCCTTATTTTACCCCTTAGGGAAGAAATTTCTGAAACTCTTCCTCCATGGATGCTTACATCAAAACAGACAGTAACTGCCAAAATTATGGGCGATTTATATTAATAAATCATCCACACAAAAGGGTAAATCCCCTATCTGATCATGGAGTCCCATTGGTGGCAGTAAGTAACTGAATGAAATTTTCCCACCTGAGCTAATATTATTTGCTTTTTTCTAAGTAAATAAAAGAATTAAAGTTAATAGCAGTTTAGATTCTGGATAGCAGTCCAATAGTCAGGAAAAGCAATTTAAAAGTAAACCGATCACATCTTTACGTGTCTAAGTACAGAATATAAACGTTTTGTAAAGACATTACCTCCTGCTCAATATAAATCTTCCAGTACCGCCCAGTGGTAGGAAATGCAGCAATTAACTTCTCATACATCTGCCGTACTTCATTGATAGCCCTGGTCTGCGCCTCACGGATGAGCAACGACCAGGAATCCACATCGTACGTGTTTGCTTCAACTGCCCGCTGGGCTCGGCTAAGCCGCTCATTGCCCCAGTCCTGGAATTGAGTTTGATAGTTATTAGTAGATAGAATAATGAGAATGACAAGGTTGTCGGAGTCTACCCAATACTGTTCAACATAATAATTTCTGCTGAAAAAATATATCTTGCAAAATAAAATATTGCCAACTAAACTGAGACTATAACTTTTCAGAGACTTTGCCTTCAGCTTACCATCAGGCGAGGCGAAGTCAAATTGACGTGTCCTATATAAAAAAAAAAAAATTTATAATTCCCAAAATAGACCAATTTTATAACTTTTTAGGTTCTTTATTAAATTTAAAATCAATCTTATTACACATTGTATACACGTAAACACAATGTGGACTGAGTTATATGCGATATTCTCCTGCACTCCACACATTTGCACTACACCCTATCGGCCTGTGACGTCGCTACACGCCACAATTTAGTATGGAGCGTTTTTGGTTGGTTTCAGAAATTCAATTTCCAAAATCAAAAAATATCTTTAAATCTAATTGTCAAACATGTAACTTATAACAGTTATATTTGTTGATGTGTTTTGGTTTTGAACGCAAAAATTGGTTTGATTTCTAGTGCTGAAGTTGTGTTCAAATACTGAATAAAACATCGGAATCAGTTAGTCAAGAAGTCAGACATTATTTTCAGTCTTAACTTATAATAGTTAAGTATATTATTGTTAAATGTACAGTTTACAATAATAATAAAAAACATTATTTTCAAGTTCTAGTTGGAACCGCTTGTGGTGCTTTCACTGTTCAGTAAACAATCAATAGGTTATGCTACTTGGAGCGGTTGCCACATGGACATGTGACTAATAAGGCGTCACGTTAAGGGCACTAAATAGACTGTTACCTACACAGTGGTGACTATCGCCCAGTTTCCGAAAGGCTGATCAACGTCAAATTAACTAATCGGCTGTCAAATCTCTTGTCAAGTAGCAATTGGGTTGTTAAAATCATGGTTAAATAATTTAATTTGATCATCGTATCGGTTAAAATAGCTGATTAACCAACAAATTATACTATTTAACCAAGCTTTTAGCAACCCAATTGCAACTTGAAAAAAAATTTAACAGCCGATTAGTTAATTTGACATTTATCAGCCTTTCGGAAACTGGGCGTAAGAGTTAGTTAGCTGCTGTTCTCCAACCGACAGTAAACATAAGCCCATTACAAAAAGTGGCTGTTTTTCAGTAATGTTTGTGACATGGGTATGAAATGTAGTAATTTATACACCTCTGCCTACCTCTCCCAAGATTTACAGGTGTAAATAATGTATGTAATATATGGGTAATTTCACGATGCCAAATTTTTTGCTAATTTCGGTGGCAGTTTTCAATCATAGGTTTTGCGATGAAAAAAATTTTCAATGTTCTTTTAGAAAACTATATACTACTAGATATTCTAAAAGAACTCCATTAATTTTTTTCATCGGAAAACCTATGATTGAAAACTGCCACCGAAATTACCAAAAAATTTAGCATCGTGAAATTACCCATATGTATGAGAGAGACAATGTTAAGATAACTGTAAGCAAGCTAGTATGAATGGAAAAACCTCACATTTTGTGTAGGTGTAGACAGCACATAAATATGGGATATTTTTTTTTATTATGAACACACTAGCAGCTCTTTATTTGTTTATACTGGAGATTGATGGCACTTGGTGGAACTTGTAGACTACTGGCCCGTGTAGAAAAATGATGGGTCATTTGAACCACCAGGTGACCTTTATAGAACGATATAAGAGCATAAAATAATAAGATTCAGCACTATGCCGTCACTTGTAAGCTGTCCAACTGAGTGCAGGTGAAGAAGAGGGGGTTGTAACCCACGATTACTTCACCATGTCGCATGATTTTTGTACGGCGTTGCGGAATAATGGATTAGAAGCAGTATTGAAATATTATGAAACTGATGCCGTACAAAATCAAATGACCAAATTTACCCTGGTAATGTCGGAAAATAAAATAAAAATTCCGACTTTGTGGCTCACCATTTTTTGTACAGCACTACGCGTTTGCTTGTTATTTTTCATGGATCTATCGATGGTAAGAATGCCGTACAAAAATATATGACCAAAATGTACTCACTCTACCTGTACTTTGTACCTGTACTCACCTGCACTCAGTTGGACAGCTTACAAGTGACGGCATAGTGCTGAATCTTATTATTTTATGTTCTTATATCGTTCTATATAGGTCACCTGGTGGTTCAAATGACCCATCATTTTTGTACACGGGCCAGTAGTCTATTGCTACACATATTGAATAATTCACTTGTACTTTTCCACAATTATTTATTTATTTGAACCTTACCGGTTTCACCTTACGGCATTATCAAAGGTTTACAATGGTTTAAACTAAAAAACTACAATATTTTATGTGTGGTGAGGTGAAACCGGTAAGGTTCAAATAAATAAATAATTGTGGAAAAGTACAAGAGATTTATTCAACACTAGCAGCTCATTGAGCTGATGCATATGTATCTTTGGATCTGAAGACACTGTCAAGTCGGTTCTTAAACGCATTTACAGTGGGTGCCTCTATGACTTGCTCAGGTAAACTGTTCCACTCAGCAACTATTTTTAGGGTTTTCCTTTACAATGTCTTCTATACAGCTTGTGCTGAGTGACCATGTAGACGTTTATTCTCATTTTATTAATACATTCTAATGGTTGCTAAGTATTTTATGTTTACTACCCCGCTGCCTACGCCGTTCAAGTACAGGATGATGATGTACAATATTGTACTTATTCGATTCGCAACAGGCACATATTGATTGCACAGCATGAAACAGATATATTTTTAGGTTATCTATTAGTTAACGTACGATAGGATTCTAACTTACTATATAATTTAATTCTATAGTGCAGTTTTTTATTATCTATTATTTATGAACAAGACTAATAAATTGTTATGTGTTATTTACTTACTATTTCATTATTATCTTCCGGCGGAGGAATAACTGGATCAGTCATTTTGTTAAGATTCTATAAAATACGAGAAATTAGGAAGTGGAGAATATTACATAAATGACTGTAATCGGGTGTAATCACAGAACACTGATGTAATAAGTAATTTATCACTGTTTTCTAAATAAAATAGAAAAATATGATTTGCGGTGTCAACAGTAAAGACGCCATCAAACCAGTGTTGCCAATAACCACGATCTGAATTCCCCATAAGCCTGACTGAAATTATTTTCTAATCTGAGGTTTCATAATAATCATAATCAATATTTCCCGCATTTTCCCCACAAATTGTCATTGATGAAAAAAATATAAAATTAAATATTATATCTTCTTCTTCATCCTAGCTTTAATTCCCAGTCGCATCCGTAGCTTTTTAGTTTGGAGTCTGGGGTCCGCTTTACCAGTCTTAGCTACGGATTTGGCTAGGCCTCGATATTTGCCGTGAAGCGATTGCCATCTGACCTCCACACCACAACCAAATGGTAACATTTAGGCGATATTGAAGCTTCGCAGCTAGACCGTTGTTTTAGAACTGTTTAGGGCTCCGACTACCCGTAACGACTGCCATAGATGTTCTTATGGCAACCGGGACCGACGACGGCTTAACGTGCTCTCCGAGGCACGGCCAGACCAATACAAATACTCATATTTCATGCACACAAATATTTGCACCGAGGGGGAATCGAACCCACGCCTGCCTAGCGGCCGCGTTCACTACCGTTACGCCACGGAGGCTGTCAAAATTAAGTATATTTATTGATAAAATCTTTGCAAATTCTTTTCTATTATCTTGTATGTGTATGTATGTAAATTTCTTTATTACCTAGTATGTTCCAATTGGCTGGATGTGTTAAACGGTGTTTAAAAATGTCCTTAAAAAACTTACCGTTTTCTCAGGAATGCTTGAAGGTATCAAATTGTAATTAACATTATATACTCTGCAGCTTCTTGTAGCGGTGAATAAATTTAATGTAACATCTAAGTCACTGCTATAAAAATATATTATGATGATGATTTTACACTCGCGATGGAGCAGTAAGATCAAGACCTACAGAAAACTCTTTGTTAGATTGGAATCAATTTTATTGTAGACATTGGTAACATTTCTACTCCTTTGTAAGTTTCCCGCAAAACTTATCACCCGCGATGTTTCTCGAGGGTCTTGTATGTTGCCAAAAAAAATTAAATTAATGTCTAATGCCATACTGCCAAATATGTTGCGTTTAACGATGGTGAGTGGTCACCGTGGCCTATTGTAGGCCACGGTAACAACTTACCACCGCCTATAATGGGCGAGTGCAACACCAGGGGAGTCACTCTCGTGGTGCCGACCCTGTAAGTATAGAGAGATTCTGTGTCATCAGCGCAAAAGATAAATAAGACAAAGCCTTTGGTTTTCTCACTGACAGTTCAAAACCTCTCCAGTGAGCTCTGGCTACCCAACTCACCGTCGGAATTAAATTACCCGCATTTTCCCCAATTATGAGCAATGAGCATTCCCTTCAAATTTCCCAAGCGGATTGAAAATCCCCATAGTTTGGGGAATTCCTCGCACATTGGCAACGCTGCTGCAAACAAAAACTTTTTTTTAAATTACGGTAATAGATCAAATATGTGATTTGTGGATTTTGATCGAAGTGGATTTCATGGATTTTTCTGTTTTGTAAACATTATATTCTTTCATAAGTATAATTTTTGTATAGAATTTTAAATAGAGAAGAATTCAACAAAACCAATGGAAGCTCAAAAGACCAAATCTATCAGTTTTTTTTTAGTATAGCCATTTAAAAAAATATTTTTCTAGCTTGATTGATTTTTTGACATTGACATTTGTGTTAAAAGTTAAGGCGGCTTTTCGTTGTTGTTTTGTTATTACTAAATACACCAAAAAATGTTATTTTACTCGTTCTTCAAATCCCTGGTGGGCAAGGATGTGGTTGTGGAACTTAAGAATGATCTCAGTATATGCGGTACTCTGCATTCCGTAGATCAATATTTGAATATAAAGCTTTCAGACATAAGCGTCATAGATCCGGAAAAATATCCACACATGTTGTCAGTAAAAAACTGTTTTATACGTGGATCTGTCGTCAGATATGTACAGCTACCAGCAGACGAAGTGGACACCCAGTTGTTACAGGATGCGGCAAGGAAGGAAGCAACAGTTTCCACAAGATAATTATAACCTCTTTGCTGTGTTTGTTTGAACTCTGAAGTGTGTGTAAATAATAATATTGTAAGAATAAGTTTCACATTAAAGTCAAAAAGTAACTTTTGGACTTAGTTTTTCAGTTTTCAAGTGAGGTCCAGTACTACATGAGGATGGGACTTAGCTTGATGGTTCCTTTATATCAATAAAAACTTGAACCCATTGATGTAGACTTGAGATACGGTTCACTACAGTTAGGGAAATCTGTAAGATTAACTTAGGTTAGTGAGAACACAGATAAAAGACGCTTGTCCTTAATACCTTGCCTACCCCTACGGGGATTCACAGGCTTAAGTATATGAATGTACCTTGCTTTACGTGATGTCTAAGGTTGTACTAGTCAGGTGTTCTCCTTTCTTTGTAAATAATTTACAAAATGTTGCCTGTGACCCAGCCTTTTTCTGATCCTGTTCCCACAACCCATGGAAACCTATTAACCTATGTCCAGCTTGACCAGCTGAGCAGACCAATTGTGACTGTTCAGCTGGACATAGGTCTCTCCAATTGTGCACCTTAAGGTCCATAGATCCGAGCACCTGACTCTTATTTTTCAAAGGAATTATTCTTATTCAAAATAGGAATATAGAATCTAAGGAAAGGTTTTTCTGCTTGTAATGGAACGTTGCTAAAGTTTGATTTGATCGTTTTGTTTTGCAACAACAGCGCCATTTTGTTACCATGTCTGCTTTTAAAATTCTACTAAAATAGTAGAAAGTCAGTAAAGGTTTTAGATGGTATATTCCGTTTTGTTACACTGCACTGTTAGAAGTTCTATTAAACCTACTGTTTCTACTTTCTACTCCGATTATTCAAACAGAACGGGGAAAAAAACAGATCGGCAAACAATACAAGATGTATTGTCAGGTTGATCAAACAAAACGGAAAAAAAACATTGTTTTTAGTAGATGTACAACATAAATTAACATAACGGAACAAAAAAGTTCAGTGTTCAGAGTCCACGAACCCGTGACGTGACAAGTCCCTTACAGGGAGAATCCCTGTTGCATGGGAATTGGGTTCTTATGTCCCCTGGAACATGATCATTTATTTTAATAATGGAATAGGATAGGCTTCAAAACAATGTAGGTAATAATAGTAGTTACTATATGATATGTACTACTACAGACAGAGTATAATAATAGGTATGTGGTAATATGTAGTCATGTACTGTAGTAGTAACAAGTACTTCTTTTTACCCTACTTTTATCAATATCTTAGAGTTGTTTCCGGTTACACCTACTACAGCTTTCACCTCGGAGCCCTATTACTCCTTCTCTTTTGATTTAGTTTTGGCTTTTACGAGAGCGACAGCCGCCTGAATCGAGAGGAAAACGATTATCTGTTAATCAGTACGTGTACCGGCTTGCAGGTTGAGTTTGGCTTAAGCCCTGAAGGTCTACATGTGACCATGTGCATTATCACTGGAGTATGTAACTGGATTCTGAAATCGGAACTTCTACTACAAACGATTTACGTAGAAGTAGAAAATGATTCTCTCATTCTGGCAACATTTATTCCTTCAATTCATTCAACTTTTCTAAGCTTTTTGTCGCTCTTCGCGTTTGGTATTCGCCACTTGTTCATTTCGCATTTTGTACAACTCTCGTTGTTGTAATCATTTGTATTGTATCATCTATCGTAAAGATAATACATCTTGATTAACTTCGACGCGAGTGATGAATTGTGTTGTGTCTGTTTCATTTTAATATTCAAACATAAATATACTTTACACCGAGTATCATATAACATGTGATTACAAATGTAAATAATTAATTAATATTATCGCACAAAAGGACAAAATGGACGTGAAAGGTTCTAATAGTGGATGTGATTGATGTATGATTACATTATTTTTGTCTCCTTTGCGTACAGTGTTTGTGAGAAAGTGTTTTTTTTTTATGGATAAGGCGGTCGTCCCATTAGATCAGGATCGAGTTTGTGTTCGCCTGCGGCGTATCTAAAGTAAGTTATTGTATCAATGTTTACATTTTAACGGCTTGTTTTATACTAGTTATACTGTATCACATCGGCTTGCAATGTATCTTGGAAAATGAGTCACGCGTGAAAAACAAAACAGTTTTTTTTTAAGTTATAAATTCGGGGTATGTGTAGTGTACTCCTCAACCAATTACTGCCAATTAACGCGATTCCATGGCTGCAAATGCATTAACATCATTTTATTTTAAGGTTTATTTATAGAACTTGGTGTCAGTCACTCAGTCTGTGGATGAGGCAGGGTTCCTGGTAAAAACATTTCTTGACTGAGAAATGATTTTTCAGGTTTTATGAACCATTTTAAATTATTTTTGTACCAACTAGCTTTTGCCCCTGGGTCCGCCCGCGTGGATATCGGTTATCGCGATCAAACATAGCCTATGCCCATTGTCAGGGTCTAATCTACCCCTATACCAAATTTTATCAAAATCGGTTCAGTGGTTTAGGAATGAAAGTGACAGACAGACAGACAAATGGAAATATGGATTAGTATATTAACTTTTACTATAGGTACATGTAAATTGGAAAAATTCAACATTTAGGGCAGGACCACATCCAGTCCAATTCTAGTAGGAATATTCTAACCAATTGAGCTAACTGAATATGCTCCTGGATAAGTTCCTGGATATTTGAAGTTCTGTAGCAGAGTAAGAGAATTTATCAATGAATTAGCTTGAATGGGATTTATCTGATGGATTTATCTCAATTATTACATTGCCTATATTATTAAAAACCTTATCCTTATCATGTTATCTTAAATTTATTTTATTATTTTATATTTTCTAGCGCCTATAATCAGCCTATTGTAAGCTTGAACTAATCGGATTAATACTTAAAACCCTCCAACCACCTAACTTACTCCAATATCCTACTAATATTATAAATGTGAAGATGTTGTAAACATGTTGTATGTTTGTTACTCAATCATGCTCTAATAGCTGAACAGGTCTGGCTGAAATTTGGTACAGGGATAGATTATAGTCTACAATAACATATTGATCCCGGACATAGGTTCCCAAAGGTCCCTAAGGCAACAGCTAGTACTTGCATATTCCTTATTTCATCCATTCTAGAATTGTGTAAAGCTATTTGTATTTAGCACACTTGACAGCCTCCGTGGCGTAGCTGTAGTGAATGCGGCCGCTATGCAGGAGGCGTGGGTTCGATCCCCGCTCAGTGCAAATATTTGTGTTCATGAAATATGGGTATTTGCATTGGTCTGGTCCTGCCTCGGAGAGCATGTTAAGCCGTCGGTCCCGGTTGCCATAAGAACATCTATGGCAGTCGTTACGGGTAGTTGGAGCCCTCAAAAATCCAAAAACAGCAGTCTAGCTGCAAAGCTTCGATATCGCCTAATGTTACCATTGGGATGTGGAGGTTAGATGGCAATCGCTTCACAGAAAATATCGAGGTTTAGCCAAATCCGTAGTTAAGACTGGCAAAAGCGGACCCCAGACTCCGAGCTGAAAGCTTCGGATGCGACTGGGAATTAACACTAAGAGGAAAAATAATTTGTATTTATCGAAGTGCCTAAGAGGTACCTATTTCTAGGATAAAAAGTGGCTTATGGTGTTAATCCAGACACTAGTCTATCTCTATACCAAACTGTCATACTCTTAAGGCTTCCATTAAGCGTCGGTAGCGTAGTTGTCGGCCTTACGATCGAAAGGTCCCGGGTTCGAATCCTGGCCATTACACTACCGATGTGAACCCACTCCTAAAACAAGGAACTTAGCTTAGCTGGAGGGGTTAAAGATGATAAACTGTTCTGAGGGAAAAAGGCGTGAGTATATGTATTCTCTCAAGTGTCATAGCATGTTTACTATGTCAATAAAAAAAAAAAAAAAAAAAAACTTCACTTCTTTCACTCTCCAGTTACTATAAGAGTGAGATAGATGGTAATATCATACTTTTCTAACTGAAAGATGATCTCCTGAAACATATAAATGTAATAATAAGACCTCTAAACTGACTTGTTTACTAGTACTATTACTACCAGTGTGGACACCATTGGCTAGATGGGTGATCAACCCTTATTTTTTTTTATTTTTCCCCTTAATATCTGCAATCTAGTTGATGAGTCTAGTCATAATCAGATTTTGTCTTAAGTATTGTATCTCATTGCCTTATAAAATAAGCTATCTACCGTAAAAAAAAACCATAAAAATAGGCCCACCCAATTTCGAAATTACCCATTACAAATAGTCTGATTTTTTTTTTTAATTTTTTTTTCCACTAATTCTCTTTAAACAAAAGAAAGCGAAATATTTCGTAAACATAAACCATACAAACAATCTCTCACAGTTGAATTCTCAAGCTGTCACAATCACAGTTTTTACATAACACATTATTTTAATTTTTAGTTACTAAAGTGAAAGTTTGCCAATGAATACTATCATCTTTATTATGGCTAATTAGCTGTAGCCCGCGGCTCCGCCCGTTTGGAGTTTTGAGCACTTTTCCGCCACCCATGAGTGCCTATTCCAGGGGTATAATAAAACCGGATTAGGTGGGGGTCTGTCAGACGAGGTGGACCCGCGGTGTGAATGCGGAGCTACGCCGCAGACTATGGCCCATCTGCTAACGACGTGTGCTGCCTGCCCAAGCACGTGTACTCCGGAGGAACTAATGAGTGCCTCTGAGAACGCTATCGGAGTGGCAACATACTGGGAAAACAGAATATGACAAGATATGCCGTCGACCCAACAGAAAAAGAAAGTAGCCAATGGGATATTTCAGATAATAATTATCTACTAAGGAACGCCGTTGACCAGACGGGTCATCAGCCCTTCTATATGGGAAATTTCACCTATTTCCCCTATATAACGACCATGGGCGTACCCAGGAGGGGCAAGTGGAGCGCTTATCCCACCCTGCTCCGCTCTGCCCAAAGTAAAGAATTTTTAAACTTACGACAACAAAGACCCGATTCAACTTTTGCCCTTAAAGAAAGGTGGGTACGCCCATGATAACCACTGCCATAAACATTCGTATGGCAACCGCATATGCATACAAATATTTGGACTGAGCGGGGATTGAACCCCAGCCTCCTGCGTAGCTGTTGCGTTCACTATCGCCACGACACAGAGGCTGTCCAGTTTATAATCTATCCCTGTACAATACCAAATTTCGGCCAGATCCGTTCAGTCATTTGAGTGTAATTGAGTAGGTACTAAATATGTTCACAAACTTTCATATCCATACTAATATTATAAATGCGAAAGTAACTCTGTCTGTCTGTCTGTTACGCTTTCACGCCTAAACCACTGAACCGATTTTGATGAAATTTGGTATAGGGGTAGATTAGACCTTGAGAAAGGACATAGGCTATGTTTGGTCGCGATAACCGTCATCCACGCGGGCGGAGCCGCGGGCAAAAGCTAGTTTATAATATTAGTAGAAGTAATATTCTAATATTTGGAGCTTAGAAAGAAAATACGAGCAACTTTCTCCTACAGGTCCATAAACACTGTTGTAATTATCTCAATCTAGCTTTAATAAAACATTAAGAGTGTTTATAAGGTTCAAAATTGTATGCACACGTGCATTTCCATAATAACATGCGTATTGACTGTGTGATTATTATTATTATTATTATAAGTTAATGATGTGCACGAGAGCTTGTTTTCTTCTTCATCTTAGTGTCAATCCCAGTCGCATCCGAAGATTTCACCTCGAAGTCTGGGGTCCGCTTTACCAGTCTAACTGTGGATTTGGCTGGATTTCGATATGTTTCGTGAAGCAATTGCCATTTTACCTCCACAACCCAATGGCGATATTGGGCGATATCAAAGCATTGCAGCTAGATCAGTTGTTGGAATTTTTGCGGCTCCAGTTGGAGCTACTCTAATGACTGTAACATAGTTCGTATGGCAACCGGGACCGACTTTTAGGCCCGTATTTCGGAGGGTTATAGAATGCCACTCAGCTGAATTTCGATTTACCTGACGCAAGATTGTATGCACAGATTTGACAGGCTGTCAGGCAGATTGTCTATAGTTCTATACTATCTGTCCTCAGGTAAATCGAGATTCAGCTGAGTGGCATTCTAGAATAAGGGCCTTAGACTAGCGCAATTCCTGAGACTAGCGCGTTCAAACAAACAAAAAACTCTTCAGCTTTATAATTAAGTATACTTGTAGATTTTGTGACCTGACTGCGGTCAAGATTATCATCGGTAATTAAGTCAACTAAACAAATCGTAACTTAACCTTTCGAGCGAACTAGACCATATTCATTATGCCCGAATATTTCATTAACACGCCATTATACATAATAATACAACTAAACGATAATTATTTCATTAATTATATAAATTAAATATAATTATGTACACGAGACATGAGCGTTTGTAATTATAAGAATCTTATTGTAATCTTGTAGTCGTGAGAAAAATGTATGAAATGAATCATCTCTGCTTGTTATGTCAACAAAAGAGATATAGTTAATTAACTGCTTTATATCTCATGCGGAAACTGTGTAGTTATAATTGACTAGCCGACGAGCCCCGGTTTCGCCCGTATTCCAATCATACCTTTGTAGTCACATATGCCATCAATTTATTAATTGTTGGTTCCCGGTGCAGTAGAATAAGGCCACCCCATCTCTTCCTGTGTGTGTCGTAGAAGGCGACTAAGGGATAGGGCTGTTCTCCATCCGACAGTAAACATACAGCCCGTGACTAAGTGCCCGCTTGATGGTAATAGGCTCACCTCCTATTATGTGGGACCTTGACGTGCTAAAATCTTCAGGGCGTCATTATCTTAGCGTTGTTCCCGATTGCCGATGATTCCGCCTCGGATCGCGGGATTCGCTTACATCTTCTTTTGATTTGACCTCCCAAGTACTCCAAACCTTGAAAAGAAAGTCTTTATAAGTGAGGTTGCCTTGGGTCCCAAAGGAGGTCATCCAGGAGATGGGCACACACCTTTGCGGGCCAGTGCTTGAGTGATTCGTTCACTTACTAAGTCGTGGCGTATGGCACAAGGCAGGTTGTTTTCGTGTGGTGAGAGCCCCCACATATCTCTTCCCGGTGTCGTACAAGGCGATTTATGACTGTTTAACATGAGACAGATATATACAGTCCAGACTCAAGCCTCAGATGCATGACTCGAGTCAACAATAGTGCCTGGAATGCTGCAATAGACTCACCCCTATTACGTGAGACCGAATGATTGGTGAAATGTGGGTGTAAATTCACTTTGCCTAACTCTCCGGCGATAAAGGTGTGATTATATGTATGTATGTATGTAAAAAAGGCCCCAAAGGGGTTGTTAAATCCTTATACGCCCATAAACTTGATATTAAGCGATTCTTTGCAGCAGAGAAGCGAAGTTATGACCGGCGTACACTCCAAGATGTTTACTCACACCGTTATCACTTCCTTAGCAATAAAGAACGCGTGACAATGACCCGCTATCAGTGCGGCAAGGCCTGTTTGTTTACCTAATCAGTTGTAATATGTCAATATTGCAATCGATAACGGCGTTTCACTGATAAGCGGTAACGGACATTGTAGTGACAGAAATAAAACCACTTTTTAACGGATTCTATAGAAATAAAAGGGATATAATAAACCGTGCGACAAAAATAATAAATGGATGACTGATAATGAGTTACTTTAAATACTGAGCGGGCGACTAAAATACTGAGTGACCCGTGATACAGAAAGTGTGTTGCCAAATTGTGAAGTTGATGAGGATTCGAGTATAGCGCGCCCCTACTTGGATAGGTTAGGTTAGAAGGCTAACGCGGGAGCGGAGGAGCGGAGCGGAGCTCCCGCTTTAGCCTTCGTGGTTATTTTTTTTATAACCATCCAGTATTTTTGTACGCGACATTCAGTAATTTTGACACCCATAAATTGAATAAAATGATTCTTCACTATAGCTGCCAACCTATTATTTTTACTATGTACCTGCTTTTCGGATTAATTTGTCGCCGCGTTAAATACATGCCGAAATAAAACCACTTTAACGGATTCTATCGCGATTTATTTGTTATCATAACAATTAAATTTTGATGTACAAAGGCGAGCTTAACACAGTAATGAGTTTTCTCTAAGCAAATCTTTGGGGGATAGAGGAAAAAGTAAAATACAAGTTTACAATATAGGGAACATACACAGAATACAGAGGTAGGTACTAAGTAGATACATACCGTACATATTCATATTATACATTACATACAACCCTCTTTCGTGGGTGTAAGTGAGCCGCAAACATAATTTTCAACAAATATTTTAATTTAACCAACCTCCAGCTCATAACATAACGAATTTATACCCACTCTGTAATCGAGGACACGTCACAATTACATCGCATTAGTGTACGATCAATAACACTCGACTTAGCCGACTGAGGATCTGCAAACTCCACAGCTGGGTGGGTAAACACGTCTCCCGCACGCCGCACACCCCATTTGAGATAATCACTGCTCTTGGCAAGCGAATTAATGGTCATGAGGGTCAAACGTTCTACACTCCTCCCTTTATAAGACTTTTGAGGACATTCTTTTCGGAATGAGACTAATTTCTGTCTGGAGACGGGACGATATGGTAATGTCCGTGGTCGTTTAAGAAAAAACTAAGTGCCAGTAGGTTACAGCTTCTTAGGCCCGTATTTTAGAAGGACTCAATAATTAGAAAAGTTTGTTGGACTTCCTCAGTGATAAGTTTCGACTTTTATATTTACAGATTGTATTAGATTAGAATATATTTTATGGACGTAAATCACTTGTACTTTCATAAAATCTGTACTTCTTCTGGAATATAATCAGTATCTACTTTAAACTAGTTTTTATGGTCGACTAGCTTTTGCCCGCGGCTCCGCCCGCGTGTGTGTCGGTTATCGCGTCCAAACATAGCCTATGCCCTTTCTCAAGGTCTAATCTACCCCTATACCAAATTTCATCAAAATTGGTTCAGTGGTTTAGGCGTGAAAGCGACAGACAGACAGACAGAGTTACTTTCGCATTTATAATTTTGAGTATGGATATGGATTCATTTTCAGACTGAGTGAGTCGTACTGACTTTTCTGAGCGAGTCATTCTAAAATACAGGCCTAAGAGGCCGAGTTTCAGAGCGAATGACAGAGCCTCAAATATTTGAGGCCCATTCGTCTGGGCGCATGGTGTAATGTTTGACGATCTAGCTAGGAGGAAACTAATTTTAGTGGATCAGTGGGTCCGTACATTACTGGATAATTTCCATCGGCGCCAATATATTCTAGTGCCAGTACTACACACTCAATTACAAACAAGTAACTTCTTCTTCTTCCTCTTAGCGTTAATTCCCAGTCGCATCCGAAGCTTTCAGCTCGGAGTCTGGGGTCCGCTTAACCAGTCTTAACTACGGATTTGGCTAGACCTCGATATTTTCCGTGTAGCGATTGTCATCTGACCTCCACAACCCAATGTTAACATTAGGCGATATCGAAGCTTTGCAGTTAGACCGTTGTTTTTGGATTTTTTAGGCCAACTACCTGTAACGACTGCCATAGATGTTCTTATGGCAACCGGGACCGACGGCTTAACGTGCTCTCCGAGGCACGACCAGACCAATGCAAATACTCATATTTCATTCACACAAATATTTGCACTGAGCGGGGATCGAACCCGCGCCTCCTGCGTAGCGGCCGCGTTCACTACCGCTACGCCACGGAGGCTGTCTAAACAAGTAACTTATTTACTACTAAAACTATTACGTGTTTAACATTATCTCAAATAAGCACGTGCCAATACTAGTAATGCAAACATACCAAGCATTTTATTCGACTCGCAAGTACCTCGGTAATGAGAAATGTTAATAGGGCATTGAAATGTTATGTACATTTTTAGGGTTAGCGTGCAGAGAACACGATCTTATTTTTAGGATATTCAGAAGTCGCAGAGGTGCCTCAGAGGTCAGAGGTCGTTCAACGACCTCGGTTCTCAGACCTGGGGGTGACAGGTGGACAACTGTGAACCGAAATGCCGACTAGGATAAAATAAAAACACAACCCTCTTACAAGACATCGCTGTCTAGCCGTCTGTCTGTTACCAGGCTGTATCTAACAATGAATGATAACCCCTCCTTGCTAAGTCGGGTATAAACAGATAATGGTAACGGAAACCTTCTTGCGCGATTCCGACTCGCACTTAGCCGGTTTTGACCTTATAGATGACTAGCTTTTATCCGCGGCTCCGTCTACGTGGATGTCGGCTATCGTGACCCGTCATAGCCATACCTTTTTTCAAGCTCTATACCTTTGTTTTTTTTAATACGACATGTCAAATTGACTTTACCACTTACCACTTTATAGGTAGCAGACAAGCACACGACCCATCTAATGGATAGTGGTTACCATGGTCTATAGACGTGCATGTTACTTTTTCAGTATAATAATATAATTTATGCACAACAAAGAAAAAGCTTTCCTTATTGAGGTGTTAAAGTATTGGACTCTACACAGTACACACATTATGTCAATAATAATAATCCTATCATATTGAATCATACGATGAGTCAGAAGTACATAATATCGATTCACCACCCTACCCCAAAAATGGCGGTATTTAGGCTCTAATGACGTAAGGGCTGTATTATAACTTTGAAGGTCAATATTTGGTGTCTTGGAATCAATATTTGTATACCACCTAATCTAAAAATACTCGAACAAAACGTTGAAAAGCATAAAATCTCTTCTTTATAAAAAGTTGGTTTGTGTACCAGTGGCGATGGGTCCCTATAAAGCGATTGCTAACCAGCTTGCTTTGCAAAGGGAATCCGTGATAGAAACGTTTTTAATTCCATACGTAATTACTATAGTCGTTCTATGTGAGGTAATATTGTTTTCCACCGACGGCGTCCCTTTCGAGAATTCTCAGTCCACACCACTGTTGTGTACGCTTCAGAAACTCAAAAAGCGATCATCAATAAAATTGTGCTAAAATTTTGCCACGATATTGACATTTTTATTGCTGAATTGGTAGATGACGCTTCCATAGAATATTTTTTATGAATGTATTCCCACTATTCCCAGGTGAAACCGGGATCAGGGCCGCTAGTTTACTATAATCACTGGATATGCATAGGGTGTGATGTGCTGGAAACATTACTCTGTTGCTACGAGTAGCAATCAAGTTAGATACCTGGATGATTGAAATTCATTTGGTTTTTTTTTGGAGGCATTGGTATTTTTGATCTTTTGGATGAATTCATGGTGTAGTCTACCTAATTACAGGCGAATAGCACCTAGCCACAACCAAGCCTAGTTCACGAAGGGAGCCTATAAAATTTTAAGGCAGATATTATGTGTGGAAAAAAAAATCACACGATCAGTAGATCACTATTCGCATTTGAATAGGGTTTCCTACAATACAGTACACATTGTCATGTCATAAATTATTCAAATTACACATTTAATACAAACTTTTTAACCTTTAATCGCTGTATATCATATATACAGCCCAGACTCAGCCTCAGATACGTGGCTCAAGTCAACAATAGTGTCCGGAATACGGCAATAGGCTCACCCCCTATTACGTGGGGCTAATACAATGATTGGTGAAATGTGGGTGTTAATTCACCTCTGCCTCCGGGTATAAAGGCGTGAATGTATGTATGTATATCATAATTTCAAAAGACCACATTCGTGCGATCAAAGGCTTTTTAAATATTACGTTCGTATTAAAAGGTTTTAAGTTATATTTAGTCCTAGTTCAAAGTTTTAGTGACAATTACGTTTTATGAGACCACTGTAAGTACGCTCACTGCTGTTACCTTTTCCGGGGACAGTCATTAAGAATTATAGGGATGTGACCTTGACATCTCGAGGCTTAACATTTATCCTCCCAAATCCTTCTGTAAATACTACGACTATATCCCCATTTTACCTCTCATAAAAGCTATGAAATTCCCGCTTTCATCTTTTTGTTCCAAGTGTACGGTTGACGGCAATTGGTTCGCTTTCTAGTATGTAGGACTAAAAAAATTTTGCAGATGAAGTTTGAATTTCAAATGGAACTCAGTATAACCAGGATGACTATGGATTATGAAATTATGTAAAAACAACTTGTGATAAAACAAAATATACCAAGATAAAATAGCTAAAATGGTTAACAGTGCGTGCAAAATAGTGCAGAAATAGCAATAAATAATTTAGAAATGTAAAAAAACTATCAAAAAGGGTTTTTGACAGCGGTGGGATTCGAACCCACGCCCTTTCGGACTGGTGCCTAAAACCAGCGCCTTAGACCGCTCGGCCACGCTGCCTCATGGAGGGAGCGAGGAAATAACGGTACACATGAAAATTTACTTAATTTCCATATTCGGGAAAGTAATTGAATGAATAATAGAATATACTCACTCTTTATCGTCTTGCATTACGCTAAATTGGTAGGTAACAAAATTTGAAAAGCATTTAGCTGTTTTAAATAATGGGCTATAAATATTCTGTGACATTTTACATAGCACAATCTAGATTTTAAGTGGGTTCCTGAAAGACTTATTGTATGTCCCTATGACTTTTTTTCATATTCATTAATACAAACATCCAGATCAATCCAAATAGATCTTTTTTTCCCTGTATTCATTTCAGCATTGTTTTAATTTTAAATACATATATGTGTATAAAACAGTATTCCACTTGCATGAGGTACAGTGATAAATCAGATATTAATCTGATTGATCACTTGAAAGGGATTACAGGGATTGTCAACCCATTTTATAAATAGATTGTCTCTGTACTTAGCTCAGCCGTCGATAGTGCAATTTATAGATATGTACTATATAGGTCTTGTGGAGTGGTTGAAGATGTAGTGACTAAGATAGAGAAAGGGATGCTTAGATGGTTCGCACACGTGGAGAGGATGGACGAAAGAAGACTGACGAAACAGATTTATGAAGCGAGGATGAATGGGCAACCCGGTAGGGGTCGACCTAGACATACGTATGTCAGTCAGATCGAAGACATTATAAAGAAAGGACATGTCAAGAGTACCTGAAACCGGCGAGCATGCATGAAAACAATTATGAACATAGAAGAAGCGAAAGTTGTATGCCAGGATCGTAGCAGGTGGAAAGCTATGGTATCTGCCTACCCCACTGGGAAAGAGGCGTGACTGTATGTATGTATGTATGTATGTATGTAGGTATATAGATCTCTAGTACTCTCGTGTTCGTCAAGAGCACGCAGATGATGATGTCCTCAATACTAGTTAATAATCAAAAGTTGGATAGCAACAAGCAAAATGTCTCGTATTTAAATTCGTTATCTGTCATGGCGCCCTCGACCTGAATTTATCATTTACTAACAATGATAACCGAGCGAATCTTCCTGTTAAATCTCGACAGAAGTGTGTGGGAATGTTGATATGATAGCTTGTTGGCGCCTTAAGATTGTGTAAGTTCTAGGGTTAATTCCCACAGTCCGACTTAACCACCCCCGATGGCTGAAAGCGGTGGTATCTGTGTGGATTTCCGCACGAAATAAATATTTTATTAATAAATAAATAAATAAATATTCCACAACATTCTACACAACGCTTTCTAGACCCATGGTAAGCTTAATTAGCTTGTGTTATGGAATCTAGAATGCGGATATACATACTTAGATACTTTTTTTTTTGTAAATACATACATATTATACATAGAAACACCCAGACCGATGCAAATATTTATATTCATGCATACAAATATTGGCACTGAGCGGGGATCGAATCCGCGCCTCCTGCGTAGCAGCCGCGTTCACTACCGCTACGCCACAGAGGCAGTCACGAAAAAGGGGTAAATTCCCACTGAAAGAGTTAGGACCGGTATTTGTTACTAGAAATAGTTACGGGAAGGTTCGTGCAGTCAGGCGACGTATCACGACGCCATGCTGCTTCTAATAGAATAGGTTAATCAATGTATGTGTTGCAGCCAACTAACTTAATCAACTGTTCAATTAACCACCTGGCCTGTTAACTAAACAGCGCTGTTTAATTAACGGCCTGAATGATATTCAGCTGTAACATTTAATACAACAGCATTTAATAAACTGGCTGGCTAATGCTTAGGCCATTCGTACTATAGGGCACCACCCCGAAATAAGACAGAAAGTTAGTGATAGGTTTATTGAGATAGCTGCGCAATCCGACTTGGATAGATAAGGTTAGAAGGCTAATGCAGGAGCGGAGCGGAGTGGATTCGTGGTTTTTTTAACCATAGAGAGACAAGTCCTTTGTCTAGCTTTTTGATTAAATGGCTAGGCAAGTAATAAAACGTCATCGATCCAAACCATTTGCCTAGCCGTTTTATCAAATGGCTAAATATCATTCTGGCGGTTAATTGAACGGCTGATTAAGCTAGTTCACTGCGACATATTATTATGTATCACTTGTCTAGAAATGACTGCTAAAAAATTAGTTTTATACGGTCTACAATCAATAACGCAAATCAAACGATTAAAATCGTTCTAGTTCACAATAAACTTAAAACGAGCTCTATATTAAACACTCATGCTTTGCTCCCTGCGGGGTAGGCAGAGCCAATCCGACATTTGGTTCTGTCCTTACACTCAACGAGCCCTTATTAAAAAGGGGATGATATATCGATTTTAAAATCGTCCCGCCATGCTATTGTCCGCTAAGTAATTGTTCATGGCTGTGAAATATTCAATATTAATGCTATAACTCATGTCAGACATGGGGTTAGGGTGGGTTAGGGTTCCGTGAAGGGCTCGGGATTGGAAAGGAACACTTGTGTTCAAGTATAACTTAAAAACTTGTTTGTAAGTCAAATAGAAGTTCTATTTGACTTTAACAATTAAACGCAATTTAAAGAATTTTGGTTGGAGGAAGGTCGGGAAATATGGAACACCTTTTTATTTAGATTGTCTTTTGATACAAAAAAAATTGCTAAGCTTAAATTGAATTAGCAAAACACGGGCAGAAACAAACGGGCGCTAACATCAGTTGTAGTAGGAAAATAAAAGGTTTTGATATCTCTAGCTTTTTAGGGTTATAAAGAAATGAGCAAGAGGAAACCATATTTTAAATAACTGATGAAAATGTCCTGAAATTAATTAGATTTTTTGATGAATTTTCACAAATAAATCTTTATACAATACTTCATACTGGCAAATCACGATCAGAACATAATATAATAAATCATTCAAAAGTTCAAAACTGCCGAACCGTTGTCAAATTTTGATAGAGTCAACAAATTGTTTGACAAACAAATTGTTTACCAAACAAAAACAAGAATTTTAGCAATTCAGATTAGATTAATTGATTGAAACATTTTTCCATTAATAAACTCCCTAAGAAGACTTAGTATCAAAAACAATTTCCATTTTAATATGCGTAACCCTTTTAGCATCCCATCACACATCCAGTAATCCTATAGCTCCCCCATCTAGGGGTCGGTAGGGCTTCATTCATCGCTAAGGTTCGTCGACATAGCCCCCTGTCCCCTCACCCCGCCATCTGCCAATCAATAGAGTTACGCAACCGTCTGGGTTGGCACGTGGGGTCCAACGCTGTATTTATAGTTTTTACTTGATATTACAGTAAGATTGATTTGTTTAAGTGACTGCAAAAAGGAGGAGGCTTTCAATTTGTGTGTTTATGTGCTTAAGATGCTTAAGTTCTTAGTGTGCTACGAGGAAGCTTTGCTTGGGGATAAATTAAACAAAATTTATATGTATTAGTATGTAAAATTGCTTGTATAATTGCGAATTCGATTTCACGGTCATCACTCGGTCCCACCTATCGTGTACGTCCGAGGTATGTGACGGTACTTAAGGCCGATGCGCGCCCCCCTTTACCCTCAAGCCAGAGATAGCCCAAGGTCAGCTGGGGTGCGAGGAAAATGCCTTATTGGGCCATCTTAGACGCTTTGAGACCCGAGACGGTTTGACATTTAGTCGGTTCGAGTTCGACATAACTACCCTGCCGGTAAGCACGAAAGAAAGGTATTGACTGTACTTCAATAAAAATAGAAGGTGGTAAGGTGTGACAACCCTGCAAACGACTCTCCCTTCTTTCATTCATCTAGTCTAGATCAAAGACGTCTGGAGGAGGTCTGGATACAGGGTTATTAAACCTCGCAATGTGAACGCTAGCCTAATAATACAGTGAACTTTCACACTCTTGTACTTGCTTCTAAATTAAATAACTTGGTACTTTAGATGACACTTTTCACATATACTAGGTTATTTGCAACTCGGTTAATTCGGACTCGAAACCGACTAAAACCGTACTCCATCTCGGGTCATCAGTTGTCGAGGTAGCCTCTGCCACATTCGTCATGCTTCGACTGATCCATTGAAGGCCTCCTCAGGTGTGGGACTACATCGAGCTGCTTCTGTTCTACCTGTCACTCCCAGGCCCACTCTCAGGGAGGACGAAGGTAATTGATTCCATCTTTGTCCCAATAAATTCGCTAATCGCGACTTTTGAAGATAAAAATCATATTGAATGAAATTTTAAGCATTTAGATCATAATAAATATCAATGTATAAAAATGATTGGAACATCATTCATTGGTTCCGATAAATCGTACAAGTATCGGTAGATGGCTCCCACCGTTCGCCGTGAGGCGGATGTATAGAGAAATTTGGATCAGCTTTGGGCAAGAATTGGTGGTTCAGTGGTCAGAGCATTCCTCCTGTAAGGTAAAGATCGCCGGTTCGAGTCCCGCCTAAGATGTATTCGCTCTTTCTATCTTAAAAAGATTTGAAAAAATAAATAAATCATATTTTAATTTACTTGTATAGAACACCGAAAATATCTTCATATTGTAAATATATTCACTCTGATGGGTTAAGCAGAGGCGTATTAACGCTCAACTAGGTTTTTGCAGACTGTTTTGATTAGACTATAAAATCAAAAATATTCTTCACTGTCGCCCTTGGATCCAGGTATGACATTGAGGCAGTCTAGACAGTTGATTGGCATGGTAGGGCAACAACCCTTATACAGATTTGTGCTCTTAGAATACAGCTTTAGGTAATATTTTACCCTCTAGCTATATTTAAGTTGTATTGAAGAGGTGGTTTGTTTGATCGAATCTCTCTGTTCTTACAGGGTTGACAGCACGAGTGTGACTCCCCTGGTGTTGCACCTCTTACCATCATCAATTCATTGCGGCTTCTCAATGGTCCCCTTTATCCGTATCAGTTTAACAAGTAATGGGTACGCTGTATGTGCTGCATGCGTCTGTCATTGTCGTATGCGGTCGGCTTCGGAATCGCCACGTGACCGCCTGATCTCGAGTTCACCAATCTGGTCCGACAGGGCCCTTATGGAGGAATACGACCTTGGAGAGCAGTGGCGGGCATCGTGGGAGGCGTTTCAGCACCATCCCTGGAAGGACCTGGTACCCGACCCCACCACTAAGCCGCCCGGTTTTGACAGTTGTCGCACGGTGTAGTCAAGGGTCAACCGGTTCAGAACTGGACACGGGAGATGAAACTACCATCTTCACAAGTGGGGACTTAAAGAAGCGCCGGACTGTGATTGTGGAGCTCCAAAGCAGACAACGATGCATATAGCAGAGGAGTGTCCACTCCGTCGTTTCCCTGGAGGAATGCGTGAGCTACATGACCTCACACCGGCAGCAATTGACTGGCTTCGCCAACTGGACGTTGACATATGAGGACTCGAGCAAAAGCCATACGACATGATGATGATTCGGAATCATACCTTTAGGAGCCTTAATACCTATTAAGATAGCTGACCCCGCGAACTTCGTACCGCCTAAATGAAGAACCGCTCGACCGATCTTGTGCAAACTTCCCTGATAGACTTAAGTCGCCAAAAGGAAAAAAATGAGTGGTAGAATAGAAACCAGTACAGCGAATGAAACCTTGTGGCGAAGCAACTAGTCTTTACTATATTTGACAATACCATCGTTGATAGGGCAAAATATATTCGCAAAGGCACCTGCCGGCATATGGTTGAATAATTATATCTAATTTGAATAGGGTACACGAGAAGGGTAGTTCTTTGCACCTGTTAGGGTTAAAAGGGGTTTCTCTCTTTGTCGTTTGAATTTTAGGGTTACGGTCAATGGCTTCTATAGTGACTATAGATTGGCGGTGCGAAAGAATACGAAAATGACCACTACTTGTCCAGCAACAATATGTCACTTTTTGTAGCTGTCATTCAGATGACATTATAAAAAGGCGTATTATGCCTATACAGGGCTCCAAAGGGGTAAGCAGAGATGTATTAACACCCCCATTTTGCCAATTATGATTTTCAGTCCCATGTAAGCATGTAACAGGGAGCGAGCCTATTACTGTCAGCTGGCAGTTTCTCATGGGCTGTAATGTTTACTGTCGGATGGAGAACAGTCCTAACCCTTCCCAAATTATCTAAATACTATACAAAGTCCCTAACTTTCACTCTTCTCGCACTTCTCACTTTTTGTTAACCCTTAAAATAACCAACATTTCATAATACAACTACTAACATACCATAACATACCCGTCTACTATCACACTTTAATATAAAGAGCACCCTTACTCGGTTATTCCCCGTGTGAAAGTTAGTTGCACTATCGGAACATCCTGTATTCACGTAGTTTTGCTGCCGTAAATGCAGTTATTTTTTTGTTTTCATACAGAAACTATTGCTAGCACTGAAAAGCCCCGCTTTATGCGAGCGAGGTTTTATTTGTAGAAAAGTTTGTTATCCTCCTTGCTATTGTTGTACCTCCATTTTGAAATTAGTTTTCTGTACATTAGAAAAAAACTTTAGTTAACTGGCTGTTTATTTTCATTATTCAGGAAGCGTGATCCTTTAATCTTCATATTTTTTTCTTCATAAAAGCGCTCATAATTTAGCGAATCTGGGTTTTGTAGAGTTATTGTATTAGGCTGGCGAAGAGGTCGAAGCCAGGTACACTTTATTTTTATCTGCGGAAAATCCCCACGGATATCCCTCCGCCGGAGCCGGTGGAGGAGGTTGTGTCGGACTTGAACCGACTAAAACGCACGCCGTCTGTGGGTCGTCGGTTGCCGGAGATGAGGTAGTCGTATACATATCCCTCGCACCCCGGCAGACCCAGGGCCATATCTTTCTATCCGGCCCTCTTCCGGTTTGGGGACCACAGAGTTCCCAACTCATCCCCGGGTATGGGGAGGGGGGAGGCAGGCAATGGGCGCCGCCGCCGCGGCCTGCTTCTGCTAGGATTGCAGGCGGCTCCACCCGTCACCCCCGAAGCCAGGTACACTCACTGTTCGGTAAAGTAAGAAAAGGCAGACCGCAGATTCCGAGGTGAAAGCTTCAGATGCGATTCAGGTTGCTAGGATGAACAAGAACACATAAGCTATTGCATAGCTTCTATCGCGGGCCTTGAGCGTGGAGACCGAATCCAGAAATTCCGTAACGAAAAATGGTAACACCCCCCGAGCTCGCACGAATCTAGCCGAGCTGCTCCGAAGTAGCTCCGCTTAACGTAAGTAATTATAATTGCATAAGTTTTCAAATTCAAATTCAAATAACTCAAATAACTCAAAAAACTCAAAAAACTCAAAAAACTCAAAAAACCTCAAAAAACTCAAAAAACTCAAAAAACAAAAAACAAAAAACTCAAAAACTTAAAAAACTCAAAAAAACTAAAAACTCAAAAAACAAAACTCAAAAAACAAAACTCAAAAAACAAAACTCAAAAAACAAAACTCAAAAAACAAAACTCAAAACAAAACTCAAAAAACAAAACTCAAAACTCAAAACTCAAAATTCAAATTCAAATTCAAATTATAATTTATTATAATTGCATAAGTCCATAAAAAATGCTATGCAATAGCTTTACCGCGGCAGTCCCCGAGTGCCACACGTCTTTTTTTTATCTCTAGAATTTCTTTCCATGTGTTGAGGAGGAAGAGCCGGAAGGCGGACCCTGAGCTCCGAGGTCATCTTGGCCACGGATGCAATCCGGAAAATGCGTCTACATGAAGATGATGATGAATTTCTTCCCATGTGTTCCGGGACACGGATCAGAAATCCACACGGGCGCACCCGCGGGCCACATGCTACTTAAATATAAAAGCTCCATGAAGGTTTAACCTAAACAGTTTGTAGACCTATTAATTAAATATGAAAAGGGTACGTACCTACAAAAGTTACCAACCTTTAACCCTGTGAATTCCCAAAGGGTCATATTGGGCAGACCACCTCTAAACGACCTCGACTATGACGTAAGCTATACGTCATGCCGGGATAGCTGTAGTTCGTATCGTGCCTTTTGACATTGGTAATCAACCTTTTACTTAATTTATGTTGAATGAAAGAGATGTCATGTTTTATGGTAATTATTAATTAAGTATATTAATGTTAGGTTTGGAACCTTCGTGGATGCAGCATATTTTAGGTCTGATTGAAACTTTTCTAATTAAAAAAACCGCTTCAAAATTCTTTCAGTAGAACCTTTCGAGTCTATCGCAATTCACGAAAAAGCGGACATGTATATAAAAAAAAAAAGAGTTCAGTATCGTGAAAAAAATAACATTTAACTAACTTAACTTAACTTAACTTAACTTTCGGTAAACATTATAACGACACTAGTGCCATCTAGGTACAAGTAATTGAACTACGTCTGTGACATTTTGTGAGCATAAAGTATTCATTAAAGATATTCTGATATGAATGGTACAATAAAAGTCATTTAACATTTTATCGAGTTATGACGTTATTTGAGCGGATGTGCGATATTTTGTATTTTTGTAGTAAGTATAATGTATCATAGACACGAAAGTTAAAAAGTTCTAGATTTCTAGATTTATTCTAAATCCTATGACGTCACACAACTTCCGGTAAACAATCTTATTTTGTATCATAACGCTTAAACTGCATGCAAATCGACATGCACTCATACTTCGTAAGCGTTTATAGGAAGTACATACATGGCATGGACACAGGAAGTGCCGTGGTAATGATCTGAATGTCATACAAATTAGTTTGGGCTAACTGCGTACATGATCGTGATTTTTTAAGTCCGTACGTTCATAAATAACGCATCAGCACACTTCCCCCCTTTTCCCCCCTATCCAAAAAGATCTCGACAAAAATCAATTTTTGAACCAAAGAACAAGACAGATGTATAGGTAAATTTGGATCAATTCGAGCGAAGCTCGGTGGCTCAGTAGTCACAGCATTCCCTCTGTAAGGAAATGATCGCGGGTTCGAGTCCCGCCTGAGTTGTATTCGCTTTTTTCTATCTTAATCGAAGTATGCCAATGCTAAATTTGGTGAAAATCGCTTTAGAAAAGCGAACGCGCCCTCTAGATCGGAACTGGTACACCCACAGGTATACATATGCGGACGAAAGCAAAATCAGCCACACCGAGGTTATTTGAATGTCGGACTCGAACCGACTAAAACGCACACCACACACTTGTGTTGTGTTCCTGGCGGTGAGTAGGGTAGCCAGAGCTCACTGAAGAGGTTTTGTGCTGTCAGTGGAAAGACCAAAGGCTTGCCCTATTTATCTTCTGCGCTGACGGCACATAATGTCTCGGTTCTTACAGGGTCGGCAGCACGAGTGTGACTCCCCTGGTGTGGCACTCGTCCATAGGCCACGGTGGTAACCATTTTCCATTAGGAGGGCTGTGTGCTTGTCTGCGAGATCAGAGAGTTTCTATACTGAGTGCACAGAAGACAAAGCAGTACAAGCCTTTGGTCTTCCCACTGACTACACAAAAACTCCCCAGTGAGCTCTGATTGTACAATCAACATTGAAAACCATTCTATTTTGGACAAATAACCCATTGCGCAAGTGCACGCACAGCTGCCCAACCATCAACTGAAAGTAAATATTATTTTAATCACATCTTAGTTATCGCTTTATCGCAATCGAATCGCCATCACGTTCTATATTGCCTTACATACAATAATTACACCATTAGTGACTGAATAACTAATTTGGACTGTTAATAGATATTAAATCGTAAAAGAAATAGTAGACGATTACGGAATTTTAATGATTATAGTGTTGGTAAATCTAAAAGCCTGTACAGAATAAAACCATTGGAGCGTTTACTCGTGTCTACACTCCTTTACTGGTCCTAGGCCAATTATTATATAGATAGACAATCAAAAATAGGGAATGTCTTAGGAAAGAGGGTCACCATTACAGAAACGTACCATGTTACAATGATGGCACTCAGCTTGACGGTCTCATCAGATGCTTTTTCGCGCCCCGCCTAAAGGACCCGGACTGTAGGAAGAAGGCAACATGATGATCAATATGATGCACATGCGTGAACTTTCTAACGCTTGTTCAAGATTTTTGCCGGCACTTATGACAAGTCTGTCTTGAGTCACCGACATTCCAAGGATTAGTAGTGTTTTATCGGTTAAGTCAGTTGGGAAGTGGCCAATTTGAAGGAATATTCACCTAGGTGTTTATGGAGCACTACAGTTTGTATAAACGGTGGTACTCAATTTTAATTTAGTGTTTCAATTTATAAATGGAGGTTAAGTGTCAGTTCTCGTCCACATAACTTTAAAATTTTGCGTCCACATCGTTTGGTAACTATTTATTTAATCATAAAAGAACAATTTTTACATGGTTATTATAAAAATATGGAGAAAAAAAAAAATATATACAATTACTTACAAAATATACATAACTATACAAAACTATGCTATACCTATATACAAAAAAGTGACCGTAACGTTACGCATCGAAAAATTCCTCCCCATCGATCTCTACTGGGATCGTGCCCAGAAGGCTGGCGGCATTACCTCGCTGAATGGCGATGCCAATCCTCTGAGCGAGGTAAAGGCCACACATCGTTTAGAATATCTTTTCTTGTCTGTAAAGGTATGATTCTGAAGCCGAACGCATACGACAACTGCCGACGCATGCAGCAGATACAGCGTACCCATTACTTGTTAAACTCCGATACGGATAAAGGTGACCATTGAGAAGACGCAATGAAGTATGCGCATCTGCCTCGTGCGTCGGCAGTTTTCGTATGAGATCTGCTACGGAATCATATCTTAAGAATTCTCTCTTACACACCCTGAATATACAATCCATTTTTAAAGATTTAAGAGGATGTAAAACATCATTATCATCATCATAGCGTTGTTCCCGGTCGCATCCGAGGCCATTCGGAGCCTGGGCTTTGCTTACAAGGAGTAGTAGCTCCCATCATGGGAGCAACCGTCTTCCAAACCTTGAAGCACCAGACTCCTCCGTCAATCTTCAGGCGGTTCGCACCGTAGGTATTGCTGGACTCCCATACACCCTAGCCTGGCAAAACATACACCGACTAAATTGGTGATTTATTGTTAAAACGCAGTTCAGAAGCGTCCAAAACCCACGGACTTGTATCATCATCGTCACCCCCTCGCCCTTTTCTCATATTTATTGGGAGTCAGTGCTTTTTCCAGTCATCTCTCGTTGCATTCATATCGAAATCACTCTCTAGCTACATCATCTTTCACACAAACCGTTCATCTCCTCTCAGGTCGTCCTCTACCCTTGTAGCCTTAATTTAAAAAAAAAACATTCTCATAGTCAAACCCTGTGGGAATGTTTTCCAAGCGACTACAATATGGGGTTCTCCAAGAAGAGTATTAGAAGGTTCCTACAGGGCAGCACGAGTATGACGCCACTGGTGTCGCACACATCCATAGGCCACGCTAACCACTTTCCGCCAGGTGGGCAGTGTGCTTCTCTACCACCTACTAAGTGGTATAAAATGTCTACCCATCGAGGAAATATCCACAATGTGTCTACCACACTACTATTCCCTACACTACACTACTATTTCTACCATACACTTTGACACCTGACCGCATCGTCAATCTCAATTTCTTAACACATTAGACGTTCACGTCGGATGTAACCACACGCTCCAAATATCTCGTAACAAACTAGTGAAACATGTAATGTCTTAAAATATCGCGTTCTCGTAATACTGCACTGTTATCGATTTAGCTATTTTGATACGAATAATCGTATGCGTCAGATTGTGGCGATTGGTTACTCGTTTGGATAGTGATCGATTGATGTACGTCCTTATAAGTAGGCGGATGAGTTGGCAGGGAAATTGGGGGAGATCCGGTTGATGACTAATGTTGTTACTTGTTAGTGCGAATTTTCACCCTTTCGATCGCGTAATGTACGAGTAGAGGCTAGAGGCCCATTAGAAAATCAATATCAATCAATCAATCAGCCTATAGCAGTCCACTAATGGACATGGGCCTCTCCCAATGTGCGCAATTGCTCTCGATCCTCCGCCTTAAAATAATCCTTCCTTGTGTTTTCTTTTTTATAAAAATAACCGGCCAAGCGCAAGTCGGGCTTTTGAACTGAGGGTGCCGTAGAAAACCAATATAATTCTCGTAATACGTGGTCGAAATTAGATGGGTTCCGATCTCACAATGTAATAAAAGGTATTCACATAACAAAGTTTTCAACGTCCAACATAGACTGTAATGTGGCAATATCAAAATGTGATTAAAATTTGAAAAAAGTTCTATGTGCAAAATGGCATTCTGCAAGACTAGTTGATATTGTAACGCGAACGAAATTTAATCCGAAATTTCCCTCACTCTCCATTTTTCCTCTATAGGTATACCTACTTCAAAGCCCTTACTAATAAAAAAATTCACACAATGTATACAGCTGATATATTATACCCTGTGTAATTTGTTTGTAAGGGCCCAAATTTCTTTTCCTAAAATGTCAATTACACGCAATAGGATATGAAGAAATAAATACCCGTCGTAATCCTAGGAAAGCAAAAACGTTTCGGTAGTTTTCTTCCGTTCCTGGACATTTCCAAGTCCTCAAGCTCCCAAAGCAGTTCACCGATAAGAATACAGCAGTCCTAACTATAAATAGACGGTGTATAAAGATTACCCGCGCGTGTTGGAGCTAGTGATACAGGGATTACTGCGTGGAAGACAAAAAGGCACTCGTTTGTCCAAAATAACTCGATTTGTTACCACTCTGCGCTTCCTTGTGTCTTTCTTTTATAAAAAAACTGGTCAAGTGCGAGTCGGGCTCGCGCACTGAGGGTTTCGTGCAGAACTGGATTGGGGGACGAACTTGTGATCTTGATTGCGTTGACATAGAATTTTGTTTTTTCCACAGCTTCAAGATATTACAGACCTGAGTATCTCCCTTCGGCCGTCTACAGAACCGGAGATTCAGAACTGGTTCCATACATCTGATATCCTGAAAAAAAAGTTTTGGCAGATGGTCACCAAAGTGATCCTATAGGGTTCTGACTTTTCCTCAATTTCCTCTTGAGGTACGGAACCCTAAAAATTTAGGGTACCGTAACTCGAGAGTTCCTGTTCGTTTTGTCTTTGATAACTTTGTCTTATCATTGAGTTATTTTCACTTGTATCCTATCAATGAAAAGTGGTGCTGTGTGTGGTGTGCACTTCTGCACAACGCAACGCGTGCAATATGAAACTTTACGTTAATAGAAGTTGACGAGACTCAACTTCAATTGTTCAATACAATAATTTTGAAGACATTGGTATTCTTTTTCTCCTTAATCCCGTCGCATCCGAAGCTTTCACCTCGGAGTCTGGAGCCCGCTTTTTTCACTATGCCAAGTAACTGTCCTTAAAAAATGAAAACAGAAAAAGTCATCATCGCGTCAGTCAGTCTCGTCATGACTGATGACTTTTCCGATCTTATTTTGATTTTTTGCAATTCAGAAACCGGCCAAGTCCATTTTATTTAGGATTGTTAAAGACTGTGCTTTTTTTTAAATACTAACAAAAAAGATATGTAACTACAGTCTATATCTATATCTAGCATCCAGTTGACGGCTATAGGCGTATTTACCTCGGGTTATGCGCACTTCGTCCCATTCGCACTTCGTCCTCCGTTCGCAAATGGTCCCATTCGCGGTTAGTCCCATTCGCAGTTGGTCCCATTCGCGGTTAGTCCCATTCGCGGTTGGTCCCATTCGCAGTTCGTCCCATTCGCGGTTGGTCCCATTCGCAGTTCGTCCCATGCATGTAGTTTGTAAGGCAAGAGGTAGGTTTAAGGATCGAAGTGGGTAGGATGGAATAAAATATCATCAAATAGAGGTTACATATCAAAATCCCGAAGTTCAGAATCCCGAAAATGAGATTTTGATACGTTACCGGTGATAGGCGTCCTGGTTTAATTTTTATAGTTATTTTTTACAAAGGGGATAGTTTTAAAATGACTTCTTCGTTTCTTAGTCTACTTTGGCTTATTTCGTACATCGCGTCGTACGTTACTATAATATAAATATATGTCGGAGGTCATTCTCATGCCCTTTTAACCTATATGTTTCCATGTCGAAGCGCGCAATGTCCACCCCGCGCAATCCGACTTCCTCCCGCCTTAGCCTTCGTGGTTATTTTTTTTTATAACCACCCAAAAATTTAATATTCGGGATTTTGTACTTCGGGATTTTGTACTTTCGGTATTTTATACTTTCGGTATTCTGAACATTCGGTCAAACGAACATTCGGGACTTTTTAATTTCGGTCTTCGTAGCTTCGGGATTTTGATATGTAACCTCTATTTAATGATATTTTATTCCATCCTACCCACTTCGATCCTTAAACCTACCTCTTGCCTTACAAACTACATGCATGGGACGAACTGCGAATGGGACCAACCGCGAATGGGACGAACTGCGAATGGGACCAACCGCGAATGGGACTAACCGCGAATGGGACCAACTGCGAATGGGACTAACCGCGAATGGGACCATTTGCGAACGGAGGACGAAGTGCGAATGGGACGAAGTGCGCATAACCCTTTACCTCATACCGGAACAAACAAACGCTCCCTCCGTTGTCCTGATTAATCCCGACATCGCCTCTTCAATGGAACGTCCCGATATGTATCAGAACATACACATTGTCATCCGCTAAAAGCTGGATGTCCCAGTTTGTATCGTTTGTTCGTAAATATTGGACATTTTTTTGCTTTAAGACTTCGGTTACGGTGCCAGCGATTAGCGGAGAGGGTTTTGAGCTTTAAAAAAGACAACTTAGAACTGGCAGTTTCGGTTACGCTAGGTTGAGTTATTCCGGTTGTTAGGCTAGAAGCCTCTGTGGCAGCGGTAGCGTATTCGACTGCTACGTCGGGGGCGCGGATCCGATTTCTGCTCAGTGCAAAAAGCCGTCGTCAGTTCCCTAAAAAATTCTAAAACTTGTATAACTGCAAACCTTCTATATTACCAATGGATTGTGGAGGTCAGATGGTGATCGCTTCGCGAAGAAAAATTACTTACTTGCTAGTTAGGTATCGGCAAACGTGGCGTATATTGGGAAAGGCCTATGTCCAGCAGTGGACTGCAATAGGCTAATTGATTGATTGATTGATAGCTTATTTACACGAAAAACTCGTCCGTATGCGTGCACACGCACAAAGCAGGACGGCTTTATTAGTATTGTTCTAGTATCTATACGAGACAGTAGTTACAAACTTTGCCTGTTTATTATTCTCTCTGAAGGCTGGCAATATTGTTCTGACTTATTCAACTAACTAGAGGCCGGGGTATTGATTATTTACTCGTCGGTACAACTCTATTGTTGCTTACGAAGTTATGGCCGACAAAGTTTTCTGTATCGGATTGATGTTTGCTAATTGAATAACTGTAATAGGAATCTGTCGGAAGGACCGATGGCCGTTTTTTATACCACTTAGGTGGCAGACAAGCACACGGTCCACCTGAAAGTGGTTACCGTAGCCTATGGACGAGGGCAATACTATGGAAGTCACACTCGAGCTGCCGACCCTGTAAGAACAGAGATTTTGTGCCGTCAGCGCAGAAGACAAGCAGGACAAACCTTTGGTCTTTCCACTGAGAGCACAAAAAGCCTCTCCAGTGGACTCTACCCAAACCGCGAGAAGGCAAACGAAAGGTAGGGCGCCCTGGCTGGAATAGACTGGATGCGGAAGGTGGAGGATCGGGAGCAATGGCGCAGATTGGGAGAGGCCTATGTCCAGCAGTAGATTGGAATAGGCTATTTGATTAAATGAGAATGTGGATATTTTTTTGGCACTGATGTTTCAATTGGATGCTATGACATGGGTGTCTTAGACTCCAACAAGACCTTAAGGGCCAACCTCACCTGCAAGCTGGTACATCTGAATGGATATTTGTTACTCAATCATTCCAGAACGGCTAAATGGAACTGAATAAAATTTGAGCAGCCTTGTTGCAGAAACGGGATTAGTATTTCATGCGAGCGGACAAGAATTTCAGGGTGTACTTATAGTATAGGGAACCGTCAAAAACACTCCAGTGCTGTCTCTCCACTCGATAATGACCGGCTGGAGCGCCGCCACGGTGCGGTGTGATGATCTGCATTAGGGGACTCCAACCAGGACGATAATTCAGCCATGATGGCTTCGCGGGTGGCATTTACGAGTCAATAAGTTGTCGAATACCAAGCGGGTGGAACCTCGGGCAATAGCTAGTATAAAACAATGGCGTGATAAAAATAATAAAAAACGCCTTTGGAAGCCACGTCTGAAAGTTTTTGCTGAGCCAACAAAAATTTTATATATTTCCATTTTGTTTCGTAGATAATCTTGGGACGTGGAACGAGATACGTGACTCGATTGTGGATTTACTGATCGATATTTGTGTACTTGGAGCTAGATTTTGTAATATAATTATTTTGCCATGATAAGGAATGAACTCCCTGCTGTGGTTTTTCTAAGCGACTTTTCATGAAGAGCATTAGAAGTTTCTTACATGGGTCTCTTCTGGTGTTGCACACGTCCATACGCCGCGGTGACCACTTTCCATCTAGTGGGAAGATTGACGATACAGAAGCCAATAAGCGATAGCCGACAGTCGACACGCATGCGTATGTCAATCAGATCGAAGACATTTTAAAGAAAGTCAAGAGTACCTGCAAGTAGTGAGCATATTCTACATGCAATTAATATGTTCAGTTGAAAATGTCCATAGGTCCAAAATGTCCAGAAACATTCATATAAAGAGATCGAACTGTTCCTTTATCAGAATAATGAGAAGTCACTGTCTCTTCATGACAATAACCTTGTTAGAGGTATAGAAAAGTACCTCTCAAATAGTATGGTTAAAAAATATCTAAATCGGTACATAACTCTTTGTTCCAATATTATCTTTTCCAGTCTTCGCTACAGTTATATTTACCAAACTCATAAATAAGATACAGCTTGTTACTGGGTCTCCAGCGAGCGCGAATTCCAAGGGAGTAATATTTCGTTAACAATCAAGGATTATTTGGAGTTCAAGAGTTCTTTCTACGTGACTGGACTGCAGATCCTACCAAGGTATTCCTCTCTAATGTAGAGGAATTCGGTAAACAACCTTATCTGAATTTAAGATTTATGGATATTTTGCATGTGTTTCTTGTATTTCTAACAAGAAAATGGAATCTATAGGTTTACCTTTTAATATACTAAGCGATGGGAACCTTTTTCTCCCCTATTTGTCACCAAATGAAAACTCCCCGTTCCTTGATTCTTGATTCATACTTCCCTCAAATTTTCAATAACGACGTCAACCTGGCACTTTTTTATGAGCAATACTTGCGTTTATTATATCATCATTTAGGTGACGGACAAAGAATACGAGTATCACCACCCCATCTCATCCGAAGGGTGTCGTAAGAGGCGCCTAACGGAAAATACGCAGACCACATCACTGCGAGAGAAGGAAAACTCGAAATTAAATCCTGTACCAACCCGTCTGGCCAGCGTGGAAACAGTAGGCCAAAGCCTCCCAATATTGGGAGAGACCTATGTCCAGCATTGGACTGCAATATAGGCTATTGCAGTCTACTGCTGGAAATTGAGTGTTTGATTATATCATCATAATCGGTCACACAGGCAAAAAGAGAAACTCGAAAGTTATCCCTGAGTAGGGGTGTAACACGTAACGAATTCTCGGTTCAGGACACTTGGAAAAACATCACGTGCTCACGCAGTGTTGTAAAAGTTAAACTGTTGATTTTACACGAACTGGAGAGATGAGATAAGTAGATTTAAGATTTGAGCGAGCATTTCTGATTTGTTTTGTACTCCCTACAGGCTTGTGTATTAAAAAAGATGCCGTAGATGTTAGGGAATGTTTTAAGATAAGACTGTTTCAGTGTTACATTAAAAATAAGCGTTTTGGCTACTTTCTGTGTTAGATATTTCAGAGCCTTTTTTATTCAGGCCGGATAAAACCGGTGTTTAGCCATGGCTCTGCTACGTAGCTCGTGGTCCGTTTTCCTGCTTTTCTATCTCCACTTCGCACTTCAGTTTTTTTGTAATTTTTTTTTACATTTCACTTTACCCCCACCCCCACCCGGGGACGCTTGGTGGGGTAAACTGGAAGTACCCCGATTGTCGTAAAACATAACCGCGCCCGACAACTGCTAATGACATTTAGTGCAGAATAAAAATGGTTGTAAACTTTAAAAAAAAACCGTAGTTTACATCACCACTAAATCAAGTAAAGGTTTAAACATGGTCAAAGTAAGGAAGCAATGCTATTCCCATTCCGCTCGCAAAACAGATAGTTTCCGCCGTGTGATGAATTTATCATTGTACCAGGAACAGACGGACGTATGTGGGTCGAGTAGGGTCACTGTGATTCACTTGTCTGTGAGGACTATTTCTACTCGGATTGTTAGAGACCGAGGTATAATCCTTCGCTGGTAATCCGGTTTAAAACAGTTCACACAAGCAAGTGCATTATTTTTACATACTTCTAATAAAAGTATATTTTACAATTTTTAATAAAGAATTTCTATTTTCACAGGTTGTGCTGGATGTACGCAGCTGACAACTTGGTGAGTTGAAAGGATTGGTTTTATTTTAAAGCTGATTACCTAATTATTTAGATACTTTTAATTGAGAATTATAGTATACACTAGCTGTTGCCCGCGGCTCCGCCCGCGTGGATGTCGTTTATCGCGTAGTGTTGTAAATAGTGCTGAAAGTTGAGCGTTGAACGCTGATTAGACATTGTACTCGCCTCTCTATTCGACTCGAGGAGGTAGGTACTTACACGACGGTATATTCGTCTCAATCGAGCAGTCCGACTGGGGAAGTATCTCCGCTCTACAGAAGGCCGCGGCTTAATAACCTCGTGTTGTGTTTCCGACGGTGAGTAGGGTAACCAAAGCTCACTGGAGAGGAGCTTGTGCTTAGTGCTGTCAATGGGAAAACCAAAGGCTTATCTTTTGCGCTGACGGCACAGATTATTTAAGTTCTTACAGGGTAGGCAGCACGAGTGTGACTCCCCTGGTGTTACACTCACCCATAGGCCACGGTCCCCCACCCTCTCCCCTCCTTCCCCTAGCCCGTTGTATCTCTTGTCTACTCCACTATATCCCTCACCACGCTCTAATCCAGGGATGGCCAACCAATGGCACGCGTGCCAAAGGTGGCACGTGGCACAACTTTCTGGGCACGCCAGCAGTGCCATCAGGAAGTAGGTATTTAGATGCGCCCGTGCTATACGATAGCAACAAAAAAGGTTCGCCATCCCTGCTCTAAGTTCTTACAGGGAAGGCGGCACAAGTGTGACTCCCTTGGTGTTGCACTCACCCATAGGCCACGGTAACCACTTACCACCAGGAGGGCCGTGTGCTTGTTTGCGACCTCATTACTACAGTACCTACGACTCGCGACTATACTATGGAGTACTTCAAGAAGGGCGAGTGTGCATACTTTCATAGGACACAGTAACCACTTTCCATCAGGTGGGCCGTGTGCTTGTCTGCCACCTAAGTGGTGTAAATAAAACTTTCTACCTGCAAAATATCTACTCGACTCTCTACTCCCCATACCTTTGCCCTTCCCCCACCCTCTCTCCTACTCCTACGCTTCCCCGTTGTATCTCTTGTCTACTCCACTATATCCTTCACCACCTCTAAGTAATCTCGCACCCCTATTCAAACAAAGAAATAACTCAAAATTACGTATTTGTGGGAAAACGCAAATAAAGTTTGACACCTTCGCGCAGTGTACTTCAATATTTAATTATAAATAAAGTAAATGAGATAAGTACGTTTTAAAAATAGAAATGGATAATTTGATAAAGATAGCAATTAATTGTTATAGAGAATATCCTTATTTATAAACATAGGTAATTTATTTATATTAATTAAAAAAAAGTTCGTACTTAATTCAGTTTATGATAATAGTTATTTGTTATACAAGAGTGCAAAGTTGCTTTTTAACCGCGTGCTCATTTTTGATGACCGAGCAAGCGAAAGATTCTAAATTTGAATCACGAGCGTAGCGAGTGATTCACAAATTAGAATCTTGAGCGTTAGCGAGGGAATCAAAAGAGCACAAGGTGAAAAATCTTTGCACTCGAGTGCAACACGTAACTTTTCATCCCACCTCAGCGAGGAAATAATGAAATGCTTCTCCTTCCTAGCGTTAATTCCCAGTCAGCATCCGAAGCTTTCACCTCGGAGTCCGGGGTCCGCTTTACCAGTCTTAACTGCGGATTTGGCTGGACCTCGATATTTGCCGTGAAGCGACTGCCATCTGACCTCCACAACCCAATGATGACATTAGGCGATATCGAAGCATTGCAGCCAGACCGTTGTTGTTGAACTTTTTAGGGCTCCCAACTACCCGTAACGACTGCCATAGATGTTCGTATGGCATCCGTGACCGACGGCTTAACGTGCTCTCCAAGGCACGACCAGACCAATGCAAATACCCATTTTCATGCATAAAAAATATTTGCACTGAGCGGGGATCGAACCCGTGCCTCCTGCGTAGCGGCCGCGTTTAATACCACTACGCCATGGAGGCTGTATAATATGTGTATTAATACTAGTAATAAAATACAACAAAATAAAAATTCAACAACAATGTCAACAATATGACGTGAAAAAAATTGATGCGCGCAAAGCAAATTAAAAAAAAAGTACACCAAGGAGGTTACGAGTCTGAGTTTTTCATGAATTAAAAAAAAGTTGTATGATAAATTCGGCACCATAGAGGTAGAAGTAAATAGGTTTTTCATCCCACCATCTCGGAAAGAGTACTTTTTTTCTTCGATATCTGAGTGTAAAAGTCGCTTTTATCCTCTAGAGTGGAAAGTAAATTTGAATTTAGAACATCGTGTGTACTAGGTTTGTGAACTCAAAACATCATTAAACCTATTTACTTCTACCTCTATGGTGCCCATTTATCATACAACTTTTTTTTAATTTATGAAAAACTCAACTCGGAACCTCCTTGGTGTACCTACTTTTTTTTTTAAATTTGCTTTGCGCGCATAATTTTTTTTTTCACGTCCTATGGTTGAACATTGTTGTTGAATTTTATTTGTTGATATTTTATTATTAGTATTATTACACATAATTATTATACAGCCTCCGTGGCGTAGTGGTAGTGAACGTGGCCGCAACGCAGGAGGCGCGGGTCCGATCCCCGCTCAGTGCAAATATTTGTATGCATAAAAAGTTCAACAACAACGGTCTGCAATGCTTCGATATCGCCTAATGTCACCATTGGGTTGTGGAGGTCACATGGCAGTCGCTTTACGAAAAATATCGAGGTCCAGCCAAATCCGCAGTTAAGACTGGTAAAGCGGACCCCGAACTCCGAGGTGAGAGCTTCGGATGCGACTGGGAATTAACGCTAGGAAGAAGAAGCATTTCATTATTTCCTCGCTGAGGTGGGATGAAAAGTTACGTGTTGCACTCGAGTGCAAAGATTTTACACCTTGTGCTCTTTTGATTCCCTCGCTAACGCTCAAGATTCTAATTTATGAATCACTCGCTATGCTCGTGATTCAAATTTAGAATCTTTCGCTTGCTCGGTCATCAAAACTGAGCACGCGGTTAAAAAGCAACTTTGCACTCTTGTATAACAAATAACTATAATGATGTTTGGAGTCCACAAACCTAGTACACACGATGTTCTAAATTCAAATTTACTTTACCTCTCTAGAGGATAAAAACGACTTTTACGCTCAGTTATCGAAGAGCAAAAATAGTCTTTCCGAGATGGTGGGATGAAAAATATTTTTTCAGTACATTCGAAATGGCACGATGTAAATCAAAATAATGCAGTTTTATTATACAATTATTTATAAGTTTTTGATGTGTTTACTTTTATTTCAGTTTTTTATTTAAATTAACATTAATTTAATACTTTTCCAAAGTAGATAAAGTAATATTATATTATATTACTAGCTTTTGCCCGCGGCTCCGCCCGCGTGGATGTCGGTTATCGCGACCAAACATAGCCTATGTCCTTTCTCGAGGTCTAATCTACCCCTATACCAAATTTCATTAAAATCGGTTCAGTGGTTTGGGCGTGAAAGCGAGACAGACAGACAGACAGACAGACAGACAGACAGAGTTACTTTCACATTTATAATATTAGTAGGGAAGTAGGGATAATTAACAAACAACAAAAAGGTGCGTATAGATCACGTTGGCCACACCCGTATCGATGCGTGCCTCTACAGGTCTCATAGCGGTGATCTGGGCAAGGCTCAACTGTATGAGCATCTGCAGCGGTCGGCGGACAGGTTAATCGAGCAGTATCCTACCGCGGACTTAGTGTTCTTGGGGGACTTCAATGCTTACCACGTGGAGTGGTTGAGGTCCACCGAAACTGATTTTGCGGGAAGGGCTGTACACAACTTCGCCTTGACCTATGAACTCTCACAACTGGTGCATTCTATCATTAGAATACCAGACATCGACACCCATTGAAGCTATACTGGACCTTCTGCTGACTACGAGCCCGGATGCGTGCTCCGTGAATGTGGATGCACCACTCGGTACTTTGGACCACTGCTTTGTCCCGGCGCAAGTGACTCTCGCGGGGCTTGAACCATCGCGGCCAACAGCTCTTACCAATAGCTACCTCGAGGTCCAGTAAAAAAGCAACCGCCAGGGTTAAGTTTGAATTCATCGGCGGAATTGGCGAGCGTCTTGCGCGGTACCCATCAGGTAGTCGTGCTTTTTGGTGCTCGCCAAAGCTGCCGAGGGAATCTTCTGCCAGTCCTGTCTTCCGTCACTGCAAAAACCCGACGGTAGTCTGGCCCATGGCGCTAAGGAGAAAGCCGATCTCTTGGGTTATCTCTTTGCGTCAAACTCGACTATGAACGACGGGAACTCCGAGCCGCCTATTATTCCCAGCTGTGGTGCTTCCATACCTGAAGTAAAAGTCACGCAACGGGTGGTCCGGCGTAAACTTAAATCCCTAGATGTTCGGAAGTCAAATGGGCCGGATGATGTACTGGCGATGGTGCTTAAGCACGGTGCCCCTGAGTTGTGGCCAGTGCTTACACGCCTTTTCGCGCTCTCCTATTCCACGAGACAGGTGCCGGCTTCGAGGAAGACTGCATTCGTGCATCCTGTGCCTAGGAAAGGCGACAGAACAGATCCGTCCAATTACAGGCCTATCGCTATCACCTCACTTCTCTCGAAGGTGAGAGTGGTGGAGCGTATGATTAATACACAGCTCCTGAGATACCTTAGTGGTAACGATCTCCTGAGATACCTTAGTGGTAACGATCTCCTGAGCGACCGCGAGTACGGTTTTCGTCACCGTCGCTCTACCGGTGACCTCCTATTGTATCTCACTAACCGATGGGCGCAAGCCATCGAAAGTCGAGGTGAGGCACTAGCGGTCAGCCTAGATATTGCGAAGGCCTTCGATTGGGTCTGGCACAGAGGTCTTGCGAAGTTGCCACGCTATTGACTCCCCATAGGACTATGCGTATGGATTGCCAGTTTTTTGTCCAACAGAAGTATTCAAGCCGTCGTCGATGGCAGTTGCTCGAACTGCATGGACATAAACGCTAGAGTTCTACAAGGCTCCATGTTGTCTTCGACCCTGTTTCTGCTGCATATTAATGACATGCTGTCTGATGGCTCCATCCATTGTTATGCAGATGATAGCACCGGGGACACGTATTACATGGGCCGTGAAAATATCCCTAGGTCTGAAGTGGAGGAGAGTTGCAAACAACTTTGTCCGAAATCAAGACTACTCTCTCTGGAGTATCCGATTGGGGACGACTAAACTTAGTCCAATTCAACCCCACTAAGACACAAGTAATATGTGTATTCACCGCTAAGAAGGCTCCATTTGTTGTAGCGCCGCAATTTCTGGGCACAGCGCTTATCATTACCACAAGTATCGGGATACTTCGTGTCGACATCTCCAACGACGTCCAATACTGAAGTCATCTGGCAGACAAGGTCAAGTTGGCATCAAAGAGACTTGGGTTGCTCAACAGAGCGAAGCAGTACTTCACAGTGGGGCACCGGCTCCTCCTATAAAAGGCGAAGGTTCGGCCCCACATGGAGTACTACTGACACCTTTTTGCCGGAGCGCCTGCGTGCCAGCTTGACCCTTTTGACTTGGTGCGAAGAGGGGCGTTGAGGCTTGTCGGCAATCCCATACTTACAGGCGATGTAGAACCTCTCAGTCTCAGAAGAGACTTTGCCTCACTGTGTGTTTTCTACCGCCTATATTACAATGGTTTGTGCTCAGATTAACTGTTTGACATGATGCCCACAGCTACATTCTATTCTCGCACCTTTCGCCATAGGCGGGGAATTCATCCTCACACATTGCAACCGGAAACGGTGTGCACTGTGCGGTATGAAAGGAAATTCATCCCTCGCACACTCAAGCTGTGGAATGAACTCCCCGCGGTGGATTTCCCAAGCGACTAAAATAATATGGGGCTTCTCAAGAAGGACATTAGGAAGGTATCTTTAGGGTCGGCAGCACGAGTGTGACGCCCCTGGTGTTGCATACTTCCATAGGCCACGAACCACTTTCCAACAGGTGGGCCGTGTGCTTATCTGCCACCTAAGTGGTTTAAAAAAATATGGCTGTATGTTAGTTGAATAATGTATTAAATTAAAGAAATAAAAAAATGTTCGTCGCGAAATTAATAATAAGCAGAATCAACTAAAAAATCTATGATGATTCCCGTGGATTTACAGTAAAAAAGTAAAACAAGTCGTATTATTATTCAGTCCATTTTAAAAAAATTTAAATAAAACTGCAATACATAAGTTGAACAGGAATTAAAAAAACTCACATTGTTTCAAATGAAACAGAATTAAATCGAAAATTGTAGGTACAACTTATAATATTTTTACTAATAAAGCGAAATAAGTTTTAATTAATGCACTTTTAGATTAAATAATAAACAATGTTATAGTTAACTGCCAGCAATGCACCGAATTATTTTGTTTTATTTCACTTTTATTCCTACAAGCAACGATCCGACCTCATACGGAGCTGGCGCATCAATGAATCGTTCACTTTACCGGTACCAACTTGTTCACGCGCGTTATTGAGAAAGAGACGGACTACGTTTTATCTTGCTCAATTTGATCGTATTGCAATGGCTGTTCGAGTGAAACCTTTCTCCTAGTAAAGTTATTACACTTTTTGATGAAATCTCATAAAACATGAATTTTGAGTTATTTCTTTGTTTGAATAGGGGTGCGATCTGTCTTTGTGTGGAAAACGATTTTGTAACTGATCTTAAGACAGTACCGACATCTATTTCATACCTGACAAATTAGAAATTGAGAAAAAAACAACTAAATAAAAAAATGCTTATATACGTCCAGTTGGACCATAGTAAGTTCAAAACCGCGTTAACGCCATCTAGTTACGGAAGTGGAAATAAATTCATTGACAAAAAAATAACAATTTCATGATTAAAATCGTATTTGTTTACACAACTGTAAATGTAAATTAAAGTCTATTTATTTACATACTTGCTCGGATGTAATAAGATATAAAATTTCATCCATAAGAATCAAAAAGCGCCATCTATATTTCCGCTCATATTCTGTATAATATCAATATTGTTCACAACTCCGGTTCTACTCAACCGATTGCGATCAAACAAACGTAAGATTTTAAGTCTGACCAAGCCCTTTCTAACAAAAAAAACCGCATCAAAATCCGTTCAGTAGTTTTTGCGTCCATCGCGGACAAACAGACAAACAGACAGGAAATGAAAAAAAAAATATTTTCGTGTTCAGTATCGTTAACATAACATAACCCAAGTATTTTTTTTTAAATATCTCCAATGTACAGACACGACCACTTTACAATTATATAATAGTATATACTATGCATAAGTCAGTGTAATTATTTTCTGAGTGAATTTATACATCGATTAAGAAAGGGAATTTATACATTCAATAACCTGATGTAGAGATAGCACGTTCTTTCGGGTGTTATTTAAATAATTTATGTATTATGTATTACATTAAAATATAATATGGGGTTCTTCAAGAAGGGCCTCAAACGGTTCTTACAAGGTCGGCAGCACGAGTGTGATGCTCCTGGTACACGTCCATAGGCTACAGTTCATACTTCCCATCAGCTGTGCAATTCTCTAAGCGTTTAGCGTCGAGCACAACGTTGCGACATCCTAGATTGAGATTGTCATTGGTCGATCTCCAGTGACGTCACCCTGTCCGACCAATGACAATCTCAATCAAGGTTGTCGCAACGTTGTGCTCGACGCTGAACGCTTAGAGAATTGCACAGCTGATGGGAAGTATGAACTGTAGCCTATAGACGTGTACCAGGAGCATCACACTCGTGCTGCCGACCTTGTAAGAACCGTTTGAAGCCGTTTGAAGCAGGTGGGCTGAGTGTTAGCCCCCTAAGCGGTATAAAAAATATCCACACGTTTCTCTATTGAGCGTCAAGACCAAAAGTGTAAAAGTACCTTATCGAAAATTTTACCGGGTCCGCCGCGCTGCACTGCGCCGGTTAATTCAGGAAATCCATCCACAACTCTATAATGTGGTCACCCTATCGTGTGCATCCAATATTATAGCTATATATAGACATATCACGCGGTGTTTGATCTCGAGAACAATCAGATGCTGGAGAGATGTGTTTATACTTATCTTAATGGAGGTAAGTGGGCTTCTAATGTGTGATTTTAGGAAACTGGCTATTATAGCAACGCGCTAATTGATAACCTTATTATGTAACTAGCTGTTGCCCGCGGCTCCGCCCGCGTGGAATTCGGATTCCGTACAAACTTTTCTTTCGTGCTAAAATTGCCTCGGATACCATCCCCATCAGCCATCAGGAGTGCCATGTGGAATTCGGACCCACTAAACAGCATGCCGTCGCGGGTCTTCAGTTGCTGGAGTGTAAAATTGCCTAGGGCATTTTCCGCACCCCCCGGCTGACCCTGGGCCATCTACAATTTTAAGATGGCCCTCTCAGAATTGGGAAGCACGATGTCCCATCGAATTCTGGAAAGGGAAGAGACGGGCGTGAAGGCATGACAGGAGGCCGGACCTATAATCCTCACGTCCGCGCTCGGTGACCAGCCCTTCCCTTTCCTGCTCTCTACTGGGCCTCCTCGTAGTCAGAGGGACATGTGGGAAGCCTTTGAGCAGCCCTCTATAGAGCTGCTCCCGTTGCTGTATGTATTTGCCGTAGGCGGTAGCGCCTCCCCTGGGTGAGGGGCGTTAATGCCTCCGTTACCCAGGATGCATCACATGGAGGTTCCAATCCCGCATTCGGATCCCGTTACCGTTGCATCTTGTGTTCAGCTGACCTTCCCTGTCTTCGCTCGTGAAATACTTCGAACACCCGTGGTTGCACCCTTTTAGCCCATGCCCGTAATAATAATTAGTTTTCAAATAATGTATGGTAATTTACCGGATTTATTGACATTATAATTTCGTAATATCTTTTGAATAGAACATCCGATTTCAATAATTCAAAAAGTAATCAACAGGTATTGAAACAATCTTAAATACCAAACGATTTATTTAGATAAGAATTAATATAAAGGTATAGATTCCGTGGTCTGACTTTGATCGGCATTTCGGCTTGAATTTATATCGTCGCGCGTTACTTTCATACTGCAATAGATTCTAAAATATTCATTATAATTATACAGTGTAAAGGGCAATTTTGATCTACATTAAATGTACAATGTATCTAACGTATTTAGTCAGATAAGGCTTAACACTATATTGTTAAAAATAGCTTCGAAAATGACACATATTTTTTTTATAATTTGTAAAAGATAAAAATGGTTATTGTGAGCTACCCTTATTAGATAGACATATGCTGTCGCGGACTTTTATGTGGACCTTTTTAAGTTATACATTTCTACAGTACATTATTTTGTTCTATCTTCAATAGTTTTCGCAGCGTACGCGATGTAAGGAATTTTTTAGGTCATTTTTTTTACACCTTGGGTTACATTATTGAAGTTTTATCCAGGATCCCTATTTTTTTGAAAATTAATTATAGCCTATGTTAGTCAGTGATAGTGCAGCTTTCTAATGGTAAAAGAATTTTTGAAATCGGTTCAGTAGTTCTTGAGTTTACTCGAATACAAAATACAAATCTAATATTAGTTAAGAATGTATGGAAATCTGCCCGATTTATTGACATTTATGCTCACTGCTCCGCTCCCTTTAGTAGTAGCGTGATGTTATATAGCCTATGTTACTCCCAGATAGTGTAGCTTTCTATAGGTGAAAGAATTATTGAAATCGGTCCAGTAGTTTCGGAGCCTATTCGTTACAAACAAAAAAACAAACAAACAAACAAACAAACAAACAAACAAACAAACAAATCTTTCCTCTTTATAATATTAGTATAGACTAATCGTAATCCTACTAATCTCCTGCTAATATTAGTTGGTGAGGATTAAGGGTGAATGAATGGATGTTTGTTAAGTTCTCTTTCACGCAAAAGCGAATGAACGAACCTGGAAGAATGTTTCATTCGAGCTCCGATCCCGGTTGAATCCAAAGCTTACAATTTGGATACTAAGGCCGCCCTCTTACCTCCCTGGGAAGGAGGACTTCCCGTAGTTTTACGTAAGCGAATGCCGTCTGAACCTCTACCCCAAGAGTAAAAGGTCTTTGGAGTTTATGAGAATCTTGCTCATTGAAATAAAACTACTTTTTAACGGATTCTATCGCGATATATTTGTTATTATTTACTTTTAGCGAACCCCGCGACTATAGCTGCTGAAAAGCAAATGAATCGTCGGGCCAAAAGTAAATATTAACAAACATCTCGAGATAGAATCCGTTAAAAAGTAGTTTAATTTCAATCGCCTTATCTGTCACTGTTGCATTAATTTATAACGCGCCAATAAACACCAAGTGATTTAAAGTCAAGTTGACACAATTAATCAATCTGGTGTTGACATGACAGTGACAGGACAGCTGTCAACTTGTATACGGTTATGTTATTTAAAACGACACTTGTCTGCGGTTCCGCCTGCTGTGTAAGTTACTGACTCCGTCATCAATAGAATGACCTATTCCAGGGATAAAAATTTCTTTCCATTTCCCTGTCATCTAAACATGGCTCCTATTTCATGTTTTCCAGAGGAAAAACGGAATCGTTTTAGGATCATCGTTGTTTGTCTGTCTGTCAAGATCTTTTTCGTGGGAATTTGTGAGGTATCAAATTGAAATTAATATACCAAGTGCTCAAGTTTGCAATACCTCGAAGCTAACTTCGCCCCCCTATCAATTCAGTTTTGTACAGAACCCTCAGTGTACGATACTGACGCTTCTCTTTTTCTTAATATGCTGTCTGTCAAGTTAGTTTCCTACACCCCGCTGAACAGTAAGAAGCTAGGATTAAGTTCAAATGATATGGATCACTGTTCCAGATCTAAGTTTTGCTGATCTTACAGCAAATAGGATTTGTATTTTCAAGTACGTTTGATCGGGGAACAGGCCCGTATGGTGTTCTTTTCAAATCCCCAAAGGTTTACAATTTATCGCCATAGCCGATGCCAAAACGGTTATCTGACTGTATCGGACTGAAGAAGACCGACGTAGGCTTATTTATATCCTTGAGAGTTATAACCAACTTTATTTTTATCGCTTGGGTAGGACTATATTTTTATGGGTATCGCACAAACAAGGGTACAAGGTCAGTTGGAATGAGTAGCGGACAGTGGGTGGGTCTCTGTAGTCCGATTCCTGGGAAGCCATCCTAAGGGGTCGCATGCTGCATGCCAAACTTGATACAGTAAGATGTTTACCACTGGCTTTCCTTTTGAAAATTTGTATCTTTCGCCACTAGTAGCGGACGTTAGATTTAAGATATATTATGATTTCGAAGGTGACCGCATACGACAACTGCAGATGTAAGCAGATATGCGTAATTCATTGCGGCTTCTCAATGGTCTCCTTTATCCGTATCAGAGTTTAAAGAGTAATTGGTACGCTGCATCTGCTGCATACGTTGGCAGTTGTCGTATGTGGTCGGCTTCGGAATCATACCTTTATATTGCGTCTAGTTTTCCCATGAAGGAGACTGTTTGTGGAAGCCACTGTTGTTATAACTCCGGACACGTATCTTGGACCTAAATCGCAAGACAAACGAGGCTATGGCGCCCGCGGATCGCTTTGTAATAAACTACGCTTGGTGAATTTGAGTTCGTCCACCGCAGTAGCACCCCGTGCTATCCTCAAAAGACACCCAAGAAACGTGTGCTGCGCGTATGGAGCACATTTTAGGTCCAAGATACGTGACCGGAGTTACACTGAATTGGGCCCCAGGATGTGGATTCTCAGACGGCAGTCCCAATATAGCCGAAAGAAAACTAGACACTCGAGGCATCCCGAGGTGAGGGTCTCGGATGCGACCGGCGGGACTAAACGCAAGGGTGATGGTAATGATGATGTGGTTTCTCCAAAGTAAAATACTTGCATTGCTTTCATTTGCTTTCTTTTACCATTACATTTTGGTATTTCTAACTGTAATAATTTTATATTTCTCGTACATTATCTCGGCGGTATGTCTTACATACGAATACATGCATAATGTCTGTCTATGTAGTAGTTAGACAGTAATCTATGTACATATATTTACACATATATGTGTATTTATAGTTTGAGTACATGTATGTACATTGTGATGAATTTTAATGTTTTTAGTAATGGCCTAGTGGGTAATTATGACTGTGACGAGTGTTCGAGTGTCGGGATAATTGTTTGTGTGATTCATACATATTTTTGGTCTGTTCGTTAGTTTTATGTTTGAGAAGTACAGTGGACAAAGGAGATACGGTGGCACCTTTACATACAACTTTAAAAAAGGTGCAACCAAAGGTTGTTTGTAAGAGATCGCTTGCAGCGATAAGGCCGCCGATTGTACATATTATGTGATATACTGTCCGTAAATGTAGGTACTGTAATATATTTGTGTACAATAAAGATTTATCTATCTATCTATCTATCTATCTATCTCTTTTATCGACTGTATTTTTCGTGCAGAAATCCCCATGGATGTCCTCAGCCAGCTAGTCATGTTGGACTCGAACCGTCTAAAACAGCAAATGCTTGAAATGCCGGGGTGTTTGGTTACCCAATAAGGTATTTCCCTATTTGTGAAGTTCATGGCATTTTAGGTACCCCAACAGGTCTTTGCAGCCGAAGGCATTTTAACCTGAAAGTCCTTACACCTTCTGATCTCTTAGGGTTAGGGAGTCAGACAGCAGCCGCTTCCATTAACAGTATAAGTTACTTATAAGGCGAAGGAATAAGCGACTCTTTTACACGGACTTGCTTTACAAACAAAGAGAAAGTAGGTAAAAGATGAATTGCTCTGCTACTTCTGTTGTACAGAACGCCCATAGGTTTCTCTATTCTATTAACGCCCATAGGCCTTCGAGGGGGGCATTTCTAAACCGGAGATGGCCCCGGGTCAGACGGGATTCGAGGGATATGTCTTAGGCAATCTTTCACCTCGGCATCTGAATAGGTACCCGAGACGGCGCGGCGGCGCGCGGCGTGCGGTAACGTCGCGTCGTCGGCTCGAGTCCGAAATCCGTGGGGATCTCCGTACAACAAAAGAAAGTTTCTCTAGCCTAGCATCCAAAGCTATTATAATTAGCTATCAGCTCGTTCAGACGACTTCTATACAGAACAAGGTTTCCGATTCCACGATTAAAACCGAATTGATGAAGTTGATTAACCCGTAACTAAACTTAACCGTAACATAATTAATCATTGCAATATGTTGATGTTATTATTCTCACACCATGTTCCTTCCACATGACAACCATGTGGCTATTTATACTGTCTTTCTAACATTTACAATCGAATTTCAACCTTATGTCGCTAAATATAAAGTTGAAATTATATAATTTGATGTGTTGAAAAATGTATAAAGAAAATTGTGACTTATTTATAGCGGGTTATGGTTTGAATTGTAATGTCGTTTGTTTGTATCTCTTCTGGGAAGTATTTTAACAGACAAGAATGCGTACGCGCAGTTAATAGTGATCTCAGTTATAAATGGAGGAGTACAGCAATTCTTAGTGAATGAAGCAAGCTTTTATGGTGTAATAGTTCTTGCGTACGGCATATCTCCGGTTCTACTGAATCGATTGTCATCTGACAAACATAAGATTTCAAGTCTGATTAAGGACTTTCAAATGAAAAAATCGCATAAAAATCCGTTTAATAGTTTTGGCGTCCATATCTGACAAACAAACAAGAATTATAAATTATTAATTATTTTTGTGTTCAGTGGAAGAAATATTATTCTTATTTAGAAACTAGTTTCGAAACTTGGTTTCGTACGTGGCCGAAGGGGTTCAGTGTCATCTAAATTTAATTTTTTTTTTTTAATATTTTGAATGAAAACGACCACTTAACATTTTTCAAAAATTTCCAAAGTACTTTACATTTTTAATAGTATAGATATAGATCTTCGACATGGCCAAATCCTACTAATAATATAAACGCGAAAGTTTGTAAGTATTAATGTATGTATGTGAGGATATTTGTTACTCTTTCCTAAAAACTACTGAATGAATTTTAATGAAACTTTACAATAATATAGCTTATACTCGTACATCAGAATAACACATAGGCTATAATATCAGCGATGAACGGGATCAGAATTCCACGCGGGCGGAGCCGCGGGCAACAGCTAGTAAAACATAATTCTTAAAGCCCAAGTTCCTTTTTTAATCATTTTCAATGTACGTCTACGTTGTACAGACACGGTTACTTTACAATAATTTATGATAGTATAGATAACGCCTGACAGAGATCATCAAGATGGCGTAAACAAGAGTAATAGTAATAGTAGGAGAGGGAACCCGGGCTCAAAGCTTAGCCTGATTTGGTGACGATGAATTAAAAGTTTTACTATTAAAATTAACTATAAACAATCCTTACCCTCCTTCCTGTTGCCCTATATACTGACAATAAGGTTTAACTCAGAATTGACCTCAAACGGGAAATGATCGTTCCACTCTGCAACGGCTCGGGCTCGGCTAAGCTTTGTTTTATTCACTATTGTGTGAGATTTAATTTTGCGTTAATATCAGTTAACTTTTAGTACTGCTATAATTTATGAGGTTGTATAAGGCTCCACCAGTAATATCTTCGTGGTTCTAATCAATCTGTCCTGCAAGTCTGCCTGTTCATACAATACCTGTCAATTGATAGACCTGTCCACTGTCCACATGCGCGGTCCGAAGGGGGAGGTTACAAGGGACATGACCCCCCCTCTCAAATCGTGGACATCTAATTAAAAAGTCTTCGAAAAAGGCATTTTCTGAAGAAATTTTTGCACATGACACCGTCCCAAAATTTTAGGCTGCGACTGCACGTGCCTTTTTTTTTATCATGCGAAAAATCCCCCGCCGGAGCCGGAGGAGGAGGTTATGTCGGACTCGAACCGACTAAAACGCACGCCGTCTGTGGGCCGTCAGTTGCCGGAGGTGAGATTGTCGTAGCCATATCCCTCGCACCCCGGCCGACCCAGGGGCGACTGCACCTGCCTGACCATTGCGCAGACTTTTCTCTCAGAGTTCGGAAGACTAACTGAATCCTCTCAATCTGTACTTATCTCAATGTTTACTGAGGAATTGTTGAATCAATATCAAAACTGGCACAGTACTTGTACATGAAAACATCACGCTGCAGTAGGGGACTATTAACTTGATTATTTGTACGATACAATAATAACACCATAATTAGAAATAGATCCATAAAGGGAACGTATGAAACACAAGTGTATACGGGTGATCAATCCAAATGGGTCAGTCAGTCAGAGATTATGAGAGGCAGCGACACATCTGTTCTTATGAACCACTAGCCTTCCGCCCGCGGCTCCGCCCGCGTGCATCTCGGGTAACGCGACCTTTGCTCATATTTCGGTTCTACTCAACCGATTACGATCAAACAAACGTAAGATTTTAAGTCTGATCAAGCTCTTTCTAGCAAAAAAAACCGCATCAAAATCCGTCCAGTAGTTTTTGCGTCCATCGCGGACAAACAGACAAACAATGGCTTCGATTTTAGATTTCAAAATTTTTTCAAACTTTTTTCAAACTCACATGCGTAACCAGGAATCGAAAAAAAATATCTTTAATATGTGGTATATCCGGTACTGCCTTGAGATCTGCTGGTCTTCAAAGCTTAGAAGAAATGGCTAGGCAGGCACCCACTCGTCCCCTATATATGTGCCTACAAATTTTAGGGGACCAGTGTCTTCGCCGTCGTAGGAATCCATGATGGGTTTCTATGTCAGCTATAAAAAGGGATGTATGTATTAACAATAGACAGTATTATTACACCATATTGCTCCGTGGGGGGTCGATTATTTTGTTCGCGAGTATATCCAGTTATATTTATATCGTTAAAGTAAAACACTGTTTATTTGAGAACTTATAGGGTTGTCACTTGTGGATTGCGGAGTGATAGAGGTGTGAATTAATAATGTATTGTATATTTTGTACTTTTTGCAGTTTCTTTTCTTTTCGTGTTACAAACAGTTACATAGTTAGGCTCATTTGTTTTCAAAATCCTAAACAAAATGTTGTGAAGCGAGGGTGAATGGGCAACCCCATAGGGGTCGACCTAGACATACGTATGTCAGCCAGTTCGAAGACATTTTAAAGAAATGACTTGTTAAAAGTACCCTAAACCGGCGAGCATGTATGAAAACAATTATGAAAGTAGAAGAAGCGGAAGATGTATACCAGGATCGTAGCAGGTGGAAAGCCCACTGGGAAAGAGGTATGACTGTATGTATGTAGGTATATACAGTGCAACCTTGATATAACGACCCTCGATATAGCAAATTTCTCGATTTAACGAATTTTTCTTAATCCCCTTGAATTGTCCATAAGAGTCAATGTAAAATATACCTCTACATTGCGAACATTTTTTGCGCACTACCTCATTATAACGAATTTCCAACCAGCCAAAAAAATAAAAATGCCTCTAGGTAACGAATTTTGTCACCCAAAACCGTTATATAACGTACGCATCAATACATGACTCTTGAATATCATTGTATGTGGTTCATGTCACGACTGGTTTCGACCCGTTTTTTTTTTTGTAAAACTGGAATGCATCCACCTAGATACCTACTTTTATGGATTTTACTGCATTTAATTTTGATATTTAAGCTGAAGGAAAAAAGTTGTTATGTACCTATTTTTTTACCTCTATACATATAACGAATTTTAGACCTACCGAACCTTAATATAACAAACCTCAGATTTACAAAGTATTTGATATAACGAATATTTACCCTTTCCCTTCCGATTCGTTATACTGAGGTTGCACTGTATGTATGTATGTAATACTGTGTAATGTAAAAGGACCATTAAAGGAGTAAAAGAGTTGAATTTTGCAATGGACAACAACAGGTTTGTAGCCTACCGCATACAGCAGATACAGCGTACTGTGAAATAGAAGGAAAAAATAAAAATGTGTAGTTAAAGTCTAATGAGCGGAAAATGGGACTTATTCGTTGGCCTGCGTATATGACAGTCTTCAACGTATATCAATCAATCAATTAGCCTATTGCAGTCCACTGCTGGACATAGGCCTCTCCCAATATGCGCCACGTATATCATAAACGTCAAATCTCATATTTATAATTTTTTATTTATTTATTTATTTAAACTTTTTGCACAAATACAAAATCATTGTACAAAGGACTTAATGCCATAGGCATTTTCTGCCAGTCAACCTTAGGGTGATCATTCTATTCGGGTTATTGGACGATTCGCACGAATTGAACTCGCAAGAAACGTGCGAATCGACTCCTTTAATTTTTTAAAGGCGATTCGCACCAAGCTTATTTATTGGTGTGCGAATCGCCACCTCCAAAAATATGTAGTAGGCTATTGGCACACATTTTATTATAAGGAATAAAAAAATAAATACAGTACAGTCACTGAAATAAAACTAACAATAATCGAAGTTAGCCGTTTTAGATATAGGGAAAAATAAAAGGGAAAGCTCTATAGCTTCGTTGTCCACTGCAACCACATCACGGTGCATATCCGTGTTTGCTTGTAGACAATATTGTCTGAGGTTGTATATCTCACGGTTATGGAGGTTCTTGATATTAAGAAAGCCAAGACCCCCCAGCTTCCGCGGGATATACAACCTACAATACGCTGGCCACACACAAACACAACGTAAACGTAGTGACAACCCTAAGTTCCATCTTCCATGTTGTCCGTAGCGTAGGCGTGCCGCAAACTCGTAATTTTAATGCAATATCTGTATGTTAACGAGGGAGAGATATGCGAGCGGGCGACGTCACAATAAAACGAACTATAATATAAATGCTATTGATGTGCTAATTACATCCTTCGTCTTCATTCTAGCGTTAATCTCAGATACGAAGCTTGCATCTCGGCGTCTGGGGTCCGCTTTTTCGAGTCTAACTGCGGGTTTACCGAGAAGCGACTGCCATCTGACACATTGGCGATATCAAAGTATTGCTGTTAGACCAGTTATTGAACTTATGAATATCTCTCTATATGGTTTCTTCAAACAGAAATCGCGCCCGTAAAATTCGCATAAATCTAAAGGAGATCTTACTCCTCGTATGCGGACTTCGGACACCGAAATGAAAAACTACGAGCAGTAGGTATTCTGACCAAAGAGCTACCTGGACACGTGCTGGATAATCGAAATTCTTCTATACAGGGCGTCCCACGGCAATGCCACATGGAGGGAAAGTACCTTAAATCAAAAATAAAATGGTATCAGATGGAAGGGTTGGATTTTGCCAAATTGAATTTAAAAGTTTAGGTTTCAAGGATTTCCTTTCATTTAATTTACCATGTTTCTTAGCGAGATTTGGATCCTTATGATTGACACTATCGATTGATGCCATAAAAATACAGGATGTTACTTTTTCGGATTTTAGTCGGTTCGATTACCGGGTGTGGCAAGCGAATTTAAAAAAAATCTGTGTATGCACTTTTATTTCTTTTTAAAAATAAAGGAATGTCTCCTTTGAGTAAAATGAGCCAACTTAAGGATTTAAGGTGCTTTCCCTCCATGTGGCATTGCCGTGGGACGTACTGTATATCACTTTAGAGGCTAATTGCTTCAAAATTTCATTCTACTAAAGTGGATCACAAGTGGGGTACAGGGACAGGCCCTGCCTGCTGCAAGGAGACACGTCGATAATGTGCTTCGGTAAAGTTCGAACCTGCACTATTGCTACCGCCTTCAAAAGCTTACTAGATCAAAGTCTACCCGCATAATAAGGTTCGATTACAATGGCCGATTGTTTATTTAATATGCGGGTTAATATCGCTATTATTCACGTATTTTGGGGGTTCTATAGTTGCTCTATATAATAATTATTACAATAGAATTTGAGAAGATGGATAAGTGCGACAAAAGAGTGACAAACAATGATACTTAAATGTATACGAAACAGGAATTAATTAGACGATCGGGGCGTCCTAAGTGGTCCACATTATTGTAATTAGATTAAGTTGAATTAATAAAAAAATAATGCTACGTATTAGGTATCTGTATTATATGCAAAATCATTCAGTCGAATCGATGGTGCTTTTTCCCAGTATGCTGCTACCTGAATCGCATTCTCGGAGGCACTCATTAGGTCCTCCGGTGTACAGGTAGATGGACATGCAGCACACGTTAGCAGGTGGGCCATGGTCTGTGGAGCTACACCACACTTACACCCCAGGTCCACGTCATCTGAGTAACCCCACCTAGACCGATTCTCCCTGCTTCGGCCGACTTGTGTTCGAAGTCTATTTAGGGACTTCCACCTGATCCAGGGGAGGTCATGTACGGGGGGAAGACTCTCCGACAGCGGGACGAAAGGGGTTGGTGGCGGGCTCCGCGATTTCCAAATTCTTACTCTGGCCCTGGAGGGATCGCCATCAGCAAATAATGTGCAAATAAAAAATACAGTTTTATTATTGTTATCCATTTCTCGAGACGTATATCTAGGACCTAAAATATGCTCAAAATGTGTTCTATACGCGCAGTACACCTTTCTTTGATGTCTTTTGAGGATAGCGCAGGGTGCTACTGCGGTGGACGAGCTCCAATTCTCTCTATCTATTCTCAAGATTATTACAAAACAATCCACACCCGCCAAGGCCTCGTCTGTCTTGCGATTTAGGTCCTTGATATGTGTCTCGAGGTATAAGAAACATGTACTGCGCGAATAGAGCACATTTTAGGTCCAAGATACACCCATTGTATAAATCAAAGGTAACGATTGCATGGACCCTGGACTCCAAACTGTAGGTCTCAGATGCGACTGTGCCTAACGCAATGCTGATGATAATTGGCAACCCTAGCTCTCTCTTATTAAATCTGAAAGCTAGCTCTGCTGGTTCAGGCACTTTTTGTATACGACTTTATGCTCCCGCGTGGGTTGTTTAAGGCCGAATATGTAATGCACCGCGTGGGACGCGACCTTGTACATTCTACTTGCAGATAAGGAAGGATTATGAGATTTTTGTGTCTCGCCGAGCCTGTTGCTGTACACGTAAATAATATGACGTTTTGAACCGATTGCTGCCGAAATGATAAGGCTGAGACCTGAGACGGATAGCTGTTGGGATGTAATGAGAAGAAGCGGGATAAGGGAGCGCTGTGATTTAGTACCTACTTTCTTCTTCGAGTCAATGGCTGGATCTGGTGTCTAATGACTGGTTTCTTTAAATTTTGTTGGCCCAAAACTCGGCCACAGCTACAGCACCCTCAGTTGCTCTACAAAGGTCGTCGGTAGTACAGGTGAAGAGGCACAGCGAGCAGGAGAGCAAATGTGACATGGACTGGGATTGGGCCAATCGCAGGACTCTTGCGACCTTCTAGTGACTAGTGATTTACTGGTAAAGTGGACCACAGACTCCGAGATGAAAGCTTCGGATGCAACTGGGATTAACGCTAGGATAAAGAAGAAGCTATTAGTGATTTATATAGAGAAAGGGATGCTTAGATGGCTCGGACACGTAGAAGATTATGGTTTGAGAGAAGATTCTTCTTCTCCTTCCTGGCTTTAATCCCAGTCGCATTTCGAATGCTTTTACCTCGAAGTTTGGAATCACCTTTTTCCAGTCTAACTGCGGGTTACTTTTTTATACTACTTAGGTCGCAGACAAGCACACGGCCCACCTGATGATAAGAGGTTACCGTGGCCTATGGGCGAGTGTAAGACCAGGGGAGTCACACTCGTACTGCCGACCCTGTAAGAACAGAGAGATTCTGTGCCGCCAGCGGAAAAGATAAGTAGGACAAAGCCTTTGGTTTTCTCACTGACAGCACAAAAGCTCTCCAGTGATCTCTGGCTACCCTACTCACCGCCGGAAACACAATACGAGGTTATTAAGCCGCGGGTTTGGCTGATCTTCGATATTTTCTGTGAAGCGACTGCCATTTATGATCTCCACAACCCGATGGCGATATATGTATAAGTATTGCAGCTAGAGCAGTTGTTGGACTTTTTGGGACTCCAAATGGACGTATGCTCGGGTCCCATATACCTAGATATAAGGAGTATACAAATAACTATGACTAAACATATATTATGATGGATTTAAGAAAGCCTATCATGTCATAGAATTAGTCACACTTGTCAGTAAATCTAGACTTTATAACGGTGCATATTACTAACTATACAAGTATGTTGCCTTAGTCATCTTGTAGTTATCACACAGACTTCCTAGGTCTTAAGTTTATCTTTGATGACGTCAGAGCTGATAGAGGGCCTACAGTGAAGGGTAAATGGCTTACGAGCTTTCATTTAGCCTGTTTTTGTTCCATACTGGCCAGTATGGAACTCTATATCGATACTAATTTTATTAATGCGAAAATAACTGTCTATCTCTCTGTATATCCATCTGTATGTCTGCCTGTTTCACGGCTAAACTACTAAACCGATTTTGATGAAATTTGGTACGGAGGTGGATTAGACTTTGAGACATAGGCTATAAGGACATCCGCGCGGGCGGACCCGCGGGCAACTGCCAGTAATATTATGAAGAGAAAATAATGTCTTTGTATGTAATCGATAATTTCTTCCTGTTATAAAAGAAATAAACAAAGAAATAGTTTATTTGGTGGCCTTGAGATACCTAAATGAAAAAATATTATTACAACTTCTAAAATCTAAACAAAAATAAACTACCTCGCTATGTTGATGGGTCCGGCGGCAATCACTTCTTCAAACTATTTTTTTTTTCTTTCTTTCTTTCAACCACAATCGAGCCAGGCCAGTGGCATTCTGACAAAATGGAGCATACTTAGCTATGCAGCTTCAAATTTGAACGAAAAATCTCACTGAGGCGTACCCGTTTCGCCGTCATGTGATATGTACACTATGTACCTACAGTACCTTTTTAGGGTTCAGTACCCAAAGAGTAAAACGGTACCCTATTACTACAACTCCACTGTTTGACTGTCTGTCTGTCTCCAGGCTGTATCTCGTGAACCGTGATAGCTAGACAGTTGAAATTTTCAGAGATGATTTATTTCTGTTGCCGCTATAATAAATTACAGAATAAAAAAATATTTAAGGGAGCTCCCAAACAACGGCGGTGTCATACTCGCCTCCCCTCTATCCCGGGCAAGATGGGGATACCGTGGTCTCACACCCGAGTGGGCCACCTCGATGACCCTGGGTCAGACGGGGTGTAAGTGATATGGCAGAGGCCTTTACCTTCAACAATTACACGGCGTGCGGTTGTAGTCGGTTTGAGTCCGATATAACCACCCCCGCTGGCTCTAGCAGGGGCTGATTGGACATGGCTGGAATTTAGTACAGGGAATAGAAAGAGGACTCTTCTTTTTTGGGTCCAGCAGGGGAATACTGTCACAGTAGGTATTATATTCCTTTTTATGCTATGACTAGCTTTTGCCCGCGGCTCCGCCCGCGTGGATGTCGGTTATCGCGACCAAACATAGCCTATGTCCTTTCTCGAGGTCTAATCTACCCCTATACCAAATTTCATCAAAATCGGTTCAGTGGTTTGGGCGTGAAAGCGAGACAGACAGACAGACAGACAGACAGACAGACAGACAGACAGACAGACAGACAGACAGACAGAGTTACTTTCACATTTATAATATTAGTAGGGATAATGGTACGGAAACCTTCGAACGCGAGTCCGACTCGAACTTGACCTTCCTTTTATTTGCTTCATTCTACAACGTTGGAAAACGTAGTCGAGTGCAAAAAATACATATTTCGACGTGCAGACTGAAAATAATTCCACTTTATAACATGATCTGGATAACATTACACGGGTGGACGAAACAGGGAACCATTTTATCATTTTTATCCTATTTGCTGACCGTACGTACGCGGTCCGCTGAATTTTTGACGGTATATTAATATTTCAGTGTACGGTGCCCCGAACACGAACTATCGTAATCGTAATGGTATGATTCCGAAGCCGCCCGCATACGACAACTGTCGATGCATGTAGTAGATGCGCGTAATTCATTGCGGCTTCTCAATGGTCCGCTATATCCGTATCGGAGTTTAACAAGTAATGGGTACGCTGTATGTGCTGCATGTATGTGGGATTGGTGATTGTATTTTTGAAGTAAAACTCTTGATATTAAAATAGCTTCGAGATACACTTTATTTTCTTTTCTTCTAATCTTACCAAGTTCCCTTTCGTTCTAACATTCCATTCAATATCCCTTCCTTTCTCCGTATCCTTCACTCTCACTATTTCATTCTTCACTTCAGTCATTCATCATTACGTTTCATACTACTCATACTCCCATAACGGAGTCTGGGGTCCGCTTTTACCAGTCTTAACTACAGATTTGGCTAGACCTCGATATTTTTTCGTGAAGCGATTGCCATCTGACCGATTGCTTTGCAGCTAGACCGTTGTTTTTGGATTTTTTAGGGCTCCCAACTACCCGTAACGACTGCCATAGATGTTCTTATGGCAACCGGGACCGACGGCTTAACGTGCTCTCCGAGGCACGACCAGACCAATGCAAATACCCATATTTCATGAACACAAATATTTGCATTGAGCGGGGATCGAACCCGCGCCTCCTGCGTAGCGGCCGCGTTCACTACCGCTACGCCACGGAGGCTGTCAAATCGTCCTTTGGAATCATTCTATCGTAAACGTATCGAGAGAGCATTGCGATTGGCCGCCTGTCTACTGTAAACCTGTGTGTAAGTGCGTGTGTGAAGCAGGGCCGGTCGCAGCTTGAAGTTTGGGGGGGGGGGGAGGCACTTCGGCAATTCCTTAAGAAATTTAACCCCCCTCCCCTCGTACTGCGAATATGAAGTGCATGGTTTGGGGGGGGGGGGGGGGGGGTCATGTCCCATGTGACCCCCCCCCCCCCCCCCCCCCTAGGACCGCGCCTGGTGTGAAGCCTGTCAATCGTAATGCTCCGTGCTCGTTCTCTGTAAAGTTATGGCGTTATTTGTTGGCAGGTTAAACACAATAGTTTGTTATAGACTAAACAAGTCTTGTTTGGTCTAGACTTATATTCACGCCTGTAAGTTCCCGAAGGGTTAGGTAGAGGTGAATTAACACCCACATATCACCAATCATTGTATTCGATCCCAGGTAATAGGGGGTGAGCCTATTGCCGTATTCCGGACACGATTGTTGACTCGAGCCATGTATCTGCGGCTGAGTCTATATTATGGTCATAACTACATGAAAAAATAACTTATTCCTTGGACGCAGTATAGGGCTTGTTTGCCACCATCACATAAACAAATTCTCATAATCCCATTTATTCAACAAAAATATTCCATCGCCGCATTCCCCCGGGCAGACGGTCTGTGAATTTTTTACTAAGTAAATAAATATTTGAGTGAAGTGAACCGCCCGTATGAAAAATTATGGAGGTGTTTATATAGCCGTGAATTTTATATTGGACGTATATAAATCAAATATAGATATTTGAATGTGTGGATTATGCATTATTCTGTTTTAGGGTTCCGTAGTTGTGACGAAACTTTATAGTTTCATTAAATTGACATTTTAAAAGCTTTCTTGCCAAACAAGGCTAGAGCCTGCCAAAGTGCCAACATTTGGAGAGACGTCCAGCAGTGGACTTCGATAGGCTAATAATTGATTGATTGAAGCTTTCTTGCCACTGAAGCTAGGTACCACTTTGGAGCCTAAAGCAAAATATTTTAGCTAGAGCCTGCCAAAGTGCCAACATTTGGAGAGACGTCCAGCAGTGGACTTCGATAGGCTAATAATTGATTGATCGAAGCTTTCTTGGCACTGAAGCTAGGTACCACTTTGGAGCCTAAAGCAAAATATTTTAATATCTATGTTCCTTGACAACCCAGGGAATTTTAAGTACCTATAGTTACTGGTAGGCAAAGATATTATATAAAAAGAGGTAGATATGTTATTGCGTGAAAATCGTGAAGATCCGAAAACGAGTCAATTGGAACGTTTGCCTCTAGTACCGCGTGCCAAGCGGCGCCGGTCGGACGTTGAGCGGAAGCATCAGTGACTTAAAAAAATAACGAAAATGCCATCGTATGTTTATAGACACTGCACGAACTCTTTTCAATCCATTGGCTAGGTAGGGAAGTGTAGATGAATTAAAAATGTGTGTGTGTGAGTTCGGCACATTTTTCTACGTTGATTTGTAAGCATATGACATGTCTATGTTATGAAATGTCATTGCTGGTAGGTAAATAAATAATATGAACCCTAAGATTCTGAATTACGCCCTTATTACCTAGGCGCCGTTTGACCAGTTGTAGTCTAGAATCGATGAGATGCACAAAGATATTAGCCTATCGCAGTCCGATGCTAGCTACATCATGGCCTCTCCGAATGTGCGCCATAGCACCCGATTCCCTGCATTTTACATCCAGTATAACCCAACTTTCAGATCGTCAGTAGGTACGGGGCGCTTCACCTTCCATTTACCGACTCGCGGTACTCTAGGATTGCGCCAACGGCCATTGGTTTTATTTTTTCATATCACTTAGGTCGCAGACAAGCACACGGCCCACCTGAAAGTGGTTGCCGTGGTCTATGGACGAGTGAAACGCTAGGGGAGTCAACTCGTGCTGCCGACTTTACAAGAACAGAGAGATTCTGTGCCGTCAGCGTAGAAGACAAGCAGGACAAGGCTTTGGTCTTCCCATTGACAGCACAAAACCTCTCCGGTGAGCTCTGGCTAACCTACACACCGACTCAGCGGAGTCTTTCAGTAGATGTGGCCAGCCCAGTCACTTTAGCTTTCTTAATCTGCAAACTATGTTTCTGATTGTATTTACGTCATATTCACATCTGTTCTGCAGTCCAAAGAAAACTGACGCATCTGTTAATTTTTAAAATATTAAATTGTTATTATATACTCCGATTCTGGAAAAAAATACGCTATTAGTATCTTTTTTATGAGCTTTTATTAAGTCTGAAAAAAGGCAACGAATCGAGTTCTTAAAATTTTCAGATTGTTTATATTTTTTTGCTTCGGTTTGTTTTGTTACATCGTCAAACTATGCTATAATGGTCCAAGTGCGTCAGAGTGATGCGTCCTGTCTGTTATGATGACTCTAATGACTTCTACGTACCTATACTACTCGACTATCTTCTTCATCCTAGCGTTAATTCCCAGTCGCATCCGAAGCTTTCGCTCTGAGTCTGGAGTCTGTTTTACCTGTCTAACTGCGGATTTGGCTGGAGTTCGATATTTTTCGTGAAGCGATTGCCATCTGACCTCCACAACGAAATGGCGATATTAGGTGATATAGAAGGATTGCAGCTAGACGAGATGTTGGACTTTTTGGGCTCCAACTCCCCGTAACGACTGCCATAGATGTTCGTATGGCAACCGGGACCGACACCGGCTTAACGTGCTCTCTGAGGCCCGACCAGATAAACACAAATACCTATATTTGCAAATACTGTCCAACGGCCGTTCCCAATAACGTATAATCTACTGGCAGTTTGACATTATAAAGGATAAAAACGTCATCAATCTCTATGGTAACTGATGTTAACGCAATCAATAGTAGCACCTAGTAGTACAAAGAAAAATAGGATTTGACAAAGGAAAAATTCCTAGTAGTACTAAGAATTTTTCGCGGTTTGCCCCTTAATTGAGCTATCTCTCTTGTGCTATAGCCAGAAAAATAGATCTACCTTTAACTGTATTGGGAACAGCCGTAAGAGAAGCTTCTCTACAAGCAATCAACCGAACAAAACCACACAATCTATATATTCGCAACATCATTAAAACTTTACCTCACAATATAGCAGTCAGACATAGCTGTTTCAGAACTGTGACGTCACTGTTCACTAAGTAAGGGCGCTTGTACGAGCAGTAAATAACAAGGGGTGTACCTGGGGGCATTAGTGTGCCGATTTGATTATAAGTAATGGTCTGAGTTAGACCGGTTTGTGTAACAATTTGTTTTTTTATCGTACACTTGTGAAGGTTATACTGAGGGTAGTGTTATTTTGTATGTGTAATGACAGCTGTATATCCTTGAAGGGGTAAGTAGAGATGTGATAACTACCATATGGATGGTCAGCGTGAGTCTAAAACCAGCCTAAGGCTGACCATCGGCGCTGACTGCTCAGCGCGTAGCTTGTCAGACCAACGCACGCGCTGTTAGCTACGCGTTATTCTAAAACGCTTCCTAGAAGTTCATATATTTCGGCTGTCAGCATCGACGATCAGCGTGCGGTCAGCACGACTCTAAAACCAGCCTAAATGAGCAGTTTTCCAGTAGGTATTTAAAGGGTTCCTAAAGACGCGCTAGATGGCGCAGCCGGCACTTTTGGTAAGAAGAGTGTGGTGTCACATCTAGTGTAATTTATGGAAAAAATGTTCTTCGGTTTTGTAATGATTTATTTTACTTAAATATTCTGTAATTTTTCTGATACAATGAAAATACCACAAACAAACCACACAGTACATTAAAATTACCAAAAGCTATGCTAGCACCATCTCCTGATGACTTAAAAACCAACTGATTATTATACCTACAGGAAAACTGCTCATTGTTATCATACCTCGGAGAGCACCTTAAGCCGTCGGTCCCGGTTGCGATACGAATTTCTGCCAGTCGTTACAGGTAGTTGGAGTTCGAAAAACTGGTCTGTCTACGTAGCATCATCATCATCTTCCTCCCCTTATCCCAATTATTACCTACTAGCTGTAACCTTCGGATCTGCCCGCCTCAATGTCGGTTGTTATGACAAAACATACCCCTTAATTTATTTAATAACTTATAAACAAACTTTCATCTGCTATTTGAACATCTTTTTCGCGATATAGTGTAGACTATGCCCTTTCCCAAGTTCTAGTCCATCTTTGTACCAAATTGGTTCAGTGGTTTAGGCGTAAAAGCGTAACAGACAGACAGACTTACTTTCACATTTAAAAAATACTAGCTGTCCCGGCGAACTTCGTACCGCCATTCCCGTTGCACTTATTTTCTCATCCTTTAAACCTTCCCTGGACACCCACGAATATTTCAAGACTAAAATTAGCCAAATCGGTTCAGCCGTTCTTGAGTTATAAAATAACAACGAATAGTGGCATTGATTTTTATATATTAGATTCGTATGCCTATTTGCCCCATCTTACCTCGTAACCTTGCCTCGTAACAAACAAATAAAAATTTGTCCTCTCACGTAAACAGACACATTTTTAGTTCAATACAGTCGTTCTATACCAAGAAGTGTTTGTGCATTTGCTATGCAAAGTTATTCTTGTAAATTTGAATTCACAAGAGGTCATTCTGTATTCACGACTTACCTTTCCACGGTGGCCTTTGACTAAACTAACTGTAAAAAATGCAGAAAATTGAAGCTCGACACTAGACCTACTTAGTTTGACTTAAAGGACAAAAAAAATCTGGCGTTATTCTGCCTTTATTTTGTTTTAAAACTTTATTGTACACTAAAGGTCCAACCCCACCAAACGGACGGCATCGGAACGGATTTTACAATCTTTAAACAAGATAAATCTTATATCACAGCATTTAACGTCACGCATGACAGCTTGACGTGCGTCATGCCGCCGCACGTCGCTGTCAAGCTGTTGTGCGTGACTTGGTAATATAAACTTCAAACACTGTGATAATAAGATTTAATTTTGTTTAAAGATTGTAAAATCCGGGCCGATGCCGTCCGTTTGGTGGGGTTGGACCTTAATAAGACAGTACATGTATGAAAAGCATTACCAAAAAGAAAATGTACAAAATATGGCGGCATTTCTTACAGGCAACCTTTGGATTTAGGCTGCCTTTTGGACTGGAGATTTCTTAAAATGGTCGCGGATTGACAACGGTTGCTTTACTTCAATGAGTGAGATTCGCTAGTTAGACAGTATTAGCGTACTCTTTTATTACGTGAAAGAAGTATTGACGCCGGTACCTACATACATACTTCTACACATTCGGTCGTAACAAGTAACTCTCCTTTTTAGGTGTTGGTCTAAAATAAACTCCTATCTCTTACGAAATGCTCTATTCCCAGACTCGTGTCAGCTGTCTACAATAGCAGGTGAATGCATAAACTATATGATCGGGCGACTGCAAGGCTGAATCTTGTGTTTCGTTTCAATAATATTTTTCATATTATAGCGTGACAGCTGACAAAATAGACGATTACACAACATAATGATTGTACAATATTACGCGACTATACATAATATATGTTCTCTCTCATCCTAGCGTTAATTCCCAGTCGCATCCGAAGCTTTTCAGCTCGGAGTCTGGGGTCCGCTTTACCGTCTTAACTACAGATTAGGCTAGACCTCGATATTTTTTCGTGAAACGATTGCCATCTGACCTCCACAGCCCAATGATAATATAAGGCGATATCGAAGCTTTGCAGCTAGACCGTTGTTTTTGGATTTTTTTTAGGGCTCCAACTACCCGTAACGACTGCCATAGATGTTCTTATGGCAACCGGGACCGACGGCTTAACGTGCTCTCCGAGGCACGACCAGATCAATGCAAATACCCATATTTCATGAACACAAATATTTGCACTGAGCGGGGATCGAACCCGCGCCTCCTGCGTAGCGGCCGCGTTCACTACCGCTACGCCACGGAGGCTGTCAACGGCTGTCACGGAGGTGACTATACATATATGTATAGACACAATATTGCTAACGTTGTTTTGACTATATACACTATAGACACGGTATGACAAATTCTTTCAAGCGGGTCCTTCAAACGGGGCGTGAAAAAGCATCTATCAAGGCCATCAAGTTAGGGATCACCATTTTAAAGCCAATAGCATCATGCTTGACACGTATTTTGAGGCTTATGACAATCGTAAACCTGTGTCAATCCTATGAATTGGTCAAACTATTCTATTCTAGAAACGTATTGTCTTGACTAGAGAGGTTGACGTCAACAAAACATTGATGAATATCGAATGAAATTTTGAAGCATTTGTTATGCTAACTTTTCAAATCGATTTAGAAAGGAAAAAGAATTGACTTCGGGCGGGACTCGAACCCGTGATCTTTCCCTTACAGGGGCCACCGAAGCCCGCACCAAGCACGAAGCATTCCCCCTGTATGGGAATTGGGAAAGATCGCGGGTTCGGGTCCCGCCCGAAGTCAATTCTTTTCCTTTATAAATTGATTGATGAAAATCTGTTTAGAATTACCCATAGTACTTTACTTAGTCATGTTACTGTCAAATTCTGACAGTCAAACTTCTGAAGTTTACGCGAATATCACTCATTGAAATAAAACCACTTTTACCCATTACGTACCAATTAAGCCTTGTTCAAAACTCCAGCACTCCAGCAGAACCACAATTTAAGTGTACTCCTCTAAGAGAAAACTTCCGTCCATTTAATTTACGACTTTAAACTGATGAGAATATAACACGAATTTGAATAAGGGCCTTCCTGTTACTAATAAATTTAAGGAGGAAATGACCTTTGACCTTTATCAAAATTTAAATTAAGGCAATTTCACCCTTGTGGCTTCGTGAATTTGGGTGTAATTTGAGTAGTTAGATAAATGTACCTAATTTTAACATATAATTAGTTTATTAACTATCGCTCTATTTGTAGTAGAGACTTTTCGACCGTAGAGACTCAAGAAGGTACTATCATTGTAAATGTTCCGATGTGTTCTTCCATTATTAGTCTCGCCCTCCTCTTTCCTATACAGGTACAGGGTAACACGTGCAGGGTCATAAGTGTCACCCTCATACGATGCAGAATATTCCATCAAAAACCAAGCGGTTCGGTGACTCTTTGTGAAATCGTGGGAATATCCACGTGAAAAAAGAGGGGGTTGAGTGTTTAAGGGCATGTAGCCCTGGCGCAGGCTCTCTTCCCGGAGTAGAAGTTAGAACTTAGACAGTAGTTACTCTCGTAAAACAAATTATGAAAAGGTATAGGAGAACGAACTCTGGGCTACAAACTGAAAGTTTTGCAAGCATATTTGATTCTACTTTATCCCGCCATTTTTATACAAACGTCTGTGAGATTCGTTACGCTCTGGAACATTCGACAGCCTGGTCCTGCAGAACTTCGTTATAACTAGTGGGTTGTGGAAGTCAGATAGCGGTCGCTTCACGAAAAAATATACAAATGTTACTGCTTTGTAGTTGGACTGAAAGCCAACGAGTTCGAAAAAGGTTCAGAGGTTGATGAATTCCCTCCAACTTAAGTATTTACTAGAGAAGGTTTAATTTAAGCCTAAATTGTAATCTGAATAATCTGATTAACAACAGCTTACCTAATTTACCCACTACTTTATTACCCACTGAATTAATTAAAATATTTTTGAATATCTAAATGCCCTAAGCGTCCAACAAACTTTTAAACTGGAATTAATTCAATTTTACCAGCAAAGCGACGAATTTTATGCCAAGAATTTACTAAACAATTCCTTCAAACGACCATTTTAAGTACGGACTAATTCGCCATCCCCTTTACAACCTTTTAAAATATTTAGGTACTTGCCCGCCCTTAAATACCTTATGTGAAAGGTTTGAAAAGCCCGCAGAGCCCTCAAAGCCTTCTCGTATGCCTCTCGTTAGGGAGCCTCATCAGCGTAGTTTTGTTTCGGACGTGAAGGATTCCTTAAGGCATAGTGTATGTGGATGATGTTATAAGCTTCAGTTGCGATTTTAGATAGCATTATTATTAGGATTTTTTTGTGTGTGTCGCCATTTTTAACGGACTTAAAATAAGGAGGAGAATATGTATTTCATTTAAAGAACGGTTATAGACTAGCTATATGATAGATATGTATGTTTATAGACTTCAAAAAAATTTATGCGTATTTTTGACTTTTGAAGTAGTACCTAACTGAGTTACAGTTAGTTTTCTCTTGCCCCCTAAAATCCAACCACACGTCCTGATCGACCACCTGAATCTCGTGGGGGGTGGACACACGGAAACAAAGCTACTGCCGTGGCTAACGTGGCTCTGGTAGAATATCTTGAAAAACTTGACATTGGCGTTTCGCCATTAATAATTTTATAAACATTTACAATTTACTTGACATTGGCGAAATTGCGGCGATTTGCTGCAGAAGCCATTAAGAAGAAGAAGTTGAAGTTTTTTCTTCTCGATTGGCATTGCTCTGAGCAATATCTCCTATACAATCGTCTTGGGGTGTAAGTTTCGATTTTCTTCTCGATTGGCATTGCTCTGAGCAATATCTCCTATACAATCGTCTTGGGGTGTAAGTTTCGAATGCTCAAGACGTGTTCAGGTAGCTCAATCGGTCAGCAATGCTTTTATCTTTTTTGAAGTCGTTTTTAGGGTTCCGTAGCCATATGGCAAAAAACGGAACCCTTATAGATTCGTCATGTTTGTCCGTCTGTCTGTCTGTCTGTCTGTCTGTCTGTCTGTGTGTCTGTCTGTCTGTCTGTCTGTCTGTCCGTCCGTAAGTCACAGCCACTTTTCTCCGAAACTATAAGACCTATGCTGTTGAAACTTGGTAAGAAGATGTATTCTGTGAACCGCATTAAGAATTTCACACAAAAATAAAAAAGAAGCATTAAATTTTGGGGGTCCCCATACTTAGAACTGAAACTCAAATTTTTTTTTTTCATCAAACCCATACCTGTGGGGTTATCTATAGATAGGTCTTTAAAAATGCTATTGAGGTTTCTAACATAATTTTTTTCTAAACTGAATAGTTTGCGCGAGAGACACTTCCAAAGTGGAAAAATGTGTCCCCCCCCCCTCAAACTTCTAAAATAAGAGAATGATAAATCTAAAAAAATATATGATGTAAATTGCCATGAAAACTACCACTAAAAATTGGTTCGATCGAGATCCAGTCAGTAGTTTTTTTTTAATACGTCATAAACCGCAATTTTCGCCTTGGCTACTACGGAACCCTCCATGGGCGAGTCCGACTCGCACTTGGCCGATTTTATTTATATTTAGGATTTCAATAATTTAAGATAAAACTTCATTATTTTAACCTATCTCTTCTTTTGTTACAGATTGAAGCCGTCAACACCAAAATGGCACCAGCAAAACTACACAACACCAAACAGTAAAAGAAAAACTTAAAAAACAAAAACTCACCTCAAAATGTCGTGAACCTAGAGACTTGTGATAACAGCCAATCAGAAGGCCTATTTTATTATCTAGAAAAAAAAAAACAACCTGTTCCTGTAGTCATAGAGTCAATTAGCGAATACCAAAGTAAAATTAGGATCTTACCTCTAAAAAAAATAATTAAAAAAGTATATTTTCGAACCAAAGCTTAGTTAAGAATGTCGAATCAGAATCAAATACCAATATACAGCCAAGTAGTCCCAAAATCTCAATACAGAGCTAAAAATACTAAAGTCAGTCGTACTCAGAACGTCAGGACTGATTTCGATCCTCTGAACTACAATAACGGAGGGAATTTCGCGCTAAACACTCCTGTTGAAGGCAAAATGGAGAAGAATGAGAAGAAGGAACCTAGGAGGGTTAAAGAGGAGTCTTCTAGGGTTCGGAGGGTGCAGAGGAATGAGGCTAGTGAAGGGAAGGTGGAGGCGTATTTGAGACAGTACCAGGTCAGCATGAGACAGCAGCAGCATCGGCATTCTGCTGTTCGACAGGCTGAGCATAGGGTTAATCTCAGGTAAGAAAAAAGAACGCTATTATAATCCGAGCTAAGGTTATGCTAAGGTGGTTTAGGCACGTAGAACGAATGAGTACATAGCGAATGAGAAACCAGGTATGTAAGGCACAGGTGAATGGGCAGACCAGCCGAGGTCGACCTCGCATTAAACACATTGGTCAAATTAATAAAATTTTGAAAATGTCCTTTGTCGCATCCGAAGCTTTCAATCTCGGAGTCCGGGGTCCGCTTTTTCCAGTCTAACTGCGTTGCGACTGAACTTCGACATTATCCGTGAAGAAAATGCCATATGACCTCTGCAGCCTATTGGCGATATCCAGTTAGACCAGTTGTTGGACTTTAAGCTACCCGTAACGACTGCCATAGATGTTCGTATGGCAAACGGAAACGACAGCTTAAAATGCTCTCCGAGGCACAATAATAACTAGCCTAATGCAATAGACATATTCATACATACAAATATTTGCACTGCGCGGGAATCGAAACAAGAATACTAACTGAGAAATAATAACACTTTAAAACAGTCTACCTTTAATTTTATCTTTATTCTATTCCAGATCGTTACCCCTGAACGATGTGGTCGCATCCCGCGGTCACGACCGGACACCTACCGACCGACATCGAGGCTTCCCCGAGAGGGATAGAGAAGGTTCCAGAGAGCATCGGCGGGAACGGGACAGGGATAGAGACCGAGAGAGAGATAGGGACAGGGAGAGAGATACTTTTGACTTTGACGGTGAGTACTGATGGACTGATTCAAGTTCGAGTTCTTTATTTTTTTTTATATACTACACGTCAATTTGATGCACAAAACCTCTCCAGTGAACTATGGCTACCCTCGGAACAGGGCCAGATCAGAAGAGGGCCAGATCGAAAGATATGGCCCTGGGTCGGCCGGGGTGCGAGAGGGCCAGATCGTAAGATATGTCCCTGGATCGGCTGGGGTGCGAGGGGTATGTCTATGGTAATCTCACCTCCAGTAACCGACGCCCCACAGACAGCGTGCGTTTTAGTTGGTTCGAGTCCGATGTAACCTCCTCCACCGGTTCCGGCGGGAGGGGGGGGGGTCTTCCGTGGGGATTTTTCGCACGATAAAATAAGCTATGGCTACCCTACTCACCGCCGGAAACACAACACAAGGTTATTTACCCGTGGTATTCTGTAGAGTGGAAGTACTTCCACAGTCGGATTGCTTCATTGGGACGGAAATACTGTCCTGTGTCCTCTGACACAATTTCTTTAAAACTTGAAGTTTGAAAGTCTCCTTTTAATTTCAGGAACACCTCTAAGTCCTATAGCCTCACGTCTCCACGACAAGGAGTCCCGCGGCGTCCGCAAGTCTACGTCATCGCAGAGAGTGACCGAGAACAGCATATCGACTGACAAGAGGAGGTTCTTCTGCCGGGAGTGGGCCTTCCAGAAGATAGCTCACTGCTTGGAGCAGAGGCCGGTTAGCAAGACTTGTGGGGCGCTTATATTGGGTGAGTTTGTGTACTGCCGTCATCATTATCTTAGTGTGGTTCTCGGTTATATTTGAGGCCTTCACCTCGGGCCTGAGGTAGGCGTATTCCTTCTTCTCCTTGGCTTATAGGGTTTTTAAGGAAGCGACCATTGTCCGACCTCTCCAACTATGTAAGGCAAGCCTGCGCCAGAGATTCGTCTATCAATCAGCAGGTGTATTCTTTACGGGTTTTGATGGAGACACCGTGCTTCCCTCACCGACTCTTTTTTTATTTATTTATTATTTAACAAAACCGTAGAAGGCCCAACGTCGGCTGTGGTGCGAGGGAAACCCTAGTAATTGAGCTGGCTGGCGATTTAAGTCGGTCCGAGTCCGACATAACCACCCCGATGACTGACGGATGTGGTATTCGAGGGATTTTAGCACGAAAAAGAAACAAAACGGTACTTATTACTATATTTCTTTGCCTCTCTATGATATGCTCGCTAAACAGGAAGTACAATTTTCCAGGAGATGCTGGCAGCGGGAAGACAGCTCTGTGCCAGGAGCTGAGTGAGCCGGGCCAGGGGCCTCAGGCGAGGCAGCAACGCTCGCTCAACAGACGGCTACTGGCGAGACATTTCCTACAGGTACCATTTTGTTTAATTAGCCTCTGAAAGCATGTTATGCAGTTGCCATGCGAAGGTCTACAGAATAACTATAGAGAACTTCTGCCATGGATTTTACAGGAAAGATGGTAGTTGTTGCTTCACGAAATATAGTGAAGTTTGACAGTTTTGTAGTAGACTGAAAGCTGATGCCAACCGAACAGTGCCTCGAGCATGAAAACTATTTGTATTCTTAAGGTGAACGTATCGACAGAGTGGAGTATTGCGATTGGCAGACTTCACGCACACGCAGATTCACAGTAGGCAGGCGGCCAATCGCAACGCTCCGTTCTCTCAATACGTATACGAATATTTTTCGTGCTCAGGCACTCACTGAGCTGGGTAAAAGCTGAATGATGGTTATATGATTCTATTTTTGGTCAAAGCTCCAGTCCTACTCAAGCAGTTGCTGATCAAAATGACAGGTGTGATTGGCTTAGCCTCGACGATATTATTTTATAAGGCCTCATACCTACTTATCTTCTCCGCTGACGGCACAGAGTCCCTCTGTTCTTACAGGGTCGGTAGCACGAGTGTGACTCCCCTGGTGTTGCACTCGTCCATAGGCCACGGTACCCACTTTCCATCAGGTGGGCCGGGTACTTGAAAAGAACCATTCTATTAACAAAATCTGTCACATTCCAGAGTCACACAGAGACCAGCCTGCGTCCCGGTGAGTTCGTCCGCTCCCTCGCGATGCAGATCCTGAGCCACTCGTCGCGGAGGCCCCGGCCCGACAACTCGGACCTGTCGCCTCGGGACCCGGACACTCCACACAGTCACAGGTATAATATACATAGTTATAACAAAAATGTGGCATACCGAAAATGCCGATAGAAGTGACAGCATACATACATTCATTCACGCCTTTATCCCCGGAGGGTTAGGCAGAGGTGAATTAACACCCACATTTCACCGATTATTGTATTGGGTCCCACGTTATAGGGGCCTATTGCCGTATTCCGGGCACTATTGTTGAATCGAGCCACGTATCTGAGGCTGAGTCTGGGCTGTATATATCTGTCTGATGTTAAACAACCCCATTCCTTAGTCGCCTTTTACGACACCGCATGGGTGGAGAAGGGGTGGCCCAAATTCTACTCTGCCGGGAACCACGCAATATTATAGTACAGTCAGCGTCAGAGAAAACAAACCCCCTCATGCTTTCATATCATTAACAAGGGGGGTCCCTTTTCTCTGAAGCTTACTGTACAAGGGTGTAAAATTGGCAATTACCGCTGAAGCGTCCCCATGAGATAGCCGAGGACGGTAATTACCAATACACACGTGTATCATACGACGTTTTTCAACACACTTGCGAATAAAATAATACTAAAACAATAGTAAAAATTTATTCGTTTTCCTATATGCGCGCATCTAACAATGACGAACTAAAAAAAAACTAAGTAACTTCTGAATTGTATGGTCGTGAGTCGTGACGTCAGCGTCACTGTACGATGACGCGAGTTATATATATATTGCAGTTCACCTACATTTTTTTCTATGAAAATTGTCAACTCGCCTAAGGAAATGTTCAATAAAATGAATAGAGTATGACGTCCTTGGTGTATGATCACATCCATAGTCCGTAGTAACCGCTTCCCACCAGGTGGGGAAGCTAAAGAGTAGCATGTATATGGCACGATGGCTTCAAAGAATTTTTTTTTTATTTCAGGCGTAACTCTGAAGAAGAGCGTCTGATCAGTCGGTTTCGGGAGCTTGGAGACGACGGCGAGGAGAGCTCCAAGCCTTTGCTGGCCGATAGCGAAGGTACGTTACTTATACCATGTATGTATACCTCAGGACACGTATCTTGGACCTAAATCGCGAAAAAAACGAGGCCCTGACGTGTGTAGATCTATGCTAGGTGAATTTGAGCTCGTCCACCGCAGTAGCACCCCGTGCTATCCTCAAAAGACACACAAGAAACGTGTTCTGCGCGTAAAGAGCACGTTTTAGGTCGAAGATGTATGTGCTGAGCAATATGTATGTAACAATGTTATATCATGGATTATTATTATATTAATTATTTTTATATACTAGCTTTTGCCCGCGGCTCCGCCCGCGTGGATATCGTTTATCGCGACCAAACATAGCCTATGTCCTTTCTCAAGGTTTAATCTACCCCTATACCAAATTACCACAGGACCACATACGTACATCTCAGTTCCAAAAGGTCGCATCTCATTCTCATCGCGGCGGATTATAATGAAACGGAAATATCTTATGAAATTTTAGGATCTGCAACATATTTATCGACAGCAGCACTTTCATATTTACTCACATCCCTAGCGCTTGACCGAACGAAAGAGATAGTGTCAAATGTACGTGTGTAAGAAAGATACATGAATATGCTGCAAGCTTATCCATACTAATATTATAAATGCGAAAGTAACTCTGTCTGTCTGTCTGTCTGTTTGTTATGCTTTCACGCCTAAACCAGTGAACCGATTTCGATAAAATTTGGTATAGGGGTAGATTAGACCTTGAGAAAGGACATAGGCTATGTTTGGTCGCGATAACCGATTTCCACGCGGGCGGAGCCGCAGGCAACAGCTTGTATGTATATGACATGTATATGACAACTTATAGTAGCCATTTTACGCCGCGTTGAAATGACACTTGCTGTGTCTAGGTATAGAGTTTGTCTATAGTCTAAGCCTTTATCGCCTTTCGCAATCATGTTATGATAGACTGCATGGCGTTTCAAACAACTTGTAGGTCAATAGCATTCAAGCAATGGACATTAAATTATGTATGTATGAATTTTTATTAGCTGCCTCGTAAAATTGATGTAAATAATAAAATACTTGGACAAATGCCAATTGAGTTTATCGTACACATATTCACGACTGTTTATAGCGGACGGGTAAGCAGAGATGTGTTGTACACAGTCAATTTTAGATATTTTTCGAATCCATGTAATATGGCAGCACGAGTGTAATTCCTCTGGTGTTGCACTCGCCCATAGGCCTCGGTAACCACTTTCCGTCAGGTGGGCCGTGTGCTTTTCTGCGACCTAAGTGGTATTAAAAAGAGGAGTCAATTGTCATCAGGCACTTTCGTGGATTGTAATTCTCTCTTCCTCTTAGCGTTAATTCCCAGTCGCATCCGAAGCTTTCAGCTCGAAGCCTGGGGTCCGCTTTACCAGTCTTAACTGCGGATTTGGCTAGACCTCGATATTTTCCGTGAAGCGATTGTCATCTGACCTCCACAACCCAATGTTAACATTAGGCGATATCGAAGCTTTGCAGTTAGACCGTTGTTTTTGGATTTTTTAGGGCTCCAACTACCCGTAACGACTGCCATAGATGTTCTTATGGCAACCGGGACCGACGGCTTAATGTGCTCTCCGAGGCACGACCTGACCTATGCAAATACTCATATTTCATTCACAAAAATATTTGCACTGAGCGGGGATCGAACCCGCCGGATTGTAACTGTAAATGATGATAAATAAATATTCTAGGATATGGTACACAGCGCTAGATTAGCAGCTAGATACAAGTAAGCACATCTTAACAAGCTAGTTACGTTGTGCTTACTTTTTTTATAGGTTCTAGAATGTAGATAAACGTGTTTAGATACTTTTTAACTGTAAATACCCTCTATTTCCACCTGTTCTGTTGAGTAATACATACATATTATACAAAGAAGCATCTGGCCATTCCAAATATGCCGTTATTCTGTATGGATGTGTGCGAAACTTCGTACTTATATCAGGATTTTTATACAGAATATAAAACTTTTTCTTTCTTTCTTTCAAATAAACATATAGCATTAACATATTTGTACTGAGCGGCAATCGAACCCTCAAACTCTGAATTAGTAGTCCTAAAAACAGCCCTGAGTTTGAAACTATTTAGTAAAGTTAGTGACAATATCTCTTACAGACCAGCGTACTGACGACGAAGATGTCGCCTGCAACAACAACAATCGAACCCGCACCATCCACCGCATACACGAGCGAGACGACTACCAGGACATGCATGCGGATGCCCCACTCTCCAACGCTGATGATGCACAGGTAACACATTAATTTGTTTTATTGTCAAAATATTTTGAAATAAGCGGTAGGCAGAGGTGTATTGACACCCACATTTCGCCAACTATTATTTTCGGTTCCACGTAATAGGCGTGAGCCTATGGCCGCTAATCATGTTGTATGTTAACTGTCGGAAGGAGAACAGCCCTAACCCTTAGTCGCCTTCTACGACACCCACAGGAAGAGATGGTGTGGCTCTTTTCTTTTTCACCGAAATTGATCTCACAATCTCTCGATCACAAATCCGATGCCTTAACCATTAGACTATCGTCTTTTAGCAAATATCCGAGGTGATACTTTAAGACTAATGTCTCACCTTAGATATGTGTGCCTGGATCAGATATTATAAGCATAAGTGTCTAAACACACTATGCCGAAGTTACGCGACCGAAGTTCGGCGGCTGATTTTACGTTCCGACGTATTCGGCTGATATGACACACTATAAGTGCAAACGCGGCGGAAATTCAGTTCCGAAACTTTGTGTGTGTATTCAGTGTTGCGGGGCGCGGGTGGATCCCTGCTGCTCTCTGTCCCCGGATCTTCGTCGGCAAGCGAACCAAATTTCGGTCTGGTATAATGTGTTGCTCAGAGAATAAGTTGCCGCTGAATTTACCTATGACGCGACGTAATTTCGGCCTAGTGTGTCCTCAGTAATTCAAATAGCATTGCAGGCGTAATTGTGCTGAACTTCGGTCGTGTAACTTCGGCATAGTGTGTTTAGACACTTAGGATGCTTATAAACATGTTACTGGCATCGGCTATCGGTTGCCATCATTGTCAATTTGTCATTTGTCAAAAAAATCACAAAGTATTCTCGCCCTTATGTGTTTAAACATAAGGGCGCGAATGCGTTGCGATTGTTTTTTACCATATGTGGTGTTAGAACGTAAATTACGAACTATCATCATTTTCGTTGCTATGGAAACTTGTATGGTAGCTAGCCGATACCGGTCACCTGTTTCTTTTACCCTCAGCTTATAATAACATTAACTAAATTCTATATTATCACTTTTCAGCTGCCAGAAATCTTGCCAAGATCTACGAAACCGACCAATCCTTTTACTTCCGAAGACCAAAAAGACGATCTCCGCCTTTACGAGAACCACGAGAACCTATTCTTACGAAACATCTCGCAACGACAGTCCAAAGAACAACGTAACTCTCGCCTTCTGAGGCAGTCTTCTGAGCCGCTGAGCGAGAAGAAAGCTAGCGTGCTACAGAAGAGTCTGTCTACCGAACAGAAGAATGACAGTTCTGGAGAAGATAAGAAGATTGAGAACAGTCCGCCGAAGTCTAGGATTCCTGTGGCTAACTTCAGGTAAGTTATGAATATGAAATAAGAATTGTTCCTGGCCAGGTTCACTCACTGTTAAGTTGGTTAAGTTACCTAGGTGCGGTTGCCATGTGGATGGGTGGCCGCTCTTAGTGATATTTTATCTGAGCGCTTCCGTACTTCGGAGGTTACATGTCTTTTTTTTTTAATATAGGAGACGTCAATTTGACTTCGCCACGCCTAATGGTTATGGCATGATAAAAGTCGATCCCGTTGCAGTAGCGAGGGGTCTCTATAATCCGATTCCTGCCGGTTTCCCTCTGAATACATGGTAGAGATGTCTAAATTTGTTTTTTTTTTTCCACCAACTTCCATTTTGAAAATTTTCACCCTTCGCCAATGCCCGTCTGTCAATAGTCGTTACGTAAAAATGGAGGCCTATATGAGCGACCGTAACAACACTGTCAGAAGTTGGCAACTAACCATAATCCAGGCTGGTACGTCAGACGACAGTCACTCCTAATGTGAATAATATAATAGTCGGTCAATATTGCTACTAAACTCTAAATTCCTTCGCAGGTACCCCAACAAAAGCGATCTCCGTTCAGCCGACTCTTCTCCCCTCAAGAAGTCAGACCGCCCCGCCTCCCCGAAACCAGAAGATCCTGAAGAGCCGCCAGAATACCAGAACGTGGTCAAGGCTGCTGAGGAACCGGCGCCTTCGGAGAAAGATGTTCCTCCGCCGATACCAAGCTTACCCATCAGTCCTAGGACCCTGATAGCGAACGCTTACTATGATAAGTTGTTGGCTGAGCCGCAGATACAACAGGTACGTGGTACGGGTATGAGCCCTAAAAAATTCGGACTTTTTAGGAAAGACTATTGCGAATCTAAAAAGTCCGCTACAAAAGCGTAACCTATGAATTCCTATGAACCTATAAATATATACAGTCCAAACTCAACCTATACATGGTTCGAGTCAACAATAGTGCCCGGAAAACGGCAATAGGCTCACCCCCTATTACGTGGGACCTAATACAATGATTGGTGAAATGTGGGTGTTAATTCACCTCTGCCTAACCCTCCGGGGATAAAGGCGTGATTGTATGTATGTATGTATGTAAAAAGTTCGAACTTTTTAGGGAATATTATCGGAGTCTAAAAATACTACATTGAGTGATGTTGCTAAAAACGAGTATACAGTACAATTCCTAGGAGATTTTTTTTTATACCACTTAGGTCGCAGCAAGCACGGCCCACCTGATGGAAAGTGGTTACCGTGGCCTATGGACGAGTGCAACACCAGGGGCGTCACACTTACGCTGCCGACCCTGTAAGAACAGAGAGATTCTGTGCCGTCAGTGCAGAATATAAGGCCTTTGGCCTTCCCACTGACAGCACAAAACCTCTCCTCACTGGAGAGGTTTTGGGCGGTCAGTGGGAAGACCGTCTGACCTCTGCCCTAGAAAAAACCGCGTCTATAATAACCTCGTATTGTATTCCCGGTGGTGAGTAGGGTAGCCAGAGCTCACTGGAGAGGTTTTGTGCTGTCAGTTTAAAGACCAAAGGCTTGTCTTGTTATAACTTTTGCGCTGACGGCACAGAATCTTTCTGTTCTTACAGGGTCGACAGCACGAGTGTTACTCTCCTGGTGTTGCACTCGTCCATAGGCCACGGTAACCACTAAGGTGGGCCGTGTGCTTGTCTGCGCTAGCTCTAGCTCAACGTACGTGTATCTCTTGTCCCCAGGCTCTCCTCCCACAGAATCTGGAGAAGAATCCTGACGAGTGCTTCAAGAAAGCGTTGCTATTCCCTCTGCTGGAGATAGACCCTCCCAAACAATGCTTGTTTCTTCTCGTCGATGCTATTGATGAAGGAGTATTGGGTGGTAAGTTGTTATTTGTTACTATGTATGTCCATGACCGTGCGAAGTCCAGGAGGTAGGTCAGAAAGTGGAACCCGGGCTGCGAAGTGAAGTTCGGATGCGACTGGGGACTCAAAAGCTGACATAATAATGATAAATTGATATCCAGGACCCAAGAAGTCCTGGTTGACATTGTGGAGGAAAACATGCGTTTTTTGGAACCTGATGGAAAGTGGTTACCGTGGCCTATGGACGTATGCAACACCAGGGGCGTCACACTCGCGCTGCCGACCCTGAAGAAACCTTCTAATGCCCTTCTTGAAGAACCCCATATTGTAATCGCTTGGGAAAACCATCGCGGGGAGTTCATTTCACAGCTTGAGTGTGTTTAAATAGTCTCACTACCATGGACGCCCAAGATCGTGCGAAGTGGAGGAGGAAGAGCTGGAAGGCGGACCCTGAGCTCCGAGGTCATCTTGGCCACGGATGCAATCAAGAAAATGCGTCTCCATTAAGATAATGATGATCCAGGACACCAACAGTACAGAAAGAAAGAAAGATTTTTTTTTATTCTGTACAGATATGCACGCAAACCATACAAAAAAACATGAGCTTATCTACTAGAGTAGGTTCATAGTGTCGGACACAGCCATACAGAACAACGACCGCCTCTCAGCGTAATGCTGTCCGCGTTTTAGTGCCAGAAAGCGGACAGCGCTGGTTTTCAGAGGTATACCAACTTGGTACTTTTTGCTTGGTGTACCAGGTTCATAGAAACCTCAAAGAATTTTACGAAACAATCTTAAATAATGCCTACGAGAGACACAAACTCGTATTGTTTTTCTTTGACACTTTTTTCATTTTCCAACTCATACATTGTTATAACATCCATATATTGAGACTTTGAGACATAACTCTGTCTATTTCTATCAGGTGTCTGTGAAGACCGGGAGGGTACAGAAGGTTCCACCAGCGTGGCCGGCCTGCTGTCTCGCCATCAGCACTTATTTCCACAATGGTTGCTGCTCGTCTGTACCGCCAGGAGGCATTGTAGGAACCTCACGAGGATGTTCACGGGTAAGACGGTTATTATCATACTAGCTGTGGCCCGTGGCTCCGCCCGCGTGGGTGTCGGTTATCGCGACTAAACGTAGGCTATGTGTTATTCTGATGTATAAACTTTATGTAAATATTGTAGGTATTCTGTGTATTGTATATAGGTATTGTAAATGGTAAAAGTTATATTTGAGTGAAAATTTTGTTTATTATACAAATATTACAAGTTGAAATTATTTATTTAAATACGAAATTGCATCAAATTAACATACAATAGGCATATTAATTTATTCGTACTATTAAACACGTTCTTTTTTGTATCGAAACTTTTTAAGAACATAGAAACTTAACCTATAAAATTTAAAAATGAATGATTATGAGCAGGTTTGTTGTAAACAATATTTATCTTATATTATCTTATCTTTATTATTGTAAAGTTTCATTAAAATCCATTCAGTAGTTTTTACGTGAAAGAGTAACGATCATTCATCCAAACTTACAAACTTAGCTCCAACCATCCATAAAGAAAGCTAAAAGTCTCAATGCAAATATCCAATTCTGTTCTCTTCCAGGTTTTCGCAAAATAACTCTAGACGAGTTACAACGCGCCCACGTGTCTGCGGATGTCCAACGTTATGTGCTAGCCAGACTGGACACGGAACCTAGGCTTAGGTACGTATTTCTTCTTTTTTTACTACTCAGGTCGCAGACAAGCACACGTCCCACCTGTAAGAGGTTACTGTGGCCTATGGGCGAGTGCAATACCAGGGGAGTCACACTCGCGCTGCCGACCCTGTAAAAACAGAGAGATTCTGTGCCGTCAGCGCAAAATATAAGTAGGACTAGCCTTTGGTCTTCCCATTGGCAGCACAAAACCTCTCCAGTGAGCTCTGGCTACCCTATTCACCGTTAGAAACACAACACGAGGTTATTAAACCGCGGTCTTCTGTTGGGTACTTCGTCAGTGGAACTGCTCGATTGGGACGGATATACCGTCGTGTCCTACCTCTTATAAACTGAAACAATCCAATTTTAGTTCTAAGTAAAGCTACTAAAATTGGGATTTAACTATAACATACTATAAGTGATGGACAACCTCTGTGGCGTAGCGGTAGTGAACGCGGCCGCTACGCAGGAGGCACGGGTTCGATCCCCGCTCAGTGCAAATATTTGTGTTCATGAAATATGAGTATTTTGCATTGGTCTGGTCGTGCCTCGGAGAGCACGTTAAGCCGTCGGTCCCAGTTGCCATAAGAACATCTATGGCAGTCGTTACGGGTAGTTAGAGCCTTAAAAAGTCCAACAACAACTGTCTAGCTGCAATGCTTCGATATCGCCTAATGTCACTATAGGTTGTGAAGGTCAGATGGCAGTCGCTTCACGGAAAATATCGAGGTCCAGCCAAATCCGCAGTTAAGACTGGTAAAGCGGGCTCAGACTCCGAGGTGAAAGCTTCGGATGCGACTGGGAATTAACGCTAGGAGGCTAGGATGAAGAAGATACTATAAGTGATGTGTGTTTGTACAGAGCGCGAGTGTCGAGTGATTCGACGGCGGCTGCGGCTGCGGCGGCTGCCCTGGACCACTTGCGGATTAAGAGTGATGGTTGTCTGCTGTACTTGGAGAAGGTATTGCTTTTGAATGAAATTTTGAAGCATTTACTATGCTGATTGTTGCCCCAAAGACGGAAAGTATATAGGAATTTGGATCGGCTTCGTGCGGGCTTCGGTGGCTTAGCAGTCAGAGCATTCCCCCTGTAAGGTAAAGGTCGCGGGTTCGAATCCCGTCCGAAGTCATTTCTCTTTTCTCTTTGTAAATCGATTTGAAAAGGTATTGTTTGTTTACATATTATAAAAGGGTGTTAATTCACCTCTTCCTAACTCTGGGGATAAAGGCGTGAACGTGTGTATGTATTTTATGCAATAAGCTGTAGCTGAATGTCTAGAGAGGTAGCGTTTTGGGTGCTGAGCTTTTTATCAACTTTATAAAAACACCGCAACGGCATGGTACGTCTCAGTACGGGTTAACGTCAGGTTTCTAACTCGGGACCTCTCGATCGTATCATTGACCTTTACCACTAAGCCACTGAAATTCGCGACACGACTTAAAATGTCTCAAAAACCCTTCTAAAACAGTTTTTTTTTTAAATTTTAGGTGTTGGATGGCGTAGCAGATGGTTTCATCGCATTGCGCGAGATTCGCGAGATCCCGGGCACTCTAAATGGCTTATATCTATGGCTTGCCCAGCGCTTGTTCCATGGACGAAGATTCACTAAAGTAAGTTACTTATACAATAGATATAAATACATTATTACTAGCCTTCCGCCCGCGTGGATCTCTTATCTTCGGTTCCACTAAACCGATTGCAATCAAACAAACGTAAGATTTTAAGTCTGACCAATAGTTTTCTTAAGAGCCATTTCACGTTTTTGCACGAATTTCTAATATTTTGAGCTCCTAAATTACCCTAGTCTGTAATATCTAGAAGTTATTGAATATGCGCAAAAAATAGGCCAAGCTTTCGTGTTGACGTTTAATGTAACACATTTTCTAAAAAAAACTTATTTGATCTACAGTAATCAATTTCCCACAAGCATTTTATTGAAAAACGGGCGCAGAGTTGATTTCAAAGTCGAATTTCAATTAAAAATACTTATAAATTGAGCTTAAAAAAATACATAAAACATTGGATATATATTTTAATTGTCATTTAATGTAACAGATGATTGAATTGTATTATGATTATTTAGTTAAAAAATAAACCATTCGGCCAATTTTTCCGTTTAACATCGAAATTTGATCGTGATTTTTGGTTTAAATACACAGTAATTACAAAAATTAAATTATTCCAAAATAAACTACGTCTATTAGAGAACCGATTTCTGCAGTAATATAGGAAATTCTTGCATATACTTTGTCAAAATATTGATATAACTTCAATCTAAATAACAATAAATTACGATACACAAGTGGGCACCGTTTAGTACGGCGCGAGCGCCCATTGGAGATGGACCTGTGTCATTTTTTCCCGCGTCCCGATTATCGAGCGTTCGTAGAGAGAAAGCATTATTGTACTGCGACCAAATAGCTTTGATTCGCTTTGTATTTTTTTCACAAGGTAAAGTTTGGTTTATTATCAAGTATACTGTATGATTTTCATTGTTTGTAGAATAATAGTACATTATGGTACAGCGGCTCGGGTCTTAAGACAGCCGAGGACGGTAATCATCATGCTCACACGTGCCATACGACGTTTTACAACACACTTGCGAATAAAATAATACTACAAATACTAAATAAACAATACTACAAATTAATTCGTTTTCCTATGCGCGCGCATTTAACGATGGCGGTCGACCATATTTAAAAAAAATGAGGTTTGAACTTAACTTTTTTTTACTCTGTTTTTTTTTCTGTACTTAGAGAAAAAAAAAAGTTAAATTTGAGCGAAAATTTTGTTTATTACACAAGTATTACAAGTTGAAATTATTTATTTAAATACGAAAATGCATCAAATGACCATACAATAGGCGTATTAATTTATTCGTACTATTAAACACGTTATTTTTTGTATCAAAACTTTTTTAAGAACATAGACAATTATAGACACTTCCTATAAAATTTGAAAAAGAATCTATAACTCACTTTTGTGAATAATAGTAATGAAAAAGTCACAGTTTTATAATAGGTGTCATTCCGTGCTTAATTGCGGTAAAATAATAGAGCTGTTTTACATAAAATAAAACAGTTATTATGGCCGAAAGAAAGACGGTATTAGTTTGAAGAAGCTGTCTGTGATTTTTCCCTTTTTTAAGCGTTAACATTGTTAAAATCTTACCTCTAGTCCTCTTTCGACTATAGTTACCCGTTTAAATCACCGCTAGGGGCGCCACTGTTTCCAGTCGCACATCTTTATGTCAATCATAGATCATAGTGTCTTCTCGCCAGCAAGGACCTTGCTCTAATACCGTCTTTCTTTCGGTCATAATAACTGTTTTATTTTATGTAAAACAGCTCTATTATGACCTCCGAAAGACGGTATTAGTTTGAAGACCTGTTTGGTTTCTGCTGGTGATGGTAACTATAACAACGCTATGTGATAATATAGAAAACAGTATTATTCAGCATAATGAATTAAAATAATGCATTATTATAATTATTAATCATAACAGAATGTTTATACAAAACATGCAACCAAGATGTATATCATATTCATAACATCAAACATTAATTAAAATTTATTACCAAATTGAGACTTCCAATTTCCTCAACATAAAACCTATGCCATGGGCATTATTACAAGTCAACCTTTGAAGGCAACTGCGGATCTGAAGCTACCTTGAGCCGCATCAATACGTACTGCATAAAAATAGATCTTATCCATTCTCCTAGGAGTGTCGTGGTAGCTGCTCTAATTGAGATAAAACAACTAGTTACATCAGTAACATAGACCGCAAGGTTGAGTGTACTGAAGTACACAACTAGGCATTTTGGTGTTTGACAATTAGCACCGATTGCCTATGCTAGCTACAATCAGTTTTAGAATATTATAATGTATTCTGGCTTTAACTTAATTCTCTCTTCGACGTATATAATGCACAATGGGCGGCCTTATCGCTAACAGCAATTTCTTCCAGGCAACCTTTGGATGGATAGAAGCAAAAGAGATGATAGGGTAGCGTACAATTTTTCAATGAGATGAACAATGAAGCTGCGATACTGCGAAATTTATCTAATACGTGAAGTCATGTACTCACCTGTCTGAAGCTAGAGACAGAATAATGGCAACTCTTCTAGAAATGTCTAAAATAAACTGTTATATGGTACTGAAAATAGTCAGTTAGATATTATTTGGGTATCCCATCACTTCTCGTGGTATGGGTTACCATGGAATAGGGCTATTCCCCATCCGACAGTAGACATTAGTGATTAGTCATGACGCATGACAAAGCGTTTATCTGACTGCAATAGGTCTGGCCCCCGTCATGTGAACTCATAACTATCTGGCCAAATGTGGGTGTCAAATATTACACCTCTGCCCCAAGGAGGGGTTCACAGGCGTGAATTTATGTATCCCATTCAGGATAATTAATGGCCTGGGCTTTCCTTAGAAAATCTGTCTACATTTGTAGCACAGTACGGAAACACTGCAGATCCTATAGATCTGCAGGCCCTGCAGATGTTAATTATTAAATCAAATGAAATGTAAGCCCAAAATAAATTATGTTTAAAATGGGGATATGCAATATACATTCCTGCCGTATGACATAAAAGATTGCCATTGAATATGCAATATGTAACCCATAGTTGTATGGGTAGGTATCCCGTACACTTAGACTATACACAATCTATACAGACCCAGTAAATGGCCATTACCGTCACGACGTAAAAATAGCTACTACTTTGGAACAAGTTTGAGATATACTATAATCTCATAATTATGCAAATTTGACATGCAACTGATACTTTGTCAATACAGTGTATAGTTAAAGCATTGATCAAGAGTGGTTGTCCGCTAACTACAACTTGATAACTCCAGTTTTCCTCTTTTTCAATTCTTTATTTCTCACCCCCCCTCCCCCCTTTTTAAGAAGGATAGCAACTCCCTGCTGAGGGGTCTATTAGGATCTCCCGGAGATCATTTATCGGCAAGGGGTCGATTAGGGCTCTCAATCTGAGATCAATCAGCCCAAAGTACTGATCCCACTATGGTATAGAAGGGCCAGCCACTGAAGTATTAAAATAGGTGGGAGAAAACCTCCATCCCAACTGATTTATTAGGATCTTCCGCAGATCCTATATTTGTCAGTGGCCGTTAGGGCTGTCAATCTGAGATTAATCAGCCCAAAGTACTGATCCCACTATGGGGCTATATTTAGAATTATTAAAATGGGTGGGTGAAAAACCTCCATCCTAACTGATCTATTAGGATCTTCCGCAGATCCTTTATTAGTCAGGGCCGTCAGGGCTGTCGATCTGAGATCAATCAGCCTAAAGTTCTGATAGGTATGATGTAGTTCCAGTTTAACTGAAAGCCTTTCATGTGGTCACTGAACCACCTTTGAGTCCCGCGTCATGCACTGGGGAACGACGGGTGAGTCCCTTTGATGTGAAAGGGTTGATATTGCATATGTCCTGCTTTGATCGAGGCCATTGCGACTCCTAGCAGAAGTGCACATTCATGAACGAATTGAGACTTGAGACGAGGTCAAAGAATCCGTTTAACTTCTCAGGGAGATAACCGTCAGTATTATATTAAACTGCTCGGTTGATTGGTCAGCTCTAGAGGGGTTAAGGGGCAAGTGCGCCCATCATTTCAGTTGGTTGTCCGACTGAACCAGTAGTGCATTTTGTACATAAGTAATAATGCTGCATGCACTGCAAACAACTCCCTCACATTGGAATGCTGTTTTTTGTAGGCTCTAACTCCATTTGCTTGACAACATAAAGTTATTCAACTTCAGTCCCCAGCCCGCGTCCGCCGCGTTCTGTAGTGAGAAAGTGAGTCACATTTTGCCTGTGTATCACTTGTGCACTGTGGTTCCCATTCCTGAGTCGCCACTGCAATTTGCACCTCACTAGGGGATGCAGAGCCCATCTTTCTCATAATCTACCTTGTTTGAAGCAAGCAAAAATAAAATTGCATCCTGAGACAATGAAATTAATCATCCTAGTCATCAGGTTAACTTCAAAGTGTCTTGCAACTATAGTACAGTCAACGACAAAAGTAGATTAATTAGTAGTCTATGTAGTTACTTTGTTTTCTAAATATTATACAACTACTTATACATCAGCTTAATTGACACATTATTAAGCAATGTAATGCAGTATAAAAAAAAATGTTTTTATGGACTTTTGATGTTGACTGTATCGCTTGGAGGCAAGTCATAGTTCTGCAAATTTTTGGTAAATATACCAATTAAGTAGCTATTTTAGTTACTTTGTGGGCAAAGGCATCAAGTTGAAATCTGTATTTCAAGTGACTCTAGGTGAATTGATTGGAATTTACCTACCGATCCAACTTTAACAATGTGACTATATGTTATACTTTAGATATATTATGTTCACGGATAAAAACATTATTATAGCATCGTTAAGTGGGTATCAACCAAAGCCCCAAAACAAAAATTATGAAGGAATGGTTTAGCAAATGAACCAAGACTATGACTTGTTTCCAAAGGATTTCCGCAATCCAATTAGTCGCAGTTACAATGGTATAAGGTGAAGATGAGACTGAAAGAGTGGGCTCTTAGAGAGACAATTTCTTTTCCATATTTATTTATTTATTTATTTATTTATACTTTATTGTACACCATATAAAATACAAATATAAAAATTATGACTAAGGAATCAGTACAAGGGCGGCCTTATCGCTATAATATTAGGTGTTACTCGCAAGAGCCTCCTGTGAAATTACTTTATGCATAGATGAAGAAATGCCTGGTGCAAGTCTTGTCATCCAATCTACCTGTTGTAAGAACTGAATCCCAAATAATTGGAATTTCAACTGACATGTTAAGTTCAAACATGTTAATTTAGGCTTTTAAGTTTAAAAAGGGGGATAATGTCCTATCTGACCTTTTATTAAAGACGTTTATGAACAAGAAGGAGCTGTTCCTCAACATTCAATTTAATTATTTTTTAACTATTTATGTAGGTATGTGTAAATTAGTAGTTATAAAAAAAATTTAAATTCTTTGCATCCTAAGATGACATGCATTTATGCCTACTACTTTCTTACAATATAGACTTAATTACCCTGGGTGAATAAGCCAAAGTGAATTAAGTCTACGGACCCGATTAGTATCTTTATAGATATTCTTGTTTTAACGTATGAATATCACGCCAACTAGGACACCCTCAAGAATTCAACTTGGAATGAGACTTAGAATGTTATAATATTGCTATTTTGTAAGCCAGTTTTTAGAAGTTCCTGACCCTGCAATACAATGTATACAAGTACGCCATCGACCGTTCAGTGCTGGCAACAATCATACCTTTTATTAAGGTGATACATCATTTATAACTTATTTATTTTTATTGGGCCGGTAAATTCAAGTGACACTCATTATAATAGTCCATAAATCAAGTACCTCTCCAGGTTTCCAAGGAACGATCTTATTGTTTTCGTAACAAATATAATAATTTTATATTTTCCAATAAAAAAATTAAAGTACCTACATCAGTAACTAACGAATGTAAATGATTATTATTATAATTCTATCAGGTTGATTTTTGTAAAAACCTTAACATATTGCGGAATGAGTTCCGAGCGTGAGACCGAACTCTCAAACACATTTCGAAATGACTTGGTTAAACCGCTTATTTATTCGAGGATGGCGAGGCAAAGTCGTTCTAATCTTCCGAAGATGAGAACTATTTTTGGACTTATTAGTGCTTCGCTCTTTGCCCTCCCTCGAGAGCAACGATTCCTCAGCGGTATTCATTAATTAGTATGGTACAATCTACTTACCGAAGCTCACGGAAAGAAACTTCACTAAATAAGATACCTTGTACTTATTTATGTTGCACTGTACACATACATACGGTAAAAACAATGTAATTACTATTTAATTAGTTATTTAATAACTTTTTTCTTGACTTGAAAATTTTTTCACCTTTACGCGGTAAAATCACAAAACGCTATGATCTATGATTGACATAAAGATGTGCGACTGGAAACAGTGGCGCCCCTAGCGGTGATTTAAACGGGTAACTATAGTCGAAACAGGACTAGAGGTAAGATTTTAACAATGTTAACGCTTAAAAAAGGGAAAAATCACAGACAGCTTCTTCAAACTAATACCGTCTTTCGGAGGTCATAATATCACTGTTATGAGCAGGTGTGTCGTAAATATATATTTTTGTTTTATTAGTTTTAGCAATGGGGCGCAAGGATTGTGTATACCGTTGTGTTAAAAAAAGGAAACGTGATAATTCTGCAGCCTTGCCGGTCACACACGTTGCGGTATACTTGTACAAGTCTAGACTTGTACAAGTCCGCGTTTTTTCGATGTGCTCACAGACGCTCAAGTATACTTGTACAAGTGTCATTTTTGTCAAAGCGAGCGTCCAGGTACGTCCTGCTGCGATGGATGACGCATTGGCAGTACTTAGTTGGCAATAAGTATGCAGAAAATTATTAAAAAATAAAAGTATTTGTACTTTTCCACAATTATTTATTTATTTGAACCTTACCGGTTTCACCTTACGGCATTATCAAAGGTTTACAATGGTTTAAACTAAAACTACAATATATATATAAATAAAAAAGAGTATGCCAGCTTCAACTTTTTTCCCCAAAATTTGGGGAAAAAATTTATGAAATGTAAAAAAATTCCCCAAATTTTGGGGATAAAAGTTGAAGCTGGTATACTCTTTTTTAAAAGTACCCACACATAAAATATTGTAGTTTTTAGTTTGAAGCATTGTAAACCTTTGATAATGCCGTGGCGAAACCGGTAAGGTTCAAATAAATAAATAATTGTGGAAAAGTACAAGTGATTTATTCAATATGTGTAGCAAGTTCCACCAAGTGCCATCAATCTCCAGTATAAACAGTCAAAAAATAAAAAACCCGACTGCTACTGAAAAGATTGAAATAAGTCTAGTAGCAGGCGGTATCCATTTACCAATCATAAACCGAAAGAAAATTAATGGGTACCGCCTGCTATCAAACTTACATATTTCAATCTTTTCAGTAGCAGTCGGTTTTTTTTTTTTTTTAATCATTTGTCTTATTTTATACTTTTTCGTTATGATATAACTTTTTGTAATCTCCTTCTATTTTCCTGCATTAAGATACCCTACTCGATAAGATCGAGTAATTTTTTTTTATAACATTGGTTTTGGCGCCAGAAAACCGCCATTACCCTCCTTTCTTCGGTAGTCGGGTAAAAATTAAAAGTTAGATACATAACGAACTGTGTGGATTAAAGAATGGTTAAAAAAAAGTTAATACACCTCTGCCTACCCATTCGGGGATTTACAGGCGTGAGTATATATTATGTATGTTGGAATGTATAAAAAACGTGAGTATTCGCGCATCAATTTATTATATAAATTGAATGTTGCATTCAAAGATTGGAATGTACAGATTGACCATCAGGCGAGGCGAAGACAAATTGACGGAACCTATATACAAAAAAAAAACATACATACATCATACATACATAGGTACATCACACATACATACATCCTCTTTCCTCTTTACAAGACTTTGCCCTCTGCTTACCATCAGGCGAGGAAAATTCAAATTGACGGAACCTATATACAAAAAAAAACATACATCATACATGCATACATACTCTTTCCTCTTTCCAAGACTGCCTTCGGCTTACCATCAGGCGAGGCGATGTCAAATTGATGAGTCCTATATAAAAAAAAACAAATAGCTATAACAATTGCGTCTGGAGGTCTGGATAATGAATTTATTATGAAGAAAATCTCACTCATTTTGGCGGGAAATTGATCACAGAACATACGTACCTATAGGCGCGCGCCTAGTACGCTACTGAGACTTGAACGCAACGCTGGCAGCGGGCACACACGTTCATGTATACTTGTACAAGTCTAGACTTGCGCAAGTTTGGAATCGAAAGTTGGAACTTTTTTTGAGACTTGTACAAGTCTGAAACTTGCGCAGTTATCTTCCAACACACGTTCAAGTATACTTGTACAAGTCTAGACTTGCGCAAGTATACCGCAACGTGTGTGGCCGGCATTAGAGAAAGCAACAGAAGCGAGGTAAATACCTATTTAGGTATTTTTATTTACAATTTCTATGTTCTCAAAAAAGGTTCGATACAAAAAAGAACGTGTTTAATAGTACGAATAAATTAATATGCCTATTGTATGGTCATTTGATGCATTTTCGTATTTAAATAAATAATTTCAACTTGTAATACTTGTATAATAAACAAAATTATCTTTTTTTTCCTCTAAGTACGGAAAAAAAACAGTAAAAAAAAGTTAAAGTCAAACCCAATGATATTAAATATAAATAGATGTGTTATTGCTATTTCTACGTTGATTTGTAAGCATATGATATATCTATGTTATGAAATTATCATTGGTCAAACCTCATTCTTTTAAATATGGCCGATCGCCATTGTTAGATGCGCGCGCATAGGAAAACGAATTCATTTGTAGTATTATTTATTTAGTATTCGTAGTGTTATTTTATTCGCAAGTGTGTTGTAAAACGTCGTATGCCACGCGTGAGCATAATGATTACCGTCCTCGGCTCTCTTAAGACCCTCGCCTGACGGCTCGGGTCTCAATAGCGCCTCGGCGGTAATCACCAACTTTGCTCACTTGTACCATGATGTACTTACTATTATTGAATCGACAATAATATGTGATTGTTTTTATCTTAATTGTTATTACATATATATTATTTTACATACCTAACTTCTTGTTTTTCTATTTACCTGACTTGAAAATTTCGTTAGACCAAATAAAATATATAACTTTTTATAAATCTCATAATTATAAAATCACATTACGGCTCAAGAATGCTTCGTCCGTCTCGTCTCTCGCGTTACACTGTATATGTTACGTTCCGTGCGTAGCTACGCACACATAAACAATTATACAGTATTTTACCTAAACTCAAGCGCAATCATTTTGTGAAATGGCTCTTAATACCGCATCAAAATCTAATATACTTATCTAAACGTAAACAATCTTGATTTCTATTTAATAGGTTTTATTTAAAAACTCCGTTTATTATTATTTTTCTGTTTAGAAATTCATTTTGAAGATTAAAAACCAAAATAAAAACTCTAGTTAGTCAGTTAGTTAACCTACTTTATTAGTTTATTGTGTTTTTATAAAAAGTCGCTACAAAATTGTTTACGTTTGTAGCGACTTTGTTTGTTTACTTTTTCATATTAGTGTTTTTTTTCTGGTGTTCTTTTTTTTATGTATTTTTTGTTGTGTATTTGTTTTGTGATTAATTATTTAGTATGTTGTGTTGTCCTATCTTATTAATTTTGTATGTCCAGCCCCTCTACACAAGTGGCAATTCGTTGCTCGGCGTATGATGGAATAGAATGCCAAATGTATGGGATTTGACGTATATGACAGGCGTCAACGAATGTCAAAAACGTCAAATCCATATACATTTGTCATTCTATTCCATCATACGCCGAGCAACGTATTGCCACTTGTCTAGGGGAGCAGTACTGTTTTGGGGGTATCCATGTAAAGGTGGTGGATTAAATTGTGAAATAAATAAACTTTTAGTTAAGTACATAACCGAATGGAGTATAGCTTCATTACTACATGCTTACTGTTGTCCCTTAGGTCCGCTTGCTGCTCGACGTGTTGCTAGCAGCCCGTTGCGGGGTGACAGAGGAGATGCTGTACAAATGTCTGCTCACCAAGGAGTACAGCGTCACTAGAGAAGACTTCAACAGAAGACTTCATCTGCTTAGAAGGTAAGAGACCAGAATTTGTTCTTTTTTCTGCGCAGTCGGATAGACACCAGTGAGTGTAGTATGTGACGGTACATGGCGAAACCAAAATGTAAAAAATGTCGAAAATGTGCGGGTAGATGAAGAACCTACTACCTCACGGATTCGAAGACGGCGGGCGTGCACCGCTGAGTCAGTTAGCCTGTGACCACGGCCGGTATAACCTGGTCGAAACGTCAGCCAAATCAAAGGTATATACAGCCTAGACTTAGCCTCAGAGGCATGGCTCGAGTCCACAATAGTGCCCGGAATACGGCAATAGGCTCACCCCCTATTACGTGGGACCTAATAAAATGATTGGTGAAATGTGGGTGTTAATTCACCTCTGCCTAACCGATTGTATTGTATGCATGTATGATTTTCGGTCTCACGAAGTGATCCCATTGTCGTGAAGCGGGCACTTTGTCATGGGCTGCATGTTTACAATCTGACGTTTTGAAGTATTCCTAATTTGATTTAGGCCAAATGATGCGCCCCACCACCTCCCCTATGCACACAAGCAAATTTGACGACGATTGTGTTCGGATTTGTTGGTCAACTAGTCATAATGTGACAGAACGCGCGAGCGAGCGGACGTCTCGTTCTGTACAATATTATGTCAGCGCTAGTCCATACACAGAGCTCGAATTTACGTACATATTACGATAGTCACAAGGTTCGCATAGTTCACGAAGTAATCGATGTTTTTACACTATCTAATTGGATGGGGTGGCTTGATGGGGCGCGTTGCATTTTAGTTTAGTCAAGTTCTGCCAAGATTCCGTTCCTTACATACGTCCCCCTCCCCCAGAATCCTGGTGATGGAGCGCTCCACGGGCTACCTGGCGCTGTTCCACCACTCGTTCGCCAAGTGGCTGCTGGACGTGAAGCACTGCACGCGCCGCTACCTGTGCTGTCCGCTCGACGGACACGCCGCGCTCGCCATGTACTACACCCTGGACGCCAAGAGGTACAGTTTATATACCACGGGACATGATTTACCTGAAGTCTCCTGCAAATGTGCTCTATACGCGTGCTATACTATAATAAAACTTTCGCAAAAAAAAAAAAATGAGTGGGGCACTCTTATAACGGCCGTTCCCAATAACATATCTACAGATAAAGGTAAAGGTAGAGATAGTTCCTTTTTCAAATCCTATTGTTATTTTGCTACTATGAATTGCGTTACCATAGAGATTGATGACGTTTTTATCATTTCTAATGTCAAAACTGGCGATAGATAGGTTATTGGGAACGGCCGTAAATTAATATTTAGGTAAAAAAAGAAATTACGACCGATTCGCAGTACTATCAATATACGCAAGAGCGTTGACCACCATTAGATAAAGCTCGCGTTTGGCAGTTAGATCAAGGGCCTGATGCACAAGACGGTAGTCTGCTTTGGAGTGAAAAAATAAAAGAATAGTAGATTACACAACAAGTGAAAAAAAGGTGAATTCTTTTCGAGGCACCAAGTTGTATCCCGAGAGGAGTGAAGGTTTCTCCGGTAGAATCCCGAGCGTAGCGAGGGGTTCTAGAGAGAAACCTGAGTGGATCGAGGGATACAAGAGCCGAGATGAATTCTTTTTTCACGTGTTAGGTATTCAACTTTTCACCATTGACTACGAGAAAACGATTACTCTGTGATTATGAATTACATTTTGTTATGGATAGTACACAAAAGAAGCAGCAAATTATCAGTAATAGCTACCGCTTTAGCGCGAAAAGACTCAGGAGTCTTTTCGCGTTCGAGAATATGAGTTTCATTTTCATCACTAGATGAAGTCATTTTATGATTATGAGACAAACATAAACTTTTACAAGTAAAATTACACAGAAAATGGCGGCATTTTTTTTTCTTAATTTAAACTGAGCCACATTCCATCCAGCCAGTGATTACATTTAGGTGGCTTTTAGTACGTTTTTATAGTGAGAGTGTGCAACCTCTTTGTATGTTTCACTAGAATCCGTACATTCGCGCATGTTCCAAATTCAAATTTTTTTATTCACTCGGTGAAACAAAGAGCGTTTTATTCACTGTTTTTGATGAATCACGGGCCCTTTTTCGAGTGTCAATGGTGAAAATAATATTACTTGTTGCAGGCTGTCGGCGCTAGAGATTCACAACTACGTTTTCCACATGACGAGTTTAGAACAACATCTATCTGCACAGAAGAAAACTAAGAACGGGTATGTGTTCCTTTTTTATTTACCAAATTACAAAATACAGATATAGCTTTGATTTAGAAAGGAAAAAGAATCGACCTCGGGCGGGCTCGAACCCGCAATCTTTTCCTTACAGGAGGAATGCTCTGACCGCTAAGCCATCGAAGCCCGCACGAAACCGATCCAAATTCCTCTATACTACCGTCTTTGGGGCGACGGTGGAGCCATCTACCGATACTCATACGAGCTATCGGAACCCTCCCCTGTAAGGGAAAGATCGTGGGTTCGAGTCCCGCCCGAAGTCGATTCTTTTTCCTTTATAAATCGTTGTATAATGTATGTTTGTATGAGGCCCCCCAAGGCCTTATGAAGCCAAGTCAGCCTAGCTGATTGAACCCTAATAAGTTAAAACGAAAGGAGGAATCCGCGTAGAGTTATTCCAAGCATGGTATTATTCCACAGTGAACAAGCCGACGAATTGGATCTCCACTCTATCATATTACTGTGGGTGCTAGACTCAGGGTGTGACGTGGAATCGGCTCTCAGGAGGGAGAGTGACTCGCACACACCAACACACCTACTACTGCAGGTATGTATACGCAGATATCACTCTAATAAGAATTAAAGATACGATACTTTTGCTTCTTGCTCAGTGCAAATGTTAAGCTTGCATTGGTCTATACCCCATTCGGTTAGGTACTTAACTAAACGTAGACAATCTTGATGGTGTCTTTTTAATAATGTTTTATTTAAAAACTCAGTTTATTAATATTTTTTGTTACTCATTTTAAAGACTGAAAACTGAAAGTGAAAGACTAGTTCGCTTCGGCCGTCTAGGAAACCGGACTTTAGCCTAGTTTATTTGTGAAATTCTCTACAAGATTATTTAACTTTACTTAAGTACTTAACGGAATGGAGTATAGGTATTTCTATGTTTAATATGTATGTATGTATACCTTTACGAAAACCTGTATCTAAGTATGTTGATCTGCATTCTAGAATCCATAACACAAGCTGGCTAAGCTATGCATATGGTCGTATAGTTAACAGCATGTATCAACAGCATGTATCTTGACTCCAATGACGTCACAATATCTCTATACGCGCAGTACGCGCTTTTTTTGTGTCTTTTGAGGATAGCACGGGGTGCTACTGCGGCAGAGTAGCGTAAATCCACCAATCATCCATATCCATACTCCATACTAATATTATAAATGCGAAAGTAACTCTGTCTGTTTGCTGTTACGCTTTCACGCCCAAACCACTGAACCGATTTTGATGAAATTTGGTACAGAGATAGATTAGACCTTAGGAAAGAACATAGGCTATGTTTGGTTGCGATAACCGACATCAACGCGGGCGGAGCCGCAGGCAAAGGCTAGTAGATTATATCAAACCAATCGGCGACGGCCTCTTTGGCGTAGCGCTAGAACGTTCGACTGCTACGCAGAGAGCGCGGGTTCGATTCCCGCATGAATGCATGAATATATAATATATATTTGCACTGGTTTGGGTGTTCCTATGTATAAAATGGATGTATTTAAAAAAAGTATCAAAATATGTTTATCTGCAGTCTAGATTCTATGACACAAGCTTGTTAAGCTTTGCGTTGCGTAGAATGTTGTAGAATATTGATTTATTTATTTAATCCGCGTACCACGGCCTTATTCCTCTAGTGTCTTGGGGGTAGATATATGCCGGGAACGATATAAGGTGCAAGATAGCGCTGTGTAGAATCAATCAACAGACATCTTCGATAGAAGAAGAATCAATTAACATATCGCAGTCCACTGCTGGACATAGGCGTCTCCCAATGTTGGGAGGCTTTAGTCTATTGTTTCCACACTGGCCAGACCGATAGGGTTTTATTTCCAGTTTTCCTTCTCTCGCAATGTTATATTGTCTGCGTATTTTTACGACACCCTTCTGATGAGATGGGGTGGTGATACTTGTATTCTTTGCCCGTCACCACACGGATAGAATATCGTACAATATTTGTTTATATATTTATTGTCTGTATAAGATATTATTATTTACTCGTATGTATTATGTTACAGCATTTGTCGTTGTTACAGCAACAAGATACGAAGACTGAAGACAAAGATGGAGATCCGGACTCCGATGGCAAGGATTCTGTGTCAGGTGAGCCACTTTCAATAATTTAAAAATTTTGAGGCAATTTTTTGGTGTAGGTTGGATACAACGTTATTTTCGTCCCAATTCGTGCAGTCCGAATGGGGAAGTACCTCCACCTTACAGAATACCGCGGCTAAATAACCTCGTGTTGTGTTCTCGGCGGTGAGTAGGGTAGCCAGAGCTCACTGGAGGGGTTTCGTGCTGTCAGTGGGAAGACCAAAGGCTTGTCCTGCTTGTCTTCTGCGCTGACGGCACAGAAGCTCTCTGTTCTTACAGGGTCGGCAGCACGAGTGTGACTCTCCTGGTGTTGTACTCGTCCATAGGCCACAGTAACAGTAAGCACACTTTCCAGCAAGTGAGCCGTGTGCTTCTCTGCGACCTAAGTGGTATAATAAAAAACCTAATGAATTAGCCTATATCAGTCCACTGCTGGACATATGCTTCTCCCAATATGCGTCATTTCTGCCGACCCTCCGCCTTCAGCATCCAGTCTGTCCCAGCCACCTTTTCAGGTCTTCAGTCCATTTGGCTAGGGGGAGTCCACTTTACCTACAAATTAACATTTTGGTAACAGGTGTGGCTGCTTGACACTCCAGCAGTGGTGGCTCTCGCCCCCTCCCTTTTCGGGGCAAGATGGGGACACCGTCGTCCCCACACCCGAGGGTACCCTTTAAAAGCCGTGAAAGTCCAGGGTTAGACGGGGTGGGAAATAACTTTATTGGGCCACATTACACCCCGGTAATTAAGATCTGAGATACAATACAACCCTAAGTTTTCAGTTTTACCACAAACCCCCATTTTTTGATAGCGGCAAAACTACATTTATAAAATAAAAATAAAATAAAAATCATTTATTTTGGACAACAAACAAAGTCTTTAATCTTGATAGTAACAATATACTTAAAAATATGTTAGTAAACATTGGTACTGTGTCTTTTTAATTAATTAATAATGAATTTACCGAATCCGCTAGTAAAATATAAAAATGTCTGTCCTAAGTAATTACAAGGTTATCCATTATTTACTAGACATCCTGTAACACATAAAATGTGGTTGGCAACCAAGGGCTTTATACCTGTACCGATATCTATATGGACCTTAACCCCATACAATTATATAGGTTACAATTCTGCAATACGTGTTTCCCTATACCCCCGTTATCGACGTTTTTATATGTAATTCTATCAAGCCACAATGTTTGAGGAAACTATAAGTATTAATTTATTATAATATTAATGTTTATATAAGGATGTAATGTTCTACGCAGTGTACAGAGACCTTTATAGGCATTTTTGTGATATCTAGGGCAAATGTGAAGTCGTTAACCTTAGAACCTTTCATATACATACATATACTTAGGCCTGTAAATCCCCAAGGATTAGGCAGAGGTGTACTGTCATCACCCACATTTCACCAACTATTATTTTCGGTCCCACATACCGAATAGGGGGCGAGCCTATTGCCGTCCAGCGGGCACTAATTTATAGATTGTATGTTTACTGTCGGATGGAGAACAGCCAAATCCCTTACGGCTGTTCCCAATAACCTATCTATCGCCAGTTTTGACATTAGAAAGGATAAAAACGTCATCAATCTCTATGGTAACGCAATTCATAGTAGCAAAATAACAATAGAATTTGACAAAAGAACTATCTCTACTTTTACCTGTAGATATGTTATTGGGAACGGCCGTTAGTCGCCTTCTACGACACCCACGGGAAGAGATGGGGTGGCCCTATTCTGCTCCACCGGGAACCAACACGGCAAATACCTTTATAGGCACTTTTGTGATATCTAGGGCAGTCGATATGTGAACTCGTTAACCTTAGAAGCCTTTCATCATTCAGTATACAACTTCCTAGACTACAATACGGGTTCTTCAAAAACGGCATTAGAAGGTTCCTTCAAGGTCGGCAGCACGAGTGTGACCCCGTCACCTAAGCTCGATATGGCGCCACTCCCCGAGGGTGACCATCTTACCCGAAGAGGGCCAGCTCGAAAAAGTTGACCCTGGGACGGCTGTGCGAGAGATATGTCTCGGACAATCTGAACTCCGGCAACTTAGGAACCACAGACGGGTGTGCTTTTTAGTTGGTTAAAGTCCTACATAACCGCCCCTGCTGGCTTTGACGATTTATAGACACTCTCGTGATTGGCCATCTTAGGAGAGGGGAAGAGGAAGGCAATCTTGAAAATGTCTCTTTTTTTAATACTACTTAGGTCGCAGACAAGCACACGGCCCTCCTGATGGTAAGTGGTTACCGTGGCCTATGGGCGAGTGCAACACCAGGGGAGTCACACTCGTGCTGCCGACCCTGTAAGAACAGAGAGATTCTGTGCCGTCAGCGCAAAAGATAAGTAGGACAAAAGCTTTTGTTTTCCCACTGACAGCACAAAATCTCTCCAGTGAGCTCTGGCTACCCTACTCGCCGTCGGAAACACAACACGAGGTTATTAAGCCACGGTGTTCTGTAGGGCGGAGGTACTTCCCCAGTCAAACTGCGCGATTGGAACGGATATACCGCCGTGTCCTTCCTCCTTTAAAGAGGGTTACCAGACCCCAACAATATTACAATGGTGGCACTCAGCTTGAGGGCCTCATCAGATGCTTTTTCACGTCCCGCTTAAAGGACCCGGGACTGCAGTAGGGTAAATCATTCCCTTTTAAGTGCGACAGAGAAGAGAGTCATCGAACCGCTTGGTTCTTGATGGAATATTCTGCACCGTATGAGGGTGACATCTAAGTCCTGCACGTGTTGTCCTGTGTAAGAAAGGAGAGGTTCAATGTTCTCGTATGTATGTATGTCATTGACTGCAGGAACCTATGTTTGCGGTAGCCGTGCGTCAATTTTGAGAAGTCAGGTTCCCTATTACAATGAAAATTAGTTACTAATATTTTTAGTTCGCATTCACTTACCGCATTTTCTTGTGGTTTGACACATCATTTTCTTTACGCAAGTGCTTAAAATGCAATGACGATTTCTTTGAATTTGATCAATATAATCACGCTTTATTCCCTCTGGGGTAGGTACTCAGACATAACCACTTTACAATGGGTTGTATTGAACGCGGCCACAAATTAATCCGAAAAGCAGGTAGTAAAAATAATAGGTTGGCAGTTATAGTGAAGAATCATTTTATTCAATTTATGGGTGTCAAAATTACTGAATGTGGCGTACAAAAATACTAAGTGAGCCACTATTTATGGATGGTTATAAAAAAATAACCACGAAGGCTGAAGCGGAAGCTCCGCTCCGGTCCGCTCCCACGTTAGCCTTCTAACCTAACCTATCCAAGTTGGGGCGCGCTATACTCGAATCCTCATAACTTCACAATTTAGCAACACACGGGTCACTCAGTATTTTAGTCGCGCACTCAGTATTTAAAGTAACTCATTATCAGTCGTCCATTTATTATTTTTGTCGCACGGTTTATTATATCCCCTTTACAATTACATAATACCTAGTACTAGCCTATGCCTGCGGCTCTGTCCGCTTGTATGACGGTTATCGCGACTTTGATCATATCAAACATTAGATTTTTAGTCTGATCAAGGCTTTTTAGGCGGATCTAACAAAAAAAGTGGTTTTTGCATAAATTACTGAACAGATGATGTGCCTTGCTAAGTCTTGGTTAGAATAAAAATACGTGACTTTCATCGAATCGGAAGATATGATCGAAAGTCGCCATAACACATCCACGCGGGCAGAGCCGCGGGCATCAGCTAGTTGAACATAGAAATCGTAATGAAATCGTAAAGTGGCAATAGCGATAACGGCGCGTGTAATTGATCTGCGGCATTATTCTGAGTGACATCGAGTTTCAAACGCAGTCGTAACGTGTGAAGACGGTGGATTATAATAAAAGTGGATTACATTTAAGAGAGAACTGTCGTAAAACTAGACCAACCTAATTGTGTCGGTTTTTACGAACGTGCGCAGATACAGAACGGTTTGTCACTCAGAATAGGAGCCGGCCTCATTAATATGAGATAAGTTTTTTTTTAAATAGTACACTTTACAATCATATAATAGTATAGATGTAGAAATAGTAAAATGCAATCCTAAAGCAAGATAGCTACAAGATAAGACACAATATATGTAGCTATCAGCGTTACAAACGCGTTATCGGCGCGTGTAACTGACCTAACTGTTTTCATGTTAAACAATACATTTAAGTGGAATTCTACTATCGCATCCTGTGGACTAGTATACTAGCTATGTATTGTGGGTTTGTTTGGTCTTTTTTCTTCTTCTTCTACATCCTAGCGTTAATTCCCAGTCGCATCCGAAGCTTTTCATCTCGGAGTCTAGGGTCCGCTTTACCAGTCTTAACTACGGATTTGGCTAGACCTCGATATTTTCCGTGAAGCGATTACCATCTGACCTCCACAACCCAATGGTAACATTAGGCGATATCGAAGCTTTGCAGCTAGACCGTTGTTTTTGGACTTTTTAGGGCTCCAACTACCCGTAACGACTGCCATAGATGTTCTTATGGCAATCGTCTGGGGTCTTCAGATTGCCGGAGTGTAAGATTGTCTAAACTAAAGCATATCCGTCGCACGTCGCACCCCAGCCGACCTGCGGCCTCCTTCTAGCTAGGGTGGCAGGCGGCTCCACCCGAGACCGCCAGGCCAAATTCACCTTTATTTTTATATAACTTGGTGGCAGACAAGCACGCGGCCCACCTGATCGAAAGTGGGCATCACCTTCCCTTCCCTATCCGTCAGCCCCAAATATAGTATTGGTTTTCACCACCGAGAATCCTGCGGGTAAATGCTAGTCACATTCTATATACGATTGAAATGAATAACCGCCATTGACGCAAACGGACAAACATTAATATTTATTGATTGTTAACAATTGTTCATTACAATTTGTAATAATTAATTTATTAGGAAAAAATATGAGTATATGTTTCAGTATATTTCCTGTTGTCGTGTCGGGCATACGTTTGTGAAATTTTACTGTGTTTTTATAACTATTTGAGAATGTAACTTTTGAGATATATAGTTTTTTTGACCATTTTTCGGTCTTGTACAAAACAATTTTGGATATTTTTAGTGTATTTTCTTTTTAAAAATCTGTGGAGTTCTAGAAGGATTATCTTTAAACTATGTTTTAAAAAGAATATATATGTTGTGTATTAGACTTAAAAAAACTCAATTTTGTTTCGACATTTTAATGATATTGTCGTTATAATATAATACAAAATGTTAAATAATTATTGTGTAAATGTAGATAAGAAGGAATGGGTGTACAGTTCGTTCTACCATTACAATTATGTCAAGGGTGAGTTGTAGCCTATTTATAGTTCTTTTTGGACTCGTCCTACTAAAGTTAGCGTTGTTGCTTAGGCGTTTTTGGGTGATTGGTGACACACAGTCTAGAGTCTAGCGTAACACCAGTGGCGAAAATTTAGAAGCCCCTAGAAAGAAGCCTTACCTGTTACTGACGGTGTGTGAGCGACCATAGCTATTTTGTATGAAATTCTCTTAAAGAATTCTTTGCAGAGCAAGCCGGCAGGAATCGGGTTATGGGGACTCTTCGCCACTTAACACTTAACAATTAACATTATAACGGTAACAATTAACAATACAGAATGCTGTACCATATGCAGCACGCATCTTACTGTATAATAAACACAGCTTAGCTGATCCCCTTTCCACCAGTTCTAAGCTATGCTGAACCAATGAATATGATTGGTGGATATCAAACGCATTCATAGCAATGTGGCATAGCATATCTCTGGTGGAAACGCAGCTTAAACCTCTCGAGCAACCCCGTCGGCATATTAAAAGTATATTAAAAGAATTACATACATACATATTAAGCATTAGGTGAATTAACACACACATTTCCATGCATCTAAGGCTGAGTCTGGGTTGTATATATCTGTCTGATGTTAAACAGCCCTATCCCTTAGTCGCCTTGTACTACACCGCATGGGAAGAGATGGGGTGCCTCAAATTCTACTCTGCCGGGAACACGCGGCTTTAATAATGCATTTCTTGATGATGATTCTTTGTCGACAGTAGACCCTACTCCGCTGGAAGCCATAATGCCGGAGCTGATAGCTGGAGAAGCGGCAACAAGATGGCCGCGTGATCGTCGCGTTCTAAGAGCTCTGTTAGAACTCAGTAGAACTGATTCTGTACCTACTGAAGCTACTAGCGAACATATATTGGTAAGTGTTAGCTAAGATAGTTTATAGGCCCCCTAGACAAGTGGCAATTCGTTACATTCATCATTCTATTCTAAAATTTGCCGGCCATCGAATTGCCGCTAAGGGGCTGAGGGATATACAAAGCCTATACTTGCAAGTCGGTGCACCTGCCAAACAAAGTACGAATTCCTGGCTGACATAGGCTTTCCTCTCGGGGTTGGAAGTCAGATGGTCGTCGTAATATAATAGAATAACAATCAAAAATAATAAACGTAACTCGTGCTCCAAAGTGCATATTTTGGATGCAATTAGAGTGTGTGTGACGTATTGATTCTTATGGAAGTCTAACCTCTCAACGTCTGAGGAAAACCTGCACTAGAGCCTTGTCTGTCAGTCAGCAGGTGTACCTATTTGCAGGTGGGATTGACGACCAAGACAAGGTCTCGTACATACTGAAATTGAGGTTGCACTTTGCATTTTGATAAAAAAAAAAGTTTGATGTTATTTTTTTACACAATATTCTCGGTCCGCAGCTATCATCAGAGCAGCCTCTAGAGACCGAAGATAACCAGGAAACGGCTGAGGAGCAAGAAGACACTGTACCCTTAGACCCTAGTACAGTTTACGAGTTAGCTGCCAAAGGCGATGACGAGACCCTGACTGTTATGTTAAAGGTAAGTTTTATTTATTTTATAGTCATTTTGATTGGTTGTCAAAGAAATAGTATACTCTATCTGTTCCCGCTCTCAGTTGACCCTCCCAGGCAGATAAATAATACGTGTCTGCCCCATAAAGTCTGCACTAGAACCCTCATCGACATAGCTTTAGTCGATTAATAGATATCCAATAAAAAACAAAAGGTCAAGGTCACTGAGGTCAAGGTCACCAAGGTCAAGGTCATTGAGATCAAAGTGGTGACTATAGTCGGCGAGGAATTCAAGCAGATACATCGTTCTACTTGCTACAATCCTGGCATACACCTTCTGCTTTGTCATAGCTATATGCACTGTTCGACAGAGTCGGCAGCGCGAGTGTGACGCTCTTGGTGTTGCACACGTCCATAGGCCATGGTAACCACTTTCTTTCGGGTGGGCCGTATGCATGTCTGCCATCTAAGTGGCATAAAAAAGATAGCTTTGGGCGAGACTCGGTGGCTCAATTATCAGAGCATTCCCCCTCTTAGAGTATCCATCAATGTATACTCTAAGATTCCCCCTATAAGGGAAATATCGCAGGTTTGAGTCCCGCCTGAGCTGTATTTGCTTTTTTCTATCTTTATCGATAAAAAAACTGTACTATAAAGTCTGTTACGTGTATGCAGCGCTACCCGGACCTAGTGGAGGCTGCCGACGCGTCAGGAGGTACTGCCCTCCACGCGGCGGCTAGAGGAGGCCGCGCCCTCTGTACGGCCGCGTTGCTGCGGGCCGGGGCTCGTCCCGACGCCGCCGATGCTGATGGGTGGAGTCCGCTGCGGGCTGCCGCCTGGGCCGGACATACTGAGGTACTGGATTTACACTAGATATACCTCGGGACATGTCATCTCATAACATCTCGGGCAATGGCGCCCCCGCCGCCAGATCCAGGTAGAAGGGGTAGGTCCAAGAAGTCTTGACGTCGTGGAGGGTGACATGCGTGCTCTCCCACTACCATGGACGCCCAACATCGTGCGAGGTGGAGGAGGAATAACCGGAAAGCAGACCCTGAGCTTCGAGAGGTCATCTTGGCCACGGATGCAATCATGAAAATGCGTCTCCATGAAGATGATGATGATCTTCGCACGATCTTGGGCGTCCATGGTAGTGAGACGATTTGCACGCATGTCACCCTCCACGACGTCAAGCCAGGATTTCTTATTTACTAAAAAATCGTACCACGGTATACAAATATTTTTATATAATGAATAATAATAAAAAAATAATGAATAATGAAACATATTTTCTTGCAGGTCGTTGAAGTGCTTCTAGAATTTGGCTGCGACGTGGACTGCGTGGATTCTGACAACAGGACAGCTTTAAGGTATAATATAATAATCGGTTTGAGCTAAAATATGAAATAAAGATAATAAGTACAGTCGATAAAGGAGATACGGTTGCACCTTTACATATAAAGTTGTATGTCGATGGGTCCTATGGGTTGTATGTATATGGGCCAAACTAACAATTTGGCAATTCTGACTTTTTTTGAGGTAAACGTAAAATCCTATCGATATAATTAATCATGCGAGCTATAGGTATATAAAATAACATTTCTACATGGAAACACGATTTTTTTTTTCTTATAAAGAATACTAGCTGACCTGGCGAACTACGTACCGCTATATTTTCTGATCCCGTTCCCGCTGCATATCTCTAAATTTATCAGTGTTTCTCTACAATATTATGCATGTATTATACATATAAACCTTCCTCTTGAATCACTCTATCTATTAAAAAAACCGCTTCAAAATCCATTGCAGTTTTGAAGATTTAAGCATACATAGGGACGGACAGACAGCGACAGCAACTTTGTTTTATATTATGTAGTGATAATGATTAGCAACCGCAATTACTAATATTCCCGCTAACCCCTCCAGCTAAGCTAAATCACGGGGGTTCACGTCGGTAGTGTAATGCCCAGGATTCGAACCCAGGACCTCTCGATCGTAAGGCCGGCTCCTTAACAACTAAGAATATTGAAATATATCGCATATGTGACACGAATTTAAACAAACAAAGACCAAGGAGTAGTTTAGTTTTTCTTTTAATATGGATTTTTAAAACGCTTTCATATAAATAAGAATAGTTCTCTTAGCAAACAAGGAAAATTTCGTAAACATCTATTTTATCGATAAAAAATTATAACAAATTGCAACTTTGCAATTCTTTCCTGTAGAGATGCATTTTAATTCATATACGTAGGACCTATTGTTTGTAAAGGTGCAACCGTATCGCCTTTATCGATTGTACATAAATATCTGATGAGGCTGACAGCCTCCGTGGCGTAGCGGTAGTGAACGCGGCCGCTACGCAGGAGGCGCGGGTTCGATCCCCGCTCAGTGCAAATATTTGTGTGAATGAAATATGAGTATTTGCATTGGTCTGGTCGTGCCTCGGAGAGCACGTTAAGCCGTCGGTCCCGGTTGCCATGAGAACATCTATGGCAGTCGTTACGGGTAGTTGGAGCCCTCAAAAATCCAAAAACAACGGTCTAACTGCTAAACTTCGATATCGCCTAATGTTAACATTGGGTTGTGGAGGTCAGATGACAATCGCTTCACGGAAAATATCGAGGTCTAGTCAAATCCGTGGTTAAGACTGGTAAAAGCGGACCCCAGACTCCGAGCTGAAAGCTTCGGATGCGACTGGGAATTAACGCTAAGAGGAAGAAGAAGATCTGATTTTACACATGAATTAGGCTAATTGATTGATTTACACCAAAAGCATAAGAGGCTCTCCATTAATCACGTGATGTTTTTTTTAGCAACTTTTTAACCCTCCCTCCCCCATGGTGATACGTGGTGAGGTTTTAGACTACCCTCCCCCCCCACAGCCAAAATCACGTGTATTGTTTATTTATTGTTTAAAGCTAGAAAATGAAGCACCGTGACAAAAAATCGCACTTTATGAGAAGAAATAAATATACGTGATATCTATATACCCCTCGATTTTTCCCCGGATCCTTCCCCCTGTTGAGCCTCACGTATTTAATGGACAGCCCCTAACATACTGCGGGTCTAAAACAATTTAATATACTAGACAAAATATTTTCATAGCTTTTTACCTTCCAACAGAGCGGCAGCATGGTCAGGACACGAATCGGTCGTATCCCGTCTCCTGGCGGCTGGAGCCGACCCTGATAAGGCCGATGCCGAGGGTCGAACCCCACTCATAGCGGCAGCTTACATGGGACACGCAGAGATTGTCAGAGCGTTACTGGACGCGGGGGCTAAGATTGACCATGCGGATGAAGATGGTATGTTTATTTTTGATATTTTGTCGGGCAATTTTCATATAAATTAAGTGAACAGAAATTGTGGAAATCGCGCCATCGTCATCTGATATTACGAGCATACAACAACAAAGTTTTTAAATTCTGTACAGTCAGTAGTATCTATTTGGCAAATTGTGACAATTCACATTGTGACACATCTTTGAAGTGATATAATAAGTGTGTTTTAATCGCGTTAAGCACTTTTTTTTTAAGTAAAGGCTGTTTTGACTTCTATCGACATTCCTTAAAAACTGCACTGCATGTTTTTTTACGTAAAATTACAGTTACATAATGTTGGTAGACTAAACAAAAAAAACTCGCTTTTACATTCATACTATTTTTCATTTTATTTATTTAATTATGAAGACATATACAAATTATTATTCACTCACTGTACCAGGTCGCACGGCGCTATCAGTGGCGTCACTATGCGCGTCAGGTTGCGCGTGCGCAGCTCTACTACTGGAGCGTGGCGCGGACGTGGCGCGGGCGGACCGCGACTGCGCCACGCCTCTACTGGTCGCCGCCTTCGAGGGACACACGTGAGTACCACTGTTGATTATACACACAATCACGCCTTGCCCCGGAGGGTTAGGCAAAGGTGAATTAACACACACATTTCACCAATCATTGTATTAAGTCCCACGTAATAGGGGGTGAGCCTATTGCCGTATTCCGGACACTATTGTTGACTCGAGCCATGCATCCGAGGCTAGGTTGTATATATCTGTCTGATGTTAAACAGCCCTATTCCTTAGTCGCCTTGTACGACACCGCATGGGAAGAAATGGGGTAGCTCACATTCTGCTCTGCCGGAAACCATGTGGCTAGTTTTTTTTTATACCACTTAGGTGGCAGACAAGCACGGTCCACCTGATGAAAAGTGGTTACCGTGGCCTATGGACGTGTGCAACACCAGGGGCGTCACACTCGCGCTGCCGACCCTGAAGAAACCTTCTAATGAATTCTTGAAGAACCCCATATTGTAGTCGCTTGGGAAAACCTGTAGTTGTTGAATAAAGACTCAATATTGTTGTTTAGACAACTGACACTGACACAAATCACGTCTTTATCCCCGAAGGTGTAGAGAGGTGTATTAGCAATATTAGCACCCACATTTCGACAACTATATTTTCGGTCCCACGTAATAGGACGCGAGCCTATTGCTTATCAGCCCTCTCCCTTACGGCTGTTCCCAATAACATATCTATCGCCAGTTTTGACATTAGAAAGGATAAAAACGTCATCAATCTCTATGGTAACGCAATTCATAGTAGCAAAATAACAATAGGATTTGACAAAGGAACTATCTCTACCTTTACCTTTATCTGTAGATATGTTATTGGGAACGGCCGTATGTCGCCTTCTACGACACCCACAGGAAGAGATAGGGTGCGTTGTGGCTCAGAATGTCAGTTTTCCAAAATGTCCCCTGGTACCAAAATGTCAATTTCCCAAAATGTCCCTCGTTAAATCATGTTTATTTACGTAAAAGAAATAACCACGAAGGTTAAGTTTTCTAACCTAACCTATCCGAGTCGGGGTGAGCAGTGTCCATTTTTGGGAAAGGGACATTATGGGAAGTTGACATTTTGGTACCAGGGGACATTATGGGAATTTGACATTTTGGTACCAGGTGACATTATGGGAAGTTGACATTTTGATACCAGGGGACATTTTGGGAAGTTGAAATTTTGGTACCAGGGGACATTATGGGAAGTTGACATTCTAAACCACAACCATAGGGTGGCCCTATTCTACTCCACCCCACCCTATTCAACTTTCTAAAGTTCAGAAATGTATTATCCGTTCCACAGTGAAATCTGCGAGCTACTTCTAGAAGCAGAAGCGGATGTAGAAGCAGTAGACGCGGCGGGCCGTACCGCGCTATGGGCGGCGGCGGCGGCGGGCCACGCTAGGACGTTACGTCTGCTGCTATTCTGGGGCGCTTGTGTCGACAACATGGATGGCGACGGACGGACTGTGTTGAGCGTGGCGGCTGCACAAGGTTAGATAGCTTTATATTTAACTGACCCTCTAGCAAGATAGACTGATGACCTGAAAGAAGTAGCTGGGACAGACTGGATGCGGAGGGCAGTGGATTATCCGCACGCCATCTCGGGTCTACAGGATGTAACCCCGCGTTTACATACTGCCGCTCGCATTGCTCATCGTGTTGTCGGAAATATTCGCGCGATTAATGTCCTAGCGTTCACACACTGCCATCATCGCGTTGGTCCGCATTACAATATTCGCCCTGCAATGGAGACGGACGTAAACGTATGGAGGACAACGCTGTAGCAGTGTACGCATTATGCTTTTACAGCATAGCGAATTAATTAAATAGATTATTAATAAAAACTATCAGTTTCAACTACTATACACTTTCCGTAGATCGATATAAATATTTTTAAAAGTAAATATTCGAGGAGCAATAAGCCGTGTTTACTGATTAGCGCCATCTAGCGGTCTCGTATAGTTCATCGCGCTAGTATTGCCGCTCCTTTGACTCGCGCCGCCAAGCCGACATTCGCAGCAACATACGCGGCAGCACTCGCGGCATGACGAATATACCATTCACACCACGTCTCTGCCCACTTCTCTCGCCACTTCCCTCGCTTTGCCGCGAGTATGTAAACACAGCTTAAGATGTCTCGAGTATGTCCCTCGCACTCAAGCTTACCCAAGCCTTCTCAGGCTTCGAAATGTCCTCCTCGGCTGTGGAAACCATGGTGTCTCCATCTTACCCCCGGAAAAGAGGGGGGGGGAGGGGAAGGTATATACAGTACTTACAACGACGAAACGACATTGATATGATCGCTAACACAAAATAATTAGGCACGTTTTCTTGTATTTCGAGGATCTCAGCATCTAAAGTGTCGTTTGTGATATGCAGGTAACGTGGAGGTAGTCAGGCAGTTACTGGACAGAGGACTGGATGAACATCACAGAGATAATTCAGGATGGACGCCATTGCATTACGCTGCGTTTGAAGGTAAGCATAATCATTATTTATTTGTGCATACACGTACGCAGCCTTACGCAGCCTTAAAATTGAAATCTTTCCGTGTACCGCATTTATTTGTTTTCTAGCATTCATCTGCATTTTAGTAAATAAATTAAATCATTTCATCATTTCAAAAAGTATGACTTTGATTTATTAAATCTGAGGCGATAAAATAAATTTAGGCTTAATCATCAGCAATTAATCTTATCCTAAATCTAAAAAAAATATGTATTATAATAGTATATATATCTCAATTATATTATATATATATAATTGAGGTGTCTGGAGTTCGCTCTTCTACTCTCCACCTATCGATTTTTATTCTTCTTCTTCTTCTTGCTTTTGCCTAATGCATTATCTTCTCTAGGTCACATAGAAGTCTGTGAAGCCCTCCTCGAAGCTGGAGCCAAGGTGGATGAAGCTGACAACGATGGCAAGGGTCCTCTGATGCTAGCGGCTCAAGAAGGTCACACCAGACTGGTGGAAATCTTGCTAGATAACTGGGCGGCGCCGGTAGACCAACGGGCTCATGATGGGAAGACTGCATTCAGGTAATTGATTCCCTGCTAGTCCCTTATTTACCTGGGTCTCGATTCTGAAATAAAACCACTGTCATACTACAGACACTGCAAAAAAAACATTTAGTTTTCGATTTTACAATAATGCGATTACGGTCGAAAATTGAATGGCTTTTGAAGAGTGAATGAAAAAGTGTTAAGAATTTTTTAATTTTCGACTCTAAACCACCGAGGCCCGCCCGAAAACGATCCATTTTCCTCATACATCCGTCTTAGAGCGACGGTGGGAGCCATCTACTGATATTCGTACGAACTATCGGAGCCAATGAATGATGCTACAATCATTTTTAAACATTGATTATTGATGGGCGGACCCAAACAATTGAATGAAATTTTGAAGCATTTATTATGCTATCTATTCAAATCGATTAAGAAAGACGTTGATTCTCTTTTCTTTTAATCGATTTGTGAATCCTACTAATGTGCTTCATAATTTCATTCAGTCGTTCATCTGTACATTATTCCCATAAGTTATTGAAAAAATCGGTTGTCTGTAAAGTCGGTTTACTGACGATAGTTGAACGTGACAACATCATAAGAAAATACTCACTCAAGTGGGAGAGAGACAGATGTCGAACGCTCCCGAACGCGGAGGCCGATTGTGTCTCTTTGTCGCTCGTTCCGCGCTCTCGCTTGCACTTCAAGCCTTAAATGGAACGCCTCAGAGCGAGGTAACGCCGCATGACGTCATGTTTTTTCGTGCGTACAGCCGGCTCCATCGAATTATAAGACGTTGTCTTGTCAAAAAATGCCAAAAATAATAGCTCACAATCTTTCGCTTCGGAATGACTATAAAATCACACACATACACTACAATCACACGTGTCATGTTGTCCCACAGGCTGGCTGCACTGGAAGGTCACGCGGAGTGTGTAGCCGCCCTAGTGTCTCGTGGAGCCGACGTGGATGCCCTAGATGCAGACCGACGGAGCACCCTGTATGTGCTGGCGTTGGACAACCGCATGCCCATGGCGCGGTATCTCCTGGCGAGGGCTGGGGCTAGTGTGGACACTACGGATAATGAGGTACACCCCTACCCCTTACTCTGACCTTGATATGACGCCTCCTATGCCCACCAGAAGTTTTTTATTATTCCATTCAGGTGGCAGACAAGCAGACTTATTTATTTATAATATACTAGCTGACCCGGCGAACTTCGTACCGCCATATTTTCTGATCCCGTTCCCGCTGCATATCTCTAAATTTATCAGTGTTTCTCTACAATATTATGCATGTATTATACATATAAACCTTCCTGTTGAATCACTCTATCTATTAAAAAAAAACCGCTTCAAGATCCGTTGCGTAGTTTTGAAGATTTAAGCATACATAGGGACGGACAGACAGCGACAGCGACTTTGTTTTATAATATGTAGTGACTTACAACCATCATTACAGGAGTATATCCTAATGCAATGGTGAATGAACTAATAAGTAAGACAGCTGCCCCGTGGCACTACCCAATGGCACTACTGGTAGTGTCAAGGGTAAAATACTTGCCCCATGGCACTACCGGTAGTGTCAAGGGTACAAATTATTCCCAATGACACCACCAGTAGTGTCGAAGGTAATTTTCGCAATTGTAAAGTAAGACACATAAAAGATTTCGTAGCTTACAGTAACTAAAAAACCCTAACTTAATCTAATTAAATCTACACAATTGAGTAAATATGGTTATTGGTTATACTAACTTAAAAGTTAGTTATCTACTTTCGTTCTTTTTCTTGGCGTTAATTCCCAGTCGCATCCGAAGCTTTCGCCTCGGAGTCTGGGGTCCGCTTTACCAGTCTTAACTACGGATTTGGCTAGACCTCGATATTTTCCGTGAAGCGACTGCCATATGACCTCCACAACCCAATGGTGACATTAGGCGATATCGAAGCATTGCAGTTAGACCGTTGTTGTTGGACTTTTTAGGGCTTTAACTACCCGTAACGATTGTAATGGATGTTCGTATGGCAACCGGGACCGACGGCTTAACGTGCTCTCGCACGACCAGATCAATGCCAATACCCATATTCAATACTTGCACTGATTGGGAATCGAACCCGCGGCCGCGTTCACTTCCGTCGACTTTCATTTCATTGTTTTTATGTATCACAGGGTCGGACGCCGCTGCACGTCTCAGCCTGGCAAGGTCATACGGATATGGTCAATTTATTGATCAAAATTGGTAAGCATTGAACTTTTTTATACCCAACAGGCCCATGAATTCTTTCATGTGCGATATGAAAGGAGATTTGTATACAGGGCGTCCCACGGCGATGCCACATGGAGGGAAAGTACCTTAAATCCTTAAGTTAGCTCATTTTACTTAAAGGAAAACTGCATTCAAAGATTTTTTAAAATTCGCTTGCCACACCCGGTAATCGAACCGACTAAAATCCGAAAAAGTAACATCCTGTATGTCAGTTAGTATGTCATAACTTAAAACCGGCGCGGCCTTTACGTTGAATTCTAATGAATTCAACGTAAAGGAACAGGCCTAACGGTTTTGGGTTATACATCCATATATCCAATGCATGCAGGCATGCAGTATGTATGTAGGCTGTATGCACAATATAGGTATGTATGGTATAATAACAGCAGTTGTCGGAATATGATTAATAGATGGCGGTAGATTCTTAAAGAAGTTGGGTGACATTAAAAACTCACGAGAGGGCCATCTATTTCCGATGTATTACTTCACTCTATGGGTCTATGTCCAGCAGTGGACTGCAATATGCTAATTGATTGATTATTTTGGCCTTACCCTGATATAAGTACCGTTCTCTCTCCCCAGGTGGCGCGGCAGTAGACGGTCGCGACCGTTGCTTACGAACAGCTCTTCACGCGGCGGCGTGGCGAGGTCGCACTTTAGTACTACGAGCGCTACTGAAGCATGGCGCGAATCCCGCCGCTGTGTGTACACAAGGAGCCACACCACTAGGTACTATACTTTTTTTACATCACTTAGATGGCAGATAAGCACACCACTCACCTGACGGTAAGTGGTTACCGTGGCCTATGGACGTGGGTAACACCAGGGGAGTCACACTCGCGCTGCCGACCCTGAAGAAACCTAATGCCCTTGAAGAACCCTATGCTTGTAGTTGCTTGGAGTTCACTTCCTTTTATTCAATTGACGACAAACTGGGACTCCTCGTGCCTAGGAGAGTAGGTTATAACATCAGTCTCGGTTACCTTACGAACATCTATGGGAGTCATTACGGATAGTTGGGGTCCTAAAAAGTTGATTTTATCGTTTTTTTCATCTGTGATTGATTTAATCTATACTATTATATAATTGTAAAGTGGTCGTGTCTGTACATTGGAGATATTTAAAAAAAAAAATACTTGGGTTATGTTATGTTAACGATACTGAACACGAAAATATTTTTTTTGAATTTCCTGTCTGTTTCTCTGTTTGTCTGTTTGTCCGCGATGGACGCAAAAACTACTGGATGGATTTTGATGCGGTTTTTTTTGTTAGAAAGGGCTTACTCAGACTTAAAATCTTACGTTTGTTTGATCGCAATCGGTTGAGTAGAACCGAAGATAATGAGCAAAGGTCGCGTTAACCGAGATGCACGCGGGCGGAGCCGCGGGCGGAAGGCTAGTATAATCTATGAGGATTTGACTGTTCTACTGGCAATGAGATCTAAAAACGCATTTTGCGCAGCTTGAGTACATTATCAAGAAGTTTTCCAGTCATTATAATAGATTCAAATTCCTCGAAGAGCACGTTAAACCGTCGGTCCCGGTTGCCATACGAACATCTATCTATAGCAATCGTTACGGGTAGTTGGGGGCCTTAAAAAGTATCAAGTTTTCTTTTTTAACTGCAGAAGTATTTTATTTATCAAAGTATTCGGTTTAATTTGTTTTCTGTTCTTCTGTCACCAGGCATCGCAGCTCAGGAAGGTCATGAAGAATGTGTATTATGGCTGCTACAGCATGGGGCAGACCCCCTCCAAGCAGACCACTGTGGTAATTATTTTTACTAACTTCACTTTCAAATCATCTACATGCTATTCCGAACCGAATACCACCTCTATCACTATAATCTTTAGAGACTGAAAAAAAGTTGGATTTAAAAAACGAGTATGCTTTAGACCACGCAGAAGTAAAATTTAATAGTCCTGCACTGTGTTTTAGATATACGAAACGTAACTGGCTATGACAGAAAAAAAAGAGAAATAGAGAGTCAGAGTGAAAGAGAGTCAGAGTGAAAGAGTCAGAGTGAAAGAGAGTCAGAGTGAAAGAGAGTTAGAGTGAAAGAGAGTCAGAGTGAAAGAGAGTCAGAGTGAAAGAGTCAGAGTGAGAGTCAGAGTGAAAGAGAGTCAGAGTGAAAGAGAGTCAGAGTGAAAGAGAGTCAGAGTGAAAGAGTGTCAGAGTGAAAGAGTGTCAGAGTGAAAGAGAGTCAGAGTGAAAGAGAGTCGTAGTGAAAGAGAGTCGGAGTGAAAGAGAGTCGGAGTGAAAGAGAGTCGGAGTGAAAGAGAGTCAGAGTGAAAGAGAGTCAGAGTGAAAGAGAGTCAGAGAGAAAGAGTGTCAGAGAGAAAGAGAGAGAGAGAGAGAGAAAAAATGTGTGGTCGCACTTCTTTCTCGTGCCCCTGCAGTAATATCTGAAACGTTCCGTTTGCCTCGCTCGATCACACTTTTCGTAACGTTTTTTACTAGGTTACTCTTCAAGTTAAACTTGCGTAAAGAAGTTCTACTTCAAAAAGCACTTGTGGACTATGTGAGATAAGATGCGTTTGGCGTGAGGTACGGACGTGCTCAAAATGTGCTCTATACGCGCAGTACACGTCTTTTGGGCGTGTTTCAAGGATGGCACGGGGTGCTACTGCGGCGGACGAGCTCAAATTCTCCAAGCAATGATTATTACCGATCAATTCGCGCCAGTCAAGGACTCGTTTGTATCGCGACTTAGGTTCAAGATATGTGTCTCTGTAGCTTACCTCCAGATACTGGACAGAAATAGCAAATCTTATTTCTATATGTCTACAGGTCGTACTCCAGCCAAGGTGGCATGGCGAGCCGGCCACGCGAATATCTGCCGCTTACTAGAGCGTTGGGCGGCGCCGTCCGCTCCGTCAGCGCCTATCGCTGTCGCTCCCGCTGCCGCGCCCGCTTCCGCTTCCGCTCCCGCTACCGCGCTTGAAGTACCGCACCAGAGACCTCCTAGCGCTGGTTAGTACTTGTTATTCATTTACTTTACGTCTGTGACAGGTGAATGTGTGAATCGAAAAATATTCTATACATTTTAGATTAACTTCTGCGGATATAGGTGCCGGCAAACATCTTGACCAAAGGTCGAAAAACCAATAAAAGGACTGCCCCCAATGGCCCAAGAAGGGGCTAAGTGTGGACAAAAGATTCCCCTTTCCAGGACTGCCTCCCTAGACATGTGGAAATTCGTAGGCCGGCGTACTATAGAATGAAGAATGTATGGGATTTGACGTATATGCCAGTCGTTAACGCATGTCAGTCAGTCGCAGTACTGTCATATATGTTAAGTCCCATACATTCGTCATTCTTTTCTAGAATACGCCTGCCGACGAATTGTCACTAATGCCGTAAGCTTTGTGATTGGTTCAATATAATTATGATTGGCCCACCTCGACCATGCTCGTCACTTACTGCCATAAAGACCTAACAAATGCTTCTGTCCTAGAAAACATTATCAAGTTGTTAGTTAATTATACAGGGTAATTCTTTTAAGAGGTCATAGTTTTCCAAATTCAAAACTATGAGCGAATAGTCTCCTTCGTCTTCCTCCTAGCGTTAATTCCCAGTCGCATCCGAAGCTTTCACCTCGGAGTATGGGGTCCGCTTTACCAGTCTTTACTGCGGATTTGGCTAGACCTCGATATTTTCCGTGAAGCTACTGCCAAGTACTCGAAGAAATACAAGGATTTTAGATAAATCAATCTTGTCTAAACACAGGTTCACCCGAATACAAACGCCGTAGCGTCCACAGTTCCAACTCAACGAAATCTTCGTCTAACATGACGGGCGGATCCGCGCGTTCACACGAACCTCAAGAACCGCTCGAAACCACACACGAAAAGGTATGAACTGTTATGTAGCTTGCCACTATCCATACTAATATTATAAATTGCAAAAGTAGTTGCAAAAAGTAACTATCTGTTACGCTTTCACGCCTAAACCACTGAACCGATTTTGATGAAATTTAGTATAGGGTAGCTTAGACCTTGAGAAAGGACATAGGCTGTGTTTGGTCGCGATAACCGACATCCACGCGGGCGGAGCTGCAGGCAAAAGCTAGTATAAAATGTACTGAAAACTCTTATAGCGCGATGCAGACTCAGTAATACCGTAGTAGTTCATCTCGCTATCGCTAGATGGCACTAGTTGTATATGGGACCACCACAGTTATTGCTCTGGACATAATATCTTGTACCTAAAATGTGCTCTATACGCGCAGTACACGTTTCTTTGATGTCTTTTGAGGATAGCACGGGGTGCTACTGCGGTGGACGAGCTCAAATTCACCAAGCATAGATTATTACAAAACGAACCGTGGGCGCCCGAGCCTCGTTTGTCTCGCGACTTAAGGTGCTTATATAAAACAGGTTACCGGTATCGGCTAGCTACTCCGACAAGTTTCCATAGCAACAAAAATTATGATAGTTCGTCGTTTACGTTCTAACTCCACATATGATAAAAAACAATCGCAACGCATTCTCGCCCGTATGTTCAAAGACATAAGGGCGAGAATACTTTTTGATTTTTTTGACAAACGACGAATTGATATCCTTCAGGCTCACAATGACCACTTCCCAAAACGACTTTTGATTTTTGTTGTCAATTTGTCTTTTACCCACTTGGCTCTTTGAGAAGGAAAATAACGTCTGTAATTAATTGTAAATTGAAACACATTTTTCTATTATTTTTGAGATGTAACTTTATTTTTTTCTGATCTGTTATCTATTAGTTTAAACACATAAACACACACAATATAGCATAGATTACATGCTGTGTTCACATCTAGTAGAATGCAATCACACAATAACTTATATTGTAAATTACAGTGAAAGAAATACTGGTTATATTCAGTTTTGTGAACCAATAAAAAAAAATTACCACTTTTTTCAAAATTACTACTTGGCAACCAATAGTCGATACCTGTTTCTTTATATAAGCACCTTTAGGTTCAATATTATATCTGTCCCGAGATATAGTTCATCTCGCTATCACTAGATGGCGTTGAATAAAGCTACATCGCACTAACGGTACGTTTCTCCGTAGCCTTCCCGCGCGCACCTGTCCCTCTCGTTCGCGCAACAAGTGGCGAGATGTGGGCGACGCCGGGAGCCCGAGGCACAGCGGGAGCCCCCGCCTAACGCCGCACACGAGAAAGACTCCAAGCTAAGGTTAGCACTATTTATGATTTATTTAAAGTTGAATGAAATTTTGAAGCATTTATTATGCTTGTTCAAATCGATTTACAAAGAGAAAAGAGCTAAGCCACCGAAGCTCGCACGATTCGGATCTAAATTCGCCCCAAAGACGGAAAGTATAGAGGAATTAAGTATAGAGGAAGTGAACGCGGCCGCGACGTCACGGAGGCTGTCAAGTAACATGCATTGTGTAAACATCCATTTTTCCTAGCAAGCAGCCTTTCCTACATATTGAAATAGTACATCCGAAATGATATGAATGTATATTATACAGGAGTTACCTGGCCAATGAACGTGACGCAGAACTATGCGCGTGGAGTGCATGGCGTGGCGATACTAGCCCACTGTACGCGTCACCGCCGAGAACGCCTGTTAGCGACATCTGTAGTCCTACACAGCCGCAGCTAGCACTAGGTAAGGACGATAGTCTACTGCCTACTAATAATACGAAGTCTCTCAGGGTTTTTGAGAGGAAATTTTGCGCCAAATCCTCGTCTACCGCTAGAATACTACACGCTTACTTCTCGTGCCTACTCGAGAACCCTTAAGGTCTGAAGACCACGGTCTCGGATTCGATAATGGTTACTTAGTAACAGATATATCACTCCCATAACAAGAGCGACAATAATCTCAAAACGGTAATAGCTTCAAGCTGAAATAGTCCTTCCGCCCGCGGTCTGTAAGTTGAGAATGGCATGCGCTTTAACAAAATCAGCCAGTATATTAGCGTATCCTACTGTCTCCGTACCTTACTTGCCTTTTCTGTGTAACTCACTCCTAAGGAATCAAAACAACAGCAAACAATACTACACAGGTGTACTATTTACTGTTTCCCTTCGGAGTTTACAGGACTCGAACCGACTCAGACGGCGTGCGTTTTAGTCGGTTCGAGTCCGACATAACCTCCTCCTCCGGCGGGAGGTATCCGTGGGAATTTTTCGCACGATAAAGGTATAGGCAGATCTTGTTTATTGAATCTAAAAGCAACCTCTCTCCCCAGGATCTCAACCGCCAAGCCTGACGAGTGTGCAGCCTGTCCTCACCGATACCCACTTCAACAGAGACACACACATGCGAATAATATTAGGGAGAGACAGCAAACCTCCACACGAACGGTCTGAGAGGTAAGTTGACAAAAACTCACATGTTTTTCTACATATAATAGGGTGCTTATATAAAGAAACAGGTTACCGGTATCGACTATCGGTTGCCATCATGTCAATTCGTTGTTTGTCAAAATAGTTACAAAGTATTCTCGCCCTTATGTCTTTGAACATACGGGCGAGAATGCGTTGCGACTGTTTTTTATCATATGTGGTGTAAGAACATAAACGACGAACTATCAACATTTTTGTTGCTATGGAAACTTGTCGCGGTAGCTAGTTGATGCCGGTAACCTGTTTCTTTATATAAACACCCTAATGATATAATATTCTATACTCCATTCGGTTAGGTACTTATCTAAAGGTAAACAATCTTGATGTGTCTTTTTTTCACAAACGTGTTCGTATTCCAGTAAATGCTCAGTCCTGTAGGCACATGCTGTAAGAACATTTCGAACGATCGAACGAACTCGACAGCTCAATCCGCGGCGATATTTCCATTCTGCTTGCTGTAAATTTTGTGTCGTCACGTTCTTGAGCATGAGGGTGATGTATGTTTACGTGTTCGACAACGTGACATCACCAAAACAGCATGCGATATTGAAATATCACTGCAGATTCAGCTTTCGAGTTCGTTCGATCGTTCGAAATGTTCTTACAGCATGTGCCTACTGAATCTAGATTGATAACGAGACAGGACAGATTGTATTCTAGATGACAGTCCTAAAGTCATTGTGAGAATCGATTCACAACTGAGGGTTGTTTTAGTATCAATCAATCAATTAGCCTATTGCAGTCCACTGCTGGATGTAGACCCAATGTGCGCCACGTCTCCTGATCCTCCGACTTCCGCATCCAGTCTGTCCCAGCCACTTTTCTCCAGTCGTCAGTCCACCTGGCTAGGGAGCGTTCCACCTTCCGTTTTCCTTTTCGCGGTCTCTACTCTAGGAGTCGTCTGCTCCAACGACCATCAGTCCTTCGACAGATGTTTTTCTGGTATACGGGCCTCATATTAAACTAATAAAGTACTGCTTATACTTCTTGTAGTTCAATATAGATTTTTTATTTCTAAACTGAGTTTTAAAAAATATCAAAAGACAAATCAAGGTTGTACCTTTAGTTAAGTACCAAACCAAAAGGAGTATAGTGTAATTTACACAGCGCTTTCTATACCCAAAATAAACATGGCTTAAGTATACTAGGTTTGTTTAAGTATATAACTAAGGAAACCTTCTGCCTGCTGCCTTATTTGTATAATTCAGGCCTTAATATTTATATTAATAGTTGATATCACGGAACAGAAAAAATAAGAAATGCGATGTGACAAATTGGGAAACGCTATCGCCAAAGTCACACATCGAATTTGTGCACTCTTGTGTAAAGGCGTTTTCAGATTATCCGATATCGGTGTCGGACACCGATTTATATCGGAGGAAGTCAAATGTATGACTTAATGTATCTGTCTTTTACATTGTCCGACCCGTTATCGGATATCTGAGCCGAGACCATTGTGTTGGCCCGATATTGGATTATTGAATACTACCTGACCCGGCGAACTTCGTACCGCTATATTTTCTGATCTCAATCCCGCTGCATCTCTCTAAATTTATCAGTGTTTCTCTACAATATTATGCATGTATTATACATATAAACCATCCTCTTGAATCACTCTATCTATTAAAAAAACCGTTTCAAAATCCGTTGCGTAGTTTTAAAGATTTAAGCATACATATGGACGGACAGACAGCGACAGCGACTTTGTTTTATAATATGTAGTGATGACTCGAATGAACTACAAGTTTCACACAGAGACTAAACAGCGACTGCAAGTGACTTTTGAACTTAGTGACATTTTATTACGAGTCTTTTCCCTAGCTTTCCTCTAGTCTGTGCTATCGAGTAAATGGCCGAATAGGACCGATTTTATCAGATATATCTGAAAACATGGTGTCGGCAATCGTCGTCCGACATCGATATCGGATATAGGATAATGTGAAAACGCTCTAACAACTCCTAAGAATGACACGCGTACCCCTTCTTCGCATTTCCATTATTTTTTTCTGTGCCGTGATTAACATAAGTAAACATTTGTACGAGTAGCGAGCTGTGGGGCGCGATGGGTCGCGTTGTATACAACAGGCTTGTGGGCAGTATCGGGCGCGCCAGAGGCAAGATATTGAAGAAAACGTGAGTCTGGGACACGGTTGTTTTTGGTAATGAGGTGGGACTGTGATGTTGATACTCGATTTTGGAAATACGCGTCCTTGCCGGTGATAGGGGTGGGTTTGGGTTGTACGATGAGGGCATTAAGTTGGTAAAGGGTCCTTATACATTCTTGTTAACTGCCGCTAAACTAGTACAGTTCAGAGCCTTTACCATAAAGTCATAAAATTCAATAATTGAACTACTGTCATACTACCAGCTGTAAATGTGCGTTTGTAACCCTATATATTTATAATATGGGATTACAAAGTTATTTATGCAGTTGATAATATGACAGCAGTTCAATTATTGGCCTGTTTTAAAAGTTTATGGTAGGCCCACAGTGTAGTGTAATGGCCGTGGTTCGTGTGGTTGAACCCTGGCCATTACACTTCCGAAGTGTGCCTTTTATTGGCGATTATGTCGGACTCGAACCGACTAAAACCGCACGGTACAAGCTTAACTGGAGTGTTTAATGGGGACTACTACACTTATAAAATACGTTATATTTGTTTGTCTTTCTTTGGAATTATTACCAAGTATTTTATAATAATTTATTTAATTGTAGGTACATATAAAAGTATGTAGTGATTTTTTTTGTTAATTGCACTATAAATAGTTGATTTTAGCTGTTAGTTATTGAATTATATTAAATTCCCATTTTTCAAAATTTAAAATTCGAAATTATGAGTCTCGGGATTCTTATTCGTTTACTTAAATACTTATGCCTCGGGTCACGCATCTTGGACCCAAATCACGAGACAAATGAAGTCCTGGCGAGCGCGGATTGTTTTGTAATAATCTATGCTTGATGAATTTGAGCTCATCGACCGCAGTATCACCCCGTGCTATCCTCAAAAGACACTTAAGGAACGTGTACTGCGCGTATAGAGCACATTTTGAACACATTTTAGGTTCAAGCAATATATATTTACTAGCTTTTGCCCGCGGCTCCGCCCGCGTGGATGTCGGTTATCGCGACCAAACATAGCCTATGTCCTTTCTCAAGGTCTAATCTACCCCTATACCAAATTTCATCAAAATCGGTTCAGCGGTTTAGTCGTAAAAGCGAGACAGACAGACAGACAGAGTTACTTTCGCATTTATAATATTAGTAGGGATTTATGTTATAAATCAACACACAGTCTCACCTAAACCTCGGCTGGGATTGGCTACATGGCTGGTACATAGGTTGGCTGTAATTAGGCTTATCATATCATCATCATATCATCATTTAGGTGGCTATCACAGCTATTACGGTGTACAGGAATTACAGTATAGGAAGGAGTTAGTCCAGTGATGAAGGGTGAAAATTTTGAAAAGGGAATCCGGTGGTAAAATCTTCCCCTTAAACATGGGAATTTTGTATGAAATTCTACCACGTGAAGACGTCTTTGCAGAGCAAGCCGGCAGGATTAGAGTTATAGGGACCCCTCGCCACTAGGGTAGTCCCATAAAAAGAGTAGGGCTATAATATATTATGGGTTAAGATAAATTAGGAACTAAATAATTAGAGCGTGCAAATATTAGGTCTGGGTTCACGTCGGTAGTGTAATAGCCAGGACTCGAACTCAGGACCTCTTCAATCGCTATTGACTAAGCTACCCATGACTGACGCTCCTAGTCAAATCTACTATTGACCAACTTGTTCAGTCATTACTATTTTAGACTGTATTTTATTAAGTCAAATAAGTTTTGACTGTGACATAATTATTTACTAAAATTAATATTCCATAAATAATTGTATTAATATCTACATTCGGTGGGCTTTGCGGCTACTAACAAACTAATATTAAGGTCTAGAGTGCATGCGTTCGTTTTAACGGAGTTAAGGGCAAGTTTTATCTAAATGCATGTTATTTTTAAGGAAAGGTTTGGTGGTAGTTAATTTTTCAAAAAATCAGTTTTCAATCGAAATGATGCATATTAATAATGTTACACAGGGGATATTTACAATGTTTTTTATTAGTTTTAGGAATTCGATTTTTTAGCACTGTTACCCCTCGTTTTCACCAAGGTACAAGGTCAGGTCAAGTCAAGTCCCTTGGAGGCGGCGTAGCAATCGCAACTGCTGTCTGTTGATTGGTTATCCATGCCATGACAGTAACATGGCCTGAACCAATCAACACACAGTATGGCGGCGATGTCGTTTTAGTTCCTAGTTTTGCCGCGGGACTTGTTAGCTGGCGCGGACTCTACATACATGTATTTGACGAGTTGCAACATGTCACAGACTTCAGTGTGAAGAAAGTGTCTGAGACAGTCTATGTATAAAACAAGTAATTGTATTTTGAAAAGTTTTTTACAAGTTTTGTATCAAACAAGTTTAAAAATTGTTTCTTGGTGAAAACTTTATCAGTCGTTGTTACCTTGTCTGGCTGATGAACCGTATTTGTTACAATTTGTCATATAGGTAAGTATCTTATAACCTGAAAAAGTTACGTTACATTTTATGTCGGAAAATAACATATTTTTCGGTGCAGGGATTCTAGGCGAGTCAATAGCTAGTTCTAAATATATTTTTTGTTTAACCAAAATAACATTAATATTTTCTTTATAGCAAAAGCAAGAGGAACGGCATAGTGACGAACCCAGCCATGCGACTGGTCGCCAACGTCAGAAACGGACTGGGTTAGTATCATTTAATTTTACTATAGAAACTCACCGATTCTTCATCACACAGCCTTTGTGCTTCGGAGAGCACGTTAAGCCATTGGTCCCGGTTGCCATACGAACATCTACGGCAGTCGTTACGGATAGTTGGAGCCTAAAATAAGTTCAACAACTGGTCAAGCTGCAATGCTTCGATATCGCCATTAGGTAATGAAGGTCAGATGGCGGTCGCTTCACGGTATCAAAGCGTTAATCCCGGTCGCATACAAAGCTTTCACCTCGGATTCTGGGGTCCGCTTTAACAGTCTAACTCGAATTTGGCTAGACTTTCGTGAAGCGACTGTCGCCTGACCTCCACAACCCAATGACGTTATTGGGCGATATCGAAGCATTGCAGCTAGACCGGTTGTTAGATTTTTTTATTGTTCCAACTACCCGTAACGACTACTACAGTTGTTAGTATAGCAACCGGGGCCGACGGCTTAACGTGCTCTTCGAGGTACGACCAGACCAGGCCTTTGTACTATACATTATTCAAATAAATATCTTTCTTTCTAGACAATGCAGCAGCCAATATACGTCGTACAGGCGTAGCCCTAGCCGCTAGCGCGAGTTCTGCCAACCCCGCGGTCAAAACTAACGCTTTCCAATGGAGAAAGGAAACTCCTCTATAGAATTCTGCCAGAAATAGTCCAAAAGACTTGTGCAGGCGAAAAAATAGCTAACAATACCTAATATCGTATGTGCAATACATTCACAGAAGAATAGAGTTATATGTCTATGTCGTGCAAAGTGATATGAAGCTTATTTATTAGGTGTTAGAGATCATTTTCCGAGTTCTAATTATTATATGGTGGATAGTGAGAAAATGGTTGACAAGTTTGTCGGTAGATGGCTCTGATTCAATACTTAACTCGCGATAAGCTTTGTTTAGCGATATTTGAATTTGGTTTTCAAATAATTACGTTATATTTTCAATTTTAAATATCGGGTCAAGTTTTAAAATGTGTTTGGAGTGAAATAAATAATGTTTTTTTTTATTTACAAGAAAAAAGGTTGTGTTTATATGTAGGCGGAGATGGGTACATCACATCTCCTCTCCGCTTTGAAGAGGAGATGAATAGAAATCTACCAATCATATTGATTGTAACCACATCTTATTTCCAATTATTCATGAGCATCGATAGCTTAGTGATTAAGGAGTTGATCTTTCGATCGAGAGGTCTTGCGTTCGAATCTTGGCTATTACACTACCGACGTGCACCCTCTCCTAAGACAGGCAATTTAGCTTAGCTAGAGGGGTTTATCAAGTAAAAAGTCTTTGAAAAAAATATATGATTGATCGATTTCGCTCAGTGGAAATACAGGGTGTATTTCCAATCGACTGAATCTGTTTCTAATGTTACCAGTTCAAAAAAAACTGATGTCTGAATCTATACTGTTTTAAAACTTGAACCGATATACGAACTTACTCAAGCAAAGTAGTCTTCTGTCAGTTTGACAAGTCTGCTGTCAGTTTGACAAGTCTTCTGTCAGTTTGACTAGTTTTCTGTCAGTTTGACAGTTGATTTCTTTAAATAGCTATTTATAAGTGAAGCTATATTATTTAGTTTCTGCACAAGTGTAAATGTGTTGCTAGTCTCCTATATCGATATATTTTAGTTATTATAATAATAAAAAAACTCGATTATATTATAATAGTTTGTGAAAAGTAAAAAAAATGTAGTATAAAGTTAGGTAAAAACTTTAAATTGTATACGTAAAATGTGTATATATTTTACATACGTATACATTATTAAATCAGCATTTAAATTAAAAGAAAAATAAAACATTAAAATATTTTCAGTGTTCACATTTTAATATATACAGCGTGTTCTATAAACATACTCACTTGTTTATTATTTTGCTGCAAAATAAATTGATACAGAAGGCCTGCTTCTTAAAAACGAAAACACACAAGCATAGCGAGTCAATTTCTCATGCTGTAAATTTGATGACGTCACGTTGTCGAGTACGTAAACATACATCACTATCGGCTTGTGCTCGACAACGTGACGTCACCAAATTTACAGCATGTGAAATTGAAATCTCACCGCGGATTCAGCTGTCGAGTGTGTTAGATCTTCGAAACGTTCTTACAGCATGTGCTTGCTGAAGTGAGTTGAAATCCTATGTATATTAACATAAAGTGCGTTTTTCCTCGTTATACGAAGTCGACCTTCTGTATTCATTTTGTGCCCTTGTATACGAAGCGTATTACATAACATAATCTTCAATTTCGGATTGTAACTAAGAAATTCTGTTAAAAACGTAATGTTTTTTAAATATCAAAACAAAAAAATAATTAAATACGTACTTATTTTTTCTCTTAAGTGTTCATGATTAAAATCGTGTCGAATAAGCGACATGGATTTGCATTGCTGATATATCTAGGCCTAAAATAAATCAATATTTTTTTTGCTGACGAACATAGCTCGATAAGGTCAATGACCTCAAACAATTTCGAACCACTTGTTAAAGTGTCAATGACCCTATTTAATTTCGTCCATCTTTTCTTTATTAAGATGTATGCCAGATATTTTGTAGGTATTTTTGAAAGTAGAAATATTGTCGTGCAAAAGATTTTTTGTCTTAATAGTGATAATAACAGGCCTATTAAAAACACACTGTATATTTTTTTCTACTATTTTTATATTATTTTTATTATCAACTAGACTGTTTATTTACTTGTTAACAAGTTTACTTGTTAATAAGACATGTGTTTCAGTCACAGTGAAGCTATGCGATACGATAGTTTTTTTCGAATCCCGTAGAAAACCATTTTGTGTTCGACTGTACAATCTTTTCTTATTCGGAAGGAGATAAAAAGTTTTTGTGCACTTATATGTGACATTTTTGTCATATTTTTTTTATATCATGTTTAATGCATGTATTTCGTACCCCGGAGAGCACGTTAAACCGTCGGCCCCAGCTGCCATACAGTCCTTACGGGTAGTTGGAACCCTAAAAATACGACAGGGTCTAACTACAGGACTTCGATATTGCCAATGAATGAATTGTGGGGTCGAATGAAGACTTCTATGCAATTTATGCCATTTATTTATAAATATTGTTATAGCTAACTTCAAATTATAGAAATATAGCATCGCGTAGCAACACTGTAACTCAAACTTTAATTTTGTATACAAATCAAAAATAAAAATCAGTATTATTAATACATTTGAATGTATTGGAAACATTTTGGTTTTCTCACAAAATAATAGTACAATTTCTATGAAAAAAATTATTAAAAATATTTTTTAGTACATTTCTAACATTTAATAGGATTGTGCTGAACCAAAAAAATGGCTGATCTCAAAAGGAACAAACTTCATGTAAACGATAAATGAATTAGTTGCAACGCATTTATTCATTACGTAATTATTTTTGTACACTAACTAGTCTGTATGTGTGTAGTCATATATATATATTTCATTCTCAAATTAAGTAGAAATAAAAAGTCGGATATTGCGGATATATCCGACTTTACGAAAATGTAACCGATTTTATTCTACATCATGTATACAAATTTATAGACTCAACATAGAAATGTTATTAAGACGCAGGCGAGCGATAGATTCTAGAGACATACTATTAACAGATAGACAAAAGACAGACAAACAAACAATCTTAGCTGAATGAGTATGTAATTATGTATAGTGTTGTGTAGACTTAGACAACGATGTAAAGTCAGTATCATTCTTGAAACCAACTTTGTAGATACCTGTATCCGCGTATACGTAAAAATTATAAAGGTGAGATATCCCGCAAACACTGCCCTCTTTTGATTTAAAAATGACTAGTTGCAGTGACTTTTTAAATCAATATAAAAAGAAATATCCGAGTTATCCGCGACTTTTATAACTCGGATGATTTATTAGTTTCATTATCTCGTAGATACCACTTCCTTTAGTAATATTTAAATTGAAATGACTACACAGATATGTATTTCTTTTTAGTTAATTAAAATAACTGATTAGTTCTTATATTTAGTAGATATTATTAAAAATACACCAATAACTAACGTGTAATTAAAAAAACAAAATTATAGTCGGTATAATATAAACCAATATAAAGACATAATACTTATGATTTTAATTCGTATCCGCTATTATACCACGCTCAACACTTATAAAAGAGATTGTGAACGAAAAGAAATTAAAAAAATAACTTTTATTGATTTAAAAAGTTGATAAACATACAGGCTGAATATAAATCTATGTAATTACTTCAAATTTGAAGGAATTATAAAAACCATCCTGTATATACGCACATACTACATCAAAAAATGCTGTATCTAAAAAAATGCCACTACAGGATTTCGGACATGACTATTCAAAGAAATAAGTTGTCACGATTTTACTGTATATTTATAAAAATATTAAATATTGTAAGTGAGTATTATATTTAGCTTACGTTATGCCATTTATAAAACGTCATCGAACTGAAGTGGAAGTGGTTTCACTTGTATTTATAAATGCTGTAGGAAAGTTCACGGTTCAAAATTACAATATAATATAATAATTATTAATAAATTAATAAGTGAGAGATGATAAAAGGCCTAAGAGTAATATGACAGTATAGGCGAGACTCGGGTATTGAAACTTAAGGCACGACTCTAAAATTTATATGTCATATTTTATGTATCTTAGATTAACGTTTTTTGTGAGCAATATATTGTTTACTTTTACAATTTTGAGATGAAACTGAGTAGTAATTTTAAGAATTTTAAGTTTCAATCAATCAATCAACGAAGTAAATAAATCTAAAATTATTTTAGAGCGGTTTACAAATTGTTACATAACAATGAATCCTTCTGATGACGTTTTACTATGGCATAACGTATACTAAATATAAGCATTTAAAACTTAAGTGGTATCATAAAAATTATGCTTAATAAAAACTTAATGTTTTTTGTGCATTTGTAATATTATTATTTAATTCGAAAATATTCGCTTAAAAAGCTGATACATGGCAAGAAGTATTTGAAAAGATGATGGTGTTATACTATTTTAGTTGTATTTATTTTTTGTGGTATAGAAAATAAATATTAAAACTAAATTATTATTATTCGGATACAGATTTGATAACTGATACACATTTATTAGTGGAAATTATTAAAATATTAGATGTTTGGGGCCCACTATGATCTTCGGAGCCCAAGCTGACCTCACCTGTAGCCTGCACAGTAGAGCGATCTTGACTGCAAAGTCTCAAAATGATGTTAATACCAAGGTATGAAGAGCAAATTAAACTGTTTTAATGATTTAAATTGTATTATCGTTCGAACTAAAGGTGTATACCAAATATCAGTACAATCAGTCAACAGGTAGGGGGGAAAACCAAGATATTAAGATCATTTTGAGTACTTAGTTCGTCAAGATCGTCTGATGCTGACTGTACACAGATTATCAGAGGTTCTAGCGCAGGCTTTCTTCTCCCGGCTATAAGGGTCAGAGGGTAGGTTCTCCTGGAAAAATCATCTGACCCAGAGCGTGAACCCTGCGCCAGAGCTTCGTCTGTCAATCAGCTGGTGTGACTTGCAGGTGTGGTGACTGGCTTCCCATACAAGGTTAATATTGTAGAAAGGTCAAGGTCAGTATAGAAAGGTCAAGGTCAAATAAAGGTCAAGGTCAAAAAGTGTCAAATAATATTTCTTTTTTAATAAGTGTGTATCTATATAGATAGGAGTTATATCTAGACAGTCGAACAAATATAACCTAAAAAAACGTTAAAATTAGGTCAACAATCTCAATGGTAGACGTGGTAGCGTTTCGGAATTATTAGGTATTATTAATTATTACTAAATTAGGAATGAGGAGTGAGATAATGTTTCTGTACATTTTATTTTAATTATATAGCGGCCTAAAGACAACTGATTGTAACATCCTTAATTGTTTCTGATAGTTCATTTGATTATCGGTAGATGGCTCTCAGCGTCGCCCCAAGATAGTTGTATAGGAGAATTTTGATTGCTCATGGCGTGTCTTAGTAGCTCAGTGGTCAGAGTATTCCACCCTGTAAGGGACTGGTCGTGGATTCAAGTCCCGTCTAACCATTCACTTTTTCTTTCATATTTTTTTTATAATGTATAATTTGTATTAATTAATATAAAATGTGTAGAAACAAAAAGTATTGTAATAAGTGCATATTTTGTTGTGTCATATTCGAGGCTAAAAAAACGTAATGATTTCTAAAATTATTGTAATATTATTATTATTAATATACAAATTTAAATTGTCGCAACTCGTTGTAATATGTTGTAATGTATTAATTTTAATAACGGTGATATATTTGCTTTAGTTTTTTTTTCTCGGCATATGGGTATCTGGCTTTTGAGTTCGTGTTTTACTATTGAAAATTCTACAACAAGGGTTTTACCGTTACAATAATTAAGATACTAAGGTATGTTAATCGCAAGTCCATACATAGTATTGGATTACGTAATCAAATTGATTAAAAACCTAGATAGAGCTATTCAAATCTATTAATATAGATAAATAACTACGATTTAAATAGCATACTAAATGCTTAAAATTTCATTCAACTAGATGGCGCTAGTTGTATAACAATACACTTGGCGCCACCTAGTAGTTGGTAGCGAAACTATCCTAAATCACGATATCGATTTTTCGATAAAGGATTGCGTGTAATTTTTTTATCTTCTCTCGTGTCAATAACTCCCTGATTGATTGATTGTTCAGGAATAAAATTCTACCAAGTTGATCGCGCTGTCAGTGACTTTCTTCAGATCATCCTTAGTACAGGAGGTTGGACATAAGGGACACGAAACCTTAATTTGTGGACTAGACAGCCAGATACCTATATAGTGGAGGTTTATATTAGTAAAATCAATCTTGCTACGAACGAGTCATTTATATTTTTTTATAAACAACTGCTTATGATAAAGAAAGTTTATATTTTTAAGTAAAAAATAATTGATTCTGTATAGAACAAAACTTACAAAACGTGATGTCCTGAACATTGTTTCAACTATTTTAAGATTATATTTCTAAAGAGAGCAGTTAGATTTCTCTTCTCTCACTCTCTTTCTATAGAATGGAAACCTTATCAGACATTAGACCTGAAGCGTCGATAGCTTAGTGGTTAAAGAGTCGGTCTTACGATCGTAAGGTCTACCGGATTCTACTCAAGCCATTGCATTATCGACGTGAACCATTTTTTTAAATGGCAGTGTTTTCTAAATATCTGTTAGAAGAAATATAAATTTTCTATATCAAAAGTAGTTATTAAGTTAACTCTAAAGGCTTTTGTAAAAATGAGCAATATTTATTTATTAGAAGGAGTGTGTGTTTGACATGTGATCTATAACAGTGCGAGTGACGTAGACGCCGTGCGGTCGAAATATAACGAAATATATATAATTTCTCTTAGTTTTGGTGTTTTATTCATATGGTATAACTATCCCATGGTATATAGGGCTCCACCAAGTGGCAGGTCTATAAGACGATCATTACGCCTGTCCTCTTGCACGGTTGTGAGGCGTGGCCGCTGCTGGAGAGACACAAGCAAGAACTGCGTGTCACAGAGATGAAAATGCTGCGGTGGATGTGTGTCCTCACGCGTAAAGATCGTGTGAGGAACTCTCGCATCCGCGGCAGCCTTCATGTCCGTGACATTGCAGATAAACTGCAAGCGGCTGCAAAGTTACATGGCTAGCAAATGTTTAGCTATAGCGCCCCCGCCGGGTGTAAGCAGAAGGGAAAGGCCCAAGGAGTCCTGACTTGACATCGTGGAGGGTGACATGCGTGCAAATGGTCGCACTGACGCTCAAGATCGTGTAAAGTGGAGGAAGAGTTTGAAGTCGGACCCTGAGCTCCGAGGTCATTTTGGCCAGGGATACAATCAGGAAAACACGTCTTCATGAAGAAGATGATGATAACTTGCTGTGTTGGTTCTCGGTGGAGTAGAATAGTGCCACCCCATGTCTTTCTGTGAACGTCGTAGAAGACAACTTAGGGCTGTTCTCCATTCGACAATAAACATACAGCCCAGGTCAAAGTGTCAGTTTAATATGCCGCAATATGTTAGTCCAGGCTAGCCCCCTATTACGTGGGACCGAAATTCATAGTTGACGAAATGTGGATGTTAAATAAATACATTACTGCCTACCCCCTCGGTGATCTACAGGCGTGATTACGTTTTACTCTTTATTTTTATGTGGTGGGGTGTTTCATTTCAGTTTAGACAAGCTGTATTCTGGACAATTGATGCTGAAAACACAGAGCCATTCATGAAAAAAAAAATAGTGCAGAAATAACAATTTTGAAAACTACTGAACACTAGATGGGTCTGTAATATGTTTTATAAACATTGACAAATACTTCTCAGTATAGTAATTCTACTCGATATTAGATGGCGTTGAACTAGTGGCAAGGAAGAGTACGTAGGTCTGGTGGGTAGGTATCTATTTGGGTATTCAAATCGATTAGGATTGGAAAAAGTGAAATGCTCAGCCGGGACCTAAACCTACGACAAGTAGGTAAGTCACTCCCTGTAGGTAAGGGTACAGGGAGAATGCTCCGACCATGAGCTACCGAGCCACGTCTTGCGCATTCTAAATTCTCCAAATTTTTCTTCAAATCTTATTAGATTGGGATAGTTAGCATACTAATTGCTTTAAAATTTCATTGACCGTTTTTATTGAATGAAATTTTTGAAGCATTTATTATGCTGATTGTTCAAATCGATTTACAAAGAGAAAAGAGAATTGTAAAACTACTTTTTTTAATTGGTTATTTATAAATCTATGTATCATCAAAGTTATAACAATGGTGGCCTGCGTGGCGGTAGAGCGTTCGATTGCGTTGTCAAAGATCACGGGTTGGATTGCCGCTAACTTTATAAACCTGAATGTACCTACCGGTTATTTGTATTGGGTGTTTGTATGTACAGTATGTATTTCACAGCATTACAGCCAGAGGATCGGGAGAAATGGCGCACATTGGAAGAGGTCCAGCAGTGGACTGAAGTGGGCTAATTTATTGACAGCATTAACAGTATCTATTTCCTTCCGGGGTTAAAATCTAGGTATTATTACATAACATACCTAATAGTTAGTTCTTAGTCCCTGAGTCACGTTTAAATTTGGTCAATAAATTCCTGAAAAAATGAAATTTCATGGTCTTCAGCTGCGACTTTGTTGGTGGATAATAAGACCGCACATAATTCAACTACCTTAACCATTGTAAGAGAAATCATCTGGGAGACGATTAGTCATGCAAACCTATCGCTTGGTCATGCAAACCTATCGCTGGCTTGCGGACCATTATTCGATATACCTACAATATTTAAATTCCGCACTACCGCCAAAAAGTGCCTCGAGCAACGTCGTGCATTATCACAACAGTAACCAAATTCTGCGGACAAAAGTCAATATACCTATTTGGCGGCAAAAAACCATAGGTAGGTATTTTGCGACAGATTTACAGACGAGGTTATCCGTCATAGAACCAAAGTTACAGACATAGCTCGCAGAATAAGTAAGCTGAAGTGGCAGTGGGCTGGCTACATCTGCCGAAGGACCGATGGCCGTTAGGACCAAACGAGTCCTAGAGTGAAGTGGAGACCGCGCTTAGGAAAACGGAAGGTGGGACATCCCTTAGCCAGGTGGACCGACGACCTGCGAAAGGTGGCTGGACGGACTGGATGCGGAAGGCAGAGGATCGGCAAATGTAGCGCAAATTGGGAGAGGCCTATGTCCAGCAGTGGACTGCAGTAGGATAATTGATTGATTGATTATTATTTTGAGCACCTAGCTACCTACCAACATTTCATGGCAAAATTTGCTGATAAAAATATATTTCTCTATTAAAATTCACAGAAAACGCTAATCACACAGTGAAGTATTGCAGTTTAACAAAGCGTTTAACCTGAGAACACTCGATCAAATCTACCATGAACCAGAAAATAATGGGCTCTATATAGGGTTGGGCACGCGCGGGCGTTTTCAACATGACGGCTTGTTTGGGGGGATTTGGACAGTAATTTGGTAGCTCATAATTATGCTGTACTCCGTTTTGTTAGGTTAACTTAAGCTAAACTATCCTTATGTGTCTTTTAATATTTTTTTGCTTGAAAACTCAGTTTATTTAAGCTTTTTTGTTTTAAAACTAGTTTCAAAATAAAACCCAAATAAAAACATGAGGCTATGCATGTGCAGGAGCATGTTCGCCTGCACGGACAAGGCTCTAGAGCACGCTTCTCTCCTTTGGGAGTGGGAGTGGGACAGTCGCACTCGAAACTCGAAAAATAAATAAATAAACGCCAAAATAAATTTGTAGGATTTTTTTTTTTTTATATAGGACACATCAATTTGACTTCGTCTCGCCTGATGGTAAGCTGAAGGCAAAGTCTCTGAAAAGAGGGTCACCATTACAGACACGTACCATGTTACAATGGTGGCACTCAGCTTGACGGCTTCATCAGAATGATGCTTTTTCATGCCCCGCTTAAAGGACCCGGGACTGTAGGAGGAGGGAAACACGTGAAAGGAATTCCAAGACTGTTCCATTTATATATTTTTTTAAATATTAGTAACCGAAATTACTATTTTTAACGCTAAGCCATTCAGTTACTTATGTTAGGAGCAGGTATTGTCGAATCTAACTAGGATTCGAACTCGGGACCTCTCCATCGTCAGGCTGGCTCTTTAACCACTAAGTTACCGACGCTTCAAGTCGGTTAGATACCTATAATTTGCAACATTAGTATTATAAAACAAAAGTTCTTAAACTGACTACGGAAGTCAAAACATAATGGCTTCCTATAATTTCCACTTACGACTACGAAAAATCTCAAAACAAAGACATCATATTTTTAACTTCCGTCGCCGTCTTTAACTCAAGTGTCCTCCAACGGATGGATATCTTAATCCCAAGCACATCTCAACGTCAACAACCACCCTTTATAAACAGGAAACAGAAAACAATGCCCAATTCTGTACCCCTAAGAAATTTGAGTAGCGACACGCGCTCCGCCACGCGGCGGATAGCGGAACTAAGCTCTTGAACAATAGCGAAGTTAGTTATTTAAAATAAAAATGTGGATTAGCGATTTGATTCTTTTGAACAATGTTTTGGGTGTTGTGTTGTTGGGGTAATTGTGTTTATTAAGTGGTGGCTAAATGTGGGATAAAGCTTTTTTGCAAGTACCTAGTAGAGTTACAAGAAAGGTTTAGGTGACAGTGGAGATAGCTCGTGAAGTCTATGTGTGGATATGGACAGAAGCAATGTCGTTTTTGCCTACCCCGGAGTGAAAAGACTGTAAGCAAATGTATGTATGTATAGTTATAGACACCAGTCACGTCATAAAATGTAGTCAGGTCTGTTCTTCTCTTGGGTGTCTTTTGAGGATAGCATGGGATGCTACGGCGGTGGCGGCGGAGAAGCTCAAATCCTCAAACCATAGACTGTATAAACCAATCCCGGCTCGCTTCTCTTGCGACTTGGGTTCAAGATATAGTCTGATAACTGTAGTGACGTGATAATAAAGCTCAAGATATTAATCTATATTGACAGCCTCCGTGGCGTAGCGGTAGTGAACGCGGCCGCTACGCAGGAGGCGCGGGTTCGATCCCCGCTCAGTGCAAATATTTGTGTGCATTAAATATGGGTATTTGCATTGGTCTGGTCGTGCCTCGGAGAGTACGCTAAGCCGTCGGTCCCGGTTGCCATAAGAACATCTATGGCAGTCGTTACGGGTAGTTGGTGCCCTAAAAAGTCCAAAAACAACGGTCTAGCTGCAACGATTCGATATCGCCTAATGTTAACATTGGGTCGTGGAGGTCAGATGGCAATCGCTTTACGGAAAATATCGAGGTCTAGCCAAATCTGTAGCTATGACTGGTAAAAGCGGACCCCAGACTCCGAGCTGAAAGCTTCGGATGCGACTGGGAATTAACGCTAGGAGGATAAATAAATATTAATCTATATAGAACTACATTGCTATTGCCCACAGTTTTGCCACCTGTGGAACTCGCAAGGAACATATCTTTTTAAAAAGAAGAACGTAGCCTATATAAGTAGGTACGTGCTATTCCAAATTGGTAACTACCTATGTCGGTTTATACTGGAAGTTAATGGCGCTTGGTGGAACTTGCTACACATATTGAATAAGCACTTGTACCTTTCCACAATTATTTTATTGTGGAAAGGTACAAGTGCTTCATTCAATATGAACTACCTATATATTTGGGGACCCCTAAGCAAAATGACAATACGGGGTACTTAAGTCAATTCAACGGAATACACAATTTTACAAACTCTTTGATCAATCAATCAATCAATCAATTAGCCAACTGCAGTCCACTGCTGGACATAGGCCTCCCCCAATGTGCGCCACGTTTGCCGATCCTCCGCCTTCCGCATCCAGTCCGTCCCAGCCACCTTTCGCAGGTCGTCGGTCCATCTGGCTAGGGGATGTCCTACCCTCCGGTTTCCTACGCGCGGTCTCCACTCTAGGAGTTCTAGGACTCGTTTGTTCCAACGGCCATCAGTCCTTCGGCAGATGTGGCCAGCCCATTGCCACTTCAGCTTGCTTATTCTGCGAGCTATGTCGGTAACTTTGGTTCTTTTACACAACTCTTTGATAATTTTCTACAATAACACTGTACTAAATAAATCCTGGGACCTCTTGCTGCCGTAATTTCGTCAAAATAAAATTACGAACTTAATCAAAGGACGTCAATTTTATTTGTAAACGAATTATTCAAAATGACTGGTGTAAGAATGAAAGCTTAATAAACACGATTATTGTACAGTGTGGGATAGTGTGTATCACCCCTTGCGATTAGGCTGCGGTTACGCTGTCGAGCAGAGCGTGTAGCGAAGTAGAACTAGACGTTCGGCAGACTTCTCTGCAGTTTGGCAAGTGATGTTTATTTTTTATTTATTTATTCTTTACTTGCTGTTACCCGCGGCTCCACCCGCGTGGATGACGGTTATTGCTACCGAACATAGCTTATTGTCTTTCCCAAGGTCTAATCTAGCCTTATAACATATTTTATCAAAATCGGTTCAGTGGTTTAGTCGTGAAAGCGTAACAGACAGACAGACAGACTGACAAAGTTGCTCAGATCACTACTATTGACAGCCTGGCTGTCGATTTTGCTAAAGTAAATCCACTGTTATACCACAGACATTGCAAAAAATGGCATTAAATATTGGACTTTAATTCCAATGAAAAGAGTTTCATCAGTTTTTCATTCACTCTATAGAAAGCCGTTTAATTTTTGAAGTTAACGCCATTACTTTAAAATTTAAAATTTAAAATTAACTAAATTGATTTCTTTCTTTTGCAATGTTCGTGTTATGACAGTGACTTTGTTTTAGCAGTATCGAGGCCATGGACCGGCATTTAAGTCCCAACAATACGGACTTCACATCGTCACTGCAATTTGTCGTCAGCGTCTAAGTAGGTATCTACTGTGTTTTACAATCTCGCACAGTATACGCGTTCCGCTCCCGCTCCGCCCATCACAACCCTCTCCCTAACACTCTCCCCTGTATTGTTAAATTGCTCGTACTATTCAATTATGACTGTCAAAATATATTTGTGTCGTGATTGCTCTGATTGAGGGCACGCGGCTCATATTATCTTTCTTGCTTTGTGAATACAAGGAAAGGTGGAACAAAACGAGAGAGGAATAACAATTACTACCAGAGCTGAATAGCTGTTTTAACCTACTTCTAAAAAGGGAGTACTGTCTACATTCATTCAAGTTGATTAACACATACACAGCACGGAATCGAACGCTTACTTGTAATCTATCCACCATGCTGCCATATCCTTCGTACGACGGCGAGCTTGTTGGCTAATAGCCATATCAATGAGGAGGAGCTCCTCCACATATATTTTTCTTTGATTCACACTAGCAACCAAACAAACAACTTGACTGTACTGTATTTATTTTTTTATTCCTTAAAATAAAATGTGTGCCAATAGCCTATAACTATATTATTTTTGGAGGTGGCGATTCGCACACCAATAAATTAGCTTAGTGCGAATCGCCTACAGAAATAAAATAAAAATTAAAGGAGTCGATTCGCACGTTTTGTGCGAGTTCAATTCGTGCGAATCGTCCAATAACCCCAATAACCCCAATAAAATAATTACATTGGAAAGCATGTGTTCACAGACAGGTCACAGGGGTCATGACCCAAATTTTCGAAAAAGGCATTTTCTGACGTGACCCCCTCCAAAATCTCATGCTGCGATCGCGAAATTTAATGTAAGTCTAGGTAGGTAAAAATAATTTTAAAATCTCCTCAGGACAAAGTTAATTTAGTATGTTTTTTCAAATCTCTATATATATAAAAATCAATGCCACTTTTCGTTGTTAGTTTATAACTCAAGAACGGATGAACCGATTTGGCTAATTTTAGTCTTGAAATATTCGTGGGTGTCCAGGGAAGGTTTAAAGGATGAGAAAATAGGTGCAGCGGGCACTGAAAAAATATGGCGGTACGAAGTTCGCCGGGACAGCTAGTTATTTTATAAATCGGTTTAGCAGTTATGCCAATCAGTAAATTATAATTTGTAAAGAACTTTTGTCGACGCCGTGTTGGTTCCATGTGAAGTACAACAGGGCCACCCCATCTCTTGTGACTGGGATAGGGCTGTTTTCCATCCATCAGTAAACATACAGTCCAAGACAAAATGCCCGCTAGACGGCAATAGGCTCGCCCCCTATTACCTAAATGGGCCATAAATCATAGTTGGCGAAATTTGGGTGCTAATACACCTCTGCCTTCCCCTCGGGTATTTATAGGCGTGGGTATATTTATGTTTTTTTTTTATATAGGACACGTCAATTTGACTTCGCCTCGCCTGATGGTAAGCTGAAGGCAAAGTCTCTGAAAAGAGCGTCACCATTACAGACACGTATCATGTTACAATGGTGGCACTCAGCTTGACGGCCTCATCAGATGCTTTTTCACGCCCCGCTTAAAGGACCCGGGACTGTAGGAGGAGGGAAACACGTGAACTGGTAAGGAATTCCAAGACTTAATGGTGCGGCAGAAGAAGGAGTCGCCGAACCGCTTGGTTCTTGATGGAATATTCTGCACTGTGTATTCTGTATGTAACTTTTGTCGTTGACTGTACCTAGTCAAAACTATCGAAGCAGGTAAGTGAAGTGGCTCGGACCCCAAAGAGTCATAATTTTTTCAAAATGATAAAATAATCGAAAATATTGCAATAAACCATCCTTCTATCAACACTGTACGGGACCGTGATCTATCTCGCGAATCGTTCGAGTGCCATTCTGTCACTTAATTGACAGTAGGTACTTCACAGTGTGAAGTACCATTGTGGCACTTTGTGATTAGTTGTGGGAAAATAAAGCACTTTGATTAGTTGTCGATATGCATCTTTTGTTATTAGGTACTTTTGATTTCATTTTGTAAAATTGATGTCTCTAGTCACTAAAGTTTCATCATCATCATCATTTCAGCCATAGGAAGTCCACTGCTGGACATAGGCCTCCCCTATAGATCTCCAGTAAGACCGGTTGAAAGCGGCTCGCATCCAGCGCGTTCCCGCGGCCTTAATGAGTAAAGTTTAGTGTTTCTTAACTAAAATCTGTTTTTTAATAATAATCGTAACAATAGTTGAAGAAGGAAATAAGTAAGTAATTTATATTTTACTAGCTGACCCGGCGAACTTAATACCGCCATTTATTTTTTCACCCGCGTGGAACTCAATCCAATGACTATCAAAGTTTATAATAAGTTACCAAATGAAATTAAGGATCTGCCTCTAAATATTTTCCGCAGAAACTTATATAATGTGGCTGAAAGACAAGTGTTTTTACAGTGTCCGAGAATATCTAGAGATGTAAGTGTTATGTATTGATGAGGGATGAGGTTATGTAATTTAATTAATATTGAAATGAATATTGAATTAATTAATATTGAAATGATAAAGATATAAGCTATTATTATTATTATTGACAATGATTTATTGACGTATTAAGGACACTGACATATTTTTTTGTATTGTTGACATTATCGATGATCATTATGACAATGCATGACATTTTGTTTTTATTTTTATTATATATCTACCTAACTTCTATTATTGATTATGCAAATGTAGTGTTAATTTAATAATGTACGTAGTCTCACATGCCAGAGATGGTGAATATGAGGATCTACTTTAATATTACTTACCATCAATGTGTAACCATATTCTTTTGTGAGCCAATAAATGAATTAAATTGAATTGAATTAAAAATTGAATTGAATTCCATATTTTCCCACCGTTAAACCTTACCTGGACATCCACGAATATTTCAAGATTAAAATTAGCCAAATCGGCTCAGCCGTTCTCGAGTTTTAGGGGACTAATAGAATTTGCAATTCATTTTCATCTTACTCGTAAGATATTCTTAGGTACTTACTTAACCAATTGGTTTTCACCATTTTACCAGAAAAAGAAATTTAACTGACTGGCTCTGTGGCGTGGGCGTGGCGGTAGTGAACTCGGCCGCTACGCAGGAGGAGCAAGTTCGATCCCCGCTCAGTGCAAATATTTGTATGCATGAATATGGGTAGGTATTTGCAATGTTCTGGTCGAGCCTCGGAGAATACGTTAAGTTCTCGGTCCCGGTTGCCATACGAACATCTATGGCAGTCGTTACGAGTAGTTGAAGCCCTAAAAAGTTTAACAACTAGTCTACCTGCAATGCTTATATATCGCTATTGGGTTATGGAGGTCAGATGGCAGTCGCTTCACGTAAAATATCAAAATCCAGTCTAATCTGTACTGACTGGTAACACGGACCCCAGACACCGAGGTGAGGCTTCGGATGCGACTGGGAATAACCACTGAAGATTCTACACAGCGCTATCTAGCTAGCTAGAGACCGGTCCATGGATTTACTTACGTCATAGTAGCTTTATGCATGCATGCAAACTCTCAGCCCGATCGGTTAAAAATTGACAAAGTTTAATATAAACTTTCATCCCCTATTTTATCCCCTTGGGGGTAGAATTAATCAAAATCCTTTCTTAGCGGATGCCTACGTCATAACATCTACCTGCATGCCAAATTTCAGCCCGATCCGTCCAGTGGTTTGGGCTGTGCGTTGATAGACTGTCAGTCAGTCACCTTTGAGTTATATAATATTTAGATACAAGAAAAAATATTACTTACGTAGCTCCCGGCAATTTTCACCCTTTTTAAAACATATTTACCCCAAAACTCTTTATTAAGCTGTTATAGTTTAGCCTGGCTATTACCAAAACAACTTCACATCTTGGCACAATCCACAAAGAATCGTACGTGCTTTTTAAAGTCCCACATTTGCTTACACAGAGCCGTGACGCGGCGAGTGGTGAGATGATGAGTGGTGGTAAAGTGACAACAAAGCCGAGATAAGCCACGATCATTAGCGGGTGACGTCGAGTGGGTACACCCACCCCACCAATTAGTACGTGATAGACGGTGTTTGCTGTTTAGCTGTCGTGATGTTAATATTGTTGGTAGTTTTCGCGATTGTTACAAATTGAAATGAGACTATTTTTAACGGATTCTATTGTGATTTATTTAGTGTTATTTTGTTATTTACTTATACTCATGTACATGTTTCGGCTGTTTTTCAGTCCCCTTGGTTACAGGTCATCGAATTAATCGCAATATAATTTTATTAATTAACCATAGTTTTATTTCAATAAACTTTTGGACTATCAAATTAAATTCGCGTAAAGTTACATTCCATAAATGTTTAATTCCCAGAATATTGAATTCCCAACATGTTGAATTACTTATGATTTCCCGGAAAGTAGAATTTACTGAATGTTGAATCCCATAAGTTTGAAATACCAAAATGTTGAATTTGCATAATATTTGCGTACACTTCTGATAATATATATATTGCTTAGTGGTTAAGGAGTCGGCCTTACGATCGAGAGGTCCCGGGTTCGAATCCTGGCCATTACACTACCGACGTGAACCCACTCCTAGCACAAGCAATTTAGCTTAGTTGGAGGGGTTAACGGGAATATTAGTAATTTCGGTTGCTAATATTCTTTAAAAAAAAAAAAAAAAAAAAAAAAAAAAAAAACATAGATTTTCAAAATTATCTCAAGAAGGGCAAAATAAGTATTTGCAAAATTTGTCCTTAACTTTTTCATGTAGGTTTTACTTAGGTACTTCGTTAACCAAACTATATAAGTAAGTTAACTAAACTGGGATCTCATATTTTACTCAATTCAAGCTCAATGAGATTAATTGGGTAAAATATGAGAATTGATCGAAATTAGGGTATTTTTTTATTTTATCACTATCTGATTACATACAATTACTCTGTAAAGAAACTGTCATCAAACTAAAAACAAATTTAGAAACTAGCAACTTGCTCCAGCATCGCACGGCTACTTTACCGCTTTTCAAAAGTAGGTATATACTTAAATTTGGGATGAATCGAAAAAGATACTTTATCAAAAACTTAAAAATTGTGGGAACACAGCTGGCTAGTAGGTACACATACGAAAGACGCTCTGGTTGAAGTTTTCCTCTCAGGGTTTCGAGGGCAAAGTGCAGTTGCTCCCGTAAAAGCCTTTATATGTAGGACACATCAATTTGACTTCGCCTCGCCTGACGGTAAGCTGAAGGTCAAGTCTTGGCATAGAGGGTGACCATTACAGACACATAACATGTTACAATGGTGGCTATTGGTGGCACTCAGCTTGACGGCCTCATCAGATGCTTTTTCACGCCTCGCTAAAAGGTCTAAAAAGATGCATATTTAAACTAAGCAGGAATCGAATCCGCATCCTCTAAATTAACAGTCAAACGCTCTTTCACCACATCACCCAAGTAATTTATTTCCTAGAAAAATCATAATATTTCACAAGCAAAGCAAACCCCAGTCGCAACACTAGTCTCAATAACGGCTCCTAACAAAACGACAATCGTAGAATATCCGACCCCAAATCTGTGTCCTTTTGATACTTAATTGATGAGCCCCCATTGGCGGCAACTGGGGATCTGCGCGCGCTGTGCGCTCTGATTGGCTGTTAGAGGAAGCCACGCCCACGGTCGTGGATTAGGGAGAGAGTTTGGAGGTGAGGTGCGGGTCTAGTAGCGAGTGGTTTTGATACTTTGGGATTAAGATTTTTATGTTAATATTTTTTTCAACTTTCTCTATGGCGTGTTGGAAGAGGGTTCGATTGCTAAGACGGAGGTCGCGGGTGCGATTCCTGCTCAGTGTTAATATTTGTGTGAATGAATATGTGTGTATTTGCATTGGTTTGGGTGTTTCTATGTATAATAAGTATGTAATAAGATATAAAATTAATTTTTATAGCCTTGTGAAATATACAATGAGAACCTGATAAATACTTCGTTAAGGCGGCCATCCACTTACAGTTTATCAAACGACAACCGGATGATATCGGTCTGTCAGTTCATCGCAATAACCCACACACTTACAGTTTCGTATACGATTTTGGACTGACGGATAGTATGTGTGTGGCCGCGTGACGATTTCGGTCAGCAAAGACAGTTAAAGGCCGGACAGTCTATGGCCGTCGGCATTTTATACGTAATAACATCAGACTAAAATAATAAAATAATGTTATTATTTTAGTCTGAGGTAATAAAATTATGATGACATTGATGACATAAGGACTGCAGGCGGACTGTAAGTGGGTGGCCGCCTTTAGAGGTCACGGGTTCGATTCTCGCTTATTGCAAAAGAGTGTAACATGCATGAAATAAATAAATACAATTTATTGGAATACTTTAAATTTATTTTAAAGAACTGATACGCAACTGGCGAGTAAACAATTATAAAAGTAGAAGCTGAACGCTCCCAAGATCCATACCATGTGGAAATATGGCGTAGTTATGTATGGCTGTGTGCAAAGTAAAAAAAAAATAGACTTATTTTTTCTATTTTCGTGCATCTCTGTACATAATAAAAAAACTTTTCTTTCTTTCTTGTTTCTTTTTTTCTTACCTCATCACGGTAGAGTCGTGTATATAATTCCTAAGCACACACTCAACAAATGTAAGAAATATACCTCAAGTATCAAAATAATACAGTCGCCGTATTCCGCTTTGCATTCTGGGGATGATCCAGTGAGTGGGTTACGCCGTCTTACACCAATTTAAATGCCTACCCCTTGTACAGCTCTATAGCGCTATGATACCGGTATACGTACTACAAATAGGGTGGAATTACACTGGTGGCGGTGGAATTCTTAATGCTTTTCAGTACTAAGTAGGTAGCAAACAAGTATGAATGATGTTGAACGCTCAACCTTATAGTCTTGAGATTCTTTACCAGTGGTTCCTTCTTCATACAGTCCCGGGTCCTTTAAGCGAGCCGTGAAAAAAGCCTGATGAGGCCGTCAACCTGAGTGCCACCATTGTAACGTGATACGTGTCTGTAATGGTGACTCTTTTTTCTGAAACTTTACCTTCAGCTTACCATCAAGTGAGGTACAGTCATATTGACGTGTCTTATATGTATATCTGTCTCAGCCCCGGATCTAGAATTTTTTTTAGGCGGGGCAAAAACTGAAAATGCCGCCCCCGTCCATGTTTTTGTAGTGCGTAAATTCCTTTGGATACGGGGGGGGGGGGGGGAATGGATCCGAAGGGATTGGACATGTGGTCCGCAGATCGCGCTATGCCGCTTCTACCAGTCTGGCATCCTGTGGTGACACCACACGAATTATTCGCATCGGGCTCCGTCCCTGAGCAAAGCGTTGAGCGAGAGGACTCCTCTGAGGGCCCGTGTCAGCGTTTTTCAGACCGGACACCCCACCAGCGTGTGAGCAGCCCTGAGTCCTCGCTCGCATCACAGTGACGACACAGACATTGACTCTTTCATGATCCGAAACAGGGACGTGGACCACCATGAAACTCCCACTCTCACACCTGCATCAGCCAGTACGGCAGGTTCCCGTATCACCTCTCTAGCCAGTCCTCCATGATGGGTCTTACCGCCGATAACACAGCGTGCCCTGCGCTCGGTTGTCCTAGTCGTTCCTTTCACTTCACCATGATGTCCTGGTGGAGCTCGAACTTTGCGGCCTCGATTTCTCGAGTTCCCGTCCCTGTTCCTACGTCAACTTTCACGACTAATACAGCAATTTTAAGACCAGAGTTCGGTGAATCACCCTAAAGTCCCCTGTCCCATCGGCCATCGAGTACTTACGAGCTTCAAATATTTCGTTCAGAGCTTGATGCTGATAGAAGCCTTCCACAATGAGGCTGGATCCCTAAAGTTTTATGCAGATCCACCTCGAGAGCCAACCACCAAATCCGCTCCACGACTTGGGATACCATGGTTCCTGAAGGCCAGCTTCAGGGCCGTTTCGTGGTGGTAGCACCGCATGCCGTCTATAAACTCATTGCGGAACACCCAGTCCTATCCGATGTTCCACAGGGGCGACGACAAGACCGATCCCTGCGGAATAGCGCATGACATTTCACGACGACCAAGGCCGGTCACTGTTGGGGTGCCAGGTCGGGTAACCTCCACGAGGGCCTCCTCGTTTCTTCACCCTTTGGACCACGGTCCTGGGAAGTGGAAGCGGGGTGGCTGGTGCACCCTGGACGACGGTTAATGGACTCCGACTCCTAGGGGAAGGAGCTCTGTTAGCCGCTCGACTAATAACCCGACAACCCAACCCAGCCCTTTTCAGGGCTAGCTGACCCCATTGCACGAGGGGGTCGTGGGATGGCGGGCCTGCTAGGCCCGCGAGGAGGGAGCCGCGAGGTGTCCTCCAGGCCCTTTTCAGGGCCACAAAAACAGCCCTTTTCAGGGCTAGCTGACCCCATGAGGGGGGTCGTGGTACGGCGGACCTGCTAGGTCCGCGAGGTGGGATCAGGTGGTTTTGTCGCTCCCAGTATCCCTCTGCTCTCAGAGGGGACAGGGGAGAGACGTAGTGATCCATCGGGATCGAGGGACGGGTCGGCCCACTGCTCGCGCAGGGGCTGACAGGCACTCGTGCCACCGTCGGTGTTGGGGGGGTTGGCTGCCCTCCTGCGTCACGTAGCCTCCGAGTGATCGACAACGACCTGAGTGCTAGCCACACTCGGGAAGTCGTGATCTAGGAGAACGTGGGGCTTGCCTTAATTGGCCGGCCCGCGACAAGGAAAAGTCTGTAAAACCCGACAGCGAAGTCGTCAAAACCTGTGGACACCTGGGGAACTCCACAGTATTTACCCCGCTTCCTGGAATGAGCGTCACCCGGGAAGTGTCTTTATATCGACTCATACTCGTGGGATTTAATATGGATATAAATATTACAAACCCCCCCCAACCAAGCGAAATAGACTGCGTGAAGGTCGCGCAGCATCACGACGCGGAGGTCGCGTCCCATATCGCGGTGTCGGAGCAATTCGACACCGCGACCGAGAGAAGCAGGGCGAACAGCCCGGTGGGTCTGCAGACCCGGAAGTCTGCCCGGAAGAGGAAGAGAAAGAAGAAGCATTCTCCTTCTCCAAGGAGCGAGTCGGACTTGGAATTTACCCTGACCGACTCGTCCTCCAGCAGCTGCTATGATGGAGATGAGCTGCTGCGTCCCCCTCCGTCCAAGTTGGTAGCGATAGGCCGCCAAATTTCAGGGGGTGACAAGGGGGCTACCCCCAGAGCCTCAGCTCCGGAAGATGTGGTGGCGCCGCCGAGACCCTCCCCCTCGGCGGCAGTCCCGGATCAGTGGACCCACATCATCACGAGGGAGGTGATGGCAGCCCTCCACGCAAAGACGATGAGCCCATCGGGGTCCACAAAGCCGGAGGACGAGCGGGTCCTAGATACCGTGTGGCGTCTCGCCGAGTGGGCCGAATCCCTCTTGGTGGAGCTGGCTGAGTCACGTCAGGACCGTGCCAACGCAAAGAAGCAGGAGGCCCGGCGACAGGCCGAGTTTCGTAAGGTGACGGCCGAAGTGGCGGAACTGCGTAAAATCGTAGCGGACATGCCACGAGTGACGCGGTCCGTGCAGCGGCAGCAGGCGATGTCACCGGAACGGCCGTTATCGTCTTCGGGGCAGCCGTTGCCGGCACGGTCGGGGTCTCCGGTACGGTCGCTGTCGCCGGCGCGGTCGGGAGCATTGTCGCGGCCGCGGTTGGCATCGCCGACGCGTCCGGTCCGACCGGAGTCGCCGGTGCTGCAGACGAACCGGCCAGTGGACCCACTGGCGGCCTGCTTGGTGGCCATTGCCGCTGTGGAAAAGCGGCAGAAGGCGCAGGAGGCCCGGCAGGTAGCGCATGAGGAGCACACACGGCGTTGTTTGGAGTCCATGATGGACTCCTTCCGCCGCCCGTCTCTGGCGCCGCCAACCGGGTACGCCGATGCAGTTGGGAGGGGTCCTGTCAGTCCGGCAGCGATAGTGACCCGGCCGGTATCGGCACGTCATTCTTCCACTGCGTCTGCCACTCCGGCCACTCTCGCTGTGGGAGCTGGGAACCCTCAGGCTGTGCAAGGCGCCCGGGCCAAGGGCAAGGGAAAAGGGAAGGGCAAGGGGAGGACCTCTCTGGTCCCCGCCTCGGCCCCAGCCAAGACCCCAGGCCCAGCCCAGGGATCGACTCCGGTTGCCTCCAGCAGCTCCTCACCGGAGGGTGGCTGGGAGGTTGCTGGAGACAAAAAAAAGAAGCGGAACGCCAAAAGGAAGGCAGCCAAAAAGGCCAAGAAGGCTGAGGCTGCTGCGAAAGGAGCGCCGAGGAGGCTGCGCGTCCCTCGTTCAACGGCCATCGTCCTCACGATGTCGGCAGAGGCGTTGGAGAGGGGTGTGCAGTACTCCCAGGTCGTGACGCAGGCAACGGGCCTTATCGACATGAAGGCCCTCAACATGTCGGTACCCGTCACGGTGAAACACACGCGAACGGGTGCCCGCCTAATCGAGGTCCACGGCGCTTCCAGCGGTCCCCAGGCCGACGCCATAGCGGCAAAGATAAGGGAGACGCTGGACGCAGCCGACGTCCGGGTGTCTAGGCCCAACAAGTGCGCAGAACTGCGCATCTCGGGCCTGGACGACTCCATCACGGTTGAGGATATCAGACTCACCGTGGCGGAGGCCGGGGGCTGTCCCCTGGACACAGTGAAGGTCGGAGCCATTCGCTTCGGCCGCCGTGGACAGGGGGCAGCAGTTGTCGGCTGTCCCATCGCAGCAGCCCAAAAGGCTGCCGACCAGCGGTACCTCGCGGTAAGAGGCGTTATAAGGGTGCAGGTACGGCTCCTGCAGGCTCGACCGGCTAGGTGCTTCAGGTGCCTGTCGGTCGGCCACGTGGGAGTGCAGTGCACGGCGGAGATAACGGTCGGAGACCGTTGCTTCCGTTGTGGCCAACCCGGTCATATGGCCGGTAGTTGCGAAGCTCCGCTGCACTGTTTCAGGTGTGCGGCGGAGGGCAAGCCAGCCGACCATAGGGTTGGCAGCAAGGCCTGCACCGGAGGGGAGCCGAAGCCGCGAGGCGGGCGTTCCGCTTCAAGTTCGCGGCGGGATGCGGAGATGGTTCCATAATGGATCCCCAGCTCCGCATCCTGCAGGCGAACGTGGGCCACGGTGTCGACGCTCAGGCACTTCTGCTCCAGAGCATGGCACAGTGGTCCATAAATGTCGCCGCTGTCGCCGATCCATACACTCACCGGCCTCCCGGGCCTGCCTGGGTGATCGACCTGGATGGGTCGGCGGCACTGGTGCATAACGCCGCCGCAGGCGGCCCCCCCCTTGCCGTCATTGCAAGGGGGCATGGCTGCGTGGCGGCACTTGTGGGGGAGATAGCGGTCGTGGCCGTCTACCTCACGCCGAGTCGACACCGATATATAAGCCAATACCAGCAATCGCTGGATCGGCTGGCCGAAGTCGTCAATGCCTGTTACCCTCGCCAGGTTCTTGTGCTCGGGGACTTTAACGCCTGGTCAATGACCTGGGGTTCCCAGCGCACGAACCCGCGGGGCAGGGCACTGGAGAACTGGGCCGCTACACTCGGTCTAGTTCTCCAGAATCGCGGGGCCGAAGCCACGTTCGTGGCCGCGGGGCGCAGCTCGATCGTGGACCTTACGTTCGCGGGCGCTTCGCTGTCACACCGTGTGCGGCACTGGCGAGTCGTTGTCGGGGTGGAGACACTTTCGGATCACCGATATGTTCGGTTTGATGTCTCTCGCTCCGCGGGCGATGCGCCGGTCATACCGGCCCCACGCGAGCCGCGCTGGGTGCTTAAGCGACTGAATCGGGAGGACCTCCTGGAGGCTGCCATCGTACAGGCCTGGGCCATTGCGCCGGACAGGCCTGTTGATATCGACGATGAGGCGGCGTGGTTTCGGGAGGCCATGACACGCGTCTGCGATGCGGGTATGCCTAGGGCTCCGCCCTATCGTCCGAGGCGTCAGGTCTACTGGTGGTCTGCGGAGATCGCGAGGCTGCGACAAGCCTGCGTGATCGCGCACCGCCAGTGGACCAGATTCCGTAGGAGGCGTAGCCGACCCGCAGATACGGAGCCCCGATTGGCGGAGCTTCATGAGGGATACAGAGAGGCCAGAAATGCCCTCCGAGCGGAGATTAAGCGGGCCAAAGCCGCGGCTTTTCAAGAGCTGATGGAGACGCTGGAGAGGGACCCATGGGGGCGGCCTTACCTTATGGTAAGAGGAAAGCTGCGCCCCCGAGCCCCGCCGCTGACCCAGACTCTTCAGCCGGCTCTGCTCGGAGGAGTGGTCGAATCTTTGTTCCCGTCGCGGGCGGAACATGTTCCACCGCGCATGACTCCGCCACCTCGGTCGACTTTGGCGCCCAGTGTGGTTGACGACGACGTGCCCGAAGTCACTTGGGTAGAACTAGAGCTGGCGGTGCGAAGGCTTAGCGCCAAGAAGAACACCGCCCCGGGACCCGACGGCATTCCAGGCCGAGCGTGGGTCCTAGCTCTAGGGGAAGACGCTCTCGAGCCTCGATTCAGAGGGTTCCTCAGCGCATGTTTGGAGCGGGGCCAGTTTCCAAAGACGTGGAAGACGGGGAAACTGGTCCTCATTCGGAAGGAGGGGCGCCCGGTGGACTCACCGTCCGGCTACCGGCCCATAGTGTTGCTCGATGAGGTGGGCAAACTCTTTGAAAGAGTTATAGCGAAGCGCCTCGTCGAGCACCTCTCTAGAGAAGGGCCGGATCTGGCGGATGCCCAATATGGCTTCCGCCGTGGGCGCTCCACCGTGGATGCAATCATGCGCGTGAGGACTCTGGCGGAGGACGCAGTCGCTCGGGGCGAGGTGATGTTGGCGGTGGCTTTGGACATCTCCAACGCTTTCAACACCTTGCCCTGGAGTTGCATTATGGAGGCGCTCGTGTACCACGAGGTGCCTCTATACCTCCGCCGCATAGTCGGGGCTTACCTGACGGAGAGAGCCGTCATCTACCCAAGTGCGATCGGTGTCGGTCGGAGAGAGATGTCGTGCGGTGTTCCGCAGGGATCGGTCCTGGGGCCGCTCCTGTGGAACATCGGATACGACTGGGTGCTTCGCAGTGAGTTCGTGGATGGTGCCGCCGTTACGTGCTATGCGGACGACACGCTAGTGACGGCAAGCGGGGCTACACACTGCGAAGCGACCCGGAAGGCCACGACCGCGGTTGCCCAAGTTGTGGAAAGAATCCGGCGGCTGGGTCTCGAGGTGGATCCGCAGAAAACCAAGGCAATGTTCTTCCATGGACCTCGGCGCGGACCACCAGCGGGATCCAGCATCACAGTGGGAGACACTCTCATCGACATCAAGCCCCAGATGAAATATCTGGGGCTCGTACTCGACGGTCGGTGGGACTTCGGGGAACATTTCCGAAGTCTGGTCCCCAAATTGGTGCTAACAGCTAACGCTCTGAAGCGTCTGCTGCCCAATTTGAGGGGCCCGGAGGACTCCTGCAGGAGACTCTACGCGGGTGTCGTGCGGTCCATGGCTCTATATGGGAGCCCCGTATGGGCAGACAACCTGCGAGCCAGGCACGTGGACCTGCTGCGTAGACCGCAGCGGATTGTGGCCATCAGGGCCATCAGGGGGTACCGCACGATATCCTTTGAAGCAGCGAGTCTCCTCGCCGGATCGCTACCGTGGATCCTGGAAGCGAGATCCCTTTCGGCGCTATACCGCTTCCGAAAGGCGGCGCGGGAGCGGGGACACGATCCTGAGCCTGAAGAAATTCGGGCCGTGAGATCCCGGCTCCACAGGAACATGGTGGCGGAGTGGGAGCTACAACTTGGGCAACCACGCGCAGGGCGCGCCGTAGTAGCGGCGGTAAGACCCATCATGGGGGAGTGGCTAGAGAGGCCACACGGCGGCCTCTCGTTCTGGCTGACGCAGATCATCACCGATCATGGATGCTTCGGACGGTATCTGCATCGGACCGCGAAGAAAGAGCCAACGTCCGAGTGCCATCACTGCGACGCGGGCGAGGACTCGGCGCTGCACACGCTCACTGAGTGTCCGGCGTGGGAGACGCCGAGACGGGAGCTGGTGGCGACCCTGGGAGTGAGAGCTCTCACGCTCGCCACCTTGCTCGCAGCGATGGTTCGCTGCGCGGATGCGTGGGCCGCCGGCGCCTCCTTCTGCGAGCAAGTGATGCTCGTGAAGTGGGCGGCGGAGCGCGAGCGAAGGAGAATCGCAGCCCTTGCGGCCCGCGAGGAGCGAAGGAGAATCGCAGACCGCGCGGCCCGCGACGAGCGGCGGCAACTCGGGCGTCGGAGGTCGCAGAATGACCTCCGCCCCCCATGAGCGCGGGCCTGGGGGTGACGGGTGGGGTCGCCTGTCACCCTAGCAGAAGCAGGCCACGGCGGTGGCACGCATTGCGTGCCCCCCCATACCCGGGGGCGAGTTGGGGACTCCGTGGTCCCCACACCGGAAGAGGGCCATATCGAGAGATATGGCCCTGGGTCGGCCGGGGTGCGAGGGATATGGCTATGACAATCTCACCTCCGGCAACTGACGGCCCACAGAAGGCGTGCGTTTTAGTCGGTTCGAGTCCGACATAACCTCCTCCTCCGACTCCGGCGGGGGAGGTATCCGTGGGGATTTTTCGCACGATAAAAAAAAAAAAAAAAAAAAAGGCCGGTCACTGTTTGGTAGATGACGGCTCACTCTGTCAGATACGCCCCAAGCATGCGGTAAACACGACGAACGATACCGCTAAAATTACCTCGCCCCGGGCAACCGCATCTTTCACCTCATCATACGCATGATGATATCTATGGTGGAGTGCCTCAGACTGAAGCCATATATTGGCCTTCCACCAGCTACGGCGTCACCCGTACCCGATGAGGCTCTTAGCTATCAATCTTTCAAAGAAGCAACACTATGGGTCGGTAGGTGGACGGTGAGTCCACAGGGCGCCCTTTCGGATGAAGACTAGTTTTCCCGTCTTCCAATTTGCGGAAATAGTTCCGCTACAAACATACGCTGAGAAGCTCGGTCGGGCTCGAGAACTTCTTCAACTAGAGCAAGAAGTAGGCACCCACTTCTGTCCTGTGCCTGACCTGGAATGCCGTCGGATGCCGGGGTGGTTTTCTTACTTCTGGGTCTGAGCATTGCACCGCCAGCTCTAGTTCTACCGAAGTCACCTCAGGCACGTCGTCGTCATCCAAGCTGGGCGCGGGCGCCATAGGTGACCGAGGCTCAGTCATCTGCGGTGGAACATGTTATGGCGCCCCAAGGGGCGGCCTTTCCAAGTTCAGGGTGGATTTGCCGCCCCCTGATGTTGCCGCCCGGGGCGCGTGCCCCGGCTTGCCCCCCCCTAGATCCGGCCCTGATCTGTCTGATGTTAAACGTTTATACACCTCTGTTTAACCCTTTTTAATAGACGTGAATGTATGACTGAATGACTGAACCATGAAAAGTGTAGAAATTGAACTAAAATTCAATCCATATGAACATCGCCTTTAGACACATTCCGTATCAATTTGCGAGGGAATTTCTAGATTTGATTTTCTATTTCGCCCTTTGCCTGTGTCTAGAGGCAGACAGCGTATAGGTAGGTATAGATTCACTTCTTAGAAACTAGGTGGGTAGGCAGGAGTATAATACGGAATGTCGACGCACAAAATATCGATAAATGCTAATACGGAAATGGGAAAGGGAAAGGGAATGCATTGCAGGCGCTTAATCGCAATAGAGTCAATTCTGTTATTAAATCTTAGATATTTTATTTTCATAGGATTAAATGTATTTCTATCTCATTTTAACCCAGATCAATCATTTTTGAGGTCAGAATTAATATGATGGATAAATCATGTTACTTTATTTTTATTTATATAGATCACGTCAATTTAACTTCTGATGGTAAGCTGAAGGCAATGTCTCGGTAAAGAGGGTCACGCACCATGTTACAATGGTGGCACTCAGCTTGACGGCCTCATCAGATGCTTTTTCACGCCCCGCTTAAAGGACCCGGGACTGTAGGAGGAGGGAAACATGTGAACTGGTAAGGAATTCTAGAAATTAGTCGTGCGGCAGAGGAAGGACTCGCCGAACCGCTTGGTAAGTAGGTACAGTCAAAGACAAAAGTATACGTAGGGATTTTAAAAACCCTTATTAAATTATTTAACAGTTCCTTAAACTACTCGTACCTACTATAATTTTATTCACCGAAGCTTTTCGAACCATTTTAGTATAATATCAATATCGGTACATGTATTCCGATATAAATGTAAATATTTTCGTATTAAATATATTTTTACGTCAGTAATCTGATGACCGATGGGGTCGAAAAGTCCTCGAGTGGAGGCCACGTATCGGCAAGCGCAGCGTAGGACGTCCACCCACAAGGTGGACAGACGACCTCATTAAGGCCGCGGGAACGCGCTGGATGCGAGCCGCTTCCAACCGGTCCTATTGGAGATCTATAGGGGAGGCCTATGTCCAGCAGTGGACTTCCTATGGCTGAAATGATGATGATGATGATGAATCTGATAGGTATAATATGCTTAGATACCTACCTACTTGTGTTAATGCTAGCTGCTGGCTTGCAACTCCGCCTGGTTGAAATACTGACCCTCTCCCACATGGTAGCTACTTTCGTGTTAAAAATTTCCTCAAACAAATGAATTTTAGTCCCAAGCTTCACGCAGATCTATTTATATTTGTTATAGCGTGAAAATGTAAAAAATATCCATCCTCGCCTACTTTCACATATTACCTAAACCTATTCTAAGGAAAAAAAATCTGAATAACTACGAAATGCGGCATATACATAGGTATATGCCGCATTTCGTAGTAGACCTGAAATAAGAGGGAGTTTGAAAAGGACGATAAGGAAAAATAGGTACATGATTGAACAGCCTACTTAGTTCGTTATTATTATCTACTTATCATATCAAATCATTACATACACAAAAAATTAGGTAGGTATTACAAATGTACCAATCATTTATAATTTTTACTGATTAAATCCATACATTACTAGCTGTCCCGGCGAACTTCGTACCGCCAATTTTTTTTCAGCCCCCGTGAATTTTTGATCCCGTTCCCGCTGCACCTATTTTCTCACCCTTTAAACGTTCCGTGGGCATCCACGAATATTTCTAGACTAAAATTAGCCAAATCGGTTCAGCCGTTCTTGAGTTATAAACTAACAACGAAAAGTGGCATTGCTTTTTATATATTATATAGATTATTACGTGCGAACAAAAATAATAGTTGGCGAAATGTGGGTGTAAGTGCGCCTCTGCCTACCCCTTCGGGAATTTACAATCACAGAATAGATATATTTTTATATAGGTCACGTCAAAAAACAATCATGTATACAACCTAATATCAAAACAATCACAGTATCACTATTTATACGTCGATTAAACGTAACTAAAATAAAAATAACAAACACAACCGACCAATGAAGATAAGAGCCCTATTAAAAACACAGTCTCCACCCACCCCCTTCATCCCGGGCACCCCCACCCTCCCTCTCCCACCCCATAACGACAGTTTATTCCGACGTTTGCCCCATTCGGGTCGTTTCCGACATACGAACGGGACGATTACCTGTAATCGGGAAGATTAAATAATCGGAACGGATTTAATTTTAACGGATCATTTGCCGAGTGTTCCATAATTGAAATAAAAAAGTGTTGTGATTTTTTTTTGTTGTGTGTGACAAAAAATATTTCGTAAATTAAAAATAAATTAAGTGTTTTTGATAGATATATTATATTTATTATTTTGTGGATTCTAATGATAATAATTTGTGTGTACTGTGTACGTATATACTGAATTATAAAAAATAATAAATAAATAAGACCAAACAAAATTATAGCGACTGTGAAAAAAAAAACAAAAATAATTATCGATTATTTTACTTTAGTATCTATTGAGTAAAATACTACTTATTTAAAAAAGAATTTGGTAAATAAAAAGTAATACTTAACTTACGAATAAATAAAAGGAAATACTTATAATAATAATGTTTAGAGTGATAGGAGTGATCAAGCCGTCATTGCAGTGATAGGATTAACCTAGAGTCTACCTTACCTTAGTCTAGCTTCAAAGGCTCAAAGTTACAATATTACCAATACCAAATACAGAAAAAACACAGAAAATATTACCAAAGAAAATGTTTGAGTCATTGTGGAAATAGAGTTTAGAGCTACCTTACTCAGAATAACTGCTACCATTGACGCCAGTGTCAAAAATACGATATTTCCAGTGCCATAAACAGTGAAAACACAGAAAATATTGCCAAAGAAAATGTTTGAGTCATTGTGGAAATAGAATTTGTGGAATTTAAAATTACCACTTTTAACTGCTTCTTTAGGCTGCGGAGAGGTAAAATTGCGATAAAACCAGTGCCAAACACTTAATAAACATTAAAAATATCACAAAAAATAGTCAACTGTCCACATGTCATAGCCAACCCAGTAACTATGGACCAGGAGACCAGAAGCGAGTCTCCAATTGACAGCAACAGGCAGGAGCATACGTCAAAAACATCATTCCTTATCGAAGATATCCTGTACCGCAGTCATGACTCCAGGAGTTTCAAGACTCCAGAACAAAGGAGATACGAATATGACCGGGAGCCGAAACCCTTCTTCCATGTGCCTGGGGAGGTAAGACCCCATATGCCTGGCCGTGAGGGGTCTTATTTACAAGTCGCAATGGGGGCTTTGGGGGCATATTTGCATACTCCTAATACGTATAAGGCTGTTGAAGCACCATACTTCTTGTCGCAAGGTGAGTTTAGGCTAATGAAAAGTATAAGTAGTGGCTATTAGTATTATTTAATTAGTAGGACTGCCGAAGGACTGATGGCCGTTGGAGCAAACGAGTCCTAGAGTGGAGACCGCGCGAAGGTAAACGGGAAGGTGGGACACCCCCTAGCTAGGTGGACGATGACCTGCGTAAGGTGGCTGGGACGGACTGGATGTGGAAGGCGGAGGATCGGCAAACGTGGCGCGTATTGAGAGAGACCTATGTCCAGCAGTGGACTGCAGTAGGCTAATTGATTGATTGATTGAATTAGTAGGAAAAATTGACAATTAAAAATTATGACGTCTCAATTGTCTATTTCATACAAGTTTCCTTAGAACTAATCGTTTTAACGTTTAGTAAAAAGTAACTTTAACATGACTACATTTGAATTGAAAAATATTAGTCTTTAGAAGATTCTTCTTCGTCCTAGCGTTAATTCCCAGTCGCATCCAAAGCTTTCAGCTCGGAGTCTGGGGTCCGTTTTACCAGTCTTAACTGCGGATTTGGCTGGACTTCGATATTTTCCGTGAAGCGATTGCCATTTGACCTCCACGACCCTGTACATGCGAAATTACAGATTATTGTAATAATCACTCGTCTCTTCCTGGGGGTGTCGTAGAAGGCGACTAAGGGATAGGGCTGTTCTCCATCCGACAGTAAACACACACAGCCCATGACATAGTGCCCGCTTGACGGCAATAGTTCGCTCTTTATTATGTGGGACAGGGACCAAAAATAATAGCTAGCGAAGTGTAGGTGTTAATACAAAGTTTCTAAGTACTTTGCAGCTTTGTCACTTTCACGGGACGACCGTCTGACTTCCAAATACCGAAAAGATGGTCTGTACTGTACTAGAGTGTCGTCTGTTGTTCGGAAGGTATACCGGCTGGCATTGCCTTGGGCACTAAATTAAATAAGCTCTGTTGACTAAATTGTAATACACCTATCATCATCATCACTGAGCCTTTTCCCAATTCAGATGGGGTCCTCTTTCACTGTAAGTACGAAACCGCCGAATTTAGATATTTTCCGTGAAGCGACTGCCATTTAGCCTCCACAAGACACTGGTGATATCAAAGTTCTGTAGTTAGAACAGTCGTCGCACTTATTAGGGCTCTAACTACCCGTAATAACTACCATAAATGTTCGTATGAATGACGGAACCGACGGCTTAACGTGCTCTCCGAGGTATGTGGTAACTCAAAGGTCAGTCTTAACTGACCTGCCCCCCTAGACAAGTGATAATTCGTTGGCCAGCGTATTATAGAATAGAAAGACGAATATGTGGGATTTGACGTATAAGATATACGTTGACGACTCCCTTAAGGTTCTAATAGACTTGAGCATTCACTTGTAACAGAACATCAAGCATTTGCCGTTTTTAAATTTGTCGAACCGAATAACGAACCGAACCAGAGATAGTGTAGAGCCAAATAATGCTACGAACATTTACATGATCTTTCTAGCGAACACTAGTCGAAGCAAATTTACAGTCGTTTTGCAAGCATGCTCGCCAGAACGCTTGATAGAAAGCTCACTAAAACGCTCTCGTTTATTTATCTGTAATGTAACATTCGTAAAAATGCTCATTAAAAGTGAATGCTCAAGTTTATCAGCACCTTTATACGTCAAATCCCATATATTCATCACTCTATTCGAATTGCCACTTGTCTAGGGGAGCTGGTCTCTATTTATTAAACGCTACATAAATTGTAATTGTACTTTAGAAGTTACAGTTTCTGTACAATAAAGAATCGTACTAAGGTACTAATTTTATAAATGTAGGTAATAAGTACTTAGTTTGTGAAGATGTTTGAATGTTCTCATGCTCATGCTCTAATGTCTGAACGGATCTGACTGAAATTTCTACCACATTACAACAGGGATAGATTACAGTCTGGAATAACACATAGGCTACGCTTTTATTACGGGAACAAGTTCGCATGGGTTGCGGGAACAGGAACAAAATTCTGCGTGGGTGAAACCGCAGACGACAGTTAATTCAACTTATAAAGGTACAAGTTGGTAGCCGACTACACGCAGCAGCAGCAGACGACGTGTCGTCGCTTTCATGGAATTACATTGAAACCAGTAGTGTCGCTGCGACCTGCGACACGTCGCCGTCGTCCGCTGCTACCTCATGTCGTCCGCTGCCAACTTGTACCTTAAGTTAACTATGATTGAAAACTTACAAAATTGTAGAATTTTAAGCAACAATAAAAAAAAAACACGTCTAAAATAAATTAATTGAGAGTGCTTGTTTCAGGAGTGCCGTACCACGCATTGTTCACTCCGTCAGAACTGTCCCTCTCCGCACTGAAGCACTGTCGACGGAGGAAAGCCAGGACAGTGTTCTCAGATCCACAGCTGACAGGTAAGACTCCATCACGTGTGACATTAATTAGCCGATTGAAATCAAATTAATTTTAAAGGATTCTGTCGCGTTTGAAATAATTATTTTTAACGGATTATAGCGCAATTTATTTGCTGTTAAGTATTATATTGTTTTCACTGATCCCGACGTTTCGGTTGCTCTACAGCAGCCTTGGTCACACACCAAACAAATAGAATCCGTGAAAAAATTTGTGTTTTCGACAATATGCCGCATTCTGCCGTGATTAATCGTGTGCTCCTTTTATTACATTATTTCCCGACGTTTCGCTCGCTTTTCAGCAGCCATAGTCACAGGGCCATGTCTTTATAAGTGTTAAGTAATGGTTACGTAATTTCAAAGTAAAGTAAAGTAAAGTAAGTAAAAACGTCTTTATTGTACACCATAGATATAACAATATAACATAGAGAGCTGAGTTAGGTATGTGGTAAGTACAGATGGCGGCCTTATCACTCTGCGGCAATCTCTTACAGGCAACCATAGGATGGATAGAAATAACAGGAGAAGAATGTTTTCGGGTAGTTTGGTGTACATAGAGAATATATAAATAGAATAAAACAGTAATAATTAAAAAGAAAACACAAACATTATAGCTACCTGAGTAGGTATAGGTATATATTATACAGATAAACATAAATACTATAAATATCACAGAAGATGTCGTATTATATTAATACACACATAAATATATTAACCAAAAAGGCAAAAATCTTGTAAGTACCTACTCATCATCATCATACTCTCAGCGTGTTCTCGGTAGCATTCGCAGTTTTCGCGTTCAAGCCCCGTATTTACTTACTCCTCCCATTTGTTTGTCTTGTACGGCTTTTTACGGAAGCGACTGCTATCTAACCTCTCAACCCTAACGTGAGCCTTGTCCGTCAATCACCAGATGTACCGGCTTGCAGGTGAAAGGCTTGAAATGTACTCAATTTTAAAGTTTAATACCTTTGTTTAACTTTTGAATGTAATATTATTCTATAATTAACATCAATCGTGTTCAATCCACACTGAGTGCAAATATTTGTATGCATGAATATGGGTATTTGCTTTGGTCTGGTCGTGCCTCAGAGAGCACGTTAAGCCGACGCGTCGGTCCCGGTTGCCATAAGAACATCTATGGCAGCCGTTACGGGTAGTTGGAAACCTAGGACCAACAACTGGTCTTGCTGCAATGCTGCGATATCGCCCAATATCGCCATTGGGTTGTGAAGGTCAGATGGCAGTTGCTTCACGGAAAATATTAAGTTTAGCCAAATCCGCAGTTAGACTGGTAAAGCGAACCCCAGACTCCGAGGTGAAAGCTTCGGATGCGACTGGGAATTAACGCTAGGATGAAGCTCTCCTAAGACTTTACCTTAAGCTTACCATCAGGCGAGGTGAAGTCATATTAACGTGTCCTATAAAAAAATCTACTTCCCAGGTCTAGAAAAACGTTTCGAAACACAGAGGTACCTTTCAACTCCTGAACGAGTGGAGTTAGCAGGCGCCTTGAACCTGTCAGAGACACAGGTGAAGACCTGGTTCCAGAACAGGCGCATGAAGCATAAGAAGCAGATGAGGAAGCAGCAGCAGCAGAGAGGTACGTTCATCATCATCATCTTCTTAGCAGTTCTTAGTTGCATCCTAGGCTTTCACATTGGACTCCGGGTCTACTTACTTCTTTACTGTATTAAGTATTAATGCTGCTTAAGAGCCTCTGCAGAAGAAGTAGTCACTACATATTATAAAACAAAGTCGCTGTCGCTGTCTGTCCGTCCCTATGTATGCTTAAATCTTCAAAACTACGCAACGGATTTTGAAGCGGTTTTTTTTAAATAGATAGAGTGATTCAAGAGGAAGGTTTATATGTATAATACATGCATAATATTGTAGAGAAACACTGATAAATTTAGAGATAATACCACGCGGGCGGAAAATATTGCGGTACGAAGTTCGCCGGGTCAGCTAGTAAAAAATAAAGTAAAAAGCTGCGTGGTTCCTGGTAGAGTAGAATTTAGGCCACCCCATCTCTTCCCATATATGGTGTCGTACAAGGCGACTAAGGGATAGGGCTGTTCAACATCAGACAGATATATACAGCCCAGACTTAGCTTGAGATGTATGGCTTGAGTCAACAATAGTGCCTGAAATACAGCAATAGGCTCACCCCATTTAAGTGGGACCTGATACAATGATTGGTGAAATAGTGGGTGTTAAGTCACCTCTGCCTAACCCTCTGGGGATAGAGGCGAGATTATATGTGTAAAATGTAGAGCTCACATTAATTTCATATAGTAGGTATAATTTAAATTAATACCTTACTCTATATTAATAAAGGAAGGAAGGCAATTAAGTATGTTGTACTTGTGCATCTCTCAATATCTTCGCATAGTTTTGCAAGCATACATAAGTTATATTGGCGGTGCAACCTCCTTATAGTTCCCTCCTCGAACTTGGTGCGCACATAGTTACAAGTTAGACATCTTGGAAAACTCCCCGCATGTGCATAGTTCGGGGCTGCAGTATATTGAACCGATATTAAAACTTACTCTGAACTTTGTTACGATATGAGTGAAGAGTGAGTGAAGAATATCGTACTATATTGGACTAATCCATACTTAATATTGTAACTGCGAAAGAAACTCTGTCTGTCGGTCTTTATGTCTGTGTTTCCGTCTGTCTTTCTGTATGTATTTCTGTCTGTCTTTCTGTCTGTCCTTCTTTCTGTCTTTTTATCTGTCTTTCTATATGTCTGTTACGCTTTCATGCCGAAACCACTAAGAATAGATTTAAAAAATTCGGTACAGAGATAGATTAGACCTTAGGAAAGGACATAGGCTATATTTCGTCGCGATAACCGACATCAACGTGGGCGGGTAACAGCTAGTAGTTGATAAAAGCTATAAAAAATAGACCCGAGACAGCTTATCCTTGTGTTTCATCCATTCATTTAGGTCCAAAATTAAAAGTGCGGGTCTAAGAAAATGACTATGATAGGTATTCCGTTAGAATTTGCCCTCACTAGCTATTTTTATTATGGTATCAAAGTTGAGGGACCACTGCCCTCGGTTTTATTTGAGTTCAAAAACCATTATTGAAATTGAGTGAAGAATATCACATTATCTTCCAAATTCTGTTAGTTTCGCTAAAACTCGAGAACGGCTAAACCGATTTGGCTAATTTTAGTCTTGAAATGTTCGTGGATGTCCAGGGAAGGTTTAAACGGTGAGAAAATAGGTGCAGTGGGAACGAGATCAAAAATTCACGCGTGTTGAAAAAAATATGGCGGTACGAAGTTCGCCAGGACAGCTAGTATTGGAATAATAGTTGACAAAAGCAACAAAAAAATATACCCAAGACAGCTCATCTTTCTGTTTCATTTATTCATTTAAGTCTAAAATTATAAACTTGGTTTGAACAGTGCTCAGCTAGTGTAAGAGCGGACAACAGTGATCCTAGTTCCATCAGATTACCGCATGATATGTATGTCATAAGATGCGTCTTTAATCGGAGAACAGGAAATGGCTATGCTGCAAGGCTAAAATTCTGATGGTGATACCAAAAATCCGTTTAGAAAAACCGAAAACAATAGGCTATTTGACTAATGTTCAAAAACCACTTTAAATGATTGCCGCCCATTGTACATTGAACCGTAACATGCTACCTAATTGTATTACTGTAAATTTATTGGTGTACAATAAAGAATTATCTATCTATCTATCTATCTTATTACAGTATAAACATATCACATTAATATTTCTGTGAAAAAACAATGCATTATGTTAAAAAATCAATGATAAAGTTTAAATTTTCAAAAGTGCGCGAAAAACGCTATGTTTAATCAAAATGGCGATGTGTGTGAGTATTGACGTCACCGTAAGTTGCTGTTATCATCAGCTCGCACAAAATGTGTATCCATTTCGAACTTAATCACAAAATATGTCCATAAAACTCGCGATGATCAAGGAAAAAGCAAATAATAACACCGAAACAAAGAATAATAGCTCATACAACTGGAGATATTTTATAGGAATGACGTCACGCAGAGCTCTGACCAATCACGAGCGTTTTTGCCATAGACAATAAATCAACAAAATATAACATTTTTATAATTGAAATTCTCATAAAATACACATATTTGAGAGTAAATTGTAGTATCGTAGGTCTTTTAACGTTATTTTCTAATAGGATGACCATAATTTATAGTATATTTTTAATGTTGTCAAATAGCCTATTGTGTTCTCACACTTAGCGGGTGTGATCGTGTAATTGTGTATCTGTGTAAATATTATATTTTTCCAAAACCTACTCTTTTGATTTGTACCTACCGTTTAGACTGTACAAAAATATGTCTTGTCTAACGTTTCATCATAAAATATATCTACAACCATCTTCCGACGCAATCTTGGTCTAATTGACGTCAAACCTCAAAGACGAGCTCGATCTAATAATGGTGCTTTTAGCCCACAACTCAAGACGTTGTCAAATCAAGTTAAATACAAGATGGCCGCCGTTGCTTAGCAACCAAACATCTTGGCAACTCGTACAGATGAATTTGAACTTTATCTCACAAGCGTAGAGTGTATATTCGTGTAGTAATTGATGTAAGGGGTGGGCTGTTTTTAGTGGATGGGAAAATGAACGTTAATTATGAGCACTTAAGATCGTTAATGGTGTGTACCGGTAATTTCGGTTTTCTTAGAGTTGTAATGATTTTCTATTCTTATGCTTTTTAGTCTTGAGTGGTGAGGGGTCGTAATAGGAAGGTAGGCAGGCATATATATTATCATTTATACTGTTATATAATAAGTAATATAGTTGTGTCTGTACATTGAAAATATAAAAAAAAATATGAGTTTTTGTTATACCACTTACATGGCAGACAAGCACACAGCCCACCAGTTGGAAAGTGGTTACCGTGGCCTATGGACGACGCGACGTGTGCACACCAGGGGAGATTCTTTCGCGATATATTTGTTATTTATTACTTTTAACCCGACGTTTCGCTTACTTTTGAGCAGCAATAGTCGCGGGTTAACTAAAGGTTGTCACATGAATGATGAATTATTGGTGTTATTATTTATGCAGAATGAGCTCACTGTGTCGTTAAGTCAATTCAATGAGTTCGTGAAAATTCAGACAGTATCATGTAGAACACGGACGTACGGACTGCAAACAGCGATGTATTTACATAGTAATACATACATACATACATACAATCACGCCTTTATCCCCGGAGGGTTAGGCAGAGGTGAACCAACACCCACACTTAACCAATCATTGTATTAGGTCCCACGTAATAGGGGGTGAGCCTATTGCCGTTTTCCGGGCACTATTGTTGACTCGTGTCATGTATAGGCTGAGTCGTGGCCCAAATTCTACCGGGAACCACGCGGCTTTATACTGTAATATTGTGTAGTAATACTGTGTCTATGGGATATATTTGGATAGGTAGGGGTTACACTACTGACGGTGGAGGTGAGCGCTGATGCATCACAAAGTGGCCACCCTAAACCTACATCTGGGTCGCGCATCCCAGTCGCCGTCACGGTGTTCCTCTCTGTATCACGCTATGGACCCGGCGACGGCACGGTGAATCCATGGAGTGCTGAGAATCGGATCTCTAATATGGTCAAAGATTCCAACAGCTAAAGAAAGATCTATCTTGTCTGCAGGTACAGCTGCTGTGGACTTCACGACTAAACACAATACGGCACACGCAGAGTGTCGAAAGGTAAATATAGCACTTAGATTCGAATTCTTCTGTCGAGTCGACGGCATCTCGTGTCATATTTCGTTTGCCAGTGTACAGCCACACCGATAGCGTTCTCCGAGGCACTCACGGGTCCCTCCGGTGGATACGTGCTTGGGCAGGCAGCACTTTGAATAAGAACTATTAACCCTAATCATGATCATCCTAGCGCTTGTCCCGGTCGCACCCGAAGCTTCCACCTTGGAGTCTGAGGTCCGCTTTACCAGTCTAACTGTGGATATGACTGAACTTCGATATTTCCGTGAAGTGACTGCCGTCTGACCGCCACAACCCAATGGCGATATCGAAGCATTGTAGCTAGACCAGTTGTTGGACTTTTTAGGGCTCCAACTATACGTAACGACTGCCATAGATGTTCTTATGGCAACCGGGACCGACGGCTTAACGTGCTCTCCGAGGCACGACCAGACCAATGCAAATACCCATATTTAATGCACACAAATATTTGCACTGAGCGGGGATCGAACCCGCGTCTCCTGCGTAGCGGCCGCGTTTACTACCGCTACGCCACAGCTGTCTTTTGCATAAGAATTATTTACCCTAATCATCATTATCATTATTTTTACCCGCTTTTGGCAGTCTAACTGCTATGTGGCTGAACGTCGATATTTTCCGTGAAGCGACTGCCATCTGACCTTTATAACCCTCAGTAACTTAACGCTCAGTCCTGTATCTCATTTCATATAATCTGTTCTCAGATAAATCGAGATTCAGAACACTAAGCATCCTTCTAGAATATTAGACGGGTCTGATTAAATTTACTAAACTTCGTAGACTTGTAGCGCGTAGCAATATCGTAGCTCGCTGCTACGAAATTGTAGTAGAACTTTTAAAGGTCATAATTTTTTTTTTTGAGACGAGATATAAAATATCTGCAAAGGTTTAACTGGCCAAAGGTTAATGGTGTTGATGAGTACATGGCTGTTAAGTTACCACAGCCTCTGTGGCGTCGCGGTAGTAAACGCGAACGCTACGGAGAGATTCGTAGAAGTTCGTAGAAGTTCGATCCCCGCTCAGTGCAAATATTTGTATGCGTGATCTTTATTTATTTTGTATTGATCTTTTCGCGCCTCAGTGATCACGTTAAGCTTTCGGTCCCAGTTGCCATACGAACAGCTATGGTAGTTGTTAGATGGCAGTCGCTTCACATAAAATATCGAGGTCCAGCCAAATCCGTTTAGACTGGTAAAACGGACCCCAGACTCCGAGGTGATAGCTTCGGATATAACGGGGATTAACGCTAGAATGAAGATGAAGTACGGTTAAGTTATAAATATTTTCATTCCAGGTGGAAAACTCAAGGACGTCGGTTCAAACTTCGGACTCGGACACAGAACATAGCGACAGCGACATCGACATCGTCGGCGAGACGAACTACGCACAACACTATGCGACTAATAACACGTAAAACTCGACTAAGTCTTAGTGTCCTCGCGCACTGCGCAACCACTACAGTGCCACTTTTACAGCTCGATTACAAAAAAAATCTAAATGATAGCTTACAGTCAACAGGCATATGCTGTAAGAACGTTTCGAACCCTCGTACGGGCCGTTCGATTGATATATATTTATACATATTTTCACAACAAACACAAATTTCGCCAACTTAGTGTGATTTTCGGTCCCACGTAGTGAGGGAGCCTATTGTCATCAAATTTTAATGTGAACTTTGTCATGGGCTGTATGTTTATTGTCAGATATCGAACATCAGCCTCCGTGGCGTAGCGGTAGTGAACGCGGCCGCTACGCAGGAGGCGCGGGTTCGATCCCCGCTCAGTGCAAATATTTGTGTGCATTAAATATGGGTATTTGCATTGGTCTGGTCGTGCCTCGGAGAGCACGTTAAGCCGTCGGTCCCGGTTGCCATAAGAACATCTATGGCGGTCGTTACGGGTAGTTGGTGCCCTAAAAAGTCCAAAAACAACGGTCTAGCTGCAAAGCTTCGATATCGCCTAATGTTAACATTGGGTCGTGGAGGTCAGATGGCAATCGCTTCACGGAAGATATCGAGGTCTGGCCAAATCTATAGCTATGACTGGTAAAAGCGGACCCCAGACTCCGAGCTGAAAGCTTCGGATGCGACTGGGAATTAACGCTAGGAAGAAGAAGATCGAACATCCCTATTCGTTAGTCGCCTTCTACAACACCCATGAGAAGTGACAGAGACACATTCTACTCCACTGGGAACCAACACAACAATATTATATTGATCTCAGTATAAAAAAAAAAACGAATCGCCCAGGTAATTCGTATACAAGTTTTGGTGATTGAAAAAAAAAGATAATTCCTCATAATTGAGTACAATTCAATCAGTAAATAGTAATAAAAAATAACTAAATGCGCACAATAAAAATAGTGACTTTAGTAATCGTGGTTGAGCAGTGTGCGAGGAGCCTTATTAGTAAGTTTAGTGTTGGGAATTTAATTCGACTATCGAGTTTGTCGTCGATAAAAATATTTAATGTATAATTTTTTACTCGAATAAGAATTTAGATGAAATATTAGTTAGATACAGTTGTTATTATATCCCAATAGTATTCTAGTCAGATAATAGCAAAAAAATTATCTTGGGCCTAAAATGTGTTCTAAATGTGCTCTATAAGCGCAGTACACGTTTCTTGGGAGTCTTTTGAGGATAGCACGGGGTGCTACTGCGGTGGACGAGCTCAAATTCACCAAGCATATATTATTACAAAACAACTCGCTCAATGACCACCAGTAAACTCAATGTACCCAGAGTTTACAATAATTATGGTGACAGGACTATAAAAAAACGTCTTCCATACCTTTTGAATAGCTTACCTGAGGACATCAGAGTGGAAACAAACATACACAAGGGTCAAAGCAAATTTGAAAAAACACTATATTGGCGTATGTGAATGATTTATTGTATCTAATTGTAATTTTTGTAAGTTGTCATCAATATAAAAGAGACTGTGACCCACAGACAAACCAGTCACACGGTTTTGTGGGATATGTTTTTACGAAACTTGTACTATTTAATAAGAAATAAATGTTTTTTTTTTTTTTTCTGTTCGTAAGTATTACAAATAATTAATTTATTCTGGTTAATCCTACTAAGTGATTTGAATTGAAATTGAATTGAAATTGAATCTGCGCGCGCCAGGGCCTCATTTGTGTCGCGATTTAGGTCCAAGATACGTGCCCCGAGGTATACCCACCACAACATTAGTTATACAAAAAACTAGTCAGTTAATCTAGTCCACTAAATAAGTAAATTAAGGTTCAACCCCACCAAACGGACGGCATCGGAACGGATTTTACAATCTTTAAACAAAATAAATCTTATATCACAGCATTTAAAGTTTATATTACCAAGTCACGCATGACAGCTTGACGTGCGTCATGCCGCCGCACGTCGCTGTCAAGCTGTCATGCGTGACTTGGTAATATAAACTTCAAACACTGTGATAATAAGATTTAATTTTGTTCAATGATTGTAAAATCCGGGCCGATGCCGTCCGTTTGGTGGGGTTGGACCTGTCGACATGTAGTAATATTATTAAGTGCAATAATAGTATTATTTTGTATAAACGTAAATAATAATAATAAATGAGTGTCTAGTCATTTAAATATAGTAAAATTTGTACAGTTTGTTTGTTTAAATGCTGATATAGAAAGAAGCTGTGGTTCTAAAGTGTTATGAGTCAGAAGCCGACCGCATACGATAACTGCAGACGCATGCAGCAGATACAGCGTACCCATTGCTTGTTAAACTCCGTTACCCCGCGTTTACATACTGCCGCTCGCATTGCTCATCGTGTTGCCAGAAATATTCGCGCGATTAATGCCCTAGCATTCACACACTCCCATCATCGCGTTGGTCCGCATTACAGTATTCGCCCTGCAACGGAGACGGACGTAAACGTATGGAGGACAACGCTGTAGCAGTGTACGCAATAAGCTTTTACAGCATAGCGAATTAATTAAATAGATTATTAATAAAAACTATCACTTTCAACTACTATACACTTTCCGTAGATCGATATAAATATTTTTAAAAGTAAATATTCGAGGAGCAATAACGAAAGTCGTGTTTTATTTAGCTTAGCGCCATCTAGCGGTCTCGTATAGTTCATCACGTCTCTGCCCACTTCTCTCGCCACTTCCCTCGCTCTGCCGCGAGTATGTAAACGTAGCATTACGAATAAAGGGGATGATTGAGAAGCCGCAATGAACTACGCGTATCTGCTGCGTGCGTCGGCAGTTGTCGTATGCGGTCGACTACAGAATCATACCTTGAAGGATGAGAAATGGTAGGTAGGTTCCTCAAGGTGCTGATAAACTTAGGCATTCACCTGTAACGAGCATTCTTACGAATTTTACATTACAGAAAAATAAACAAAAGTGTTTAGTGAGCTTTCTATCAAGCGTTCTGGCGAGCATTCTGGCGAGCATGCTTGCAAATTTGCTTCGACTAGAGCGTTCGCTAGAAAGATCATGTAAATGTTCGTAGCATTATTTGGCTCTACACGGTTCGACAAATTTAAAAACGGCGAATGCTCGATGTTCTTTTACAAGTGAATGCTCAAGTCTTTCAGCACCTTTATAGGTTATAGACATCCGCTAAGAATGTTTTTTACGAAACTCCACCCTTAAGGGGGTAAAATGGACATATTGGCATTAGTATAACAGTAACAATGTCGATTTTTTTTTGTAAATATGAATAATAGAAAGCTCAACGTAGATAATAATTAAAATAATAATAATAATAATTTATTACTTTATTAGTTCCACTAATATAAGTAGATTTGAGTACGCCATGTATAGAAGAAATAGTTTTTAACTAGAGTTTTGTATTCTATTAAGAGTTTGTGATTTTCAAATGACTACAGTTTTCGAGGACTCTGCTGCACAGAATATAGCATCAAGAATAAGTGCAAAATTATCCTACTAATATTATAAACGCGAAAGTTTGTATGTATGTGAAGATGTATGTACGAGTATGTGAGGATGTTTGTTACTCTTTCACGTGAAAACCACTGAATGGATTTCAATGAAAATTTACAATAATATAGCTTACTAGCTTTTGTCCGCGGCTCCGCCCGCGTGGATGTCGGTTATCGCGACCAAACATAGCCTATGTCCTTTTTCAAGGTCTAATCTACCCCTATACCGAATTTTATCAAAATCTGTTCAGTGGTTTAGGTGTGAAAGCGTAACAGACAGTAAGACAGACAGAGTTACTTTCGCATTTATGATATTAATATGGAATAGAGAATATCAGCGATGAACAGGATTAGAATTCGACGCGGGTGGAGCCGCGAGCAACAGCTAGTAAAATATGTACAGAACCCACATACTGTGGAACCCATTCCATCTCGCACCAAACGGTTTGAGGTCTCCTTCCTCTGCCACACGATAAAGAGCTGGAAAGCTCTGCCCGTGCACGTGTTTCCCTCTTCCTACAGTCCCGGGTCCTTTAAGCCGGGTATGAAAAACCATCTATCAAGGCCGTCAAGTTAGGGACAACCATTTTAAGACCAATAGCATCAGAAATGGTGGTCCGTATCTTCTAGACTGCACTTTTTATCATCTAGCGGGGTGCAGTCAATTGACGGACCATATATACAACAAAATACAGTATTAAGGCATTTAAGCGATAGATTCGGTGCACTTTTTCATGGTTTTATAATCTGTGAAAGTCTGATTCATACAATCATAAAGTTCTTTGCATGAATCACAGTCTCATGAAATGATATTGTTAATTTTAGAGGAGTCCCAAAAGTGTGGATTTTCCAGCAATTATTGTATAGAGAATTACTTACACATTTATGGTTGAACATTAGAAAAACTGTTTGTTTATCATGATATTGTACATCCGAAGTTACGTACCGAAATTTCCAATTCAATCGGGTCTGAGAAATGGACCTGGGACTTTACTTGGCCGAAATTTTACGGAAAGACATTCGAAATTACTTCTGGGGCAGCAGTTAACACGGTTTGATCCCCGCTCAGTGCAAATATTTATATGCATCAATATCTAGGTATTTGCATTGGTCTGGTCGTGCCTTAGAGAGCACGAGCAACCATCGCCGTCGGTCGCGGTTGCCATACGAACATCTATGGTAGTCGCGTAGGTTGGAGCCCTAAAAAGTCCAACAACTGGTCTAACTATGTATAATGTTTCGATATCACCAATGGGTTGTGGAGATCAGATGGCAGTCGCTTCACGGAAAATACCGAAGTCCAGCCAAATTCGCAGTTAGACAGGTAAAGCGGACCCCAGACTCCGAGGTGAAAGCTTCGGATACGACTGGAATTAACGCTAGGATGAAGAATTCAAAGTTACTTCTTCTTCCTCCTAGCGTTAATTCCCAGTCGCATCCGAAGCTTTCAGCTCGGAGTCTGGGGTCCGCTTTTACCAGTCATAGCTACAGATTTGGCTAGACCTCGATATTTTCCGTGAAGCGATTGCCATCTGACCTCCACGACCCAATGTTAGCATTAGGCAATATCGAAGCTTTGCAGCTAGACCGTTGTTTTTGGACTTTTTAGGGCACCAACTACCCGTAACAAGTCTAACAAGCGATGACATTAAAAAACTAGAAACCTGTCAACATAACATGGAACGCAGCATGCTCAACATAAAGATAAGAGATAAAATACGACTAAAAACAATACGATCACAAACCAAAGTTACAGATGTGAAATACGGCATCAAGAAATTAAAGTGGAAATGGGCAGGTCATATGGTAAGGAGTCAGAAAGACAAATGGGCTAAAGCTGTAACAGAATGGTGTCCTAGATATAACAAAAGGCGGAGAGGGAGACCACTACGTAGATGGGAAGACGATATGAGGAAAACAGCAGGACCGTGCTGGATGAGAACAGCACAAAACAGAGGACTCTGGAAAGCCCTTGGGGAGGCCTATGCTGAAGAGCAAGACGATCATTAATACGTACCGGTGTCAATACAATGATCAATGTAACTTAAATGTAATGATTTGTTAATAAAGGCTTTTATTATTATTATTATTATTATAACTACCCGTAACGACTGCCATAGATGTTCTTATGGCAACCGGGACCGACGGCTTAACGTGCTCTCCGAGGCACGACCGTACCAATGCAAATACCCATATTTAATGCACACAAATATTTGCACTGAGCGGGGATCGAACCCGCGCCTCCTGCGTAGCGGCCGCGTTCACTACCGCTACGCCACGGAGGCTGTCTAAAGTCAGAGTTACTTATTGGAACAAAAATCCTACATCTCTTGTGCGGAACCGAAGTTTCGGGTGTATATTTCATGATAGGCCCCTTGGTTTCGTTTCGTAACTTGCATATTTGTGCAATAGATAAATAAATAGAACTCGTTATATTGTTTAGAAAATGATTTTAACAATAGCGTTGACTCTGTAATGTTAATACATTGTACATTGATTTGTGATGTAGATTTTAAGATTTTAAAAAGTAAAATACATTGAAAAAAAAGTGTGAATTTTTAATTTCTTTTTCCCATACTTAAGCGGGGCGTGAAAAAGCATCTAGTGAGGCCGTCAAGTTGAGTGCCACCATTGTAACATGGTACGTGTCTGTAATGGTGAGGCTCTTTTCCGAGACTTTGCCTTTAGCTTACCATCAGGCGAGGTGAAGTCACATTGACGTGTCCTATAAAAAAAGTATGTACATAATTTATAGTTTCAGATAATGATAGATACGTTGTCCGCACTCCAAAATGGCAACAAAAGATGAGGATTCTCCAATTATTATCTCTCTCATCAATTATATAACTCAGAAAATGAGAGATGAGGAGATTGTGGGTCGTAGAATTTGTTCAAAGAGAAAAGGCATAATGTGTATGTCAATAATCAAAGCAAAATCATAGGTACCTGACGCGACCGCAGAGCAATATCACGTCGATACCTACGATATTGCTTTGAATGTTGCACCCAGTAACACCTGTGACACGTTGGGACAAAAAATGTTGCACCCAGTGACACCTGTGACACGTTGGGACAAAAAATGTTGCATCCAATGACACCTACTCGTTGGGACAAAAAATGTTGCACCCAGTGACACCTGTTACTCGTTGGGACAAAAAATGTTGCACCCAGTGACACCATGTTACTCGTTAGGACAAAAAATGTTGCACCCAGTGACACCTGTTACTCGTTGGGACAAAAAATGTTGCACCCAGTGACACCTACTCGTTGGGACAAAAATTTTTTGCATCCAGTAACACCTGTGACTCGTTGCGATTTTTTTTCCCAACCAGTAACAGTGTTACTCGTTTCGGTTTTACTGGATGGGCTTATACCAGTTATGAACGTAACACAGAGAAAAAAATTAAAGTGATACATGACATCCGTCTGCTGCAGAAATTAGAGACAAAATGACCGAACTCGAATTAATGTTCAATTAGTGTTGACCATTCATTTCTCGTTCAATCGAAGCGAGAGTGAAAGACACAGACCTGTGTGAAAAATATTCATTATTCGTAACATAAACGTATCGAGAGACCTGGAGCATTGCGATTGCCTACCTACTATGAACCTGTCACAGTAGGTATGCCTACTGTGGATTTAGCTGAACTTTAATATTTCAGCCAAATCCGCAGTTAGACCGGTAAATATAATATTAGTATAGATCTTAGAGCATACATTGCTATAGAGCGCGCCTTACTAAGTATGACCAGTAAGCATGTGCACGGGTATGAACAGTACCGAGTATCCTGGCTCAAAACAATTGAGGAGCAAAACAATACCCGTCAAAGTGACTTCGCAAATAATATTTAATTCGATATGTTTAATCAAAGTTTTACATAACATCGTATATATTGTTTATTGTTTTTGTAATACACAAAATGACACTATTTTTTTGTATCTTGGCTTTAATTTTATCCATGCATATCAAATCGAACAAAAAACTTGTTAACAATAAACTACATTAATAAGTGCATCTATTTATACTTTCGGTATGCATGAAACGTCACTATACCACTGGTGCACTATACCATCGCAAAGTATCTGCTAACACTCGGCGCCAAAGACCTGAGTGATACGCGCGCTCTATAGTATATAATGTATACTCTAAGACCGTCACATACGCATACCACACTCACAGTGTCCCTATTCCGCAAGCAAACTGTCCGGTGTCTATCCTACTGCGCAGAAAAGTCAGTGGTCGAAACGTCAGGCAAATCAAAGGTATGTATGTACCTATACCTTAACGTTTTTGTATCTCATGGAACGCGAGAGTTTAAAAGTTAGTTTAAATATAGTATTACTTATTGTAGAGTATAGATAGATATAGATTTGAACGCCGATTACACATTGTCGAGAGCGAAGCCGTAGACAAAGATAGTATAATTAAATCCTTCAATAAATGACAACAATCAGAGCAACAACAAAAGAGAACAAATAAATATGAACTACACAACTTCGTAAGGGGGTGCGAATTGCAAACAATATGGAATTAGTGTGAAATTGTGCGTGTGCCGACAGTGGGAACGTTCTAACAAGGTTATATCGGGACAACTCGGTTAAACGCCGGGAATTTTGGGTTTTATATTGGGAACGTGTAGTGGGAATTAAATTATGATGGGGTTCTTTGGGACATGGTTTGGTTATAGATGTGTAAATGTAGCGCAGTGGTTAAGAAGTCGGTCTTACGATCTAGAGGTCACGGGTCGAATCCTGGCCAACAATTTACCGACGTGAACCCACTCCTAAATACTTTAGTTTAGTAGGACTGGTTAGCAATACTAATATTTTTACTCAGCTACTAGCATTTTTTAACCGACTTCAAGAAGGAGGAGGTTCTCAATTCGATGGTTTTTTTTAAAAAGAAGATACATACATACAATCACGCCTTTATCCCCGGAGGGTTAGGCAGACACCCATATTTCACCAATCATTGTATTATGTCGCACCCGCACGTAATAGGGGGTGAGCCTATTGCCGTTTTCCGAGCACTATTGTTGTTTCGGCTGGTATAGGCTGAGTTTGTGCTGTATATATATCTGTCTGATGTTAAACAGCCCTATCCCTTAGTCGCCTTGTACGACACCGCATGGGAGGAGAAGGGGTGGCCCAAATTCTACTCTGCCGGGAACCACGCGGCGGAAGATGGTATTGTTGAAAATTATCATTGTATTTGGGTAAATTGTGTAAGACCTGATCCATCATAGGCAGGGCATCCATCCTCACACATTGCAACTGGAAACAGTACGCACAGTCAGGTATGAAAGGAACTTCATCCCACCTATACCTAAACTGTAGAATGAACTCCCTGCTGTGGGTTTTCCAAGCGACTACAGTATGGGAAACTTCAAGAAGAAAAAAGGTTCTTACGGGGTCTGCAGCACAAGTGTGGCGTCCCTGGTGTTACATACGTCCATAGGCCACGGTAACCACTTTCCATCAGGTGGGCCGTGTGCTGTCTACGACTTATGTGGTATAAAAAAGCCATGAATGTAGCCGTGGGCATCATGTCGAACAATAAAATTCATCTCAACACACAGCATTGTACAGGTGGTAGAACACACACAGCGAGGCAAAGTCCCTCCTGAGGCTGAGGCGTGCTTTACTTAAAAGTTATTGGTGAAAGGTCCCTATAACTCGATTTTTACCGGCTTGCTCTGGGGAGCTATGGTAGAGATATTTAAATTTGAACTTAGTAATTGAAATTCAGCATCTGAAATTAGAAGCCCCATAGTCTATGTATTGTATCTGAAATTGACAGCCTCCGTGGCGTAGCGGTAGTGAACGCGGCCGCTACGCAGGAGGCGCGGGTTCGATCCCCGCTCAGTGCAAATATTTGTGTTCATGAAATATGGATATTTGCATTGGTCTGGTCGGGCCTCGGAGAGCACGTTAAGCCGTCGGTCCCGGTTGCCATAAGAACATCTATGGCAGTCGTTACGGGTAGTTGGGAGCCCTAAAAAAATCCAAAAACAACGGTCTAGCTGCAAAGCTTCGATATCGCCTAATGTTACCATTGGGCTGTGGAGGTCAGATGGCAATCGCTTCACGAAAAAATATCGAGGTCTAGCCAAATCTGTAGTTAAGACTGGTAAAAGCGGACCCCAGACTCCGAGCTAAAAAAGCTTCGGATGCGACTGGGAATTAAAGCTAGGATGAGAAGAAGTCTATGTATATAAAATTGCTATGGTCGTTCTACAAGAGGTACCTACTTTTTTCACCGGCTTCCTTTTTGAAAATTCTCACCATTCACCACTGCTACTCTTCTCTTCCTTTATCGTTAATTCCCAGTCGCATCCGAAGCTTTCAGCTCGGAGTCTGGGGTCCGCTTTGCCAGTCTTAACTACGGATTTGGCTAGACCTCGATATTTTCCGTGAAGCGATTGTCATCTGACCTCCACAACCCAATGTTAACATTAGGCGATATCGAAGCTTTGCAGCTAGACCGTTGTTTTTGGATTTTTAGGGCTCCAACTACCCGTAATGACTGCTATAGATGTTCTTATGGCAACCGGGACCGTCGGCTTAACGTGCTCTCCGAGGCACGACCAGACTGATTCAAATACTCATATTTCATGCATACAAATATTTGCACTGAGCGGGGACGTTCACTAATGCTACGCCACGGAGGCTGTCTATTTCACCACTGCTACATGTAATGATAATGATGAAAGCTGCTCTAGAAAATCAATACACTTTATATTACATCGTGTCCTGAGTGCCATGATGATCAGATCATAGCACCATACGGTATAATAGCAACGATTATTATACAAAGTGCGAGGATAATACAAAGAACTAATAACTATGATACAGGTAGGGCGCGACAGGCCCGTACATGGCTTACGGACGGTGTTATGCTGAATGAAGCATCTACCAAATAATATATATATTTTTTATTATATAGGACGCGTCAATTTGACTTCACCTCGTCTGATGGTAAGCTCAAGGCAAAGTGGATCACCATTACAGACACGTACCATGTTACAATGGTGGCACTCAGCTTGACGGCCTCATCAGATGCTTTTTTACGCCCCGCTTAAAGGACCCGGGACTGTAGGAGGAGGGAAACACGTGAACTGGTCATGTTTTTCGCAACATTGTCACTAGAAAAACACAACAAAATATGGAAATCTCTACACCTCTATAGTTTTTTACAACGTTTTTTATGATGTTGCAAAGGTACGTAGCGAGTCACACACTTTCATTTTTTATAAAACTTAGGTGGCAGACAAGCACAGGGCCCACCTGATGGAAATTGGTTACCGTCACCTATGGACGTATGCAACACCAGGGGCGTCACACTCGCGCTGCCGATCCCATAAGAACCTTCTAATGCCTATATTGAAAAACTTTGGAAATTCAAGTATTACACCCGTATTCACAAACAACACTGTGAGGTCTCATAGTGTGCTCCAGTGCATAGGGCTGGTAAAATTAATTCACAAACATCACGGAGCAGTATCTAACGCAGTGCGTTCCCTCAACGAAGTATTACTGAAGTGTTCTTTGCACAGTTTTGGTGGTACGCATAGCGAAGTATTGTTTGTGAATACGGGTGTTAATTTCATTGTTGCATAACACCGTCCGAGCAGTAATCAAATCACGTCGACATCGAGCCCTCTGCTCGCGAATTAAAAGAGTTGTTCGAGATCACTCGATCTCCCCTTGACACCATATATAGAGGTATAACAGTATGTCAACTTGGTTGTGTCTACCAAAGAGATTCGATTCTCAGCACTCCACCGTGTCGTCGCCGGGTCCATAGCGTGATACAGAGAGGAACACCGTGACGGCGACTGGGACTTGCGACCCAGATGTAGGTTTAGAGTGGCCAACTTGTGATGCATCAGCGCTCACCTCCACCGTCAGTAGTGTCCCCCCCTAGTGTTGGATAACTCGTTAGTCAAGTCAAGGTATTTGTTTGTCTTTATAGCGTGGTCTTTAGGTATATTAGTTTCCCACGGTACTGTGAGTTCTACAAGCACTGCACGCCTATGCGATCGGGTGCGCGGGAAAATAAGTGAAATTAAAATGAGGTTTTTTTATACTACCTAGGTCGCAGACAAACATACGGCCCGCCTGATGGAAAGTGGTTACCGTAGCCTATGGGCGGGTGCAACACCAGGGGAGTCACATTCGTGCTGCCGACCCTGCAAGAACAGAGAGATTCTGTGCCGTCAGCGTAGAGGATAAGTAGGGCAAGCCTTTGGTCTTTCCACTGACAGCACAAAACCTGTCTAGTGAGCTCTGGCTACCCTACTCACCGCTTGCGATTACAAGAGAATTGAAACTTAAGGTTGAAAAATTTGGTTCTCGTTTTTTAGCTACCACATTCGAAAGTTGCGTACAAGCTATTTGTTGGGCGTCTCATCAAAACGAAGCTACTCACGGAGTTGTAGTACTTAATAGTAAGTTTTGGAAATACCCGGTCTATTACTTTTATACCTACTGTTTCTTTCCTGCACAGTAACACGATCTATAAAAAAGCATAAAGTGTCTGTCAAAGTCATTTTTCCTCCTTTACCCCTATTCCTATCAAAAATCAATCATAAATTCAAAGCGATAGAGTTCAAAATGCCAGTTACAATCAAATATTAGGTTGGCATTCCATAATTGGGTGTTATTACAGTGTGGAATGCGTCACTTTGATCCGGTTAGGACCGGATTGAACCGGTTTTAGTTGGCGTAAAGGTACATTATGGACGAAAATGTGATTTGTTTTATTTGATCTTTTTAGGGTTCTGTAGCCGAAGGGCATCGTATGAAACTTGGTTGAACCGGATGGACCGATGAAATAATTGCGATTAGTTTAATTTATATTATGTGAACACATTTTACTTTGGTTGGATTTCACTGATTAATATGAATAGATTAAGAAACCTCAGTTTAGTTAAAATAATTTTCATTGGTTAAACCAAACCTTGGTGGTTCACGAATTTTTGGGTTTTAAAATGACGTTTTATCACGCTATAAAACAAAAAAAATCGAGGGATTCGAGAATGGAGGAATCGCTACAAACCCGAATTTTCGCTGGTGAAATCCAACCTAAGCTACGTATTTTTTCGTTATTTATTTGATTTCAATTATCAATTTTAAATTAAATATAGGACCTAGTGTGTGACTACCCTAGTGTTGCACTCCTCCATAGGCAACGGTATTCACTTTCCATCAGATGGGTCGTGTGCTTGTCTGCCACTTAAGTGACCTAAGTCGTGAGACAAACGAGACTCTGGTGCGCTCGGATTCTTTTGTAATAATCTATGCATGGTGAATTTGAGCTCGTCCACCGCAGTAGCACCCCGTGCTATCCTCAAAAGACAACCAAGAAACGTGTACCTACTGCGCGTATAGACCACATTTTAGCTCCAAACTATATGTATATCCCGCGGTATACTTACTTACAATGGTACGGAACCCTTCGCGTTTGAGTACAACTCACACTTGACCAATTTTTTGCTATGAACTAATAAATGAATGTTTCTGTAAAATTATGGTGGGGTTAATGAAAGATGTGAGTTTATTGAAAAGTAATCAGATTAGCGCCATAAGGGTTGACGCGAGAAAGGACAATGCCACCTGTGGGGTCGATAGGAACTTGTAAAGGTCTCCTATGAGGGGTGTTTTTGTAATGATATAATGTTATTGTCATATTCTATGTGTATCCAAAAAAATCCAAGTCAAGGTAAAAAGTAATTTATTACAATACTAGTTAACACGTTCGCTGCGTTGTGAGGTCATTTTGGCTCATAGCTAACTTTTGTCTGGTGCGGGACGAAAATAGCGTACTTTCCCCTGGTGCGAGAGGGATAACTTTAAGAATATATTTTACAGGAAAGAGATGAATATACCATTATGATCACCGCTTTAATGTGAACAATCCAGCATTTTTAAATAGTCGTGACCCAATATGACCTCACCCGCACCAGAAGAAAAATATTTCATTCCAGTGCGGTGTGAGTTCAATATGACCACACACTCTCTGCACCTCACATCCGCACTGAACGATGCGCCGCTGGCGTCATTTTGTGCGGGTAGTGTTGTAATGCAGAGCGACATTGAGATGTCACGTCGTTTAAGTGCCTACATTTTCGATCTTTCTTGTATCGTTGAATTTTAGTATTTTATACTCGTTAGGTAACGTGGTGTTCTCGGCAAGTGTTAGCAATGCCTAAACGAAGTAGAAAAAACTAAATTATGACAGTGAGGTAGAAAACGAAGAGAAGAGCAGAATAGAAGAGAAGAAAAACCCAGCATATCGAAAAAAAAATGTTAAAACTGAACAAGATAGACGTGGTTATTAATCATAGGGATTGATTTTAAAGTCAATAAAATAGTTTTATGGATCATCTACTCAAATTCAATAGAATTTTTTGAATTAACATATATGTTTTGATATGAATAGTTTATTGAGGAAGAAGGGCAGCACTGTTGAGGAACGTGACATAGGTGCCATCATATTAAAATAAACCGTTACTAAGTCTTTGATTTTTCATTTTAAGCCTCTAAGATTCCAATGGTATTAGTATAACCTATAAGTAATACAGCTCTACGTCAATTTATCGATATGAATATTAACAGAAGTGTTTCCCATCACTAGCCTTTTGATATCTTCAGTGCGTTGTGTGGTCAAAATGAACTCACAAATTGTTTCTCTTCTATAGCATAAACGAAACATGGGAGCCAAAAACGCCGGTAGTCACATATACACCATATAAAGGTCTATGTACTGCAAAAAAAAACAGACAAAAATCGCTACCACCACTGAATAAAACCTATATTAAAACTGAACTTTTTATGGGTCAATATGACCACATACGCACAGTTAAAAAGTCCTCCATGAGTCAATATAACCTCACACGCACCAGATAAAAGAACACTAAAAATCCTCCCGCAGTGAACGTGTTAACCCCACGAAGTCGAACTTCGTAGGTACCGCCAACAGTCGATTCTTTTTTTTTTTCTCTCCGTAAGAACCATCGTCTTACTTCAAGGAAATATTCTAAGTCAAAAAGAATTAGCGAAATCGGTTCAGCCGTTCTCGAGATTTGCGCTTAGCAACACATTTAGGGATTAGGGATTCATTTTTATATTATAGAAGTTATTATTAAAACGGACAAAAAGGACTTGTTTAGCCTTTTTGTAATGTTATTAGCCTATCACAGTCCCCTGCTGGACATAGGCCTCTCCCAATGTTGGAAGACTTTGGCCTACTGTTTCCACGCTGACCAGACGCGTTGGTACAGGGTATCATTTCGAGTTTTCCTCCTCCTGCAGTGGTATCGTCTGCATATTTTTGCATTAGTCGCCTCTTATAAGTAATAACATCCATTAAGACAATATTCCCAATGCGCTAACATTGTAACGACGTCCTACCGTCTATTAGCGTCCTTAAAAAGGTTAAATATCGCCAAGGGATGTGACATTTCGATAAAAATCACCGCTGTACAACGTGTCACCCTTTTACAGGGGAAAACGCTAAATGATTTAATATGTGTCCCTCTATACGGATTAATTGTATACGTTTAGGCTTGTGTATAAAAAATGTATAGCGCTGCGGGTCTAAAAAGGCCCCATTGAGCGATTCCGCTAAAAACTAATAACTTTATGAATTCCCAGTAGATCTCAATAGATTCATATAAAATTCGTATAGTAGTCACTCATATGAGCAGAATCACAATAATTCATTTACTAAGCAGATTCCAATTTCGTGTAAATTGCGCCGCATGACAAAATATTATCCTAATACGATTCCAATAAGGTGGCCTTATTAGACCTGCTGTTACATTACATGACAAAGTGCCCGCTTACGGCAATAATCTCTGTCCCTATTAAGTGGAGCTAAAAATTGTAGTTAAATGCACTAAAAAAGGAGGTCCAATGTGTTTTTTATGAGTCTTCCTAATTTTTGAGATCTAAACGGTACTGCAAGTTTATTATTATATTTTAAAGGAAGGTTCAAAGGGATATAAAAATGTGGTCGAATAGTTATTATTGTAATAGGGTCCAAACGAGGCGGTCTTACTTAATAGATATTTGTACAGACTTGGGGCGGAATTAGCTGACCATAGACCTCTAAATGTTTATATACATAAATAATAAAATTATGTTCACACCTGTTAATTCCCGATGGGGTAGACAGACGTGTATCAATACCCACATTTCATCAACTACAATATGATGTTTTGTCTCACGTAACGTGAGCCTATTGCCGTTAAGCGGACACGTTGCAATGGCCCCTAAATGTTTCCCACCATTATGTCAATTAAATTTTAATATGTCAACGCCAGTAGTTACAACAATTTGTCGGTATTTCGTCGTCAATGCGTACTTTATGTCAATTATCAAGTGATTACGCTACTCGACGCTAGATGGCGAGGATCGGATTACTGTCTCTTGGGACTTGTTAGGGCGTTAAACAACCAAAATAACTTGACCTACACTATATATTGTACTGTTCCACAATTTTTATAGGACAGGGGTCTTTGTAATTTGGTGTTGTTATAGCTTTTGTTTTATACAATTTTGTGTTTTATTTCTTTGTAAAAAGGTTGGTTTTTGTGTATTAATTGTTGTTAATTACATTGGCTATTGACAGTGAGTGTTATCTCATTATCTTTAGATAAAATATTGATCCGGGGTGTAGTCACAAGGTATTTTTATGAAGGTTTTTCCTAGAATAGTTAGCGATATATATGCGTCAATATACCTCTGCTTACCCCTTTGGGGATATACCTACAGGGGTAGATCTCGATATATGTATGTATGTAGCCAAAGTATCTGACAGTATTTTAATTTTAGCAGTATTATGGGGCTTTATAATATGCAACACCAGCCCCTCTAGACAAGTGGTAATTCGTTGCTCGGCGTATGATGGAATAGAATGCCAAATGTATGGGATTTGACGTATATGACAGGCGTCAAAGAATGTCAAAAACGTCAAATCCTATACATTTGTCATTCTATTCCATCATACGCCGAGCAACGAATTGCCACTTGTCTTGGGGGGCAGGGGCGTTACATTCGGGCTGCCGACCCTGAAGAAACCTCCTAATGCCCCCATGTTGTAGTCGCTTGGGAAAACCACCGCAGGAGTTCATTCCACAGCTTGAGTGTGCGTGGAATGAAGTTCCTTTCATACCGCACACAGTGCGCACCATTTCCGGTCGCAATGTGTGAGGATGAAATCCCTTGTCCCTGCCTGTGCCGAGCGGTGCGATGATAGAATGTAGCCGTGGGTATCATATCCAACATTTCAACTGAGCACAAACCATTGTATAGATGGAAAAACACACACAGCGAGGCAAAGTCCCTTCTGACGCTGAGAGGTTCCACATCGCCTGCGAGAATGGGATTGTCGACGAGCCTCAATGCCCGTTTTTACACCGAGTCGAAGAGGTCAAGCTGGTATGCAGGTGCTCCGGCAAAAGCAGTAGGTACACGACATATGCTAACAAAATGTATAGTATGTGTGAGCAAGCTGATGTCAATAAGTATTGAATGAAATTTTGAAGTATTTAGTTAGTAGGTATGCTATGCTAAACTATTCAAAAGTCACCCCTAGACGGATGTATAGAAAAATTTTGATCAGCATCGGACGAGGCTCGGTGACTCGAACCGAACCTGTGCCTTATAAAGAAGGAATTACGACTTTCTGTCCATTCGGCTGGCATCATAACATTTCTAAAAATAAAATTAGTCTTTAAAAGAATTCCGGTCTGAATCAAGTAGAATTTCTTCGAAAGATGACAACCTATATACGTAGAGTCGGTTACGTATTAATAAGGATTAGATTATATTTTATTTATCAGTAAAACAATGCAGAGGTAGTTGTACAATTTGCTAGTGTTTTACTTCGGTTATGCTTCCCGGTGGTACCCGGCTGAGTAGAATTTGGGTCACCCCATCTCTTCTCATGTGGTGTTGTACTTGGTGATTAAGAGATAGTGCAGTTTAACAACAGACAGATATACATATACAGCCCAAACTCAGCCTCAGATGCAAGGCTGGAGTCAACAATAGTGCCTGGAATACGGCAATAAGCTCACACCATATTACGTGGGATCGAATACAATCATTGATGAAATGTTGTGTTAATTCACCTCTGCCTAACTCTTCGGGGATAAAGGTGTGATTATATGTATGTATGTATGTATGTATGTATAAAAAATATAATGGTACACCGACACGCGACAGTAAGTACGATATTATCGTACCGTAACATTTGTCATTTATTTTTAGCAACAAACAAAAGTCCAACCGCAGTTTTCTGATTTCCATTGTTTACTTTACATTTCGTTTAATTACACAGTATTCATCTATTTGCAGTGCCAGAGAAAATAAGTAGGTAGGTATTTCAGTTTAAATTTTGTTTTGTTATGACATGACGTAGTACCTACCTACCTGTCTTTATGTAACAAGTGTAATATAAATATTTTTTGTGTGCGTGAATTTGTATGTTGGTTTGGAGTTTTCTATTCCTATAACAAAAAAATATGAATTTAAGTATGGTTATCTGCATTCTAAATCATAAATATCAGTAATAACACAAGCTAGCTATGCTTACTTTGTGTCTAGATAACACTGTGTAGAATGTCGAAGAATAGAGGGTTAGGCAGAGCTGAATTAACATCCACATTTCACCAGTCATTGTATTGTCAAACGTAATAGGGGGCGAGGCTATTGCCTTATTCCGGGCCCTATTGTTGACTCGAGCCATGCATCTGAGGCTGAGTCTGGGCTGTATTGTATATATCTGTATGATGTTATACAGCCCTATCCCTTAGTCGCCTTGTAGGTACGACACTGTATAGGAAGAGATGGGGTGGCCCTAATTCTACTCTAATGGGAACCGCGCCACAACCAAGGAAAATGCCTGCAAAACAAACCAACAGACACTTTTTAATTATTAGCAATCTAAACATGGCCACTAAACTACAATATTTATTTCGCGTCGCCTTACCTGAGTCATTGATATCATATCTTGTACACTGATAAAGATAAGGCTCACCTAGGACGCCATCTTGGTTAGTACTTCAACAACTGTGTCCAAGTGCTGTTGCGTTCTAAAAAAAAAGTTAAATGAGTTTTTTATCTGTGCATTGAAGAATTAAAGGTGAATATTTTTATTCATTTTGGAGGGAAAATTGTTACGATTTTATTTATTTTTAATAGTGTTTGTGTTTTTAATCAGTAATAATTAATTAATTTGTGTGAATTGTGTGTGTGTATGTGTCATATTGTGTTATCGAGGTTACTGTGTCATTGATTACAGTTTTAAAGGTGTACTCAAGTAGTTGTATGTTTGTGAAAATTGAAGTAATTTTCAAACGAAATCTGTCAGAGTAGAATTAGGGCCACCCCATCTCTTCTTCCCATGCGGTGTCGAACAAGGCGACTAAGGGATAGGGCTGTGTAAAATCAGACAGATCTATATTTATTATTACAACCCAGACTCGTGGCTCGAACCAATAATAGTGCCAAGAAAACGGCAATCGGCTTACCCTCTACTATGTGGGACAATAATTGGTGAAATGTGGGTGTTAATTCACCTCTGCTTAACCTTAACGGGGATAAAGGCTTGATTATATGTATGTATGATAGGGCGGTTCAATTGACTAAAATGGCGAAGGGTCAAATTTTTCAAAAGTGGAAAATTGTCTACCTCATAAAGAACGATCATAGCAATTTTGTATAGAATTCCGGGCGTTCTGATTTCTGATACTGAATTTCAGATTCTGAATTTTAGATTCTGAATTTTTTATAGGGTAAGCCGGCAGGAATCGGGTTATATGGACCCCTCTACACTGTTCGACAATCATCATCACCCATGCGTTGGTCCCGGTCGCATCCGAGGCCTTCACTTCGGAGTCCTATGTCTGCTAAATATGATATAGCTTGGTTTTTTCGTCTATATTGGAATCCACTGCCTTCTGACCTCCCAGCCTGAGTTGTGGTTAGTAGTCAACTAGTGACAGAAGTGTTCGTCAATGACTATTGACAGTCGAGACTGATTTTCAACGTGCCCTCCGAAGCACGTAAGCGTTCAGATGAAATATCTTTAAGCGGTCACCCATCCACAAATAGCAACCGCGCCTAGGTTAGGGTTGCCATAAGTGTGAGGACCCAGACCGGGACATTTGAAGAAAAAATTGTAAAGGTAAAAAAAATTGAACTTTTATTACAACAATAGGTAACTTTCAAAGTTTAAAACAACTCTTAACACTGCCATTAAATACCAGCGGGGAGCGACTCGGGCTTTCTGTTTTTTCTGAAAGGCGAAAAGTTATCAGATTTAACTTCTGATAATTTTACAAAATATTTTGACGAAATCAACATTAACTTAAACATCATCTTCATGTAGACGTTTCCTCCCGATTGCATCCGTGGCCAAAATGAACTCAGAGCATCAGACTATTTGCAGGCATATCACTCTCCACGACGTCAAGCCAGGGGTAGGTCAGTAGGTCTTCTTGGCTCTACCCCTTCTACCTGGACCCGGCGGGGGCGCCATTGTTAGGTATTTGCTACCCACGTAGCCTGGTGGTTGCCGCAAGACGTGGCTGCACCAGCGAAGGCGGCTCTTTTGCATTTTATCTGCGATGTCACGGACATGAGGGCTGCCGCGGAGTACTACCCACGATCTTTACGCGTGACGCCGCACATCCACCGCAGCATATACATCTCCGTGACCCGCAGCTCTTGCTTGTGTCGCTCCAGCCGCGGGCACGCCTCACAACCATGTAAGAGGACAGGCCTAATGATCGTCTTATAACCTTCAACCTTACTGGCATTTTGGGATCACACGTGACGCCAGTCATTTCTCACCGCCTGGCCCACGCGGCAGTAATGCGTTCCCTGATGTCGTAGTCGATTTCACCGGTCACATGAAGTACAGATCCCAGGTACTTAAACCGAATCAGCGCCCATGCGGTTGGCTGTGGAATCTGCAGTCGAAAAGCGAACCACGTAACCAGAATCATGATACATGTCTTGGATGGTGTCAATGTAGGTCTCTGGAACTCTCTTAGCCCGCAGTGCCCACCAGATCACCGCGCGAGGAACACAGTTGAAGGCCCTCACCATGTCTAAGAATAGGCAGTGCAGGAGCGTGTTCTTCGCCCTTCCCCACCACAATCCTTAGGGCGAACACCGGATCCATGGTCCCGTGCCCGGGACGAAACCCATACTGACATTCCGAGGGTGTACTCTCCTGTCGGATCCGGGAGTCGATGGCGATTACTGCCACACTTTTGCACCGATCCCTTGCCTTTGAATATTGGCGTAATGATGCTCAGTCTCCTCTGGCTCAGGATCCCACCGGTGAGGAGTACGTGGTTATACAGATTTGTTAGAATGCACACCACGACCACCCATTGCCTACCAAGCCTCGATGGGGACCTCGTTGTGTCCGACAGCTTTCCGGTTCTTCATGCGGCGAATGACAGTACTTCTGCAGGCGTCAACGGTGGCACTAGTCCTTGATTATTCGGAAAGAGGTCTGGTGGTTGCACCTCTTTAAGCTGCTTATTCAACAGGTCGTGGAAGTATGAGCACCATCTTTCTCGTACAACAGATTGCTCCCAGGGTCTTTATTACTCATTAACTTAATCGTGTACGGAAAAATGTCAGCGCTTACATCGTTCAATCCGCAAAAAAAAATAAAAGAAGTAGTAAGTCGCGTTTATTGTTGGTATATTACTGTTTACCAAGTCCAGCTCATGATTAGCAGCTATGACTTTTAAACCGGGACAATTTGCTTATCGGCCGGGACGCCGGGACACCATGCTTCAAACCGGGACATGTCCCGGCGTACGGGGACGTATGGCAACCCTAGCCTAGGTAGACTTTTACGAGCGCGTCTAATCGACAGTGAAAATCATTGATTAATATTTTTATTGTGAAAATATATATTATGTCAACCTTATCTATTACTTAGCTCCGGCGCTATGAAAGATATAGCGAATCTAATTTTTTGTTTTACATACATACATTCATACAATCACGCCTTTATCCCCGGAGGGTTAGGCAGAGATGATTTGACACCCACATTTCACAAATCATTGTATTAGGTCCCACGTAATAGGGGGTGAGCCTATTGCCATTTTCCGGGCACTATTATTGACTCGAGCCATGTATAGGCTGAGTCTGGACTGTATAATATCTGTCTGTTTGATGTTAAACAGCCCTATAGTCGCCTTGTACGACACCACATGGGAGGAGATACGCGTGTAAACCTTGAATTTACAAATTTCATTTGGAACAATTAAAATCCAGGACCATACTAGATTTTTTTTAATTTATACAATCTCTAGCCATAGACAGGGAATTCATCCCCACACGTTGCGACCGGAAACAGTACGCACAGTCAGGTATGAAAGGAACTTCATCCCACGCACGCTTAAACTGTAGAATGAACTCTCTGCCGTGGGTTTTCCAAGAGACTACAGTAATGGGGTTCTTTAAAATGGGCATTAGAAGGTTCTTACGGGCCGGCAATGTGACGCCCCTGGTGTTGCATACGTCCATATGCCATATTCCAGACTGCCTCTGTGGCGTAGCGGTAGTGAACGCGGCTGCTACGCAGGAGGCGCGGGTTCGATCCCCGCTTAGTGCCAATATTTGTATGCATGAATATAAATATTTGCATTGGTCTGGGTGTTTCTATGTATAATATGTATGTATTTACAAAAAAAAAAAGTATCTAAGTATGTATATCCGCATTCTAGATTCCATAACACAAGCTAATTAAGCTTACCATGGGTCTAGATAGCGTTGTGTAGAATGTTGTAGAATATTTATTTATTTATTTATTTATATGCCACGGTAGCCACTTTCCACCATGTGGGCCGTGTGCTTGTCTGCCACAGTGGTTTAAAAATGGTTTCTGCATCTCGTTCCAACCATGACACAATTTTTCGTGCCACCTATCGATCAAAATAATAAAAATATCTTATCGGCTGTCACTCTTTCCTAGCCACTGCGTTGTTATCATGAGATTTGATGTAAATATGACGTTTAAAGTGCACTGCTTTTTATCATTATTGTGTTTTCAATCAAAATATGGTTGTGGCAGTCGCTTCCCAAAAAATATCGAAGTTCATCAGTTAGACTGGAAAGCCGACCGGGTACCTACTCCCCAACTGAGCTGGGAAAAAGGTTCAGAGAATGATGATTCGGGTAATTTCACGATGCCTAATTTTTTGCTAATTTCGGTGGTATTTTTCAATCATAGGTTTTCCGATGAAAAAATTTAATGAAGTTCTTTTAGAATATCTAGGTAGTAGTAGGTATATAGTGTTCTAAAAGAACATTAAATTTTTTTTTCATCGGAAAACCTATGATTGAAAAACACCACTGAAATTAGCAAAAAATTAGGCATCGTGAAATTACCCATTCGTGTTTTCAATCAATATCAGTAGATCTAAAAAGGCAAATTTTTGGAATCGTATTATATTTTGTCATGCGGCGATATTTACACGAATTTTGAATCTATTGAGATCTACTGGAAATTCATGAAGTTACTCGTTTTTAGCGGAATCGCTCAATGTGGCCTCTTTAAACCCGCAGGTGTTTATAACATACATATGACGGGTTAATACAGACACGTACCATGTTACAATGGTGGCACTCAGCTTGAAGGCCGCATCAGATGCTTTTTCACGCTCCGCTTAAAGGACCCGGACTGTAGGAAGAAGGAAACACGTGTTTGTGGTAAAGAATTCGTTTATGGTGCAGCAAAGAAAAGAATCACCGAACCACTTGGTTCTTCAAGGAATTGTTTGCATCGTATGAGCGAGGGAGTGAAATGAAAGTGTAAAGAATGTGAACAGTGATGAATGGAAGACTGAACTCCATTCTTTTTTTTTACTGTTACAGAAAAATGGGCGGGAACGCGGTGATTTTCGCGGCATTTGTGATATTGATGGCCGGGGTTAGCTGTGAAAATGTGACAACTACGAGTCAGTAGCGACATCTATTTTTATTCACGCCCAAACTTATTTTTTATTCTGATTTTACTCGTCAAAAAAACATTTCTAAAACTAATAATTTCTGTTTTATATTCTATATTATTTAAAAAATGTAAATACAGAACATAAAATATCAACAATTAAGGACGAATACCTACATACATTTTTAAGTAACTAAATCTACATGTGCTGCCCTCTAGTATTGAGTAGCTCAACTATAAAACTTTATTTGCAGCTATAAAACCGCCGCCTTCAAAAGAAGTGGCCGAGAAATCCGGCATTTGCAGAGTCTGTTCGTGCAAAGATGACAAGATAGATTGCGCTGATAGAAAGATTAATAAATACTTCACTCTGCAGGAATGGACAGGTAAGAAAAATAAACGTACCTATTGTACCTATTAGGTTATTACGACCACACAATTTTAAGAGAGAAGTGGGGACAGAGGTATTTCACAGGAGCATCTAATTTTAGACTCAAGTCAAGGACAGCAATGTATCTAACATTATATACATATAGTCACGCCTCTTTCTCATTGGGGTAGGCAGACGCTGTCTTTTTGACACGGGAACCTGCTACGAACTTAAATTATTTATTTCCTTTTTTATCCGTCACATCACTATGTACTTAATACTATATATGGCTATTTTCCTGATATACGGATATCTAGCATACTCCGTGTAGTGACGGAAAACATTCATGTGGTGACGGAGGAGGATTACAAATATCACCACCCCATCTCATCCGAAGGGTGTCGTAAGAGGTGACTAACGGAAACATACGCAGACGATATCACTGCGAGAGAAGGAACACTCGAAATAAAACCCTGTACCAACCCGTCTGGCCAGTGTGGAAACAGCTAAAACCTTCCAACTACGGGAGAGGCTTATGTCCAGCAGTAGACTGCGATAGGCTAATTGATTGCACCTACGGATATCCAGGACACCTTCTTCTTCTTCTATCGTGTCGACGGCGATAAGTGATAGTCCAAGGATGTGTGGTCTGCTCTGGCAAGCATCTCTGTGAGTTTCCTACACGTACAGGATATCACAGCGGGTGTTCTGGCAGAGACTAGAAAGTATCTCTGCCTTGTCGCGAGAGAAGCGTTCAAGGTTTATGGAGATGATGCGCAGAGCTGAGTTTGGGTGTGGACTATCAAAGTAGTGGGATTAGTTTTTAGTTGCCATCGTGGTGTAGTAATTGATTTCACGGCAGCGCCGCTACTCACGGAGAGGGCCCGAGCACATGTATCGCTCTTCAGGAAGGCTTATTATATACCTACACCTTTACTCTACAGACAATTTTTAAATTCCAGATTTAACAGAACTCAAGCCCAAAACCATCGATCTATCGCAGAACGAGTTCACTAACGTGACCATGATGGCGGAGCTTCCTGTAGAAGTCCTGAACCTATCACGGTGCGGCATTGAGATGATAGACAACGCCAGCTTCAAGGGTCTGCAGGACATGAGGGTTTTAGACCTCAGCCATAACCAGCTGACCACTGCCAATCTCAGTCCACATGCTTTTGAGGTTATATTGCCAGTCATATTTTTGTGCCCTGTTGGTTTCCGATAGAGTAGAATAGGGACATCTTATCTCTTCACGCTGTCGTAGAGCTTTTCTCCATCTGACAGTAAACTTACAGCCCATATCAAAACGCCCGCTTTGTGGTAATTCTTGCCCTTTATTACGTGGCCGTGGCATCCAAAATTACAGTTGGTGAAATGTGGGTTCATATTTCACAATGTCAATACACCTCTGTTTGCCCCTTCGGACATTTACTAGCGCGAATGTATGCATGTTTAACGGCATCTATTAAAGTTTTGAGGTACTAGTAAGCTAAAATCATAGGGGGACCCCAGGCTCTGAAGGCGTCGGATCCGGACACAAAGCTGTTTTGATGATGGAGTATGTTATTATTAAAAGCAATTAATTTATGTTAAATTAGTGGAACCCCTTAGAAGCAGAGGTACATTGTGAGTCTGTTGGGTTCAGTGGCTAATACTTCTTAGGGGCCTTACTTTTTTAAATGAAGCAAGCCCCTTAATGATGAGGTAACCAGTGGGTACGATGGACCCAAACTGACAAAAACCGCACGGTCTTTTTTCAGGTCTGCCTGTGTGGCCTGGGAATCAGGTCTGCTCTAGACAGGAGACAGGATATCTCTGAGTCCAGAGTGGCCTCTGCCGTTATGACCTTGACGTATTTTTGAGGAATTGAAAATAGAGAAAAACCTTTCTGCTTGTACCTTTTCTATTTCTCCAGGAACCTCTCATCTTCAATCTACCTCTCTATTTCCAGGGTCGGTATGCTGCCACGGAGTACGAGCCTCTGCTGTCATTGAGGATCTTGAACCTGGCCTACAACGATCTCCACTCCCTCCACCAAGATCTGTTCGAACATATCTCCAAGTTGGAAGAGCTGGACATCAGTGGGAATCCGTTGACAATGATAGACCATGGAACAGTCATTGCTATCTCGAGTTTGACTTCGTTGAAGGTAAGAGTTTGCCTGTTTAGGAGGAGATAAGGTTACTGGCATGGGCGTACCCCATCCCTTAAAGACTTTTTTCCCCAGCCCTTAAAGAAAACTGGGTATGCCTATGGTTAGTGGGTATACCCATCAAGATCTTCGGAGATCCATCCGTTCTCAGCGGCAACCTGTACATCTGCTGTCTGTCTCTCAGGCAAGGCTCTGGAGTAGAAAGGGTTTACTTATGTTTGAGGAGATAAGGCTACTGGGTATACCCGCAGATCTTCGGGTGTAAGTCAACCTGGAAGACAGTACATCTGCTGATAGATGGTACAGACTCTAGCAAAGGTTTCCTCTTATGGTTGAGGATCTGTGCTCCGATGAAGATAAGATAAAAAAAAATATATTCACACGTTAGAAGACTGCCATTATTAAGTGAAACTGGGACCTGCAGGACTGCTATATCCCGATCTTAATGGGGCTATACATCAATAGCAACTAACTACTGCCTGTTTTCCAGGTCTTAAGAATGCGTTCCTGCCAGCTAGCCGAGATACCAGAGAAGTTCCTCCACACTCCTCGGAACCTGGAGCGGTTGGATATCAGTGATAACCACCTGACTGCCGTCCCTCAAGAGCTGGAGGAAACCAAGAACTTGAAATTCTTGAATCTGAACCAAAACAGAATTGCCCGACTTGATATGACTTCTCCTGATAATCTGTAAGTTGACTTGCTGTTTAATTAGGAAATGGATCCGAAACCAAAAACGACTCACTGGAGAGGTATTGTGCTGTCAATGAGAATACCAAAGGGTCTCGCCAAAGGGGCTTGCTTGGACAAAAGGGGCTTGTTCCTGTTTGTCTTTTCGCTGACGGCACAGAATCTCTCTGTTCTTAAAGGGTCGGCAGCATAAGTGTGACTCCTCTGGTGTTACATCCGTCCATAGTCTATTAGTCCATAGTCCACTTGTCTGCGGCCTTTTTCACCCTAGCGTTATTTCCCAGTCGCATCCGAAGCTTTCAGCTTGGAGTCTGGGGTCCGCTTTTTACCAGCCTTAACTACATATTTGGCTAGACCTCGATATTTTTCCGTGAAGTGATTGCCATCTGACCTCCACAACCCAATGGTAACATTAGTAGGTGATATCGAAGCTATGCCAGCTAGACCGTTTTTGGACTTTTTAGGGCTTCAACTACCCGTAACGACTGCCATAGATGTTCTAATGGCAACCGGGACCGACGGCTTAAACGTGCTCTCCAAGGCACGACCAGACCAATGCAAATACCCATATTTCATGCACACAAATATTTGCACTGAGCGGAGATCGAACCCGCGCCTCCTGCGTAGCGGCCGAGTCTTGTCTGCAGCCTAAGTAGTATTAAAAAAGGAAAAAAGTTTCATTTTGAAAGAATAGAGTGGATTCCAAACTGTACGTTTTTTTTCAGAGGGTTCCCTCAACTCCAGAAACTTGAAGAACTCCACATGTGCAACAATCCATCTCTGAAATTTATTGGAGCAGGAGCTCTCGCTGGTCTGGAGAACCTGAAGAGTCTGCACATGAGCTTCAACCCAAGTCTGGAGCATATAGACCCTAAGGCGCTGGCCAGACCTGATGAGATCGGAGAGGTTTTCGACTGGCCTCCTATTAGAGAGGTATGTATGTTTGTAGACTTTTTGGTTTTTTTGGTACTTGTTTTTTCCTTAAAAGGGACAATTTAGGGTTTATCTCTACCATTATGTGGAGGAAGAAGAAGCTATTTATTGCACAGGGATACGGTCTTTCTGACGGCATTGCGGTTACTGAAGCCTATGCCCCCTACAATTTGCCATACATCGTCATCTATAAAGGGCGGAAGCTAAGTAGACAATTTTTAAAATGAAGGGGGCAATCCTCAACATTTGCAACTTCCATTAATTTACAATTCTCTTGACATGACCTGACCATAGCATGCAGACAAAGTATACTTTTTTTTATATCTTGCGAAAAATCCCCAAGGGTATCTCCCCCGCCGGGGCTGGGGGAGGAGGTTATGTCGGACTCGAACCGACTAAAACGCACGCCATCTGTGGGCCGTCAGTTGCCGGAGGTGAGATTGACATAGCCATATCCCTCGCACCCCGGCCGGACAAAGTATACCCACTCCATATTCACCCACACTGAAAGGGTAGGCAGGGTTTTAATTATCGAAATTTTTATTTATTAGTCCAACGTGACAGAGAGCGAGCTTATTACCGAACATGTTTAAAGTTTCCATATTGCTATTTGGATTTTCCAAACGGCAAAACTACTCCTTGAATAGATTTGACTAATCTTGGCTTCTAAAAAACCAACTGCCTCTAGCCCTTCTGACTTGTAACTATGCAATCTAATATATAAAAATCAATGCCACTTTTCGTTGTTATTTTATAACTCAAGAACGGCTGAACCGATTTGGCTAATTTTAGTCTTGAAATATTCGTGGATGTCCAGGGAAGGTTTAAAGGATGAGAAAATAGGTGCAGCGGGAACGGGAAAAATATGGCGGTATGAAGTTCGCCGGGATAGCTAGTTATCTATACATACAGCGTCGAGCACAGCGCTTCGACAACCTTGATAGAAATTATCATTGGTCGAACTGGATGACGTCACTGGAGATCGACCTGTATCTATCAAGGCTGTCGTAGTGCTATGCTCGACGCTGTTTGCTTAATGAATTCCTTAGCAGGTGAAGTTGACTCTTTGACCCTAAGATCTTACACACCCTATCTTTATACCTCATCTATTTTTCCAGCTGTATCTCCAATCCAACAACTTATCCGAAGTGGACTCCCGTTTACTCTCCCGCTGGGACCTCGTGGAGAAGGTGGATGTGTCAGACAACCCCTACCTCTGCGATTGTTCTACTCAGTGGATGGTGGACGTCCTCTCTCCTATCGTGGAAAAGGTGGGAGGAAATTCTTCGCTGATGGTGTAAGTATCTTGATCCTGAATACTTGTACAGGAATAGGGGTACAGAAGGGGGGGGGGGGGGAGGGGTCAAAATGTCAGAAGAAGAGAAAAACAAACAGATGATTGATTTGTAAGTAGCTTGATAAATAGCTTACGACTTCACTGGACAATAGGGACAAAGTCAGGCAGAAGATGATGATGATGACGATGCCGATGGGTGAAGAGGGTTCAATACTTCATCTCTTATTAAAGCATAATTTTTTTTATGTGGACTTTTTTGACATTTCCGGGGGTGAATGCCGTCCGACCACCCAAACCCGACGGGAAAGCCAGTGCCAGAGCCTCGTCTGTCGTTTGCTAGGTGCACCTGCTTGCAGATGAGGTTGGTTTGGGGCCCGAAGATCTTGGTGGACCCCCAAACCCCATCCCCAATTCAATACCCCATCTCATGCTGTAGATATCGTACAGTACGATTAGAAATCTGCTGTTCTAGATATCCTCTGAAAAATCACCCAGCTACTAGAAATTATTCTAACAATAATATTCTTTTAGATGCCAAGAGCCGATTGAGATGCGCGGAAAGACCATGAAGCATCTCCACGAGATCCACAGCATTATGCGATGCGTTGACAAGTACGGACACAGGCCTGAGAGAGACGGTGCTATTCTTCTCGGTCTACTCATTGGTAAGTAAAATATGGCCAAATACCTTCTTCTAGTTACAGCCTCCGTTGGTAGTGAACGCGGCCGCTACGCAGGAGGCGCGGGTTCGATCCCCGCTCAGTGCAAATATTTGTTTGCATTAAATATGGGTATTTGCATTGGTCTGGTCGTGCCTAGGAGAGCACGTTAAGCCGTCGGTCCCGGTAGCCATAAGAACATCTATGGCAGTCGTTACGGGTAGTTTGGTGCCCTAAAAAGTCCAAAAACAACGGTTTAGCTGCAAAGCTTCGATATCGCCTAACGTTAACATTGGGTTGTGGAGGTCAGATGGCAATCGCTTCACGGAAAATATCGAGGTCTAGCCAAATCCGCAGTTAAGACTGGCAAAGCGGACCCCAGACTCCGAGCTGAGAGCTTCGGATGCGTCTGGGAATTAACGCTAGGATGAAGAAGAAAAGCGGAGTGTTAGGCAGAGGTGAATTAACACCCACATTTCACCGATCATTGTAGTCTGGGCTGTCTAAATCTATCTGATGTTAAGAGAAAACTACTAATTTCGGTTTCTAATTCTTAACTTTCCTCTATTCTTCTGGTCTAATCAAGTCTTTTCGTTTCTTAACAGGTGTTCTTCTAGCAGTTCCCTTGATGTTAGGATTGGTACTCCTATGGCGTCACGGATACTTCAGCTGGATGGGACTTCGACCCCCGTCCAATGTCTCAAGGGCATTCTACAAGCGAGCGCCCGCAGAAGACAATTATTTCTAAGTGGTGATTGTGGGAGCCGGAATATATTTGTAATTTTCTTTTGTATTTAAGTGTTAGTGGTAAAAACATGTAAGATTTTTAATGAGATTTCGTTTTCTAAGTTATAAAATAAATGAATAATAATTTTAAATTTTTATTTTTTTAAGTAGGTACGTACTTATTTGACTATTTGCAAAGTAAACTAAACTAAACTAAAAGTAAAAAACTAAATTGTCAAAGAAATACATCGCTTATTCTAAGCAGAGGCCCGATTCCTTGGCGTCGTTAACTTAATTCACCTGAGCTATTTCACCTAAGTGCATTAAATACACTTTTAGTAAATTTTATACACCTGTAGCGCCGCCGTTCATAAAACAAAAGAAATTATAAAAAGACATATTTATACCGTAAGTGATCTTTATTCACCCCAGATCCGTCTGTGGCATAAGCTTCCAGAAGACATGAGAAAACGTAGAAATTGAAGCTCTTTTTTGAAGCAAATAGGTAATACAATTATTCTACTGTCTACTTCAGGGTTAAAATCGGCAAGTAGGAAGTCGTTAAACTTTCGTGGTATAACAATTTTTGCTATGTCGCTATTTTTAAATGAAACCATAGGTACACCTAGGGCCTTCTGGGGCTTATTCCGCATTTTGTATAATCCTACTTTTACTTGTTCAAAGGATGGTACTTCATGAACAATACCATATCCCGTATTTTCAAAGTTTTCTATGGCTTTTTCATATATTTTAGGTTCTTTATAAAAGTGAATAAATTATACTAGGTAAATTTAATGCACCCAGGTGAATAAGGTGATTAAGATTTTTTAAAAGTAAATTTTATGTAATGCACCTTGGTGCCTAAAGTTTACTAAAAGTGTATTTAATGCACCTAGGTGAAATAGCTCAGGTGAATTAAGTTAACGACGATTCCTTCATTATTTTTTAGTAGTTATAACATATTTTCGAAACGTGTGATTTCAATTCAATTAGAGAGAAAAACATTAAAAAATCTTTTATAAAAAAAAAAAAAAACCTATTCGCAAGAATAATAACAAAAGTACTTTACTTCATTCTATCTAGCTGTTACTACGTAGTACAACTATCTCACACTAGATGTCACTAAATGTAATAGGGATGCACGCAGATACAAAGTGTCGACATCTAGTGTCGAGTAGAAGGAATATTTGGAGACAGGCTGAGCTAAGAGAGCTGTGAGTGTGCACATCAACGCTGACAATACGGGACATACATACCTATCTTGGACCTAAGAGCTGAGAGTGGTGAGATGCTTGGTGCATCAGAGCTCGTCTACTGCCGTATCACACCGTGGTAATTTCAAAAGACACCCCAAAAGTATGTGTGTTTTTAGCAAATTTTTGGTCCAATGTCCCGAGGTGGATTATGAGTATTTGCTATTTGGCTGTCAAAGAAGTAGGCTCTATACTTGAGTCACCAACACCCAACATTGAAAAACCATAATAAAATAAATAAATTTACTCTTAGAATAACGTTATAAAGATTCGTTCTCATCTTCGTGGTAGGATTCCTTCCGTACCTTCCTCCCTCGGCAGAATTTCGCGAAATAACCCCTTTTCCACAAAAGCACTAGGATTAATACTAAAGGGAATGTTACTATTATACCTGAAACAATAAAAAAAACCCTTAAGTTAGGAGATTTTGTAGCGAGATACCTACTATCGGCCTTAGTCTATCTTAATTTTTTTACTTGCAGTATATATCATAATGGCAATATTTTGAAAAGTCCATACAACAGCCTCCGTGGCGTAGCGGAAGTGAACGCGGCCGGTACACAGGAGGCGCGGGTTCGATCCCCGCTCAGTACAAATATTAGTATGCATGAATATGGGTATTCCCATTGGTCTGGTCGTGCCTCGGTGAGCACGTTAAGCCGTCGGTCCCAGTTGCCATACGGACATCTATGGCAGTCGTTACGGAGAAAATATCAAAGCCTTTGGTGGTATTCAACATGTTGATAATGTGATGTCTACGCCTTGCTTAAAAGATCATTAAAGGTATGATTCCGAAGTCTGCAGTACGCAGCAGTGTTACTGTGATGCTGCGCAGCAGACCTACCTGTCATGCGGATTTCGAGTGGTGATGGGCTGTTGTGTATTCATTTATTTACACGCAGCATTGCTGCAGCAACACTTCTCCGTGCTGCGGAGTTCGAAATCATACCTTTAAGATCATTTAAGCAAGGCATTTTTGGAACACGGAAACGTGTGTGCTGATGACCAAAAACAAATGGTAAATAAATTATTAGTATACATATAGTGTGTAATACCTATCATGATTCCCAATATTATCGCCAAGTTGGCTGTCGTCTTCTCCGCTATAGTCACTATTTCTGTACAGACCAGAGTCTTGGACACATTGCTGAGGGTTGCGAACGTCAGACCTCTTAGATGTGGAGGCTTTTTGCAGCTGAAAAACAAATAGATAAATAATTGGTTAGGTAACTTCGTAGTCCATAATTTCAAATAGAAAAAATAAAAACACGTCGCAGCGAACTCTGGACTGAATGCCTCAGATGCGACCAGGATTATCTCTAGGAGGATGATGAATGTATGTATGTATCATTAAAAAATGTTGCTTTCATCCAGGAATCTTTGGATGATAGTTACCTAAAATCTGTCTAATAAGAAGACGCTCCAACGGCCCCAGATTGTATTTTAGCTGAGATCCTTTCAAAATACTTACACCATCTGATTCACAGTATTATTCTCCGGCATGCTCGTGAGCAAATGCGTCAGTACATCCACCATCCACTGGCTGCGGCAGTCGCACACGTAGGGGTTATTGCTGAAGTCTGCCGTCACCAGGTCGTTCCAGCTGTCCAGGATATGGGAGTCGATCGTTGTTAGGTTGTTATTGTTAAGGTGTAGCTGGAATTGGAGAAAATTGATTTATAACATCATAATTATATTGTGCAGAAGACAGAGAATCGGGAGCAATGCAATGGCGCAAATTGGGGAAGGCCTATGTGTAGCAGTGGACTGCAATAGGATTGATTGATTGAATAGAATAACAGTGTCCCGTGTTAGTTCGGAGTCGAATAGGGTCACCCCATCTCTTCCCGTGGGTATCGTAGAAGGTCACTGATGGATAAGGCTGTTCTCCATCTGACAGTAAACATGCCCATGACAAAGTAACTGCTTGACGGTGATAGGCGCGCCCCCTATTACGTGGGGCCGAAAGTCATAGTTAATACACCTCTGGCTAACCTATATCCGTGTCGGTACGCGCAGAGTCGTATTCTGCGGAAAATAATCTATATATTTGCCAGCAGATCTGCTGTCAGATTGTCTGCTGTGAGATATTTGCTGTCAGATTTACCATTTTAGGTGACAAGTTTTCTTTCAGTGCCAATATTTGATGAAAAAATTTAACTTTACTAACAAAAAATGTATTTCCCCTCAAATATTTTACTGTTACTTTCCGTTATGACGCGAAGCTACGCTCTTAAGCGGGTCTTAGCGAAAAATCGCCTAACGTGAAATGTACTTTTTAACGAACACGACTTAGATTCATTCTACTCTTCTCCAATTCAATGGTCTTACCTCTTTAATTGCCGGCGATTGCTGCTCTCCATATTCGTCCTGCCAATGCAGGAACCGAGGGTCAAGGTTCGTCAGCCTTGGGTTGTAATTCAGCCAGAGTACCTCTAAGTTGGTCAGGCCTCCAAGAGCTTCCGCTGTGATATTTTGCAGTCTACTCATACGGCATAGGTGCAGTTCGTTGAGGCTAGTGAGTTTCGACATTATGCTGGAAAACAGATAATGTTTCCATTAAATAATGGGTGGAACCTAGGAGTATGAAGCCGGTAGATTTCAATTAGTTAATATGAAAATAATACTGGTAGAAAGAAATATAAACCAACGTAAATATGTCGGCTATTAGGTACGGACGCGCGTAGTTAAGAAACGGTTTGTCACTCAAAATAAAGGGCCAGATTGGCTTTCCTAGTACAGGCCAAAGTACGGCTTGCGGGCCAGCCTTCGCCTGTGAAAGCATTTAATCCAGCCCGGCGACGACGGTCCATCGACATGAATAGTACTTATACACAATTAGGTATATTTTGACGGTTCAGAAGTATAATTATAATTTCTGGTGCCGCAGTAGCTGCTTGAAAGCCGCCTCTGCCTCGCACTGATCGACACCGGGTATCTCCAAGGTATAATTTTTGTGGTTCGGTAGTCTTCATCGCTGTGCATTTTTCCTATAATTCTGGCCCTCTTCTGAAATTTCTTAAACGTTCTGGCCCCCCATTAAGAATAGTTTGCCCACCACTGATAGCCTGTCAGATTGGCTCAACGAAAAAGTATGGTGATTTTAAAAAAGTAATGTCGTTAAGTAGAGGTATATTACTTACTTCGTCTTATTAATAACTTGGATCGGATTCTTGTCTAGATTCAAGAAGATTAACTTCGGGGCTTCTTGCAGGACAGAAGGTATTGTCGTGAACCGGTTGTCACTGAGGTCCAGCCACCGCAATTTCCTCTGCCTTCGGAGTAGACCCTCGGGAAGGGTTTCCAGCTCGCAGCTACTCAAGGCGAGACTCTGTAAGCATAGTGAAGGAATTCTGTGAATAATTTTTCTTTTTTTTCAAATCCGATTTTTATTGGAAAATCACACGGTAGTGATGATAGTCCTGAAGAAATTCGGGCCGTGAGATCCCGGCTCCACAGGGACATGGTGGCGGAGTGGGAGCTACAACTTGGGCAACCACGCGCAGGGCACGCCGTAGTAGCGGCGGTAAGACCCATCATGGGGGAGTGGCTAGAGAGGCCACACGGCGGCCTCTCGTTCTGGCTGACGCAGATCATCACCAATCATGGGTGTTTTGGGCGGTATCTGCATCGGATCGCGCAGAAAGAGCCAACGTCCGAGTGCCATCACTGCGACGCGAGCGAGGACTCACCGAGTGTCCGGCGTGGGAGACGCCGAGACGGGAGCTGGTGGCGACCCTAGGAGTGAGAGTTCTCACGCTCGCCACTTTGCTCGCAGCGATGGTTTGCTGCGCAGATTCGTGGGCCGCCGGCGGCTCCTACTGCGAGCAAGTAATGCTCGTGAAGGAGGCGGCGGAGCGGGAGCGCGAGGAGCGAAGGAGAATCGCAAACCGCGCGGCCCGCAACGAGCAGCGGCAACTCGGGCGTCGGAGGTCGCAGAATGACCTGAGCGCGGGCCTGGGGGTGACGGGTAGAGCCGCCTGTCACCCTAGCAGAAGTAGGCCGCGGCGGCGGCACGCTTTGCGTGCCTCCCCATACCCGGAGGCGGGTTGGGGACTCTGTGGTCCCCTCACCGGAAGAGGGCCAGATCGAGAGATATGGTCCTGGGCCGGCCGGGGTGCGAGGGATATGGCTACGACAATCTCACCTCCGGCAACTGACGGCCCACAGACGGCGTGCGTTTTAGTCGGTTCGAGTCCGACATAACCTCCTACTCCGGCTACGGTGGGGGAGGTATCCGTGGGGATTTTGCGCACGATAAAAAAAAAAAAAAAAAAGGTAGTGATGATAGTCTCTGTGGCGTAGCGGTAGTGCACTACTGCGTAGAGCGAGCAGGTTCAATTCTCGCTTAGTCCAAATATTTGTATGCATGAATACGTCTATTTGCATTGATCGTTGGAGTCTTAGAGAATCCTGGTCTTGCTTGATAAACGAACATCACTATGGTAGTCGTTATGGGTAGTCGGAGCCCTAAAAAATCCAATGTCGGATGGCGGCTTCCCAACCCGCAGTTAGACTAGAAAAAGCGGATCCCAGACTCCAATGTGGAAGGCTGGAATTAACGCTAGGATGAAGAGGACGACAGTGATGCTGTAAGTAATGCTTTAATGTATAGTTCTAGGTAAAGCTGTTTAGTTAGAACAAAACTTGTGCCAACTGTCATGGGTGTGAGCAGACCATCGAGAATTCGCCGTTGAAGGGCTCGTGACTATGTAGTAACTGAGTGCTAACCTACTGCAACTAATACCCATACTTTCATTCGGGTAAAATACCGAAGTACGGAAGTTTCGTAAACAGATTGAAGGACTGAAAGCTCCCAAATGGGTTGTGTATCACAGAACATGACGACTTACCTTCAAATTCACAAGATCAGAAATAGATCCCATTGTGACTTGGTCTATATAAGCCAATGGGTTCCCACTGAGGTCGAGAGACGTGAGGGTATACATGTAGACGAACAGGTCTTGAGGTAACGAGTGGATGTCGTTGTGAGCTAAACTGAGTTCCTGCATCTGCTTGAAAGGACCAGGTCCCGTGTGGAGTTTGTCTAAAGGTCCCTGGAAGAAAAGGCAGAAATTATACCATGATTTTTGCTAAGCGGTCTTGAGGATGGGATTCTTCAAAGATATTGAGATCTTCTAGGCAGAGGCAATATCTTCATAAATGCGAGAGTGTTTATTATGTCGGTCTGTAACGCTTTTATGCCTAAACCACTGAACCGATATTGATAAAATTTGGTGCAGAAATGGACTAGAGGTTGGAAAAGATATAGGCTACCTATTGTTGCGAAAAAAAACGTTAAAGGGGTTCAAGTAGGGGTTGAAAGATCCTAATTTTTAAAATTTGATTCACAACTAGATTGTGAAAGGACATAGACTATGTTTGGTAGCGATAACCGATATCCGCTGCCGTCCTTATGGGGAAATAAAGAAATACTTACACATAGCACCATCTTATTAAACCCTGCGGTAGAAATCTTATTCCTGCTGAGATCCAAAGTCTTCAAATCCTCTAAATACATAAAAGTGGCCACTTCGATGTTCACTATATCACAGCTGGAGACGTTCAGCGTCTGTATTGGCAGATTGCTGATCCTGGTGAGGCTCGTCAGAAGGTTCTGGCTTAGGTCCACTGTTATAGGCTTGAGGCTAGCTAGACCTAGAAATAAATATAATACTATGTATCAGTAAATCAGTAAATGACAGCCTCAGGAGGCGCCGGTTCGTTGAGCGGGGATCTCGGTCAACAGATATTTAATTTTGTATCCATGAACATGGGTATTTGCATTGGTCTGGTCGTGTCTCGGAGAGCACGTTAAGCCGTCGGTCCCGGTTGCCATACGAATATCTATGGCAGTAGTTACGGGTAGATGGAGCCCTAAAAAGTCCAACAACTGGTCTAGCTGCAATGGCTACATTGGTAGCCATCTGACCTCCCAACCAAGTCAAGCCAAGTCTGCAGTGAGACTAGTAAAGCCTTCGGAGTCTAGGGGACCCTAAATGGTCCCCTAAGACTCCGAAGTGAAAGCTTCAGATGCGACTGGGTTTCCTTAAAGGTAATCATAAGTGAGAAGTGATGGCTTACCATCCCAATCGTTCAACTCGAAAGGCGTGCTGATATTCATGTTGGCGCAGTTGACGACTGCATCTGCGCACTCGCATACCGCACATATCACTTCCGACGGTGGGTCTGTGTCCACTATAGAGGGTATTTCTGTGAATGCCGGTGGGCCTGTGGTTTCTACAGCTGGAATCAGAAAATACGACGATGTAAATGGTTTAGGTACTTATGTATTATGATGAAGAGAAAACGAATGTTTACAATGCACCTATTGTAATACTTATAACTTGGATTTTGAATGTCGGTTGCTCAGTCGTTAAGGAGAGGGTTCGTATCCTAGACATTGCAGCACCCACGTGAACTCTCCTAGTAGTACCCCATGCCCAGGATGGATACGGACCAAACGGATATCTTAACATTAATTATAGTGGAATCAATTAAATCAATGGTTATCTTATCTATTGGCAACTATTACGAGTACAACGTTTATTTTTTCAATTTTGCTTCAAGCTCAAATTGTAAACAAAATCCAACCTACTCGCGCTTAGCTAAGCATTTAATTCACAATTTAACTGCAATTGCATATCATTATGTACTTTATTAATGAATAATATAGATTAAAATTCACCTTGATCAATTAGTTGAGAAAAACTTAACTTTAATACCACTAAAACTATGAACACACTGGAACTAAAAAACTTATTGTAATACATTTTTGAAACACGTCCAACCGTTATTTTTTAAAATAAATACTGATATACATAAGTATAAAATGGTGTGTATTTACAGATAAAACCAAAATGTAGGATTCTCAAGGTACCGGTGACGTAGATCACGGATTAAATCAGACGATCTTCCTCCACGTTTATACCTACATTCCTAATCTGGGGGCACGGCATATGTATTTTTCGGCATGTACGTAAGGTAAACGCGTCTAATTCCGTGGGATGCAGAAATCCGCTACTAATTCCGTGGTATTTAGAAAAACAGCTTTATAAAGCAAATTACTAATTATTTTGGACTGCAAGACCCATTAATCAAATAATAATTTATCTGTTCATATTTATGTGAAGACAAAAGTACCTTGGTGTGTGTATATTTTAAAATAATCGATTAGTTTGCCACTGCCACCTGAGTCGAACACACGTTCCATACATTTCGGACCTTATGCGCGTAAGTACTACCATTTGCTAAATAGTATTTTAAACGATAATTTTATACTACAAGAGATTCGGTTTTGGGGAAAAATTGAAAGGGTAATACGTTGTATCGAATACACTTAACATTGGAGTATTCTATTAACAAATTGAGGAGAAAATAAGTGTTAAAAATACCACGGCATTAGGTGTCAAATATTTTTGTGTGTTTCTAATTACCGTTGTATACCACGGAATTACAATTTTATAGAGTTTATCTTATTTGAAAATTTTAGTGGTAGTTTTTCTATTACAAACTTCATATTTCAGTTCTGATAACTTGAATAACCAATAAATACAAAAAACTAATTCCGTGGCATACTTTGAAGTCGCATTTACTAATTATAGCCGGTCAAACATTGTATACTTAGGTACTTTCTTAATTTCTTGTATGGAGGAACTAAGTACAGAAAACGAGATTTTTGATGTGTTCTGATATTTCCTTGAGTATGTTTTATTATATTATGTCGATGATATCGCAATTAAACGTTAACTTGGATGTATAATATTAAAAAATCTTCTAGTTTTTATACCTCGGAATTAGAAAACTTGATTTTGTGTCATAAAAACTAATTCCGTGGTATTTACAACGGTAATTAGATTACATGGGGACCAATTCCGTGGTATTGACACCTGTTATATACAGCCTGTTCATTATTTTACTCGACGTGTTAGTATTATTAGTAAATTGTAAAGATATTACTACCACTAGCGGTGGCTAGTGGGTATTTAAAACGGTAGCTTACAAGTATAGACTTGGATAAGCTACCGTTTCTATATTATATATATACTATTATATACAATAAGTTTATGAACCTCTAAACTAAATACCTAATTAGAACACGAAACTCGCATTCGAACTCGCTAACTCACGATATGGGTATAACCCGAGCCACGTATCTTGGACCTAAAATGTGCTCAAAATGTGCCCTATACGCGCAGTACACATTTCTTGGGTGTCTTTTGAGGATAGCACGGGGTGCTACTGCGGTGGACGAACTCAATTCACCAAGCATAAACTTTTACAAAGCAATCCGCGGGCGCCAGAGCCAGGTGGCTTGAAGCTACCGTGCACGTGGCGTCCCACAGCAAGCACCTGCCATTCTTCCACGGCACCAACGTCATACCGTCCGGTCTCCTGCCGTCAGACCTACTAAGGCCCTTTTAAATACATATAAATACAAAAAACATTATATTTAAAAATATGAAAATATAAAAGTTTATTTATTATAATTCCCTCTTTATTCATTTTAAATACCTATAAATAACGTTTTTAAATACATATATTATCTAAAAAATATATATACTTAAAAATATGAATTAAAAAAATATATCTATATTTTATTATTATCCCCTCTTTATTCATTTTAAAAGCCTATAAGTTACATTTTTAAATACATAAATATTATTATCTAATAAAAACATATTATATTTATAAATATAAAAAATAATGTCCCACCGGCATCGGGTACAGGGACCAAGCTACCGGTGGTTTGGGCTCCAGGGAGAGGAACCTCCTCACAATACGTGCCGTGTCGAGGAGTATATTATGTTCTATATATATTATATTATTGTTAATACAAATAAATATGCTTGCCAATTGTGATCTATTTTGTTAGACATAAATGATAGAGACTGATTTGAAATACAAAGCTAAAATAAATACATTCCATTTTTGAACACCGTGTATCATTCTCTCAACGTCATTACGTTCATACTGTTTACACACGGAATTAGAAACCAAATACCACGGAATTAGAATATTTACCACGGAATTAGTCGCATCTGACTTTTTTGATTTTTTTATTAATTTAACAGTTTTAATGAACTTTTAGAGTCAAATTGATGGTATTTTTCAAAAATAAGATAGATTACACTTCTAATAAAAATAGCCTTATGTAGAAAAAGTTACAATGAATACTTAATTTTTGAGGTTCTTTCGAGATTTGGTGAAAATACCACGGAATTAGAAGCGTTTACCTTAGTTCAGTCTTTAAAAGAAGGTATGTGGCTTTTTGGATTTGGCTGAAAATATAATAAGTAATAACACATTATCCCGGCAATAGTTTCCCATGAGTAGCGTGAATTTCACACGAAAGGAAATCCGGCATCAGCTAGTTAAGAATATATTTTTCAGTCATATGCCGTAGGCCGTAGAAGGTGAGCCTCATTCCCCCATGCTGTCGGAGGAAACCTGCACAACTTTAGGCACAAACCCTTCAATAATGACGACCTATCTATATTTTTATTTACTCTCTGCGCTATCAATACGTCTTATCTTTGATAAACACCAGGTGATCTTATAAAAATCACGTACATAACTTGAATCGATTGAGCAATTGAAATAAGGACGAAAATCGCAGCTACACTGCTTTAGCAGTACTTACAGGTCATTTACATCCGTGTCGAATTATGTATCAATTACATATACACTGTAAATCCCTGAAGGGGTAGGCAGTAGGTGTATTGACAACCACATTTCGCCATCAACGATTTCATTTCGCTCAGGCAGGGGCGTATTTACCCTAGGGCCAAGGGGGCCATGGCCCGGGGCGGCAGGTTGCGAGGGGCGGCGGAGCCGCCCCGAGCGTCTAATTTTTTTTTATACCACTTAGGTTGCAGACAAGCACACGGTGCGGCCCACCTGATGGAAAGTGGTTACCGTGGCCTATGGACGTATGCAACACCAGGGGCGTCACACTCGTGCTGCCGACCCTGAAGATCTGATCTGGGCGCTTTAATCTTGACTCTAAAAGGCGCCCGGAGATAGACGCTCGGGGCGGCTTTGCCGCCCCTCGCAACGTGCCGCCCCGAACGTCTATCTCTGGGCGCCATAATCTTGCTCTAAAAGGCGCCCGGAGATAGACGCTCGGGGCGGCACGTTGCGAGGGGCGGCGGAGCCGCCCCGAGCGTCTATCTCCGGGCGCCTTAATCTTGCTCTAAAAGGTGCCCGGAGATAGACGCTCGGGGCGGCTCTGCCGCCCCTCGCAACGTGCCGCCCCGAACGTCTTATCTCTGGGCGCCTTAATCTTGACTCTAAAAGGCGCCCAGCGATAGACGCTCGGGGCGGTTCCGCTGCCCCTCGCAAAATGCCGCCCCGAACGTCTATCTCTGGGCGCCTTAATCTTGCTCTAAAAGGCGCCCAGAGATAGACGCTCGGAGCGGTTCCGCCGACCCTTGCAACCTGCCGCCCCGAATGTCTATGTCTCTGGGCGCCTTAATCTTGACTCTAAAAGGCGCCTATTAGAGTAAATATTACGTATATATATATTTTTTTTAATTTTTCGGAGCTTACTTAGTTACAATATGACTATGTCACTCATTATTTTAATTGCATTCAAATAAGAAAACCCTAAATAACATTTGCGTTCAAGTACGGTGTAACTGGGGCCAAGCAGCTTGGGCGCCGAAGACGGCAGTGCCTTTCTCTCGCAGGGAGACGCTACCGCCTACGGTTAATTCCGGCCGAGGTAGTAGCGGCGCTGTAAATGGCTACTCATAGGGTTTCCACGTATCCTTATGACTAGCAGAGAGCACAGATAAGAGCAGCTAAGGGGCGGTTGGTTCCCCGAGACCTGGGGGCGACAGATGCGGTCGCCTGTTACTCCAATATATTCAGACCGGTAACGCGGCGGTGAAACCCGTACCTTTCCGGGGTTCAATGGGGACACCGACTACCCACACCCGAAGGAGCTATCTTAAAAGGTCAGCCGGGTTGCGAGGGAAATATCTAATTGGGTAACTTTACACCCGATAATTGAGACCCGACAGAGACGGTGTGCGGTTTTAAACCGAGACCGCATGTGGCACTTCACCAGGAATAATCACCCCTCGCAGACGGCCATAACTAGCACCAGGACCTGCGGCGAGAGGTTTCCCGCTCTGACGGTTGCTTAAAGAATACAACGCGTGAAGTGGCATACACATGGAGGAGCCCAGGCAGAGGTGGCATTGCAGGGTCGGCTCCTGATCTGTATGTCTCAGGAACTCACCGAAGCAGCCATAGCTGGGCGCATTGCGTCAGCTAGTAGGAGAAGCTACTGTGATACCTCTATCGCGTTATCGGCAGCGAAGACGTGTGAGAACCCCCTTCTAGCATCACCTCATCCGAGCTAATCTTCTCCTTTGGTCGAGTCGACGACATATGTCATATTTTGTTTGCCCAGTGTACAACCACCCTGATGGCGTTCTCAGAGGCACCCATGAGTTCCTGCGGTGTACACGTGCTTAGGCATGCAGCACACGTTAGCGCCTACCTCACTGTAGTTCCGCATTCACACCGTGGTGCCTGGGTCCACCATAACTGAGAAACTCCATCTAATTCGGTTTTCGTTACTTCGGCTGACCTGCATCCGAAGTCTATTTAAGGACTGCCAGGTGGTGTATGGGCAGCCTCTGTGCTCCCCACACGTCAATTGGCCAGAAAGGGTTCGTAAGTAAGAGAACCAGGTATACCCACTTCAGATCCAGTCACCAAATACGTCCAAGGACTTGGGTAACTCCAGCTGTGGCTTACTTCGTTGCTTCTGATTTCGTGCCGTCACCATCACCATCCAGTCACCATCCAGTCCTAGCCGATGTTACACAGAAGCGGCCCCAGATCCGCGCCAGCCGGAACACCCTGCCACATATCTCACTTACCAAGCCCTGTCCTACATGGGTAGATACTGGCTTTCACCGATAAGTAAGCTCCGACAATGACGCGAGGATAGAGAGGCACCCCGTGCTGAAAGAGTGCAGCTCTGATGCAGCTCCATGGCAAGGTGTTAAAGACGTAGGCAACAATAGACACTGCCAGCATCAACTCGCCGTGCCACTGCTTCTTCCACCAGGGCCCTCAAGCGCGTGTTGGCATCCACGGTGCTTCCGACTATACCCAAATTTATTGTCTACCAAATTCGGCCTCACTCCTGTAAGGCGCTCGATGTGGCACTTCACGAGGAATAATTCATTTAAAACACCTGCATGACTGCACACCTTGTCCATCAATACAATGAGCCGATAGGCGGACGGTAACTTTGCTTATGAGGACCAGTTTTCCTGTCTTTCAAATTTTCGGAATCCGTCTCTACTTGAGGCATATGTTATAGAGCCCTTCAAAACGGGATCCAAGTGCCTTTAGAGCCTAGAGTGCTGCCAGGTCCCAAAGCGGTGCTTTTGCTGTTGCCTTTGAGCCATAAAACATCATTCTTCACAAGCTATTGCTGTATCAAGTGATTTTTGGTTGCCATATCATCTTCTACGTAGGGCGCTTTAATGGAACGGAATGCAAATATTTCCCCTTGAAGGGATTCTGGTTGGGAGCCTGGGTTAGTGGAGAGATCGATGGAAGTCACTTCCCTCGCACCATAAGATAGAGATCTCACGAATCAGGCTTGAAAATCTCCAGCAATTTCTGACGGACCCCTATTTTGTGTCAGCCCCTTGGGCGCAGGCTAACGGTGAACGCGAACGTCACATAGGGGCAGGCGCGGTCGCAGCTTGAAGTTTTGGGGGGGGTCACTTCGGAAATTCCTTAAGAAATTTAACCCCCCCCCCTCCCCTCGTACTGGGACTTTTCAATATGACGTGCATGGTTTGGGGGGGGGGGGGGGGTCATGTCCCCCCCCTCGGACCGCGCCTGCATAGGGGGCGGCAAACCTAAGTGGCCCGGGGCGCCAAATCTTTAAATACGCCCCTGCGCTCAGGCTTTAGAATTATTTCCCTGCGATTGCAAAATATCTAAGATTCTTTATGAAAGGTATTAGAAGGTTCTAAAAGAGTTGGTAGAGCGCCCCTGATGTTGCATGTTCATAGATTTACGGTCCCACATAAGAGGGGGTGAGCCTATTGCCGTAAAGCGGGCACTTTGTGATGGGCTGTATATTTACTAAGTATTAGATGGATAACAACTGATAGCCTTCAAAAGTCCGATTAGTCTAACTACAGAACTTCGATATCGCCAATTAGTTGGAGGTCAGATGACAGTCGCATCACGAAAAATATAATAATTTAGCCGCATCACAATTAGACTGAAAAGCCGTCTCGCAACTGCGTTGGGAAAAATGCTCAGAGAGTGATGAGGGTGATGAGTGTATAACTTCAAAAATTTTCATTCATCATTATGATAAAAGTAATTGTGTTCACAAGGAATGCTATTGAGGACCAAATACTGAATGCATGCCTATTTAAATGCGTTTCTGTCGATTCGTTTTTGTTTTAGTTTTTGGTATTTCTTTGTTTCGAATCCAAGCGGCAATCCCATATATGAATACCGTCTGAACCCCTACATTTTGAGTTTCCGTTTCGACTAGGTGGTCGATTTTGCTTTTGTTCGTATCTCACCGTCTGTGTGTTTCTTTCTGGTCTAGAGGGTTCACTTCTTAACCGATTTTCACCAAACTAGGAGCAAATACTTTGATTTAAAACACAATTTTGGTCGAGAGATTTTTTTGATAGAAGGGAAAATGCACGAGAAAAGAGGGGAAGATTGCTGTCGCGTTATTTATGAAGGAATCTTGATGATTTTTGGCTGAAACATCAAGGACATGATTCCTCGCAGGTTGATGTGAAAAAAAGGTGATAGCTATTAAAAAAAAAATGGCGACCGAAATTACCAATATTCCCTCGAATCCCTCCAGCTAAGCTAAATTGCTCGTGTTCGAAGTGTATTCACGTCGCGTGGGTAGTGGATAGCCAGGATTCGAACCCGGGACCTCTCGATCGTAAGGCCGACTCTTAACCACTAAGCTTACGACCTAAGTATAGTTCCTATATTGGTTCTAAAATTGTAAATACACACATACTTATAAACCAGATAGTAGGTTTATGGAACCACATCAAGTAACTTATTGCCCAACCCAACCTTACCTGCCATTACACCTGCTGAATGAAGGAGAAGGCTCTATAGCAAGTTATCTTCTCGGATTTAGAAGGTTAGACAGTAGTCCCTCTCATAAAATCCAAGGTAAACCAAACCCAAGCTTTACAAGTCCCGAGTCCTTTAAGCGAAGCGTGAAAAAGCATCTGATGAGGCCGTCAAGCTGAGTGCCACCATTGTAACATCATAGATGTCTGTAATGGTGACCCCCTTTCCTGAGACTTAACCTTCTGCTTACCATCAGGCGAGATCATCAAATTGACGTGTGGTATATAAAAAATTCCAAAAATTACTGATGAAATAGGGATTAGGCTATACAGGTCCTATTATTCAAAATTTGCCAAGGTTCAATAGGTTTGCTGGTCACAATAATGATTAAAAACATATGGCTACGCACGTAAACACAATCTGATGGCACCATTGTTTACCTATGAACTATAAACATCGAAACTATCAACACCATTATCGAATCGACTATTCTTACATCGATTATTCTCTATTGGTAATATTTTCTTGTTTATTTTAGTTATATCCGCGTCCATTCTTCGCCTGCTTTCCATTCTGGCAATTGTCAGTGATTTTTTTTTCCAATTCGTCGCATATTCGTATTCTACATTTCGCGAGTCGAGCGTGATGACCTAGTGTATTAAACATGTCGCATTTAACTAACTTTTTTGGTGAAATTTGGGATAAGGTGAGGGTCGCTGGCAAAGAGATAATAAAAAGGTTTAGTGATAAAGTGATTCAGCCTATGGCAAAGCATTTAAATGAACGATCACAACGTAGACGCAGTAAGTACATGTACCTGTAAATTATAAAGATGTTTTTATATGATACCTCGATATGACTTCAGCTGACGTGACATCTCATCTGCGAAATATTTCCTCCTCAGAGGTGGATGACGTTACCTTCTAAATTTAAAATTGTTTTCTAAATCTAAATTTTTAAAATTGTTAGGTGATGAGTCATTTCTTCTCCTTCATCTTAGTGTTAATCCCAGTCGCATCCGACACAGGCATCCGAAGCTTTCACCTCGGAGTCTGGGGTCCGCTTTACCAATTTAATAATTTCATTTAACAAATTTTAGTTTTGGTGGTCCATCTAATTCTATTGAGTCTCGAATTCCACCATTCCATTTTTTTTTAGCACTATTAGTTTTGTTTTATCTGAGCAATTTATTATTGTGGAAAAATAATTATGAAAATAAAATAGATTCTTACCTTTGTCTTGTCCATTTTATTAATATTCAATTATATTAAAAGAATTTTGAATCATTTTACACCTTGAAATTTGAAACGGTGACGTTTACTCCGAGGATGAAATATTTTGCGGATGAGATGTCACATAAGTGCTTCATCTCGCCTGATAGTAAGCTGAAGGCAAAGTATCAGAAAAGAGGGTCACCATAACAGCCACCTACCATGTTAGGATACTTTTATTAATTAAGAAACAGGCTACCAGTAATTAACTGGTAAAGCATGTCAATTCGTCATTTGTCAAAAACAATCACAAAGTATTCGTGCCCTTGTTATTATGAGAGCTAACGTCACTAACTCGGGTACCATCAGATTCCTGAATGATAGCTACATCATTAGACGCGCCTTTAATTGGAGAACACGAAATGGCTATGCTGCAAAGCTAAAAACCTGGTGGTGATACCAAAAAACCTTTTTGAAAAACCGAAAAAAGTCGGTATCTAATCTAACCTGACTCATCTGAAAGATCATCAAATTCTGTGTATGAAAAACCACTGCTGCAATTCGAAAACACTGGTGAAAGTGATGGCAACAGCGTTGGAAGGTCGCAGAAAGTGCCTGTTGGTTTTGTGTTAGATAGATAAACAGATGTCTACTTAGATACATACAATCACGCGTTTATCCCCGGAGGGTTAGGCAGAGGTAAATTAACACCCACATTTCACCAATCATTGTACTGGGTCCCACGTAATAGGGGGTGAGTCTATTGCCGTTTTCCGGGCACTATTGTTGGCTCGAGCCATGAATAGGCTGAGTCTGGGCTGTATATGTCTGTCTGATGTTAAACAGCCCTATCCCTTAGTCTATGTCTAGTCAGATGTCTATCTATATCTAATTGCTAACACCGTACCGGCCCACCCGTACCGGTAACTGTTTCTCAATGTAAGATCCCTTCGATGCGACCCACGGATGCCTATACTATACGGATCCTGTCAGTACTACTGTACAGTTAATCTAAGTATCCTGTGTTGGGTTTGGTTGGGATTTAAATTTATCAATCTGCACTCGCTAATCTGCTAAGCTATCTTGTAATTAACCTACAGAATGTTGAACTGTAATCAGTTGTCCAAGATAGTGGCTAATAGTGAGTAAGTGTGGATAGATAACTATAAAAAATTCTTCACAAAAAGAAGGTCGTAAGAACTGCGGATTATTAACCGCGTCGTACGTATGTAACCGTTCAATGCAAATATTTGTATGACCGAGAATCGAACCCACGCTCCCTGCGTAGCAGTTGCGTTCACTACCACATACATAACAAATTCAAAAAATATCACATGCCGTATTTGCAATTCAAATTTTCAAAATGTCAGATTCAATCGCACTCATTTTTTCTTTTTTTATCCTATTTAGGACCTTCATCATCAAATCAGCCTGTACCAGAATGGACGCCAGAATACTTAACTACAGAAGCTATAGAAGATGCAGAATTGTCTAGAGAATATACAGACTGGACTACAACCCCAATCATTGAAACCACTCCAGCAAGGAAATTGCGTCCCACCAGAAAATGTCAATCTAATGGTAATGGTATCTATGGACTTTCTCGTATTATAGACCGATCGTAATCACTGTACCGCGCCTTGGGTATTTGTGCGCGGTAGGACAGGGAAGTATCGACCAATTGACCGCCAGATTTGGTCAGTCTGCTGCCAACGCTCACGGCGGTATCTCGTGCGCTTTCTACTCATGCTCTGTCTTTGTCGCGGGTCAGACAGAAGAGACGTAAGATGGGTGTCGCGTCGCTACTATTCATTTTGTATAGAAGCGACGCGCAAGGGACGCAGTAAAACAAAGGTTCGTGTCCCGTCCGCGTCTTACGTCTCTTCTGTCTGACCCGCGCCTTTTAGACCCACGATTCTTCACAGGATCGCCAAGAGTTGCCATCTATATCGTTACTGCCTATACAATTTTGAGCCTTAGGTAGAGCTAGGTCCTAGAGACGAAATCCCTGGGTCCCCGAAATACATACAGACCTATATATGATGATCCAATACCCCCACCCCTACTGAGAGGCAACGTTATCCTAGGGCTGCTTCTACTAGGGCAGCACCTGACACCCTTGACGGAAAAATGTTCACAGAAAATCTATCAATCAAATCTCTCGACATGAATTAGGCCTTTCTATAAATACGGGTAAAAGCTAGTCTTAATAGTTCCGCGGATAGTCGCACCTAGGTCGACAAGCTCAACGTAATCTCTATCGAGCATAACATTGCGACTCGCATCGTTGTGCTCGCTTAGCAGTAAACAATTTTTTACAGATAATCCTGAAATTTCATTGGATTTTGAAAGCAATATCTACATTGAAAATCTGTGTCTTTTCGACCCTAGCGCGACTTTTCATAACAGGAGATGCGACTACCGGGTATTTTTAACCCTTTTGCGACTGTACGATTACCAAACGGGTTAACGATGTAATTCTATTTTATCTAGGGGCTCCGAAGCGCAAATGTAATCGTCGAAAGAAGAAGACTCCTCGGCCTCCAACCCTGCGGACTACAACCCCTCCTACTACAACCCTTCAAACTACAACCTTTCGTACTACAACGCTAAAAAGGATTAAGGTCGTTAGAAGATCTCACAGTAATAAAAACGGTACTTGTCTGGATACTCTGCTTGACCATCCTATACTCGCGCAATATATTTACTTATTAAAAAGAATACCAAATATAAAAATTACTAGTATTCCCTTTAACCCTTCCAGTTAAGATAAATTACTTGCGTTTGGAGTGGGTTCACATCGGTAAAATTGAAATTGGAAAAAAGATTTGAACCCGGAACCTCACGATTGTAAGACCGACTTTATAACCACTAAGTTCCGCTTCATGTAACGATGAAAAAACAGCAGCGTTTTCCATTGAAAAGGAAATAAAAGCGGACCTTTAACGTCGATCTGACTGACTATTGCGCGGTTATATGGTAGTTAAATAGATATGTACTGTACATACCAATACTTCAATCAATCAATTTCTCATAGTAAGGAACACAGACATTAATGAGGATTATCTAACAAGACACACTAGTTCAGAAGACCGCTAGATTCCTCTTCATCATTATAAAGGCATCGTATTCTCTAATATTCGGCACCTTCATCTTGGAGCATGGGTCTGCTGTCCGACATTTTCTCCTCCTCTTCGCAGGGTCTTGGGCATCCATGGCAATGATACCATATACTCTTATACCTAATCTTACTTTTCCCTAAAAATCAATACTAGCAACTTATTCTCTCATAGAAAACGCCTATGAAAACGGTGTTTCCATCTCAATCAGTCCCATGTTATAGTTATTCTACTTCAAGCTACTGTTAGCAGTTAGATCTTGACTTTTCTGGGTACGCAACCCTTATGCCAATGGCACTTCATGTTAGGCGAAAGACTGTCCCTCATTTTAGATATTAGTAATCGAGCATTCTCCATTTTTTTAAAATTCGTACTTCATCTTTACGATTCGACTATGCATTTGCTCAAGATGGTTTCACAAGTTTATTGTTTTCATTTTATTAGGAGAGTACATCTCCTAATAAAAAGATTATTCGAAGTCATTTTCACTGTCAGTCAAAAATTTCCAGAAATGGCTCGGAATCATTACTGCGGTCCATTTACAAACGTTGTTTGATCAATCTAAAATTGCCATAAATGGCCTGGAATACTGCGGTCTTCACTACACTAATTACACCATAATCTCTGAAGCAGTCATATCTATCGCACTGTAAGAGACTTTAATACTTTGCCTTCTATTTTATCTAGAACCTTCGCTGCATGACCCTTCATCGCCACCACCTCTATGGGATCCTGCTCATCAGCCTACCTTCGGTACCACGGCAATGACATCACTTGCCCCTAGGCGATGTCCGAATAGTAAAAATGGTATTTGTTCTATCGGTTTCAATTTACGCACACTGCACGTTTTGAATATATAGTTATTCACTACCACTTGTAGCCTACACACAAATGCTTGAATATCCACTGTGGATCCATGTAGACCTATTAGGCATATTTTATGTTCACGTAGATCTATTATGTACACTTTAGACCCACTTAGATCTACTAGGTACATTTTAGATCCACGTAGATCTATTAAGTCCACTTTAAAGTCCACTTTAGATTCACTTAGATCTATCATACATATTTTAGATCCACGTAGATCTATTAGGTACATTTTAAATCCACTTAGATTTATTAGGTACACTTAAGATCCACATAGATCTATTAAGTACACTTTAGATTCACTTAAATCTATTAAGTACATTTTATACCCACTTATAGATCGATTAAGTCCACTTTAGATCCACACTGATTAATTAGGTACATTTTAGATCTACGTAGATCTATTAGGTACACTTTAGATATGGATCTAAAGTATACTTAAGAGATCTACATGGGTAGATCTATTACATACACTTTAGATCCATTCAGATTTATTAGGCATATTTTAGGTCCACGTAGATCTATTAGGCACTATTAAGTACACTTTGAAGTTGTGGTATTCAGACTGACTGTAATTATTCAAACTGTATTAATATCTTCTAGCGACCAGAAACTTTGTATGTTGAAATTATTAAGTCAGGCCGGGATAGCTTCAGCTTTTGTATTGCACTTATAGTTTCAAATATACCTATGCGAATTTAAAATTGTTTTTGATATTTTGCTGTCCTATTTTATTCAGACCCTTCGCTACCTCGATGTCTACCGGCGAAGAAACTTGAGCACCGACGTCCTAAATTTCGTACTGCGGCGAAAAGGTCGCTGGTCAGAAGATGTCGAAATAATAAAAACGGTATTTGGATTATTAGTTTAAATTAATCAAAAATCATTACGATACAACCAATCGATACAAATAAAAAGTGAGTACTTGAAATTCTTCAAGAAGGGCATTAGAAGGTTCCTACAGGGGTGGTAGCACCATAGGCCACGATAACCACTTTCAGGTGGGCCGTGTGCTTGTCTGCCGCCAGTGGCAAAAAAATTTATATAGACCATTAAAACTGCAAATTTTAAAAATATTGAAGACTTGTTTAGCAAATTGACCACTAAACGCGGCTCCGACTCCGACAAGAAATTCAGCGGGATTTTTTTTTTTGTTCATTTACTGACATGTTTATAGATCAATTGTGACCACGATACCGCGCCCTAGATACGTGCGGTGTGGCGGTCGGCGAGGTAAGAAATAGAGAGAAATAGAGCATATCCCTCGCACTCACCTGACCCAGGGCTATACCCAGGCAAATACCTCCGCTCTCACCGCAACCGGTATTTGCTATACGCGGCAGCGTCTCTCTTGCTTGGGAGGGAGAAGAGAGACCCTCTGTCTTCCTCCCAAGAGAGACGCTGCCATCTTTTTTGACCAGGGTGCACCGATTGGAGGTTCCAGACCACACATATCTCCTCTAACCCAGATAGATCTCTAATTATATGCAGTACGATACGCACTCTTGGCGATCCTGGTTGAGTTTCGTATTGAATTGTCAATTTCAGTAATCTAGCATTGTTCAAATAAGTAATTTGTTTCTATTCCGTCTAGAGCTTTTGTCTGGCCGTTGCCGACATCACCGCATGAAGCCTGCTCGATATAGGATGCACACCTTCACTGATATGACTACTACTGCTGCTGCTCCCACCAAGAAACCATGTACCTCTAGAAGATGCCGCAAACATAGAACCGGTAGCATTTTTTTTATTTACTTTTACATACACACTTCACATCATCAGCCCTGCATCCAACACCTTTACTTCGGAGTCCAGGGTTTGCTTAAATATGACGTAGCTTGGTTTTTCTGGATGAATTGGGAGCGACTGCCGTCTGACCCGCAGCCAGAGTTGTGGCCAACCACTGGCAGAGTTGTTCAGGTCACCCATATGCCTCCGTCTTGACCAAATTACTATTGACTACCGGGACCGAGTTTTAGCGTACCCTTCGAAGCACGGAAGCGCTCAGATGAGATACCAAAAAGCGGTCACCTACCCATGTGGCAATCACGCCTAGGTAGCTTAACTCACTGATCGTTTAACGAATAGTGAGTGCTTTGGATGCTGTTGGAATATCCGCTGAGATGATGTGAAGTGCGTGAAACGATGGTGGGCAGCTGTGCAATTCTCTGAATATTGATCTTTGTTTTGTTTTTTCTTTGTCGACCAATCGTCATCGGTCGATCTCCAGTGACGTCACCCAGTCCGACCAATGACACTCTCTATCAATATTGTCGCAGCGCTTTAGGTACACGTCGCAGTATGCATAGAATTGCACAGCTGGCCACGCGCTTCACGCACTTCACAGCAACAGCTTCAGCAGCATCCAAAGCTTGCACTTCGAACCCAATGATTCGAGACACTTTCTCATCCTGATGTAGCTTATCTAGGTTATTTCGGGACCTACTGCTGTCTGACCTCTAATGGAAAACCTGAACCATATTCCGTAAACCAACAGGCCGTCGATTCTGCGTGTCATATTCTTCAAATCCTGTACATTCATGTCATGGATGCCATCGAATTGCCACTTGTCTGGGGGGGGGGGGGGGGGGGGGAGGGCTGGACACCGACAATTATGTCGATTAGCTTTAAAATAAATAAAAACAACGTTCCTCTCCAGAGAGAGGCCTATGTCCAGCAGTGGACTGCGTTTGGCTAATGGATTGATTGATTTTCAGCATTAAGGTTGACAACAATGCCTGCCCCCCTTTCTGACGTCATCTGCAAAACGTGCGCGTGCGCAGACAGTTATGTGTACTGCAACAATATGAATATTCAGGAATCTTTCAAGTTGGAAGATTGGGAAGGTAACTATGTTTACTTAATATTTTGCAGAGGTATTACTGAGTTATGCAACCGGCAAATATTAAGATTCTTTTGCCCATCTGTCTGTCCGTTACCAGGCAGTATCTAATGTAATTTCCACAGATGAATTATTTTTGTGTAAAAATAAACAACTTAAACCAGAAAAAAGTAATGGTACAAAACCTTTCGTACGCAAATCCGACTCGCACTTGGCTAGTTTTTTCTATCTAGGTACATCTATAGCAATATTCGTATACCTATACTGCCAACAATATGAAAAAATTGATTTCCAGGGCTAACCAACTTTACTCCGCTAACAGTGGATCTCAGTCAGAATCCGCTATCCAGCTTCACACGGATGGGCAAGATGCCAATACAGGTGCTGAACCTGTCAAACTGTTACATAAACACCTTCGAACCTTCGTCCCTCTCGTATTTGGAAGACATTAACACTTTGGATCTGAGCCACAACAAGATTTCTGCAACGGATCTGATGGATTTATGTGTATGTATTTATTATATTCAATAATATTAGTAGGTTTTTCTATTGTGCAAAAATCTCCACAGATACCTCCCCCGCCGGAGCCGGTAGAAAGTGTGTTATGTCAGACTCAAACCGAATAAAACGCACGCCGCCCGGTTGCCGGAGGTGAGATTATAGTAGTCATATCCCTCGCACCCCGGCCAACCCAGGGCCATATCTCTCGATCTGGCCCTCTCTCGGTATGGGAACCACAGAGTCCCAAATCGCCTCCGAGGAGGCGTGGACCGTGCACCACCGCCGCGCTGTGGCCTGCTTCTGCTAGGATGACAGGCGGCTCCACCCGTCACCCCAAAATATTGATAGCCGAAATTTTCCCTATGCCCGCCAGTTCAGCTAAATTATGTGTTAGGAATGGGTTCACGTTCGAGTGATGAGTCGAGACTTCTCGATAGTACTTATCTTTCAACAATAAAGTCTCGATGCTCTAACATCTTGATGTTGTAAGTTGAATCCGGATTTCTTGGTATTTCTTGGATTCAACTTTCACTTTTTGTTCACCTTAGTGCCGGCTGATTTACCATTCCCAAGAGGGAATCCTGCGCGAGAGCTCCATTCGTTAATTAGATGGCGTTCTATGGCCGCAAAGGTCTTGGTCATCATCTTCATGGAGACGCATTTTCCTGACTGCATCCGTGGCCAAGATTATCTCGGAGCGGTCAGGATCGGCCTTCCGGCTCTTTTTCGTAAGGCGGACTCTAATCTCAAACCCCCAAAAAGTGGATGGTCCTGGTGTCCATCAATTTTTTGACCAAAATAAAAATCATCTGGTCGAACAATCCATTCAATTCATTCAACATCTGAAACAACTGCATCTATTTATACGCATAAATCTCTACAGAACTTAGTAGATTTCTACCTCAAGAAAATCATCGCCGACGATTTGAAAATGGTAGGCTGTAAACGCCAAGACATTTGACAGGAAAATCGCTTTTCGATAAAACGTTTATGGCGTCGTTTGGGATCATTTTCCTTTGAACATTCAATGCCACTTGCATTTTCAGCCTTCAATCCTAATCTGTATGTTTTCAGGGCCCTCAAGAAGAGCGTGCAGAAACTCGTCCCTTCAAGAAGATGCTGGACCTCAGTCTAGCTCACAATGCTATCTACTCCCTACCTGTGGGCATGTTTACATTCATGACCAATTTAAGTTTCCTAGACCTCAGTGGTAATCCACTGGCAGTCATCGATTCAGCCACCATGACAGTGTTGTCTATGCTTGGAGAATTAAAGGTACGTAGATATTCATTCAGTAATTTCATCATTGAATGAAATTTTAAAGTATTTATTATGCTAACTATTCAAATCGATTAAGAAAGAGAAAAGAGAATCGACCTCGGGCGGGACTCAAACCCGCGATCTTTCCCTTACAGGGGGAATGTTCTGACCACTAAGCCACCGAGACCAGCACGAAGCCAATCCAAATTCGCTTGGTTCCGATAGCTCGTACGAGTATCGGTAGATGGCTCCACCGTCGCCCCAAAGACGGATGTATAGAGGAATTTGGATTGGCTTCATGCGGTTTCGGTGGCTTAGTGGTCAGAGCATTCCCCCTGTAAGGTAAGATCGCGAGTTCAAGTCCAGTCCGAGGTCGATTCTCTTTTCTCTTTCTTAATGAATTTCATAATCCTTGAGCCTTTTTCCCAATTCAGTTAGGATCGACTTTTCAGTCTAAGGCTTCCTTTCCACCGCAAATGTGCTATGCAATAAGCTACGAAGATGTAAAAGCTAAGCGATGAAACTATGTGACCGTTTCCACTGTGCTATGCTATATAGCGTAGCGAGTAACATGGTGCTATGAAACTTCCTACAAATATTCAAAAGTCGAACTATTCTCCATCCACAGCAAACATCCATAACACGCATCTTCACTACATATTATAAAACAAAGTCGCTGTCGCTGTCTGTCCGTCCCTATGTACCTAAATCTTAAATCTTCAAAACTACGCAACGGATTATGAAGCGGTTTTTTTCAATAGATAAAGCGATTCAAGAGGAAGGTTTATATGTATAATACATACATAATATTGTAGAGAAACACTAATAAAGAGTTAAGCAGCGGGAACGGGATCAGAAAATATGGCGGTACGAAGTTCGCCGGGTCCGCTAGTTCTATATAAAAAACATAGCTTAGCTGAACCCCTTTCCACCAGTGCTACGCTATGTGGACCAATGAATATGATTGGTGGATATGAAACGCATCCATAACAACGTTGAAAAGCACATCTCTGGAGCAAAGACAGCCTTGCGGAGCGACTGTACTTCGACATTTTCCGTGAAGCGACTGCCATCTGACCTCTACAATTAATTGGCGAAATGTGCGTGTGGTTTGAGTGTTCTTTTTAAAAAGTTAACCCGAACATTACGAAATCCAAGAATATTTTAGGAAATAATTGTGAAAAGTATGGAGAGAAAGTTACAGTAAATTAATTAGTACACTCAATCCGCTGATCTGAGAAAAATACTGTATCTCGTTTCTCAGAAATATAGGTAAGTATAATTTTTTGTTAAATTATTGTACAGAATTTATTAAATATATTCACAATTATTCAATTGTTTAACTGTTTATTTTTTTATTTTCTCGTTTTTCACAAAAAAAAAACACTCAAACCACACACATATTGGCGATATCAAACTTCTGTAGTTAGACTAATCGGACTTTTGACGGCTCCAACTACCTGGAACCATGTTCGCACGGCAATAGGATTAACGGCTTAACGTGCTCTTCGAGGCACGGAAACACCCAAATAAATAGACATATTCATGCATAGAAATATTTGCACTGAGCGGGATTTGAAATTTTTATTCAGTCAATTTTCAATTACCGTCAAGCGGGCACTTAATCATGGGCTGTATGTTTACTGTAGAATGGAGAACAGCCCTATCCCTTAGTCGCCTTCTACGACACCTATAGGAAGAGATGGGGTGGCCCAATTCTTCTGAACTATTGACAGATATTTCTGTTATTTCAGCATCTAATGTTGAAAGACTGCGAGTTGGAGATCCTTCCCATGGGTGTTTTCCAAAACCAAAAGAAGCTGCGATGGTTAGACCTCGGAGAGAATAGGTTCACGACGGTACCTCCTGCGTTACAAGACGTACTGAAGTTATCATTTTTGAGCTTGGAGAGAAATCCTATCGGTAGCATTGACGTGGAGAGGTAAGTTGTATAAAAATAAATGCCCCCAACACATAATGATCACTTTGTATAATGACCACATGCCCAAAACGTCTACTTCTCAAAATGATCACATCTAAGAACGTCCAAGTCTTATTAAACAAAATCTGAAAGCGACCACTTCTTACTATCACCACATTTTTCTTTTTTATGACCTAGGTGGCAGACCACACTTCTCATAATGTCTACTTTTCAAAATTACCACACCTCAGAACGTCGACTTCTCAAAATGACAACATCTCAAAACTCCTGAAAATGACCACATTCTGTAACGTCCGATAAATAGTATCTCTGAGATGAAGCTTTAGAAGAAGAATACGAACTTCAATTGAACTTAAACATCTTAAATATTTTAAATTGGAAAAAGCGAAATTAATACTCGGGCAGGACTCGAACCCGCGATCTTTCCCTTACAGGGGGAATGCTCTGACCACTGAGCCACCGAGCTTCGCCCGAGATTGATCCAAATTTTCCAATACATCCATCTTAGGGCGATGGTTGTTTGTTTAGTTTAGCATACTAAATGCATTAAAATTATCTCAATCTTAAATTTTTCCTTTTAGTCCAATCATAAAACTCACGAATCTCGAAGAACTAAACTTAAGCCATATGAATAAACTGCAGAACATCACCGCCGGAGCCCTGGGTGGGCTGATGAAACTGGGCATATTGCGATTGAACTATAACCCAAGGTTATCGAAATTAGACAACAGCTTCTTAGTGTCTCGGGATTCGGAACAGGCACCACAATGGCCCACGCTTAAAGAGGTTAGTTCTTTTGTTTATAAGGATTTTAGGATGATCAGCATCGTCTTGGTGATGATTCTGGATATATCTGAGGATTAGGGAGCCCAGGATCTGCTTGCCATTTTATTTTTTGACTTTTTTAAAAAGGACACGATGATAATGATGATTTTATTCTCTGCACCACCTATTAGGTTGACTGGTAGAGAATGCCTATGGCATTAAGTCCGCCTATGTACATATGTGCATGAAGTTCTAATAAATAAATAAATAAATAAGCTGAGGGCCTCTCGGGAAACAGGGTCACCATTACAGATACCAATAATGTTACAATGGTGGCGCTCGAGCTGGAATGCGATAGATAATACCCTGGCGTCTGAAGACTCAAGAAGGCGTGCGGCTTTAGTCGGTTCGAGTCCAACATAATCACCCCTGCCTTGTAGGGTTCATCATCATCAAGGATCTCCTTGTACAGTACGTGTAAGTACATCTGTACTTTCCTGACTGCATCCGAGGCTGCATGAGCTCTTGGAGTCAGGGCCCACCTTTTGGCTTTTTCAAGGGTTGGTTAACAGACGGAAGGATTTACACACTTGAAAAAAAAAGGTTGGCTGGAGCATCGAAGGTTTTGACTATAATTTCTCAATAATTTCTGATATTACAGTTTTACCTGAACAACAACAACCTGACATCGATCAGTGCTGATTTCCTGGAGTACTGGGACGACCTGGAAGCAGGAGATTTCAGCAATAACCCTTACGTGTGTGACTGTGATAACCAGTGGATGGTGGACGTCCTAACACCACTGGTGCAGAACTTACCGCAGAGCCAGACAGTTTATCAGATGGTGTAAGTATTCCATACCTTTACGAAGACCTTTGGGAGTATGAGATGGAAACGAAATTGAATTTAAACCGCCTGATAAATCAGAAGAAGCGGACACCAGAGCTCTTTTCCAACTCTGTTGGAGTCGGTTTTTAGTCAACTACGAAACTACTGATATTTTTCGTGAAGCGAATGCCATCAGCGAACATCCAATCACTGGCAATATCGAAATTCTATAGTTTGACAAGGTTTTCAGACTTCATAGGGCTATGTTGGGTACATATATAACGAATACCACAGATGTTCGTATGTCAACCGGGACCGCTGTATAACGACTACATAATGGTCAACAGCACGAGTGTGACGCCCCTGGTGTTGCATTCGTCAATAGACCACGGTAACCACTTTCCATCAGGAGTGCCTAATGCTTGTCTGGTATTTAAGTGGTATAAAACCTTCATCAAACACGGAAACACGTACTTCGCAAATCGCAAAATACATATTATGTTTTAGATGCAACAAACCAGCAGACTTGAGAGGCATATCATTTGGATACATGAGCAATATATCGAAGACACTGCCCTGTGAGACGAGGAGTAACCAGAAACCGACCAATATAATGATGACCCTGGGAACCGTAACTGGTAAGCATCTCTCTCCCACCTGCACCTACCCCCAGGCATTCATCCTCACACGTTGCACAGAAACGGTGCGCAGTGTGAGGTATGAAAGAAACCAATTGCTGCTTTCTGAGATCTTCAATCGCTGCAGCAACAATTTTTGCCAGTATTCAAGAATTGCAGCTGTGCCACAGAATTTGATAGTCTTTTAGATGAGCCTGGTGTTTTCTGGTACCCGATTTTATGTTTTTTTAAATTCATTTTTGGTATCGCAACCAGGTAAAAGACGTGTCTTCATAAAAGACGTTTCTAATTATACATATCTGGTAATCTTATGCAAATTCAAATGTTGCAACTTGATTTTTAAGCAGATATCTTGAGTTCCTTAACCGCGTGGTTCCCGGCAAAGTAGAAATTTAGACTACCAGGGCACTACTAGCAGAGGTGCTGCCCATACGTCTGCCCATACGATAGGGCTGTTTAACATCAGATAGATAATACATTGCTATTGCATTTGTTGTCCGTGGTCCTACTACTTGGTCCTACTAGTAGGACCACGGGCCATTTCTGTTAGTAGGACCATGGACAGTTGGACACTGTCGATCTTCAACCAATTTTGATGAATTTTTTTTTGCTATTAATTTATTTTTGTTCCAGGCATAATAGCAATAATCCCTGTAGTACTATTCTTCTTCGTGATGATATGGAAGAGAGTGAAGAAACGTAAGAAATCGGTATTCCACGACATCCCCAAGAATATACACGACTTATTATAACATATCTTATACCACCACTTGCCACCAACACTGTTTTTAATGTTAACCAAAAGAATTTAATAAATATAATGTTTTTATTACCTACTTTTGTTTTAAAGTTGATCATCAGTATCATCTTCATGGAGACGCATTTGACTGCATCCGTGGCCAAGATGACCTCGGAGCTCAGGGTCTGCCTTTCGGCTCTTTTTTATTTAAATACGTGGGAGAATCTTTCAAATACAAGAGTTGGTCCCGTCATTATGACGTTTATAGGGGATTCTGGTGAAACGATGAGATCACTGGGAAGCCCTGGGGGATTAAGTTAGGGGATCCTGGTGGCCATACCCAAATATGATTGAAAGGTAGCCTAACGCTAGCAGGCGCGGATCCAGACGCGGAACTAGGTTGTGGGCACAGGTACCTGAAGATCGGTCAAGTGCGAGTCGTAGTGCGAACTCATATCAAGCATGTTAAATACGCACGTAGGGGGGGAGGGTTGCTTTGGCGGTGTTGGTCTCACTTTGACCTGTTGAATTGAACGCGGTGAGACGGAAATCGAACCATAAGGAGTGGGGTGCAGAAATCGCAGGGGCAAATGCTAGTCAGCTTCCTCGAGCAGCTTTCATTAATAGTTCCTTTAAGAAAAACCCCAACAGGAAGTGGACTTGGTAACGCCGGGACTCTGCGATAAGGAACAAGACAGACTTTTTCATAATGGACAGTACGCACATATTTAGAGATGTCTTTGTGATCAACAAGTTTCAAACTGGAAGCGATCACCAACTTATCCGATGCTCTCTAAATATCAACATAAAGGCTGAAAGATTCCGAATGATACGGTCAACTTACCTACGCCGCTCCAAGTAGCTCTAGGGTCCGAAAAGTTGCAACTGGAACTTCAAAATCGTTTCGCAATGCTGGAAACCTAGCGGCATTGACGAGAAGGCCGAGCCGACATAGTGGTCAAAACATTGCAGGAAGTGTCTCGAAAATTGTTTCCCGGAAAACGCAAACAGCAAGAGTCCAGGCTCTCTCCTGAGACTTCCGAACTTTAAATCAAAAAGCCGATACGACGCGACCTTGAACGCTCCAACACTCGCTCCATCCAGGAGGCAATCGAGCGATATAGGGGGTCAAAAGTGTTCGCTCAGCAGTTGGGAAGGCCCCATCTGACGAAACTTACAACTGAGCTATATGCAGCACGAATGAGTAAACCGAGGGGACACAGCGACGAAGACCACAGAGCCCCACTCACGCGCCATTACACCGAGGAGATACCAGATGTCGAATAGTGCAAGGTAGAGGCGGCTCTCAGGCAACTGAAGAACAACAGATGCCCTGGTAATGACGGAAATTACTACTGAGGTGCTGAAAGCAGGTGGGGCACCAATCCTGAAAGAGCTAGCGAGTCTCTTTAATTCCATCATCCGGCAAGAGCTAATACCTAGGGCAGAGCGGGAGTGCGGTGGTACTGTTATTCAAAAAAGGTGATAAGACTCTCTCACTCCCGAGCCATGTCTATAAGTTGTTCTCAAGAGTCGCCACAAATCACCTCGCGGATATGCTCGACGAGTTCCAGCCACCTGAGCAAGCCGGGTTTCGAAAAGGCTATAGTGCCGTGGACCACATCTATACTGTTCGGCAGATTGTAGAAAAGACGCAGGAGTACAATCAGCCGCTGTGTATGGCGTTTGTGGACAACGAAAAAGCCTTCGACTCAATCGAAACCTGGGCAGTGCTGGATGCCCTGCAGCAGTGTCGTGTAGATTGGCGATACATCGAGATGCTGCGATGTTTGTATGACACTGCCACAATGTCCATCTTACTCCAAGACCAGAAGACGAAACCCATTAGCCTCGAGCGTGGAGTGAGGCAGGGAGATGTTATGTCTCCCAAACTATTCACCAACGTATTGGAGGACGTCTTCAAGACTCTGGATTGGACTTTGGCGGGGTACCAACATCCACGGTGAATACATCTCGCATCTTCGGTTCGACGACGACATCGTCATAGTTGCTTAGTCGCTGGAACAACTGGGCGAAATGCTGCACAGCTTGAATGGAGCTTCTCGACAAGTTGGCCTGGGTGTAAACTTGGACAACACCATGATTATGTTCAACGAACATGTTGTAACAAATCGATTGCAATCGAAGGGGTGACACTCAGAGTTGTTCAAAAATATATCTCCTGGGGCAGGTTATCCAGTTTGGTAAAAACAACTTCGAGAAAGAAATAGCCAGATGGATCCAACTGGGGTGGGCAGCATTTGGCAAACTACGTCGGGTCTTCTCCTCCCCCCTACCGCAATGCCTCAAAACAAAGGTTTTCGACCAGTGCGTCCTGCCTGCTATGACCTACGGAGCCTAAACGTGGCCACTGAAGGTGGGGTTAGTCCATGATCTAGAATTAGCGCAGCGGGCCATGCTATCCTTGAAGGATAGAATTTGAAGGATAGAATTCGCAACAAGGTCATCCGAAATAGAACCAAAGTTACCGACATAGCCCGCAGAATAAGCAGGCTAAAGTGGCAGTGGGCTGGCCACATCTGTCGAAGGACTGTTGGCCGTTGGAGCAGACGAGTCGTAGGGTGGAGACCGCGATAAGGAAAAAGAAAGGTGCCATGCCCCTTAGGCAGATGGACTGACGACCTGATAAAGGTGGCTGGGACAGACTGGATGCGGAAGACGGAGGATCGGCAGACGTGCCGCATATTCGGGGAGGCCTATATCCAGCAGTGGACTGCAATATACTAACTGATTGATTGATTGATTGAATATACACCTCAGACCTATGCTCCTTAAAAAGGCTTACAAAAAAGCCGCAATAATAGTAACAGTGTGAACAAATGCTGGTATATCGTCTATTGCACTATACGCTGTGTTCCAAATCACGCGTGATTCTTGATTCATTTTCGTTTTTTTTTTCAATAAACATAAAAAAGTGACGTCACAGGTCTATTAAGGTTGTGGGCATGCCCATACTGCCCACCCTAGTGGATCCGCGCCTGAACGCTAGAATGATGATGAGGTAATTATCATTAAGTAAATATAACAACTTTAAACAGTTTGGCACGATTTTTTATTCAAAGAAAATTATTTTACAATATTATTACAACAAATTCCAATTTTCCAATGGTAATAGATAATTTCTATGTTTACCTACTAGACAAGCTATTTAGAACAAAAACATGACAAGGTTCCCGGATGAAGCGGAAATGGGGAATAGGTGATACGTAAAGACGAAAGAAAGAACGATAAGTCAATGAATATTGACACCTATATGTATGCTCGTAGAGTGCCTTTTAGTATGTCATCTGTGTGACAGATACAAAAAAAGTTATTTGTATACGTTCGATTTATGGTCTTTCGTGATACCTTTTTCTCCGTGTGAATGTTATTCAGCCGGCGGTTATGTCGGACTAAAACCGCACACCGTCTCGGGGTCTTCAGATACCGAGGTTTAGGGTTAAGGCGTTTCCCTTGCACCCCTGACCCTTAATCTTCTGCGGTATCAAGAAGGCCCCCTCGAGTGTAGTAATCACGGTGTTCCCATTTTGTCCTGGAGAGAGAAGACTGCTCGCATCTCTGCGCCGGCCTGCTTCTGCTAGGGTGACAGGCGACTCCATCTGTCACCCTCAGTTCCCGCACTATCGTCTAGTCTGTCCTTTCATCCCTATCAAAGTTTTTGTTCCATACAACCAATCTAGTAGCTGCCCCTCTAGACAAGTGTCAATTCTTCTTCTTCTTCTTAATGGCTTCTGCAGCAAATCGCTGCAATTTGCCAATGTCAAGTAAATTGTAAATGTTGTCGAACAGAATAGATTCAATTCAATTTTTTGGTGTGGCAAGCTATGCCAAAGTTGTCGGCAAATTTCGCCATATACAGACGTGCGAAGGAGTATAGTCACTTAAAACGCCGCAGTATACATTTTGAATTTAGCATTTTGTCATTGGGTCGAACAGAATAGATTGATCGATGTATGGGATGGACATACGTTGAAGACTGCCACAAACGTCAAAATACCATACATTCTTTTTTTTATACCACTTAGGTGGCAGTCAAGTACACGGCCCACCTGATAGAAAGTAGTTACCGTGGCCTATGAACGTGTGCAACACCAGGGGAGTCACACTCGTGCTGCCGACCCTGTAAGAACAGAGAGTTTCTGTGCTTGTGCAGAAGACAAAGCAGGACAAGCTTTTGGTCTTCCCACTGACAGCAGAAAAACTCACCAGTGAGCTCTGGCTACCCTTCCGGAACGTTAGGTCCTTTTACCGGAATATCCAGTCGGTTCATTAGGTCTCTTTCCCTGAAAGTCCATTCCCCGAACGTCCACTTCCCTGAACGTCCACTTACCTGAATGTCCATTTCCCTGAACGTCCACTGTCCCGAATGTCCACTTCCCTGAACATCCACTTCACTGAACGTCCCACTTCTCTGAACGACCACTCTCCTCACGGTATACCAATATGCTAACCTTCTTTTAAATACTTGGAATTACTCCAAAAAGGTTAGCAAGACAACATGTCTTTTATGATAAGTTGTCAACAAATCTTGTACGACATGTTACTCTACACACCACCGGGAACACAACACATTCATCATTCTATGCTACAATTCGGCGGCATTCATCATTCTATGCTACAATTCGGCGGCCAACAAATTGGCACTTATCTAGGAGGGTTAGTATAGGAGGGTAGTAACATAAAAGTCATTTATAAGAAAAAAAAATGGTTGAACTGCTTCTCCAGTTGTACGATCAGGCGAGCATTGAGTACAGGTGGACATAGGTCTTGCCCATTCCCGTCCACTGGGACGCCGGCTTGACCTTGTCAGCCTGGAACACGGTCTGCAGGTCATAGTCCTTGGATTCCTCCTGGTCCTCCGTTTCTTCTTCTACTGGGGCTACAACTGGAAATAATAAACATAGATTAAGACATCGGCTGTTTCCGTCATAAATATGTATAACATAACTATCAACATAATATCAACAGTGATTTGAATTCTATGATACGATAGAGAAAAGAGAATCGACCTCGAGTGGGACTCGAACCCGCGATCTTTCCCTTACAGGGGGAATGCTCTGACTACTGGTAGTCTGAGCATTCCCCCTGTAAGGGAAAGATCGCGGGTTCGAGTCCCACTCGAACTAAGCCACCGGTCCGCCCAGAAGCCGATCCAAATTTATTTACACATCCGTCTTGGGGTGACGGTCTTAGTACCTAAGCATAATAAAGGCTTTAAAATTTCGTTCAATAAAATAGAATTTTAGAGCTCAAAAAATATTAGTAACTGAAGTTACGAATTGGTCTAATGTCCTGCACTGCAATTCACTAAGCGAGCACAACGATGCGACAACGATGCGAGGCGCAACGTAGATTGTCATTGGCCAGATTGTATCACGTCATTGGAAATCGACCAATGACAGTGTCTATCGCGCACATCGTTGCGACTCGCATCGTTGTCGCATCGTTGCATTTCTCATTTCTCTGGCTCAGACGAGCGAGTGCTCAATCTAATCTAATCTAATTTTATTAGTGTATACAGAGAGAGCATTGGTTCGTTGTTCTTATGTAAACGCTGAAAACAAGAGTTCTTTTACGCTAAAATATTCAGAAGGAATGCTCTTTTCTTCTTGTTCTAGCTCTAACTCCATATTCGTTTGGTCTAAATCCACCTTAAGCATACAGCATCGAGGACAGCTTTGCGACAGCCTTGATACAGATTGTCATTGGTCGATCTCCAGTGACGTCACTCAGTCCGACCAATGACAATCTGTATCAAGGTTGTTGCAACGTTGTGCGCGTCGTTGTAAGCAAGCACAACGATGCGAGGGGTTTGACGCATACCGTCCCATTCGCATTTCGTCACGAATTCAAAAATGTCGCAAACAAGATTGTCATTGGTCGATCTCTAGTCAGTCGCGGTCCGAGGGGGGGGGGGTCACAGGGGACATGGCCCCCCCCCCCCCCCCCCCAAAACCATGCACGTCATATTGAAAAGTCCCAGTACGAGGGGAGGGGGGTTAAATTTCTTAAGGAATTTCCGAAGTGACTCCCCTTCAAACTTCAAGCTGCGACCGCGCCTGTCTCTAGTGACGCGACCCAATTCGACCAATGACAGTCTCAATCAACAACGTTGCGACTGCAGACTGCAGGGATGCAGTATTGCATTGCTTGGCTCCGTGGTGCAAGAAGAAGAAAGATGATGATGGACTTACAAAACTTAGCGATATTTCTCACGACCTTGTTCAATGCAGCACCCTTGAGTTTTTTCCTGAAGCCAGCCAACCTGTACAAATAGGTATTTAATCAATATTGAGGCCCATATTCTTTTTTTTATACTACTTAGGTCGCTTAGGTCTTAGGTCGTACAAGGGATGGGGCTGTTTAACATCAGACAGATATATACAGCCCAAACTCCTATAAGCTCGAGCCAACAATAGTGCCCGGAAAACGGCAATAGGCTCACCCCCTATTACGTGGGACCTAATACAATGATTGGTGAAATGTGGGTGTTAATTCACCTCTGCATAACCCTCCGGGGATAAAGGTGTGATTGTATGTATGTATGAACTTAGGCCGCAGACAAGCACACGGCCCTCCTGATGGTAAGAGGTTACCGTGGCTTCTGGGTGAGTGCAACACCAAAGGAGTCACACTCGTGCTGCCAACCTTGTAAGAATAGAAGGATTCTGTACCGTCAGCGCAAAAGATAAGTAGGACAAAACCTTTGGTTTTCCCACTGACAGCACAAAATCTGTCCAGTGAGCTCTGGCTACCCTACTCACCGTCGGAAACACAACACGAGGTTATTAAGCCGCTGTCTTCTGTAGTGCGGAGGTAATTCCCCAGTTGGACTGCTGGATTGGGACGGATATACCGTCGTGTCCTATCTATTCTAGAATGGTACTCAGTTCTAAATCTTGATTTATCGGAGGATAGATTATATAGACAATATATTAAGTGATAAATATAGCTTACTGGCTACTAGTGGGTCCAGCGAGCCTCATCACTTGAGCCCTCATGCATCTGTAGCTGTGGGAGTCCAGATCTTTACACCTGAAAAACATAATTATATGTCAACCTGAGATTATTAATAGTAATATGTGCGTAGAGTGATAAGGCCATCTTACTTACTATTTAATACGTAAGTACCTACTTACCACATAATTTAGATCTCTATGTTATATTGTTATATCTATGGTGTACAATAAAGACGTTATTACTGACTTACTTACTTACTTATTAATCTAAAATATCAACTACATAATATTCTAGATGACTTACACCGCGTTGTGGTCACAGAATAAAAGGGAGTGATTTAAGTATAGTAGAGTATATTATATCTATATGGGATGAGTAAAGAATAGAAAATAAATAAATATGCGCTAGCATAAGGAATAAAAATTGGAATGAGATAAGAAACCAAATGGTATAAGTTTTAGGGGGATGAATTAGGAACATCTCACGAAATAGATAGGATGCAAAAATTCGTGTAAATGGACCTTTATAGTGAAGGTACGGCTACAGGTCATGTTTTTCTCAAAATTTTTACTAGCATAACACAATAAAGCATGGAAATCTCTATAGTTATTCATTTATTTGGAAGAATACTTCCTCTAAAACGCCAAACATCATAAATAATGGGACAAGGCGTAAGAGAATAAAATCCAATGCAAGTTTCAATCACTAACCTTCTCAGTTTGCTTGGACTCGGACCGGTGATGTATTTTCCGCTGCGACTAATAACATTATGTATTAGAACCTTTCAATCAGAAATTCAGAATCATACCTTAATTTTACGATTTAAATTATTATATACTAGCTGACCCGGCGAACTTCGTACCGCCGCGCCATATTTTCTGATCCCGTTCCCGCTACATATCTCTAAATTTATCAGTGTTTCTCTACAATATTATGCATGTATTATACATATAAACCTTCCTTTTGAATCACTCTATCTATAAAAATAAAATCGGCCAAGCGCGAGTCGGACTCGCCCATGAAGGGTTCCGAAAGACCTATCTATAGATACCCCACACGTATGGGTTTGATGAAAAAAAAAATTTGAGTTTCACTAAGAATGGGGACCCCTAAAATTTAATGCTTTTTTTTATTTTTGTGTGAAATTCTTATGCGGTTCACAGAATACATCTTCTTACCAAGTTTCAACAGCATAGGCCTTATAGTTTCGGAGAAAAGTGGCTGTGACATACGGACGGACAGACAGACAGACAGACAGACAGACAGACAGACAGACGGACGGACAGACATGACGAATCTATAAGGGTTCCGTTTTTTGCCATTTGGCTACGGAACCCTAAAAACCACTTCAAAATCCGTTGCGTAGTTTTGAAGATTTAAGCATAGGGTGGTGGCACCATATATCGGCCATGTCAACATTTTTTGACCTTTGATTGATTGTAATTTTTTGGTTTATAGCATTTGCTTTCCTGCAATGCCTTTTTTGGGTAGAGGGATACTGAAACTCCATTACTACATTCGTAAAATTACCAATTTTTTGTTATTTTTGAAAATATAGATGTTTTTTTCCGAGTATGTCGATTTCCCTTAATATCGGCCTCTAACACCCTAATTTCTGCCGCCTGTGACCCTAATATCGTCATACCTTTTCCAACGTGAATTTAGGTCAATAAAACTAAATAAAGTAAAAAAATATAACGTTTTATATTTCAATTCAGGTTCTAATAATTTTTTTAACGCTTATCTATCATTAATTTGTCTTTTCTTTATATCTTAGCCTTGAAAATTACAGTAATTGCTGTTATTATAAACTAATGATCACAATGATTAAATAAATTTAGGACAAATGAAGATTTCCAAAATATATTATTATAAAGAAAAAATATTATTTATAAAGTGAACAGAAAACTTGACTTTCTTTAAAGGCTTTTCAATTTAAATGCACTAAACAGTGACGGCAAGTAAAATTTTCTTTAACCACACAAATATAATTTCGCCCACGATGAACTGTACACTTTAAGTGGAACCATTTGTATACATATGTCACGTTTAATATTTTTGGCTTCATCTTCTTCGTCATCATCACTAATTAGTTCTACTTCACAGCCACCATAAAGAATTTACACCTTTTCTTCTTAAAAAGGTAAATCATGAGGTCAGTTACGCTGTCCGTTAATATTCTCTTCTTCTATTTTAATACTCTTCTTCTTCTAACTACTAGTTTTATTTTATTTGACTGGTTTATTTTTTATATTCTATTGTCCAGATTTCTCTTTCTCTCTATATCTATTCTTCTAGGAAGTCTGTCTTGTAAAGTGATCCTGGAAACTCTTCTTCTACTTCATCCTATCATTAATTCCCAGTCGCAATCGAAGCTTACACCTTGGATTCTGGGGTCCGCTTTGCCAGTCTTAACTGCGGATATGGCTAGACCTCGATATTTTCCGCGAAACGTCTTCCATCTATCCTCCACAAGCCCAATGGTAACATCGAAGCATTGTATTACTGCCTGCTTCTTTGAACGACATTTACTCCATCTCTTATTCTACTATGACTACGGTCATAGAACCTATAGGGGTCATAGAACCTATAGGGGTCATAGAACCTATAGAGGTCATAGAACCTATAGGGGTCATAGAACCTATAGAGGTCATAGAACCTATAGGGGTCATAGAACCTATAGGGGACATAGAACCTATAGAGGTCATAGAACCTATAGGGGTCATAGAACCTATAGAGTTCATAGAACCTATAGAGGTCATAGAACCTATAGGTATCATAGAACTTTTAGGGGTCATAAAACCTATGGTCATATAACCATAGGTTTGAAACCTTTCTCTTTTTGTTGGGACATGGCATACCTACCTGTTGACTAAAAATAAAATATAAGTATTTGTTCATTTTTTACCACGTCCCTGTTTATTGTAAAGTTCGAAGGTTGTAAGAAAGTAAGTACCTACCCTATACAAAATAAAGTGGCCGTTATTACGCATCGATTCTCTAAATATCGGCCGTAGCTGGCAAAAAAAGTTTTTAGGCGGCCGATGTTAGGATCTAGTCATCAAACAGAGCTGTTATTTTATTTTTAACCTTATTAATGTTACTGCTAATATATAAAATAGCTAAACCTATAGTTTAGTGTTTTCATGCATTTCCCCAATATCGACCAGGTGGCCGATATTGAGATTTATCCAAAATAAAGATCCCTAATCTCGACCCCCCGATTATTTCATAAAAAGTACAAATAAATTTAAAAACACACTACTTAAACGGTACTTCGACTATTTTTCTTTATTATAAAATAATATAAAATACCATAGGTATGTTTAATTCCATTCAAATACTTATCAACGGAGTGCGTCGACTCCGGGATTTGACTCGGAAATGCCAACAAACGACACAAGTCAGTACCTGCGCGTGCTCTGTTGCCACCTGAGCGTTCAAATGTGGAGGTACCCGCACCAAAATATGGGATGTTATTCGTATGGATATAGAGTCGCTTTATGCATAAAAACGATCATAATTTTAGGGTTATTTTCATAGTTATAATCCATTTTTTCGAAGAGGCCGATATTAGGACGTGGCCGATACTAGGAGACTTCACCCTACATAGGGACGGATAGACAGCGACAGCGACTTTGTTTTATAATATGTAGTGATGATGAAGTGATAGTGATAATTATTAAAAAACAAAATTTTCAACTTTCCCAAAGATAACCAGCAAAAATAAAACCCCGTTTACGGTGCCCACTATGGAATTGTGCAAAATAAAAAGAGGATCGGAAAAAATAATTACCCGGGCATCGAATTTGACACGTTCGCGACAAAATCCATCCTGAAACAAACTGAAATTCAAAATTCGTTCTTACGGGATTTAGCTTAATTCTTGCGAATCTAGTTGTATATGTAAGTATATGTGTAGCCTAGCCTCTTTAATAAAAGCCTATTGAAAGCACCGTTCAATAGGCTGTTTATCAGAAATCGGCAATAACGTTTCCCATACATTTTGGGAAAAATAAAACATCAACACACATATTGTTTATCACCAAACGATACTGCTTGTTACCTACTCTAATCAAAAGACTCTTAAAGATCCAGGGAAATTTTTAAGAGAGAGAGTAAGTCAGACTGTTTTATTGATTAAAATGTATTGTCGTCCGAACTAAAGGTGTGTTCCAAATATCAGAACAATTAGTTCACAGGAAGGGGAGAATACCAAGGCATTAAGACCATTTTGAGTACTTTGTTCATCAAGGTTGCTCTGATGTTGACTGGACACAAAAACAGAAATGTGATAATTACCATCCCAGCTTATACGGTGTCTTTTTACGATTTATGGTGGAGTAAAGTCTTCTCATTCCACGTCCTGCAATGGAATTCATAATATTATGTGTAAAATAGTATATCTACTTTATCCAATGGTGGGGCCACATCTTGTGGCAACCGCCAGACTACGTGGGTAGCAAATGCCTGGGGTTCCAGGTAGAAGGGGTAGGCCCAAAAGAAGTCCTGACTTGACGTTCTGTAGGGTGGCATGCGTGAAATGATCTCACTACCATGGACGCCCAAGATCGTGCGAAGTGGAGGAGGAAGAGCCGGAAGGCGAACCCTAAGCTCCGAGGTCACCTTAGCCTCGGATGCAATCAGGAAAATAAGTCTCCATGAAGATGATGATGATGAGTGTCTACCTACGTCATCAAATTAGCCTCATAGGACGTAAATTTTTGAACAAAGTAAATCAATAATAATATTAACTGAATCGTGAGTGATTAATGAAAACTAATAAACATTTAGGTACCCAATGACGTATTATTATAAAGACCATACAGGAACATGGCGGCTTTTAAAAAGGGTGCAAACACTAAATATAAAAAAAATTATAGCTACTTACTCGCGTGAAGAAATAATACGTCATTATTATTATTTTATCATCATCATCTTCATGTAGACGCATTTTGCTGATTGTATCCGTGGCCAAGGAGTTTAGGATCCGCCTTCTGACTCTTTCTCATGGAGAAGGTGGACCCTGAGCTCCGAGGTCATCTTGGCCACGGATGCAATCAGGAAAATGCGTCTACATGAAGATGAGAGTTATATTAGGTATTATTAAATTTTGAATATCAATAATATTATTATTATTAAGAATTTACTCTTAACGACGTATATTTTTTTGCGTGGCGCACTGTCGCGTCTCTGTTTTTGTAATATATCATTGTAGGTACCTCGATGTTCTGCGATTTCTTCATAAAACATCATTTTTAGTCTTTCCGTTAATTTCCTAAAAACAAAACATTATCTTAGAGTGAGACTCATGTATTTACTTTTGAAAGAAAGAAATAATTTATTCAGCTGTCTTTGAGATAGGTACAGGAAATACCTAACATTTTAATAAATAGGTATCGTCAAAGGCAATAGAAGAATAGAAGGCAGTAAATTCAGAAATGTTTAATAGAAACTGTCAGTTGGAAATATCTAGGAAAGATTTTTATTATGAGTGAATCTCAACTTACATTTTATCGCCATGTTTTGTGGTCATCAACACGCTTATAAGCGAACTGCGATTCAATATATTTCTTTTGACTGAAAGGAAATTAAAACAATAAACCTATTTCATAGGTGTATTTTTTTAACTTGGACAATACAAGGACATTCGAAAGCATAGTAGATAGTAACAAGGAAACGGTCTTAAGGACCAAGGAGTAAGGACTAACGACACTGCAAAAAATGGCTTTAAATGTTAGATTTTGGGTTGTGGAGGTCAGTCGCTTCATGTAAAATATCGAAGTCCAGACAAATCCGCAGTTAGACTAGTAAAGCGGACCCCAGACTTCAAGGTGAAAGATTCAGATGCGACTGAGGAGATTAAGGCTAGGATAATGAAGAAGAAGAAGACGTTAAAGTCTCAAATTAGATAGTTTTGCTTTAGCGGAATCGTTGCCCTGAAATTAATTACTAATCTTGTGAAGTCAATTATCGTAAGCCACAAAATTTTGCGAACAATAAAGTCACTTAAGTTATTTTGATCATAATGTCACCAATAATTACCTATATCTTACAACTGAAGTTGAAATAATTACTTACACAATTTATATGGTAACTTCAATATGCTGCGTAGTCGTCTATCTAAGCAGTTCCTATAAAGTAAAAGATTTTGAATAGACCTATGATTTTTGCAAAGACTGTACAATCACAGAGCAGATGCAGAGGGGAGGCCTTATAATGCTAAACTACACCATATCTTTTGTTTTTATCACGTTACTGTCCATCCCAAGGTTGCCTGAAAGAAATCGCTTCCAGCGATAAGCTGTCATACTGAAAATCTATTGGTGTACTACTTACAATAAAGAATTATCTATCTATCTATCTAATTAATAACTTGTTTATAATTTTTTTTTTCAAATATAGCTACCTAAAGGCTTATTTAGACGAGAAGAGTTCCTCGTCTGCAAGATACGATTATCGAAACGACAGAAAAAAGTTGCTTCGTCTAAATATTTGCAAGAAACAATTACCGCTCGCTAGTCGCTCTAAACTAAACATAATTTTCAAGCCATAATCGTATTTTACTACTACTTATTTATTTCACTTGCGAATCTCGTATGATATAATCGTTGGCGAAAATTTTATGTTTGCCTGTGTGTAAACACTTTGTTGATACGATAATAGTACCTATGGCGATTACTCAGGGGCGGATCCAGCTTTCAATTCAGGGGGGGGTCATGGTGTAGCCGAGACATAGGGGGGGGGGGAGGGGGGTGTCTAGTCTCCCAATAAAATGTCATTGAACAATACAATGAAAATAAATGTGTATGAAATTCATGACGAAATAATGGAGGAGGAATGAGGTGAGAGGAGAAAAGTAAGATACTTGAACGACTGTTGTTAAATACGATCCAGAACCCGGTTAAGCTGCTGGCCCCCAAGTTGAAGGACGCAGCTGGCACTCTGGCTTGAGGGGGCTGGAGGACTCCTACAGGAGACTCTATGGCGAAAAAAGATGTCAGAGCACCTTCGGTACTAAATCCGTATCAAAAGGCGAGAAATCGAGGCTACGAAGTCCCAGCTTTATCGGGACATGGTGGAGTTGAAACTACGACTTGGACAACCAAGCGCAGGGCACGCCATGATAGTGGTGGTATTTCTTACCACCACTATCACGGTGAACTAGCTAGCCGCAGCTAACTATCACCCATCATGGAGAACTGGCTAGAAAGGCTTCAATGGGGAACTCTCGTGACGGTTGACGCAGATGATCACCGGATATAGATGTTTCGGAAGTTAGCTGCGGCGAATTCAGAAGGAGCCAACGCCCGGGTGTCATCACTGTGATGCAAGCGAGGACACGGGGCTGCATACGCGGACCGAATACCCGGCATGGGAAACGCCGAAGCGGGTCCTTGTGGCGGCCCTCGGGATGGGAGTTCTCTCGCTCAGCACTCTCTCTCGCTTGCTAACAGTGATGGCGTAAAACCGTAAGCTCGCGGCTGCCACCGCCTCCATCAGAGAGCAAGTAATGCTCGAGAAGGAGGCGGGGGAACGGGTCTGGAGAAGATTCAGTTGTTTCCCATTCCGCATAATACACAATGCGGGCGACGTAGGTCACTCAACATCATCAATATCTCCATATCAGTCCCCATTAGCACGGGCCTGGAAATGACAGGGGGAACCGCCTGACACTCTAGAAGAAGCAGGCCGCGTTGGCGGCGCGATGCGCGCCTCCCCCTTTCATGATTATCGTACATATTTTCCTGATTGCTTCCGAATCCGAGGTGACCTCGGAGCTCAAGAGCCGCCTTCCGTCACTTCCTCCTCCACTTCGCACGACGTTGGGCGTCCATGGTGGTGAGATGAGACCATTTGCACGCATGTCACCTTTCAAGACTTCAAGCCAAGACTTCTTGGGCCTATCCTTTCCACCTGGTCCCGGTGGCTGTGCTACTGCCAGCCATTTCTTACCCACGTAGCCTGGCGGTTGCTGCAAGACGTGGCCACACCAGCGAAGGCGGCTCTCTTGCATTTTATGTGTGATGTCGCGGACATGAAGTCTGCCGCGGATCTGAGAGATCCTCATGCGATCTTTACGTGTGACGCGGCACATCCACCCCAGCATTTTCATCTCCGTGACACGTAGCTCCTGCTTATGTCGCTCCAGCAGCGGCCACGCCTTACAGCCGTGTAAAAAGACAGGCCTAATGATCGTTTTATAGACCTACCCCATCAACCAGACTGGCATTTTAGGTTCAAATGTGACGCCAATCATTTCCCGCCCCTTGGCCCACATGGCGGCAATTCGTGCCTTGACGTCGCGGTTAATGTGACCAGTCACGTGAAGTACAGATCCCAGGTACTTTTTTTTTATCGTGCGAAAAATCCCCACGGATACCTCCCCCGCCGGAGCCGGAGGAGGAGGTTATGTCGGACTCGAACCGACTTAAACGCACGCCGTCTGTGGGCCGTCAGTCGCCGGAGGTGAGATTGTCGTAGCCATATCCCTAGCACCCCGGCCGACCCAGAGCCATATCTCTCGATCTGGCCCTCTTCCGGTGTGGGGACCATAGAGTCCCCAACTCGCCCCCGGGTATGGGGAGGCACGCAATGTGCGTCGCCGCCGCGGCCTGCTTCTGCTAGGGTGACAGGCGGCTCCACCCGTCACCCCCAGGCTCGCGTTCATGGTGGACGGAGGTCACGTTGCGGGCCGCGCGGTTAGCGATTCTCCTGCGCTCCTCGCGGGCCGCAAGGTCTTCGCTCCCACTCCGCCGCCCACTTCACGAGCATTATTTGCTCGCAGAAGGAGGCGCCGGCAGCCCACGCATCCGCGCAGCGAACCATCGCCGTATCCGCGGGGATTTTTCGCACGATAAAAAAAAGGACCAGGCATATGAGCCAGCTGCGTCATCCGCAGCAGAAGATGGCCACTGGCCACAACTGCTGGGCCCGCGGTAATAGCGGTAGTAAGGCCCATCCCATCCTATGGGGGAGTGACTAGAGAGGCCACATGGCTGCCTCTCGTACCGGCTAACGCAGGTTATTACCGGGCACGGGTGCTTTGGTGACTACCTACTTCGGATCCAGAAAGGAAGGCTTCTTCCAAGTTCACAAATAGTTTTTGTAAGCAAACAGTAACATAAATACGGGGCCTTTGAAGCTGAGCCCAAGTCAAATTGTTGCCCGAGTCGAAAAAGGACCTCATGGCTGTCAGCTCCAGACCTTCGACTGCCGGCCTGGTTAGTCATTTGCGCTTATTTCTTTAACATAGCGGACAGGGTGTCAGGTCCGAAAACTATTCGAGTCCATCGGTTGATCGGCTGCGCTGCACGATAAATTGAAATTTTCAATCGTGCGAATAATATTCATACTGATGTTTGGTGCCTCATAAAATTATAATACAATTAGGTACAAAGAGACAGTCTTCTTATGCGTGGTATTTTTTAAAATTTATCAGTGACATTGGGATATTTTTTAGTAGGTGACCCGCCCAGGGGGGGGTCATGACCCCCACGACCCCCCCCCTGGATCCGCCACTGCGATTACTGCTGGTGATAGTTCGATTTCTCGAACTGAAACGAGCTAGAAACTCTCCCTGTCTAAATGAGCCTTAATAGCCGGTATGGTACATGGTACTAACGGTTTTACTGAATCGCTGAGGGTACTGTAAGCAGAGTCCATAGATTCTCGACAGGTTGGATCTGAAAAGTTATATACCTATATTAATTTGTTATAGGGGCAAGATGTGATCTCTACCTGCCTCAGTGGAAAAGTTATGTTACTGTATGTATAAGATAATGATACAAAAAGTTCGCACTTCCTCATTCTCGGGGGCGAGTTGGGGACTCCGAGGTCCCCACACCGGAAAAATTAGGACAATAAAGTTTCTAAATTGGGCTGATTTGATTTGAATCGCTTTTACTACTGATACTACTGATAAATGTATTACCTGATTCTTGATCCAGTACTGACAAACTGTAGGGAACCATATCTTTGAGTTGATGGCTGCAACAATAATATACAAATTAAATACAGCATATTAAATACAGCAAGATACAATACAATACCTAAATTGAATCGGTATCTTGCTGTATTTAAAATTTGACCTATAACTGATTTGACATAATAATGGATCTGACAACAGTCTTGTAAAATGGTCTCTGACAAGAATTCTCCAGAGACAATTCGTCATTTTTTTCTTCTATTCTTTTAGAAGCTTATGATATCTTTGAGTTGGTATAGCTTGTCTAAACTGATTTTTTATGCTTTACAAAGAATGATTTTTAATCCAAACAGTTCTCACACATTATTTTTGTGCTTTGTCTTGTGCTGGTAGATTGCTTTATCCATTATCCATCTTCCCACTATATAAAGCTAGATAAAGAATAATAAGGACTGTGCAATTCTACAACTACAGGATTCCACTCACTCAGATTTTATGATGACAGGCATTTCAGATTTCTTGCGTAGCGCCATATTGGCAATCTCGGTTGATACACCAAGTTCTGCGAATTAAAAAATGCGTTAGTGAATTTGACAGCACATAATTATAACTATGTGACTGCATACATACATAGTCATGCCTGTAAATCCCTGCCTATCCCGGCGGAGGTGTATTAACACAAATACGATTTTTAATCCCATGAAATAGGAGGCAAGCCTATTGCTGTCAAGCGGGTACTTTGTCATGGGCTGTATTTTTACTGTTGGATGGAGAACAGCCCTATCGCTTTGTCATCTTCTACAAAACCCACGGAAAGAGATTTGATGGCCTTATTCATCTCCACCGGACAAAACCAATAACGGTAAATTAACGTGTAACTGAAATATTAAACATTCAATATTTCCATATTTTTGTACCAAATTCTCTGGTAAAAGTCAGGAAAAAAGTCAAAAATCAATACTTAATAGGTAAGTATGAGATTTTCCACGAAGCGATTGCTACAATCCACTGGCAATATGGAAATTTTACAGTTAGACCAGTTATCGGATGCTTTAGAGTTTCAACTACACGTAACGACGGCTATAGATATTCATATGGCAATCGGGACGACAACCGGCATCTAACGTGCACCACGAGGCACAAAATACTGTATTAAATATTTTAAAATTAAATAAAACAATCTTACCCGCCATCCTAAGATCGCTGCACACCGGTTTCTGCAAGACATTGACGTAACATTATTGTCAGGGTGTCATTGATAGTTCTCAAACAGCGCACTTCCATATCCATCATCGCGTCATACGGAACCCACTGCTGGACACAGGCCTAATTATCGACACTATTCGAACCCACTTCTGGACACAGGCCTAAATATCGACACTATTCATGGCATGGTCAACAACATGGTGTCATGATCTAAAGCCGAATGGCCACTTTTTTTGTTGGAATGTGCCGAAATTTAAAAATCCAATAATCAAGAATCGGTTCGATGAATCTTTACTTTGCTGTACCATTAAGACCTGGAATTCCTTACCAGCTCACGTGTTTCCTTTTTCCTACAGTCCCGGGTTAAAGCGGGGCGTGAAAAAGTATCAGATGAGGCCGTCAAGTTAAGTGCCACAATTGTAACATGGTACGTGTCTGTAATGGTGACCCTCTTTCCTGTGACTTTGCCTTCGGCTTGCCATCAGGCGAAGTGAAGTCAAATTGACCTGTATAAATATATGTAATCACCACGGATACAAAGCTGGATTCAGCGGGGATGGTTATTTCCGACTCAAACCGACCAAAACCACACGGCCGTCTCGATCATTTCACAACTTAAGCGGAATGAAGTTCCTTTCATATACATACTTCCCTATGCGCACTGTGTGGCAGATACAGGGTATTGAGCAACATTTAAACCAAACCTACCTACGAATCTAACAAAATCGTTCAGACTTCTGACAAATGTATTCAAATGTGAACTAATTCGATTTAGTAAGCTCTTTACTAAATCGAATATCAAAAACGGCATTGATAGGATCTTATCAAATTTGGATAGGTAGGGGGGGAGGGAACACTACTGACGGTGGAGGTGAGCGCTGATGCATCACAAGGTGGCCACCCTAAACCTACATCTGGGTCGCAAGTCCCAGTCACCGTCACGGTGTTCCTCTCTGTATCACGCTATGGACCCGGCGACCGTCCGGTGAATCCATGGAGTGCTGAGAATCGGATCTCTTTCTTCTTCTGACACGGTCTTCTCTAGACCAATTCTTTGACCAACTTCAAACACATAATTATCATTACTTACCAGCAGTTGACATTTTTAGTGTCTGACCACTTCAAGCAACTATAAGCTCTGTACCGTTAGTAATTAATGATCAATAACTTAGTAAATAATACTGACACTGGTCTTCTGCGGCCTTGAAGGCTTAGGGGACTTGTTCCTTTTCTTGTGAGTCCTGTGAACCTCTGGCTCCTCTTTCTTCGGCGAAGGAGCAGCAGGTGACACTGTTGTTTTTGGTGAAGAACTAGTGGGTTTGGTACTAAAAAAAACAATGTATTTTTCGTAACGCCATCTAGGTAAAATACATATGTCTAAATACTTAATGCTGCATTACGGGCCTTTAGTCTTCTATTGTAACTTTGTACACTACTGCTCAACTTACGAGGCTTGCATGAAGTCATTGATCTGTTCCAACAGCTGCTGAGTCACGTCGGTTGTTACACCGATCTCTGGAACAAATTATATGGACCATGAGACGTGTCTTTAGACTCCAACAAGTCGAGCAGTCCTACTGGGGAAGTGCCTCCGCCCTACAGAAGACCGCGGCTTAAAAAGAAGACCGCGGCCTCGTGTTGTGTTTCCGACGGTGAGTAGGGTAGCTAGAGCTCACTGGAGAGATTTTGTGCTGACAGTGGGAAAACCAAAGGTTTTATCCTACTTATCTTTTGTGCTGACGGCACAGAATCTCTCTGTTCTTGAAGGGTCGGCAGCACGAGCATGATTCCCCTGGTGTTGCACTCGCATTTATTCGTATTACATATAAGTATATTATACTTACTTATTGTCCAAATAAATAATAATTATCTAGATCCTTCCGTTATAGGTTGTCTGGAAGAAATCGTGTCGAAAGATAAGACCGTCTATTGAAAAATTTGACGTACCCACTTTTTTTTGTAAAAAAAGTTTCTATTTTTTCCCTTTTTTTTGTCACCGAGGAGAGGGAGGGGATAAAAATAGGTCACTTAGTATTCCTATGAAGATTATTCGATTTTCGGGAAGGGTGACGCATTGACCTTCCCCACCCCCACCATGTCTATGCTAACATATCTCTATAGTATGCCAAAGTATAGATAAAGATAAGAAAAGACAAATAATAAATTAATATAAATAACACACCCACGCTCTCCTTCTTCAAATATGTACTTGTCTGGATCTGAAAAGACAAAATACCTGTTAATTGAATTAAAAACTTCAAACCAAAATATTTCTTCATAATAAAAAGTATAGAGGGGCTGTTTATGACATCTTAAATTAGAGGGCTGCTCGATAGATGGCGTTGTACTGAATCGTTAAAATCAAAGGGTGGAAATGCATTAATTATTGGGCCCTGGGCTATGACATAAAAAACCTTTGAAACAATCATGAAGAATGCTTAGATAATGGTGATAGTATCTACTAACATTATAAGAGGCAGATTTCTCAACTTGCAGCATCTCTGTTATCACAGCTGGTTTGCTGCAACAAAATAATAAAGAATTTTGTGGAAAATTAGAAAATGGACGACGAGCACTATGAGTAATGAAAAACAGCCGTACACCAGGGCCTTGATTCTGCTAAAGCACAACCACCACAACACGCACACACACAAAAATCACACCACAGAGACTGCGAGAAAATTCCATTTGATTTTAGCCTTTAAAGTAATGCGGTTAAAGTTTAAAATTGAATGGTTTTTTGTAGAGTGAACGAAAGCCTGTAATGAAAATATTGTCATTTAATTTAGGAATTTAATCTATAGCAATAAAGTCTAAAATTTAATGTCAATTTTTGCAGAGACTGACACGACAGTGGTTTTGCTTTAGCAGAATCGAGGGCCAGTTTTTATACGAAAACGATGGAACGAGACGTTTTGGAAATAAACTTCCATATTTCACCAACTATAGCGACTACAATATGGTGTTCTTCAAGAAGGACATAAAGGTTGGACCGCACTGGGTGACGACGCTTCACGGAGCACGACGCGGCATGTAGCGACAAAATATTCTTTGGAAGAAATTGTATGAGACATAACGCACTACGCGGCAGCGTAACTCTGCGACGCAACACTGCACATCAAAGTTAACCAACTCATCAAATCTGTCGCGCCGTGTCGCGTCGCGTAGTTTCATCCATCTTCTTCAGAAATCGTTAAGCGACTTACGGACAAAATTTGCCGCAAACTTTCGCAGTTTATGTGCCCTTCTAAACGGGCCATGTTTTTCTGCAATATGTGGCTGCACTATTGGCAACTGATTGCCCGGCAATCTCAAAAATATTTCATTGCAACTGATGGCCAAACAATCAATGGCTACCATTGATTGTTCGGCAATCGACCGCCTAGCGATCGTCCGGCAACCCATCGCGGCAACATCGGCCATATGTGGCAACAGCAACACAAAACATGTTTGGCTATATGGCCGTGACATTACTGCAATACTGGCCGGTATTGCTTGCAATAGTTGCAATGTTGCCGGGCCACAGTGTTGCAGTAAAATATCGCCCGTTTAGAAGCACCATAAGTGCGGTATACCTAATAGTGTCGCTACATGTCGCGTCGCTCCGCTGCTGCGAAGCGTCACCCGGTCCAGCCTTTATGAGGTTCTTTCAGGGTCGTCAGCACAAATATTTTGAAAGATATTCACACCCGTATTCACAAACAATACTTCGCTATGCGTACTACCAAAACTGTGCAAAGAACGACAAATTCTCAGTACGTTCGTTTTGGCAAGCCTTTTTATTCATTGATAACACTTAAGTAATACTTCGTTGAGGGAACGCACTGCGTTAGATACTGCTCCGTGATGTTTGTGAATTAATTTTACCAGCCCTATGCGCTCGAGCGCACTATGAGACCTCACAGTATCGTTTGTGAATACGGGTGTCAGTGTCTACTCACTTGGCAACGACCGTCGTCTTGGTGTCTTTAGATCGTACACTTTCTGAAGTGGACCCCCCCATTTGTGCTCGCTCAATGACACAGTTAAAATTTCTTTCCAAACGTCGCTCTTGTTGCTTGCTCCTTTCGCGTTTCCTGGAAGCAAGCGTTCTTATTTTTATCAGACAAAGAAGTTACATACTCGTCGTCTTAAAAGTAGTAGATGTATTAACACCCGGCGACTAAGGGATAGGGCTGTTTAACATCAGACAGATATTTACAGCCCAGACTCAGCCGCAGATACATGGCTCGAGTCAACAATAGTGCCCGGAATACGGCAATAGGCTCACCCCCTATTATGTGCGACCGAATACCTACAATGATTGGTGAAATGCAATTCACCACTGCCTAACCCTCCGGGGATAAAGGCGTGATTTGACGTTTTTGACATTCGTTGACGCCTGTCATATACGTCAAATCCCATACATTTGGCATTTTAAGGATCAACCCCACCAAACGGACGGCATCGGAACGGATTTTACAATCTTCAAAATAAATCCTATATCACAGCATTTAAAGTTTATATTACCAAGTCACGCATGACAGCTTGACGTGCGTCATGCCGCCGCACGTCGCTGTCAAGCTGTTGTGCGTGACTTGGTAATATAAACTTCAAACACTGTGATAATAAAAATTTAATTTTGTTTAAAGATTGTAAAATCCGGGCCGATGCCGTCCGTTTGGTGGGGTTGGACCTTTATTCTACAAAACGCCGGCCGACGAATTGCCACTTGTCTAGAGAGAAAACACGAAAACAACCAATTAGATTTTTGCCCCATCCCTTAAAGCTGGGTAGCCCTATGGGAAGATGTGTTGTTGGTAGCTTATTTGGCTTTGGCAAGTTGGCTGGGATAGTTTGAAGACGGCAGACGAAGGATATAGGTATTATGGCGCACATTGGTAGAGGCTTTGTCCAGCAGTGGACTGACTCTTTTGCTATATAATATTTACCTGCGCAATTTCGATCTAGACCTCTTGGAGGAGTCTCGCTGTTTGGTCTTCCTCAGAGAAGGGAAGTCCTTAAGGAGCTGATGTGCGTAACTGGAGCAAAACATTCAAGGTCAGATTATGAAGCAAAATGATTATTTGCACAGCATGTTTTTAATCAGAATTTGACGCTGGATGCCGCTGGCTTGACTTCAGAAGAGATGACATACATAAAATTCACGCATATAAATCACACTACCATGGACGCCCAAGATCGTGCGAAGTGGAGAAGGAAGAGCCGGAAGGCGGACCCTGAGCTTCGGGGTCATCTTGGCCACGGATGCAATCAGGAGAATACGTCTATAATGCAGATGATGATGATAAATCACACACGTAGGGGGTAGGCAGAGGTGTATTAACAATTATTACATTTCTTCAATAATGACTTTTGGTCACATACGTAAGCGTAGGTAGGTACACTATTGCCTGCGGCTCCGCCCACGTGGATGTCACATAACATAGCCTATGTCCTTTCCCAAGGTCTAATCTATCTCCGTACCAAATTTAATCAAAGTCGGTTCAGTGGTTTAGGCGTGAAAGCGTAACAGACAAACAGACAGAGTTACTTTCGCATTTATATTAGTTTGGATATGGATACATCCCTTTACTTACATACACATATTGTCATTTTAAAGAACAATAAGAGTGACATTAACTTATTCACACAAAACGGGTATTTCAAGTATTTTGCAATGTATTTTGTTAGTCTAGTCTAGTCAAAGCATACCCACAACATTTGAGTCTATACCTTCGAGATCTAGATCTGGAGTTCTTCAGTCGACTATTCACCTGCTGCTTGGTCTTCCTCGCCGAAGCGCAACCCTGGAAGATCCTCTTAGCGCAGGAGGAGCAGAATATAACGCCTTTGAATATTTCGGCGTTGTGGAGATTTGTTTCGCTGCAAACATCTGTTCAACATTCGTTTATTAACGGCTCGTCAAAGTACCTTCACAAATTCTTGGTTTCATAAAGGTAACCTCTATGGTTGGAGGAGGGAGGACACGACGGTATAGGTATCCATCCCAATTGAGCAGTCCGACTGAGAAAGTACCTCCGCCCTACAGAAGACCGCGGCTTAATAACCTCGTGTTGTGTTCCCGGCGTTGAGTAGAGTAGACAGAGCTCACTGCAGAGGTTTTGTGCTGTCAGTGGGCAAACTAAAGGCTTCGTCCTACTTATCTTTTGAGCTGACGGCACAGAATCTCCTGTTCTTACAGGGTCGGCAGCACGAGTGTGACTACCCTGGTGTTGCACTCGCCAATATGCCTCGGGACGCGTATCTTGAACCTAAATCGCGAGCAACGAGTAATAATCTACGCTTGGAAAATTCGAGCTGTCCACCGCAGTAGCACCCCGTGCTATCCTCAAAAGCCCCACAAGAAATGTGTACTGCGCGTTTAGAGGACATTTTAGCTCCAAGATATGTCCCGATCGCAGGCAGAGAGCAGGTAAGTATTGAAATATGACTACTTACAACACTTATAGCATTTCTTGTGGTAGCTGAACCCCTCGCGGACGGCGACCTTCTCCTGTGCGTATACAGGACTACGGCAGTGCTCGCACACAGCACAACTAGTCAACATTAAAATAATTGTCATTGAGAATTAGGAATCTAACTCGGACTGACATGCCCCTCTAGACAAGTGGCAATTCGTCGGCCAGCGTTTAGTAGAATAGAATGCCAAATGTATGGAATTTGATAGGCATCAACGAATGTCAAACACGTCAAATCCTATACATTTGTCAATTGTCATTATTCCACAATAATGGTGTCGGCCCGCCACCGCTTGTCTAGGGGGGCTTGCAGAGGATTGCAGGCGAATGGTGAAAAAAGTCGGTGGAAAAAATTTACTCCGATCAAATTTGTCATGCACCATTCAACCCATTGGGAAGCCGGCAGGAATCGGGTTATAGGGACCTCACACCACTGCGGCAGCGTCTTTTTCTTGCGGACGAGACCCTGCCACTGTGGGAGTGGATCTGTTGTGTGCTACTCGAAGTCCTTAAAACTAGCAGAGACCAGGCAAAGGAAAGCTCCCTCTCATTCGACGGGGACATCGTGCTTCCCACACCACCCCTAGGGGGCCATCTGACAACCATAGATAGCCCAAGGTCAGCCAGGGTGACCTTACATCCTAGTAAGGTTTCACCTGCTAACTTCTTCTTCTTTATGCTAGCAGTGTTAATCCAAGTAGCATCCGAAGATTTCATCTCGGAATCTTAGGTCCGCTTTTTCCAGTCTAACTGCGGGTTTCGCCGAACTTCTGATATTTGCCATGAAGTGATTGCCATCCTGACCTTTAAAACCCATTGGAGATATCGAAGCATTGTAGTTAGACCAGTTGTTGAACTTTTTAGGGCTTCAACTACCCGTAACGGGACCGGGACTGATATGGCTGATATGCTGACTGATATGCAAATACCCATATTCATGGATAACAAATATTTGCACTGAGCGGGGATTGAACCCACGCCTCCTGAGAGGCTGTTTGAGGTTTCACCTGCTATCAACTAAGAATAAAATTATTATTTAGGTACTTACGCCATAACAGTTAGCTATAAGTATTTTTAACTCTTTTTTGCAATTTTATAATCATTTTAAAACATAAAATATCTGATATTTTTACACAGAATTTTTCATTTTTATTACCAACAATTTTGACAGAATTTTATATAAAAAAATTTTTGACAGACTTCACTTTGAAAGGGAAATAGATTGTTTTTGTTTGAAATCATCTATAGAGGACAGAAGGTTTTTTGACAAATTTTCTTAGTCATAGAGAACTATCTATAGTAAAACCTTAGAGTGGCTTAGACCATAAATATACTGTATACTCTTTCCTTTGCCGCACCATAACGAATTCCTTAGGCCGTTCGCTGGCATCGACGGGTGCGGCGAGGCGGATACCCGTCACACGCGACGCGGGTGGCGGGGCCCGCCACGCGGGTAGCGGGGCACGCGCCGTGTGTCCGCGCGACGGAGCACGCGTGCGGGTCTGTCATAGAGTAAAGTAATTGGGGTCTGTTTCAACAAAATCATCGACCGCCGCTACGTTATCCGTGTCACACGCGCCGTGCTTGTACAGTCGTTGCAATAAACTTAGAATAATCCTTAGCTGCTTAAAACTACGCAACGGATTTTGAAGCGAGTTTTTTTTTTAGATAGAGTGATTCAAGAGGAAGGTGTACATGCATAATACTGTAGAGAAACACTGATAAATTTAAAGGTTTCTAATGTGATGTCGTAAATAAGTAAATTTTTTTGCGCTTATATTGCAAACGCTGGCTGAACCCCACGACATAAATCAAAATAATGTTCTACAGTATTGTACACCTTAAAAAGGTCAACAATAAAGTCCGCTATGGTATAATAATATGTCTATCACTTAAGAATAGCCCGCAATAACCATTTTTTATCCTTTACATTTTACGAAAAAAAAAAATGATTTTAAGCATTTCAGCATTAATCGATAACCAATTAAGTACCCTTAATAAATTGTCCATTTAATATAGATCAATATTGCCCTTTACAGCATCTAATTTAAATGAATATTTCCGAAGATATTACATTTAAAATGCAGGGACATAGCGGTGCGGTGGAACCGGACCGACCCGCGGGCGCGGCGTAAATAAAAATGAAACCCTCAAATGTTCCCAATGACTGCACCAAATGGGATACCTAATTATTATTTTTGTAAAAATTTTTGCCCATTTTCTCTTAATAACGAAAACTTGGTTACAAATTCTCCACACAACAATCTAGACGTGACATATGGGCTCATTGGCTGACACCTTTGTTCACGTCGTCGTACTCGTCGTCTTTTGGCTAAATAATATATCAATACATGATCCATAGTTATCGACTGTACACCGACGCTATTGAAATTATACTGGTGACAGACGCCCGTCGCGGGCGTCCGCGACGGAGCAGCGGACGCCCGCGACGGACAGGCGGGCGCACGGCGCGGGCGCCCGCGCCGGACGTCCGCGACCCGCACCCGTCTATGCCAGCGTACGGCCTTACCAGCTCACGTGTTTCCCTCTTCCTACAGTCCCGGGTCCTTTAAGAGTCAAGCTGAGTACCAACATTGTAACATTGTACGTGTTAGTAATAGTGACTCTCTTTCCTGAAACTCTGCCGTCTGCTTACCATCAGGCGAGGTGAAGTCAAATTAACGTGACCATTAAACAGGCGAAGGATTCTTGAATAATTTGCTCACGAGTCATTTACTCTATTTTTCATTATGCAGGTATAACTGTGTTTAACATCAGACAGATTCATGACTCGAGTAACAGTAGTGTCCAGAATACGGCTAAGGCTCACCCCCTATTACGTGGGATCTAATACAATGATTGGTGAAATGTGGGTGTTAATTCACCTCTGCCTAACCCTCTGGGTATAAAGGCGTGAAGGTGTATGTATGAGGAGGTAGGTAAGTATGTCATTTGGGAAAAAATAATTCTAGAAACGTTTTTACAATTTTATTATAAAACTGTTTACAAATTTTGTGTTCTAACAATTTTAGCACCATTGATATAAACCAATAAAATAGAAAAAAAGAAGAATTTATCATTAGTTAAAACTTTAATGTAATTAGCAGATTTGAAATAATATGTACCCAATGGCAATGGTACTGTAGGGTACTTGAATCAAATACAGGGCCCGATTCAGTAAAAACGGACCAAGTTTTCAAAACTCGCAATTTCAATTCAATTAGAAAAAAAAATATAAAAAAAATATATGTATTAGTGTACAATAAAGTTTTGAAATAAATAAATAAATAAAAAAAATATAATCCGTATGATTTGTGAAAACGAAATGTATAGAATTGAGAAGAAATAAGTAGATTTAGAAAATTTATTGAGTTTTGGTTATGTTTTGAAATCACACGTTTTTAAACACGTAATTTTACTGAATCGGACCTCACACTGGATTGGATAGTCAACTACCCTATTATCAATATTTAATAGTAATCCGCTATAAGAATTTAGCAAATAATCAACAGAAAAAATACATAAAAGTAAGAAAAAAAAAACAATAATAATAAAATAAATAAAACTATTAAAACCAATGCATTCAATGAATTTGTTTTATCAAATAGAAATTCAAAAATTGCCAAAATAATTGTATTTAAAAAATAATATAATCACACATATATACGAGTATATTATATTATACACAAAAACATTTTATTAACTAAAAAAACACAAGGACAAAAACTATTACTTAAAATTATTAATAATAATATCGTTTATGCATTCACGTTTACTGGCCGGTAAAATGCTTGAATTAAATTAGTTATTTTTTTATTAAATAGGTTCAGGTATTTTTTTTTAAATAGAAACACAATCTGGATTTTTTGTCATTATGACTAATTTATTTTCTGTCAGTGTATTAAATTAAATTTATTTTTTGTCAGTGTGTCAAATTTTATTTATTTTTTGTCATTCAATCAAAATTTTGTCAATGTCTGTCTAATTTGATTAAATTTATTTCTTGCTTTCATAATTTGAAGAAAAGATTTTTTATTTTCACAAGAGGTTAACTTATTAGTATATTTTCTTTAAATGTGTTTCTATTTAAATAATTATTAGGCAGATAAATTAGAATTCTTGTTAGTTCTTTTTGAGATCAAATTCATAATATAACGAATAGAGAGAGGAATATCCAATTGAGATCATAAATTTCATTTTTAAAAGTTTTTTTTTTAACTTTATAAGTATAAGTACCTAATCTAAATTATAGATTATATCGTAAAAATACTTATTTACGTTTTTACTAAATCACAGGAATTTAACAATACAATTACTAAAAATAGTTCATTTATAAACTTTTAATCTAAATAATTTCTGAAATACTGGCCCCGAAAATTACAGTGCTTACTATTTATATTCTTATAATAAATTATATGTATAAATTAATCTATTGTGTATTTAATTAATAATTATTTATATAATATAAACTCTTAAAACAAAACAAACTTCAATAAAAATCTAGGATCAGATAAAAAAAATAAGTACAAAAATAGGAAAATATTTTTTTTTATTAATACTAGTATTGCCACTACTGCCCTGTATACTTTAATTATGTTTTAAACAACGGAACTATTTTGAGCATTATAGCATACCATATTTATTTCAAAATATATATTAAATTTAACATGTGTGATGTAGATTTTATTTAATAAATATTACAAATTAATTCATTGTATTATTAAATATTGCATGTCATGTCAAAATAATAATTATACATAAATATAAATAATAATGTCAGAGATATATCTCCAGAGTTTGACGTTGCAAACGCCTCATTCATATTTCAATGATTGTTAAATTCTGTCACTTATGTAAATATAGACCACCTTTCATATAACTCGTACATTTAGTAAAATGTCACGGAATAATAGTACATTATTATTATTTCATAATAACTAAGTATATCTTATCTTAATAAATGTGTAATATTACTGGCCTTAATGTTTAAGGATAATGCCACTTGCAACTTATTATGTTAATATAAAAATATATTAATTAATAAAAATATATTTAAATTTAAATTATCGCCATAATAGTTGAGCAAAGGATCACATAATAATGCCCTTAAGTACTTAATTGTCATATAAATAATATCTTGTATAGTCTTGTAGAATATTGTTTCAAGTTTAAAACCACCGAATATAAAATCAAGAGGAAATATATTTAACCCCTGCTAGTATAGTAACTATACCCCATTCGGTTGGGTACACTTAACTACCACTATTTCCAGTGGGACGCCGTTGAATGGATGGGTGATCAACCCTTCAGAGTGGGTCATTTCAAACATTTTCCCTATAAAGGGACTGCCATAGATGTTCGTATGACAACCGGGACCGACGGCTTACGGCTCACGACCAGACCAATGCAAATATCTATATTCATGCACACAAATATTTGCACTGAGCGGGGATCGAACCCGCGCCTCCTGCGTAGCGGCCGCGTTCACTACCGCTACGACACGGAGGCTGTCTTAATGTCTCCTCATATGCAGTCCTAGGTGATCGGACCTAGCGAAAGATCTTCTACATAAAGGGCAGGTAAAAGGCCTATGACCCGTGTGCTTTCGAGTGTGTCGTGTTAGTTCATCAGATCTTGCGAAACGCCAGTCGCAACCTGCCCAGCCGCAGGAGTAAGGTTTTTCTCCTGGAAAGAAGAAAATTAAGAAATATTTAATAAAAATATATATTAGTAAACATAAAGCCCATGACAAAGTGCCCGCTAGACGGCAATAGGCTCGCCTCCTATAACGTGGGACCGAAAATCATAGTTGGCGAAATGTGGGTGTCAGTACATATCTGGCCTACCCCTTCGGGGAATGACAGATGTATGATTATAAAATCACCCACAAAAAAAAGAAAAACGTTAGTATTATGTCTATCTATCTTCTCTATGTATAATACAAAAATGAATCGCTGAATGTGTTGCTAAGCGCAAATCTCGAGAATAGCTGAACCAATTTAGCTAATTCTTTTTGAATATTCCTTGAAGTACGAGGATGGTTCTTACGGAGAGAAAAATTAAAAAAATTGAAATAGTCAAAAAACAATACTTTTCTATACTCCCATACAAACAATTCGTAATAATACTTAAAACTCAATTTGAACTTACCCGAAGAAATTTGACATCTATTGACATTTGACATAGAGGTTCGTACCTCCATGTCAATAGATGTCAAATTTCTTCGCGGGGTCAGCTAGTATTTCATAAATCTTCTGGGGCCCGATTCACTAACTTTACGTTTAAGTTTTTGTGCGTTTGTGACTTCTAAAACGTAACGTACCATTTCGATGAGTAAAACTATACTTTTCTTTGTGGGTTTTCTCTGTAAAGAAGAAAACGCAAGTATATGACATATGACAATCATGCCAGACCATAAAAATAACTATAATTATTTATCGTTCTGCAAGTTTTACTTTGACATAATATATCTTACTGAATACCACGTTTTACGTTATCGAAATGGAAGTCACGCGTATACGAAACGTGGAGTTAGTGAATCGGGCCCCTGAGCGGGAGTTACTATAGAAAGAACTCACCCGTATGCGTCCTCTTATGCGCCTTCAAATGAGAACTCTTAGTATACACCTTGTGACAGCCAACAACATCACACTTATGTAGTCTTCTCCTACTCTGACCGTCATCATTCAACTCTTTCTTCTCAGATATACTTGCTGGCGGTTGTATCAGATGGTTCAGAGACTCTGTGAGGGCATTCTGGAGGGCTGTGTTGAGGAGAAAGGATTTTATTTGAGCGTCTGTTGTCGGTTTGTGTATTAAAGGTATCATGGGGAGGAAGGGTTTTGTGAGTTCTAAGGATGGTAGGTGAGGGGCTGGTTGCGTGTGGGTGACTGGCGACTTGAGTCTGGAATGAAAAACGGTATTTTTATTAAATGTTACTTAGGGTTAATTCATTTCTCCGCCGGGTCCAGGTAGAAGGGGTAGGCCCAAGAAGTCCAGGGGCCTTAGACAAAGTGACATTCTATTGATGGAATCGCGCTGAAGCGAACTATTTTTAAGGTTTTAACAATAGATTTCGGGTCATTGCGGTGGTTATAGTAATAATGATAAGTTAAATAATGTATTTCGAGTTACAAAGACTCAAATTTCATAAAAAATATATAGTTATATTAATGATTTATGTCAATTTCACACTACAATTAGCGATTCCACTGGCGTTTTCGCCAATAGAATGTCACTTTGTCTAAGGCCCCTGGCTTGACTCTGAATGGTCTCACTACCATGGACGCCTAAGACCGTGCGAAGTGGAGGAAGACGAGCCGGAAGACGCACCTTGATCTCCAGCTAAAAGCCAAGATAGAAGGAGAAAGCGTCGAGGTATGTTAATAATATTGCACATAAAACGCTATCGGTCAGTACTCCAGCTTATGATATTGGATCGCCATATATATTGACTATCTACACGCGCCCTAGGAGACTGGACCCTGGGCTCCAAAGTCAGGTCCAGCCGTAGCCTGACATTTTGGGGGATCACATGTGGGAATTCCTTAAAACATTGCCTTCGTCCCGTCTTCTGCCGTCAGCCGTCATGTCCCCCTGCGACACCCCCCCTCCCCGCTGGACTTCCTCGGACCGCACCTGTCCAAAGTGCATGCTTTTAATGTAATCGGGACTAACACTGGGATGATGATGATTTTTGTTGGTCTGTGGCTTTAAGGTGTCTTCTAATGCTCTGCTCTTTAAACAGAGTGATGTTATATCAACTTACTTGTTCATATGCTGTTTCCTGGCGCTTCTGAGGTCTGGTCCCAGTTTTATTTTGGGCAATTGATGGCTCGAACTGAAACAGGAAAATTTTAATTCAAATTCTTGTCTTTCTTTTAGGATTTTCTATTAAATTATAATCAATACACGAAATTGTAAGGCGTTATATTGTGCTTTTTAAACATCTATCTAAGTACATTTTGGTTTTTAAGACTAATCTAACGATGCCAAATCCATTCAGTCACTTCGAAGATAACCAGTAATACGTTCTGTATAACTTACAAATATAAAACTTAACCCTTGGCAGTCTGGATAAAAGCATCGTCAAAATATCTGGTTAAAAATAAATCGCCAAAATGTCTGGGTAAAGATGAATCACCAAAATGTTTGGTTGAATATAAATCACTAAAATGTCTGGGTAAAAATGAAACGACAAAACATCTGAGTAAAAATGAATTGCCAAAATATCTCGGTAAAAATGAATCACCAAAATGCTAATAAGATAACATTATGATAATGATACTTACTTAAATATAAGCTGCGTGGACGTGGTTTCTTCAAAGGTGATTTTGGATGATGTAGGAACTGCGCTACCTGTAAACAAATGAAAGAAAATTATTTTAGAAACTAATCTACACAATCAGGTAGATTATTATTAGTATCCCAAAATTCAAGGTTAAGTCGGCAACAGAGGGTGGCCCTGCTCATGGCTACTCGAGAAAAAATATGAATTACCTAAAATTTTTTAAAATCCTTCGATATTCGGTAAGACCCATTTTGATATTTTCAACTACCAGGCCCACAATTTTTCAACTATTTTAATAATAAAGCCGTTTATACAAAAATGCGTTAGATCTCTAGTCCGGAGGTAATTTACCCATTACACACAATTATTTTTTTTACCCATTCCGTCAATAGCATCGCTGGCAATCGGCAGCAACTTTTTGTTCGCGGTGAATTAGACGGCGCAAAGCGACAAAGGTACAACTTTTTGCTGGACATACCGTTTTAACTAGAACTTGAATTATACGATTGAATCCTGGATTTTTTACAATGCTAAGGTTGTATATACCCCGGGACACGTATCTTGGACCTAAATCGCGAGACAAACAAGGTCCTGGCGCGCGTTTTGTAATAATCTATGCTTGATGAATTTGAGCTCGTCCACCGCAGTAGCACCCCGTGCTATCCTCAAAAGACACCCAAGAAATGTGTACTGCGCGTATAGAGCACGTTTTAGGTCCAAACACCTCTAACTCCAAGGTAGAGGTGTTTAAATTTTATAAACTAGATCGAGGTGAGAATTTTTACCACCGGCTTCCATTTTGAAAATCACTCTTCGCTGTTTAGTATCGTTAATATAACATTAATCAAAGCTTTTTTTAATATCTTCCCTGTATCTGGGATACCTAGCTACTCTATAAAAAAATGCACCCTGTATAAAAGTATTTATACATTTCTGTGTGCACGAATACGGAATCGCTACAATTTTTTCCTTCATGCAGCATATAAACTGGTATCATTATTCACACCAGAAGCCGACAACTGGCCGACAACTACCATACTAGTACCATTGCCGTATAGAGACATCATTATGTGTCCAATGACCATACAATTGCGAGATAAGTGTTCTGAATCGGTCTAAATTCCTAAATAGCATTGTTAGGGTACAGATTGACTGATAAATGGTTTGTAGGAAGTTGGGGACATGCTTATAGTAGCGTAGCGTAGTCAAGGAGTCGGCCTTACGATCGAGAGGCTCCGGGTTCGAATTTTGGTCATTACACTACCGACTTGAGCTCTCTTTACTATTTTTAAGGAGCGTATACTGTTTGACCTCCAAACCTGAGGCGTTTCTTCCTGTGCCTGACACTTATTTGTCAATTAGCATTTTGGGGTATAATGTGGTCACTTAGAAGGGTTATTTTATTACAATATATAGTTCCCGGCATATATTTTGACGCCCCAGTCGCAAGAGAATTGGGGCGTTGCGTTGGCGCGCGCGATTGATTTAATATAATCCATGATTAGTGGATTTGAGCTCCGCCGTCGTCGCCAGAGCACCTCCTACTATCTTCAAAAGATACCCAAAAGAACGCGTACTGCGCATAAAGAGCACATTTTGTGAAGGTCAAGATCATTTCTTATGACCGAAATTACAACTATACCCACTAGCCCCAGTTATGCTAAATTGCTTGTGTGGAGTGGGTTCACGTCTATAGTGTATGCTAATAACAAAGTGACTATAATATACCCCGAAGTACTAGGAACCCATAAAATTGACAGAGCTCTCGTTACCAGTGTGCCCTTATTATTCGGTGTTACATATTCAAGTAACTATAAAGTGATAGCTATCGTATCGGAGCTTTCTCTTGCGCGAGTTTCTCCGTACATTCGGTCGTATAATGATCTTGTGCACAATCTCAGTATGCAGATAGATCGGGGCGATAATCTGCAGATGCAATTCTGTGGAAACTAACGAATTTAGTTCACTTTTTCTTTCACACCTCTTCATTCTCTGAGGCTTTTCCAAACACAGTTGAAGCACAGAACAGATAATAGGTTGAAGTTGGCTTTCCAGTCGCAAAAACTACTGAACGGATTTTGATGCAGTTTTTTTTGTTAGAAAGGGCTGGGTCATACTTAAAATCTTACGTTTGTTTGATCGCAATCGGTTGAGTAGAACCGGGGATATGAGCAAAGGTCGCGTTAACAGTGATGCACGCGGGCACAAGTCTATAATATAATCAATCTCAGTGCCTAATTTCGTTCAGATCCATTCAACCAGAAATCTATCCATTCATTTAAACTACGACCTAACTAATCACTAAGATGGTGAGGATGATTCTGTAAAATTTAACTGCCCGATTTTTTTCTCAAAGGTCATTAACCTTACGATAAAAGGTGTGTACATTATTAGGCAACAGGCAAGATAATCCACCGTGTATAATCATACAGGATCATAAATACTTATTCCGGTCAGGGTTGTAATACATAAGTGTAAGGACGATTCTGTAAAATTCAACCTCCGGATTTCCCTTCACAAAGGTCATTAACCTTACTATACAGGGTGTGTACATTATTAGGCAACAGGGCAGGTAATACACCGTGTATAATCAGAATAATAAATACGTATTCCAGTCGATTAAACGTTGTAATAATACATTTACGAGTTATAATGTAACGAAGTATGTAAATAATTGGCTTTGTATGAATATTGATGGAGTTACTCGTAGTTATGTCTGATGTGATGTTTGATAGCAGAAAGTAATGCATCATTGCTAGACGAAATTGGGTTTTCTTGGCTACAGCACACGGTTTCTTTTGCTTCAATGAGTTTGTAATAAGTTAAAGGTGGCTTTGCTTACCTACCCGGAGGTAGAAATGAGAAAGGTGTGAGTCTTTATGTATCACTGCGTAGTGCGTACCCCAGGGTTTCACCCATCGTACTAAAGTCTATTCCACGCTCTCATGTCTTATTCTCGGCTCCTAAGGGTCATACCGTGATGTTATATAGCTTATTAACCTTCCCCAAGAACAGGGTTATCAGGTGCAATTTTTTTTTTTTTTTCAAACGAACTCTTCATCATCCATGCGTTCCTTTCCACCGGAGATGTACTGTGCTATGCAACGTTGCTATGGATGCGTGCGTTTGATATCCACCAATCATATTCATTAGTGCACAGCATAGCACTAGTGGAAAAGGTTTCAGCCAAGCTGTGTTTTTATAGAAAGATGCGTGCTATATTCAGACTAGCTGACCCGGCGAACTTCGTACCGCCATATTTTCTGATCCCGTTCCCGCTGCATAATCTCTAAATTTATCAGTGTTTCTCTTCAATATTATGCATGTATTATACATATAAACCTTCCTCTTGAATCACTCTACCTATCTATTAAAAAAAAACTGCTTCAAAATCCGTTGCGTAGTTTTGAAGATTTAAGCACACATAGGGACGGAGAGACAGCGACAGCGACTTTATTTTATAATATGTAGTGATGTAATACCACTAAGTGGCCAGCGGTTTACCGAACAGTGAATGCACAAACAAACAAACTCTTCAGCTTTAGTACTAACTTCAGACCTTTCTGTTCCATGTTCCACTCAGTGATATATCTTTCCCTTATCCGAAACAACTCTCAGCTGGTTGCCCAACAGTAGCGGCTAGTCCAGTGGCCTGATTCTCACGATTAACATACTTGTAGACTGAAGCGCAGTAATGGTCAGACTATCGCTTTTGTACTAGTTTGGTAACACAGGTACGTTTGATTTAAGATGTCCTCGATGAAGGTACAGTTCTGTCGTCAATGCCTAGCCTCTCTAATGAGAGCAGGCGATGTGTATCTTGCTTGATATGGTACAATCGCCTTAGAGCGGGAGCACACGATGCGTTGCGCCGCCGCACCGCAGTAAATTTCGACCAATCGGCGGCCACACGTGCGGTGTCCGTGTGGCGCCTTTCGTATGGCCGCCGATTGGCCGAAATTTTTGCGGTGCGGCGCCTAAACGCACTGTGTGCCCCTGCTCTTATAGGTAAAGGTAAATTTGTTGCTGGTATTATAAAGATGTATTATAGTGCCTTTACATGTTTGGTAAAGCCAATGAATTGGGTTTCAGTACATGATGGTGTTGAATCGCATCCCGGCTCCCGGTGAAAGAATAGGGCCAACCGGCCACCCCATCTCTTCCCATCTGCCGTAGATGGCAACTAAGGAATCAGACTGTTCGCTATCCGACAATAACTTATGACAAAGAGCCCGCTTGACGGCAATAGGCCTGTATTACGTTGAACTGGGCAGAAGTTTTAACTGCGGAAAATGTACTTTAAAAATAAATTTTAAGAAATAACTTCTTAGGGCTGCACATAATCGTCATCGACAAGGATAAGGATTTATATTTAATTTTGTCGAATGAGAATAGATCTTATCAATATCGCCATAAAATTTAAATTGAAATGATAACCAGATTGAGTATAGTCCTTGTTTCATATAAAATACACACGATTACCACCTCAGATTGTTAAGCACTATTTTGTGAAACAGGAAAGTGTTCTACGCCAATAACACAAAGCTTTCGCACTACCGTCCAATATATTAAAGCTCTAACACACTTTCACTAACACTTATAATCCTAGATGTATATCTTTAGTGCTGTTAGTGTCGTTACAATCGGTGCTGGGGACCGTAAATTGAGTAAACAGGGGTACTATTCTACTTGCCAAGGAGTGTTAACTTTAAATCGTCGTCGTAACGTGAGCAGACAGGGTTTCTTAAACTCTTGGCCCCACGAACTCTTATTACAGTTTCTAGATGACAGCGAATTCCTTAACAAATTACCCCCGACCCCCCTAAAAGTCAGTTCAGGTATCAAGTCAGTTTCTGTATTTCATTTTTGATTGAAGTGAAAACACACTCTCATATAATTATGGTAAAAGAAAAATCACCACTTTGCGCGAGAGTTGGAGCTAATAAGTACCTGTTACCTGTTTAGCTGCCCAAAAATCTATCAGAGACACCTATTTTAAATCAGCTTGAAGAGTTGAAGAGCCTGTCAGAGCGAGCGACGATGCCCTGTTATACTAGTTCTATCTTCTATAAAGAAGATAGAACTAGTATGAATCTAAACAAATTCAAATGTGTCGATTAACACAAACGCGCGTAGTTACGTTAGCGTTGGTCAATCTGAATAAGTTCACAGGATCGCTTCGGTTTCGAAATTGAAGAGCTAAATGCTACGGTTATGGGAGACTTGTAGTCTAGCGACTGTTCTCACGGTAGAGGGCTATTCTATAAGTAGAACAAATTATGTAATATATGAAAATTCTATGTTTGTTTGTATTGTTAAAACTACCATAAAAAAGTCAAGAGCGAGTCGGACCCACGCACTGAGGGTCCCGTCAAAAAATGGATTTAGGGATGAAGTTATAAATTTTAATTGCGTTGATTTAGAAGTTTAAACATTTTACAATTTCATGACGTTACAGGTCTAAGTAGGTATATGGTTTGAATTTTAACTTGATACCTCTACGCATGAGAAAAGGTCTTGACAGACAGACATATAGATGGACAATGATGTGATCTTATGAGGGTTCCGTATCCTAAATACGGAACCATAAAAACAACGTATCGTCTCTTCTATTCCTCTCTGGGGTAGGATGAAAAGATTGTTTACTTCGTGCTCTTTTGATTCCCTTGCTAACGCTCAGGATTCTAATTTTAGAATCCTTCGCTTGCTCGGTCATCAAAATTGAGCACGCGGTTAAAAAGCAACTTTACATTTTTGTACAACAAATATGTAACTATTACTTATAGCATATTATAGCTCTCGCTGTGAGTTCAAAATCTACTTTTTAGGTATTTTAGGTACTATAATGACGTATATTTCTTCACACTATACTTGAGAGAAAACTAATGTGCAGTCGGAATTCCACGTTTTGAGTTTATAACGTCGCCGGATGCGTAAGGTATTTGCATTTTCGCTGTTTTTATTAAGCTGTTACGAGCGGTGAAAGGTAGATACTTTCGGAAGGAAAATCGAGAAGTTCCAAAATGAAATGAAATTTAAAGCGAGGCGATATTATCTCGCTTTTGATGTGACCATTATAAAATGAAAAACAGTGGCATTTCGGGAATGCCGACAGAAGTGAAAAATTGGCCAATATAATTATTAATATTATCCATACTAATTTTATAAATCTGAAAGTAACTCTGTCTGTCTGTCTGTTACGCTTTCACGCCTAAACCACTGAACCGACTTTGATGAAATTTGGTATAGGGGTAGATTAGACCTCGAGAAAGGACATAGGCTATGTTTGGTCGCGATAACTTATATACAGATGTATCACTGGACCATGTCAAAAATACACGCAGCTCTCTGAGGTGGTACGGACACGTAATGAGGCAACCATCCGACCATATGACCAGGCCCCTTGATTCTGCTAAAGCACAACCACTGTCACACCACAGTGACTGCAAGAAAATTCCATTTGATTTTAGCCTTTAAAACAGTGCATTTAAAGTTTAAAATTAAATGGCTTTTTGTAGAGTGAACGAAAGCGAGTAATGAAAATATTGTCATTTAATTTTGGACTTTAATTCTATAGCAATAAAGTCTAAAATGTAATGCCAATTTTTGCAGAGACTGTGGCACGACAGTGGTTTTGCTTTAGCAGAATCGAGGGCCAGGAAAGTGTTAGAAATTGAGACCAAACCCCGAGGACGGGAAAGACCCCTAATCACATGGATGTCCGTAGTAAATAAAAATCTCTTAAAGGCTCAAGTCAGTGAAGAGACGACCCAGGACCGAGCAGCTTAGAGGGGCATGATACGGAGGGCCGACCCCAAATGAAATGGGAAAGGGCAGGCAAAAGAAGATATACAGGGAGAGAGGGCTCCGTCGCATAATGTACCTTTTGCAAAATGCACCCCATGCGCAAAACGTACCTTTCTCAAAATGTACGTTTCTCATAATGCACCTTTTTCATATTGTACTGTGTCATATATGTGACAAGAAGTGTCGGTACTGCAAGGTAACTGTGTGTGTCAAAGTACTCACGAGTTCAATCTAAAAAAAAATTTCTACGTAAAATGGCCAATAAACCTTGATCATCTAACAGTACTAGAAGTCTTTGAAGGACACCCTCGATTTGGCGAGTGAATGCAAACTCGACGTGTTTTATGATGGGTTCCCATTTGTGGTTAAGCGAACCGCTTACATTAAACAAGATGGACGTCACATCAGTTTTGATTGTCTATACCCGTTATTTTACTACACGGCGCCATCTAAACCTAAAACAATATGATTTTCTAGTATGCGGATAAACAATTTAGACACATTTTTTGTATACAAGGGTGTATCGGGCCCGAGTTAGAACTTTGAGGCCGAGTTAACCTCTCTTCCAAGCCTTTGATAGATGGACCAGAGCCTGATCTCTCATTCGAAGACGTAAGTAGCTCTGGTAAGGGTTTCCTCTCAAGTAAATATGAGGAGCGGGGTTAAAAAGCATCGATAGTGTAAAAGAATCAAAGAATCAATTTAGGCACATAGCACATATATTATGAACGTCAAATATTACAATTATTATGTCAAGTTAAAAAAAAGCTAGGCAAGCTAGCTAGACAGCCTCTGTGGCGTAGCGGTAGTGAACGCGGCCGCTACGCAGGAGACGGGCGTTCGATCCCCGCTCAGTGCAAATATTTGTATGCATGAATATAATTATTTGCATTGGTCTGGTCGTGCCTCGTATAGCACGTTAAGCCGTCGGTCCCGGTTGCCATACGAACATCTATGGCAGTCGTTACAGGTAGTTGGAGCCCTAAAAAGTCCAACAACAACGATCTAGCTGCAATGCTTCGATATCGCCTAATGTCACCATTGGGTTGTGGAGTTCAGATGGCAGCCGCTTCACGGAAAATATCTAGGTCCAGTCAAATCCGCAGTTAAGACTGGTAAAGCGGACCCCAGACTCCGAGGTGAAAGCTTCGGATGCGACTGGGAATTAACGCCAGGATAAAGAAGAGTGTAAAAGCTAGGAATCGAACCGGGGACGTCTCGATCTTAAAGCCGTCTCCATAACCATTAAACCACCGACGATTATAGCAAACAATATTTAAGCTTGAGACATAAAATAACGGTCAAACTTTCACGACCATATTACCAAACAAACGTATTTGTGTCTATCTATTTAAGTCCATAACTTGAGAATAGTTTGCACAACGAAGTGCTAAGTGACATCTAAGTAAGCTTATTTCACTTAAATATAAGTTATTCGACGGTTAACGCCAGAATAAGACATATTTATAACTTAATCTTGGGTTAGGGTAGTGGGCTGAGAACAGCGGAGCGGATTTTGGAGGATATTCTTGGTGGATTCCCGTGTTGGTTCCCGGTGGAGTAAAATAGGGTCACCCCATCTCTTTCTGTGGGTGTCGTATAGGGCTGTTCTCCATCAGACAGTAAATATACAGCCCATGACGAAGTGCCTGCTAGACGGCAATAGGCTCGCCCGCTATTACGTGGGACCGAAAATCATAGTTAGCGAAATGTGGATGTTAATACATCTCTGCTTACCCCTTCGGGGATATACAGGCGTAAGTATATGTATGTATTATATACTTGGTGGTATCGCGGTATTTCAAGTGCTAAGCTAGGTATAAAATAAATAATGATTATTGATGAATGATTATATCAATAAACTCCATTTTTTCTATTTTATATTTGTGAGGAGATTATCTGCGAATTGGTATACTCGTAGTCTAGCGGGTCTAAAAAGGGCACATTAAGCGATTCAAAAAACGAGTGACTTTATGAATTCCCAATAGATCTCAATAGATTACTATAAAATTCGTATAATGGTCACTCATATATGAGCAGAATCACAATAATTAATTTACTAAGCGGATTCTAATTTCGTGTAAATGACACCGCATCACCGCATGACAAAATAATTAATTATCCTAATACGATTCCAATAAAGTGGCCTTTTACACCTGCTGGTCGTACTCGTAGACCAATCGCAAGTAGGTGCTTAAAAGTTCGAAAAAAAAAAACCGACGTGGGAACAATAAAAGGCGAGCATTCAAAAACGCTACCCGCGCCGCTCATCACAATGCCATCAGCTTTCCGGATTTAGCACAAAACCTTACTAGTGCTGCATAAATTATAATTTATGATAATTAAAGGACACACGGACAGAATTATGTTTTTGTTGATATAATTGTGAGGTAATAAGGTACACAATCTATATTTAGGGTAGATGTATACATAATGGCCTATGAACGTGGAATAAAGCGTCCTAACATTGGGTGAGCCCTATGTCCAGCATTGGACTGCGATAGGCTCATTGATTGATTGAGTACGCATGTTGACAAGTGGTTCTTAACACGCTCAACGCCAGTGTATCATTTTTGATACACACTGTCCAATTATGTGTGTATCATTTTTGATACACAAGCAACTTTTTGGTTTTATCATTGTGTATCAATAATACGCACGATTTCTATACATTTGCTTAGTAAAAATAAATGTTCTGGCCTGGGTGAAGGTTTTGGTAGCTTTGGGGTGTAAATCGGGCAAATGGTTAATAGTCTACAAGCAGATGAAAAAAAAAAAATTTACTAGGTATATAAGTTATTTATTACAAAAAAAAGACGAATTTGAAATCAGAAACCAGCTAATATTTACGAAAAAAATTGTTAGTGATGGGTATTGAAGCATTGCTGACACATAAAGTTATTACACTCAGTGCACTTTGTTGACACTTGCGCCGCTCTGATCCTCTGACCATCGACAAGTTTGCCGTCCCTCCCGTACTTTTTGTAGCACTCTGAGCATCGTCCACGTGTAATTTTTTCCCCATTCTTTATTTTTATAAGATAGTGCTTCACTACGGATGCCCTTGGTGCTAAAATGGAAGTACTTTGCTCGATTTCAATTGTTTGAGAAGCCTTTTCAATCATATCAATAATTACTTGTTCCCTAAATTCTGTGATTATAAGCTTCTTCTGAACCGTGTTCTGATTGTATAGAAAATGAGCATTCACTAAAGAGGTTCCCCATAAGATATTTATAAATAATTTGCGATACCATTTCGTACATCGTCTTCCGCAAGTGCCATTACTGTTTTCTCAGATACCTCTGTTTCTCTGTCCCTTGATTTGCCACAATAGACGGAGAAATTCCAAGTGTAACCCTATTGGGTACACAACTTGAAGATTTTGATCCCGTATTTGGCTACTTTGTTGGGGATATATTGGCGAATTATCAATCGGCAGTGTGTATCAAAATTGATACACATGGCCTGTGAAATAAGAATCGCTATGAATCTTTTTCACAGGCCACGTGTATCAAAAATGATACACATCGAAAAAGAGGGGAAGGAGCACAGGGGGAGGGATGAAAATAAAAGTAGTGTATTTTAACATAAGAAAAAACGCAAAAATAACAGAAATAAGGTTTGGTTAAATTTTAAGGGAATTGGCTAAAACGGCTTGGCGCTGAGCGTGTTAAACATACATATCACGCTCTTATTCCCGGAGGGTTAGGCAGAGGTGAATTTTCACATTTCACCAATCATTGTATTTGGTCCCACGTACTAGGGAGTGAGCCTATTACCGTATTCCGTGTACTATTGACTAGAGCGATGCAGATGCTTGGCTCAGATGAGGCTGAGTCTGGGCTGTAAATATCTGTCTGATGTTAAACAGCCCTATCCATTAGTCGCCTTGAACGACACCGCATGGGAAGAGATGAGGTGGCCCAAATTCTACTCTGCCGGGAACCCCGTCTTCAAAGTCGGAATAAAGGTATGATTCCGACACCGACCGCATACGACAAGGACAGACGCATGCAGCACATACAGCGTACCCATTACTTGTTTAAACTTGGATACAGATAAAGGGCAGCAGCCTTCATGTCCGTGACATCGCAGATAAAATGCAAGAGAGCCACCTTCGCTGGTGCGGCCACCACCAGGCTGCGTGGGTAACAAATGCCTGGCAATGGCGCCCTCGCCGAGTCCAGGTAGAAGGGGTAGGCCCAAGAAGTCCAGGCTTGACGTCGTGAAGGGTGACATGCGTGCAAATGGTCTCACTACTATGGACGCCCAAGATCGTGCGAAATGGAGGAGAAAGAGCCGGAAGGCGGACCCTGAGCTCCGAGGTCATCTTGGCCACGGATGCAGGAAATTGCGTCTACATGAAGATGTATTTAAGATGGAGCGTTACTTTTTCTATTTGTTTGTATTTGTTTTTTTATTTATTTTATTAAATGTATGATTCCGAAGCCTACCGCATATGACAACGATAGACGCATGCAGCAGATACATCGTACCCATTACTTGTTAAACTCTGATACGGATAAAGGGGACCATTGAGAACCCGCAATGAAGCGTATCTGCTGCGTGCGTCGGCAGTTGTCGTGCAGTCACCTTCAGAATCATACTTTTACTCACATAAAATGAAAGGACTGACTTGTCAACGCTATATCTTGCGCAAGTTAAGTTACTCTAAGTACAGAATAGATCAACGAGTACCTAAGTACGTCTTCAATACGTGTACAAATATTCTCGTATGTATATGTATAGTATACTATGTAGAATGTACATCGCAGTAGGCGTCCATCTGCCGCGCCCGTGATGTTACCGTTCTGAGAATCTTGACTAGTGAGGGGACAATATCGATATTATATTGGGTGATTTTATTGTCGTTTCGGAACGAAAGATTTTGGGCACAGTTTCTTTAGCAAAATCGTCAGGAAGTATTACATATTTTGGCAAAAATTTTTTTTTTTACAGCCCCCATACAGTGTATGCCTTTTACATGTACATTATTCTCATATATTATAAAAAAAAGTTTTTTTTTCTTCACCAAATTAATACTTCCAGACGCTTTCGCTATTGAAACTTTGCCTAAAAGCTTTCGCTCCGAAACGACTACAAAATCACCTTGTATATAGCCTTTGATTATTTATACATACAAATATAATCACGCCTTTATCCCCAGAGGGTTAGGCAGAGGTGAATTAACACCCACATTTCACCGATCAATGTATTAGGTCCCACGTAATGGGAAGTGAACCTGTTGCCGTATTCCAGGCAGTATTGTTGACTCGAGCCATGTCCCTGGGTCTGGGTCTGGGCTATATCCATAGATACTAATACTAATAATATTATAAATGCAAAAGTAACTCTGTCTGTCTGTCTGTTATGCTTTCACGCCGATTTTTTTTCTTTCCAACCGATTTTGATGAAATTTGGTACCGGGGTAGATTAGACCTTGAGAAAGGTCGTGTGTCGGTCCTCGTGGATGTCGGTTATCGCGACTAAACATAGACTATGTGTCTATGTTTAGTCGCGATAACCGACATCCACGAGGGCGGAGCCGCGGGCGAAAGCTATTAATATAATATCTGTCTGATTTTAAACAGCCCTACTCCCAACTCCCTTAGTCGCCTTGTATTGTACGATACCGCATGGTAACGACTACCATGTTCGTATGGCAACCGGGACCGAGGACTTAACGTGCTCTCCGAGGCACGACCAGACCGATGCAAATACCCATATTCATGCATTAAAATATTTGCACTGACAAGTGTCTCTCGCGCAAACTATTCAGTTTAGAAAAAAATATGTAAGAAACCTCAATAGCATTTTTAAAGACCTATCTATAGATACACGTATGGGTTTGATGAAAAAAAAATTTCGAGTTTCAGTTCTAAGTATGGGAACCCCCAAAAATTTAATGCTTTTTTTTTATTTTTGTGTGAAATTCTTAATGCGGTTCACAGAATACATCTTCTTACCAAGTTTCAACAGCATAGGCCTTACAGTTTCGGAGAAAAGTGGCTGTGACATACGGACGGACAGACAGACAGACGGACGGACGGACAGACATGACGAATCTATAAGGGTTCCGTTTTTTGCCATTTGGCTACGGAACCCTAAAAAGAATATTTTTCTACAAAAAAAAGACACCATCGTACTTTGTAGCTTTAAACAAACAGTTTTTTTTTAAATCCATTCATTAATACATATTTATCTCCAACTAATCCACGAAGAAGCTAATTGAATGAAACAAAACTAATTGTAATCATCATTGAGATTCAAACACTAATTATTACGGTATTATATAAAAAAGCTGGTCAAGTGTGAGTCGGACTCGCGCATCGAGGGTTCCGTACAAAATTGATTCAGGACGAATTTATGTTACATAAATAGCAATATTATTTTGATTGTGTTGATTTAGAAGTTTTTTTTATTTTTTTTTAATACATACATACAATCACGCCTTTATCCCCGGAGGGTTAGGCAGAGGTGAATTAACACCCACATTTCATCAATCATTGTATTAGGTCCCACGTAATAGGGGGTGAGCCTATTGCTGTTTTCCAGGCACTATTGTTGGCTCGAGCCATGTATAGGCTAAGTCTGGGCTGTATATATCTGTCTGATTTTAAACAGCCTTATCCCTTAGTCGCCTTGTACGACACCACATGGGAGGAAAATGGGTCCCAAAGGACACGTCAATTTGACTTCACCTCGTCTGATAGATAGTAAGCTGAAAGCAAAGTCTCGGAGAAGAGGGTCACCATTATACGTACCATGTTACAATGGTGGCACTCAGCTTGGCGGCGACGGCCTTATCATAATATAATATATTATGCTTTTTTACGCCCCAAATAAAGGACCCGGGACTTTGACTTTTCAACAATTTCAAGAAGTTACAGAGCTGAATAGTTATATGGCATGAATTTCAATTTGACGCCTCCACGCATTCCTGAGAAAAAGGTCGTGACAGACAGACGGACAGACAGACAACGAAGTGATCCTATAAGGGATCCGTTTTTTTTTCCTTTTGAGGTACGGAACCCTAAAAACCCGTTCTTCGTAATAAAACCACGAACAATATTGCTTTGCTTCTAACATGAGATAGGAAATTTTACAATATCTTAACACGAACCCTTTGTATTCAATGGAAAAACGTAATTGCTTCAATTGAACGATAAGTACTAGTTTCATTACATTGTTTCACTATAGGATACACTTTTTATCCGATTACGGCAATGCTAAAAAAGGGTTATGATTTTGACAGGCTTTTTTTATACCACTTAGGTGGCAGACAAGTACACGGCCCACCTGATGGGAAGTGGTTACCTTGGCCTATGGACGTATGCAACACCAGGGGCGTCACACTCGCGCTGCCGACCCTGAAGAAACCTTATAATGCCCTTCTTCCACCTCATATTGTAGTCGCTTGGGAAAAATACCGCAATGTATGTATGCTCATTCCCTTATAACTACTTATTGGAACTGGACAAAGGAGGTGTTGTTAAAAGCGTCTTGATCGACCGCTGGTTACTTATAGGTCACGTTAATTTGACTTCACCTCACCTGATGGTAAGCTGAAGGCAAAATAGCGTCACGATTATAGACACGTACCATGTTACAATGGAGGCACTCAGCTTGACGGCCTCATTAGATGCTTTTTCACGCCCCGCTTAAAAGGACCCGGGACTGTAGGGGGGAGGGGGGAGAGGAAATTATCAAATATTTTTTTTACTAAAACTTCATGCACATTATGTACACAAGCGGATTTAATGCCATAGGCATTCTCTACCAGTCAACCTAATTCAAGGAAAATCGGTTCATTACTTTCAAACTTTATCGATACCCACAAACAAACTTTTCATCTTTAGATTCTTTAGTATAAAAATATGTTATCGACAGCGGAATATCGATATATTCCCATCCCTAGCCTATGCAGGTGCAGCACTGTCCTAGATATACCGTACGTGCAGACCGCGCCTTCAAGCGCATCTTTTAATGTTGTATTTGCATTGACATTTGGCAAGTAAATGTGGTTCCTTTTGCAAGTGAAATAACTTAGAATATTTATATATTTACCTCAGGACACGTAAGTATCTTGGACCTAAATCGAAAAGCGAACGAGGTCCTGGCGCCCGCGGATTGATTTGTAATAATCTATGCTTGGTGAATTTGAGCTCGTCCACCGCAGTAGCACCCCGTGCTATCCTCAAAACTGAACTGAACTACGATATTTTTTGTGCAGCGACTGCCATATGACCTACACAACCCAATAGCGATATTGGGGAATAACGAAGCTTTGCAGTTAGACCATGTTTTTTTTTTTATACCACTTAGGTGGCAGACAAGCACACGGCCCACCTGATGGAAAGTGGTTACCGTGGCCTATGGACGTATGCAACACCAGGGGCGTCACACTCGTGCTGCCGACCCTGAAGAAACCTTCTAATGCCCTTCTTGAAGAACCCCATATTGTAGTCGCTTGGGAAAACCACCGCAGGGAGTTCATTCCACAGCTTGAGTGTGCGAGGGATGAAGTTCCTTTCATACCGCACAGTGCGCACCATTTCCGGTCGCAATGTGTGAGGATGAATTCCCCACCTATGGCCATTTTTTGTACCAGAACCAGACCCGACGGCTTATCGTGCTCTCCGAGGTACGACCAATGCAAATACCCATATTCATGCATACAAGTTACCGACATAGCTCGCAGAATAAGCAAGCTGAAGTGGCAGTGGGCTGGCCACATCTGCCGAAGGACTGATGGCCGTTGGAGCAAACGAGTCCTAGAGTGGAGACCACGAGAAGGTAAACGGAAGGTCGGACATCCCCTAGCCAGGTGGACTGACGACCTGCGAAAGGTGGCTGGTACAGACTAGATACGGAAGCCGGAAGAACGGCAAACGTGGCGCATACTGGGAGAGGCCTATGTCCAGCAGTGGACTGCAATAGGCTAATTGATTGATTGGTGCATACATATAATTGCACCGAGCGAGGATCAAACCCGCACCTTCTGCGTAGCGACCGCGTTCACTAACGCCACGTCACAGAGGCTGTTAAGCATCAGCTAGTATTTAAAAAAAACTCTTTCGGAGTTTATATAGACCAGCCTTTACTTTCATGTTCTTTTGAAAGTACTCAAGGTATATTAGTACATACTGTTACCTGGTAGAACACAGCCCTTTCGCTTACATTGGCACAGTTAATTAAAAGTAACCTTAGAGTATACCATTATAAATATAGAGCGCGCCTATCACTCAGGTCTTTGGCGCCGAGTGTTAGCAGATACTTTGCGATGGTATAGCGCACCTATAGTGGCGTTACATGCATTACCGAAAATATCAATAGATGCACTTATTAATGTAGTTTGTTGTTATGAAGTTTTTTGTTCGATTTGATATGCATGGATAAAATTAAAGCCAAAATACAAAAAAATGGCGTCATTTTGCGGCATTTTTGCGTCATTATTACTCCAAATATACGATGTTGTAAAAAATTTTGATTTGACATATCGAATTAAATATTATTTGCGAAGTCATTTTGACGGGTATTGTTTTGTTACTCATTGAGGTTGAGCCAGGAGCCTTGGTACTGTTCAAACCCGTGATAGCAGTTCATACTTGTAAGGCGCGCTCTATAGCAATGTATACTCTAAGAAAGTAACAGTGAAAGGTACACGGCTCACAGTGGGACGAAAGTACGATTTGAGTGACTTAGGACCCAATGTTTTTTATTTGCTTTTTTCTTTGTGCCGATGGATAGAGCTCGTTGAGCCCAATAATAATTTCTACAGACGTTTTTCTCTAAACTTTATACTTTGGGCAGAATAATACTTTTTATTTTTTTTTGTATGGAGCGAATCAAATAAACTTAAATTTCTGGTAAGTCTCTTTTGATCCCGCTTTGAAACTACATTTTTCTTATACCTTGTCTAGTCTAATGTCATATGATACTATAAACATGTACCTAAAATTGCAATTCTGCGAAATAAATGGATCGGTAAAAATGAAAAATCACATAGAATAAAGAGTTTTAATTTTGTTTTTGAAAGTTCTTTTAAGTTGAATTTAATATGAAATAGTAGGTTAAACCACGTTATAATACACATAATTACTTAACAAGTAACAACAAAACAGTTAAAGGTCCCTATTTCGCTATTACTTAAAAATATAGGTAAGTAATTCTATTTAATTTCGTAATGACTGTAATTAGTTTATCCTTTTTACTTGTTAAAATTACAGCGTTCTCACCTTTACCTATTACTATAATGTTAAATCGGATAATTAGTTAATGAGGGTAGTAAAAAAATAATTTATATTTATTGTATGTTATCTAGTATTCGTTTAATTACATTACTACTAACATCTCGTGATTTTGATCGTCCCTATATTTTATATAATGGAGAGTTAAGTTAACAATTTAGATTTATTTATGATTTTAAGAGATCATCTGAATTCATTGTCGGATAGTAAAAAAAAAATCCAATTCCTACTACATAAAATAGATGTGACCGAAGAGAACAGTGCTCAACTCCAAAAATTCTGTACGCGATTTTGTTCAAATATAAGTGCAAGGTGGGAACGAGGTAGTCGTACATTAGCACAATTCATAAGAAAAAATGGTGATTGGTTACACCGTGCTATAAAATGCTATTATCTAAATTGTTAACTAAACTCTCCATTATATAAAATATAGGGACGATCAAAATCACGAGATGTTAGTAGTAATGTAATTAAACGAATACTAGATAACATACAATAAATATAAATTATTTTTTTACTACCCTCATTAACTAATTATCCGATTTAACATTATAGTAATAGGTAAAGGTGAGAACGCTGTAATTTTAACAAGTAAAAAGGATAAACTAATTACAGTCATTACGAAATTAAATAGAATTACTTACCTATATTTTTAAGTAATAGCGAAATAGGGACCTTTAACTGTTTTGTTGTTACTTGTTAAGTAATTATGTGTATTATAACGTGGTTTAACCTACTATTTCATATTAAATTCAACTTAAAAGAACTTTCAAAAACAAAATTAAAACTCTTTATTCTATGTGATTTTTCATTTTTACCGATCCATTTATTTCGCAGAATTGCAACTTTAGGTACATGTTTATAGTATCGTATGACATTAGACTAGACAAGGTATAAGAAAAATGTAGTTTCAAAGCGGGATCAAAAGAGACTTACCAGAAATTTAAGTTTATTTGATTCGCTCCATACAAAAAAAAATAAAAAGTATTATTCTGCCCAAAGTATAAAGTTTAGAGAAAAACGTCTGTAGAAATTATTATTGGGCACAACGAGCTCTATCCATCGGCACAAAGAAAAAAGTAAATAAAAAACATTGGGTCCTAAGTCACTCAAATCGTACTTTCGTCCCACTGTGCGGCTGTTTCGAACCTGCTGCGGCAAGTCTACTAATTGTATGTACGTATTTGAGACATAGGACAAATCTATAAGTATGTATATGTTACCGGCAATGTGTATAATCCGGTATTCTATACAATGCCTAGGTAATGTAGACAATACCGAGCCGCAGCCGGTAATGTATGAAAATATGTAATCAAGAAATATAAATAACTAGCTGTCCCGGCGAACTTCGTACCGCCATATTTCTCCCGTTCCCGCTGCATCTATAAACCTTCCCTGGACACCCACGAATATTTCAAGACTAAGATGAGCCAAATCGGTTCGTGCGTTCTTGAGTTATAGCGTCAGGAAGGAAAACCCGACTTATTTTTATATAGTAGATTATTTTTCCCTGAGCGGGGTTCGAACCCGTTCATTACCGCCTCGCCACAGCAGGCAATATTATATGACGTTCTAGTGTAGTCTAAATGTAGTTTATAGGTCTTCTAGATCGTATTAAAGATCTAGTTTGTTGACTTGCCGTATTAGGTAATAACTAGGTTTAGCTGCAAATCGTGCGAATTCATCAATAAACTTGACGGAAATGTCATCTTTAATAGGAACACGGATCCGAAAGTCATTCTGTGCGTATGTTTTGAGAGGCGAGGTCGCCGGGACAGGCGGATGCGATCCCGGAATCGCTAATATAAATCTTGAAATATAATAATTATTGGGTCTGAGCTGAACGGAATGTGGCACGTGCGTTAATAGGTTTGTATATTGTAACCGACTTCAAAAACGAAGGCAGCCATGGGCTAAGGCTAAGCCCATCTAATCTGAAAGCCAGTATACTAGTTAATAGACGGACGATGCTTCTTCTTTTTCGTCGAGTCAATGGCTCAAAATAATATATCAATCCATACTAATATTATAAATGTGTCAGTCTGTTACGCTTTCACGCCTAAACCACTGAACCGATTTTGATGAAAATTGGTATAGGGGTAGTTTAGACCTTGAGAAAGGACATAGGCTATGTTTGGTCGCGATAACCGACATCTACGCGGGCGGAGCCGCGGGCAAAAGCAAGATGCTGTCGCAGGCATACTTCTCAGAATTGGGAGGCCAGATCACTGGCGAATGGTGAAAAGGAAGCTGGTGGATTCTTTTACCGCGATTTAGTTTGTCACGCATCATACGATACATTGACTCTGGCTATCTTTGCTAAGACAAGTCGATCAAAGTCGTGTTATAGGGACCCGTCGCCACTGGGTCAGATGGCATAATAATGATGATTCTGACGATATAATAATAATCAATCAATCACAGCAATTAGCCTATTGCAGTCCAGTCTAGTCAAGAGTTTGTTTGTTTAGTTGAACGCATCGTTCTCAGGAACTGATTGTCCAATTTGAATCATTCTTTTTGCATTAGATAATCGGTTTATTATGAGAGGCGATAGACTATATCATTACACTTCTAGCCAAAGGAGCGGAGCAGTAATCATAATATAATATCAACAAATCCGGCATTGCCATACATTTCAAAACTTATTCTACCTAAGTCAAATTGCGCGGTGTGGACACTGCGCGCTCTACTTGCCCCTCTATTCGTCGGCCGGCGTTTTTTAGAATAGAATGCCAAATGTATGGGATTTGACATATATGACAGGCGTCAACGAATGTCAAATACGTCAAATCCTAAACATTCGTCATTCTATTTCATGACACGCCGAGCAACGAATTGTATGCATGAATATGAGTACGAGCATTGGTCTGGTCGTACCTCGAAAAGCACGTTAAGCCGTCGGTCCCGGTTGCCATACGAACATCTATGGCAGGCGTTAAGGGTAGTTGGAGCCCTAAAAAGTCTAACAACTGGTCTAGCTGCAATGCTTCTATATCGCTGACTTCCACAACCGAATGACGATATCGAAGCATTGCAGTTAGGTTAGAACTAATGTAGTTAAAGCCCCTAAAAAGCTGGTCTGGAAAATATCAAAGTCCAGCCAAAACCGCAGTTAGACCGGTAAAGCGGACCCCAAACTCCGAGGTGAAAGCTTCGGATGCGACTGGGATTAACGCTAGGATGAAGGGAAAAGGATCGCCTGATGGTGGGTAAGTATATGGGGCTTCAGTATGATATTCACACCCGTATTCACAAACAATACTGTGAGGTCTCACAGTAACATCACGGAGTAGTATCTAACGCAGTGCGTTCCCTCAACGAAGTATTACTTAAGTGTTATCAATGAATAAAAAGGCTTGCCAAAACGAACGCACTGAGAATTTGTCGTTCTTTGCACAGTTTTGGTAGTACGCATAGCGAAGTATTGTTTGTGAATACGGGTGTCAGGGCCTTACTAGCAGTGGCGAGGGATCTCTATAACCCGGCTGGCTTGCCAATGGGTCGCATGGTGCATGACGAACTAGATCGAAGTAACAATTTTCCATCAGCTTCCCTTTTTAAAAAATCACCCTTTGCCATTGCTAACTAGTATTACCTCCACGCCAGACGAGTTTCTCGGGCAAGCTTTCCTTTCGGAGTTGGAGGGTCAGACGGCAGTCGTTTTGACTTTCGACACGTCAATTTGACTTCACCTCGCCTGATGGTAGGCTGAAGGCAAACACTCGGCAAAAAGGTCACCATTTTAAACACGTACCATGTTACATGATGACTATGAGTAGTTGTACTGAGGAGTGAGTGGTTGGAAAGTTTGTGAATCGCAGCCCTAGGCCTCCACTAGTAGGTATGTCTTTGTCTACTCGAGGTCCACCAGTTCACATCCGTGTCGTCCCGGCGCCGGCGGCCTTGCTTGCGCACGACTTACTATTGATACTATTACTCCGTTTTAGAGATCCCTAGCCTTTATTTTTAATAGCTTTGGTTATTGAGGTTATTGGCCAAGTTAATATTACTGGAGATAGGACACGACTCCGTGGTTCACGAAATCCGTGGGGATTATTCGCACGATAAAAAAAGGGGATGAATTTATTGATATTTTTATAGGTGTCGCGTCAATAATGATTTTACCTCGCCGCGCCGGTTGGTAAGCTGAATGAAGTCTTGAGACTGAAAGAAAAGTCTTGAAAGAAAATGAAATTTCAAGCATTTCTTGCATTCCTCAGCTTGAGGCGATATTTTTTTTTATTGTGCATTATTATACTGTAAGCATATTATTACCTATTATATTTTATTATTTAAACATAATTTTAGAGTGGAATAGAGTCAAACCATCTCTTCCCGTAGATGTTGTCGAAGGCAACTAAGTAAGTGATAGAATTGTTCTGCATACGACAGTAAACATAAAACCCATGACAAAGTGCCTGCATGATAGCAATAGGTTCGCCCCCTATTACATGGCACGGAATATCATAGATAGCGAAATATGAGTTTTAATACATTTCTGGCTACCCCTATGGTAGTGAATATGTGTATTTGTATTTTAAAGAAAGCTTGAGTCAACTCACCAATGATTCGATTTCGTCTCCTGGGCGTCGGCGGGCGTCGCTTGAGGCTCAAATCTACTGGCTCCAACTGTATTGGTGGTCCGCAGGCCTGGGACAACAAATAACACATATTATTAAAAGGTCTTGCCACGTTTTGTGGCAACCACCGGGCTAAGAGGGTAGCAAATGCCTGGTAATGGCACTCACGCCAGGTCCAGGTAGCAGGTGTTCCTACACCTGCTACCTGGACCTGGCGTGAGTGGACCCTCCACGACGTCAAGCAGGGGCTTCTTCTGGAGGGTGACATGTGTGCAAATGGTCTCACTACCATGGACGCCCAAGCTCGTGCGAAGAGAAGGATGAGCTGGAAGGTAGACCTTGAGCTCTGTGGTCACCTAAGCCTCAGATGCAATCAGGAAAATACGTCTGCATGAAGATGATGATGATGACAGGGGCGCTGATAGAGTGCGCTGTCGTGAGGAGTCCACAAACTTCAGTAATTGATTCTCAACTTGATGGGAACTTCCAGGAAATGTTTACTCGAACCATTGAAAGTGGATCGAATCCTTCACTGAAGAAATTAAATGTAAGTGGGAAAAATGGGGCAATGGCGAATATAATTATCTAGCAACATCCTAAACCTAACCTAAAAGCTGCGACGCTGCGCACTGTGAAGTATGAAATGTACTTCATTCTGCGCAAGGAGAGGTACGGAGGTACGGAACCGTAAACAACTATATTCTACCATACCAATTGTTGACAATAGGTATAAACCACTATGTCGTAGTACATTGAAATACGACCGCGCCTCAATAAGTGCAGTTTCTTAATTCTAATACAAAGTAGCTGTTGCGGTACTTCGATCTTGGCGTGGCATCGCATGCGCGTGCGCATGCAATATTGCAAGTAGGGTGTGGCTACACTAGTAGCGGTGTTACGTGATTAAGTATCATTTAGTTGAATAGAGGTTACTCCTTGGTACATAAATCTATAGTTAGGTAGAATATTTTTAAAGATGTTAGTACAGATGTTATTGGAATCAAATATTAAACTTAGGCTGCCTTTACACCAGAGATGTCTGTCTTTCTTTCCTCTATATGTTACGTTTGATTTTTTTTTTTATATAGGACACGTCAATTTGACTTCGCCTCATCTGATGGTAAGCTGTAGGCAAAGTCTCTGAAAAGAGGGTCACCATTATAGACGCGGACCCACCATGTTATAATGGTGGCACTCAGCCTCATCAGATGCTTCTTCACGCCCCGCTTAAAGGACCCAGAACCAAACAAAATATTTTTAATATTGATATCGTCAATATAAGATGTTGTTAAGTTAGCTAAATACGTAATAACCTAAGACAAGGTCCCTGAAGTAAGGACTGAATAAATTAACCGACTTGGTATTACATGGATCTCACGTTTTACGGTAGAAGAACTGAGCTGCGGCGGCGGCAGTAAGACCCATCATGGGGGAGTGGCTAGAGAGGCAACACGGCGGCCTCTCGATCCGGCTGTCGCAGATTATCACCGAGCACGGGTGCTTCGGGCGATAGTACAAAATGCACAAACAACACCCACGGACTCGTCGTGCAGCTCCACCTCGCAGCCTCCGGACACCATATCTCCGAGACTAGCTACTGCTGAGGCGTCGAGCTCCGACGAGTATTTCTCTCCGCCGACGACGCCAACACCTGTGCTTCGGCCGGGGAGAAGCCGACCATCGGCCAGCTTGGGGCCCGAGGCCCACCGGCCTCGAATAGGGCTCTCGCTACCGGTGGCAATGTGCGCCGCATGGCATGGACACCATCAATAAAAGAAAATGGATCGTCGAGAAAGAGTCAACGAGTGTCGTCGCTGCGACGCGAGCGAAGACTCGGCGCTGCATACGCTCACCGAGTGTCCGGCGTGAGAGACGCCGAGACGGAAGCTGGTGGCGGCCCTGGGCCTTTGTTTTTGGCATTATAGTAGGGGCGAGAAGAAGATCCGACGTAGTTTGCCAAATACTGCCCAACCTGGTCAGATCATATTACGCCTCAATATAGTTTCGTCGATATTGCGAAACGATTGTATGTCGGTTAATTGCATCCTTCTTAAAACGAGGATGTTTCTGTTTAGAAATTCACCGCGCCCAGCCACACCTCTTGCACATGTGTGGAAATTTCCGCTTGTTTTCTATTGCTTTATTAATTATTAGCTGTTGATCGCGGCTCCGCCCGCGTGGATGTCGGTTATCGCAACCAAACATAGCCTAAGTCCTTTCTCAAGGTCTAATCTATTTTCTTCTTCTTCATCCTAGCGTTAATGCCCAGTCGCATCCGTAGCTTTCACCTAGGAGTCTGGGGTCCGCTTTACCAGTCTTAACTGCGGATTTGGCTGGAGCTCGAAATTTTACGTGAAGCGACTGCTATCTGACCTCCACAACCCAATGGTGACATTAGGCGATATCGAAGTATTGCAGCTAGACCGTTGTTGTTGGGCTTTTTAGGGCTCCAACTACCCGAACGACTGCCATAGATGTTCGTATGGCAACCGGGACCGACGACTCAAGGTCTTATTCTTATCTATCTTTATACTAAATTTCATCAAAATCGGTTCAGTGGTTCAGGAGTCAAAATGTAACAGACAGACAGACAGAGTTACTTTCGCATTAATAATATTAGTATGGATTCCACTTACGAATAATTAGTTCTATTGGTAAAAGAAGAATTTTCAAAATCGGTTCAGTGGTAGAAATAATCCCCTATAAGGTCACAAACTTTGCCTCAGTATAAATTATACTATTACTAGGCTGTAAAATAACGCACAATGGTATTATACGCCTAATATTTCCTGTTTTTCGTGCGGGAACCCCCACGGTACCCGCCCTCCGCGCCGTGGCCTGCTTCTGCTAGGGGGACAAGTGTTCTGTCACCTCCACTGGCCTGCGCTCATGGAAGACTGAGGTAGTCTGAGACGCCTCCGCTCAGTGCGCCATTCGTTGCCTCCGGGACGCAGGACGAGAGTCCTAAGTCTTTCCCGGACCCGCTCTGCTGTCTCCTTCTCAACTTCCGATAAACGGTTCATAATAAAAATGAATGATTTAAAAATCTAAAACCCAACTGCTGCTAATAAGACCGAAACGGGTAAAAAACGTGCTGTCATCGAAATAATCATAATGGAAGTATTCTTTCGATAAATCAATCAAAGTTAATCACTCCGCCATTGAAAAAACTTGTAAACGATAAGTACGATATATCTACGATTCGTTCATAGGAAAGGTTCTGTCTTTGTAACTTACAAAAAACTAGAGTATTGCCGACATTTCGGTTACTTTACAGCAGCCATGATACGATAAAGAAACGCAAATGTTGGAAAATAGTTAACCAATCCGTGGTTACTTTGTAAAAATCAGTTACAAGATAAACATCGCTAAAATACGCAATAACCAGCGAAAATTCAACATGCAAATGCAAGCTCAACATGCAAATGTAAATACAACATGCAAATGCATATACACCGGTCTTTGCTCATTATATCGCTAACCAATTACTCGCGGATGGTATCAATATTTCTTCACATTTAGGCGTCTAGTTCATCCGCATACCGGTACAAATGGAACTGCTAAGGCTTAGCGCAGATTAGAGGCACGAAAGTCTTCTATACTATTGTATAATTGTAAAGTAGCCGTGTCAGTACATTGGAGATATTAAAAAAAACTGTGGTTAATAGGTAAGTGCTATGGATGTGTGCTATGGATGTGTGCTATGGATGTGTGCTATGGATGTGTGCTATGGATGTGTGCTATGGATGTGTGCTATGGATGTGTGCTATGGATGTGTGCTATGGATGTGTGCTATGGATGTGTGCTATGGATGTGTGCTATGGATGTGTGCTATGGATGTGTGCTATGGATGTGTGCTATGGATGGGTGCTATGGATGCGTGCTATGGATGTGTGCTATGGATGTGTGCTATGGATGTGTGCTATGGATGTGTGCTATGGATGTGTGCTATGGATGTGTGCTATGGATGTGTGCTATGGATGTGTGCTATGGATGTGTGCTATGGATGTATGCTATGGAAGTGTGGTATGTATGGAGAATAGATTAGATTTTTTAATATTTGTAGGAAGTGTAATAGCACATCTTATTTGCTACGCTACATAGCATAGGACAGTGGAAACGGTCTAATAGTGTCATAGCTTAGCTTTTATATCTTCGTAGCATAGCTGCATAGCACATCTCCGTTGGAAAGGCAGCCTAAGACTGTTGTGTCTCAAGTCTGCGCTCAGCCTAAACAAGATAGTTAATACCTGCTACTATTTACCTATCCCTATAAACTAGGGCATATTACATAAATACACGACTTCCCATTCCTAGTATCTAGTATTTCGTACTAGTAGTTTATCAAATAGTAGAACATAAAGTGCTTCCCACTCGGATGGTAGATCTAAGATATTAATTTTAGTAGTGATTCCAATAAATTGGATTTGGTAATCTTTGTGAAATATGTGTGTAAATAGCTGCTCCACCTGCGTGGAATTTTGATGCCGTTCCCCATGGGAATCTATTCCCGGGATCATTATCATTGCGTTAATCCTGGTCGCATCCGAGGTGAGATCCGCTTTCCGGCTTTTATTTCTCCACTGTCTTGGGTACCCATTATATCCCATTTCCGGGATGAAATACGTAAATTCGAATAGACTATTAATCTATCCCTTTAGGTACACAATTTCAGCCAGATCTGTTCAGTCGTTTGAGCGTGTTTGAAAAAATATCCAAACATTTTCATAAACGGGTCTGAAAAAACTTGGACATTCATAATATTAGTGGGTAGGATAGGGGTTGTTGTAAATTCGTCTCATTGAATATTCGTCTCAGTAGAAAATAGTAGTAAACTCGTGTCAGTCCATTTAAAATAATATTCGAAAATTCGTCTACAACAACCCAGGGATAGAATATTATGTCAAAAGTTTATGACTTAACTTCTGAAAGTGAAATAAAACATAACTGTTAGCGACGACGCCTATGTAATGTAAATATAGTATGTAAGAAATAGTAATAAGGTTTATCTAAAAAGAATTTTGTAACTAGGAAATAAAGAGTGCGAATGAGACTCCATTCATTGCCGCTTGGCGGCGCCACCTTCGCGGTAACACACCGCAAAGCTAAGGTACCACGGACCTTTACCGTAGCGAGGACCGTTGTATATTTTTGTAATTTTTAGGCTCATTTTTGTATTTAGATATAGGAATTTATGTTATTTCATTAAGATAAAACCTTAGCTATAAGTTAAAATTGTTAAAATAGAATTCGAGAGGGAAAACATAAGATAGGAAAATAAACAAAGCCTCTGATTGGCTGGAGCAAATGTAAGTAGAAACAGAAGGGCTCTGATTGGTCGGAGTACCCTATAAATACCGGCCGTTTTGCCTCCCGAATTCAGTCCGGAACCAGCAGCCCTAGTGAACACACCTAAATAAAGAAAAGTCAGAAATCACTAGTTGGAAGTTTCACTTACTGGAAAGATCCCTCAAGAGTATAGTACCCGTCTGCGGTCAGCAAGCCGCATCAAGAGAAAAGTCAAGCGTTCCCGATCCTACGCACCGCATCGGCATCTTCGTCCACCCGCCAGCTACGAGACCTACCTACCCTATACTACAGTCCATTCGCCGCCCGACGGAAGCAGAAAGCTGCGGTTAAAAAGTCTATAGGCCGCCATATAGTTACCTATTGGCCGTCTACCTTATTCTGTTTCTGTCGTGAGCAACATTTTTGGTCCTTACGAAGCCGGATTGGGTCAAGAATTGAAGAAAAGAAGATGCCAACCACAAGAGCAGGATCAGAACAATCGAAGACTTCAGAAGAAACCACCTCGTCGGACTGGAGCATGAATACGCCGAGTGAAGCGAGCACCGCCACGACGAGCACCGGTTCATCAACCACGAGTACTGCGGGGTCCGCAAGTACAGTAAGCAGGAAGAAGCCAGTTCCGCTGATTCAGAAGCAAGCAAGACTACAATCCTTCGATGGGTCAAGATTGGAGTCTGCACAAGGGGAGCCGACTCGCACGGCGCCTCCGCCCAGCATCATTGAAGAGGAATTTGAAGATTCTGAGGAGCAGAGTACCATCACAGCCAGCCATACAACGTTGCAAGACAGTCAGCGAAGTGTCACTTCACGTCGGGACGAAGCAAGCGCACCGACATCGAAGTATGAAGACTGTCTGCAGCGGCCTCACCCTAAGAAGTCGACCCGCAACACGGACACACCGTCCCGCTCGTCGCATAGGAAGAGAGCAGAAGTTCAAGCGAAGATGGCGTTGGCACTACGGGAGCTCGAGCTAGCCGAGGCGCGGTCCAAGGTAGCTCGGGCTAAGCTGGAACTCATCGCCGCAGAATCAGAAGAAGAAGATGCTGGAGAAGAGTCGTACGAAATAACCCAAGTTGAAAAATGGGTCGTCGAGACAGGGGTCGGGTCTACCGAAGAAAGAAAGTCTTCTGAACGTGAAGAAAAGAAGAGCGACATCCAGGAGTTAGCTCAAGCTATTAAAGAGCTTTCTCAGAAGTCGCATGAAACAATGTCATCGAAGATGGTCGAACTCCCTCACTTCAACGGTTCCTGTGAAGAATGGTTGGCGTTCAAGAGGACCTTCGAAGACACAGCTGCCTCGTTCTCTAATATACAGAACATGGCACGCTTCAGAAGAGCGATCCAGGGAAGAGCAAAGGAAGCCGTCCAGAGCCTACTATTCACCGCTGAAGATCCCTACGAAGTACTCAAGGCGCTGGAATCAAGATTCGGAAGACCTGGGGCACTAGCACTAGCGGAATTAGAGAAGATCAAGAGCCTACCTAAAGTCGCTGAAAACCCAAGCGACATCTGTACGTTCGCAAGCAAAGTCAAGAACGCCGTTCAAACGATCAAAGCCTTGAAGAAGCCGCAGTACCTCAGCTCTCCTGAAACATTGAAAGCTATCACTGAGAAGATGCCTCCAGCTATGAAATTCAGATGGTTCGCCTACCATAGAAGCCGAAGGGAGGAAGACTTACAAGAGCTACTACTCATTGAAGAATTTTTGGAAGTAGAAGCCGACATGTTCGGTGACTTTGCCCCAATTGAAGAGCCTTCAGATCAGAAGAGGGGTACAAGAAGACCCGTGCATACGATTCAAGAAGAGTCTTCACATGAAACTGAACGAGAGAAGTTCAAGAAGAGTTTTCCCATATGTCAAGAAGAGCATTTCCTGATAGAATGCAAGAAGCTGAAAGAAGCAAACATTGATGAAAAATGGGAAATAGTGAAGAAAGCTAGAACCTGCTTCAAGTGTCTACGGTTCCAGCATTCAAGAAACAACTGTAAAGCTCCGAACTGCAAGAAATGTGGAAGATTGCATCACACTATCTTACACTCCGACAAGCCGCCGAAGCCATTTGAGAAGAAAGAAGAAAGAAGCTCATCAGAAGGAAAGGTCGCCTCCATCCACAACACCATCGGTGAAGAAAAAGCATACCTGAAGATCGTGCCAGTCGACGTCTACGGGCCGAGAGGACAAGCTCGGGTGCTAGCGTTGCTGGATGAAGGCTCAACCATCACGCTTCTAGACCAGGCGGTGGCAGAGAAGATTGGAGCTGAGGGCAAGAAAGAAACACTGACTATTGAAACAGTCGGTACGAAGATCGTCAAGGGCTCCCAGAAGATCCAACTGAAGATCAAAGGTGCCTTCAGAAGAGACAAGAAGAACATCACTGCGAGAACCATCGACGATCTCAACCTGTCAGAACAAAGAATAAAGAAGGACACTATTACCAGCTGCCAGCATTTAAAGAAGATCGAAGATCAACTTCTCTACACAACCGAGAAACCGAAGATGTTGATAGGTCAAGACAACTGGGGCCTTATCGTCACAAGAAAACTGAAGAAAGGAAGACCATCAGAGCCCGTAGCCTCACTCACTAGTCTAGGGTGGGTGCTACATGGGTGTGAAAAGGGTTCCAGCGCTGCGGTACACTTCATCCACTACGGTAGAGCCAAGACACCAGATGAAGCAATGGAAGACGTCATCCGAGAGCATTTCCAACTAGAATCACTTGGGATTCAGAACAAGCTTCCAACGAACGACAGCGACAGAAGAGCCCTGGAGATCCTCGAGAAGACAACGAAGCAACTTCCCAGCGGTCAGTTCGAGACAGGCCTACTGTGGAGAAGCGAAGACGAGTCCTTGCCTAACAACTGCAATCAAGCTCTACGACGCTTGGTGAACGTAGAGAAGAAACTAGATCGAGACAGCGAGGTCAAGCAGTCCTACGAGAAGCAGATCAAGAACCTCATTGAAAAGGGTTATGCAGAGAAGGCTTCAGACGTCGTCAGTGAAGGTAGAACCTTCTATCTACCTCACTTCGCCGTGATTCACCCGATCAAGAAGAAACCAAGAATAGTCTTCGATGCAGCTGCCAAGCACGATGGGAAGAGCCTCAACGACGTGCTGCTACCAGGCCCAGATCTACTGCAGTCGTTGTTTGGGGTGCTGCTGCGCTTCAGAGAAGGTCCAGTGGCAATCATGGCTGACATTCAAGACATGTTTCTTCGTATCAAGATTAGAGAAGAGGATCGGGACAGTCTTCGGTTCCTGTGGCGAGGTGAGAAGAGGACAGGCAAGCCAGAAGAATATCGTATGACGTCAGTCATCTTTGGAGCAGCGTCATCACCGGCGACAGCGATATACGTCATGAATAAGAACGCAGAAGACTTCAAAGAGACTCGACCCGAAGCAGTGAAAGCCATCAGCCGAAACCATTACATGGACGACTATCTCCAGAGCTTCGAGTCTACACAAGAAGCAAAGAAGATAGCCGAGCAAGTAAAAGAAATCCATGCAAGAGCAAGCTTTCATCTCAAGGGCTGGGCCAGTAACTACGCGACTGCGTTGCCTGACATAGAAGAAGCAAATAAAGAAGATTCACTGCCACTCGCGAAAGAAGAGAAGACTCTCGGTCTAAGATGGCTGGTTAAAGAAGACGCGTTAGCCTTTAACATTGGGCTACGCAACACGCCAGAAGAGCTGCTGAATGGGCAACGGACTCCGACCAAGAGAGAAGTCACGAGCGCCGTTATGTCTACATTCGACCCATTGGGATTCGCCGCGCCAGTATTAATACAAGGGAAGAAATTAATTCAAGAAATCTGGCGTACTAAGACGGACTGGGACGAAACTATCAATGAGAAACAAGAAGCAGCCTGGCGAAGATACCTAGAAGATGTATCGACATTAACAAGTTTGAAGATCCCGAGGTGCATCTCACCGTGCAGTCGAAGCGGACAGCTGCATACATTCACCGACGCAAGTGAAGAGGCCTATGCAGCAGTCGTCTATTGGAGGACAACAGAGCCCGGGGGACGAGTTCACCTTTCGATGATCGCCGGCAGAGCCAGAGTCGCGCCTACGAAGCCAGTGTCTATCCCAAGGCTTGAATTACAAGCGGCCTTGCTTGGTAGTAGGCTAGCGGCGTCGATCATAGAAGAGATGGAGCTCGAAGTACTGAAGACGACCTACTGGACCGACTCCAGCACTGTACTGCAATGGATCAACTCAGAACCTAGAAAATTCAAGACGTTCGTGGCAAACCGACTGGCAGAGATAGAAGAGAAAACGAAACCTGAAGAATGGAGATGGGTGCCTACCAAGCAAAACCCAGCTGATGACGCCACGAGAGGTGTCCCAGCTGAGTTCAACGGCAACGCCAGGTGGTTCCAGGGCCCGTCATTTCTCCGCCAGCCAGAAGAAGAATGGCCACGCCGTGACTTCAAGCAAGGAGGTGCGCTGCTAGAAGAAAAGATGGAAGTTAAAGCAATGGCAACGAAAGCAACAGACAATCTACTCGACCTGGAGCGTTTCTCAAGCTGGGAGCGACTGCTGCGAACTACTGCGAGAGTCATCGCCTTCGTCAGCCGCCTGAAGACCCGCAAGGCAACCACCGCCGCCGCCCGAGAGAAGGACGAGCCCTGGAAGCCACAGAAGAGAGCCAAGCCCAGTAAGCTTCAAGTCTCCGCCAGCGCAAATAAGCAGTCATACGTACCTCTAGATGAAGAGCACTTGAAGAAAGCAGAAAAATTATTATTGAAGATAAGTCAAGCCGACAGCTTCTCGGCTGACTTAAGAAGTTTGAAGGCTAAGAAACCATTAGAAAATGCAAGTCGAATAAAGAAAATTGACGTCTACGTGAGTGAAGACGACATCATAAAACTAAGAAGCCGAACAAACAAGTTTCAAGATGAAGGCGAAAGAAGAATGAATCCTGTTGTGTTAGATGGGAGGCACAAAATCACGCGCCTTCTCATCGAACACTATCATAAGAAGTTCCTGCATGCAAACAACGCGACGGTCATGAACGAGATTCGTCAGAAGTATTGGGTCCTCGGCTTGAGAACAACACTGAAAGCCATATCTCACGGCTGTCAGTGGTGCAGAGCAAGAAAAGGTACGCCGGGGATACCACCAGCGGGAGACTTACCAAGAGAGCGCCTTCAGCATCATCAGTTCCCGTTCACCAATGCCGCCGTCGATTACTTCGGGCCAATGCACGTCACCGTGGGGAGAAGAAGAGAGAAGCGCTGGGGGGCACTATTCACTTGCCTCACCACCAGAGCTGTACATCTCGAGTTAGTGCCATCACTAAGCACTAGCTCTATGATTATGGCACTCCGACGGATGGCAGCAAGAAGAGGAACTCCGAAGACAATCTTCAGCGACAACGGTACGAACTTCGTCGGGGCGAACAAGGAGCTGCAGCAAGCCGCGCAAGAAAGAGGGATCACCTGGAAGTTCATCCCTCCTGGTTGTCCGAACATGGGAGGTGCCTGGGAGAGACTCGTGAGGTCAGTCAAGACAGCGTTGGCAGCGGTCCTCGAAGAGAAGTCACCGCCAGAAGAAGTGCTTCACACGCTTCTAACCGAAGTGGAGCACACCGTCAACTCAAGACCCCTCACCCCCGTCAGCATGGACCCCACTGAAGAGGAAAGTTTGACCCCCAACCACTTCTTGTTGGGTAGGTCATGCGGCATGTCAGCACCCGGCGAGTTCAACGACACCGAGTTAATAGGACGACCCAGCTGGAAGACTACGCAACGGCTCGCGGACCACTTCTGGAAGAGATGGATCAAAGAGTACTTACCCCTCTTGATGCCTCGAAAGCTAGAGGGTAAGGAAACGAACGATCCGAAGATAGGCGACATCGTGCTCATAGTCGACGCGACGCTGCCAAGAAATTCGTGGCCCCGAGGCGAAGTCGTCAAGGCGTACCCAGGACCAGACGGAAGAACCAGGATATTGGACGTGCGGACTTCGGGTGGAGTACTCCGTCGGCCGACACGTCGAGTCATCGTGCTGGTACCTGCTACATCGTCGCTGCCCGAGGATGCAGTGCTACGCACCGTGGGGGAGAATGTTAGCGACGACGCCTATGTAATGTAAATATAGTATGTAAGAAATAGTAATAAGGTTTATCTAAAAAGAATTTTGTAACTAGGAAATAAAGAGTGCGAATGAGACTCCATTCATTGCCGCTTGGCGGCGCCACCTTCGCGGTAACACACCGCAAAGCTAAGGTACCACGGACCTTTACCGTAGCGAGGACCGTTGTATATTTTTGTAATTTTTAGGCTCATTTTTGTATTTAGATATAGGAATTTATGTTATTTCATTAAGATAAAACCTTAGCTATAAGTTAAAATTGTTAAAATAGAATTCGAGAGGGAAAACATAAGATAGGAAAATAAACAAAGCCTCTGATTGGCTGGAGCAAATGTAAGTAGAAACAGAAGGGCTCTGATTGGTCGGAGTACCCTATAAATACCGGCCGTTTTGCCTCCCGAATTCAGTCCGGAACCAGCAGCCCTAGTGAACACACCTAAATAAAGAAAAGTCAGAAATCACTAGTTGGAAGTTTCACTTACTGGAAAGATCCCTCAAGAGTATAGTACCCGTCTGCGGTCAGCAAGCCGCATCAAGAGAAAAGTCAAGCGTTCCCGATCCTACGCACCGCATCGGCATCTTCGTCCACCCGCCAGCTACGAGACCTACCTACCCTATACTACAGTCCATTCGCCGCCCGACGGAAGCAGAAAGCTGCGGTTAAAAAGTCTATAGGCCGCCATATAGTTACCTATTGGCCGTCTACCTTATTCTGTTTCTGTCGTGAGCAACAATAACAATTTTAATACTTTTCAGTAACATATTACACAACCAAGTTACCTACTAGGCAATAAGTACCGAACTTTCCCGAAGAAACCCGAATAGAAATCGGTTGAGCAATCACCCAATCCCGTCGCTGTATCAGATAACTGACAAATCAATAGATCAATTACGATTGGCCCGTTCCAATGTTCCATATTCAAATCGATGTATCGCATTGGTCCATTTAAATTCGGAATTGATTTCGAATCAATTTCGTAACTGCATTTTGCTGTCAGTTAGATTCCTGATCTTATTCGATGAACATGGGTATGTGCTGAATATAAATTCGCTATTATCAGTAAGATCTATAATAATGTATGAGAATAGCTATTGCTATTCTCATACTACTCTATTATTATTATTATTACTCTACTATTATATTCATATTACTATATGATTATTATGATGGTGTAAAATGATATAATAATATAACCCCTTCCATTCTTCTTCTTCATCCTAGCGTTAATACCAGTCGCATCCTCAGAGTCTGGGTCTGCTTTACCAGTCTAACTGTTAATTTGGCTGGATTTTGACATTTTTCGTGAAGCGACTGTTATATAATGACCTTCACAACCCGATGGCGATATTGAGCGATTTTGTCTGAGTAAAGAAGAAGTTCATAAAGTTATAAATACATTGCACATTCTACATAGTGTCACCCCAAGGCAATGCAATGAATAAACAACACTATCTGATAAATGAAACGATATCGCGATTTAATTTGATACTAACTCCATCTATCGAGCAAGCGGACAACTCTCACAATAATATTGATTTGTTAAGTCGTTAGTATGAAATGAATATTGAATAACTTGGAATACAGATGAAGATAGAATTCATGGCGTGGGATCTGGGTTATGTAGGTCGGCCCAGCGCTGCCGAGGGGCGGCGCTAGTACACCAATCCCCCCATGCACGGTCCGAGGTCACAGGGGACATGACCTCCCCCCCCCCCCAAATCGTGCTGGTAAAGGTATTTTCTGAAGGAATTTCCGCACGTGACCCCCCTCCACCTCCAATTTAAGGCTGCGACCGCGCCTGCCTCCCCATATATGGTGGCAAGATGGTGACACCACGGTTCCCACACTCGAGGGGTGCATCTCGAAGCCAGAAGTGGGCCTGGGCCGGCCTGGAGGTTGGAGATACGTTACTGGTTATCTCATCTCTGGTAAGTGAAGACTTAAAGCTAAGTACTCACATACAGTTTTATTCAATCGATCATTATGTCGAAAACAACCACAGTATTTATTAATTGAGAAACGCGCTCCGTTCAGGATGCTGTAAGAACGAGTGACGTCACGTTGAAAGTCATGTATGTTTATGTGCTCTACAGCGTGACATCACAAAATAGCATGAAAAATGAAATCTCACTGCGGATTCAGCTATCGAGTCTGCTCGATTCGAACATTCGCGCCTCGTTTCGAGTAGGTGCCAAGGAAATTACTTTTTTAAAACATTTAATTGCATCGAGCTGACTCAGACAGGATCAGAATACCACACGGGTGGAGCCACGAGCAACAGCTAGTTCTATAATAAAGATATAAGCAATTTAATGAGCCGTCAATCACCTCACCGGCCTTTACTCCCGCCATCTTTGTGTTCTCACGAGTCTGTGGAAATCATTGGCATATTGACAAGGGCATAACCTCTCAGTTACGCATCGGAGAATATATGAGAGATAGTGCCATGGCAACAGGGTTTTTGGGCTAGCTATGGTGGTTAATCGTGTGATATAATTGATCAAGTTCATGTGACTTATTGGCCTTATTCCTGGGATAAAAAGTAGCGCCAGCCTCCGTGACGTAACGGTAGTGAACGCGGCCGCTGCGCAGAAGGCGCGGGTTCGATCCCCGCTCAGTGCAAATATTTTTGTGCATGAAATATGGGTATTTGCATTGATCTGGTCATGCCTCGGAGAGCACGTTAAGCCGTCGGTCCCGGTTGCCATAAGAATATCTATGGCAGTCGTTACGGGTAGTTAGAGCCCTAAAAAGTCCAAAAAAAAAAGCAACGGTTTAGCTGCAAAGCTTCGATATCGCCTAATGTTACCATTGGGTTGTGGAGGTCAGATGGCAATCGCTTCATGGAAAATATCGAGGTCTAGCCAAATCCTTAGTTAAAACTGGTAAAGCGGACCCCAGACTCCGAGCTGATAGCTTCGGATGCGACTGGGAATTAACGCTAGGATGAAGAAGAAAAAGTAGCGTATTGGGGATTTTTTTATACCACTTAGGTGGCGGACAAGCACACGGGTTACCTGATAAAAAGTGGCTACCGTGGCCTATGGATGTATGCAACACCAGGGGTTTTACACTCGTGCTGCCGACCCTGAAGAGACCTTCTAATGCCCTTTATGAAGAATCCTATAAATTGTAGTCGTTTGGAAAAACCACAGCGTAGAGTTAATTTCACAGCATGAGCGTGCGTGGGATGAAGTTTCTTTTATACCGCACAATGCGCACCGTTTAATAATTATAATCTACTCAATCAATTAACCTATCGCAGTCCACTGCTGGACATAGGCCTCAGTCAATGTAAGAAGGCTTCGGCCTAACTGTTTCCACGCTAGCCAGACTAGTTGGTAGGTACAGGATTTTTTCGATTTTCCTTCTCTACTTCTTCTTATACGCACACGATGTCCCTTATCATCTGCCTGAGTCATCTGCGTATGTTTACGTTAGCTGCCGCTTACGACACTCTTCAGATGAGATAAGGTGGTGGTCTTAGATATGAGCTTTAACCTCACGTGATTAAAGGACACGCTTTCCCTGCGGTTGCACCCGCTATACTGCCACAATTAAGTTGTTCAGATCTTAGTATTTTTTTTGGTAATCAACGCCAATTCTACGCCACAATGATTGCTTTTAACACATCCGCGTCACAACGAGGTTGTAGTTCGAATGCCAAGGACGGTTATTACAAATCCGTTTATTTATTTTCGCGGCTCTTTGCCAGATCTTACCTAATAAATAAGGCACTGGTGCTTGAAAATGCTTCATTGCGGTGCTTCAAAACTCGTTTAACTAACCCACCTCAATTAACGAGTGCAACAGGATATTATGCACTATGAAATGAAGAGAGGCTCGTGGATTTGAGTGGTATTGTTCGGGACATTATATCTTGGTCCTAAAATGTGCTCTACAAGCGCAGTACACGCTTCTTTAGGTGTCTATTGAGGATAGCACGGGGTGCTACTGCGGTGGACGAGCTCAAATTCACCAAGCATAGATTATTATAAAACAATCCACGCGCGCCAGAGCCTCATTTGTCTCGCAATTTAGGTCTAAGATTCGTGTCCTGAAGTAGGTATAACAGAGTAGGTTAACACATTACAAGGTTGTTTAAACTTGCAATGTGTTAATCTGCGCGGTTAAGTTAAATTCGGAAGCTTGTATTAGCAAGCCAGGTCAGGAGAGCGCGTTAAGCCATTTATTTAGGTAATTGAAATCCTAAAAAGTTCGACAACCTGGTTTAACTACAGAACTTCGATATCGCCGGCGGGTTGTGGAGATCAGATTTATTTTTTATACCACTTAGGTGGCAGACAAGCACACGGCCCACCTGATGGAAAGTGGTTACCGTGGCCTATGGACGTATGCAACACCAGGGGCGTCACACTTGTGCTGCCGACCCTGAAGAAACCTTCTAATGCCCTTCTTGAAGAACCCCATATTGTAGTCGCTTGGGAAAACCATCGCGGGGAGTTTAATCCACAGCCTGAGTGTGCGAGGGATTAAGTTCCTTTCATACCGCACAGTGCGCACCATTTCCGGTCGCAATGTGTGAGGATGAATTCCCCGCCTATGGCGAGAAGTGCGATGATAGAATGTAGCTGTGGGCATCATGTCAAACAATTCATCTGAGCACAAACCATTGTATAGGCGGTAAAACACACACAGTGCACAGTGCAAGATAGCAGTTGCTTTAGGGAACATATCGAAATTTGGCAGTTTCGTAGTTAGACTGTAAGACGACCCTAAATTAGTGTGAAAAGGCTCTCGGAGGATGATGACTACGTAGAATAAGAGAGGTACCTACCTCCATAGTTGAGGGCAACACGGCGCCTCCGCGACGCCCCGCGCCCTCCCTCTCATCCTGTAACAAACAGAAAAATTCCAGATGATTCTTTGTAAAGCGTCTTCGGTAGCTCAGCAGTCAAGGAGTCGGCCTTACGACCAAGTTACGCCCATGTGTAAGACCCATCGATATAACATCAAGTTTTTTTTATTTTATTTCCCCTAGATTTAGGGCTAAAAGACTTATTTCATTAAATTACTTCACAACTACGAATGGAAAATGTTATTCCCCGTGACACTACCAGTAGTGTCAAGTGTATTTGACACTACTGGTAGTGTCATGGGGAATATTTTTTCCCCCTGACACTATCGGTAGTGCCATGGAGACAGAATTTTACCCTTGACACTTCCAGTAGTGCCATTGGGTAGTGCCACGGGGTAGTCACCGCGACATCCACGTGGGCGGAGCCGCAGGTATAGGCTAGTACTTAATAATACTTTAGATGCTCCTGTAAAGGAATTATATTTCTAGAAGATAAAGAAGCCGTGTTGGTTCCTAGAATAGGCCCACCCCATCTCTTCCTGTGGGTGTCGTAAAAGGCGACTAAGGGATAGGGCTGTTGTCCATACGACAGTAAACAAAGTCCATGACAAAGTACCCGCTAGACGGTAATAGGCTCGCCCCTATTACCTACGTGAGAGCGAAAATCATAGTTAGGGGAAATTTGGTGTACAAGTACCTCAGCCTACCTCTTCGGGGATTTACAACGGTGAATATATGTATGCATGTTAGATAAAGAAAAAATAACAGCTCTATTCTGTAAAGTAGAGATTTTGCAGAAGCATCTTATTTGACGGATAGGGCGAGTGTTTTTCCGTATTATCGAACCCATATTAGCAGCTATACTAACTTTGTATCAATATTGCGCTGTATAGTATGTTCTAGAACATTTATTTAACACTTGTACAGCACCATCATCTTCATACTTCATACAAATGTAGGACAATAGCCGAGCAAATTGGTACGCACGAGGTGTGGTTTCCGCAGTTCGCACGAACGCTGAGCGAAACACGCAGGGTTTTTCATATAATCGTAGATACACTAGCCGGCACTCTCTGGCTTAGCACGTGGCATACTTAAGCATATTGCTTGGGACATATAACTAGGACCTAAAATGTGCTCAAAACGTGCTCTATACTTGCAGTAGACGTTTCTTTGTTGTCAGCGGTGGCAAGTGGGACATTTTTTTTTTGACTGCCTCTGTGGCGTAGCGGTAGTGAACGCGGCGCCTACGCAGGAGGCGCGGGTTCGATCCCCGCTCAGTGCCAATATTTGTATGCATGAATATAAATATTTGCATTGGTCTGGGTGTTTCTATGTATAATATGTATGTATTTACAAAAAAAAAAAAGTATCTAAGTATGTATATCCGCATTCTAGATTCCATAACACAAGCTAATTAAGCTTACCATGGGTCTAGAAAGCGTTGTGTAGAATGTTGTGGAATATTTATTATTATTATTTATTATTTTTGGAAAGAAATCCCATTTGTCACCAGTGGTGGCGTCGATATGGGGGCCACTGGGAATAACCCTCTTTTGAGGATAGCACGGGGTGCTACTGCGGTGGACGAGCTCAAATTCACCAAGCATAGGTTGTTACAAAACAATCCGTGCGCGCCAGGGCCTCATTTGTCTCTTGATTTAGGTCCAAGATACGTGTCTCCAAGGTATACCATGTTTATTAACTTTCAAATAGCTCGTTCACCGCTGTAGCACCCCGTGCTATCCTTAAAAGACGCCCAAGAAACGTATACTGCGCGTAAAAAGCTCATTTTGAGCATATTTTAGGTTCAAGATATATGACCCAAGCAATACATACTTATTAACGCCTCTTTCTCTCCAGGGTAGGCAGAGACAACAGCCATCTACTTACTGTTGATGGGGGAGCGTGCCCTTTGTGTCGGATGCTGTATCAGCATGGTCGGCCCTAAATGGGGGTGTATCGATACCTGAACTGAGGCATCTTCAGCGGGCGTGGGGTGAGGTGGGAGTGAGGCGACTCCAAGCTCAATTATTGGAGGGAGCTACAGGGGCCGATAAGGTTAGGCTGCGGGCTGTGTCACAGCCGAAATCCGGAGCGTGGTTACTACTTAAGCCCTGTTCCTCCTAGCGTTAATTCCCAGTCGCATCCGAAGCTTTCAGCTCAGAGTCTGGGGTCCGCTTTACCAGTCATAGCTACATATTTGGCTAGACTACTACTTAAGCCCTCTTCAGTATTAAACAATTAATTAGAGCAACACAGCTATAAAATGTATCTCGCTCCACATCCGACATGTTCGCCGATCGCGTCCACGCCACGTTTTACGAGGACACATTTTAGTTCTGTATCGTGGGAACGCGACATTTCGTGCTTTCACTGGACGAGCCGTGCTGACGGCCAATTTATTGTTGGCACATTTTAGGATTAGTTGGGAGGTTTCGTGTTACGTGTGTCGCTGAAAAAGGACCCATCTATTGACATAAATAATTGTCCCAACTAATTAAGTTCTTCTATGCTTCCCTCTCTGAACCTTTTCCCCAACTAAGTCGAGGTCAACTTTCTAACCTAACTGTGATGCGTTTGAACTTCGATATTTTTCATAAAGCGACTGCCATCTCACCTCCACAACACAATGGCGATAACCAAGCATTGTAGCAAGACCAGTTGTTGAACTTTTCAGGGCTCCGACTATCCGTAACGACTGCTTTCGTATGGCAACCGGGACCGACAGCTTAATGTGCTCTCCGAGGCACGACCATACCAATGCAAATACCCATAATCATGCATACAAATATTTGCACTGAGCGGGGATCGAACCCGCGACACCTGGATAGCGACCATGTTCACTAGCGCCACGCCACAGACGCTGATCTTACCTTTGTTTGATCGCTTGAGTAGAACCAGAGATATTGCCAAAAGTTGCGATAACCGACATCCACGCGGGCGGAGCCGCGGGCATTAAAACTACAATTACTAAGTAACTAATAAAGTACAGGTAAAGGATGATTCAATGCTACTAGGTGAAGGTTATCCAACATGGCGTCTGTTCTAGACAGACAAGAAAAACTTGTAAATTATTTTAATGTTTTCCTACTAACGTAAAAATGATGACTTAACATGCTCTCCGAGGAGCGGAAGTTCCCTATAACGTAATAAGAACGGTCACCCATCCTAGGACCGACCTAACTATTAGGTATAACTTACTCTTGCAATAGGTAGGTGTCCGACTGTAAAAGCACCTCCACCCTATAGAATACCGCGGCTAAATAACCTCGTGTGGTGTTTCCGGCGGTGAGTTGGGTAGCCAGAGCTCATTGGAAAGGTTTTGTGCTGTCAGTGGGAAGACCAAAGGTTTGTCCTGCTTATCTTCTGTGCCATCAGCGTTCTGCGCTGACGGCACAAAATCTCTCTGTTCTTATCTTACAGGCTCGGCAGCGCGAATATGACTCCCCTGGTGTTGCATTCGTCCATAGGCCACGGTAAGCACTTTCCATCAGCTGGGCCGTGTGCTTGTTTGCGACCTAAGTGGTAAAAAAACGCTTACCTACTCTGAACTCAACTTGAACTCAAACATATCATCAAATGTACTCATACGCAGTACGCGTTTTTTGCGTGTCTTTTGAGGATAGTACGGTGTGAGTGCTACTGCAGCTAAGTAGCTCAAAGCCACCAATCATAGCTTATATCAAATCAATCCGCGAGCTGGGTGTTAATTCCTCTAGGGATAAAGAACGAATGTAGAATGAACTATCAGCTGTGGAATGAACTCCCCGCGGTGGTTTTCCCAAGCGACTACAATATGCGGCACTTCAAGAAGGGCATTAGAAGGTTTCTTCAGGGTCGGCAGCGCTAGTGTGAGGCCCCTGGTGTTGCACGCGTAACCCACTATCCATCAGGTGGGCCGTGTGCTTGTCTGCCACCTAAGTGGTATAAAAAAATAAGCGTGATTGTATGTATGTCTGAATCCGCGAGCGCCAAGACCTCGTTTCTCTAGCAACTTGGGGGTCAATAATATTTGTCGATAACTATACAATCACGATCCTTTTGTATCATTTATCTTTACTAATTGTTCAATGTAAAGCTATATCTATCTGTTTTGTGCATCTCCATTATATGAGGGTCAAAACCATCACGCTTTTTATTAATAAGGGGGAAGGTACGTAAGTAGTACTCATCTTTAAGTGTAAAAGGTGTGGTGAGCGGTGATGGCCGGCCTTGCTATCTAACTCAGAGACTTGTACGGGCATGGCTGTTAAGGCGAATCTATATCTATACTCTATACTATTATATATACATAATTGTAAAGTGGTCGTGTCTGTACATTGGAGATATTTAAAAAAAATACTTGGGTTATGTTATGTTAACGATACTGAAGACGAAAATATTTTTTTTGAATTTCCTGTCTGTTTGTCCGCGATGGACGCAAAAACGACTGGACGGATTTTGGTGCGGTTTTTTTGTTAGAAAGTGCTTAATTAGACTTAAAATCTTACGTTTGTTTGATCGCAATCGGTTGAGTAGAACCGAAGATATGAGCAAAGGTCGCGTTAACCGAGATGCACGCGGGCGGAAGGCTAGTATTGTAATACGATACGAGCAAGATACGAGTAATACACCTCTATTTCCAATAATCGCCGCTGGCTTTGAAGCCACTGCTGATAAATGGGCAAAATATTCACGACTGTCACCAGTGATGACGATTGACACATACTTTCCTAGTTGTAGCTACTAGCTTTATCGCCAGTGGTGACAAAATGGTAAAAAAACATCCCTAATATCACCAGTGGGGACAAACGACACAAAAATAGTCTCAAATGATACTGTTGGAAACACATACAATACATATAATCACGCCTGTTAATCCCCAAAGGGGTCGGCAGATGTGTATTAACACCCACATTTGCCAACTTAGTCAAATATGATTTTCGGTCCCACGTAATAAGAGGCGAGCCTATTGCCGTTAAGCGAGCACGACTTAGTGCTGGTCTATGGACTGTATTTTATATGAGAACAGCAGATTTACACCCGTATTCACAAACAATACTTCGCTATACGTACTACCAAAACTGTGCAAAGAACGACAAATTCTCAGTGCGTTCGTTTTGGCAGGCCTTTTTATTCATTGATAACACTTAAGTAATACTTCGTTGAGGGAACGCACTGCGTTAGATACTGCTCCGTGATGTTTGTGAATTAATTTTACCAGCCCTATGCGCTCGAGCACACTATGAGACCTCACAGTATCGTTTGTGAATACGGGTGTTAGTCGCCTTCTACGACAACCACAGAAAGGGTTATGCGACTAAAGGCCAAAGCTTACTGGAGAGGTTTTATGCTTTCCATAAGCCACGGTAACCACTTTCCATCAAGAGGGCCGTGTGCTTGTCCGCGAGTAAAGTAAGTAAGTATAAAAAAATAAATGAACAGATAGATATTCGCCTTAACTGTTCCGCGCTCATCAAGCAAGGCGTGTGGCAATGCACGAAGTGGAGTCTTCATTGACCTTATAATATGCTGAACCAGATCAAATTTTGTAGATCCGAATGTAACACACATACTATATTCACGCCTATAAATCACGAAAGGTGTCGGCAGAGGTCTTCAACATCCACATTTCGCCAACCATGATTTTTGGACCCACGTATTTATTTATAAAAGTTACTTTAAACTTGTTGTTCACAACTGTACTAAATCAACGGATTTTATGTAAAAAAATATAGCTGTTTGTGTATGAGGGGACCTATGGGCACCTGAATAGGGGTCGAATCTATTAATTAAAATTATCATAAATTATTTTATTCCAGAGGACGAATGGGTGCCTTAAAAATTAATTAATATTATTGTTCTCCATTTCCTCCGTGTTGGTCTCCTACCGAAGGACCAATGGGCACCTAAAAAGGGGTCGAATTCGCAACCCCCAAGCCAGGTGGACTGACGACCTACGAAGGGTGGCTGGGACGGACTGGATGCGGAAGGCGGAGGATCGGCAAACGTAACGCATATTGGGAGAGGCCTATGTCCAGCAGTGGACTGCAATAGGCTAATTTGATTGATTGATTGAAGAAGATACATACGATCATCAAGAGGAGACTTAACATTTTCTCACAGCTGTGGGCGTGCACTAAAAGGTGTTATATTTATCGTGCGCAAGCGCAGCTCATCGATCGGCCGCGTGTCGCAACTCACGATTTGATGCACTACAGTTACACTGGCCTCATTATTGACCTCCGGCACACATGGGTCACAATCACTTCGCTATGGAGGTGGGCTGAATTTAGGATGGGTGTGCAAAATCCGGAAGTGAAATGACGGATACCCGTGTTCATATTTGAAGTGAAAACTTTTTATTTTTATACTGCTTAAGTCGCAGACAAGCAGTTCTAAAACTTTTTCTTCTTACCATCAGGCGAGATGAAGTCAAATTGACTTTTTTGTATATAGGACACGTCAATTTGACTTCGCCTGATTGTAAGCTGAAGGAAAAGTTTCAGAAAAGGTCACCATTATAGACACGTACCATGTTACAATGGTGGCACTCAGCTTGACGGCCTCATCAGATGCTTTTTCACGCCCCGCTTAAAGGACCCGGGACTGTAGGAGGAGGGAAACACGTGAACTGGTAAGGAATTCCAGATCTTAATGGTGAGGCAAAAGAAGGAGTCGCCGAACCGCTTGGTTCTTGATGGAATATTCTGCACCGTATGCGGGTGGCATCTAAGTCCTGCACGTGTTGTCGTAAATAAGAAAGCTAACTAACTTGTGTTATGGGTTCTAGGTATAAAAACAGGTCTATGGTACTCACCATGTAAACCATCAAGCACCACTTGTGCGGTCTTCAGTTCGCGTCCAGTCCAGGTGATGGCAACTAGGGGTAAAAATAATAATAAATATTCTGCACTATTTTACACAACGCTATCCAGACCTAAAGTAAGTATAGCTTAACTAGCTTGTGTTATTGGTTCTAGAATGCGAATGAACGTCATCATCATCCTCCTACCCTTATCCCAAGTTTATTTGGGGTCGGCGCAACATGTGTGCTTTTTCCATTCATCTCTATTTGCAGTCATCTCAACATTCACTCCTTTCTTAACCATATCATCATTCACACAGTCCACCCACCTCCTTTTAGGTCTTCCTCTCCCCTTGTAGCCATCCACTTCCATAGTTAATGCCTTCCTTACGATATTACTTTCATCCCTACGCATGAACGCGAATGAAGGTACTAAGATGCTTTTTTTGTAACCTACAGCCCCCCTAGACAAGTGGACCCCCCACGAGTGTGTCTCTGCTGGTGTTGCACTCGTCCATAGGCCACGGTAACCACTTTCCATCAGGTGGGCCGTGTGGTTGTCAGCGACCTAAGCGGTATAAGATTAAAAAAAAAAAACAATGTAAGTATACTCACAAAATATTGAAAGGTCTTGATCTCAGTTGCGCGAGAGTCATTGCTTAACATTCTTAATTAAAAAACTTATGGTATAGTACTGGCCTTATTCAAAATAATTTAAAAAGTTATCACATATTTTTATTTTATTTTTTTATTTTAATAAATTAAATGTAAAATACTGGCCATTCAATCTTTTCACATTTTTTATCTTTGTTTTTAAATAATCCAAAGAGTATTATATTTTGGCTTCATTCCAATTTTGAATCTGTAACAAAAAGAAATAGAAGTTTAAGAAAAATGAATACATTTTAAACTTAAAATATACACACACAGGGAGGCACACACACTCAGCTTTGTCTAAATATCATCATCATCATCACCACATATTATTATTATAAAAGAAAGTCGCTGTCGCTGTCTGTCCGTCCCTATGTATGCTTAAATCTTCAAAACTACGCAACGGATTCTGAAGCGGGTTTTTTTAAATAGATAGAGTGATTCAAGAGGAAGGTATAGATGTATGATACATGCATAATATTGTAGAGAAACACTGATAAATTCAGACTACTGAGATATGCAGCGGGAACGGGATCAGAAAATATGGCGGTACGAAGTTCGCCGGGTCAGCTAGTTTATTAATAAACCTTCTTGGCAGTTAGGTAAAAAGGGGCTGTGTATTAATCACGCGATTTAAATCATTGTGCTTAATTTTCTAGAATTCCTTTTAGCGTTAATTCCCAGTCACATCTGAAGCTTTCAGCTCAGAGTCAGGTTCGCTTTACCAGTCATATCTATGGATTTGGCTAGACCTCGATATTTTCCGTGAACCAATTGCCATCCGACCTCCACAACCCAATGTAGATAATAAAATAATAAGAATAGAATTAAATAATAAAAAAAAAATGTGAAATAAAAAAAATTAAAAAATAAATAAAGTACCAAAAAATACATTTTTTGTAGTCTCAAACCTCACCTCGATTCACCGTGGGGGAGAGGAAAGTTAAAAAATTGCTAAAAAAAAAACATCTGGTGATTAATGGACGGCTCCAAAGTACTTGAGCACTTTTCTGCCCAATTTAAAATGACCAGGGTACGGTATCACATGTGGCCTGATAATTTTGATTACGTAAAATGGGGTGAATAGGGATCAAAGGGTGAATAGGGATAAAATGGTTGTTAGATTATTTAAATAATTTCTCTCCCAAATTCCAAGTATCTAACCAGATATTATTGATAACTCTGCTCATTATTACATTGAACTAATCCATAATTTCACTTGAAAGAAAATAACTACAGAATTCAGCTAACCATTTTATCCCTATTCACCCATTAATTTCTATTCACCCCATAGTACATACATTTCTTATCTATAACAGAGTCATGAATTTTAGGTATACAGCTAAAATAATTGTGATTGGACAAAGTGCACTTATATTAATTTATATTTGTAAAACCAATGTTCCACAATTTGATTTAAAAAAAATCTCACATTCAGAATCTTTTGAATCGGCTAAGAAATTTCTTATCTGGCGCTAATTTCTCATTCATAATTATTATCAATGTTATACCATACAATAAAATTCAAAATTGCTACCTATGTAATTAAAAGTACTTGTTAGATTTATTATACTTATTTATTACTACTTATTTATATGTTACTAGCTATTGCCCGCGGCTCTGCCTGCATAGATGTTGGTTATCATGACCAAACATAGTCTATGTATCCATTCAGTAGTTTTTATGTGAAAGAGTAACAAACATTTTTTTGTTTATACTGGAGATTGATGGCACTTGGTGGAACTTGCTACACATATTGAATAAATCACTTGTACTTTTCCACAATTATTTATTTATTTGAAACTTACCGGTTTCACCTTACGGCATTATCAAACCTTTGATAATGCCGTAAGGTGAAACCGGTAAGGTTCAAATAAATAAATAATTGTGGAAAAGTACAAGTGATTTATTCAAACATTTTTTTTTTGTACCACTTAGGTGGCAGACAAGCACACGGCCCACCTGATGGGAAGTGGTTACCGTGGCCTATGGACGTATGCAACACCAGAGGCGTCACACTCGCGCTGCCGACCCTGAAGAAACCTTCTAATGCCCTTCTTGAAGAACCCCACATTGTAGTCGCTTGGGAAAACCACCGCAGGGAGTTCATTCCACAGCTTGAGTGTGCGAGACATGAAGTGCCTTTCAAAACATTCAACCATACTTACAAAGCCAAAGGAGGGTTATGATTGTGTGTATGTATGTTCATTTGTTCCCTCATAGTTCTTCAATCACTGCTCTATACATGCAGTATGCGTTTTTGGGTGTCTTTTGAGGATAGCATGATGTGTTATGGCCGTGGATAAGCTCAAATTGCACAAGCATAGATTATTACAAAACAATCTGTGCATGCCACGGTCTCACAACTTAGGACCAAGATATGTGTCCCAAGGTATACCTAGCATAGCAATCTACATTCAAAATTCTTTCTCGTCTCATCCAGCATCCAGGAACTGTAACACTATTTTTGTTCTAAATGGCTTGTCTATACATAGAAGTTAATGGTAAGTATGTATGTTGTCTTACAGCAATATTTTCATGTCAGCTCACTTGTCATTATAAACAGTATTTCACTTAGATTTGTGATTATTGCGACGTTCACGACATAAAATCCCGTTTGGGAACTGAAATTTATTCAACAACTATATTTTGGCTAAGTGACAAGTTTACTTTCAGATTCTATTCCAGAAATGAAGACTAAAACCCGGAGTTATAAGTAGGAATCATTTCTCTAACTATGCATAGAAATAAGTAAAATGGTGACTATTAATTCTTTAAACAAATGTTAGTTGGCATATTGCCCTAATTGAGTGAAGATTTTACTCCATAATCCCATCCCATATAATAATAAAAATATATAAAGAATAACTTTTTTATGCATATAAAGTTCAAAATAACTTTTCGATGACACTTTTTATTATGAATTAAAGTTAAATACATACCTTAAATATATAATCCTTTAGTTAAAGATACATAATAACACTCTCACAACACGATTTTATAACGATTTACAGAAATTAACAGTGAATATCGTAAAATATTTTGTTAAAAACTTTGCCCGAAAAAGTTTCACAGTTCACACGAACGTCACGCGGCACGTCACGTAGTAGGTAAATATTTTCATTGAACTGTCAAAATTATATTACCCGAGCGAAAAAATAGAACACGCACACGGAATTCACGTTTATATAAATACTGCATTATCATTTAGTCGGATTATATACGAAAAGCTTTTTACAACAATAGTTTATTTTACTTTTAAATTAACTAATAATTTGCGCGAGGATATCCATAATTCCATATAATATGGATCGGCATTTTAACACACCGTAAAGACTGCTATCCGTTCGCAGCGGCCTTCTAATACTGTTCAAGAAATAACGCGATATAGTATTGGCGGATTGGCCATTCGCTGCCCGCGGCCGGTTTACGCACGGATTATGTTTAATATTATGTACTTACAATGCCACAATCATTACGAGACAATTACTGTACAAAATAGTCCCGCTACTGTTTGAGGTCGATTGCGTGTTTTAGTCGGCTGGCTGCTGGCTCAATGACCTTATTTTAATAATGAGATGATCTTAATGGCGGCGTCGACATACAAAAGGCTAGCGTGGAATTTACAATTTTATGTAAATAACTGTGGCGAGACAGACTCTGTAGTGAATGCGGCCGGTACGCAGGAGGCGCGGGTTCGATCTCCGCTCAGTGCAAATATTTGTATGCATGAATATGGGTATTCGTATTTGCATTGGTCTGATCATGTCTTGGAGAGCTAAGCCGTCGATCCCGGTTGCTATACGAACATCTATGGCAGTCGTTACGGGTAGTTAGATCGCTTAAAAAGTCCAACAACTGGTCTAGCTGCAATGACCTGACCTCCACAACCTAATGGCGATATCGAAGGATATCGTCATTAGGTTGTGGAGGTCAGGTGACAGTCGCTTCACTGAAAATATCGACGTTAGTATGGTAAAGCGGACCCCAGACTCTGTTCTTCATCATCCTAGCGTTAACTCAGTTCGCGCCACTGCGAGGGATCCTTATAACCCGATTCCTGCCGCCTCCCCTTTGCATAGATGGTAAAGGTGTTTAATTTTAATAAATAAACAAAATGAGGGTAAAAACTTATTCCAAAGGCTTCCATATTGATAATTTTTATCCTTCACCACTTAGTAAATGAACTGTTTATATTCATACATACAAATAGTCACGCTCACGCCTCTTTTTCATAGGGGTGGGTAGAGACAAACACTACTGAGAGAACCGTGACACATTTTTGGTCTTAACATCTTGTCTATCAATCAATTAGTCTATTACGTCCATACATTTTATTACATACTAGCTGCCCCGGCGAACTTCGTACCGCCATATTTTCGGCCCGCGTGTTATTCAAATCCCGTTCCCGCTGCACCCTTATCACTTAGGGGGATGAAAAATAGATGTTGGCCGATTCTCATAGATACCGGATAAGCACAAAAAATTTCATCAAAATCGGTCAAGCCGTTTCGGAGGAGTTCGATTACGCACCCCGTGACAGAAGAATTTTATATATTAGACTAGCTGCCCCGGCGAACTTCGTACCGCCATATTTTCGGCCCGCGTGGTATTCAAATCCCGTTCCCGCTGCACCCTTATCACTTAGGCGGATGAAAAATAGATGTTGGCCGATTCTCATAGATACCGGATAAGCACAAAAAATTTCATCAAAATCGGTCAAGCCGTTTCGGAGGAGTTCGATTACGCACCCCGTGACAGAAGAATTTTATATATTAGATTAGGCCTCTGCCATAGCCTTCTAACCTAACCTATCGGTGTCGGGGCGCGTGAAGTCCATGATCTTGTTGCTTTTTCCCGCGACATGTAGTAATCCAGTGATATAAATAATACGGTTATAATCATATAATGGTAACAGATATATTAAATTTCTATATTGTGATGCAGGATAAAGTAGTTAGACATATTTTACCTAGATGGCGTTACGTCAATCAATCAATTAGCCTACTGCAGTCCACTGCTGGACATAGGCCTCTCCCAATGCGCGCCACGTCTGCCGATCCTCCGTCTTCCACATCCAGTCTATCCCAGCCACTTGTCTAGTATACATAGAAATTGAGTTATTTTTTTTCTTTATATAAGACACGTCAATTTGACTTCACCTCGCCTGATGGTAAGCAGAAGGTAAAGTCTCGGAAAAGAGTGTCACCATTATAGACATGTACCATATTACAATGGTGGCACACAGCTTGACGGCCTCATCAGATGCTTCTTCACGCCTCGCTAGGACCCGGGACTGTAGGAGGAGGGAAACACGTGAACTGGTAAGGAATTCCAGGTCTTAATGTAGCTGTAAAGGAAAGAGTCACCGAACTGCTTGGTTCTTGATGGAATAATCTGCACCGTATGCGGGTGGCATCTAAGTCCTGCACGTGTTGTCCTGTATAGGAAAGGAGAGGGTGGAACTAATTGGAAGAGCTCCTCAGAACATTCACCATGGTAGAGACGGTAAAATACCGCTAAGGACGCCACTTATAATATTACTAGCTTTTGCCCGCGGCTCCGCCCGCGTGGATGTCGGTTATCGCGACCAAACATAGCCTATGTCAAAATCGGTTCAGTGGTTTAGGCGTGAAAGCGTGACAGACAGACAGACAGACAGACAGACAGACAGACAGATAGACAGACAGACAGAGTTACTTTCGCATTTATAATATTATAGTAGGGATTCTGCAAATTAAACAAACTCCTTGGTTTTATAACGTTTATTACTTATAAACTACAAAATATATTAATTTTAAACTATTCTACAGCTTGCGGATCTTCAATCCTTTTTCTCTTCACGTAGTGTTTGATTTTTTCTTCTAGACTAGCTGGAATGGAAATCAGAATTTACTTTTTATATACACTTTAGATTAGAACTACCATGGACGCCCAAGATCGTGCGAAGTGGAGGAGGAAGAGCCGGAAGCCGGACCCTGAGCTCCGAGGTCATATTGCCCACGGATGCAATCAGGAAAATGCCACTCAGACTCAGAATGTCCCTTTCCCAAAATGTCCTTACGTTTCAAATAGTCCCTTATCCGAAATGTCCCTTTCCCATAATGTACCTTTTCCGAAACGTCCATTTCCCATGAAGATGATGATAATCCATTAAGATAAGAAAAAGTGATAAGATAAGGTAAGATTTTTTTTTGCTTTTTTTTTTATACCACTTAGGTGGCAGACAAGCACACGGCCCACCTGATGGGAAGTGGTTACCGTGGTTTAAGATAAGATAAGGTAAGAAAATTCTTTATTGTACACAAACAAACTACAGTACATTAGGGACAATATGTATAAGAGACTGCATAAGACGGGACTCGAACCCGCGACCAGTCCCTTATAGGCCCTCGAAAAAGCTAAAGCAAAACCACTGTCATACCACGAACACTGCAAAAATAGTCCGTTTAATTTTAGACCTTAAGCAAAAGTCTAAAATTGAATGACTTTTTTTTTATACCACTCAGTTGGTAGACAAGCACACGGCCCACCTGATGGGAAGCGGTCACCGTGGCCTATGGACGTATGCAACACCAGGGGCGTCACACTCGCGCTGCAGACCCTGAAGAAACCTTCTAACGCCCTTCTTGAAGAACCCCATATTGTAGTCGCTTGGGAAAACCATTGCGGGGAGTTCATTCCACAGCTTGAGTGTGCGAGGAATGAAGTGCCTTTCATATCGCACAGTGCGCACCGTTTCCGGACGCAATGTGTGAGGATGACTTTTTATAGAGTGTAATGAAACTCTTTTCATTTAATTTTGAACTTTAAATATATACAAATCTAATATATAAAATTCTTGTGTCACAGTTTTCGTTGCCATACTCCTCCGAAACGGCTTGACCGATTTTGATGAAATTTTTTGTGCTTATCCGGTATCTATGAGAATCGGCCAACATCTATTTTTCATACCCCTAAGTGATAAGGGTGCAGCGGGAACGGGATTTGAATACCACGCGGGCCGAAAATATGGCGGTACGAAGTTCGCCGGGGCAGCATTAAGTATAAAATTTAATGCCATTATTTGCATTGTCTGTGTTACGACAGTGATTTTGCTGGCTTTGCTGGCTGTCAAAAGTGACGTGATCTGTTCTAGAATATTAATGAATTAGCTAATTACTGACAGCCTGGCGTAGCGGTAGTGAACGCGGCCGCTACGCAGGAGGAGCGGGTTCGATCCCCGCTCAGTGCAAATATTTGTGTTCATGAAATATGGGTATTTGCATTGGTCTGGTCGTGCCTCGGAGAGCACGTTAAGCCGTCGGGTTGTTGGAGCCCTAAAAAAAAAATCCAAAAAAACAACGGTCTAGCTGCAAAGCTTCGATATCGCCTAATGTTACCATTGGGTCGGATGCGACTAGGAATTAACGCTAGGATGAGAGAGAATTAATTACTTACAGCATGTATCTCTTTCCATCAATGGCGTGTAAACTTTAGACTTAACACCCTGTAGGAGACATTCGGCATACGATAAAACTCTGTCCTTGTCGCCCTCTTCACATTTGTTGTCTGCCGTCTCGCTCGCACACGTTGCTGAATATTGCGTTTCCAATTCATTGATTACGTCTTTTATCATTGTTGATCTGGAATTATTAATAATAATAGACTTACTTACTTGGAATTATCCATATCCATACTAATATTATAAATGCGAAAGTAACTGTCTGTCTGTCTGTCTGTTACGCTTTTACGTCTTAACCACTAAACCGATTTTGATGGAATTTGGCACAGAGATAGATTAAACCTTGGGAAAGGACATAGGCTATGTTTGGTCGCGATAACCGACATCCACGCGGGTGGAGCCGCGCGACAAAAGCTAGTTTGTTATAAGTAAGGAAATTCTTTCAGAAAATACCTTTTTAGAAGATTTTTCATTTCGGGGGTTCACGTAAATTACCCCAATATTGAATTGAATGGGGTATTGAAATTGAATTACCCCAAACTAAATAATTCTGAACTAACTACAGATTTTTGGGTAAGTGAAAAATTAAGGTATGATTCCGAAGCCGACCTTATACGACAACGATAGACGCCTGCAGCAGATACAGCGTACCCATTACTTGTTAAACTCCGATACGAATAAACGGGACCATTGAGAAGCCGCAATGAATTACACGCATGTGTTGCGTGCGTCGACAGTTGTCGTATGCGGTCGGCTACGGAATCATTACCTTTAGGGTAAAAGTACATTATGGTACAAGTGAGCAAAGTTGGGTATTACCGCCGAGGCGCTATTGAGACCCGAGCCGTCAGGCGAGGGTCTTAAGAGAGCCGAGGACGGTAATCATCATGCTCACGCGTGGCATACGACCTTTTACAACACTCTTGCGAATAAAATAATACTACAAATACTAAATAAACAATACCTACTACAAATTAATTCGGTTTCCTATGCGCGCGCATCTAGCAATAGCGATCGGCCATATTTAAAAGACTGAGGTTTGACTTTAACTTTTTTTTACTCTGTTTTTTTTTCTGTACTTAGAGAAACAAAAAAGTTAAATTTGAGTGAGAATTTTGTTTATTATACAAGTATTACAAGTTGAAATTATTTATTTAAATACGAAAATGCATCAAATGACCATACAATAGGCATATTAATTTATTTTTACTATTAAACACGTTCTTTTTTGTATCGAAACTTTTTTAAGAACATAGAAACTTAACCTATAAAATTTAAAAAAGAATCTATAACTCACTTGTGAATAATAGTAATGAAAAAGTCACAGTTTGATAATAGGTGTCATTACGTGCCTAATTGCGGTGGTAACACACCTGCTCATAAAATCGCTATTAGTAAAATAATATTATCGTTTATGTAGTAAATACTAACTGTATGTTCTTCATGGTCCATTCCTTCTGCATATGTTCTATGACCGTTCGGAAGTCCTGACCATAGATCCACGTGCCATCCAAAGCGTAGGAGCAGTGGAACAGATTGAGTGGAAGATCTAACGCCATATGGTATTGCGGTTTTCTAAAAAAAAAAAGGATGTATGGGTTCTAGTATGCGAATCATTTTATTAGATAGTAATAGACGCCGCTAGTGTTGTTCAGGATGCTCCCAGGCACACGCTAAGATGATGATGATGATGATGATGGTGGTTACTTTAAGATTACACTTCAAGACACGAGATAATCTCCTCGTGACTATGGCTGTTGAAAAGCAACCAAAACGTCGGGATATAATCCCTACTAATATTATAAATGTGAAAATGTCTGTCTGTCTGTCTGTCACGCCCAAACCACTGAACCGATTTTGATGAAATTTGGTATAGGGGTAGATTAGAGATTTCCTCGAGAAAGGACATAGGCTATATTTGGTCGCGATAACCGACATCCACGCGGGCGGAGCCGCGGGCAAAAGCTAGTGTAGATATAAAAATAAAACTTCATTAATCACAATAGAATGCGTGATAGTGTCGGAAGTTGATGAGAATGTTACACATTGATATAAAACATTTAATTACAAATTCTATCGAGATTTAGTTGGTGTGTGACTCCCCTGATGTTGCACACGTCTATAGACCACGGCACTGCTACCTAAATCGTTTAAAAAATCATTTTTTCTGAGAATACGCCATTTATAAATGTACTAGCTTTTGCCCGCGGCTCCGCCCGCGTGAATGTCGGTTATCGCGACCAAACATAGCCTATGTCCTTTCCCAAGGTCTAATCTACCTCTATACCAAATTTCATCAAAATCGGTTCAGCGGTTTAGTCGTAAAAGTGAGACAGACAGACAGACAGAGTTACTTTCGCATTTATAATATTAGTAGGGATGGAGGTGCCCAATCAATACCTTTGGAGCGTGATTGTATTCAAGGCCTTCACTTTAGAGTTCGTCATCCACTTACTCCTTTTAGTTGTGCTTAGCAACTGCCATTTGACCTCCCAGATTACCAACCCTGAGAGGAACAATTCATCCATCATTCAGCAAGCGGGGTTAACTTGGGCCTCAAAGATGGGGCCCCAAAAACACAAGAAGACAAATATTAAATATAAAAAAAAACAAATATATAATATTAAATCATCTTACCTAGGATTCTTCTCAACATCCAGTAGTTCCGTGATGACTTCGGGACTCTCGTTCCCCTGTCCCACAAGTAATAGGACCCCCATAATACATCGGATCTGGTGCCATAGGAACGCGTTACCTTCAATTAGAAGGTAGTACATCGATGTTGCTGTAAGAAGGTAAAAAAAAGTGTCACTGAGAGTGTCAATAGAAGAGAAAGAAATTGGTAAGACCGCCATCTACCGGATACTTTTCTGTATACACTAGTTCTCAAATTCTCTACTAGGTGGCGCTAAATTACGAAATTTAGTATAGCGCCATCTACTAGAGAGTTTGAGAACTACAGTGGTGTCAGTAACGGTAACAGTGTCAAGAGTTCATTGGTTTCTTTCCCATCTCAAAAATGCTAAACGCATAAGAAATTAGCACTGCCCAACGAGCCGAAAGAAGTTTCCAGTTCAACATTAAATCAAATCAAGTGCAACTTTTCTCACATTTATAACAATAGTAAGTGAACACTGTATTTGCTGCATGCGTCTACTGCTGCGGTCTGCGGTCGGCAACGGAATCATATTGTTAATGTTCATACAAATTCTAAACTTACGATTGTCAGTATCATTTTCATGAACCGGTACAATTTCCGCTTTCAACATGTGCCGGCGATACTCCGTCACGTTGTTGCCGACGTCCATCTTGCACAGGTTGCGGTAATCGTTGGAGCCCAGTAGTCGACAACAGGCGTTCCTCATAGCCTCTATGTTTAAAGACGACTTGGGGAAGTAGTATTTGTATTGGCGTTTGTAGCAATCGAACCTGTGGAATAAATAAAAATTAAGTCTTCTTCATCCTAGCGTTAATTCCAGTCTCATCCGAAGCTTTGCATTATGGAATCTGGGGTCCGCTTTTTCCAGTCTAACTGCGGGTTTGGCTAATCTTTCAGTAAAGCGACTGTCATCATTCTGACCTTCACAATTTATTGATGATATCGAAGTATTGTAGTTAGACAAGTTGTTGAACTTTTTAGGTCTCCCACTTTAACGACTGCAGGGCACGAGACCAATGCAAATACCCATATAAATACTGCAAATAGTGCAAATATTTGCACTGAGCGAGAATCGAACCCGCGCCCCCTGTGTACAGAGGCTGTCAAATAAAAGTAAAGTACCTGTTTGTAATGTTAATATAGCAGCCTTTTAAAGTAGTAAATACATATCTGTGGCGATGCCACACGTTGTACCTAACGCCATCTAGCGACAACAAGCCGTGCTACATCAATACGTCACTACCACGAAACAGAAAAAATAGATATTCAGTTCTATAGTCACGACACTCACGACTGATCCTGCATCGCGATAGTGAAGTTCTCCCGCTGGTATAACAATATACACCATCCCAACGAACGACAATCGTTGGGTCCCAGCACGCCAGACGCCAATCATGATCCACGATCCCCAAGACGATTGTTTAAGAGAATTTCTTTTTTTTTATCTAAGGCACGTCAATATGACGCCTGATGGCAAGCTGAAGGCAAAGTCTCGGAAAAGAGGGTCACCATAATAGACACGTAACATGTTACAAGATGTGTCTGAAAAGTTCAGTGACCGCGAGCACGAAAAATATTGGATTTCGTAACGAATCCGTATCGAGAGCGCGTAGCATTGCGATTGGTTGGCTTCACACATGCACAGGTTCACAGTAGGCAGGCGGCCAATCGTAATGCTCCGTTCTGTCGATACGCTTACGTTACGATAGTTTTTTGTGCTCGTGAAGGTGGCTTTTGACTATGGGATGTAATGTAATATATATTACATCTTGACATATCGCTCGTCATACATTTTGTACGAGACCGTTTACACTACGCTATAATATATATTACATCCCAAACTATAAATATTTTTTCGAGCGATATTTGAAGGTGTATATTTTACCTCACGTCCCCGGACACCACGCCTCCCCCTGTCTCGCCCGTTTGAATGGCGACGTTTGATCGCGCATGCGAAATCACGTTGTCATTTTAAACTGAGCAATCAGAAGTCAGGGAATTCGCGCATGCATTCTACACAGACCAATCAGATTCGCGTACGCAGTTCGATAGGGTAACGAAGTTGTCAAATTTTGGTGTCAACTCATGGTAAAGCTACTGAACTATCCCAAATATATATCTTACAGTGTAAACATCAATCGCGGGATGTAATATATATATCTCAAGATGTAATATATATTACATCCCATAGTCAAAAGCCACCTTGACACTTGATTCTTATATAAACATAAGACCCATACTGTCAGTTCAAAGGTATGATTCCGTAGCCGACCGCATACGACAACTGCCGACGCATGCAGCACATACAGCGTACCCATTACTAGTCAAACTCCGATACGGATGTGCTGTGTGCGTCAGCAGTTGTCGTAAGCGGTCGGTTACGGAATCACCCATTCTGTAAGTTTAATACAGTAGGCACATGCTGTAAGAACATTTCGAACGATCGAACGAACTCGACAGCTGAATCTGCAGTGATATTTCAATATCGCATGCTGTTTTGGTGATGTCACGTTGTCGAACACGTAAACATACATCACCCTCATGCTCAAGAACGGGACGACACAAAATTTACAGCAAGCAGAATGGAAATATCGCCGCGGATTGAGCTGTCGAGTTCGTTCGATCGCTCGAAATGTTCTTACAGCATGTGCCTATGGTCTGGTCATTGGGTTGTGGAGGCCAGATGGCAATCGCTTCACGGAAAATATCGAGGTCTAGCCAAATCCGCAGTTAAGACTGGTAAAGCGAACCCCAGACTCCGAGGTGAAAGCTTCGGATGTGACTGGGAATTAAAGCTAGGTCCTAGGATGAAAAATACAATACATACCTTGCACTAAAATCTGGCTTATCCAAGGGTATAGGCATCCAGGCAACCGCTTTAATATCCTTAGGCAGTCGTTTGTTCAATAGCTTACAGTAATCAATCTCGTCGGTCAACGCTTGGGGAGTATACTGCTGGTCTTCTGGGAACTTGCTGCGAAGCGATATGGATATAACCTGTGGAAGATATGGTTATGTTTACTAAGAACAGGGGCCTTAGACAAAGTGACATTCTAATGGCGAAAACGACTGGCGTTTTCGCCAATAGAATGTCACTTTGTCGTTTGTTTTGTTGAATCGCTAATTGTAGTATGAAATTGACATAAATCCCTACTAATATTATAAATGCGAAAGTAACTCTGTCTGTCTTTCTGTCTGTCTGTCTGTCTGTCTGTCTGTCACGCTTTCACGCCTAAACCACTGAACCGATTTTGATGAAATTTGGTATAGAGGTAGATTAGACCTTGAGAAAGGACATAGGCTATGTTTGGTCGCGATAACCGACATCCACGCGGGCGGAGCCGCGGGCGAAAGCTAGTCATTAATATAACTATATTTTTTGTATGAAATTTGAGTCTGTAACTCGAAATACATTATTTAACTTATCATTAATACTATAACCACCGCAATGCTTCGAAATCTATGGTTAAAACCTTAAAAATGGTTCGCTTCAGCGCGATTCCATCAATAGAATGTCACCTTGTCTAGGGCCCCAGATTAGCAAACACTTTTGGAGCCGCAAAGATTTTTTTTTTTTCGGACTGGAAAAATACATTCCATATATCACGGGGATGAGGGAAACCGTACGGGCTTCATTTTTGACGTGACAAGGTCTTATAATTCGATGGAGCCGGCTGCACGCACGAAAACACATGACGTCATGCGGCGTTACCTCGCTCTGAGGCGTTCCATTTAAGGTTTGAAGTGCAAGCGAGAGCGCGGAACGGGCGACAAAGAGGCACAATCGGCCTCCGCGTTCGGCAGCGTTCGACATCTGTCTCTCTCCTTCTTGAGTGAGTATTTTCTTGGCTGTGTGGTTACCGTGGCCTATGGACGTATGCAACACCAGGGGCGTCACACTCGTGCTGCCGACCCCGTAAGAACCTTCTAATGCCCTTCTTGAAGAATCCTATAGAGTAGTCACTTGAATAACATAACATAACATAAACTCACGCCTATATCCCCGAAGGGGTAGGCAGAGGTGCTAGCACCCACATTTCACCGTTTATGTTTAGGTCCCAATGTAATTTGATTGAATGAGCCTATTGCCATTAACCGGGAACTTATAAACCTGCGATAAATACACACATAACTTCGAAAAGCATCGAAAAGTCATTGGTGTGTGCCATGGTAAACCTGGGATCGAACCCGAGACCTCGTCTCAGCAGTCCATTACCCATACCACTAGGCTACCGCGGTTAATTTCACTGTGGTCCACTTGAATAACATCATACTAAAACGTCCTGCTATATACAGTACACCTTAAGTTAACCTTATCGTTAAGTTTGTAGACATTCTGATTGACAGACGAGCTACTACAGCAAGGGACTGTCCATTAATCACGTGAGGCTCAACAGGGGGGAGGGGGGGGGGGGGAGTATCGGAAGACAACACGATATATCACCAGGGGGGAGGGAGGGGTGTTGGGGCTTCAAGGTGGATAATCAAACCCAAAATCGAATTTTACTTGCGTTTAATGTCCATAAAACTTTAATTACATTAATTGGGAGCAGAGAGCTCGCACTCAGATTTTAGGTGATAAGGAAGTGATAATTTTAGTGTCGGTACATAGAAAAATATAAGTTGACGCCTGATGGACTTGATTAGCAGCATATCACGGGTCCTTGATATCCTTATGATAGTAGGCGTAAACAAGGGGTATATTAGAATATCACGTGTATTTATTTATTCTTGCAACTGGTGATTTTTGTCACGATTCTTAGTTTTCTAGCATTAAATAATAAATAAAAAATACACGTGATTTTGGCTAGGGTGGGAGGGGGTAGTCTGAAACCTCACCATGTATCACCATGGGGGAGGGGGGGTTTGAAAATTGCTAAAAAAAAACATCACGTGATTAATGGACAGCCCCCAAGTTGGGATATCAGTTGCTCCCAAAAAGATGAATGGAAAGGTGAATCTTTTGTCCACACTTAGCCTCTTTTTTGGGCCATTGTGTGTGGCCAAAAATGCTCCATACAGTATGCCTTTTACTTGTACATAATGTACAATAACACATAAACATGTCCCATAGATTATAAAAAAAAAGTTTTTTTTTTTGGTCAAATTAATACTTCCAGACGCTTTTGTTATCGTTACTGAGCCCAAAATCTTCCGCTCCGAAAGATCACCTTGTATATAAATTAACAAAAATTACCTGGCCAAAAGCACTGACTCCCTTGTCTGTTCTACCACATCGGTGATATTTAGACTTCTCCCGGTGCTCAATCAGGCAGGTTCTGGTGAGGGCATTGAAAAGGTGATGTTCTATGGTCTGGTTAGAGTCCTCTTGAACCGCCAGGCCATTGTAGTCCCAACCGAAGTACAGTATACGGAGTAGAACGCGACGGTAGTGGCATCTGAGACATATTAAAAGTAATATTAGCATGATTTTTATCTTTTTTACTAGAATTTTCTTCATAGCTGTCACAGAATCTAAAAAAAATCAAATTGTAACTTACTTAAATGTGTCTGTACATAGGAGAGATTAAAAACAAAAAAACTTGGTTTATGTTAAATTTATATTCAGTATTCAGTATATTTATTCATGTACAATTTTTACACTGTGTGTGTAAACACACACACAGTGTAAAAATTGTACATGAATAAATACACTGTGTTTGAACATTTTTACAATAAAGCCGCGGTAGCCTAGTGGTATGGGTAATGGACTGCTGAGACGAGGTCTCGGGTTCGATCCCAGGTTTTACCATGGCACACACCAATGACTTTTCGATGCTTTTCGAAGTTATGTGTGTATTTATCGCAGGTTTATAAGTGCCCGGTTAATGGCAATAGGCTCGCCACCTATTACATTGGGACCTAAACATAAACGGCGAAATGTGGGTGCTAGCACCTCTGCCTACCCCTTCGGGGATATAGGCGTGAGTTTATGTTATGTTATGTTATGTAGTGATAATAATATAGGGAATAATAGTAATAGTAGTACATATTACATGCCAATTATACATTTTACCATGCACCAATTATACTAATTTAAATGAGTAAGTAAATGAAAATGGGAGCTTTTGCCGCCAAAACGAGAATGAACGATCGCGGTGTTATTTTATTTTCCAAAATTAGTGTGAGTTCGAGTTTTTATGTGTAAAAATGGTGGATTTTTAGACATAACGTCTTGGAAAACGCGCACAAGAGTAGGAAAGTGAAATATTACAGTGAATTGTGACTTCTCGTGTTGGTTACAAATCTCCGTAGAAGCCTTTAGTAAAGTTTCCACCACTTTACTGAGGCAGCCATCATCATCATCGTCATCATCATCAACTCACCATCATCATCATCATCATCATCCATCTATCCATCCATCCACCCATCCAAATAAGATTATTATAAACTACTTGATAATGGCTAAATGCTAAGCAAGAAGCCAATAAAAAAAAAAAAAATGAAAATGTCAATGTTAAGCCAATGAAGTCAGCAATAGGCTATTTGTCACGATATGATGTAACATTTTGAAATTCAAAACCAATTTGATAAATAAGTAGATATATTATATCAAATCCAAGTAAGTATATCAGCAAAAAGTCAAATGAAATGAAAACAAAAACCTAGACCCTACAATAAATTCTTGACCAACTTTTTTTTTTTAATCTTGTCTGTTTATCAGAGGCATAGGTACTCACTTCTGACACCCACCCCAAGCAGTAGTTGGGCCACTAGCTTCAAGATTTTATGGGTCATAATTTGTAAGAAAAAAAAGGCAGACCAGAATCAATTGTGACCGGTGAGCTTGCCGGAAAGACATGAAGTATGTAAGGATAGAGGCAGATAGCAGGCTGTCGTCTCTGCCTAACCCGGAGAAAAGTAAGCGTGAGTATATGTATGTAATATCTATCTTGTAAGTAAACCAAAAAAATAACATAAATACAAGACATAAAAACAATCTTGTAGTCTGTGATACCAGACTCCAAAAAATTAGCAGTTCTTTCCAGGGTAACTGTATACGCTTTTTTAACAAGCTCCCTAAGGAAATTAGGGATTTACCTATAAATAAATTAAAAAATGTAGTTAAGAGGAAATTGTGCCAAAAGGGCTATTATAAAATACAAGAATATTTAGATGATAAACTAGCTTGGAAATGAGCTGTTCACTCATGCATGCTTCTCAAACAAATTATTGTATTTAGACTAAGTAGACTAAGCATTATTTGTAAATAGACCAAAAAAAAAAAAGCCCGCTGAGTTTCTTGCCGGAGTCTTCTCAGGCCAGGGCCGCGTTTCGAACCGGTGGTCCATTTGCTAAGCTAGTCTTTAGTACATAATTATATATTTTTGACGTTTTGTAAGTGCCGTTTTAATGGTCTATACAGAATAAATGATTTTTGACTTTGACTTTGAACCTATGGTAAAAGTTAGCGTGAAGTTAGTCAGCCCAAGATGAATGGAAAAAACACATATGTCGCGCCGACTCCAAACAAACTTGAGATAAGGGTAGCAGGATGATAGAGCATCAGATGATGATGGTAAAAGTTAGCGTAGGTATGACGAGTGTGTCGCCCCTGGTGTTCCATACGTCCATAGGCCACGGTGAACACTTCCCATGGTGGGCCGTGTGCTTGTCTGTCAACTTAGTGGAATAAAAATAAAGGATACTCACTTCTTAAAATCAAAACCTTTCGTTTTTGTTTTCACTCCGTTAGTCTCACTTTTCTCGTCACTTGTGCCTTTTTTACTAATAATATTTCGCAATTGAAAATTATGAGCTTCTAGCCGAATGATTGTATCAATAAGTTCCTGTGAAATATTAAAAACTTGTTAGAATTTTGTCTCTGCTTAGGTTAGGTTGTATTAGAACGTTTTTAAGTGTTTAATTACATTTTTATCTTTATTTAGCAATTCTTCTCTACTCAGATTCCTCTTTCTCCTCTCTTTTGGTGGTTTCCGTTCCATAATTAGTATAAGTATTGTACTTTATTTCTTAAAAATTGTAATGTTTACAACATGTTTACAATAAATTGAGCAATAAAATAATCGCGATCTGACATATCTGACAAACATGCCAAAAATTGACAACTGAACTTGACAGTTGAGACTTGACAGATAAATGTAATTTTATAAACTTAGTTTTGAAGCTAAGGATTTTTGCTCTATAATCGCTACATAAAATTATTCAAAGTTTTAATTTTACACATCCATGTAGCGTTGACCGCCGGCCGTGTCTTATACTCATGTGTGTTCTATAATAGCAATGACTTAAATCCAATCCTAACCCACGCAATTTAGCTAAGCTGGAGAGGTTAGGGCAAAAGGGCAAATGTTATCTATATTATCTAGTAATTTCAACAGAAACATCAATTTCACTTCACCTCGCATGATGTTATGCTGAAGGCAAAGCGTCAGGAAAGAGGGTCACCATTACAAGATGCTTTATCACGCCCCGCTTAAAAACTGTAGAAAGTAGGAAACACGTGAGCTGATAAATGGTGCTGCTAAGAACTGAGTCACTGAACCACTTGGTTCTTGATGGAATATTCTGCACGAGCGGGTGATATTTAAGCCTTGCATGCACGTGTTGCCCTGTGTAAGAAAGGAGAGGGTATCTAAGAGTAATTGGAGGAAGACTGAAGAGGACTAGTTAAATAAGTTCATGAATTTTCACACCTATTTTGATAGAAATAGCGTTCCTTTTTTAATGTCATCTCTAAGGCAGCTACTAAAAGTTGCACGCTATTGTTATTCTAGTCTAGTAATTAGTGTTCTCCTCGATACCAAATTATTAGTTCATTAGTCAGTCTAGTAGTGCCAAAGTAGTAGGTATAGGTATCCTTATTCACCTATCTACACATCATAATGACGTCATTCGTTTACTATAACTATTTCCGATAACCAAAACAATAGAAAAGTTAATCTAAAAATACAGTTCTTGATACCAAAATAACTGTACAATAATAAATAATAAATTCGCGGTTGTTTCAACAATAGTACGCGCCGCCAGATTTAGAAACCAATCAACAATGACTTCCGATTTCCGAACTTCTCTAGAATGTGAGCAACGGATTTTGTAGATAGGTATTTATACCTATACGCTTTGAGTTAATCAAAGCCTATACGAATACTTATCCGAAAACAGGAGTGTAATATTTTATGGATATTTTTATAAATTTTCTTTCATTAAACTCATGACCAATGCAAATGGTCATATTCATGCATACAAATATTTGCACCGAGTGGGAATCGAACCCGCACTTCTTACCGAGGCAGCACAGAGGGATTTACGATAAATATAATGTACCTATAATTACCTATAGGCACAGATTACCTAATAGTTGGAACAGATAACTCACTGCCTGGAAAATTAACGATCCAACTCAGATAAGTGCCTACAAGTCGACGTGATCAACAACTCCATACGAATATGTATCTTAACAGACAGTCATACGGTTATTATTACTTTGCAGTCGCTCGGCGTCGTCCTCGTATTTACGTATAATGACGCTAGGGTTGCCTCGCTTAATAAAGGCTTTACACTAGTTTACAATAGTTTGACATTTTTCTCACCTATTCATCGAATATCGAATAATAGCCGAATATTATTGGACATTCGGTCAATATGTATTTCATCTCAATCACAATCCTACCGGTCAGCAACTCAAGAGTAGGTAAGCTTAGACAAGGCCTTAGATAAACTACTATTCTCAGTGCACAGTGGCGATTATTATACATACTATATTTGGTCTGAACGCAAACAATGCAGTAGAGGTACACGAGAGTCAAACGCCAGCCCGCGACAGAGCGGTGCGGGCGGCGGCGGCCATCGCCGGTCGCTGATCGCCTCGCGATACCATCCTACGAGTACTTACAATTTTTTATTTATGATTGCATTCAAGTGTTAAGACTGAACCCGAGCCGTTAGCTATAAGTAGGCACTAGGTCAGATAACAGGGGGAACGCTCTGACCACTGAGCCACTGAGCTTCGCCCGTTACTCCCACCATCGCCGTAAGATGGATGTATTGGAAAAATTGGATCACTCCCGGGCGAAGCTCGGTGGCTCAGTGGTCAGAGCGTTCCCCCTGTAAGGGAAAGATCGCGGGTTCGAGACCCGCCCGAGAATTGATTTCGCTTTTTCCAATTTATTATAATATTTAATTCAATATGTTAAATCAATATTTTATTATTACATCGTACGTTTGTAGTATTTATTGTTTTTGTAATACATAAAAATTATTTTGTATTCTGGCTTTAATTTTATCCATGCATATCAAATCGAACAAAAAAATTCATAACATTATTAGGGTAAGTGCAACTATTGATGTTTTCGGTACATAATGCATGAAACGTCATTATAGGTGTTTGTAAAGGAAAGCTGCTCAAAAAAATAATCCTAAAAGCCATATTCAATTTTAATAGCTGCCGTTGACTGGACAATACTCGTAGACACGTATGAGAAGCACTATAAAATACCGGAGGATATCTGTGCCTCATCATCCAGGCCGACATTATTTCTTTTTCACGATTGACGATCGCATAGGCGTGCAGTGCTTGTAGAACTCACAGTACCGTGGGAAACTAATATACCTAAAGACCACGCTTTAAAGACAAACAAATACTTTGACTTGACTAACAAGTTAACCAAAAACGGCTACGTGGTTAAACTCTACGCCGTAGAAGTAGGAGCAAGGGGAATTCTAGCTAAATACAACTTACTTAAAGACCTCGGATTGCCAAGAGCTTCAGTAAGCTCTTTACTAAATCGAATATCAAAAGCGGCATTGATAGGATCTTACCAAATTTGGATAGGTAGGAGGGGGGGGGGGGGGGAACACTACTGACGGTGGAGGTGAGCGCTGATGCATCACAAGGTGGCCACCCTAAACCTACATCTGGGTCGCAAGTCCCAGTCGCCGTCACGGTGTTCCTCTCTGTATCACGCTATGGACCCGGCGACCGCACGGTGAATCCATGGAGTGCTGAGAATCGGATCTCGCATATAGTGCACCTATGTATAGTGCCTACGCTCGGCACCACAGACCTGACCTGAGTGATACGCGCGCTCTATAATAATATATTGTATATTCTCCTACACCCTACCTACAGTATTATTAGTTAGTTTCACCTTTGTTCCCTTGTAATTCATCAGGTGGGCTCAGAGACGTCGCGGTGGCTTTAACAGGCTATCCATCAACGTGGTTAATTGATGGGTAAATAGATTAGTAGGTATTTGTAATATAGGTAGGTGAATATCTATAGGTACTACACTATGATACCTATACTTTATCAGATCTGTAAATGTCTATTAGCCGCGTGCTTCCCGGCAGAGTAGAATTTACCATCTTCTCCCATACAAGGCGACTAAGGGATAGGGCTATTTAACATCAGACAGATAAATATAGCACAGACTCAACCTCAGGCTTGAGTCAACAATAGTACCTACCTGGAATACGGCAATAGGCATAGGCTCACCCACTTTTACGTAGGACCGAATACAATGATTGGTGGGCTAAATATATATCTGTCTGATGTTACGTAAAATGGGGTGAATAGGGATCAAAGGGTGAATAGGGATAAAATGGTCGTCAGATTTTTTAAATAATTTCTCTCCCGAATTCCAAGTATCTAACCAGATATTATTTATAACTCTGCTCATTATTACATTGAACTAATCCATAATTTCACTTGAAAGAAAATAACTACGGAATTCAGCTGACCATTTTTGTCCCTATTCACCCATTGATCCCTATTCACCCCATATAGTACTGGTAAACAGCTCTATCCCTTAGTCGCCTTGTACGACGCTGCATGGGAAGAGATCATCATCATCTGCATATAGATGTATTCTCCCGATTGTATCCGTGGCCAAAATGACCTCGGAGCTCGGGGTCCGCCTTCCGGCTCTTCCTCTTCCACTTCACACGATCTTGGGCGTCCATGGAGACCATGGGAAGAGATGGGATGGCCCATTCTACTCTGCCGTGAACCACGCGGTGGTGATCGTGTTGTGTACTTTAAATAACAAGTCGATGTTATCAGAACAACGCAGTAGGACCAGATGTTTATTGTCAAGTCGTAAAATTACCAGTAAACGGTTAGTACTGAGGGAGTGAGATAATTTGGCGTTACTCTAATAATAGATGATGATTCCTATCATTACCTCGTTTGGTATAGGTTAAATACTTATACTGAGTGGAAATTTTCAACCTTACCTGCCCCCCTAGACAAGTGGCAATTCGTTGCTCGGCGTATGATGGAATAGAATGACAAATGTATAGAATTTGACGTTTTTGACATTCGTTGACGCCTGTCATATACGTCAAATCTTATACATTTGGCATTCTATTCCATCATACGCCGAGCAAGGAATTGCAACTTGTCTAGAGGGGCTGTAAGGAATTCTGCCATCCCAACCGAGCAGTCCGACTGGGGAAGTACCTCCACCCTCCAGACTCCAGAATTCCGCGGGTATAATAACCGCGTTTAGTGTTTCCGTCAGTCCCACGCACCCGCACCTAATAGAGGGTGAGCCTATTGCCGTATTCCGGGCACTATTGTTGACTCGAGCCATGCATGTGATGCTGAGTCTGGGCTGTATATATATATCTGTCTGATGATAAACAGCCCTATCCCTCATTCGCCGATAGATAAAGAAGATACTCGTAGATACCTACTCGTAGATTATAATATTACAAGTATTCTGGAGTAACACATGCTACTTTTTATCCTACAAAAATATACGGTTCCACTATGATGTAAAAAAAATCTAAACATGATAATCTACAATTAATCTGTTACGTTTAAAAATAGATTCTGAAAAGATTACCTACATGACATAAATGCTGATAGATTATTGAATGAATAATACCAAAATTGACAATTTCGAATATTAGATTTCCAATTTCACGATAGGAATCATACCATTATGTACCTATTATATATTTATAAACACGAATGTACACACAGACTGCTAGCGTTATAATTTTAGATTTGTATATTCTAAAATTATCATAGGCACAGATTTAGACTAGGTTAGATAACGCACTAAACCTAAATAAGAAAACTAAGAACCTATGTCGTATTTTCCCCATCACCATTGAGATCACATGCATGACTTAGGCTGCCTTTCCTCAGATGTGCTATGTACCTAGCTATGCTACGAGGATTAAGCTAAGCTATGAAAATATGTGACCGTTTCTACTGTGCTATGCTATGTAGCGTAGCGTAGCGAGTGCCATGTGCTATGAAACTGCCTACAAATATTCAATATTCGAATCTCAGACTAAGAGAGTCTAGTCTGAGATTCGAATCTATTCTCCATCCATAGCACGCATCTTTCTATATAAAATAAAAATCGGCCAAGTGCGAGTCGGACTCGCCCATGAAGGGTTCCGTAGTAGCAAAGGCGAAAATTGCTGTTTATGACGTATAAAAAAAACTACTGACTGGATCTCGTTCGAACCAATTTTTAGTGGTAGTTTGTATGGCAATTTTACATCATGTGTCTCTCGCGCAAACTATTCCGTTTAGAAAATAATTATGTTAGAAACCTCAACAGCATTTTTGAAGACCTATCTATAGATGCCCCACACGTATGAGTTTGATGAAAAAAAAAAATTGAGTTTCAGTTCTAGGTATGGGGACCCCCAAAATTTAATGCTTTTTTTTATTTTTGTGTGAAATTCTTAATGCGGTTCACAGAATACATCTACTTGCCAAGTTTCAACAGCATAGGCCTTATAGTTTCGGAGAAAAGTAGCTGTGACATACGGACGGACAGACAGACAGACAGACAGACGGACGGATAGACATGACGAATCTATAAGGGTTCCGTTTTTTGCCATTTGGCTACGGAACCCTAAAAAATCATAGCTTAGCTGAACCCCTTTCCACCAGTGCTAAGCTATGTAATCCAATGAATATGATTGGTGGATATCAAACGCATATACAGGGCGTCCCACGGCGATGCCACATGGAGGGAAAGTACCTTAAATCTTTAAGTTAGCTCATTTTACTTAAAGGAGACATAATTTTATTTTTAAAAAGATACAAAACTGCATTCAAAGATTTTTAAAAATTCGCTTGCCACGCCCGGTAATCGAACCGACTAAAATCCGAAAAAGTAGCATTCTGTATTTTTATGGCATCAATCGATAGTGTCAATCATAAGGATCAAATCTCTCTAAGGAACATGGTAAATTAAAGGAAAGGAAGTCCTTGAAACCTAAAATTATAAGTTCAATTTGGTAAAATAAAACACTTTCTTATAAGGTACCTATCAACACGAGAGATATCTTTGATGAAATTTATTTACTAAAATCCATATCCATACTAATATTATAAATGCGAAAGTAACTCTGTCTGTCTGTCTGTTTGTTACGCTTTCACGCCTAAACTACTGAACCGATTTCGATGAAATTTTGTATAGGGGTAGATTAGACCTAGAGAAAGGACATAGGCTATGTTTGGTCGCGATAACCGACATCCACGCGGGCGGAGCCGCGGGCAAAAGCTAGTGAGTACAGAATGTAACTTTATTGGGCAATTGCATGAGGTATGTAGGTAGGGTAGGTAGAGTAGGTAGTTATTTTTGGGTGCTTGATTAGAAACCTGCACGCGCAAATGGGCAACGAAAATGGCGAGAGAATTGTCCCTATTGGATCAACTTATAACCTGTTAATTGAGACGGCGTGCGGTTTTAGTCGGTTTGAGTTCGACATACTTAAATATAACCAGCAGCGGTCTCAGCACGATAAAAAAAGAAAAATAATTTTATTGTTAATAATGGTATTAGATGGATGGATGAACTTTGAGTAAAAGTGTTTTATTTTGCCAAATTGAATTTATAATTTTAGGTTTCAAGGACTTCCTTTCGTTTAATTTACCATGTTCCTTAGAGAGATTTGATTCTTATGATTGACACTATCGATTGATGCCATAAAAATACAGGATGTTACTTTTTCGGATTTTAGTCGGTTCGATTACCGGGTGTGGCAAGTGAATTTTTAAAAATCTTTGAATGCAGTTTTATTTCTTTTTAAAAATAAAATGATGTCTCCTTTGAACAAAATGAGCTAACTTAAGGATTTAAGGTACTTTCCCTCCATGTGGCATCGCCGTGGGACGCCCTGTATAGTGCAACGAAGCTATCGTCCATAGCAGGTCCCCTTTATTTGACTTAGACTTCTGTGGCTCTTGGATGGAGCATAGGGCAAGTCATTCGAGTTTTTTTTATTTAACGAGCCCGTCAATTTACTACACCCAGTGGTCTTTGCTCTCGACAGATGCTTTTTCACGCCCCGCTTAAAGACCTATCTATCTACTATGGCCATATCACTTTCATAAAATTAGAGTAGCTAGAGCGTTTAGTTATTGCCACTTCACAAAACATTATTTATATTAAAATACTGCTGCAACAAAATAAACAGAATTTCTCTAGAAAAATATATTTCTAGACTTCAATAGGACGGATCGCCGGATGTTAAAAACTACAGACATTTTTATATATGAAGATATGAAACGGAGTAAATAGAGTTGTTGATTTCACATCAAAGATTTTCCTGTGTACAAGTTACAGCTAAATTAGAATCTCTCTGTTCTTACAGGGTCGGCAGCACGAGTGTGACTCCTCTGGTGTTGCACTCGCCCATAGGCCGTTGTAACCTCTTACCATTAGGAGGGCTGTGTGTTTGTCTGCGACGTAAGTGCCCGTGGCATTAAGTCCGCCTTTGTACATTTTCTTATTACTCAGACTTAAATAAATTCTTACGTTTGTTTGATCGCAATCGGTTGAGTAGAACCGAAGATATATGAGCAAAGGTCGCGTTAACCGAGATGCACGCGGGCGGAGCCGCGGGCGGAAGGCTAGTAAGTAAATAAATAAATAGTATAAAAAAAAATAGCCTGCTTGACAGCCTGTGTGGTGCGGTGGTATTGAACGCGATAGCATTCGCAACTGCAGGAGGCGCAGGTTCGACTGCATTTCAGAATGTAGACACATAATCGACAGCTGAATCCGTAGTGAGATTTCAATTTCACATGCTGTAAATTTGCTGACGTCACGTTGTCGAGCACATAAACATAGGTACATATCCTACCTACTACACTGTCGACTCGTGCTTGACATCGTGACGTCACCAAATTTTCAGCATGCGAAATTCGGCTGTCGAATTCGTTCGATCGTTCGAAACGCTCTTACAGCTCGTGCCTGCTTACATGCCAACCATAAGTCCACTTAGAGTTGGGAGCTCTTCGCCAGAGCCTCGTCTATTGTTTTTAGATGCACCTACTAGCAGGTGAGATTGGCTAAAGTCTGTTTTAGAGACTGTTATACCCCCCGTCATCTAGCGTGGCGGTTATGTCAAACTCGAACCGACTACCGCCCACCGTCTTGGGTCTTCAGGGGTGTGAGATTGCCGAACGCATATCTCGTGCTCCCCGGTGACTCAGAGCCATCACTGATTTCGAGGCATGACCTCTCGAGTATGGGAACTACGGTGTTCCCATCTTGCCCCGGTATTAGGGACGAGCATCGCACCGCCGCCGCCACCGCCGTCCATAAACTTGCTGATATTACATACATATAGGCAATCCCCGGAGGGTTAGGCAGAGGTGAATTAACACCCACATTTCACCAATCATTATATTAGGTCCTACGTAATAGGGGGTGAGCCTATTGCAGTATTCCGGGCACTACAGTTGATTCAAGTCATGCATCTGAAGCTGAGGCTAGGCTTACTATCTAAAATCAAAATCAAAATCAAAATAATTTATTGCTGACCAAAGGTATTACAAAGGTATTTAGTACATTTAGAAGTCCTCTTCGGCCTACCTTGTTGGCATGCAAGCTTGAATACATTGTTGAAGTACTATCTTTAATTATTACATACCTAGACAATTTGTTCAGTTACATTATCCAATGCTAATAAAAATCTATAACAACCAATTCAATACAATACAATGTCAATTATAAGCGTCAACAAAGATCTCGATAAATGAAAGAGTCAATATTAATAATAATCAAAGAAAAGTCATACATGACATGTCAATAATAATAAAATGATGTCAAGGAAAATTATAAATTATAGGTACCTACTTTCCATTAACAAAATAACCAATTCAAAATAGTAAGAGAGCTAGGATCACCAACCCCAGTGCCATCAGCGCACCGAACGAGATGCACATCATCAGACGCGGAATTGGAGAACACGAAACGGCCATCTATCTGTTGTTAAACAGCCCTAACCCTTAGTTGCCTTGTACGACACCGCATGGGAAGAGACGGGGTGGCCCAAATTCTACTCTGTTAGAAACCACGCGGCTAATGTTAACTGCTTAATTTATCAAATGTCTGTCACAGTACAATATTACAGGTTTCACAGTACTACTTTAGGTAGGTATTATTCGTAATGTCACCGATAGCTATCAACTTAAAACTACAATAAATTCTTCAATAACGTTTACTTAATGGCGCAGCGTGGCTTTCAGTCGTAACGTATCAGCCCAACGGATCTGTCCATCAATATTAAATACTATTACGGACATAATTGACACGATAGGTTCACATTGGAAAAAAGTATCACAAATAATTCAATCGTAAATTGTAGATCCATACTAATTGCTCGGGAAAATGGAATAAATATGACCAAATAATTCGTGTAGTTTTGAAAGTTGGTACTTACAATTATTCCATAAAACACCTCGATGAACATACTAATGAATACCTCGATGAATATACGAGGTTACCGTGGCCTATGGGCGAGTGCAACACCAGGAGAGTCACACTCGTGCTGTCGACCCTGTAAGAACAGAGAGATTCTGGGCCGTCAGAGCAAAAGATGAGTAGGACAAAGCCTTTGATTTTCCCACTGACAGCACAGAACCCCTTCAGTGAGCTCTGGCTACCCTACTCACCGTCGGAAACACTACACGAGGTTATTAAGCCGCGGTCTTCTGTAGGGCGGAGGTACTTCCCAAGTCGGACTTTACCTTCTAATGCCTTACCTGAAAAACCCCATATTATAGTTGCTTGGGAAAACCACAGCAGATCTAGTTTGTAATGCACCATGCGACCAATTGTGAAGCCTGCGATCGTCACTGCCGAAGAAGTAACGAAGTAACGATTACCGTTACTTTGGCATTTTTATTACTAGCTTTTCCCCGCGGCTCCGCCCGCGTGGATGTCGGTTATCGCAACCAAACATAGCCTATATCCTTTTCCAAGGTCTAATCTTTCTCTCGGTTCAGTGGTTTGGGCGTGAAAGCGTAACAGACAGACAGACAGAGTTACTTTCGCATTTATAAATATTCACTAGTATGGATTAGTATGAGAGCATTGAGGGCCAGATTGAGAGATAGGTATGGGCGGACCGGGGTCTACGATAATCTCACCTCCGGCAACCGACGACGGCCCACAAACGGCGTGTGTTTTAGTCGGTTCGAGTCCGACATAACCTCCTCCACCGGCTCTGACGGGGGAGGTATGCGTGAGGGTTTCGCATGATAAAAAAATTATGAAAGCATTGATTAGTACCTATAGATATATAGACTATGTAACTCATTACTCGTAAGGGCACTGGACCTTTACTGAAGGGCGGGGCCCACTGTAATCAAGTAGTTAGGCACCTCTGTGTATTAATGTGTGCTCTATAAATACATCCATCATATTCTTAAATATTCATTCATGTGCTCGTCGTAGGGCTCCGCCTACTTTTTGATGACGTCCCGTACGACCGTGATGTTTAATATTTCATTTTGTAATAGTAAAAATATGTTTCTAATTTCAGGTTCGTTTTGAGAATGGAATAAAATAAGAAAGATAATCAAAGATTATCTTTTTTATTATTATTTATTTATTATATACAATAACACTAGTTGTTACACATTTCATTAGCTTTTATCTTCTAATATAAAAATCAATGCCACTTTTCGTTGTTAGTTTATAACTCAAGAACGGCTGAACCGATTTGGCTAATTTTAGTCTTGAAATACTCGTGGGTGTCCAGGAAGGTTTAAAGGATGGGAAAATAGGTGCAGCGGGAACGGGAAAAATATGGCGGTACGAAGTTCGCCGGGACAGCTAGTGATGCCATATAAACTCATTTTAGTTACCCCTATGGCGTAGTGGTAGTGAACGCGACTGTTACGCACACTGGCGTAACTATGGGTGGGCAAGGTGGTGCGGTGCACCAGGGCCCCCAGGCTCAGGGGGCCCTCAAGCTCAGGGGCCCCTCGATCCTGAACTAGCAAATTTCATATTGAACTACAAAAAAAGTCTTATTTTTGGAATGCGAAAATGGGTTGTATGTAACACAACTCTAATCAGTGCAACTCATTCGTCGGGAATTTCGTGCAGTATTGTCTCGTTGAAAGATTCGCCATCACATTTGCAGCTAGCTTGGGGGTCCTCTGAGCCCTCAGGACTGTAACTTTACACCCCGGCAGCTCTTGTATCTGAAGATCCGAGACGGCGCGTAATTTTAATCGGTCCGAGTCCGACTTAACCACCCCGATGGCTGACAACGGGGGTGGTATCTGAGGGGACTTCCGCACGAAAAAGAGGGAGAGAGGAATAGGGGGGGGGCCTGTTTCATTTCGCACCGGGGCCCTTGGTCACACTAGCTACGCCACTGGTTACGCAGGAAGCGCGAGGTCGATTCCTGTATGTGTGCAACTCAGACTAAAAGAATAGATACTATTCTTTTAGTCTGAGATGTGCAAATATGGGCCGTGGGCCGTGTGCTTATCTGCCACCTAAGTGGTATAGAAAAAAAAAATTGTACCGATATCGGGGTCCGCTTTTTCTAGTCTAACTGCAACGCGGCTGAATTCCGATATTTTCCATGAAACGACTGCTATCTGCCCCTCTAGGCAAGTGGCAATTCGTCGGCCGGCGTTTATTAGAATAGAATGCCAAATGTATGGCATTTGACGTATATGACAGGCGTCAACGAATGTCAAAAACGTCAAGTCCTATACATTTATCATTCTATTCCATCATACGCCGAGCAACGAATTGCCACTTGTCTACCTCCAAAAGCCTTTGGCGAAATCGAAGTTCTGTAGTTAGACCATAGAAAAATAGAAAGGAAGGGAGACTCGGATTCCGGAAAAGCCAACGTACATGTACTCGTAAATTACGCACAATAAGCGGAGCTCACCGAAAATATCGAAGTTCGGTTAAACCGCAGTTAGACTGGATAAAGCGGACCCCAGACTCCGAGGTGAAAGCTTCCGATGTGCCTGGGAAATAACGCTAGGATGAAAAAGAAGAAGCGGAGCTCAGGCTCAGGCTCCAAAGTACAAGCTTTGGAAGCAACTGACAAAATCTAATGATGGCTGTCAGCCCTCTTGCTTAACCTCCCAGCCTATAGACAAGTGGCAATTCGTTGCTCGGCGTATGATGGAATAGAATGCCAAATGTATGGGATTTGACGTATATGACAGGCGTCAACGAATGTCAAAAACGTCAAATCCTATACATTTGTCATTCTATTCCATCATACGCCGAGCAACGAATTGCCACTTGTCTAGGGGGGCAGTAGCTCCAGGGGAAATTTTGACCTTTAAGTAATAATAAAACAACTAAAAATAGATGAAAACCTATTAAAAATAGAAAGGCAGCGATACAAAAATGTCAATTTTAATGAGTAACATAATCTGTAACATAACAGTGACGAAAATATATTATTAACAAAATAGTTGTAAGTTTTTACGTAAATCGTGTGTTGTGTACATACACATTATGTGTACGTTATGTGTACGTCCGATGTCGCCTGTCTAAATGTACACAGTGATGTGAATGACGTGTCAACCAAATTACACGGTACTCGACGCTAGGGTTGGAATTTGTCGATAGTGTGCATTTTTATTTTTACTATAGAAAGATAAAATTGATGAAATGATTGGTGAAATGTGGGTGTTAATTCACCTCTGCCTAGCCCTCCGGGGATAAAGGCGTGATTGTATGTAAGTATGTTTATAAGGGAAGATAATTATACCCTACGCACCGCCGCGAACACAACACGAGGTTATTATGACCGTGGTATTCTATAGGGCGGAGGTACTTCCCCAGTCGTGTCCTACAGAATACCGCGGACATAATAACCTCGTGTTGTGTTCCTGGCGGTGAGTAGGGTAGCCAGAACTCAATCGAGAGGTTTTGTGCTATCAGTGGGAAGACCAAAGGCTTGTCCTGCTTGTCTTCTGCGCTGACGGCACAGAATCTCTCTGTACTTACAGGGTCGCCAGCACGAGTGTAACTCCCCTGCCCTGGTGTTACACTCGTCCATAGGCCTCGTCCATTTCCATCAGGTGGGCCGTGTGCTTGTCTAAACTAAGTGGTATAAAAAGATACATGCCGGTAACGATACCATACAGTGAAGTGCAGTCAATTGACGGATTGACTATTCAAAAATGTACTACCGGGTATTTTAATAACTTTTGAATGAAATTTTAAAGCATTTAGTATGCTAACTATTTAAATCGATTAAAAATAGAATTAAGTGACCCCTGCTTAGGCAGGACTCGAACCCGCGATCTTTGCCTTACAGGGGGAATGTTCTGAGTTTCTGACCACTGAGCCACTGAGCCCCTAAAACGGATGTATAGTGATGATATCGCACACCGGGTGCAACAACGTCAATTACTGAATTTGCTAAAATGAGTTATTGATCACAAAATGATGTTAAACATGCGTCTACATCCGGTGCAAACATATCATAAATGAAACTCCTAAAATGACCCACTGAGGGCGTAAATGTCGTTGTGGTTTTGGCGGGATTTTGTGAACGCTAGTGCGTGAACGTCCTAATTGTTCAGTTGCGCGTGGCCTCCCCGCATGAAGTGTTTGTAAACAGGAGCAACAACGTCATAAAGGTAAATCTGACAAATATGTTAAAAAAATTGGGGCAAGACTGTCACAAGTGAACAATTCTGACTTTGTGGTTTTATTTATATTACAAGAAGCAAGTAATAGTGTCATTTATTACTTGTCCCATATAGTGTACTAATTAATACTTATAACCTATAAACCGTTGTCATTATGGATTTTTAATGAAGTTCAGATTTAATTTTATTCCACTGTATTGAAATGAAACCACTTTTTTACGAATTCTATCGCGATTTATTTGTTATTATTTACTTTCAGACCTAGTCCTAGTGTAACATTCGAGTTTCAATGTGTAACATTCGCGTAAACCTCGTAAACCTCGTAAAAATATTATTTATTTCACTGTTATTATAAATTAATAGTATGAGAGCTGACGTTGCTAACACTGGTACCATCAGATTCCTGAATGAGATGTACATCATTGTTACAACACCGGCGATAGGATAGACCCGTCCAATTACAGGCCTATTGCTATCACCTCCCTCCTCTTGAAGGGGATAGAGCGTGTCATTGATACACATCTCCTGGGATACCTTGAAGGTCTTCTGAGCGACCGACAGAACGGCTTTCGCCACCGTCGCTCAACCGGTGACCTTCTTGTGTATCTCACAAACCGTTGGACGTCTTCTTGCAAAGCTACCATCTTATGGACTCCCCGAGGGATTATTCGTATGGATTGCCAGCTTTTTGTCCAACAGAAGTATCCAAGCCGTCGTTGACGGCAGCTGCTCGGACCGCATGGACATTAACGCTGGTATCCCACAAGGCTGCGTGTTGTCTCCAACCCTGTTTTTGCTGCTTAAAATATCAATGACATGCTGTCGGATGACTCCATTCAAATATCCTTCAGTCCGAAGTAGAGGCAAGTCGAACAACTTGTGTCTGAAATCGAGATTAAATTATCTAGACTATCCGATTGGGGCAGACTAAAAATAGTCCAATTCAACCCCTCTAAGACACAAGTATGTGTATTCACCGCTAAGAAAACTTCACTTATTGTAGCACCGCAATTCCCGGGCACGCCGCTTACCATTTCTTCGAGTATCGGGATCCTTGGTATCGATATCTTCAGCGACGTCCAATACCATAGTCATTTAGAAGACAAAGTGAAACTGGCATCAAAGAAACTTGGGGTACTCAACAGGGCGAAGCAGTACTTCACTGCGGGGCAACGACTATAAGGCGCAGTTTCGGCCCCACATGGAGAACTGCTGCCACCTTTTTGCCGGAGCGCCTGCATGCCAGCTTGACCCCTTCGACTCAGTACAAAGACGGGCGTTGAGGCTCGTCGGCAATCCCATACTCGCAGGCGATGTGGAACCTCTAAGTCTCAGAAGAGACTTTGCTTCATTGTGTGTGTTTTACCGTCTCTATACATTGGTTTGTGCTCAGAAGAACTGTTTGACACGATGCCAATAGCTACATTCTATCATCGCACCTCTCGCCACAGGCAGGGAATTCATCCTCACACATTGCGACCAAAAACGGTGCGCACTGTTCGGTTTGAAAGGCACTTCATCCCACGCACACTCAAGCAGTGGAATGAACTCCCTGCGGTGGTTTTCCCAAGCGACTACAATATGGGGTTCTTCAGTTGACAACCTCCGTGGCGTAGTGATAGTGAACGCGGCCGCTACGCAGGAGGCGCGGGTTCGATTCCCACTCAATGCATATATTTGTGATCATGAAACATGGATATTTGCATTGGTCTGGTCGTGTCTCGAAGAGCACGTTAAGCCGTCGGGCCTGGTTGCCATAAGAACATCTATGTCGTTACGGGTAGGTGGACCCCTCAAAAGTCCAAAAACAACGGTCTAGCTGCAAAGCTTCGATATCGCCTAATGTTACCATTGGGTTATGGAGGTCTGATGGCAATCGCTTCACGGAAAATATCGAGGTCTTGCCAAATCCGAAGTTAAGACTGGTAAAGCAGACCCCAGATTCCGAGCTGAAAAGCTTCGGATGCGACTGGGTATTAATGCTAGGATGAAGAAATTCCTCGAAAAAGTCTGATTAATTTAGAATTTGCATTGCCATTTGTTTTAATGGTAATGTTAGGGTAGTTCCATAAAAGTTGGGTAAAATTCGTCCAAATCTTGCCATACGTGTTTTTAGATACCGAATCAAAAACTTTTTTAGTAAATGCAGTGTATATAATAATATACTTTTAGTATCTGAAGGGGCCAGTCACTTTACTAGGTATTTAAAGAGAAATTTGTGTTTTTCTGAAATCTGTGTTCTAGGGACTGACGGGTTGTGCTAGGGACTGATGCCTTACTTTTATTATTCAATAAAACCACCATGTTTGTCTTATATAATTAGTATTTATTTGTTAAATCTCACTCTTATCTTATTCATACACATATTTATGCCAAAATGCAATCAAATTAAGGACAAATCAGTCTTTAGGTAAATTTTCTTAGATAATCTCTCTTGAAGCTCTACGAGGGGATAATCGGCTCCCGGATCCGACAGGCCAGTACACTCCCGGAGTGTCAGTATGGTTTTCGTCCCGGGCACGGGACCATGGACCCGGTGTTCGCCCTAAGGATTGTGGCGAGGAAATACAGGGCGAAGAATACGCCCCCGCACTGCCTATTCTTAGACATGCAGAAGACCTTCGACTGTGCTCCTCGCGAGGTGATCTGGTGGGCATTGCGGGTCAAGGGAGCCATAGAGACTTACATTGACACCATCCGAGACATGTACTACGATTCCGATTCTGTGGTTCGGACTACCGTTGGCGACTCGAAAGCCTTCCCCATCACCGTCGGAGTACACCAAGGATTCGTCCTTACCTGTTCAGCGTGATATTAGACGTTCTGTCGAACAGTATCAGAAACTCACATGAGCAGCCACCGTGGTTGCTCATGTATGCTGATGATATTGCGCTGGTGGACGCGGGTAGGAGCAGATTAGTGTGACGCGAGAAAGGTTGGAAGGAAGCGCTTGAGAACGATGGTCTGAAGCTAAATGTAGTGAAGTACGTACGAAGTACTTAGCGTTAAACTCCACAGATCCAACACCCGTTCGTGTGGGCGATAATTTAATCGAGCGTACGGACCAGGTTAAGTACCTGGGATCTGTACCTACTTCATGTGACTGGTGAAATCGACTGAGACGTCAGGGCACGGATTGCTGCCGCGTGGGCTAAGTGGCGAGAAATGACTGGTGTCACGTGTGATCCCAAAATGCCAGTCCGGTTGAAGGGGCAGGTCTATAAGACGATCATTAAACCTTTCCTCTTGCACGGTTGTGAGGCGTGGCCGCTGCTGGAGCGACACAAGCAAAAGCTGCGTGTCACGGAGATGAAAATGCGGTGGATGTGCGGCGTCATGCGTAAAGATCGCGTAAGGAACTCTCGCATCCGCGGCAGCCTTCATTTCCGTGACATCGCGGTTATAATGCAAGAAACCACCTTCGCAGCCAAGTCTTGCGGCTTGCGGCAACCGCCAGGCTGTGTGGGTAACAAATACCTGGCAATGACGCCCCCGCCGGGTTCAGGTAAAAGGGGTAAGCCCAAGAAATCCTGGCTTGACGTCGTAGAGAGACATTCGTGCGAATGGTCTAACTACCATGGACACCCAAGATCGTGCGAAGTGAAGGAGGAAGATCCGGAAGGCGGACCTTTAACCGGAAGGCGGACCCTGAGCTGCGAGATCATCTTGGCCACGGATGCAATCAAGAAAATGCGTCTATATGCAGATGATGAATCTCTCTTACTAACAATAATAACAGTTTTCATAAAACTTGTGAAAAATTAAATGTTCCGACTTTTTTCTTGCTTTTTCTTCTTTAGACAACGGTATTTTTCTTCGCGGCGGCATATTCTACAACAAACAAAAGTTTCTGAATGATGAATCTATGTGAAAGAGTATGACTGTCAGTCCCTAGCCTTTGAATCAGTCCCTAGTCACATTAACAGCCAGGGCCTGATGGTCTAGGGAAATACCGAGACTTGTAGATAACAACAACATCAGAACAAACAAATCACATGTACACACAAACAAGAGAGAATAATAACTAATTTACTTTACATAAAATAACTCACCTAGGGCCTGAGAGATTGACTGGCCCAGCGCGTGTTTCCTCAGCATCGACACCGATCGCACTAATGTCAAGATAGCTGACGCGGAACGGTCCCCGCGTATGGCTAACTTCACGTTGTTACTTTTGAATGTGTTCATTTTAGAATGGCCGCTTATTTCGATTGCCGCGTATTTTTAAATTTACTGAGTGGCTAGGGCCTGACTGATATTATCGATGACGCTACTTTTCTTACAAAAAAAAAATGAACAATATTTAACTTTGTCTACTTAATAGATCCAATGGACAAGGTAATGTAATTTTTAGTGTATTTAAGTTAAATAAAGATCAAATATCATCAAGGCGTACTAAAATCATTCGAACGAAAACATTATTTTGGAAATGTGACATGGCTAGGGACTGATATTGAGGATAGAAAAGGACATTTTTTTTTATAAAAAAAATGTATGATTGTAACAAAAGTGAGTGACATAGTAAAAAATTAATTATTTAATACGGCAGACAATTTTATTACTGGATATTTTATAAAAAATGTATAAAATAATACTGAAACACAAAGTTACCCAACTTTTGTGGAACTACCCGTTAATTTATTTTTAACCACTGAAAAGTAAATTATAAGTGCTGTTTCAGACATTTAGAGTTTTGATTTTTTGTTTACTTCGGCCATTATGACGTTATTGCACAGAAAGTTCCACTTTCAATTTAACTTTCTGCACAATAACGTCATAAATGTAGGTATCGTTTTTAAAAACATCACAGATTTACCACTTATATAACATTTTTATTTCTGAAACAACCTTAATTTTAAAATATGGAGTATAAACAATATTTTAGTCATTTATACATAATAGTATTGTAAATACATTTCACTAGATCAAAGCCACAACTTTTAAATCGGTCTCCTGAAAAAAACGTCATTTGTTACTTATGACGTTGTTGTACCCGGTGTTTTTTTTTTTTTTTTACATAGGACACGTCAATTTGACTTCGCCTCGCCTGATGGTAAGCTGAAGGCAAAGTCTCTGAAAAGAGGGCCACCATTACAACCAGTGGCGTAGCTAGGTGACCAAGGGCCTCGGTGCAAAAAGAAACAGGGGGCCCCCCCTATTCCCCCCGTCGCACGTCGCCTTACTGAAGTAAACGATGAGGTAGGCATATCCTCTACCGGTCGCTAACGTGCTGTTGGGGATCAAATCCCTCCTCTCTCCCTCTTTTTCTTACCATCGGGGATAGTTATGTCGGACTCGGTCCGCTTAATACCACACTCCGTCTCGGATCTTCAGAATATACCAGGGCTGCCGGGGTGTAAGGTTACCGAGAGCATATCACTGGCACCCCGGCTGATTCTGGGCCATCTACGGTTTTAAAATGGCCTCCTCGGGTGTGAGAAGCACGGTCATCATCTGCATATAGACGTATTCTCCTGATTGCATCCGTGGCCAAGACGACCTCGGAGCTCAGGGTCCGCCTTCCGGCTCTTCCTTCTCCACTTCGCACGATCTTGGGCGTCCATGGTAGTGAGACCATTAGCACGCATATCACCCTCCACGACGTCAAGCCAGGACTTCTTTGGCCTACCCCTTTTACCTGGACCCGGCGGGGGTACCATTGCCAGGCATTTGTTCCCCACGTAGCCTGGTGGTTGCCGCAAGACGTGGCCGCACCAGCGAAGGCGGCTCTCTTGCATTTTATCCGCGATGTCACGGACATGGAGGCTGCCGCGGATGCGAGAGTTCCGTACGCGATCTTTACGCGTAACGCCGCACATCCACCGCAACATTTTCATCTCCGTGACACGCAGCTCTTGCTTATGTCGCTCGAGCAGCGGCCACGCCTCACAACCATACAAGAGAACAGGCCTAATGATCGTCTTATAGACCTGCCCCTTCAACCTGACTGGCATTTTAGGATCACAGGTGACGCCAGTCATTTCTCGCCACTTGGCCCACGCGGCAGCAATGCGTGCCTTGACGTCGTGGTCGATCTCACCGGTCACATGAAGTACAGATCCCAGGTACTTAACCTGGTCCGTGCGCTCGACCAAATCATCGCCTATGCGGACGGGTGTGGGATCTGTGGAGTTTAACGCTAAGTATTCTGTCTTCGCTACATTTAACTTCAGACCGCCGTTCTCAAGCGCTTCTTTCCATCCTTTCACGCGTCGCACCAATCTGCTCCTGTCCGCGTCCATGAGCGCAATATCATCAGCATACATGAGCAACCACGGAGGCTGCTCATGTGAGTTTCTAATGCTGTCCGACAAAACATCTAATACCACGCTGAACAGGTAAGGACTAAGGACGGATCCTTGGTGTACCCCGACGGTGATGGGGAAGGCTTTCGAGTCGCCAACAGCAGTTCGAACCACGGAACCGGAATCGTAGTACATGTCTCGGATGGTGTCAATGTAAGTTTCTGGAACACCCTTGGCCCGCAGTGCCCACCAGATCACCGCGCGAGGAACACAGTCGAAGGCCTTCTGCATGTCTAAGAATAGGCAGTGCAGGGGCGTGTTCTTCGCCCTGTATTTCCCCGCCACAACCCTTAGGGCGAACACTGGGTCCATGGTCCCGTGCCCTGGACGGAACCCGTACTGGCACTCCGAGAGTGTACTTTCCTGTCGGATCCGGGAGTCGATTATCCGCTCATAGAGCTTCATGGTGTGGGACATTATCTTTATACCGCGGTAACCACCACACTCCTGCACCGATCCCTTGCCTTTGAAGACTGGCGTGATGATGCTCAGCCTCCACTGGCTCGGGATCTCGCCGGTGAGGAGTATGCGGTTATAAAGATTTGCTAGAATGCCCACACCACGGGCGCCCATTGCCTTCCAAGCCTCGATGGGGACTTCGTCGGGTCCGACAGCTTTCCGGTTCTTCATGCGGCGAATGGCAGTCTGGACTTCCGCAGGCGTTATCGGTGGCACTAGTCCTTGATTCGGAGGGAGGTCTGGTGGCTGCACCTCTTTATGCTGCTTATTCAGCAGCTCGTGGAAATATGAGCGCCATCTCTCCTTCACCGCGACTTTCTCGTACAACAAATTTCCCCCAGGGTCTTTAATGCAGCGGCACTTGGATAGACCCTGCGCCGCTTTGGCCCTGGAACGCGCCAACTTATATATGAGCTTTTGCCCCTCAGACGATTCCAACTTGGTATATAGAGGTTGCAAGTGGTCTCGTTTGGCCCTGGCTACGGCTCTCCTGGTGGCGCGTTTTGCATCTTTGTACGCATCGCGGTCGTCGGAAGATTTGGACGCTTGCCACTTTTTAAAGAGGGCTTTCTTCACCCTGATCTCTCTCTGGACTGTGTCGTTCCACCACCAGGTGTCCTTGTCACACTTGCGTCCACCCTTAGACATGCCGAGCACCACCCTCCCCGCCTCAAGAATAGCTGCCCGAATCCTGTCCCAAGAAACCTGTACTGGTTCGTCTACAGCATCGGCGCACTTGTCACCGATGGCTGAGACGAAACTTTGGGACTTAGCTTCATCAAGCAGCCACCACCTGATTTTGCGTTGGGCACGCTCGGCACGTTTGTCTTTGGGTTTCATGCGGAGGTCCATGACAAGGAGCCGGTGTTGGCTAGTGAGACTCTCCCCGGGTATAACCTTGCAGTTGGCCACCCTGCTGATGCTGTGCCTCCTAGTGAGCAGGAAATCAACCTGGGTTAAGTGCCCCCCGCTTTTGTAGGTGACAAGATGTCCGGATTTCTTTTTGAAGTACGTGTTCACGATGGCCAGGTCGGCAGTCGCACACGTTCTGAGGATGTGCTCACCCTCTGGGTTGCGACTACCGTATCCAAAACCACCGTGGACACGCCCAAACTCCTCACACCCGTCACCCACGTGACCGTTCAGGTCACCGCCCAGGACAATCTCCTGCGACAGCGGGACGTCACGAAGTACTCCCCCGAGTTGGTCCCAGAACAAGATCTTTTCGGCTTCGCCACGCCCAGCCTGTGGAGCGTAAGCACTTATCAGGTGGGTTATAATCCCATCGATAAGCACCCTCACAACCATAAGTCGGGCGCTATAGCTCTTCAGCTCCAAGATGTCATCCTGCAACGCCCGGGAGAGCACCACGCCCACCCCGGCCTGCCCATCAGGTGCACCTGTGTACATCAGCTGGTAGCCCTCCCCAATGTGCATGGTGCTATCGCCACCCCACCGAGTCTCCTGCAGGAACGCCACGGCCACTCTCCGCCTGCAGAATACGTCAGTCAACTCCCTCGTGCGACCGGTCAACGTGCCGATGTTCCACGTTGCGAAGCGGAGTTTTCCGGAATCACAAAGTTGGCCTAACATCTTTAGCCGTGCCCGGCTCAGGCACGGTAGCCCTTGCCCACTTGCGACACGAGGCGGGCGACCCTCATGCGCGCCGTTTTGCGGCGGCGCCCTACCCTCATTGCGATTCCTTTTTCTACGAGCCATTTCATTTTAAATTTGGCAATTTTTGGCTTTTCCGCGGGCGACTGCCGTCCGACCCCCCAACCCCGAAGGGAAAGCCAGCGCCAGAGCCTCGTCCGTTGTTCAGCAGGTGCACCAGCTTGCAGGTGAGGTTGGCTTGGGGCTCAAGATCTAGGTGAGCCCCCATACACCCACCCCCGGTGTTTCCATAGAACTCTGAAAAGAGTGAAAGGGTGACAGGCGACCGCACATATAACCCCCACGCCTGCGCTCGGTAACCGGTCCGCTCCTTGCCTGCTCTCCATTGTGCCCTTTGCTAGTCAGTGGGACTGGGACATGTGAAAAGTCTCCTACCAGCCCTCAACAGATCCGCGAGAGAGGAGCGCTGCCGTCTTGTAGAGAGGCGCGCGGAAACAATCTAGATATACATCTAGCTTGTTTCCGTGTATACATACGTAAATTTCCATTTATTTTCGTGTGCCTACAGAATACTTAGCGTTAAACTCTACAGATCCCACACCCGTTCACATAGGCGATAATTTGGTCGACCACACGGACCAGGCTAAGTACCTGGGATCTGTATTTCATGTGACTGGTGAAATCGACTACAACGTCAAGGCACGCATTGCTGCCGCGTGGGCTAAGTGGCGAGAAATGACTGGCGTCACGTGTGATCCCAAAATGCCAGTCAGGTTGAAGGAAAAGAAAGAAAGAAAAGAAAATACATTTATTGCAAAACACAACGCACATTACACAATAGGGGGAGGTCATTAGGCCACGGAGGTCATGGAGATGAAAATGCTATGCGGCGTTACTCGTAAAGATCGCGTGACGAACTCTCGCATCCGCAGCAGCCTTTATCTCCGTGATATGGTGGATAAAATGCCTTCGCTGGTGCGGCCACGTCTTGCGGCAACCGCCAGACTACGTGGGTAGCAAATGCCTGGCAATGGCGCCCCCGCCGGGTCCAGGTAAAAGGGGTAGGCCCAAGAAGTCCTGACTTGATGTCGTGGAGAGTCGTGCGTGTGAATTTTTCTCACTTTCATGGACGCCCAAGATCGTGCGAAGTGGAGGAGGAAGAGCCGGAAGGCGAACCCTGAGCTCCGAGGTCATCTTGGCCACGGATGTAATCAGGAAAATGCGTCTATATGCAGATGATGATGATTTCGTGTTTATTGACATAAACATTCGGTGAAGGTGTTTAGGCTGGAATCGAACCAACTAAAACTGCATGCAGTCTCGGATCTCAAGCGCCGGAGTGTAAGCGGAACCAATAAGAAAATTCCATTGCACCTCGACAGACCCTGGGCCATATACGACTTTGAGATGGCCCCTCAAATATGGGAACCACGATATCTCCATCTGGCCCAGAACCATCCCACCCCCTTACTTGCTTTCCACTGCGACAGTCTGTTGCTAATCAGAGTTACACGTGGAAAGTTCATAGTTGGCCATAGCGTCGGCTGTCGAGCATAGGTTCAGGGGGCCTCCAAGATAGCTGCAAATGTGATGGCGAATCTTTCAACGACACAATACTGGACAAAATTCCCAACAAATGAGTAGCACGGATTAGAGTGTTGTGCTACAACCTACAACCCATTTTCGCATTCCAAAATTAAGACTTTTTTGGTAGTTCAATATGAGATTTGCTAGTTCATGCTCGGGCTTGGGGGGCCCCCTGAGCCTGGGGGCCCTGGTGCACCGCACCACCTTGCCCACCCATAGCTACGCCAGTGATTACAACACGTACCATGTTACAATGGTGGCACTCAGCTTGACGGCCTCATCAGATGCTTTTTCACGCCCCGCTTAAAGGACCCGGGACTATAGGAGGAAGGAAACACGTGAGCTGGCAAGGAATTCCAAGTCTTAATAGTGCGGCAGAGGAAGGAGTCGCCGAATCGCTTGGTTCTTGATGGAATATTCTGCACCGTATGCGGGTGGCATCTAAGTCCTGTACGTGTTGTCCTATATAGGAAAGGAGAGGGTGTTATTTGTGCGATATGATGCTCAGTGGCTCAGTGGTCAGAACATTCCCCCTTGGAAAAGATTGCGGGTTCGAGTCTCGCCTGAGCTGGTTTCACTTTAATCTAACTTGGTAACTATCGATATCGATAGTTTTTCGATGCACTAGCCACTATTTAAAGAATAATTTACAGCATAAAGCATGTTAACGACGCTGAACTCTTAAAGCCAAAAATAAATAAACAAAAATCTAATGTTCGCTAGAAACCGAGTCAAAATAAATAAACTTCAACTAAATGCATTAAACAGTAGCATAACGCACTCAAATAAACAAACAGAATTCAATTCGGAACGAATTGATTATACACGCGATAGTGCAAGTCAATTAATTATTCCTATGTATACTACAAGACTGACTACATAGTCTACAGTACATACATACATTCATTCACGCCTTAGAAGGGTTAAGCAAAATAAACATCCATATTCCAGTAATAGGGGGAGAAGCTATTGCCGTATTCTGGACACTATTGTTGACTCGAGCCATGCATCTGAGGTTGAGTCTGGGCTGTATATATCTGTCTGATGTTAAACAGCCCTATACCTTAGTCGCCTTGTACGACACCACATGGGAAGAGCTGGGGTGGCCCAAATTCTAATCTGCCGGGTACTACGCGGCGCTACCTCCCCCGCCGGAGCCGGTGGAGGAGGATATGTCGGATTCGAACCGACTAAAACGCACGCCGTCTTTGGGCCGTCGGTTGCCGGAGGTGAGATTATCGTAGACCCTCGCACTCCGGCCGACCCAGGGCTATATCTCTCGATCTGGCCCTGTCGTGTGGGGACTGGGGACCACAAATTATATAGAAAGCCTGCTATACTGTTCCACGGGCAATGTGGGAAATTAATAGTTTCTGGTGTATATTTGCAGATGGCTTTGCGAAACTTCTATTTCTGGATGAGACAAATATTTGCACTGAGCTGAATTCGTCGTTTTAATGTAAAATAGTAAGCAGTTTACCGCACCTAACGATCTATAGTTTGATTACATAGTAATGTTGTTTGTGAACCAAGACAGAGATTCTATTAATATCAGTGTTAAATCGGACGTCAACTGCAATGATATTCGAAGTGATGTCTCAGGCCCGAATTCTAGAATGGTATAACCTGCGTCATGTATCTTGGACCTAAATTGTAAGACATACGAGGCTCTGGCGCCCGCGGATTGCTTTGTAATTGTCCATGCTTGGTGAATTTGAGTTCGTCCACCGCAGTAGCACCCCGTACTATCCTCAAAAGACACCCAAGAAATGTGTACTGCGCGTACAGGGCACATTTTGAGCACATTTTAGGTCCAAGATACGTGGCGCAGGTTATAATCAGGTCTGAATCTCGACTTATCTGAGGACAAACTGTTACAAAAGTCTATACAATCTGCCCTCAGATAAATCGACATTCAGGCCCCTCTAGACAAGTCGCGATTTGTTGACCGTTCGTTAAGCGACTGTCATTTTGCCTCCACAACCCATTGGCGGTATCGAAGCATTGCATTTAGACCAGTTATTAGATTATTTAGGGTTCCAACTACCCGTGACGACTACTAGATGTTCGAATGACAACCGGGACATGCTCTTCAAGGCCCGACCAGATTATTGCAAATTTATACCCATATTCATGTATACAAATATTTGCACTGAGCGGGGATCGAACCCGCGCCTCCTGCGTAGCGGCCGCGTTCACTACCGCTACGCCACAGAGGCTGTCGAACTACGAATACTACGATATACCTTGGGACACGTATGTCGGACCTAAATAGCGAGATAAAAGAGGCAAGAGGCCCTGACGCGCGCGGATAGTTTTGTAATAATCTACGCTTGGCGAATTTGAGCTCCTCCACCGCAGTAGCACCCCGTGCTATCCTCAAAAGACACCAAAGAAACGTGTACTACGCGAATGGAGCACATTTTAGGGCCAAGTTATATGTCTCGAAAATACTACGATATATTTTAAGAACTACGATATCTTTTGTTTACTCAGCACTAGGCCGTGAAGAGACTGCAACGTGGTCACGGATGAAATCACACCAAGGTCTTTCAGAAATAATTAATTCTTTTTATCAGGAAATAAATAATTATTAAATATGTTACGTTAAACTTTTTAACATTTGCGGTACCTATGCACTTACATAAATATGCTTTTGTATAGATAAACCCTCCGGGGTAGGTAAAGTCTACTGCCCACCATCTGCCTCTATCACTCACAGAAGCTTCCACATCATCATCATCTTCATGGAGACGTATATTTCTAATTGCATCCGAGGTCAAGATAATCTCGGAGCTCAGGTTCCACCTTCCGGCTCTTCCTTCTCCATTTCGCACATGGTAGTGCGACCATTTGCAGTCATGTGCATCACTCAATACTGAAAATTATAAATGATAGGATAAAATGCAGAAGAATCAGCTGCACTGGTGCGGTTACATAGGCCTCTTTGGCTCCGAAACTAGACCATCTGGTAGCTAGTGCTGTACATCATCCAGTATCCAAAGAATGTGTACCTCAGGTATAGATGTAAGGCCGGAATAATTCCAAATATTCCGAGAGGATAAAACGAAAAATCCCGAATAATTCCCAAATGACCCGGAATAATTCGAAATTATTCCGGTCGATATTTATGTAGATAGATGTAGTAGGTATTGAGTCTTGACTCTTGTTGTTAGTCTTGTGAATCGAAATGCAGTTATGATTCGCGTTTTATACGGTTATAGATATCTAAATTTATATAACTCAAAGGTGACTGACTGACTGACATAGTGATCTATTAACGCACAGCCCAAACCACTGGACGGATCGGGCTGAAATTTGGCATGCAGGTAGATGTTATGACTTAGGCATCCGCTAAGAAAGGATTTTGATTAATTCTACCCCCAAGGGGATAAAATAGAGGATGAACAACATTCCGAAGTTAACGCGGACGAAGTCGCGGGCAACAGTTAGTTGGTGTTTTTATACCTATCGGTATAATTAAGAAAATACAGTCTAAGACTTATGTTTTCCTGAGTACCTACTTATACACTTTTAAACTTTTTAAGAGTGTTTTCACACCATCCAATATCCGTATCGGACGACGATGGCCGACATCCGATATCCGACACCATATTATTATGTTGTTTTCATATAAATATCCGATAAAATCGGTCCGATTTGACTATTTGCTCCATAGCACAGACTAGTTCAGGATGCTAGGGATAAAAGACCTTAAAAAACGTAGTGCAAGCAATTTTCGACCTTAATGACATGACATAGAATCGAGTTTTTTTTCTTATAATTCGTAATCAGTGTCATCTATTAGCGCAAAAAGACACGTAATTAAGATAATGTCATTAAGGTCGAAAATCGCTTACAGTCGCTGTTTTAGTATCTGTGTGAAAGTTGTACTCAAATTATATAATATTCCTACATATTATAATAAAATAAGTAGGTACCGTACATCTTGACTCCAAGTCGCGAGAGATGCTCGTATTGGTTTGATATCGACTGATATGGTCTATGATTGGTGGATTTGAGCTTTTCCGTCACCATGGTACACGGGGTACCACGGTGGCGGAGAAGCTCAAATCCACCTAATCCACAAAAGACATCCAAAAAACGCGTGTTACTACGCATATAAAAATACATATAAGTAGGTACATTTTGTGACGTCACTGAGGTCAAGACATATACATACATACATACATACATAAAGTCACGCCTCTTTCCCAGTGGGGTAGGCAGAGACCACTGCTTTCCACTTGCTACGATCCTGGCATACATCTTTCGCTTCTTCTACTTTCATAATTGTTTTCATACATGCTCGCCGGTTTCGAGTACTCTTGACATTTCCTTTCTTTAATATGTCTTCAATCTGTCTGACATACGTATGTCTAGGTCGACCCCTACCGGGTTGCCCATTCACCCTCGCTTCATAAATCTGCTTCGTCAGTCTTCTTTCGTCCATTCTCTCCACGTGTCCGAACCATCTAAGCATCCCTTTCTCTATCTTAGTCACTAAATCTTCAACCATACCACAACGTTCCCTTATTACAGTGTTTCTCACTCGATCCGTCATCTTCACCCCAGCTATACTTCTCAGGCTTCTCATTTCCACAGCATTCAATTTACTTTCATACTTCTTCTTCAAAACCCAGCATTCACTACCATACATAAGTGTAGGGACGAGCACTCCTCTATGTACAGCCAGGCGCGCCCCTCTCGATACATTCTGGCTGCTCATAAAGTTATGCATTGCCCCATTTACTTGATTTCCAGCCATAACTCTTCTTTCAATATCACTTTCATATTTTCCATCTCTCGTAAACTTCGACCCCAGATACACAAACTCTTTCACTTGTTCTAATCTCTCTCCTTCAATCACAACTGTGCAGTCTGTCATACTTTCTTCTCTTTCAAAAACCATCACTTTCGTTTTACTTACATTCACTTTCATTCCTTTGCTTTTTAGGGCACCATGCATAATACTGACCATCGCCTGCAGCTCCTCCTCCGATGATGCCAAAATAACTTGGTCATCAGCATATAGGAGACATTTGATGGTCAGATCATTCATTTTTAATCCATACGCACTTTCTTGCAAATCTTTCAGACAATTATCTATAAATAGGTTAAACAGCCCTGGTGAAGCCACACATCCCTGTCTAACACCTTTCTCAATGTTAAACCAGTCCGTGTATACTCCATCTATCCTGACACAAGACATATAATATTCCGGTATCTACCTACCTATATACCAATACCTACATATAGGTCTGTACTTAAGTTTTCGCTTAGTAGGTAGGAAGCACAGTTAATTCATTTTTTGTAGGTGAGTTCGGCGGGAATAATTCCGGAATATTTGAGAATATTTGGGAATAATTCCGAATAATATGGAATAATTCGGAATTATTCGGGATTTTTACATCTATAACCTCAGGACATATATCTTCAACCTAATCTGTGCTCAAAATGTGCTCTATAAGCGCAGCATAGATTACTACAAAACAACTTGTCTCGTGATAGTCGTGACTTAGGTTCAAGATATGTGTCCCGCGGTAGGTATACCTACAACTAGATGATGCCTGCGGCTGCACCCGAGTGGTGTAGTTCTCCTGTCCCCATTCCCCGCAGCCCTGCAGGAACTTGTTCCCACGATGAAAGGTATTCTTTATGTTAACCCAAGAAATGGTCTATATATGCGTCAATTTTCATCAAAATCTGTTCAACAGTTCACGCTTGATTGAGTAAAAGAACAACAAACAATATAAATACATTTCAAATTCTGATGTACATACTTATTTCAATTTCTTTATCAACAAGTTTCTTTGCAAATACTGCAGAAAAAACGTGCCTGACTGAATTTTCTCTCTTGTTTGTATAATCCGTACATAGAGCTTATAATATGTAGTTTTAATGAATATTATAGTGATGTGCTTATTTGCAGTTGACACAAAAACATTATTTCTTCAGTATATTTATTTATAGTGAAACCTTTTTTATTTAAGCGGGGCGTGAAAAAGCATCTGGTGAGGCCGTCAAGCTGAGTGCCACCATTGTAACATGGTACGTGTCTCCCTCGTGTGTGTGTGTGATGACCCTCTTTTCCGAGACTGTCTTCAGCTTACAGGACGTGAAGTCAAATTGTCGTGTTCCTATAAGAAAACCTTCTTTAAGCGCGTTGGGCATTTTTTATAGAACATTTTCTTAGATGAGGCAGAGTCATTGAACTCGTGACATCGTAACTGACACCTCTTTTGACAAATTGTGACAATTTATAATATAATGTGACACCTCTGTTTAATAAATATCTATATAAAACCAAATTTTTGTGCCACTTTTATTTTTATTTTGGAGGGGCACGTAAGAAAAGAAAAAAATTAAGAAAAAAAAATGCCTCTACAGTCCAGTTGAAGTCCCCAGTGTTCTGTGGACTATATGGACTATCACCATGCGGTGGTAGTCCATTCGACTGCTACGCTGGGGACCTTTCCCGCTCAGTGCAAATATTTGTACCTACACATGAATATATCTATTTGAATTGGTCTAGAATTTCCGTGCCTCAGAGAGTATGTTAAGTCGTCATTCCTGGTTGTCATACGAATATCTATTGCAGTCGTTAATTAGAGGAAATGGGTGAAATGGCATCCATACAGATGGGTTGATCACCCGTTTGGCCAACGGTGTCCCCACTGTCCCAAAGTTGTGTAAGTAGAAACCCCAGTGCTTCACTTAATTAAACACACACACACATACATACATATACTCACGCCTGTAAATCCCGAAAGGGTAGGCAGAGTTGTATTAATACCCACATTTCGCCACCTATGATTTTCGCGATTTTCACGTAATAGGGAAAGAGCCTATTGCTGTCAAACGGGCACTTAGTCATGAGCTGTATGTTTACTGTCGGATGGACAACAACCCTATCCTTTAGTCCCCTTCTACGACACATTATAGGTACAGTAAAATATGCCCTCCAAAAACTTCAGACAATATATTTAAAAGAAAACCCAGTATCGATAAATTTTCCTTCAAGCACATCACTACCCATTACCTTGTTATTCAGTCGGCCATCTTGGATAGTTTATTTGAAAATCGAACGCCGGCGGAAGCGCGCGATACTGTCATGCCGCGAGTTTCGTGAAAAATATTATTCTATAATTTTTTAAAGCATTTATTAAAAAATAATAACTTTAATGTGATAATGAATTCTTATTATTAATAATTTATTAGTGTTGTGTAGTGATAAATGTGTTATTGAGGATTTAGGTAAGTTTTTAATAATATTTTGATCGTATAAAATCAATCTAAGTGGTCAAACATTCTAATACTTATCCGTGTGGCGATTTTCCGGACGGGTTCCATTCGTTTCGCAATTGCAAAGTCATCATCTTATATTTTGTGTGTTATATTGTTGATAATTTATTGTAGTTAGATTATATTATTATTGTTATAATAACAACCAGATTTCGCACGGACGCAATTTTACTTATATATAAACATTCCGTTAAAAATTATGTTTGATTTGGAGAAACAGAGACGCGCGTAAAAGTGATTTTATTTTGCGTGCCTTATTTTTTTTAGTGTATTATAACTTTGATTAAGTTAACCAAAGTATTATAACTTCATACATACACATACTCGTATATACACAGGCGGATTATATGCCATTCTCTATTCTATTTCCATTTCTATTAGGTATCTATAGGCATTCTCTACCATTATGACTGATAGATCCCCGGTTCGAATCCTGGCTCTACCGACATGAAAACACTTCTAATACAAGCAATTTAACTTAACTGGTAGGGTTAGCGGGAATATTAGGCAGTATTTCGGTTATTAACCCCTCTTTTTTTACTTTAAAGATGGTTGATCTATGGACCTGATGACAGATTTCTTTAAATTTAGTCCAAGATGTAAACCTATTACAGAGTTAAAATTTAGATATGACATGAACTAAGAAAACACAAAAAACATCATAAAATGAAAACTACTGGGCCAAACTATGTTAAATTTCTATGGGACCAAATGACAACTATTTCGCATCGATTATATCGCACGGAAATCGCATCATAAAGCTAGGAGTGTGTACATACACATGAAAAAAAAACTCACTCCTTTTTGAAGTCGGTTAGAAATATAAGCTTTGCTGACTAAAAATATATTTCCCTTACTTTAGTGGCGCAGTGATTTATTATAATACAACTTAGGCGGCAGACAAGCACACGGCCCATCTGATGGAAAGTGTTTACTGTGGGATATGGACGTGTGCAACACCAAGGGAGTCACGCTCGTGCCGCCGACCCTGTAAGAACAGAGAGTTTCTGTGCTGTCAGTGCAGAAGATAAGTAGGACAAGCCTTTGATCTTCCCACTGATAGCACAAAACCTCTCCAGTGAGCTCTGGCTACCCTATTCACCGCCGGGAACAACACGAGGTTATGATAGCAAGGGCATAACCCCTATTGATGAGGTATTAGAAGGTTCTTACGGGGTCGGTAGCGCGAGTGTAACGTCCCTGGTACCTATTGCACACGTCCATAGGCCACGGAAACCACTTACCACCGGATGGGCCGTGTACTTCTCGGCCACCTAAGTGGTATAAAAAAACTTTACACGAAGTGAGACCTCCGCTATACCCTTCTAACCTATACCTATCTATCCACGTGTAGGCGCGCAGTGTCCACCCCACTATATTTCGGAATTTTACTAATTAACCCGTAAAACAGTGAACAAAAGAATTAAAAATGCATAATTAAATAAAAATACAAGATAAAATACCAAAAAATTATAGATAAGAACAAACAAAGAGTATTACACATACGCTAACGCATATTGTAAGCGGAGTCAAGGTATGATTTCGAAGCCGACCGCAAACGACAACTGCCGATACATGCAGCACATACAGGTAGGTACCCATTACTTGTCAAACTCCGATACGGATAAAGAGGACCATTGAGAAGCCGCAATGAATTACGTGCATCTGCTGCGTGCGTCGGCAGTTGTCGTATGCGGTCGGCTACGGAATCCTTTTACGAACGCTAAATACCTTTTTTAATAATTCTTTTTTGTTACGGAAATCCCCATAGATAAACCCAATAGCGGGGGCAGTGACCTCAACATAGCTGTCAATAGTGCACTAACACCCGTATTCACAAACGATACTGTGAAGTCTCATAGTGTGCTCGAGCGCATAGAGCTGGTAAAATTTATTCACAAACATCACGGAGCAGTATCTAACGCAGTGCGTTCCCTCAACGAAGTATTACAATGAATAAAAAAGGTTGCCAAAACGAACGCACTGAGAATTTGTCGTTCTTGCACAGTTTTGGTGGTACGCATAGCGAAGTATTGTTTGTGAATACGGGTGTAACTCACTATGGGCGAGTGCAACACCAGGGGAGTAACACTCGTGCTGCCGACCCTGTAAGTCCTGTAACCCATTCTGTGCCGTCAGCGCAAAAGATAAGTAGGATAGGACAAGCCTTTGGTTTTCCCACTGACAGCACAAAACATCTCCTGTGAGCTCTGGCTACCCTACTCACCGCCGGGAACACAACACGAGGTTATTTAGCCACGGTATTCTGTAGGGTGGAGGCACTTCCCCAGTCGGACTGCTCGATTGGGACGGATATGCCGTCGTGTCGGTCGTGTCCTGCCTCCTACTAATACTTCAGGGTACGAGTATCATCATGGCTGAATGCTAACCTTTCGTTTATGTTTCGTCGCAACCCCTCTGCCCCCCTAGACAAGAGGCAATTCGTTGCTCGGCGTATGATGGAATAGAATGCCAAATGTATAGGATTTGACGTTTTTGACATTCGTTGACGCCTGTCATATACGTCAAATCGCATACATTTGGCATTCTATTCCATCACACGCCGAGCAACGAATTGCCACTTGTCTAGAGGGGCTGGTTTCTACCCACACCACAATTCTGACAGTAGTCTGAATATATCTGTAACGGTTTCCACGGCTATTGCGATTAAATCTACCTTTTTTGTACAATATCATTTACATAATATATACTGATATACCTACTCATTACTCATTTTCCTAACAAAAACAATTTAATTTTGGGTATAATTATTTTAGTTTTTATTAACACTACGAAATATGAATAAAAACTATATTTATTCCGGATATAGTGTAGGTATGTTTATCACCATCCGTGGTTTTTCCAAGCGACTACGGTAAGGGGTTCTTCAAGATGGGCATTACAAGGTTATTGCGTGGTCGGTTGCGCGAGTGTGACGCCCCTGGTGTTGCATACGTCCATAGGCCACGGTAACCACTTTCCATCAGGTGGGTCGTGTGCTTGTATACCACATAAATTGTAAAAATAAGACCATCATAGTTATTTTCCGGTTGCGTTCCAAAGTTCTCTTAATCACGAAGGGGTCTGAATGTATTACGAATGGTCACCCATCCTAAGACTAACCTAGGTAGTATAACTTAACCTTATAACTAACCTATACAGTTACCATTTAGCCACAAACCCCACTTCCTTAAACAGCTAACAATCTCATTGTATAATTACCGACAATATCTTAGCAATAACAGTCACGACAAAAAATGTACACTTTATACGTAGTAACTACGCTTTTTTATTTGAGATAAATATGCCGTGTTTGGTATTAAATGAAAGGGCTTAATTACCATAATTCAAATATGTATAAATTATTAACTGTTAATTGCTCCAAAATAATATAAATAAAACATTTCCCTAGAGCGCGGCTATCCTTGATACTATTTTGTTTAATACTTTCAGAGCGTGATTTTCAGTATCACGGGTTTTAGATTCAAACTTATTTCTTTTCTATTTATTATTTAATGCTAGAAAATTAAGCTCCGTGATAAAAATCGTGCATTATAAAATATCCGCGAGGTTCCCGACAGAGTAGGATTTGGGTCACGCCATCTCCTCCCATGCGGTGTCGTACAAGGCGACTAAGGGATAGCGCTGTTTAACATCAGACATTTATATAATACAGCCCAGACTCAGCCTATATATGGCTCGAGCCAACAATAGTACCCGGAAAACGGCAATAGCACAGGAAATAGGCTCAACCCCTATTACGTGGGACCTAAAACAATGATTGGAGAAATGTGGGTGTTAATTCACCTCTGCCTAACCATCCGGGGATGAAGGTGGCGTGATTGTATGTATGTATGTAAAAAAAATGGGTACAAGTGATGATATCTTATCTCACTATACCCCTATTTCCCCCCTTGTGTTATGTCGTGATTTTTTCGTCATCTCCCCCTTGACAGCACGAGGTGTTACCACGGCGGAGGAGCTCAAATACACCAATAATAGATTATATCAAAGTCGAACCAATCCTCAAGCGCCAAGACCTCGTTTCTATGGAGTCAAGATATAGCCAGTACCTAAGTATTGCTCGGGACATATACCTTGGACCTAAAATGTGCTCAAACTGTGCTCTATACGCGCAGTACACCTTTCTTGGGTATCTTTTGAGGGTAGCATGAGGTGCTAACTGCGGTGGACGAGTTCAAATTAACCGCACGTGCCAGGTCCTCGTTTGTCTTGCGATTTAGGTCCAAGATACGTGTCCCGGGGTATATACTACTTCAAGTAGTGTCACATTCACGTTCCATTTCGCAAGTTTACGCGATTCGTTGCACCTATTGTTCTTTTCTGGTGAAACGGAATGTAATTGTTACGAGAATTTATTAAAGCTAAAAATTCCCAGAAACAATACGATAATGGAATCAGGTGTGTATTGTATCAACTATTTATTGACTAAAATCATGGTCATTATCACAATTCTTATTTATCTGCATAAATAACATTGACATTTTGATAGACTCAATCATAGAATATTTGCAGTTTATTCTCGTAGGTGCAATCACTAAATGGATTTTGGCGCTCAACGTTTCTGTCGTTTTACACAAATTATAGTTAATTATATCATGAGATAAGATAAGTAGTGTATGAAGCCAAACTGCGGCTTATTCCACTTTTCCCCGTTGACAATCCCCGTTGATGGGGATTATTGAACTTTTTGTTCACTATTCCCCGTTGCCGCAAGAATTTTATTTAATGGGGATTACATTTAATTTGGTCTTAAAATACTCGTGTGACACTATAAAAAAGCTCGCCTGCGGCTCGACTCACATAAGAACCCATAATATGCAACAGTCTCATAAACTATTATTACCTGCATTTAAAATAACATTGACATTTGACGGACTTGATCATACAATAATCGTTGTTTATGAAACTTTTGCAATTTTTCAACCACCGGTTTCAACCAAACATAGAAACTCTTTATAATATCAAAGTATAGCTTTATAATATTTAAGTATAGCATAGCTATAGAGATATACATCATCAATTTGATCAATGTAAATATTAGAGGTCGGCAAACGAATTGCCACTTACCACTTATCTACGGAGGCTGCCTTATGCTTGTTCTACCCCCAAGGTGGTATAATAGTAGATTACCCAACAAGTGAAAAAAAGATGAATTCTTTTCGAGGGATACAAGAGCCGAGATGAATTCTTGTTTCACGTGTTAGGTACGCTACTTTTCATCATTGACTACGAGAAAAAAATTACTCTGTGATTATGAATTAAATTTTGTCATGAATAGTACATAAAAGAAACAGTAAATTATATCAGTAATAGCTACCGCTTAAGCGCGAAAAGACTCCGGAGTCTTTTCGCGTTCGAGAATACGAGAGTTTCATTTTCGTCCCTGGATGAGTCATTTTAAGATTAACACGAACTTTTACAAGGAAAATTGCACAGAAAATTGGCGGTATTTTTTTTTTCTTAATTTAAACTGAGCCACATGCCATCCAGCCAGTTATTATATTTAGGTGGCTTTTAGTACGTTTTTATAGTGAGAGTGTGCAATCTCTTTGCATGTTTTACTTCAATCCGTACATATTCGCGTATGTTCCAAATTCAAATTTTTTTATTCACTCAGTGAAATAAAGAGCGTTTTATTCACTGTTTTTGATGAAGCACGGGCCCTTTTTCGAGTGTCAATGGTGAAAAAACATATACATTCATTTGAACCTCAAACTCTGCTTACCCTGTACACATTAAAACCGTGACTATACAACTACAATGGCCACTATAATCATCAATTCTCACACAGAACTAAGTAATGAGGCCTTGCGTGACTGCACACACATGACCAGTATAACATGGTCCCTTGATAATGGCCATAGGCTTTAGGCTCACAGTAGACATATCGACTCGGAAATAGTGCAGAATATTCCATCAAGAACCAAGCGGTTCGGCGACTGCTGAGTGCCACCATCCTAACATGGTACGTGTCTGGTGATCCTCTTTTCCGAGACTTTGCCTTCAGCTTACCATCAGGCTAGGTGAAGTCAAATTGAGGTGTCCTATTTAAAAAAAATACGAGACGGATTAGGATTGGGCCCGGCAATTGCAAGACGCTTGCGACTGTTCGATATAGTACCACTTTCACATGTTTTCCTTGCAGCGGCCAACTTACTTACATACATACATATAACCCTTAATCCATACTAATATTATAAATGCGAAAGTAACTCTGTCTGTCTGTCTGTCTCGCTTTCACGCCTAAACCACTGAACCGATTTTGATGAAATTTGGTATAGGGGTAGATTAGACCTTGAGAAAGGACATAGGCTATGTTTGGTCGCGATAACCGACATCCACGCGGGCGGAGCCGCGGGCAAAAGCTAGTCCTATATAAAAAAAGAAAAAAAAGACGTGTGGCACTCGGGGACTGCCGCGGTAAAGCTATTGCATAGCATTTTTTATCAACTTATGCAATTATAATTACTTACGTGAAGCGGAGCTACTTCAGAGCAGCTCGACTCGATTCGTGCGAGCTTCGGGGTGTTAGGTTTTTTCGTTACGGAATTTCTGGATTCGGTCTCCACGCTCAAGGTCCGCGATAGAAGCTATGCAATAGCTTAAAAACATCATACTTAACTGTATCGCCTAAAATATAAAATCATCAATCAATTTGAATTGATTGGCGAGTCAGCCGCGAAACGGTGACGATCCCTTTCCATGTTAATATGTCTGCTATTTCCCTTAGAAAATATTGGTTGAAAGGTCATTTTCGTAAGGTATATTAAAAATTGTCGATATATCGATGAAAGGTGATTACTGGGGCGCCATCTACGGATTCAAGTCAAGGACGCTTGCAAGTGTACCTGTTGATTGACGGACAAGGTACTGATGCAGGCTTTCAGGGTAAGAGGGCAGACGGCAGTCTCTCTCACAGAAAACAAAATTAGCCTAGAAAATGTACTTCTGGTGGACTCTGAACTCTGAGGCTCGGAATTCAAAAGCGGTTGAGACTAATGCGAAGATAATGGGGGTGATGATGACAGAATTGTACTTATTTTCATCATTTCGGAGTCCGTTCGTCCACACTTTCTCTTTCTCTGGAATTTATGACTTTCTAGCTGTTGCCCATGGCCCTGCCCGCGTGGATGTCGGTTATTGCGGCCCGAAAAGCCCATATCCTCTACCAAGGCCTAATCTACCCCTGCCCCCCCAGACAAGTGGCATTTTGTTGGCCGGCGTATCGTAGAATGGAATGACAAATGTATGACATTTGACGTTTATGACTTACGTTGATGAGTGATGACTGTCATATACTTAAGTCAAATCCCATACCTGTCCTAGGTGAGCGACCAATGCGGCGCGACGCGTTTCGACGCCATGCGACGTAATGCGACCAATACGATTTATTCCCAAGAGGTCGAGTCAGGCGCGGTCCGAGGGGGGGGGGGAGGGGTCACAGGGGACATGACCCTCCCAAAACCATGCACGTCATATTGAAAAGTCCCAGTACGAGGGGAGGGGGGGTTAAATTTCTTATGGAATTTCCGAAGTGACCCCCCCCCCCCCCCCCCCCAAAACTTCAAGCTGCGACCATCGAGTCTCACTATGTCGAGTTCCCGCTCGATTTTATCGTGTCATTCTTTTCTACAATACGCCGACTAACGAATTGTCTAGGGAGGCTGTGTTTCAATCGGTTCAGTGGTTTAGACATAAAGCATAACATAACAGACGGACAGAGAGACTTTTTTTCGCATTTACAAATTATTAATATGGATTTTGGCTCTTACCGAGAACGACACGTAGGTGACACATCCCACACTGAATTCTTCAGACATTACGTTGCACGAGTGCGTTTACAAATTACGAAGAAACCGTATTATTTTTTATACGACAGTTAGCTAGAAATGTAGCGTTGCTTCGGCATAAGGCGCAGAGATTGGTTTCATCTATAGATTTGTGACATAGTGATCACCGATCCGCACTACAAAAGGTATTTGGGGGAGGTATTGTATGTACATTCTTCATGCTAGCGTTAATTCCCAGTCGCATCCGAAGCTTTCAGCTCGGAGTCTGGGGTCCGCTTTATTACCAGTTTTAACTACGGATTTGGCTAGGCCTCGATATTTTCCGTGAAGCGATTGCCATCTGACCTCCACAACCCAATGGTAACATTAGGCGATATCGAAGCTTTGCAGCTAGACCGTTGTTTTTTTTTGGACTTTTTAGGGCTCCAACTACCCGTAACGACTGCCATAGATGTTCTAATAGCAAACCAAACGGGACCGATGGCTTAACGTGCTATCCGACCAGACCAATGCAAATACCCATATTTCATGTACACAAATATTTTTTGTACTGAGCGGGGATCGAACCCGCGCGCCTCCTGCGTTGTGGCCGCGTTCACTACCGCTACGCCACGGAGGCTGTATATGTATGTACATTATGTAGGTATATATAAAGACCAAATCGAAAACTAATCAGGTAATTTTATATATATAAAAGAAAGTCGTGTTTGTTACAACACTTATAATAAGTCAAGAACGGCTGAACTGATTTGGCTGAAAATTGGTGGGGAGGTAGCTTAGAACCAGGAAGGACATAGTATACTTTTTATTTTTTTTATTTTTTTATTTTTTTCTTCACTCAAAGGAAAATTAGAAGGTGAGGAAGTTCTCATTCCAAGGATCCCGATGATCCCAACCGACATGCCGCTTGAATTTAAAAGACTTCAATTTTCGATCCGTCTTGCATTGGCCATGACCATAAACAAATCACAAAGGAAATTCCTTAAAAGACCAGAAAATCCATGTTTTTCCCATGGTCAATTATATGTGGCATGTTCATGGGTCGGGGACGGTGCAGCGGGAACGGAATCAGAATCTTCTAACATGGAAGTTTGAATAGAAGGTACAACGGGAACGGGTCTGAATCTAGAAAAGCCATGTTTTTCCCATGGTCAATTATATGTGGCATGTTCACATTGTTCACGGGTCGGGGACGGTGCAGCGGGAACGGGATCAGAATCTAACATTGAAATTTGAATAGAAGGTACAGCGGGAACGGGTCTGAATCTAGAAAAGCCATATTTTTCCCATGGTCAATTATATGTGGCATGTTTGTTCATAACACGGGTCAGGAATGGTGCAGCGGGAACGGGATTAGAATCTAACATGGAAATTTGAATAGAAGCTACAGCGGGATCGGAATACCACGCGGGCGGCAAATATGGCGGTACGAAGTTCGCCGGGTCAGCTAGTACTTAAATAAAATATATTCGCACTTTTGAAGCTTAGCACTCATCTGTAGCTATTTAATTAGGGTTACGAAATGCGACGTTTGCCAAACGGGATGTAGCCACAGCGCAGCGTTGTTTGTGAGGTCGCCTCTTCATAATAAACATCACCGTACACTGTGATTATGTTTTTCTTGCCACGTGCGATGACGGAGGCGCGCACGCGCCGATGCTCTGTAAACTGAAAACATATCGAGACTTGTGACGTCAGATCAGCGTGCACACGCGACACGTGACGTCATGCACCTCTACAAGCAAGGAGCGAGAACTAAGGCTACCTTTCCACCGGAGATGTGCTATGCAGCTATGCTATGAGGATGTAAAAGCTAGCTATGAAACTGTGTAACCGTTTCCACTGTACTATGCTATGTAGCGTAGCGAGTAAGAAGTCAAGCAATCATCAATCAATTAGCCTATTGCAGTTCACTGCTGGACATATGCCTCTCCCAATATGCGCCACGTTTGGCCTTTTTTTTTTGCCTGGGTCACCATCAGACAATCAGCTGAGTGCCACCTGAGTGTCTGATGGTGACCCTCTTTCCTGAAACTTTACCTTCAGCTTACCTTCAAGCGAGGTGAAGTCAAATTGACGTAATAAAAAATATGAGAATATTTTTCTTTGAATTTTACTTTTTAGAAAGTAATTTTTCAGTAGTCGAGTTTTAGTTTTCAATCTTTGGATACTGTTCGCGACAGACACGAAATACAGTGCAAGTGATTCGTAAAATCATAATAGTGTGATTGAAATTAGTGATTAGTGCACGTAAACCAATAGTGTGATAAAACAGTGACAATGATAAAGCCAATAGACACTTGATTGTAGTAGCCACCGTACGCAGGAGACGGTCGCAGCACCCTTTTGTATTAGTTTGTAAAATTCTTATAAGTAAATATTGTTTTAACCTTGTTTTTGTACTATCGTTTTTTGTAAATCTGTAAAATCAGCCATAAAAGCGCTGTAGTATATAAGAAAAGCTTTGTTCCCCGTATAGAGTAGATAAGTGGCCATAGTAGAGAAATTCGTTCAAGTTTGTAAAGTAAATAGTTCTTATGTAATTAACAAATAATGTAAACAAATAGAAGCCAGCCACTCATAATTACCAGTGTAAACCTCTGTAATTGCAAAATGATAAATAATATAGCTGTTAAAATCATACCATAGGATGGGTGACCACCCTACCTACCTTGCGGCACTTAGAGTATTTGATAGTTGTACATAGTTTATAAAATAGACCTAAAAATTGTTATTTATCATAGTGAAAATCGTTAATGTTATTTTTGTAAAACATATCTTTTTTCGGCCGGTTCTCGTCAAGGTAAAGTTTCAGAGAAGCTAAGCTGGTGCGACTTTTCGTACAATTGCGACATCTTAGCCGAGTCGCCAGCAATAGTCTTCGAGACTTCTCTCAGACTTTGCATTGAATAGATGGGCCATTATTAAAGCCAGATGATTCAACCGAATTAACTGTGTCTTATTTACTGGTGTTCCTATTCAACCCAATTCGGAACCGTACCGTACGCGGTCGGTTTATCCTTTCGCCTAGAGAGACGCACAGGGACGAGTTACCTTACTTTCCCTGACCTCGTTCGAAAGTTACAGTCCACACCGCCACTGCATGGCAGGGAAAGAGTGTGCAAACCGACGTCCAACCCCTCCAAATGTACTACGACGGGCATCAGCTGATCGCTGACGTTTAGATCTGCGTTCCATGACCAGATAGAACGTCACGTGAGGCCTGTCCGCCACATTTATTGGTCCTTGCGAGCCGGATCAAAAGCGTTGCTGTCCACTTGTGGATAGCTTCCAGCCGGACGTATCGCATAATAGCTAGCTTTCTTTGTGTGTCTAATTTCTTTATTCTTTGTCTAATCTTTATTTCAGTATTTTGCATCTCGATTTGAGTCAAATCGGGATAATTTAGAGTCAGTGTTTTGTAAAATAGTAATTAGAGTCAGTTCCGCGTATTTTTACCCGTCTCCATTGACAAACACAGTATACAGTCACGTGTGCGCGAATTTATACCCGTTCTCATCAGTCAAAGTCAAACAGTAACGTGTGCGCGACTTATACCCGTATTATTACCAGTAAATAAGCCAGTTAACTATAGCATCAGTGTCCTTACACGTGAGTAAGACTCGTGTCAGTACGCGTTTATAGTAAGTCGACAAACAGTAACAATTTGAACTAACAGTAACAGTAAATAATAGAACAGTTTAAAGCGCGTACTGTCGAATCCGTGTTAAGTGTTGTGTGAATTAGTGCCAGCCAACATGCCGAGCACCAGATCCAGAGCTGCAGAGCCGAGCCAGCCTGAGAAGACTCTGGCTCGAGAACAGACCCTCCGCCATGAGCAGCCGCCACGCTCACCCTCAATACCAGTCGGATCCGAGGTAAGCGCGCCATCGTGCATGACTCAACCATCTACCAGTACACCACGGCCCCCTAGCGCCAAGACGCAAACAGATATTAGTAAAAAACCGTGGTGTCTGGCAGAGAATAGATCAGACAGTACGCTACGACCAATCGAACAGAAACCCATAGAAGAAGTACGTACTTCTGAGTCATTGAGCCGTGAACCAGGCGTGACTATTAGATCTAGATCGACTATACACAGTAAATCGATGGCGCGCAAGCGTGCATTGAAAGCTCAGGAGGAGATGCTAAAGATTAAATTGCAATTGGCTGAGGTAGCACTACGTAGGGCTGAAGAGTCAGCCGAAGACTCTGACTATGATGATGATGCCCATTCAAGGTCCGAATATGTTCGTTCGTGGTTACAAGAAGGTGCGCCCTCGACACGACTCGGCTTAGAACCACGTTTAGTAAGTGGACACCTCCAGAAGGAGACCCACAATAATGAGCCTCAGACAGAGGTTCCCATCGTGCCCCGGGATGGGGGCACAGTTCCTAATTTAGATTATAACGAACTCCAAAAGGAGGCACCTTTGGTACCCCGGGTTGGGGGTACAACCGCTTATGTTGAGACTCAGAAAGAGACTCCTATCGTGCACCGGGCTGGGAGCACAACCGAATTTTTAAATAAAACTCAGATAGAGCCTTTTAACGTGCCCCGGGTTGGGGGCACAGCCGAATTTACCGTACAGTCAAATGATAATAATTTAAAACCATTTATTACTGAACTAACATCTGCTATAGCTGCGCTCGCTGATAGGAAACCGATGGAGGCGTCATTTACGTCCTCATATCCATCGGCATCGAAGGTCATAATGACTTTACCGGTATTTGGCGGGTCGCATACCGAATGGCTGTCATTTAAAGCAATATATGACACCACTAAAATGTACTTTAATGACATAGAAAATACAGCTAGACTCAGACGAAGCCTTAAAGGCAGAGCGCTAGAAATAGTCAGCTCAGAACTTATAGCTAATGCGCAGCCGGAGCATATTATTCGAGAGCTAGAGCTCCAATTCGGACGACCTGACTCCATCGCTCAATCAGAAACTGACAAATTAAGAGCTTTGCCACGATGTACCGAAGCCCCTAAAGACATCTGCACATTTGCCAGTCGGATAAGGAGTAGCGTCGTCACTCTTCAGGCCCTAAAGAAAAATCATTATTTAATGAATGCTGAATTATTACGAATACTCACAGATAAACTTCCGAATTCACTCCGTGTTCAATGGTATCGTACGTATACTGAAAAATATAATTCTACTCCTGATCTAGCTTCATTCAGCGAGTACGTAACTGAGTATGCCCGCTATTGTAGTGCCTTCGCCCCAGCCGAGACTATCAGAGATAACAGAGATAACCGAGATAACCAGCCGAATCGTCGTGTCCCTCAGAGAGCCTTTACAGCCACTGAGAGACAGACCGAAGATAAGATCACACGTAAGTGTAGAATATGCGACTCTGAGGGGCACTACGCATCGAACTGTGATACATTTAAAAAAGGTAACTCCGATAAGAGATGGGACTTAGCGAAGAAACACAGATTATGCTTTCGCTGTCTTAAATTCCGCCATACCGATCATAGATGTCAGATCAGGAAGTGTGGTATAGATAACTGTCCTGCCTCTCACCACAGATTACTTCATTATATTAAGAAAACAGAGAACAAACAGAAACTTCAAGAGGAGACAGTCGCTAGTTCATTTTCCCGTTCAAATAAACAAGCCTTTTTAAAAATAGCACCAGTTAGACTCTCTGGACCGGCGGGAGAGATGTTGACGTATGCTCTCCTTGACGACGGATCTACCGTATCTCTCATAGATAAAGATGTAGCAGCCAAGCTGGGAGCCCGAGGTAAGACTGACCCGTTTACCATCAAGGCTATTGGGGATACAGCGATCAACCTACCGGACTCACGACGAGTCGAAGTATACATAGGCAATCCCGATGGTACCAGCATCCCGTTGACGGTGAGAACCGTGCCCAAGCTGCAACTCTCGTCACAGACCATCAGCGAGACGGACATCGAAGGCTGCGAACATTTAGCAGACATCAAAGAGCAGCTCGTCTACACCGGAGGGACCCCTAAGGTATTGATAGGTCAAGATAACTGGCACCTTTTAGTATCTAGCTACACCAAACGGGGACCTCGCCAACAGCCAGTCGCTTCACTCACAGCACTAGGATGGGTGCTGCACGGAAGTCACAGCCGAGCCTTAGGTCACAGCATACAATTTGTAAATCAACTCTCGACTATTGATGACAACATTGACCATCAACTAAAGGAATATTTTGCACTAGAGTCACTATTAATTAACCCACGTCGCCCGAAATCTGATCCGGAACAGTTAGCTGCAAATATCTTAGAAGATAACACCGTTCAACTAACCGATGGCCGCATACAGACCGCTCTTCTATGGAAGACAAACAACGACGTGTTGCCAGACAGCTATAATAACGCTGTCAACAGGTTAGTTTCGATTGAAAGAAAATTAGACCGTAACCCAGATTTAAAGTTGAAGTATACCGAACAAATAGACTCGCTCGTACAGAAGGGGTATGCAGAGGAAGCTCCGAAGCCAGCAAGACCAGGTAGGACCTGGTACTTACCACATTTCGATGTCCACAACCCTAGCAAGCCGGATAAGCTGAGAATAGTCCACGACGCTGCCGCCAAATCAGGAGGAAAGTCCCTCAACGACTTCCTATTAACAGGCCCGGACTTATTACAGTCACTCCCAGGTGTCATGATGCGCTTCCGTCGCCACCAGATCGCCGTTTCAGCTGACATCGCCGAGATGTTCATGCAGGTGCAGGTACGTCCAGACGACCGGGACGCGCTAAGATACCTATGGAGAGGTAGTAGGCGGGAGGGAGCTCCAGATGAGTACCGAATGAAGTCCATTATCTTCGGTGCAGCCAGCTCACCTTGCACTGCGATCTTCGCAAAAAACTGGAACGCGAAACAGCACGCAGACGACTATCCCGAGGCAGTGGACGCCATCATCAACCATCATTACATGGATGATTATCTTGACAGCTTCCCGAGCATAGAAGAGGCGGTACGCATCACCACCCAGGTACGTGATATACACAGAAAAGCCAAGTTTGAACTAAGGAAATGGGTCTCTAACTCTACACAGGTTATAGATCGTTTGCAGAACAGTCCGAACCACACTGAATGTGTGAGCATCACATCGAAGGCTGAAGAAGAGAAGATCCTTGGCCTAATCTGGGACCCACAGACAGACACCTTAAGTTTCAATTTAAAGTTAGCTAGACTACCTGAAAATTTAATTAACAAGACTTCACCTACTAAAAGGGAAGCCTTGAAGATAGTGATGTCGTTATATGACCCTCTCGGACTAGCTTCACCGGTCACCGTGAGAGCTAAGCAGATCCTACAGGAGGCATGGCGCTTAGGAACCGACTGGGACGAGCCCCTAGACGAGAGGCTGTCAGCCCAATGGAGTGTATGGGCAGACCATCTCCGAGCCCTCAAATTCGTCAAGATACCTAGGTGCTACCCGGGATACACCGATCCTCAATCAATACAGATGCACGTTTTTTCGGACGCCAGCGAAGCAGCCTATGCCGCAGCCATATACTGGCGGACCGTCACCCATAATGGACAGGTGAGAGTCAGTCTCGTCACTGCAAAGGCGAGGGTGACCCCATTGAAAATCACATCAATCCCTAGATTGGAGCTGCAAGCTGCAGTGATGGGGACCCGACTAGCTACAGCCGTCGCCGAGAACCACAGGATTCAGCCAGACTCTACTACCTACTGGTCTGACAGTAAAACGGTTTTAACTTGGTTAAGGAAAGGTTCTCGCACTTATAAACCCTTTGTAGCTCACAGAATCGCCGCCATAGAAGACAACAGTAAGGTCGAGGACTGGAGGTGGCTCCCGTCAAAGTTCAACATAGCAGACGCAGCCACTCGTGATGTACCCGCTAACTTCAACTCCGAGCACGAGTGGTACAGCGGACCGGCCTTCCTGTACAAGGATGCGACAGACTGGCCATCCGAGAAACCGCTACTAACAGAAGCCACCGGCGAAGAGAGAATCACCACCGTAACAGATGTAAGTGACTCTATAATAGACTTTGACAGATTCTCCAGCTGGGAGAGGCTCCTACGCACCACCGCTCGGGTGCTACAGTTTCTAGACGCAATACGCAAGTCTAGGACACAACAGGTGGCGTACAAACGAACTACGAGAAACCAACAAAAGGATCCCGATTGGCGTCGCACAACTCGACGGACGAAGGTAATTAAAGGGCCAGTGTTACCCCAGAACACTGTACCCAATAGAAAATTTAAAATTTTAACCGCAGAGTATCTTCGGAAGGCCGAAGTACAACTAGTTAAATGCGTACAGAACGCCGCATTTAATAAAGACATCAGCAGATTGAAAAATCAAGAGGAAATGCCCCGTGACAGCCGACTTCGCAAACTCCGAGTGGAGCTCGCAAACGGAGTTATAGTACTGGCAAGCAGAATAGCAGCAACCAAAGACGTGTCCGAAGCGATAAAGAGACCTCCTATCTTAGACGGGGAACATAAAATTACTCAATTGTACATAGAATGGACACATAGGAAACTGCATCATAGCGGTACTGAAACCGTGATAAATGAAGTACGACAGCATTATTGGGTTCTGCGCTTACGACCGACGACCAGGTCGGTCCTCCATTTATGTTTACAGTGCCGCATCAGGAAGGCGCAGCCACCAGAGCCAGCCACTGGTGACCATCCAAAGACACGCCTTGCACATCACTGCAGGCCTTTCACCTACACTGGGCTCGATTACTTCGGGCCGCTCAGTGTCACCATCGGCAAGCAACACCAAAAGCGCTATGTGGCGCTGTTCACCTGCCTGACCTCCCGGGCAGTCCACCTGGAGGTCGCCGCCAGTCTGAGCGCAGACTCCGCAATCCTAGCTTTGCGGAGGTTCGCCGCGCGCCGAGGCTGCCCCGCCGAGATCTACTCGGACAATGGCACCAACATGCATGGTGCCGACCGCGAGATGCGCGAGGCCCTGTCTCGCGAAGCCGCTCATCGAGGCATTGTGTGGCGCTTCATCACCCCCTCTGCTCCCTTTATGGGGGGTGTCTGGGAGCGTCTAGTGCGTTGCGTGAAGACCGCACTCACTACGGTCTTACATGAGCGCCATCCCCATGAAGAGGTGCTCTCCACTTTGCTGTGTGAGGTGGAATATACAGTGAATAGCCGCCCCCTCACCCACGTCTCCGTGAGCCCCGAAGACAACGAGGCCATCACTCCGAACCACATCCTACTCGGTGGTTCCTCCCGACTTTCACCACTCGGTGAGTTTGACTCCACCGACATCGACCACAAGAAGCAGTGGCGACGCGCTCAGGCGCTCGCCGACATGTTCTGGCGCAGATGGGTGCGCGAGTACCTTCCCGAGCTGCAACACCGGCGGGAGCCCCATGGGTCGGGCCCTCGCATCGAGGTCGGCGATCCCGTCTTGATCGCCGACGGCCAACTGCCTCGCAACACTTGGCCAAGGGGCCGAGTCACCGCCGTCTACCCAGGCGCCGACGGTCAAATTCGTACCGTTGAGGTGCGCACAGCCGGGGGCGTGCTCAAGCGCCCTACGAAGAAGATCGTGCCGCTGCCCAAGTAGTGTCGCTCACCGGAGTATGCAGCATCACAAGCGGCCGTACCTCACTCTGCTGCACGGCGGGAGAGATGTTCGCGACAGACACGAAATACAGTGCAAGTGATTCGTAAAATCATAATAGTGTGATTGAAATTAGTGATTAGTGCACGTAAACCAATAGTGTGATAAAACAGTGACAATGATAAAGCCAATAGACACTTGATTGTAGTAGCCACCGTACGCAGGAGACGGTCGCAGCACCCTTTTGTATTAGTTTGTAAAATTCTTATAAGTAAATATTGTTTTAACCTTGTTTTTGTACTATCGTTTTTTGTAAATCTGTAAAATCAGCCATAAAAGCGCTGTAGTATATAAGAAAAGCTTTGTTCCCCGTATAGAGTAGATAAGTGGCCATAGTAGAGAAATTCGTTCAAGTTTGTAAAGTAAATAGTTCTTATGTAATTAACAAATAATGTAAACAAATAGAAGCCAGCCACTCATAATTACCAGTGTAAACCTCTGTAATTGCAAAATGATAAATAATATAGCTGTTAAAATCATACCATAGGATGGGTGACCACCCTACCTACCTTGCGGCACTTAGAGTATTTGATAGTTGTACATAGTTTATAAAATAGACCTAAAAATTGTTATTTATCATAGTGAAAATCGTTAATGTTATTTTTGTAAAACATATCTTTTTTCGGCCGGTTCTCGTCAAGGTAAAGTTTCAGAGAAGCTAAGCTGGTGCGACTTTTCGTACAATTGCGACATCTTAGCCGAGTCGCCAGCAATAGTCTTCGAGACTTCTCTCAGACTTTGCATTGAATAGATGGGCCATTATTAAAGCCAGATGATTCAACCGAATTAACTGTGTCTTATTTACTGGTGTTCCTATTCAACCCAATTCGGAACCGTACCGTACGCGGTCGGTTTATCCTTTCGCCTAGAGAGACGCACAGGGACGAGTTACCTTACTTTCCCTGACCTCGTTCGAAAGTTACAGTCCACACCGCCACTGCATGGCAGGGAAAGAGTGTGCAAACCGACGTCCAACCCCTCCAAATGTACTACGACGGGCATCAGCTGATCGCTGACGTTTAGATCTGCGTTCCATGACCAGATAGAACGTCACGTGAGGCCTGTCCGCCACAGATACGGACCTCTAAAAATACCGTAAAGTGAATCAGTATCAAAAATTATTAAAAGCATACCTAACTATAAAATCTTATAAGCACCTTCGTGTGAATAAACTATTTTATCTTATCTTATTTACTGAAAAGTTAATGAGCCTATTTTAAACATATGCCGCACACACACATTACACAGCAAGCGAATCAAAACGATGGCCAGTGAACTGATACACCGTATACACGGAATATACCAAAACCTTCGTGGTTCGATTCAACAATAGGCTAACTTTAGCTGCAAGCCAGTACACCTGCAAGTTGGTACACCTACAAACCGGTACACTTGCAAGCCGGTACACCTACAAGCCAGTACACTTGCAAGCTGATACACCTACGAGCCGGTACACTTGCAAGCCGGTACACCTGCAAGCCAGTACACCTGCAAGCCGGTACATCTGCTGATTGACAGATGAAGCCCATACTTTCTTCTCGGGGTTGGGAGATCAGGTCAAAAAGATTTAAAGCTGTAGACATGCAGTAAGCTAGGCGAGAGCTGCCCTGTTGAGGGTTGCTTAGGGGATTTTCCACGTGTCCCTCTGACTATCGGAGGACACAGTAGAGAGCACGGAAGCTCTAAAAGCTAAAGTACCACTAAGGGGACACCCATAGAAATGGCAAGGCTAGGTAGGTAATATAACCCACAGGTTGTTTGCCTAACAATGCAGAGCGCACCGGGCCTCTGTGGTGTAGCGGTAGAACGTTCGACTGCTACGCAGGAAGCGCGGTTTCGATTCCTGCTCAGTGCAAATATTTTGATGCATGAATATGTAAGTATATTTGCATTGGTCTGGGTGTTTGTATGTATAATATTATCCACGTGGTGACGGAGATAAAATGCAAGTATCAACTCCCCATCTCATCCAAAGGGTATCGTAAGAGGCGACTAACGGAACAATACGCAGACGATATCACTGCGAGAGAAGGAAAACTCGAAATAAGACCCTGTACCAACCCGTCTGGTCAGCGTGGAAACAGTAGGCCAAAGCCTCCCAACATTGGGAGAGGCCTATGTCCAGCAGTGGACTGCGATATGCTAATTGATTGATTGATTGATTGATATTTATTTACCTGAACACAAGCGCATCTCCATTATATAAATTGTCGTCCTTTATTCTTAGTCGCCTCGAAAACCTGCCTTTATTACCCATACCTATTGGCAGCCGTAGTATATTATTATGACTAAATGTAATAGCGAATGCAGCTAATAATATCACTGCTAAATATACTCCACTCCGTGTCAAATAAATCATTGTCGCTGTGATTTACGGCACAAAAAACGCAGACCGCCAGCCTTGGGAGCGTAATGTGAATGCAATAAGTTTAATATAACACTATTTATGCCTCTGAAAAGTACTTACTAGATTCTCTTGTCAGGTTGCAGCGATGTGCGGTACGCATTATTGGGAATCCTGAGGTCACCAACACCCTCGAGCCTTTGCAGTTGCGTAGAGATGTGGTATCCTTGGCGGTATTTTACCGTCTCTACCATGGTTATGAGGAGCTCTTCCAATTAATCCCACCCTCTCCTTTCCTATACAAGACAACACGTGCAGGACTTAGATGCCACCCGCATTCGGTGCGGTGCAGAATATTCAATCAAGAACCAAGCGGTTTGGTGACTCCTTCTTCTGCCGTACCTTTAAGAACTGGAATTCTTTACCAGGTGACGTGTTTCCCTCCTCCTACAGTCCCGGGTCCTTTAAGCGGGGCGTGAAAAAGCATCTGATGAGGCCGTCAAGCTGAGTGCCACCATTGTAACATGGTACGTGTCTATAATGGTGACCCTCTTTTCAGAAACCTTGCCTTTGGATTAACATCAGGCGAGGTGAAGTCAAATTGACGTGTTCTATATTTTTATTTTAAATTTGGCAAATAACGAAATTCATCCAAATCCAATTAGACTGGTAAAGCGGACACTGAGTTGAAAGCTTTGGATGCGACCAGGATGAAAAAGAAGACAGTTGACGTTTTGTAAGTTCCGTTTTAATGGTCTTAACAGAATAAATGATTTTTGACTATAACTAAATAACTGCTAATGCTAAACCATTTCAGAAAACCTTTAACATTATACTCAAGGCCGCTATTTAATCTTTTCATTGAGAACACGAAATTATACACTATCATTATAACTACATACAATTACGTGAAGTACAGTCAGTGACAAAATTTGATTATCTTGTCTCGAGCATCAAAATATTACGACAAAGTTTCGCAAAAAAAGAGATCAGTACCCGATACACACTCATACCACAGACACAGCAACAAATGGTATTTAATTGTTATGCTGTTCAAATCTAAAATTAAATTATGGCATCTTGTAAAGTGAATGAAAAAATGTATTCAACACTTTTTCATTTAATTTTGGACTTTAGTCTATATAATACATACATATACTCACGCCTGTAAATCTCCGATGGGGTAGGCAGAGGCGTATTATCACCCACATTTCGGCAAGTATCGATCCCATGTAATAGGGGGCGAGCCTATTGCCGTCAAGCCTGCACTTTGTAATGAGCTATATGTTTACTATCAGATGGAGAACAGCCCTATCCCTTAGTCGCCTTCTGCGACACCCACAGGAAGAGATGGGGTGGCCCTATTCCACTTCACCGGGAACCAATACCACAGTAAATACGGTGACAGTTCGCAGAATAAGTACGCTGAAGTCGTAAAAGTAGCTAAATTCATGGGCCAATACAACAAATAAAACAAATAAAGTCTAAAATTCAATGTCATTTTTGCGGTGTCAGTGGTATGACAGTTGACAATTAGGCGTCCAGTACAAAGTCACCTTGACTTGACCACAGATTAATAAATAGTTACTGCCTTGACGTCTAAAATTGTGCGTACTCGCTTGCAACAGTTGCAACACACACCTTCGTCTCTTATTTTTTTTAAAACATTGTCACAATCCATATATCCATATCCATACTTCCATACAACTTACTAATATTATAAATGTGAAAGTAACTCTGTCTGTCTGTCTGTTACGCTTTCACGCCTAAACCACTGAACCGATTTTGATGAAATTTAGTATAGAGGTAGATTAGACCTTGAGAAAGGACATAGGCTATCTTTGTTCGCGATAATCGACATCCACGCGGGCGGAGCCGCGGGCAAAAGCTAGTAATGAAATAAAACCACTTTTTAACAGATTCTATCGCGATTTATTTGTTATTATTTACCTTTAGCCCCGACGTTTCGACTACTTTTCAGCAGCCATGTTCACGGGGTGACAAGAGATGGTACTTGTCACAAACCTAGCTATAGTTTGAAGTATAAGTTTTCTCGAAGTACCCGGATCATGATGATCCGAATGACCCAGATCGAATGGGTCTTCAGCTTGCTTGGTTTTTTTAGAGCATTCTCTATCACTCGTCCTATCAACTATCCACCTATCAACGATGCGATCATCAACTTTTGATGCTGACTGTACAGTGTACATACATAAACATATGTACGTAACATACCTACGTCAAATTATTATGATAACTAGCGAAATAAACACAAAAAACGTGTGTACATAACTACACGTGTAATACATCAACGTCATATACCTACTTCTATGGCGTGAATACGTATAATAAAATATTTCACCAAGCTTCTAGGACAGATTACCTCATCATCATCCTCATGTAGACGCATTATCCTGATTGCATCCGTGGCCAAGATGACCTCGGAGCTCAGGGTCCGCCTTCCGGCTCTTCCTCCTCCACTTCGCACGATCTTGGGCGTCAATGGTAGTGAGACCATTTGCACGCATGTCACCCTCCATAACGTGACACAGAATAGGACAGATTACCTATTCTATCTGTATGGTGGAGAAAGAATACAAGTATCACCACCCCATCTCATCCTAAGGGTGTCGTAAGAGGCGACTGACGGAAACATACGCAGACGATATCACTGCGAGAGAAGGAAAACTCGAAATAAAACCCTGTACCAACCCGTCTGGCCAGCGTGGAAACAGTAGGACAAAGATTGCGGTGGTTTTCCCAAGTGACTACAATATGGGCTTCTTCAAGAAGGGCATTAGAAGGTTTCTTCAGGGTCGGCAGGCGTGTGTGACGCCCCTGGTGTTGCACACGTCCATAGGCCACGGTGACCGCTTCCCATCAGGTGGGCCGTGTGCTTGTCTGCCAACTAAGTGGTATAAAAAAAGACTTTCAACATTAGAAGAGAACTATGGGGTCCATTAGGTACACGCTTATGCAAGCGTCATGCCATCATGCCGTCAATCATGATTGTTTTTGGTCAATCGGCTATTGACCAATAACATATATCGTCGAACAGCCGATTGACCAATAACATTCATGATTGACGGCATGATGGCATGATGGCATGACGCTTGCCTATGCGTGTAATGGACCCCTAAGTCCAACAGTGGACTACGATAAGTTAATTAATTGATGACGTTGCTACAACCTCTACGGTGGCGTAGTGGTTGTGCATTCGATTGCTACATAGGGGGCGCGGGTTTGATTCCCGCTAGTGCAAATTTTTGTATACAGGAATATAATAATAATAATAATAATATTTATTTATTCGCATAATACAGTTACAAAGTTGGTCACATAAAATAGAATCAGTACATTGTATTATTACCAGTAATGGCATGCAAATATTACAATTTCTTTCTTGTAGTGTGGAGTTTCTCATCATGCATACGAGTTTATTAAATAATATATGAAAATTATCGTCATTAATATAAATTCACCCGATATTTAATTAGTCCAAAGAAAATAATATTATGTAGTATCATGTAATATAAATATAATTAAATGTCAAAATAAATGCTTAATAAAAATGTCAAATGCTAAACAAAAAATGTCAAATGCTAAATAAAAAATGTCAAATGCTAAATAAGAATGTCAAATTCTAAATGAAAAGTCACATGCTAAATAAAATATCAAATACTAAATAAAATGTCAAATGCTGAATTTAAATGTCGAATGCTAAATAATAATAACAACATTCATGTTTAATAATTTAACTTATACTATCTGCCAGGAAATCTGTTACGCTATAATATGCCCTTTGCAGAAGTAGATCTTTAACTTCTTTTTTGAATGTGGTGATGCTAAGTTCTTTCCAATGCTTAGGCAACTTATTAAATATAATTGGGGCCATGCAAAAGATACTTTTGCGCATAAGCGTAGTTTGTGCTTTGTGGAGCCGAAGTCGACTGTTATCGCGTCTATTGCGCGCAACAGAATCCTGAAGTCGTGGAAATAACGCAAGGTTAGTCCTGACAAACTTAAATTAAAAAAAAAAAAAAAATTAGACTGGATATTTCCGTGTCTCGAAGAGCAATTAAACTGTCGTCGATCCCAGTTAGAGCTGTAAAAACTTTGACAACTGGTCTAACTACAATACTTCAATACCGCCAATGCGTAAACTATTACGGTTTTAACACTAGTTCAGACGGCAGTCGCTTCACGGAAAATATCGAAGGTCAGCCCTGTCGTGGTTGGACTGGAAGACGAGACTCCGGACTCCGAGGTATGGCGTCGGATACTTAGATTATAGTCTAAAATAACGTATCCTTTATCCCTGGAATAGATTCACATGAGTTGCGGGTAGGGTATCAGAATTCAACGCTAGCAGAGCCGCGGGCAATAATCAATATGTGTAAAAATCAATGCCACTTTTCGTTGTAATTTAATAACTCAATAACGGGCTCACCTACGAGTATCTAAACTAATTGTTTAGGCTTTGTTCGGACTATTTAGTAGATGGTTTATGTGAAGTTTGCACAAAATCGGTCGGGCGGTTCTTCATTTATCACATTTTTTTGTAACACTGTTAGGCGGTACGAAGTTCGCGGGGTCAGCTAGTAAGCAATATATCACATTAACAAACACCTACATTAAAAAGTGCTAACGAATTGAGAACCAGTTTGAAAATCTGTTGAAAAAGACGAATAATTTTACCTTCAAAAGTAATTTGAACCACGAACGAAACAATAATATTATCTAGGTATGGTGAAGTTTCCAAACGAAATATTGGAACAGGAAATTCTAAATTTAAATCAATAACTCGATTGTGTACTACTTCGGCAGCTGCCATCCCTCGCCGAAAATACTCCGCTCTGTTTCTCATTATAGGTCAATGCACATACATCACTGTTCTTACAGGGACGGTATGTCCATCCCAATCGAGCAGTCCAACTGGGGAAGTACCTCCGCCCTACAGAATACCGCGGCTAAATAACCTCGTGGTGTGTTCCCGGCGGTGAGTAGGGTAGCCAGAGTGAACTGGAGATGTTTTGTGCTGTCAGTGGGAAGACCAAAGGCTTGTCTTCTGTTCTTACTGGGTCGGCAGCGCGAGCGTGACTCCCCTGATGTTGCACTCGTCTATAGGGCACGGTATCCACCTTTCATCAGGAGGGTCATGTGCTTGTGTACGAAAAAACATAAAAAACAAGATGCGCGCGAAAACATTTCTTTTCTTAGCAGTCCGTGTAAAAAGGGAAAAATTTATAAGAGCATAAGAACACCTAAATAGAAGACCTACTAAGATCTTAAAGGCACATTACAGGCGGCCTTTCTGTCACTCCCTGCCTTTTTTTTATCGTGCGAAAAATCCCCACGGATAACTCCCCTGCCGGAGCCGGAGGAGGAGGTTATGTTGGACTCGAACCGACTAAAACGCACGCCATCTGTGGGCCGTCGGTTGCCGGAGGTGAGGTTGTCGTAGCCATATCCCTCGCACCCCGGCCGGCCCAGGGCCATATCTCTCGACCTGGTCCTCAATGTCACCCCCCTGCCTACGCTCAGAGAACCAGCCCGCTCCTGGACTGCTTTCCACTATGCTTTCTAGTCAGAAGGACACGTAGAAAGCCTCCGAGCAGCCCTCTACAGGGCCACTCCCGTCTCGGCCGCAATTAGCCCTAGGCGGCAGTGTCTCCTCTGCAATGAGTGACGCTGTTGTCTCCTTTGTCCAAGGTGCACTGCGTGGAGGATCCGGACTACTTATGTAATATTCTTCAGGACATTATTATCTTGAATTGGATCTAAAATGTACTCAAAACGCTCTATACGCACAGTACAAACTTACACGTTTCTTGGGTGTCTTTTGAGGATAGCACGGGGTGCTACTGCTGTGGACAAACTCAAATTCACCAAGGGGGCTGTCCATTAATTACGTGATGTTTTTTTTTAGCAATTTTCTAACCCCCCCTCCCCCATGGTGATACGTGGTGAGGTTTTAGTGACCCCCCCCCCCCCCTAGCCAAAATGACGTGTATTTTTTTATTTGTTAATTCATGCAAGAAAACTAAGAATCGTGAAAAAAAACACTAATTATGAGAAAAAATAAATACACGTAATGTCCTAATGTCCTAAATGGACAGCCCCAAGCATAGATTATTTTTGTGGTTGGTTGTACTAAAATAAATAAATAAATAAATATTCCACAACATTCTACACAACGCTTTCTAGACCCATGGTAAGCTTAATTAGCTTGTGTTATGGAATCTAGAATGCGGATATACATACTTAGATACTTTTTTTTTTTGTAAATACATACATATTATACATAGAAACACCCAGACCAATGCAAATATTTATATTCATGCATACAAATATTGGCACTGAGCGGGGATCGAACCCGCGCCTCCTGCGTAGCAGCCGCGTTCACTACTAAATAACTTGACCAATAGCGTATTTGGCAAATTTCATAATTGGACAAACAGACGATTTGACGAACTACAGCTTTGACCATTGTCACATTTGACGAAATGCCGATTTGACGAATATCAGATTTGACCAATGTCGTTCAACCCATATGTCCAATACAATCCGCGCGCGCCAGGGCGCACAGTGGATCGTTTCATACAAGCTAGACGTCGGAAATTCTAATTATATTTTAAGTATTTTTATTTATTTATTTCCTACGTATTTACGTAAAATATAACAATAAAAGTGATCTTCAATACGTATTGATAATATACTCGTTCGCACTAATTTTGCCGCTATCGTAGAGAAGGAGGACGGGACGCGGCTTACAAACTTAGCGCGAACGGGTAGTTATTTAGTCCATTGGGCTTACCTATTAACTTATCATTGGACAATCATGAGAATGATGATGAATGATGAGAATTTCAAGTAGTCAAATAATGGTTAGTCACCTTTCTTTGCGAGATCTTGCGAGATCCCATCAACTTCCATATTCGTGATAAAACAATATGATGCAAACTCGTGCGAAGTCAAACAATGACTGATTTTTAATTTAGAGGGTTGGAGCGTTAAAATAAGCTAGGTACTGTAGGGACACCAAGGTATACTCATATTTAGATTCTCTGATAAAGTTAAGAATTGGGATTTTTTAAGGTATAACATAGGTTCAATTCAATATTTTTTTCTACGAGAACTAAGTGGATTAATAATGTAAAAATCCATAAATAGAAAGTACATACCTTCATTAATATCCTCAATTTTTTGTTTCACGTTCGTACACTCACAACTTTTAAAAATCAGTCACAAAGAAGAGACACAAAAATTGCAAAATAATTATTTTTTTAAGTAACTTACTTTATAAACTTTTCAACCGTCATGCTTAATAACGGCGTGAGGGTAGATCATTAGTAATACTGTTTTTGAGGTCCCTGATTATCTGTAAATCAATAAGACTATAAGAAAAAGCTTAATTAAGTAATGAATTTCCGACGTCTAGCTTGTATGAAACGATCCACTGTGGGGCGTCGTTGGTCTAGCGATTTAGGTCCAAGATACGTATCCCGAAATATATCTACATCAGGGTGTTAAAAAAAGTCACTATTCTGTATGAAAATTTCTGAACGTGCTCTTGGTACGAATTTAAAAATTACGAAATGACTTAAGTACAAAGTGCAAGGCAAATACGTTTCTGTGTTTAGTGTGTGTAGGTCATTATTTTGCCAGAATACCATAGCAAATTTCTTCATAAAATATTGCTAATTACTGCTTTACAGTTTTGTAGTTACCTTAATTTGAAGTAAAAAGTGTAAGAAATTATATGGCTCACTAATTAGTTTCGTTTGTGAGGCTCTTAGTTAAGTGGTAACCGAGTAGGTTAACACACTGTAGGTTTAAGTAACACTAGCCACGTTGGTCTTAAGATTCCATTCTTTGCGGCCCGCGACGAGCGGCGGCAACTCGGGCGTCGGAGGTCGCAGAATGACCTCCGTCCCCCATAAGCGTGGGCCTGGGGGTGATGGGTGGAGCCACCTGGAGCCCTAGCAGAAGCAGGCCGCGGCGGCGGCACGCATTGTGTGCCTCGCCATACCCGGGAGCGAGTTGGGGACTCTGTGGTCGCTACTCCGGCAGAGGGCCATAAAGCCGTCTCTTCTTGATTGCATCCGAGGCATAGATGAACTCGGAGCTCAGGGTCCGCCTTCCGGCTCTTCCTCCTCCACTTCACACGATCTTGGGCTTCCATGGTAGTGAGAACATTGGCACACATGTCACCCTCCACGACGTCAAGCCAGATTTCTTGGTCTTACCCCTTCTTCCTAGAATCGGCGGAAGCGCCATTGCCAGGCATTTGTTACCCACGTAGCCTGGCGGTTTCCGTAAAATGTGGCCACACAAGCCAAGGTGGCTCTCTTGCATTTTATCTGCGATGTCACGGACATTAAGGCTGCCGCAGATGCGAGAGTTCCTCACGCGATGTTTACGCGTGACGCCGCGCATCCACCGCAGCATTTTCATCTTCGTGACTCGCAGCTCCTGCTTGTGTCGCTCCAGCAGCAGCCAGGCCTCTCAGTCGCGTATTCTATCGTTTTATAGACCTACCTCTTCAACTTCATCGCACTAAGCGAGCTGTAGCGTCAATTATTGGCCTAGAACTTTCCGCCACGTAGGTACACAGCACTTACCGTAATTATTATCCTATCGGTGCAAACAGGTGCGTCTATCACACAGCACACAGAATTCCCATTATTAACCCTGTACTTATATGTATTTTATATTATGTTACTGCAATTGATTACTCAATGCATATCTAGCTATTTCACTGACCTTTTTATTATGTACGACAAAAGAAAAGTCGATTTTAAACTTATAACAAACTGAAGTTATGCTTTTCATTTGCTATCAGGGTAGGGACGACTATTCTAGGAACAACATTTGGAAAGATGGCCACTAGGTAAGTGCTTATGGGTTTTCCCTCAGATGAGCATAAGGCGGGGTGTAAAAATTGTGTAGGTATAAATTACATATTCACGCTATACAGGGCGTCCCACGGCGATGCGACATGGAGGGCAAGTACCTTAAATCCTTAAGTTGGCTCATTTTACTTAAAGGAGACATCATTTTATTTTTAAAAAGAAACAAAACTGCATTCATAGATTTTTAAAAATTTGCTTGCCACACCCGGTAATCGAACTGACTAAAATCCGAAAAAGTAATATCCTGTATTTTTATGGCATCAATCGATAGTGTCAATCAAAAGGATCAAATCTCTCTAAGAAACATGGTAAATTAAATGAAAGGAAGTCCTTGAAACCTTAACTTATAAATTCAATTTGGCAAAATAAAACACTTTAACTCAAAGTTCATCCATCCATCTGATACCATATTAACAATGAAATTCCATATATTTTAATTTTTTTATTTTTAATACAATTTAAATATTTACAATATTAACAATAAAACTAAAAATATATACATAAAAGGACAAATTAAAAACTAAAACCGAACGCGTCGTCGCACGGCTGGCTGTGCCGGTGCTGCTGCTGCTTCTGCAGAGGCTCTCAAGCGGCGCAAATACTCCAATCTCATTGGAGATTATGAATTTGTGCCGTTTGGAGTCGAAACGTTGGGACCATGGGGTCCGAGCGCACGCAATCTCTTCAGGGAGATTGCGAAGCGTATGGTCGACGCTTCTCGTGACCAGAAGGCTGGCCTCTTTTTAGGTCAGAGAATAAGCATTGCCATACAACGTGGCAATGCTGCCAGTCTTCTGGGAACGTTACCACAAGAGGCATGGAATTCCATATTAAATCACTTTTCTTTTTTTATCGTGTGGAGCGCGCTGCATCAATAGATAGTGTCAATCAAAAGGATCAAATCTTACTAAAAAACATGGTAAATTAAATGAAAGGAAGTTCACAAAATCTTAACTTATAAATTCAATGCAAACAGACACAGCACTTTTACTCCAGGAACCATCAGATAAGGTACCTTATAAGGTCAACACTAGAGATATCTTTGATGAAATTTATTTAGTAAAATAAGTACATACTGAATGAATGAACTTTGTTACCTGTTTAGAATGTAACTTTACTGGGTAACTGCATGAGGTTATGTAGGTACGGTAGGTAGTAATTTTTAGGTGCTTGATTTGAAACCTGCACGCGGTGTACCCTGGGCAACGAAGATGGCGAGTGAATTGCCCTATTGGATCAACTTATAACCTGTCAATTGAGACGGCGTGGCGTGCGGTTTTAGTCGGTTTGAGTTCAACATAACTAAATACTACTGCTGACCCGGGCAGCGGTCTCCACACGATAAAAAAAAGAAAAGTGATTTAAATATGGAATTTCATTGTTAATAAATGGTATCAGAAGGATGGATGAACTTTGAGTTAAAGTGTTTTATTTTACCAAATTGAATTTATAACTTTAGGTTTCAAGGACTTCCTTTCATTTAATTTACCATGTTTCTTAGAGAGATTTGATCCTTTTGATTGACACTATCGATTGATGCCATAAAAATACAGAATGTTACTTTTTCGGATTTTAGTCGGTTCGATTACCGGGTGTGGCAAGCAAATTTTTAAAAATCTTTGAATGCAGTTTTGTTTCTTTTTAAAAATAAAATGATGTCTCCTTTAAGTAAAATGAGCCAACTTAAGGATTTAAGGTACTTGCCCTCCATGTGGCATCGCCGTGGGACGACCTGTATATTATGCCTATGCCTACAGGCTATGTTGATTTTTCCAATCTTTCATATCTGTAAAGTTTCTGTAAAGGACTACAGTTTCGCTTACAATGATTTTCGGTCCCACGTAATAGAGGGCGAGCCTACTGACGTCAGCGAGAACATTGTCATGGGCTGTATGTTTACTATCGGATTCAGAACCCCTCCTGATCAGAAGGTCTACGTAGCTGAATGACCAACATCGCGAAACGTCTAAGGAGCATTAAGTCTAACTAGCACAAAGTCCATGTAGCAAAACATCCAACTATCAGATGGTCTATATAGCAGAATGGCTATTTAGCAAATCGTCAGTTTCTAATGACTGGACACTTATGCACAAAATTCAACACTCACATTGCATCAATATCCCCTAGTGACTTTCTAGCTAGACACTCGCGGGAAGATATGGACTGTATAAACCAGCAATCCAAAAATATGTTTTGACCCTTTTATCAATCAATTAGCCTATCGCAGTCCACTGCTGGACATAACCCTCTCCCAATGTTGGTAGACCTTGGCCTATGGTTTCCACGCTGACCAGACGGGTTGGTACAGGGTTTTATTTCGAGTTTACCTTCTCTCGCAGTGATATCGTCTGCGTATGTTTCCGTTAGTCGCCTCTTACGACACCCTTCGGATGAAATAGGTTGGTGATACTTACTTGTATTCTCCGTCACCACAAGGACTTTTCATGTTCCAAACAAATATGATAATTAACTTGTAAACTGTTTACATTTTTTGTTCAAATCTATTTCCGTCGACACAGAACAAGTGGCAATGTAGGTACGAGAAGTGAGGTACAAATTGGCAATCGTTGGCTGGCTCCTTTGATGTTCGAGCGCTGATTGATTTGTGACTCGACTGAGAGAGAATTTGTTTGAAATTGAACTAAATTATATGTCATTACGCCGTTTACCGAAAATCTATGTATCAGGCCACCTGGTTATTTCTTTTTCCACTAACTGATTAGGTATATTATGCATTATTCATCCTAGTTAGATTTAAAACCCTGCCGCCTGGACACCATCTCCAGTGGTCAACTTAAATTACGCGTAAAAAAAATGGCCCCTGTTAATTGTTGAACACAACAGTTCACTATTATTATTTCTCATTATTATTATGAAGTAAGTAGTTAAAATTATAACGGTTACTCTAGAAAAATGACATTGTTTACTACTTTGCATAACTTTTGAGCTAATTTCTTCAATAGGTACTTAAATAAATATTGTTGGACATTTTACACAGCGCTATTCACAGTAATATGGTTACTGTCTTAAATTAAGTTACTTAGTAACGACAGGACTTATAATTTTAGCATTTTTTTAAGATAGCTCCTGCAGCGCCACCAGAATCTGTCATGATATTGTGATTATGTTGTTGGAATTCCTTATTATCTACACGTAATATTTTTGGAATTCCTTACCAGTTCACGTGCTTCCCTCCTCCTACAGTCCCGGGTCCTTTAAAAATGGGGGCATGAAAAAGCATCTGATGAGGCCGTCAAGCTGAGTGCCACCATTGGTGGTGACGCTCTTCTCAGAGACTTTACCTTCAGCTTACCATCAGGTGAGGCGAAGTCAAATTGACGTGACCTATGTAAAAAAAAAAATATATACTGGTAAAACTAGATAGACTGGTAAAACGGACCCAAGAGTCCGAGGTGAAAGCTTCGGATGCGATTGGGATTAACACTAGGATAAAGAAGGATTGGGATTTTATACTCAGCTTGATCCTAAACCTTCACCGTGCCTCGCAAAGCACGTTAAACCATCGGTCCCAGTTACCCAATATACAAACTAGTTTATTTATTATTCATATCCATCCAAAGGTTGCCTGTCAGATATTGCTTTTAGCGATAAGGCCGCCATTTGTACATTACCTAATTATGTTCGCCATTTATTTTATGTATACTTTTCTTTTTGTTTGGTGTATAATAAAGTTTATTTCTATTCTAATCTATTCTACCATTACAAGTTCCGACAACTACTTAGTCTAACTACAGAACTTCGATATCGCCAGTGCGTTGTGGAGGTCAGTTGACAGTCGCTTGACGAAAATTAAGTTCAGCCGCTTCACAGTTAGTCTGGAAAGCTAAAGAAATAGCAAAAAGAAGGCTCAGAGGATAACCCCGCGTTTACATACTGCCGCTCGCATTGCTCATCGTGTTGCCAGAAATATTCGCGCGATTAATGCCCTAGCATTCAAACACTCCCATCATCGCGTTGGTCCGCATTATGCTTCGTTTACATACTCGCGGCAGAGCGAGGGAAGTGGCGAGAGAAGTGGGCAGGGACGTGGTGTGAATGGTATATTCGTCATGCCGCGAGTACTGCCGCGTATGTTGCTGCGAGTGTCGGCTTGGCGGCGCGAGAAGAAGCGGCAATACTAGCGCGATGAAGCATTCACATACTCGCGTCGCGCACACTTCGCATCGAGCGCTCGTTGTGTACGCGCGTGTCACAGTCACAGGATTACTTCGAATTTATTATCATGACAATGACGCAACCAATCGAATGGTCCAACGAAAAATCAATAGAATTTATTGAAATGCTTGCTACGGATCTAATTAAATAATATAGGTAATACATAATTATATGTATATAAAAGGTAGGTAGGTAGGTACCTACCTACCAAACTAGAATAGGTGGGTAGGTAGGTAGTACCTACCAAATTAGCATGATTACCTACCAAATAGGTAGGTAGGTAGGTACCTACCTACCTACCAAATTAGCCTAATTATACCTACCAAATAGGTAGGTAGGGTACCTACCAAATTAGAATAGGTAGGTAGGTAGGTACCTACCTACCAAACTAGAATAGGTAGGTACCTACCTACCTACCTATTTGGTAGGTAATCAGGCTAATTTGGTAGGTACTACCTACCTACCTATTTTAATTTGGTAGGTAATTAGGCTAATTTGGTAGGTAGGTACCTACCTACCTACCTATTCTAATTTGGTAGGTAACCTACTTACCAAATTAGCCTAATTACCTACCTACCTATTTTAATTTGGTAGGTAGGTAGGTACCTCTACCTACTAAATTAGAATAGGTAGGTAGGTAGGTACCTACCTACCAAATTAGAATAGGTAGGTAGGTAGGTACCTACCTACCAAATTAGAATAGGTAGGTAGGTACCTACCTACCAAACTAGAATAGGTAGGTAGGTAGGTACCTACCTACCAAATTAGCCTAATTACCTACCAAATTAAAATAGGTAGGTAGGTACCTATTAGCCTGATTACCTACTAGCTAAGTATCTAAGTAGATAGCCTAGCCTAATAAAATGCCTATACTGCATTCGGTTAGGTGTCCACTTAACTAAAGTCGTCCATCTCCATCGCAAGGCGAATACTGTATGCGGGGCAACGCGATGAACATCGCGATGATGCGAGTGTTGGGCAACGCGATGAACATCGCGATGATGCGAGTGTTTGAATGCTAGGGCATTATTCGCGTGAATATTGCCGGCAAGGCGATGAGCAATGCGAGCGGCAGTATGTAAACGCGGGGTTACAGTATTCGCCCTGCAACGGAGACGGACGTAAACGTATGGAGGACAATGCTGTAGCAGTGTACGCAATAAGCTTTTGCAGCATAGCGAATTAATTAAATAGATTATTAATAAAAACTATCACTTTCAACTACTATACAATTTCCGTAGATCGATATAAATATTTTTAAAAGTAAATATTCGTGGAGCAATAACGAAAGTCGTGTTTTATTTAGCTTAGCGCCATCTAGCGGTCTCGTATAGTTCATCGCGCTAGTATTTGCGCAACATACGCGGCAGTACTCGCGGTATGACGAATATACCATTCACACCACGTCTCTGCCCACTTCTCTCGCCACTTCCCTCGCTTTGCCGCGAGTATGTAAACGTAGCATAAGGTTTATGATGAGGTACCTGCCTAATACAAAACATTTAAAAAAATAACAAAATAATGGTAACTAATTAGGTACTAATTAGTGTAACGTTAGTTATTAGGTATTCTCTTCAACAAGCCCATGGAACAAGTAAAGGGAAAAGGCCGTAAAAACCGTAAAAATAGTAAATTATTTAACAATTACAAGGGATGACGTCACACATTGTTATTTCGTATAGGTTTCCGTATAAGTTACCGTTTTGACATTTGGATAAAAAGACTAATTCGACCTGACAGCCTACTAACCTATTGTGAATGATACCATCTGTCAGCAGGAGGTTCTGACGTCATTGTGAGAGTTACGTGTGAATTGTTGAAGAGTGTCTATAAATAGTTCATTCATGAATAGCTGAGGTTCATTCATTTCCTGTAACCAGTCGCTCACGGAGTAACTATAATATCGGACTCGTAGCTCAAAATAACTCGATTAAGTTATCTATCACAATGCAAGTTTGTAAGTGCAAACCAATGAAAAATAATTAAAAACCTGTCACAAAAATGCTCCAAAAAGTAGAAAATAAAGCGTGTTGTTCAGCCCTTTAACTTTCATATGCCTAATAATATTGTGATTCAAGTGTTTTCGTGTCGGGGAACCCTAACTATAAAGCACTCCGTCATATTATCAAAATATTGTCCCCCCGACATGGCAACGCTTGAAGCACACCACACACACACACACACACACACAGACACTTATTGCTTATAACAACCTGTCGGGGCGTCACACTCTTGCCGGCGACCCTGTAAGAACAATGCCCTTCTTCTTTGATTACCCTTCTTGAAGAACCCTGTATTGAGTAGTCGCTTCTCATTTCAGTCAATAATGCTTGATACACACCAGATTCCAGTATCGTATTGTTTCTGGGAATTTTTAGCCATAATACCTAGATACCTAATAACTTCTCGTAACAATCACATTCCATTTCACCAGAAAAGGACAATAGAAGAATTGCATAAAATTTGTGAAATGTGAACAATACTGATTGATGATTATAATCATGCCTTTATCCCTGGAGGGTTGGGCAGAGGTGAATTTAACAACTACATTTCACCAATCATAATGCCGTATTCCGGGCACTATTATTGACTCGAGCCACACATTCTGAGGCTGAGTCTGGGCTGTAAATATCTGTCTGATGTTAAACAGCCCTATCCCTTAATCGCCTTGTACGACACCGCATGGGGAGAGATGGGGTGGCCCAAAGTCTAAGTACTCTGCCGGGAACCACGCGCATACGTTAACAGTATTTTATATTATGGACGGCAAACGTTTTAAAGATAGGTTTTGCACGGGATATACTCGAATATCTTGGACCTAAAATGTGCTCAAAATGTGCTTTATACGCGCAGTAAACGTTTCTTGGGTGTCTTTTGAGGATAGCAGGGGGCGCTACTGCGGTGGACGAGCTCAAAACCAAGCATAAATTATTACAAAACAATCGGCACGCGCCAAGGGCCTCGTTTGTCTTGCGATTTAGTTCCAAGAAACGTGTCACGAGGTATAGGTTTCTACTTTGATTTCAATATCAGTTACAAATATTTTAATATTCCATTAATGTGGGAGGGCAAGGACGCTTTCATAATAAAATATATCATTAATATTTAACGCTGGTAGCACCGCCATGTAATTACAACGCCAGGCGAATACTGAGTGAGGTTGAAATATTTAATCTAGACATTATTGTGAGGATAGCTAAGTAAACGATAAATGTACGTGAGACGAATATTTCCACTAAAGATGGACTTTACTCAGAGTTTTTGTACAACCCCGTTGAGCCAGCCACATGTTTTTTTCTTTTTCTTTGTGCAGCATAAGTGAATGTGCACAATCAATCAATCAATCAAATTCATTTATTAGCGTGTAATGTGGTACAATATGAGATGTTAATATAATATCAAATCCGAGCACATTTCGCACAACACAGCCCTTACCCCGCGTTTACATACTGCCGCTCGCATTGCTCATCGCGTTGCCGGAAATATTCGCGCGATTAATGCCCTAGCGATCACACACTTCCATCATCGCGTTGGTCCGCATTACAGTATTCGCCCTGCAATGGAGACGGACGTAAACGTATGGAGGACAACGCTGTAGCAGTGTACGCATTATGCTTTTACAGCATAGCTAATTTAAATAGATTATTAATAAAAACTATCACTTTCAACTACTATACACTTTCCGTAGATCGATTTTTAAAAGTAAATATTCGAGGAGCAATAACGATAGCCGTGTTTACTGATTAGCGCCATCTAGCGGTCTCGTATAGTTCATCGCGCTAGTATTGCCGCTCCTTTGACTCGCGCCGCCAAGCAGACATTCGCAGCAACATACGCGGCAGTACTCGCGGCACGACGAATATACCATTCACACCACGTCTCTGCCCACTTCTCTCGCCACTTCCCTCGCTCTGCCGCGAGTATGTAAACGCAGCATTACTTATATTTTAATTGTATTCTTGTGACTCAGGTATTTAGGTATATTATTTAGATGCACGTTCGTGCTATAGAAAAAAAAGTGTGTTTTCTTTCAAGATCGATCTTAACTAGGTACTAGGAAGTCGTTTGATAAGCTCTAACGCCTGAGTCGCCTTCGCCTTTGCGAGCTCTGTGGATCAGAGGACACCTCTGACTGTGAGTACAGGCAGAATCAGATCTATCTTGACTAGAAAAGTACTCAAAATGATCTTAACTCTTTTTGATACCACTTAAGTCGCAGACAAGCACACGGCCCACCTGATGGAAAGTGGTTACCGTGGCCTAATGGACGAGAGCAACACCAGGGGAGTCACACTCGTACTGCCGACCCTGTAAGAACAGAGAGGTTCTATGCCGTCAACGAAGAAGACAAGTAGGACAAGCTTTTGGTCTTCCCACTGACAGCACATAACCTCTCCAGAGAGCTCTGGCTACCCTACTCACCGCCAGAAACACAACACGAGGCTATTATACCTGCGGTATTCTGTAGGGCGGAAGTACTTCTCCAGGCAGACTGTTCCATTGGGACGGAAACACCGTCGTGTCCTACCTCCTCCTACTACTGTTTTACTAATTTAAATTGCATTATCGTTCGAACGTCCCGGTTGCCATAAGAACATCTATGGCAGTCGTTACGGGTAGTTGGAGCCCTAAAAAATCCAAAAAAACAACGGTCTAGCTGCAAAGCTTCGATATCGCCTAATGTTAACATTGGGTTGTGGACGTCAGATAGCAATCGCTTCACGGATAATATCGAGGTCTAGCCAAAGTCGTAGTTAAGACTGATAAAGCGGACCCCAGACTCCGAACTGAAAAAGCTTCGGATGCTACTGGGAATTAACGCTAGGAGGAAGAAGATCGTCCGAACTAAAGGTGTGTACCAAATATCAGAACAGTAACACCCGTATTCACAAACAACACTGTGAGGTCTCATAGTGTGCTCGAGCGCATAGGGCTGGTAAAATTAATTCACAAACATCACGGAGCAGTATCTAACGCAGTGCGTTCCCTTTAGTCTCAGTAGTTCGGTTGCTAGTCCGGTTGATCGGACTACTGCAACTTTTCAGTAGCAGTAGTCCGGTTGTTAAACGGAACGAAGTATTACTTACGTGTTGTCTATGAATAAAAAAGCTTGCCAAAACGAACGCACTGAGAATTTGTCGTTCTTTGCACAGTTTTGGTAGTACGCATAGCGAAGTATTGTTTGTGAATACGGGTGTAAGTCAACAGGAAGAGGGGTAAACCAAGGTATTATGGTCATTTTGAGTTCTTTGTTCGTGAATTTCGTTGTTCGTGAAGTTCGTGGTTCCCGGCAGAGTAGAATTTGGACCACCCTACCTCTTCCCATAAGGTGTTGTACAAGGCGACTAAGGGATAGGGCTGTTTAACATCAGACAGATATTACAGCCCAGACTCAGCTTCACATACATGGATTGAGTCAACTATAGGGCCCGGAATACGGTAATAGGCTCACCCCCTTTTGCGTGTGACCTGAGAAATGTGGGTGTTGATTCATCTCTGGCTAACCCTCCGGGGATAAATATGATTTATATTTTGTATGTTCGTAAATTCGATCTGATGCTGACTGTACTACGAGGTCGACCCCGGTTGCTTTTTTTTATACACGGCCCACCTGATAAAAAGTGGTTACCGTGGCCTATGGACGTATGCAACACCAGGGGCGTCACACTCGTGCTGCCGACCCTGAAGAAACCTTCTAATGCCCTTCTTGAAGAACCCCATATTGTAGTCGCTTGGGAAAACCATCGCGGGAAGTTCATTCCACAGCCTGAGTGTGCGTGGGATGAAGTTCCTTTCATACCGCACAGTGCGCACCGTTTCTGGTTGCAATGTGTGAGGATGAATTCCCCGCCTACCGCCTAATGGCGAGAAGTGCGATGATAGAATGTAGCTGTGGGCATCATGTCAAACAATTCATCTGAACACAAACCATTGTATAGGGCGGTAGAACACACACAGTGAGGCAAAGTGTCTCCTGAGACTGAGTGCTCCACCCATTCACTTTTTTATGGATATAGATAGGCTCCAATTTTGCTTATACCTTTTAACAAATAATACAAAGCGACACACGGCTGCGGTCGCACGATGGTCACTGTGGAACTTGAATTATTGATACATATCGATTTTACGCCACTGTGAATTTATAGGTCACATACGAAAGCCTGTAATAACATGTTAGCTAAATATAGGCAAACGAAAGGCTAGGAGTTGTAATTTTCACTGATTTAATAGGTTGGGAAAGTTAAGTATTGGAGGAGGAAGAGCCGGAAGGCGGACCCTAAGCGACTACAATATGGGGTTCTTCAAGAAGGGTATTAGACGGTTTCTTCAGGGTCGGCAGGGTGCGAGGTATCCGTGAGGATTATTACACGATAAATAATTAAGGTATTTTAAACTCGTTTTTGTTACAGCCAAACCATGGAAATTCCAGACAGCGTCCAAGAAGACTCCATCCAAAAAGTCAAAATCTTATACGACGAAAGAGCTCCAAGAAAATTGGACCATGTGGAGAAACTTGGCCAAAAACTAGAGAATCTCAGTAAAAAGGTTGGCCAAACGTTCGAGAGAGTTGGCCAGAATTCTCTTATCGATAGCATTACTTTTGAAAGTGAGAAACTAAGAAGTCATAGCGAGCATTCTTCTAGAAGGAACAGTGGCGATGGCGGGAAAGCCAGGCAAGAAGGATTTAGAAATGGTAAGCGCATAACCTGCTACTTTAGGTTCTTAGGCTCCTGAGGTCACGAGCACCCTCGAGCCTTTGCAGATGCGTAGAGATGTTGTATCCTTGGCAGTATTTTACCGTCTCTACCATTTTGAATGTTCTGATGAGCTCTTCCAATTAATCCCACCCTCTCCTTTCCTATACATGACAGTACGTGCAGGACTTAGATGCCACCCGCATACGGTGCAGAATATTCCATCAAGAATCAAGCGGTTTGACGACTCTTTTCTCTACCGCATCATCATCAGCACACGTGTTTCCTTCTTCCTACAGTTCCGGGTCCTTTACGAAGGGCATAAAAAAGCATCTGGCGAGGCCGTCAACTTTAGGGCTACCATTGTAGTTTTCTGTATTTGTGACCCTGTTCCCTAAGCTTTGCCTTCAGTTCACCACCAAGGGAGGTTATATTTAATACCACAGGTCGTGGACAAGCACACGGCCCACCTGATGGAAAGTGGTTACCGTGGCCTATGGTCTGCCAACCCTGTAAGAACAGAGAGTAGGTACCCTACATTTTCACCATTCTAATACCAACCCCTATTTTTTAATAGCGGTAAAACAAAGTTTGTCGGTTCAGCTAGTAGGATACCTCGGGAGCGGGTCATATATCTTGGACCTAAATCTATGCTTGTTGAATTTGAGCTCCTCCACCGCAGTAGCACCGCGTGCTATCCTCACAAAACACCCAAGAAACGTGTACTGCGCAAATAGAGCACATTTTTGATAAATAACATAACATAAACTCACGCCTATATCCCCGAAGGGGTAGGCAGAGGTGCTAGCACCCACATTTCGCCGTTTATGTTTAGGTCCCAATGTAATAGGTGGCGAGCCTATTGCCATTAACCGGGCACTTATAAACCTGCGATAAATACACACATAACTTCGAAAAGCATCGAAAAGTCATTGGTGTGTGCCATGGTAAACCTGGGATCGAACCCGAGACCTCGTCTCAGCAAAGTTTGATAAATGTCTCGAGCAATAATAGGTACCTAAGTATATTAATCGGAAAGTGCCCATTTTATTGAAACAATAAGTCCTTTATCTGTCCTATGACGTAAGTAATTACCATTATAGTTCAAGTAAGGCATGTTCAAATATTGTTTTGTTTGTTTTATTAACTACTGATGGTATAAGTAGCGAGGAAAATCAAATATCAACAAGTCGACCTTTTGTTATATACCTACTTACCGTCAAAAATATTGTGTTTTAAGCTTTTTTTTTTAATACTACTTAGGTCGCAGATAAACACACGGCCCTCCTGATGGTAAGAGGTTACCGTGGCCTATGGGCGATTGCAACACCAGGGGAGTCACACTCGTGCTGCCGACCCTGTGAGAACAGAGAGATTCTGTGCCGTCAGCGCAAAAGATAAGTAGGACAAAGCCTTTGGTTTTCCCACTGACAGCACAAAATCTCTCCAGTGAGCTCTGGCTACCCTACTCGCCGTCGGAAACATAACACGAGGTTATTAAGCCGCCGTCTTCTGTAGGGCGGAGGTACTTCCCCAGTCGGACTGCTCGTTTGGGGCGGATATACCGTCGTGTCCTACCTATTTCGAGACACATAAGCTGTAGAGCGCGCCTTACTAAGTATCCGTTAGGATATAAGTGTTCTGTGCTAAGTATGAACCGTAAGCACAAGTATTGCAAAGATTGCCAAGATAATGAAATAACCCTTGTAACTTAGAAGTTTAAAACTATCAAATATGCACATTTTTTTAAAATAAGAGTATGTAAAACCGTTTCGGAGGAATTGGGACAAACACTGTGACACGAGAATTTTATATATTATATTAGATATCAATCAATCAATAAATTAGCCTATCGCAGTCCACTGCTGGACATAACCCTTTCCCAATGTTGACAGGCTTTGGCCTACTGTTTCCACGCTGGCCAGACGGGTTGGTACAGGGTTTTATTTCGAGTGTTCCTTCTCTCGCAGTGATATCGTCTGCGTATGTTTCCGTTAGTCGCCTCTTACGACACCCTTCGGATGGGATGGGGTGGTGATACTTGTATTCTTTCTCCGTCACCACATGGACTCTTTCTTCTGCCGCACCATTAAGACCTGGAATTCTTTACCAGCTCACGTGTTTCCCTCTTCCTACAGTCCCGGGTCCTTTAAGCGGGGCATGAAAAAGCATCTGATGAGGCCGTCAAGCTGAGTGCCACCATTGTAACACAGTACGGTTCTATAATGGTGACCCTCTTTTTTTTTCCAAGACTTTGCCTTCAGCTTACCATCAGGCAAGGCGAAGTCAAATTGACGTGTCCTATTAAGAAAGAAAAAAAAATGGCTGTCTTTTTAAGTGAAAACCTTATTAACCTGAAGGTCTCATTCTTTTATGTACCTGTTCGTTTAATTTATACAGAAAACTGATCACCTTCTAATATTAGTTTAGTAGGATACTCTTTATTGAAATATCATGTCGGTTAGCTATAATAAGGTTATATGACAGCAATATACTTACCTTATTAATTAACTTAAGTGATGTCCTGTTTCGGACATGTAATGCGTAGGGATGAAAGTAATGTCGTAAGGAAGGCATTAACTATGGAAGTGGATGGCTACAAGGGGAGAGGACGACCTAAAAGGAGGTGGATGGACTGTGTGAATGATGATAATGGTTAAGAAAGGAGTGAATGCTGATATGACTACAAATAGAGATGAATGGAAAAGCACACATGTTACGCCGACCCCAAATAAACTTGGGATAAGGGCAGGAGGATGATGATAATTAACATAGTGCTTTGTAGTCGTTCTTAATATAGAACAATACACAATACATACATATAGAACAAATTATAGCAGCTTAAAGGCTATAATAACCTTGTGTTGTGTCCCCGGCGGTGAGTAGGGTAGCCAGAGCTCACTGGAGAGGTTTTATGCTGTCAGACTGCTTTGTCTTCTGCACTGACGCACAGAAATTCTCTGTTCTTACAGGGACAGTAGAACGAGTGTAACTCCCCTTGTGTGCTCTTGTTATGGAATTATTTTTCTAAACGATAAAGAAGCCATGTTGGTTTCCGAGTCTCTCTCCTATCTCTACCCTGTTTAGTCGCCTTGTACGACGCCCACAGGAAGAGATGGGGTGGCCCTATTCTTCTCCACCGGGAAACAACACGCCTATGGTAGGTATGGTATGGTATTGTATTACGGGCTGGTCTCCGCAACTCCACGCAGGCCCGGTTTTTGCGTGAGCGTGGGCATTCTATTCCAGCCACCCCAACTCGTTGAAGAACGCCAGCAGGCTGTTTATGCTGCTAGTGATCTCCCGGAGCGTACCTGTGTCTGGGAAGTACTTAGCCCTGTATACGGCGATTGCAGGGCAGTGTAGGAACACGTGTGCTGCCGTTTCTTCCTCCCTAGTGCAGGCTCTGCAAAGAGGGCTATCGAAGATGCCTAAAGTAAAAAGGTGTTAAATAGGAGCCATGTCCTGTGATTGCAGCTGTAGCCGTGCGTAGCTGCAGTTTTGACAGTTGTCGAAGACGCCTGGTCAGACTGACTTTTCGAGCACAGGAGGGCTTCCCTGGCCTGTCTGCAACAACAACAACACGCCTAGCATTTATTACATATTTTGTTATCCTCTGTTCTAAAATTTCCAACTAATATTTAACATAATCTCATACCCATAAAACGTTTGTAAAACCTGCCCTGTTATTATTTCATCCATTATATATTATTCCTAATTCGTTTTTAAACGTACAGATACCTCGAATCGACCACAAATAACTCAGGGGTAGAACACCTGATCATTTCCCACTGATTTCCCATTCCCACTAGCTTTAATAGTCAGCCAATCGACCACTTATATATGCAATCAATATTTCTATGTAGGTGAAAGTTGTAGGTCTGTAGGTTATAGTTTAATTTAATACCGTGGTTGGACTAGAGTCTAGACTAATGTGCCTATTAACTCTTTTTTTTGTAGACACCAAAATATTTTTTTCCTATGGGAGTAGAATAGGACCTGCCGTGGGTGTCGTAGAAGGCGACTAGGGCAGGGATAGCGAACCAATGGCACACGTGCCAAAGATGGCACGCGGTACAAGTTTTTGGGCACGCCATCACCAGTGCCATCACAAAATAGGTATTTAGTTAGATGCGTCCTTATCATACCTTATAGGCGCTAGAAAATGAAGAAACAGACGGTATTTTTTTCAGAAAGCATAATATAAATTAGACGTGGACTAGTCCTTATCATCATCATCCTCCTGCACTTAATACACTTAATATTCCCCCAGCGATAACTCCAAGTGGGATACATTTATTTGGGGTCGTCGGCCATATTTTCTTCTGACCAACACCCCCCCCACCCCCCCCTCCGCACGTCTAGGACTTCATCTAACCACGTTGATGCATAAAGGTTCGCCACCCCTGGCACTAGGGTATAGGGCTGTTCTACTTCCGATACTAAAAAGTAAATACTGATACTGCCCATGAAGCTCAGATGAAATATGAATCTAAATGGCAACCTTTATTAGGTTGCCATTTAGATTCACAGACAACTGCAGACACATGCAGTAGATACAGCGTACCATGTTCTGATAGGCTCTTCCAATTTAATCCCACCGTCTCCTTTCCTATACAGGACAACACGTGCAGGGCTTAGATGCCACCCGCATACGGTGCAGAATATTCCATCAAGAACCAAGCGGTTCGGCGACTCCTTCTTCTGCCGCACCATTAAGTCTTGGAATTCCTTACCAGTTCACGTGTTTCCCTCCTCCTACAGTTCAGGGTCCTTTAAGCGGGGCGTGAAAAAGCATCTGATGAGGCCGTCAAGCTGAGTGCCACCATTGTAACATGGTACATGTCTTGAATGGTGACCGTCTCAGAGATTTTGCCTTCAGCTTACCATCAGGCGAGGCGAAGTCAATTTGACGTGTCCTATATAAAAAAACTCCTTGAAATTTGGCACAGAGGTAGATTAGATCATGGGAAAGGACAGGCTATGTCCGACAACCACGCTGGCGGAGCCACGGCTGGAAGATCAGCTCCCCTAGACAAGTGGTTATTCGTTGGTCAGCGTATGATGGAATAGAATGACAAATGTAGTTAGTTAGGGTCGGCTTTCTAGTCTAACTGTGTGTTAAACACCGTAATGTTTGGTGTGAGTTGCGTGTGACAATCGATAGATGGCGTTGTAACGTATGCTACATCGCGCTATTAAGATTTTCGTCGTGTTAATAAAAGGGCCGGGAACATTCTGCAAAATCGATTCCTACCAACGAATACATTGTATCGTGTACCTATCCATTAATATACTGTGTTGTGGAAGAGTGCGCGTTTCATTTTTGGGACCCTCGTGTTCACTGTGATACGACTGAACTTCGATATTTTATCTAAAGCGACTGCCATATGACCTCCACAACCAATTGATGATATCGAAGTTCTGCCCCCCTAGACAAGAGGCAATTCGTTGCTCGGCGTATGATGGAATAGAATGACAAATGTATAGGATTTGACGTTTTTGACATTCGTTGACGCCTGTCATATACGTCAAATCCCATACATTGGCATTCTATTCCATCACACGCCGAGCAACGAATTGCCACTTGTCTATAGAGGCAGTTGTTCATAATTACGACTACCCTATCCACTTATAATCGAACCAATTCGAGACCATACCTAACTCATAAAAAGCCACTTAATCGATTTGAAAGGACAATATCCACTTATTGATAGACGCCGCCACTCATTAGACCCTATTTACTAAACACTGGAATATTGCCAACATTCTGATTAACTACTGCGTCTAAAAAGGTAAATTACCCAAGTATTGCTTGAGACATATGCCTTGGACTTAAAAAGTAAGGGAGCGGAGCCTGCAGTAATCACAAATGTCAGCGAATCCAACAGATTGCAGTGTGCTCTATAGGTACACGCAGTACACGTTTCTTGGGTGTCTTTTGAGGATAGTACGGGGTGCTACTGCGGTGGACGAGCTCACATTCACCGAGCATAGATTATTACAAAACAATCCATGTGCACCAGGGCCTCATTGTCTCGCGAATTACGTGTTCTTGTATACTTAGTTACTTAAGTTTACTGAGGCAACTTATTAACGTAAGTTATTATACGATAAACTGTCCATCTGCCAAGTTTATATCGGAAGACAATCCATACTAATATTAGGTACAGAATTGAAGAGTTAGGTTGAAGCGCTAATCTCAGGAACTTGGAATCTCAGGATCTCAGGAACTCAGGAACTCTACACTCTCTACACTCTCTAACTCAGGAATCTAGGAAGTTTATAGGCTAAATAGCATCATGCTACTACTTAAGGGAGCGGAGCAATAATCATAAATGTTAAGATTGTTCCAATAAGGGCATTAGAAGATTCTTACGGGGTCGGCAACACGAGCGTGACTCCCTTGTTGCACACATCCATAGGCCGCAGAAACCACTTTCTATCAGCCACCTGAGTGGTATAAAAAAAAAGACGTGTGGCACTCGGGGACTGCCGCGGTAAAGCTATTTGCATAGCATTTTTTATCAACTTATACAATTATCCCCCCACTCCGAGCTCGTACGAATTGAGCCGAGCTGCTCCGAAATCGGCCGGTTTCGGAGCAGCTCGGCTTGATTCGTGCGAGCTCGGAGTGTCAGCTTAGGTTTTTTCGTTACGGAATTTCTGGATTCGGCCTCCACGCTCAAGGCCCGCGATAGAAACTATGCAATAGCTTAAAATACTTCTCTAAGAGCACGTTATGTCAACGGACCCGGTTGCCTCATACAGACATCTATGGTAGTTGAACCAAGGAGTCCAACAACTGGTCTAACTGGCGATAGCAATACTTCGGTATTGCTATCGCCATTACCACTGAATTCTTTCCAATTTCCAGATGGAGTCAGCTCAGAGCCTCCCACAGCAAACGTGACGAACTTCAACGCGTGGAGTGACCTGAACAGTTCTACCTCCACGACCAGAACGGAACTTAGTTCTTCTGATGGTGGAGATGATCAGGTAATAGACCTCGTACTTTTACGATCAGGAAATGGAAAACACAGTCTTGTTCTTCATCCTTGCGTTAATTCCGGTCGCATCCGAAGCTTCCACCTCAGAGTCCAGGGCCAGGCTCCGTTTTTTTTTCAATCTAACTGGGTATTTGTCTGAATTTCGATATTTTCCGTGAAGCGATTGCCACCTGACCTCCATGTCTAAGATATCGAAGTAACTATTACAGTTAGACCAGTTTTTGAACTTTTTAGGGCTCCAACTACCCGTAACGATTGCCATACCTATTCTTTCGACAACCGGGACCGACGGCTTAACCGAGGTACGGAAATACCGAGACCAATGCTCCCAATCATGCATAAAAAGGTTTACATTGCACGGGAATCGACTTTTCGACCACTTTAAAAGTTAACCCTATATAAAAAAGCATTGAAATAATACTAAACTTATCCTTCAAAGCCTCGTCCTTAGGCCGCGGTAACCACTTTCCATCAGGTGGGCTCTGTGCTGTGTGCACACCTAAGTGGTTTAAAAAAAGGCCAAAATCAAGCATGGTCCTAATTTAAAACTTTTTCAACTCCAGGGGATGAGAAACCGTCGTCGGAGCCACGAATCGGCGTTACCAGGGACTCCGTGGCACGGTAGGTTGCCGTGGAAGTCAGTCGACAACCTGTCTCCTGACACTGCCTTCGGGTCTTCTCTAGCTGATATCATGGAAAGTCCTGCCAATAAGGTACATGTCTTGGTACTTTGCAAGTCATCATCATCCATAATTATCTTTGCATTGTGCTTTGAGCACTTCGAAGTCCAACAGGCCTACCATAAACTCATAAAGGTCAATAATTGTTAGGCAGAGGTGAATTAACGCCCACATTTCACCAAACATTGTATTAAGTCCCACGTAATAGGGGGTGAGCCTATTGCCGTATTCCGGGCACTATTATTGACTCGAGCAGCATCTGAAGCTGAGGCTAGGCTTACTATCTATCTGTTGTTAAACAGCCCTAACCCTTAGTTGCCTTGTACGACACCGCATGGGAAGAGACGAGTTGACCCAAATTCTATTAAGACGGGAACCACGCTGTGGCATGCTACCAACTGCATAAATAACTTTGTAACCCCGTATAAAAATATAGGATTACAAAGTTATATTTGCAGTTGGTAGTATTACAGTCATCCAATTATTGACCGTTTTTCAGGAAGGAGTCATGCACCATGATCCTTCTTCTCATCTCCTTCTCATCCTCTTTTTTTATATTCCACCCGCCAATAATTGACTACACTCTTCTGATGAACTTCAAATGATATGGTTTGGTATATAATATGACTTTTATGGGAGAGAATGCTGTCTGACGGTCGGACCCCTCCCATCCCCAAGAGGAAAATCTGCCCCAGAAAACTGCTTCTCGTTTGTCAATCAGTAGTAGCACTGGCTAGCAGGAGAGGTTGATTTGAACCCTGAACGATTTATTTGGGTAAAGTTTCTTACATCTATGTAAAAATCCTTATGTAATTTATTAGTACCTCACCCTATCTCATCTCTCCTATATGTTCCTATATTAAATGTCAATTTAAATGAACAAAATCTTTTCAGAATATGCCATTCGCTAGCTACGATGAGAAAAAGGTACTTATTTGTGTATGTATAGTCATGTATAGTTCAGTATTGTGTTTGTTTTGGCATACATTTTTTAGAAAAATTGACACTACACAAATTGGGTATAGGTATGCTAGATTTGGCCGTCCGCCGCCTCGTGCGTTTGCACGCATGCAAACAGGCGCCCGCCTGTTTCGTATAAATAATATAGTGCGGAAAAAGTTAAACCAACTTCAAGAAACAAAAATCAGACACTGAAAAGTGAAAAATAACTGAAATTACAGATTTACTGACCTGTTAGAATTCAGTGCCTAGCACGACCGACCATACCCTAATTGATTGAAGCACAATAATGCTCGGGCACAGCAAGCAAGGTTGAATGTTAAAATTTTATTTATTTTTAGATAAGATAAGATAATTTTTACCTCTTTTTGTAAATTATAAATTCATAAATAACGGATCCATTGATCAACCAGTCACCTTCCATCATCGTTGGTTTAGGTTTCCATAATCAGTTAACATCATAAGAAAATGATTCCTGAAAACATTATTTTGCCTAAAAAACAATATTTTTACCTACGTTTTGTAATATTGTCCTCTATTTCTCCATGATACCAACACCAGATCCCGACTCCCTGCACATGGGACCACCTTAGAAGTATCCTCTTTCCAACAAAATAAGAATCATAAAAAATATCCAATCATAAATTGTCGGTGTAATCGCGTAAAACATACGTGTTCATTTGAGGACCTCCTCCTTTTTGAAGTCAGTTAAAATACGTAAGATTTGCACAGTGCGGGCGCCCGCGTGTGTGACTCGCATCTATCGGCGGATGGCCTTATATTGTTATCGCTATTGATGTACGTCATTTTGTAAGTAGGAATGTGTTTGTATTTGTGTATGTACATACCGAATATGTATCTTTTTCTTATTCAAATGTTGGGCACAATCATGGTATTAAGTTTATCTTTTGTTATTTATATTTTTTATATCTTTGTCTCGTCCCTAGTTTACACTCTTTTAGAATAAACAGGATGAACTCCTGTGTTTTTTCTGGGTTCTTACAGGGTCCTCAGCTGGTGTTGCACACATCCATAGGCCGCGGTAACTAATTCCCATCAGGTGGACCGTGTGCTTGTCTGCCACCTAAGTGGTAGAAAGAAATATTAAGAAAAGAAAATTAGTCATTATCTTCATAGAGAGTTGAGCCTAATTGCTAAATGTTTTTCCGGGAGCGACTGTCTTCTGACATCCCAATCCTGAGAGAAAAACTTGCGTCAGAAGCTTGTCAGTCATTTAGCAGGTGTATCTTGCTTGCTTGCTTACTTGCAGTTGAGGTTGACTGGACCTTGAAGACCAAGTATGGCGAATTGTTTCTCTTTGGAGATAAAACGTAGGAGAAATGAGGACTCCACAATTTCTACTTTGGTCACCTGGGTTAATAAAGTCAAATATACCTTTTATAGGGTTCCAGCCAGCCTCAGATGCATGACTCGAGTCAACAATAGCGCCCGGAATATGGCAATAGGCTCACCCCCTATTACGTGGGAATACAATAATTGGTGAAATGTGCGTGTTAATTCACCTCTGCCTAACCCTCCGGGGAAAAGGCATGATTATTATGTATGTATGTATGTATGTATGTCTCACCGAACATGATCCTATAAGGTATAGTAATCTGTACCTATGCCTGACCTTGACATCAATTTTGGCAAACAATTTAAATACTTACATATGAATATATTGTGACCGAATAATTAGTGGAATGACATCGCGTGAGGTTTAAAAGAATTAGAACAATCTAAAGGTACTTTTACACACGGTTTTATGAACTACTTGTATGTGGGAAAATATAATCACATACAATAGAATAGAAAAGTCTTTATTGTACACTAATAAAATATACATGTAATGTATGAAATACACAAATAATATGTAAAAATGGTGGCCTTATCGATAAAAGCTATTTCTTTTTACCTTTGGCAACCCCTCTTTTTCATGCAGAAGCTCACGAAAGTTACCCCCTACCCAATGCGACATTTTTCTGGCACTCTGGCTGACCATGGTCCATCTACAGCTTCAAGATAACCCCCTGCGGGTGTAGATACACGATGTCCTAATCTTACCCCGGAAAATGCTCCTCGTAGGGAGCCAGGTGGCCGTACCTGTCACCCCCAGGTCTGCGCTTTTAGAACTAGCCTTGTCTGCTCTCCACAGGGTCGCACCCGTCTTGGCCGGAATAGGAATGTCTGATAATTAACTACTATTATTATGAGTGATAGAATGGTAGGTGAAGATAACGACAGCAGATCGATTCTAATATTATATCATCGTAATGCGCCCGAATAGTACCTATCAAGTACCTTTTGGTTATATCGGACTCCGACTAAAACGCACGCCGTCTGTGGGCCGTCGATTGCCAGAGGTGAGATTATTGTGTCAAACATATTCCTCACACCCCGGCCGACCCAGGGCCATATCCACGGAGGACAGAATATGATTAACTTCCTTCTCCATGGCCATATCTCTCAATCAGTATCAAGTACCTACGGCACGTGTAACCGTGGGTTAGGTATTATAACTATTATAATATACTAGCTGTCCCGGCGAACTTCGTACCGCCAATTTTTTTTTCAGCCCGCGTGAATTTTTGTTCCCGTTGCCGCTGCACCTATTTTCTCACCCTTTAAACCTTCCCTGGGCATCCACGAATATTTCAAGACTAAAATTAGCCAAATCGGATCAGCCGTTCTTGAGTTATAAACTAACAACGAAAAGTGGCATTGATTTTTATATTATACTAGCCGACCCGCCCCGGCTTCGCCCGCGCCACATTTCTAAGTCCCGTTAGCCGTATCACCCCTTTCAGTCATCTATAGGCCCGCAAAGTATGAAAATCTGCCGGATTTGTTGACATTTATGATTACTGCTCCGCTCCCTTAAGTAGTAGCGTAATTTTTCTCTGCGTAAGAACCATCCTCGTACCTCAAGGAATATTCTAAAAAAAGAATTATCGAAATTGGTCCAGCCGTTTTCATGCTATGTCGTGACAACGGAAAACGGGTTTCATTTTTATCTACCTATACTAATATTATAAAGAGGAAAGATTAGTTTTTTTGTTTGTTTATTTGTTTGTTTTTTTTGTTTGTAACGAATAGGCTCCGAAACTACTGGACCGATTTCAATAATTCTTTCACCTATAGAAAGCTACACTATCTGGGAGTAACATAGGCTATATAACATCACGCTACTACTAAAGGGAGCGGAGCAGTGAGCATAAATGTCAATAAATCGGGCAGATTTCCATACATTCTTTACTAATATTAGATTTGTATTTTTGTATTCGAGTAAACTCAAGAACTACTGAACCGATTTCAAAAATTCTTTTACCATTAGAAAGCTGCACTATCACTGACTAACATAGGCTATAATTAATTTTCAAAAAAATAGGGATCCTGGATAAAACTTCAATAATGTAACCCAAGGTGTAAAAAAAATGACCTAAAAAATTCCTTACATCGCGTACGCTGCGAAAACTATTGAAGATAGAACAAAATAATGTACTGTAGAAATGTATAACTTAAAAAGGTCTACATAAAAGTCCGCGACAGCATATGTCTATCTAATAAGGGTAGCTCACAATAACCATTTTTATCTTTTACAAATTATAAAAAAAATATGTGTCATTTTCGAAGCTATTTTTAACAATATAGTGTTAAGCCTTATCTGACTAAATACGTTAGATACATTGTACATTTAATGTAGATCAAAATTGCCCTTTACACTGTATAATTATAATGAATATTTTAGAATCTATTGCAGTATGAAAGTAACGCGCGACGATATAAATTCAAGCCGAAATGCCGATCAAAGTCAGACCACGGAATCTATACCTTTATATTAATTCTTATCTAAATAAATCATTTGGTATTTAAGATTGTTTCAATACCTGTTGATTACTTTTTGAATTATTGAAATCGGACGTTCTATTCAAAAGATATTACGAAATTATAATGTCAATAAATCCGGTAAATTACCATACATTATTTGAAAACTAATTATTATTACGGGCATGGGCTAAAAGGGTGCAACCACGGGTGTTCGAAGTATTTCACGAGCGAGCGAGCGATCCTGGGTAACGGAGGCATTAACGCCCCTCACCCAGGGGAGGCGCTACCGCCTACGGCAAATACATACAGCAACGGGAGCAGCTCTATAGAGGGCTGCTCAAAGGCTTCCCACATGTCCCTCTGACTACGAGGAGGCCCAGTAGAGAGCAGGAAAGGGAAGGGCTGGTCACCGAGCGCGGACGTGAGGATTATAGGTCCGGCCTCCTGTCATCCCTTCACGGCCGTCTCCTCCCTTTCCGGAATTCGATGGGACATCGTGCTTCCCACTTCTGAGAGGGCCATCTTAAAATTGTAGATGGCCCAGGGTCAGCCGGGGGGTGCGGAAAATGCCCTTGGCAATATTACACTCCAGCAACTGAAGACCCGCGACGGCATGCTGTTTAGTGGGTCCGAATTCCATATGGCACTCCTGATGGCTGAATGGGATGGTATCCGAGGCAATTTTAGCACGAAAGAAAAGTTTGTACGGAATCCGAATTCCACGCGGGCGGAACCGCGGGCAACAGCTAGTATATTATATAGATAGATTATACTATAACAAATGCCACCATTGAGTAAGTTCCTTTACAAGGCCTCAATAGCGTACATTGTTTACTTAGAGAAATCTGGCCCATTGTAAAACTAACGAGGTAGTGAACAACACGTGAAAACTTACCTCCAAGTGATAGAGTGGTTTGGGCATCAAATTCATTGGTTTCTATCATGGTTGGCGCAACCAGGAACGGTCCTTATTGGGTAGTGAGTGTAGTGAATTTAAATGTTTTATTTATACTTAGTATAAGTTTTAATCATATCACCACCTCATCTCATCCGAAGGGTGTCGTAAGAGGCGACTAACGGAAAAATACGCAGACGATATCACTGCGAGAGAAGGAAAACTCGAAATAAAACTTTGTACCAGCCAGGCCAGCAGGGAAACAGAAAGCCAAGACTCCCAACATTGGGAGAGGCCTATGATTGAAAAAGTTAACATCCAGGACGGGACGTAAACACACGAATAATCCCTTTCTAGGGGGAATTCTCTAACCGATAGGACTACCTGGACATGGCCTAGAAATTACCTTACATACATGGTGGGAAGACCAACAGCTTGTCCTACTTATCTTTTGCGCTGCCGGCACAGAATCTCTCTGTTCTTACAGCACTAGTGTGACTCCCCTGGTATTGCACTCGTCCATAGGCTTTGTAACTTCCCATCAGGTGGCCCGTGTGGGACCTAAGTACTACCTATAAAAAATAGGTCCGAAATTTCGTCATTTACATTTCAAGATAGCCCTTATTTGTAATCCCAACCTTATGTTCTACATACATACATATAATCACACCTTTATCCCCAGAGGTTTAGGCAGAGGTGAATTAACACCCACATTTCACCAATCATTGTATTTGGTTCCACGTAATAGAGGGTGAGCCTATTGCCGTATTGTTCACTATTGTTGACTCAAGCCATGCATCTGAGGCTGAGTCTGGGCTGTATATAATTATGATGTCTGATGTTAAACAGTCCTATCCCTTAGTCACCTTGTACGACACCGTATGGGAAGAGATGGGGTGACCCATAGTCTCCTCTGCCGGGAAACTAACCTATATGTTCTACGCGATAGAATCTAATTTAGAGTGATCTACTTCCAGATTCACCTGCGTGATGACATCAAATCTAACCGGTCAGACTCTTCATCAGAAGGGTGCAAGTCTCGAGGCTGGAGGTTGGTGAGAAATATGACGAATGCGGCAGGAGCTTTCACTCCAAAGGGACATGCTCCAACACCTTTACCTGGGACACCTCAGCCGAATTTTCAGGTACAAAATCTTTTGCAGGTATACTACAGGTACACATGTATTTCCCTCTTCCTACAGTCCCGGGTCCTTCAAGCGGGCGTGAAAAAGCATCTAATGAGTCCGTCAAGCTGAGTGCCACCATTGTAACATGGTATGTGTCTATAATGGTGACTCACTTTTCCGAGACTCTGCCTTCAGCTTACCATCCGAAGTGAAGTCAAATATATAAAAAAACTGTAGATCATCATAATCTCAATGTTAGTGCTGGTTGCATCCAAAATACCTGGAGCCCAGGGTTCACTCTAGTACTTCCACCTCCTGGATTTTTATAGGAGGCACTGCCTTGTGACCCCATATCTTCGACAGGATAACCTGCACCAGTACCTAGTCATTTAATCATTACGTATACCAGCTTGCAGATGCGGTTGATTTGGGCTGCGTAGGTATAGGAGGACCTATATACACTCCAGAATACGAACTCCTTTTTGTAACGACTAACCGTATTTGACGATATAAAGGTTAAAGGTGTAGGCTTGCAGATGAGGTTGGCTGGGACCCTAAAAATATTTGTGGAGCATGGGGTCCCACACCCTATCATCGGCCTGACTTTTTCCCATTTACTTGGGGGTTGGCACAATACCATTCTTTACCGTACATTCCTCCAGATATATCAGTTCTTCAAGGTTACCATTTCTCCTATTCTCTTTTTCAGTCGAAACCAAGCAGCAAGCGTTCAAACTATGGCAAGGACGACAAAAGACCATCATACCCTAATGAGAAAGAGGAAAATGTGGGAGAGTGTAGTCCAGAGGTAAAGTATACATTGTCATTCTCTTCCAACTCAGTTAGGGTTAGACCTGAATCTGACCTCCACAACCCACAACCCACTGACGATATCGAAATTCTGCAGTTATTTCGGCCCTGGTTCCTGCATCTGAAGGTCGAAAACAGCGTGTGGTTTTAGTCGGTGCGATGGGAAGGTACATGAGAGGATTTAAAAAATAATGAGGCACGAAGGAGACACGCCATGTTAAGAATGATCACCCATCTTAAGACTAACCTCGAGAGGAAAGCCTGCACCAGAGCCTCGTCCGTCAGGCACCATTTCGATCCTTCCTAGGCTAGGCCTTGCTAACCAATTCCCATGAGGTGGGCAGTGTGCTTATCTGCCACAGAACTAGTAAATCCTATCACGATATAAGAAACTCAGCTCCCAAGACAATTTTGACAATATTGTAGAATAGAATGACGAATGTATGGGATTTGACGTATATGACAGTTGTCAACGTATGTCAAAATACGAATCATCCATTCATTATTCTAATAAGATTCTAATCTACAATACGCCGGCCAAAGAAATTGTCAATTCGATTTAGAAAGAGAAAAGAGAATCCGAAGTCGATTCTCTTTTCTCTTTCTAAATCGAATTGACAATTTCGGGACTCGAACCCGCGAACTTTCCCTTACAGGGGGAATGCTCTGACCATTAAGCCACCGAGACCGCACGAAGCCAATCCAAATTCCTCTATACTTCCGTCTTTGGGGCGACGGTGGAGCCATCTACCGATACGATACTCATACGAGCTATCGGAACCAATGAATAATGTTAACATACAATCATTTTTAAACATTGATTTTTGATGACTCCGCCCAAACAACAATAGAAGAATAGTTAGCATATTGCTTCAAAATTTCGTTCAGAATTGCCACTTATCTAGGGGGGCTGTTCATATTTGAAGTAAGCATCTAAAGCATCTTTTGTGTAAGCACTCCGTTCTTTCCAGGGTTTGGATCCTGAATCCCTACTGTTCCGCGACTGCAGGAGACGGATAGACATGGTGCTGGCTTATGAGGAAGAAGACTTCGGAGTCATGACTGAGGCTGAGTCCAGGAAACGGGAGCATAGAAAAACATTCCAAGTAATACATACTCGTAATAAGTCAAAAGGCAAAAAATATTCTGTGTAGGCCATATTAACGGTACTTGCAAAACGTCAACAAATTAGATGTAGGTACTTATGTAGCTTAATGGTTATGGAGTTGGCCATATGATCCTGAGGTCCCGGGTTCGAATCCTGGTCATTACACACTGAAGCTTTTTTTTGAGCAATCAGAAGACTCATCCAGAACTGAAGATATAACCAAAAGTCGCTATAACCGACATCCACGGAATTTCTTCCGAAATTTATATCCATACTAATATTTTAAATGCGAAAGTAACTCTGTCTGTCTGTCTGTCTGTCCGCTACGCTTTCACGTGTAAACCATAGAACCAATTTTGATGAAATTTGGTACAGAGATAGATTAGACCTTGGGAAAGGACATAGGCTATGTTTGGTCGCGATCGCGATAACCGACATCCACGCGGGCGGAGCCGCAGGCAGCTAGTAAAATATAATTGAAACTTTACTAATCTTTTCCAGGAAAATTTAGTAAAAGAAGGCTTAGAACTAGAATTAGAAAACAAATGTCTGTCTTTCGACGAGAAGACCTGGTTCCTCAAGATCCACATACCCTGGAAGACTGAGATGAGACTGGCCGAGGTGATCGGCATGAAACTACCCACCAAACGGTTCATCACCATATCTGTGAAAGCTTGGGTGAGTACTTCGTATAAAACGTTACTATATACATTCACGTCCATGAACATGAAGTTCTCTTAGTATGAGAGCTGATCACACTAACTCATGTCTGATCAGATTCCTGAATGAGATGTAGTTACATTATCAGATGTGCCTTTAATTGGAGAACACGAAATGGCTATGCTGCGAAGCTAAAAACCTGATGGTGATACTAAAAATCTGTTTTGAAAAAAATCGAAAAAATCTGTATCTAATATTATAAGATTAGCAGAAAAAATCTGGCTCATCTGAAGAACCTTAAATTCTGTGTATGAAAAACCACTGCTGCGATTCGAAAGAGAATGATCTTTCGTAACATTGTGTCAAAAACACCTACAATATTAAAGTTTAAGTTAAATTTTCTAATCAGAACTTTAATACAATCCACTTAAAAAAAACTCTGATCGATCAAATACTCTGCAAATTTTAATCGATTATGAGTATCGAGTACTAAATCGTATGTGAAAAATGCGAAAGTTTGGATAGATAATAATATATTATTTGTTTATTATCACACTAGAACGACTGAACAGATGTGGATGCAACTTGGCAAAGACATAGATTATTAAAAAAAGCACGTATGCTATAAAATATACCCTTCCCTTTCTTACAGAGTGACGAGAAGCAGGCAGAAAAAGACAGAAAATGGTATTCGAAATTGAGGCGTCGATGGAAAAAGCTGTACGAATATGATCACGCCAGGGTCGAACCTGAGCCCTCGTTCTACGGCGCCACTGATCCAGGAGGGTCAAGGAGAGAGGAAATGTGAGTATAATATTTATGATAATGTCAGAAGTTCAAGCGAACATCATTCTTCTTCATCTTCCTCTTAGCGTTAATTCCCAGTCGCATCCCTCAGTTCGAATCCTCACTTTTGGAGACTTTGCCTCACTATGTGTGTTTTACCGTCTGTACAATGGTTTGTGCAGTTTGTGCTCAGAAGAACTGTTTGACATGATGCCAACAGCTACATTCTATCATCGCACCTCTCGCCACAGGCAGGGAATTCATCCTCACACATTGCGTCCGGAAATGGTGCGCACTGTGCGGTATGAAAGGCACTTCATCCCTCGCACACTCAAGCTGTGGAATGAACTCCCCGCGATGTTTTTCCCAAGCGACTACAATATGGGGTTCTTCAAGAAGGGCATTAGAAGGTTTCTTCAGGGTCGCAGCGCGAGTGTGACGCCCCTGGTGTTGCATACGTCCATAGGCCACGGTGACCGCTTCCCATCAGGTGGGCCATGTGCTTGTCTGCCAACTAAGTGGTATAAAAAAAATCCGAAGCTTTCAGCTCGGAGTCTGGGGTCCGCTTTACCAGTCTTAACTACAGATTTGGCTAGACCTCGATATTATCCGTGAAGCGATTGCCATCTCCACAACCCAATGGTAACATTAGGCGATATCGAAGCTTTGCAGCTAGACCGTTGTTTTTTTAACTTTTTAAGGCTCCAACTACCCGTAACGACTGCCATAGATGTTCTTGAAACACATGAGCGAACATCATTTATTGAAATAAAACCACTTTTGAACGAATTCTATCGCGCGATATTTGATATTATTTACGTTACCCCGACGTTTCGACTAATTTACAGCAGCCATAGTCGCAGGGTGACTAAAGATGGTATTTGTCACATAGTTTGAAGTGTAGGTAAGTAAGTTAGTTTGTATAATATATGCATCTCTTTCAGGTTCCTAGTAAAAGACAGAGACACACAATTCTCGCCGGCACAACGAAGTTTTCTCGTCATGCAGATACTGTTGCGAGCAAGATATGACAACACTGAGACTAAGGTCAGTCAATAATAATTCTACAAAAATATAAGTAATCATTTGAAAGGCAAAAGCAGGACTTTAACAGAATACTAAAAGACCGAAAACAAGCTTGATAGCAGATGAGAGCAAGACCAATTAAAAAATCAAAAAACGAAAGAAATATTCACTTGCTATCATACTTAATGAGGTCTTTGTAGCTTAGTGACAGTTAGTTTTTTTTTTAATGGTTAGACCCCCAACTAACTGCTAATGGCTTAGCTCATGCCATGCCGTAGTCCGATCAACCGGACTAGCAACCGGACTACTGAGACTAGAGGCTAATTTTAAACTATACACATGCCAAAAAATCGTGCTACATTACCGTACAAGCAAATTAGAACTCTAATTACATAAAATTAAGACTTAATTTTCTCTGTTTTTATTATTCTATATTGTTCTACAGATGGGTATCCGACGCCTACTCAACGATGGTACATACCTAGCATGCTTTCCTTTACACGAAGGCGGATTTGATGTGGACATGACCGATGGAACTGTTACTGATAGAAGAGTAAGTATTATGTATAAGTAGAATTTGAAATTGCGTAGCAGAAGTAGTAAGTAGTACAATAAAATAGAAATGATTCATCTGGTTCGAAAGACCAAAATTTATGTTTGAAGGACAGTAGGTCCTTCAAACATAAATTTTGACTGATAAAAGAGTAAGTATAAGTAGAATGTGAAATGGCGTGAAAAAAATAGTAGGTAATACAATAAATAAATAGCACATCCGGGTCGAAAGACCAAATTTTTTTTTTTTTTTTATATAGGACACGTCAATTTGACTTCGCCTCGCCTGATGGTAAGCTGAAGGCAAAGTCTCTGAAAAGAGGGCCACCATTACAACACGTACCATGTTACAATGGTGGCACTCAGCTTGACGGCCTCATCAGATGCTTTTTCACGCCCCGCTTAAAGGACCCGGGACTATAGGAGGAAGGAAACACGTGAGCTGGCAAGGAATTCCAAGTCTTAATAGTGCGGCAGAGGAAGGAGTCGCCGAATCGCTTGGTTCTTGATGGAATATTCTGCACCGTATGCGGGTGGCATCTAAGTCCTGCACGTGTTGTCCTATATAGGAAAGGAGAGGGTGGGATTACTTGGAAGAGCTCATCAGAACATTCACCATGGTAGAGACGGTAAAAAGCCGCCAAAGATGCCACATCTCTACGCAACTGCAAAGGCCCGAGGGTGTTAGTGACCTCAGGATTCCCAATAATGCGGACCGCACGTCGCTGCAACCTGTCGAGAGCATCTAGTAAGTACTTTGCGGAGCCATCCCAGAGATGCGAGCAGTATTCCACGCAAGAGCGAATTTGTGTCTTGTAGAGAAGACACCGCTGCTCCGGCGTGAAAAAACGTCTCACTTTGTTCAGGACTCCGAGTTTACGTGAGGCTGTTTTGATGATACTCTCGATGTAGTTTTTGTTGTTCAGTTTGCAGCGAACATCCATACCCAGGATATTGAGATTGTCCTGTAGTGGCAGTGGCGTGCTCTGAAGAGTTGGAAGGGGAAGGAAAGAAGATACCTTTGCTGTAAACGCGCATGCCTGCGTCTTCTTGGCATTGAACTCAACCAGGTTTTCAGAGCCCCATTGTGAAACGAGGCTCAGGATCCGGTCAAGTTCACTGACGAGAAGCTGCCTCCTTTCCGCGATATCAGACTGCTTGGCCGCAGGATGTCCGTGATAACTCCCGTGTAAGGTGCTATCGTCTGCATAGCAATGAATGCTGCCAGTGGACAGCATGTCGTTGATATGCAGAAGAAAGAGAGTGGGTGATAAGACGGACCCCTGCGGCACGCCAGCATTTACCTGCAGGAACTCCGAAGTTCGACCATCACAGAGGACGCGAATACGGCGCCCCTGCAGGAAGCTAGCCACCCAGTCGCACAGTCCGGAAGGCAGACCAAAGGCTGGTAACTTGGAGAGAAGCGACTTGTGCCAGACTCTATCGAAAGCTTTGGCGATGTCAAGACTAATTGCCAGTGACTCGCCATGCTTGTCCATAGCCTCACCCCAAAGATGGGTAATGTACGCCAGAAGATCACCCGTTGACCGCTTCGGTCTGAATCCGTATTGCCGGTCATTGATTAAGGAATGATCCTCTAGGTGACGCATGAGCTGTTTGTTAATTATGTGCTCTAGCACTTTGCACAGCACTGAGGTGACGGCTATGGGCCGATAGTTGCCTGGGTCCGAGCGATCCCCCTTCTTGGGGATCGGCTGCACATTCGCCTCCTTCCAAGCCGATGGCACTGTACCCGAGATGTATGACATCCGGTACAACCGCGTCAGCACTGGAGACAACTCCGCTGCACATTTTTGAAGAACCACCGCTGGAATACCGTCCGGTCCGCTGGCTTTCCGGACATCGAGTGACTGCAGCACAGCACGGACATCGCGCTGCCTGATACGGATCTCAGGCATTGCGATATATTTGAAAGGTTCAAGAATGATCAACTAATGTAATACTAAACTCATGTTACACCATATTCATACATCCATTATCACGCCTTTTTACCTCCGGGGTAACCAGAGTAGTACAATGAAAATAAATGGTACATCCGGCTCGAAAGACCAAAAGTTATTATTGTACGAAGGCGGATTTGATGTCGACATGACTGATGGAACTGTTACTGATAGAAGAGTAAGTATAAGTAGAGAGTAATACGGTATAGGAATAGTAATAACTAGTACAATAAATATAAATGGTTCATCCGGCTCGAAGGACCAAACGGTTGGCTCGAAGGACCAAACGATGTACAAAACCGTTTGGTGGTGGTGGGAAAGAAACGGCTAAAAAAAATTTGCATTCACAATCAAATGTTAATTTATACCACTTAGGTGGCAGATAAACACACTGCCCACCTGATGGAAAGTGGTTACCGTGGCCTATAGACGTGTGCAATATAATAAATGTAGGGAATAATCGCAGTTATTTCGACTTAATCGGAACACTGCCGCCTGATCCCCTAACCCAGAGAAGCCTGGCCCAGGGCATCATCTACTAGCAGGTAGTTAGGCCCCAAATATAAAGAGGGTATAGCCTCCTGTACTCCCATGAAAATCTTATTTTCTCCAACTTGATTTAATATATTCCTCTACCAACCTAATTTTAACAAAATTGACAAAACGTCATTTCACACGCACGTATAATTATAAATTCTTATTTTCTCTAGCTACTCTACCTAGAATGGGCTCGTCCGTGCAAATGGTACAAGAAACAACCTCTATGGCTCATCCGACGGTACTTCGGCGACAAGATAGGTCTCTACTTCTGCTGGCTCGGCTTCTATACCAAGATGCTCTACGCCCCCGCGATAGTGGGGACTCTATGTTTCTTATACGGATTGGCTAGCATGGACTCCAGTGATAACATTCCTAGGTGAGTTTTTAAAATTACCGAATGTTTGTACAGGATATTATAACATCATCAACATAAACGGTTTTACGACCAAGAGAATTTCGCATCCGGGTCATTATATTTTCGTCGTGAACCCATTCTTAACTTAACACGAGAAATTTAACTTAGCTGGTGGGGTTAGCTGGAATACCAGTAATTTTGGTTAATAGCTTTTTTATCGTGCGAAAAATCCCCACGGATATCCCACCTCCCTTCCACCCACCGAAGGAGGTGGAATTTTTGTTACTAGCAGCAGTTACAAGTAAAATAACATCATCAACATAAATAAGTTTAGACGATATCCTTTAATCTGTAGAGAAATGACATTTGATGTTTAACCGACACAAAATGTCCAACCAGCGAATGTTTATTACGTGTAGAAAAACAAATATAAAACACATATTATAATATTCCGTTCACCCATACACTATACCCGTACATCTTTTTCTAAATATGTACCACTTCCAGACGATTAAACTATCGAAACTGTGTCCAAAACCTTTCGCTTAAGATCGACTATAAAATCAGATGGCATTTTATGTTATAGCAGCGTGTGAACTTCACTTTCGCGATGCAGGATCGGTTATAGTATCGGACTAGTTCAATTTACTATCGCTGGATGGCGGTAACTAAATGTAAAATGACCACAAATCTATATTACGCTATTCCTTAATTCCTTTCCAGTAAAGAGATCTGCGACCTTAACGGCCCAGGCAACACCACCCTATGTCCACTCTGCGACAAAGCCTGTCAGTACCAGACCCTCGCCGACTCCTGCCTATTCGCCAAACTGACCTACTTGTTCGATAACCCAGCTACTGTGTTCTTCGCGATATTCATGTCTTTCTGGGGTGAGTTCTTGTATTGCTATATTACTAGCTTTAGCGTATAACTAACATCCTCGGAGTCTGGGGTCCGCTTTACCAGTCTTAACTACAGATTTGGCTAGACCTCGATATTTTCCGTGAAGCGTTTGCCATCTGACCTTCACAACCCAATGGTAACATTAGGCGATATCGAAGCTTTGCAGCTAGACCGTTGTTTTTTGGACTTTTTAGGGCTCCAACTACCCGTAATGACTGCCTGACTCAGGGTCTTATGACCATGTAATTTACTAAAGAATGTAAATAAATGTCCTCCATCTTTTTCAGCTACCACATACCTAGAACTTTGGAAGCGGAAACAATCTATACTAAAATGGGAGTGGGATTTAGCAGGAGGTGATCAGGTAGCTTCTTCTTTGTCATATTTTCTTGTTCAACGTATAACAATTATTGGGTAATCTGTGTTCTATTAAGTAATATTTCTATTGATTAAGGTGCAAAAGACAAAGGTTATTAAGTATTTTTCATCCCGGTTTTCATAAAATCCTTATCTTTAGGTATACTCCATAGATACAGCCCATCAAAAGGTTGTTTCTATCACAATCTGTGACAAGATCATTCATTATCTTTCTTTTTGCATTTGACACGAACTGGATATCTATAGGGGAGGCCTATGTCCAGTGTCCAGCAGTGGACTTCCTATGGCTGAAATGATGATGATGATGATGATAAGGATGAAGAATAATAACTATCTTATTCACCAGGATGAAGAACCCAGGCCCGAATTCGAGACGTCAGTCAAAACATTCCGTACGAACCCAGTGACGAGAGAGAAGGAACCGTACCTACCCACTTGGCAGAAGTCAGTGAAATATATCGCCAGCGGTTCTGCTGTTTTATTTATGGTAACTATGTATTTTATTTTAGGGCTGCATTTGAAAATGGCACCAGTGAATGAAAAAATAGAAGCTTTTGACCAAGGGTGAACATTTCAAAATTAATGCCGGTGGAAAAAAACTTAACTCGACTTCATGATATTTTCTGAAGTTTTTGCGAATGTCACTCATTGAAATTAAACCACTTCGAGCTAAAAACGTAGACACATTGTCTAAAAGTTAATAAAAATGGTTTTATTTCAATAACCTCAACCTGGTTTGTCATGCACCATACGACTTATGGGGGCCCGGCCGGAATTGGGATATACCTAGGGATCCCTTGCCACTGTAAGTTAGCAATACGTTGTTGTTGTACGTTGTCGTGGTATACGAGAGAAGTAATGAAAGTAATGTTGTAAAAAAGGTCCAAAGTATGAATGTATAGGGCTTTAGGAGAAGAGGACAAAGAAAAGATGGATGGATTGCGTGAAAAAGGATATGGCAAAGAAGGGATTGACTGTAGAAATGACATCTGACAGAAATTCGCTGAATTGGAAGAAGTCAACATCCTGAACGAGATTTGAACCCGTAGTCAGTACCATACCTTTCTAAGCGGAATTCTTTAAATATCTGTGTCTATACGGTTATCCAGGAGGTGTCCAGCTTAATTGGTCAGAGGATTCCCTTTGGAATGCAAATGGTTCGTGGATTTGCCACCCATCCTGGATGTTAACTTGTTCTAATTCAAGTTTCCAGAATCTGTTTGTTTATAGCTATGCTTAGTTTGATGGTTTGGGTCTAGATTGCACTTTGTGTAGACTATGTCATTAACTTTTTAAAAACAGCCACTTCACTGTTATCAGTCCCAATATTCTTCTGCCAATACTTTCCTTTCCAGATCTCAATTGTAATGTGTGCTGTCCTCGGCACCATCATCTACCGAATCTCCATGGTGTCGGTCATCTATGGCGGAACCGGCTTCTTCATCCAGCGGCACGCCAAGATCTTTACCTCTATGACTGCTGCACTGATTAACTTGATCATCATCATGCTTCTTACAAGGGTATGTATGCTTGCTGCAAAGTAGTAATAACCTTATAGTCGACTGTTATGATACATATTTGCGTGCAGCGGTTAATTACGTGGACAAGTAGTTCTCTGAATTGGATTGTATTTTTTCCAGGCAGTGAGTCATGTGTCCCGACTATACTCTGTGCCCCTACCCCGCACTAATGTAATAATCCCCTAAAATCTCCCTTGTCTTTTCCAGGTGTACGCGAAGGTGGCAGTGTACCTAACCAACATGGAGAACCCTCGTACGCAGACGGAGTACGAGGACTCCTACACCTTCAAGATATTCTTCTTCGAGTTCATGAACTTCTACTCTTCGCTCATCTACATCGCGTTCTTTAAGGTGAGGTTTTCTGAATTAGATTCTTCATTCTTCAGCACTTGGAATGTGTTTTAATGTACTCACGCTTGAACAGATGAAAAAAAAGCAATGCATCCTATACTTGCAATGTTTCAATGTAATGCAATGCAATGACTCTTTTTTAAAGATTTTTTTATATTGGATACGTCAATATTATGAGCCCACCTCATCAGTTTATATTACAAAGCTGGAAGTAATGTCTCAATAAAGACCCTGATAATGGTCTCTCTTTGACTGCTAGAGCTGTCTCAAAGATGTAAAGAGATCGTCAGATGCAGCCGCTTCATGAAAAATATCGTAGTCCAGCCAAATCCGCAGTTAGACTGGTAAAGCGGACCCCAGACTCCGAGATAAAAGCTTCGGATATGACTGGGATTAACGCTAGGATGAAGAAGAAGCGTCTAACTTAATACTTACTTGCTACTTTATTTTATTTCCGTCATCACCTGATTTTATCATACCTAAACTTGGAACTTCCAGGGTCGTTTCTACGACTATCCCGGTGACGATCAAGCCAGGAAGTCTGAATTCTTCAAGCTGAAGGGCGACATCTGCGACCCGGCAGGCTGCCTGTCCGAAGTGTGCATCCAACTCGCCATCATCATGATCGGCAAGCAGATCTTCAACAACTTCGTGGAGTTGGGATACCCGTACGTACGTGTGTGTTTGTGTATGTTCTGTAGAGTACACGGGTACTGGAGTACACGGGAATGGAAAGGGGACTCTTCGGACTAGAGCAGTCAGCCTGGAGTACACGGGTACAGTAGTACCCAGATCCTGCAGTACCCGGTTACTGTAGAACCCCGGGTTGGTTTTCTCATCTCGGGAAGAATTGGCTTTTTGTGAAAAGCTGTAGGTACGCGCGAATTGATTCGTGTGGATTTGGATATGGGTTTCAACTTTTTAACGTCAAACTGACCCTGGACTGACAGTCTATTTACCCTGAAGTATACGTTATACCATCAACTTTAAATCGGCATAGCCACCCCGTTGATTAGTTGGAATAAACTGGCACAGAGACAGCATTTTGTGTTGCCAAAAATATTATTTAATTTTGTCAATGTTGCCATGTTTGGAATGGGCTGTCAACTTGACAGAAGACGCTGTCTGTGTTTTACCTTGTGTTCAGTCAGATGAATTATTCGACATGATGCCCACGGCTACTTTCTATCATCGCTCCTCTCGCCACAGACAGGGAGTCCATCCTCTCCTCACACGTTATGACTGGACACAGTACGCACAGTCAGGTATGAAAGGAACTTCATCCCCCGCACGCTTAAACTGTGGAATGAACTCTCTGCCGTGGCTTTTCCAAGCGACTACACATACTGTAGTCTTCAAGATGGGCATTAGAATGTTCTTTTTTTATACTGCTTAGGTTGCAGACAAGCATACGACTTGATGGTAAGAGCTTACCGTGGCCTATGGGCGACTGCAACACCAGAGAAGTCACACTTGTGCTGCCGACCCTGTAAGAACAGAGAGATTCTGTGCCGTCAGCGTAAAAGATAAATAGGTCAAAGCCTTTGGTTTTCTGACAGCACAAAATCTCTCCAGTGAGCTCTTATGAGGTCAGTAGCGTGGGTGTGACGCCCCTGCAATGACATACGTCCAAAGACCGCGGTAACCAATTCCCATCATGGAGGCCATGTGTCTTTCTGCCACTTAAATAGTAATAAAAAACACATTTATGAGTACAAAGAGAGAATAAGCAGCAATCATTTCAACATTACCCCACAATATGTTCTCTCACTGCAGCAAGTTCCACAACTGGTGGCGCCAGCGCTCGCACCGCGCCGTGACGCGCGACCTGAGCAAGCCGCACATGGCGTGGGAGCAGGACTACCACCTGCAGGACCCCGGCAGGCTGGCGCTCTTCGACGAGTACCTGGAGATGGGTGAGTGCCATGTGTTAGACTGAACGTGGGAGCAGGACTACCACCTGCAGGACCCCGGCAGGCTGGCGCTCTTCGACGAGTACCTGGAGATGGGTGAGTGCCATGTGTTAGACTGAACGTGGGAGCAGGACTACCACCTGCAGGACCCCGGCAGGCTGGCGCTCTTCGACGAGTACCTGGAGATGGGTGAGTGCCATGTGTTAGACTGAACGTGGGAGCAGGACTACCACCTGCAGGACCCCGGCAGGCTGGCGCTCTTCGACGAGTACCTGGAGATGGGTGAGTGCCATGTGTTAGACTGAACGTGGGAGCAGGACTACCACCTGCAGGACCCCGGCAGGCTGGCGCTCTTCGACGAGTACCTGGAGATGGGTGAGTGCCATGTGTTAGACTGAACGTGGGAGCAGGACTACCACCTGCAGGACCCCGGCAGGCTGGCGCTCTTCGACGAGTACCTGGAGATGGGTGAGTGCCATGTGTTAGACTGAACGTGGGAGCAGGACTACCACCTGCAGGACCCCGGCAGGCTGGCGCTCTTCGACGAGTACCTGGAGATGGGTGAGTGCCATGTGTTAGACTGAACGTGGGAGCAGGACTACCACCTGCAGGACCCCGGCAGGCTGGCGCTCTTCGACGAGTACCTGGAGATGGGTGAGTGCCATGTGTTAGACTGAACGTGGGAGCAGGACTACCACCTGCAGGACCCCGGCAGGCTGGCGCTCTTCGACGAGTACCTGGAGATGGGTGAGTGCCATGTGTTAGACTGAACGTGGGAGCAGGACTACCACCTGCAGGACCCCGGCAGGCTGGCGCTCTTCGACGAGTACCTGGAGATGGGTGAGTGCCATGTGTTAGACTGAACGTGGGAGCAGGACTACCACCTGCAGGACCCCGGCAGGCTGGCGCTCTTCGACGAGTACCTGGAGATGGGTGAGTGCCATGTGTTAGACTGAACGTGGGAGCAGGACTACCACCTGCAGGACCCCGGCAGGCTGGCGCTCTTCGACGAGTACCTGGAGATGGGTGAGTGCCATGTGTTAGACTGAACGTGGGAGCAGGACTACCACCTGCAGGACCCCGGCAGGCTGGCGCTCTTCGACGAGTACCTGGAGATGGGTGAGTGCCATGTGTTAGACTGAACGTGGGAGCAGGACTACCACCTGCAGGACCCCGGCAGGCTGGCGCTCTTCGACGAGTACCTGGAGATGGGTGAGTGCCATGTGTTAGACTGAACGTGGGAGCAGGACTACCACCTGCAGGACCCCGGCAGGCTGGCGCTCTTCGACGAGTACCTGGAGATGGGTGAGTGCCATGTGTTAGACTGAACGTGGGAGCAGGACTACCACCTGCAGGACCCCGGCAGGCTGGCGCTCTTCGACGAGTACCTGGAGATGGGTGAGTGCCATGTGTTAGACTGAACGTGGGAGCAGGACTACCACCTGCAGGACCCCGGCAGGCTGGCGTTCTTCGACGAGTACCTGGAGATGGGTGAGTGCCATGTGTTAGACTGAACGTGGGAGCAGGACTACCACCTGCAGGACCCCGGCAGGCTGGCGCTCTTCGACGAGTACCTGGAGATGGGTGAGTGCCATGTGTTAGACTGAACGTGGGAGCAGGACTACCACCTGCAGGACCCCGGCAGGCTGGCGCTCTTCGACGAGTACCTGGAGATGGGTGAGTGCCATGTGTTAGACTGAACGTGGGAGCAGGACTACCACCTGCAGGACCCCGGCAGGCTGGCGCTCTTCGACGAGTACCTGGAGATGGGTGAGTGCCATGTGTTAGACTGAACGTGGGAGCAGGACTACCACCTGCAGGACCCCGGCAGGCTGGCGCTCTTCGACGAGTACCTGGAGATGGGTGAGTGCCATGTGTTAGACTGAACGTGGGAGCAGGACTACCACCTGCAGGACCCCGGCAGGCTGGCGCTCTTCGACGAGTACCTGGAGATGGGTGAGTGCCATGTGTTAGACTGAACGTGGGAGCAGGACTACCACCTGCAGGACCCCGGCAGGCTGGCGCTCTTCGACGAGTACCTGGAGATGGGTGAGTGCCATGTGTTAGACTGAACGTGGGAGCAGGACTACCACCTGCAGGACCCCGGCAGGCTGGCGCTCTTCGACGAGTACCTGGAGATGGGTGAGTGCCATGTGTTAGACTGAACGTGGGAGCAGGACTACCACCTGCAGGACCCCGGCAGGCTGGCGCTCTTCGACGAGTACCTGGAGATGGGTGAGTGCCATGTGTTAGACTGAACGTGGGAGCAGGACTACCACCTGCAGGACCCCGGCAGGCTGGCGCTCTTCGACGAGTACCTGGAGATGGGTGAGTGCCATGTGTTAGACTGAACGTGGGAGCAGGACTACCACCTGCAGGACCCCGGCAGGCTGGCGCTCTTCGACGAGTACCTGGAGATGGGTGAGTGCCATGTGTTAGACTGAACGTGGGAGCAGGACTACCACCTGCAGGACCCCGGCAGGCTGGCGCTCTTCGACGAGTACCTGGAGATGGGTGAGTGCCATGTGTTAGACTGAACGTGGGAGCAGGACTACCACCTGCAGGACCCCGGCAGGCTGGCGCTCTTCGACGAGTACCTGGAGATGGGTGAGTGCCATGTGTTAGACTGAACGTGGGAGCAGGACTACCACCTGCAGGACCCCGGCAGGCTGGCGCTCTTCGACGAGTACCTGGAGATGGGTGAGTATCATCAGCACTGCAATTCACGGTCTCATCGCATAATGTCCTTTTCTCGAAATGTCCTTTTCTCAAAATGTCCCTTTCTCAATATGTGCACTACAGGATTAGTCTTTATACTAAACATGTCCGCCCACAATCAGACTCGGATAGATCAGGTTAGAAGGCATTAGCCATTGATAGAACAGTTCATAAAGAACAATCTACCTGACAGCTTGTCAAATCTTAGGAACCTGTGCATACAATCTTGCCTCAGGTAAATCGAGATTCAGCTGAGTGGTATTCTGAAATACGGACCTTAGGCTCATAACAGGTGTTGACGCCCGACATAAATTAAGAGCAATCCGGCTCGAAGGACCAATGTTTCGAGCGGGAATATTTTGGATCCCGGTTGTGTGAAAACTTGTAAAGAAAAGTTAGGTCAGATGTTGAGACGTTTAATGTCGACGGTTACAATTGTGAAAGTGTTTTATTATAAAAGTTGTTAATCTGATCTGATCTCATGTGAAGTGATATAAATTTCCAGTTCTCCAATATGGCTTCGTAACACTATTCGTGGCGGCATTCCCCCTGGCTCCACTATTCGCTCTCCTGAACAATATCGCTGAGATACGCCTGGACGCTTACAAAATGGTGACACAAGCGAGGAGACCTCTGGCTGAGAGGGTTGAAGATATTGGGGCTTGGTGAGTAAAATCTATGGATAGGGACAAAAAGGAAATATTCCGGAAATTTTGTAACCTTACTGAAAGGTGGTTGGGACAGACTAGATGTGGAAGGCGGAGGATCGGCAGACGTGGCACACATTGGGAGAGCAGTGGACTGCAATAGGCTAATTGAGGAGGCACGACGGTATATCCGACCCAATCGAGCAGTCCGACTGGGGAAGTACCTCCGCCCTACAGAATACCGCGGCTAAATAACCTCGTGTTATGTTCCCGGCGGTGAGTAGGGTAGCCAGAGCAAAGCCTTGTCCTGCTTGTCTTCTGCGCTGACGGCACAGAATCTCTCTGTTCTTACAGGGTCGGCAGCACGAGTGTGAATCCCCTAGTGTTGCACTCGACCAAGGGCTAGCCACTTTCCTAAAATCGAAAGATTCGCCAAAAATAAACAGAGTCCGATATTTCTTCTTCTGCGGATATCCGCGGATACGGATATCCGCCACATCTCTATGGGCAGATAATAATTATTAATGTTACTTTATGAGAACTTTGTATTTTAGGTATGGAATCCTCAAGGGAATTACGTACGCTGCAGTTGTATCCAATGTAAGTAAAATAAAACAATTTTTCTTTGATGTAGACTGATTATTTTGCGTTGGGCATGTGCGCGGCGAGAGAGGGGAGTACCGACCAATCCGTCAGATTTGGTCAGTCCGCTGCCAACGCTCACGGCGGTCACTTGCTCTCAAAATAAATCACCAATACTTAATGTAAATGTACTTACTCGTAAGTCATAATGTGTTATTTATCTGTACTAATAAATTCTCTTTTCCATTTCCAGTCATTCGTGATAGCCTACACAAGCGATTTCATTCCTCGAATGGTATACAAATATGTATATGCACCAGACCACACTTTGAAAGGATACATCGACCACTCTTTGTCACGTAAGTTGCTTAGTACCTATACTGATTGTTCCAAAATGTCATCATCGCGATTCAGGATTGGTAGTTCTGTGGTAGTATCCAAGTAGTTTAACTGGCTACCACTAGATGGTGCTGCGTGTTTTTGATATAAACGATGTGTCATTGGTAACAAGAACATATAATTTCCACAGTTTTCAACACATCAGACTATCAAGCAGACTGGGGCGCAGACGAGAACGAGAAAGACCCTGAAGTCTGCGCGTACCGAGGGTACAGGAACCCTCCAGGACACTCGGACGAGTATGGACTCTCTCCACATTACTGGCATGTCTTTGCTGCGAGGTTGGCTTTCGTCGTGGTGTTTGAGGTAAGATTACTTCTCGCACTTCTTAAGAGGAGAGGGGTTTAAGGGGTCCTGCTAAGATGTTCAGGACCCAAGGCATTCTCACCCAAAAGGTTTTGGTGCAGGATTATTCGTGTTGGTAATTTTTATTTTTGGACATCATTTGTGTTGGTAATTTTTATTTATTGGACATTTGTCTACCGACCCGGATTTCCTCTCAGGAAATCGAAGTATCAAAAATCCTATTCGAAGTAAGATTACTTCTCAAAATTTCTAAGAGGGGTAAAGTTTTAGGACTACATTACTACTGACTGGATCTAAGATGAGTGAGACCCTAAGCCAGGTAGCTTAGGGCCTCACTCAGATCATCGGGACTCAAGCCAATTTTGCCTGCAAGTCTGAAAGAATTAGGATGTATACCTACCTAAAAGACCCTACATCAATATCTACGCTTATGGCTACGCCTTCTCCGAGACCTATGCCTACGCCTTTAGATTCCCCGGCTGCATAGGCTGAAGTGACGAAACACCATGCAGTTCTTAGGTTTTACCTTAGGTTTCAGCTTACCCTAAGCTGCAATATGTGGCTGCACTATTGGTAACTGATTGCCCGGCAATATCAAAAATATTTCATTGCAACTAATGGCCGACCAACCAATGGCCGGGCAATGTGTTGCAAATATGCCTGCAATAGTATAGCTCTTGATGCAGATTCATAAACGGGCTACACATACCGGCAACAATGGCTGACGAAATCACACTTGTTGCAGCAGCTTATATTGTTTTATTAAAAAATAAACAGATATAGAAGAGATTGCGGATTCGACCTTACTTAAATAGGCGTGAAACTTTAGATAATTTCAGTCTAGAAATAAGCCTTGACAGTAAATTATTTAACAATTTGCGTAGAAAATGATAGACTATGCTATAACAAAGAGAGTGACTGAAACAACAATAGAACTGGCCGAGCAATATTGCAGTAAAATCGACCGCCTAGCGATCGTCCGGCAACCCATCGCGGCAACATCGGCCATATGTGGCAACACAAAACATATTTGGCTATATGGCTGGGACATTACTGAAATACTGGCCGGTATTGCTTGCAATAGTTGCAATGTTGCCGGGCCACAGTGTTGCAGCCACTAATTGCAGTAAAACATCGCTCGTTTAGAAGCACCATAAAGAAAGGTGTACCAGCTTTTAAGTGAGGTTTACTTCGGCCCCTAGATCTTGAAGGTTCCATACATATATAAACGCCATGTATCATATCATAACCCATCTCATTTCTATTCCACAGCACGTGGTCTTCGGCCTCACGGGTCTCATGCAGCTCTTCATACCAGATGTACCAAGTGAGCTCCGTACCCAGATCCAGCGGGAAGCACTCCTGGCTAAAGAAGCGAAGTACGAACACGGCAGGCGGAGACTGAGCACGGAGTATAGGCAGCTGATCACGCAGAAGAGTGAGAATGGAGCGCAGAAAGCAGGTATGTAACTTTATGGGGCTCCATCAAAATCCTCATAATGAACTAGGCTCTAGCGCAGGCTTTCCTTTCAGGGTAATGAGGTCAGATGGTAGACGTATTCATAACAGGTGAATATGCCAAAGCAAAAGGACCTAAAAATGACCATTCTTAATACAGTAAAGTCTCTCCGTGCCTCATAGAGCACATTAAGACCGCCAATCCTAATAGAGTTAGTGCCCTGATTCTTTTTTAACCTATCCCCTACCCATGGGAACCTTTTTCCGGGATAAAAAGTATCTTATAATATATGTTATTCCAGACCTATCTTTGTACCAAATTTCACCAAGATCCGTTCAGCCGTTAGAGCGTGATTGATAAACATGCTCCACTCCAACTTTAGGATTAATACGAAGTCTGGTACAAGCGTATAGGATTTAGATGCCACCCGCATACGGTGCAGAATATTCCATCAAGAACCAAGCGGTTCGGCGACTCCTTCTTCTGCCGCACCATTAAGTCCTGGAACTCTTTACCAGCTCACCTGTTTCCCTCCTCCTACAGTCCCGGGTCCTTTAAGCGGGGCGTGAAAAAGCATCTGATGAGGCCGTCACGCTGAATGAAACCATTGTAACATGGTACGTGTCTGTAATGACCCTCTTAGCTGAGACTTTGCCTTCAGCTTACTATCAGGCGACTTGCAGTCAAATCAACGTGGTTTATTTAGAAAAAAAACTGTCCAAAAAGTAATAATAAAATTTGTCTTCATATTATCCAGGAGTGACCGAGGGTACAGGCGGGGCCGGGGTGGAACGTATGACGATATGGCCGAGACGTCAGTCGCGCGTGTCAGAGGGATTGGACGCACACGTGGCGCTGGAGGGGGGGAACTCACCACTGTCGAGGGCATCGCACCACTGACGCCGACACTGACGCTGACGCTGATGCTGATGCTGACGCTGACGCTGACGGTGACGCTACTCATGCAGGGCGTCGATTCTGCTAAAGCACAACCACTGACACACCACAGTGACTGCGCGAAAATTCCATTTGATTTTAGCCTTTAAAGTAATGCAGTTAGAGTTTAAAATTAAATAACTTTTTGTAGAGTGAACGAAAGCATGAGATGAAAATATTATCATTTAATTTTGGACTTTAGTGCTATAGCAATAAAGTCTAAAATTTAAAGCCAATTTTTGCAGAGACTGTGGCACGACAGTGGTTTTGCTTTAGCAGAATCGAGGGCCTGGTCCGTTGTTTGGAGTACTCAGAGTCTTAGAAAATTATGTAGTTATATAAGTTGAGATGCTACCGGCCGTACTATAGGATGAGTTATTATTTTTAAAAATGTGACGTCAAAAACACAACGGGTGCTGCAACGCACCTGAAACGTCGGCACAAGTACCTAAGTTCCAAAATAATTGAATACGATAAGTCCCGATTCGAATAGTCCCGATATCACAAAACTATGATAGGAATGTCATTACAATCTGAACATTTTTATTTTGTCTCGGTCGTTCTTATTGATTTTCAAGAGCGCCATCGCGCCATCCAATTTATGTTGTTGGCGTAGGTATAATTTTGTTGCTTACGGCCGTGTTTTTTATAGTACGCCCGTAAACACCGGTGTCGTTCAACCAGTGCAATGTCATAAAGTGTGACTTTTCTTAACGTCATATTTTTTAAAATAATAACAATGTATAGTAAGATTATTGGCTATTTTTTGATGTATAAATGAATAGTCACTAGAAAAAGAGAGAGATATAGAGAGATATCATGTTAAGCGTACTCATATCCAAAAGTTTATAAACACAACGATGTGTTATCGAAACATGTAAACAAAATAGGTAGTTAATTTCGCGTTTTATTGCGAAATTAGTGACGTAAAAATAAAGTATCCGCCGCGGATACGGATATTTCGATTCTGCTAAAGCTAAGCCACTGTCTCCTTAGACTCTACAAAAAACAGCATTTTTTAGACGTTTTTGCTTTACATTAAAAGTTCAAAATTAAATGAAAAGAGTTTCATTACACTTTTTCATTCACTTTACTTTAAAGCCTAAAATTAAATGAAATATTTTTACAGTGTCTGTGGTATGACAGTGGTTTTGCTTTAGCAGAATCGAGGGCCTGTGAATCTGACCTTCGATTCTGCTAGATACGGATTTTAACTCGATTTACCTACTCGTAAAATGTGTCGTATATTAGTAGAAAAGAAAATGGAGGGGTTATGTGTTTTAACTTATTCGTTGGTTGGTCAATACTGTAACTAGATCTGATGACGTAATATTAAGGGGCCAATGTTGCCTGTTATAAGGAGAATTATTTACTGAACATTTTATTCTTTACTGTTTTTATTCTGTTCTCTTGTAACCCAAACATAATAATTTAAATTACTAGCCGATGCCCAATTATTAAATCTGATCGAAATCTTTCTAATAAAATTCCGTTCAGTAATTTTTGCGTCCATCTTGAAAGGACACTCCAAAAATTTTTTTGTGTTCAGAATTGTTACTTAAACATTACCTAAGTATTTTTTTTTAATCCAATGTATGTATAAATACAGCTATTTTTAAATTTTAAATCACATTATAAATATTTATCACATTAGTTAATTTTATTTCTTTTAAATATATTTATTTCTAGGCAGTTCGCACTATGTGCGGTTAATAATTCTCCTGCGACAAGGCTTTAGATAGCATAATTTATTTATTGTAAAGTATACTAGGATCATCCCAAAATAGCTGCTAAATATTTGAGAGCATAATTTAGAATACGTACGTAGTTTTGTTTCACTAAACAAAAAGTTGTCATCTTGTAATACGGCGAAAGTTTAAGAACTGGCGGGTTAGGCCGTGCTTGGCACCATTCAATGAGTTTTTAAAGTGCTAATATAAATAAATCTGCGTTCTGTTTTTTTTTTTCAACTTAGGTGGCAGACAGAATATTAGGTATTTTTTATAAATATAAATGTGCGCTACGTATTCTCGCATATAACTCAAAATTTAAGCAGCTATTTTGAGAATATCCCTCATGAATTAATGTTAAGTAAATAAAATCACAACTGTATCTTAAACGACACGAAAAGTGTTTGTAACGCAAATAAGTGTCAAAATATTTGGCCAAGAATACATTTATCGTCATATGCATGGCAAAAAAGAAAATTAAATTAAGAAAAAGTATTCAGACATTTTGATCACAGAAAATATTTGCTTTTCATTGTCCACTGCCTTAAAAATAACATGGATTTCTGAAAAATTTAATCTAATTTTTACGATGACTGTAAATCGAAACAAATTGATCTTTATAACAAGTAGGAATTAAAGTGTGCCTTAGAAAAGCATTTTATAGATCAGTTATTATTATAAGTATACCTATTTATAAAGTAAAACTAAAATATATAATGTCAAAGTCAAAGTAATACAGAATACAGGGTACAGTCGTCCTGTACTAATCAAACAATCCACCCCTAAACGCTGCCGGTGCAAAAGTGCCCATACACTTGCTGCGTTGCAACAACAACGCAACAACGTTGTTGCTTGTTGCGTTGCGTTGTGATCGTTGCTGGATTGCGATGACCAGTCTTTTCACCAGGAACAAGTATAACTTAAATATTAAATATATCTATACTCCATCTTGGTTAGGTACCTAATCGTAAATAATCTTGATTTGTCTATTTAATATGTTTTATTGAAAAACTCAGTGTATCCATACTACTTAATATTATAAATGCGAAAGTAACTCTGTCAGTCTGTCTGTCTGTCACGCTTTCACGCCCAAACCACAGAACCAATTGTGACGAAATTTTGTACAAAGCGAGTATAGACCTTTGGAAAGGACATTGGCCATGTTTGGTCGCGATAACCGACATCCAAGTGGGTGGAGCCGCGGCCAAAAGCTAGTTAATAATATTTTTCTGTTTATAAACTTATTTTGAAGACTAAAAACCGAAATCGAACCACCACTTAGTCAGTTAGTTAGCCTAGTTTATTTGTACATGTGTTTTTATAAAAAAGTCGCTGCAAGGTTGTTTACCTTTAGTTAAGTACCTAACCGAATGGAGTGTAATACCGAATTGGTACTTACCTATTTAATTTAAATTACCTACGTAGAAATTTGAATACATTGAAACATCTTCACAATCCGAGCCGATACAGTGCTGTTTTCACACTTATCCGATAAAATCGGATTGACCATTCCCTAGTGCAAGCAATTTTCTACCTTATTAACATGGCATAGTATCGATTTTTTTTCTTATATTCGTGATCAGCGTCATCTATTAACGCGAAAAGACACGTAATTAAGAAAATGTAATTAAGGTCGAAAGTCGCTGTTTTAGATTCTGTGTGAAACTTGTAGTTGGTTTGAGTCATATTCAATGATCCGATATCGGGCTACCACAGCGGTGTCGGCTCCGATAGCCGTTATCGGGCCGGACGATGTGAAAGACAGATACGTACGTCATACATTTGACTTCTTCCCGATATCGGATCAGCGTCTGTCACCGATATCGGATATCGGATATCGGACAATGTGGAAACGAATAATATTAGTTGAATTCTAGAAATACCACAACTTGCCGAATTTGGCCTATCTTACAGTAACATACAACTTAGTTCGTGTATAAAAAACTAGAGGGCTCTGTTCACAATTTATCATAGTTTGAAAATTCATCATCTCATAGTCAAAACATAAAATATGTACCTCACACCTGTAAATATCGTCAAAGGGTAAGCAGAGATATATTAAGACACATGATTTTTTTAATATAGGTACAATACACCTCTGCCTGCCTCCCTAAAATCTTAAAACGAAATTGTATATTTTTATTCATTAAAAATAAATATAAGAACTTAATTAGACGCGCGTTCGTAAATGCCAAGTGTTAATATACAGTCAGCAACAAAAGTAGCTGAACACATTCCAATTTATAGAAAATCGTGGCCGTGTATCAGTAGTTCGGTATAGGCACATAATTGCAATCACGCCATTATCCCCGGAGGATTAGGCAGAGGTGACACCACCCATATTTCACCAATCATTGTATTTGGTCCCACGTAATAGGGGGTGAGCTTATTGCCGTATTCCGGGCAATGTTGTTGACTCGAACCACGCATCTGAGGCTGTATATATCTGTCTGATGTTAAACAGCCCTATCCCTTAGTCGCCTTGTACGACACCGCATGGGAAGAGATGGGGTGGCCCAAATTCTACTCTGTCGGGAACCACGCAGCTATTTACAAACAAACACTTCAATTTTATATATATTTGTTTGTTGTTTTTTACATAATTGATATTATGTAAAGTTCTTATTGTTCAGCTACTTTTGTTGCTGTCTCTACCTATAAATATATTTAACTAGGTACTTGTGCGTGTCCAAAATCCATGTGATATTATAATAGTTGACTTCACCTACAGAATTGTATGAATCTCTGAACGTAATGTGAAAGTATTTCTGTGTCCTAATACTCAATGTTCTTAATTATAACTATTCGAATATGTTTTATATTGTTTTATTTATAGCTTACCATTCAACATTTAGCCCAAGATAATCAAAATTCACCTTTAAAAAAATTAATAATTCAGTAAACAAAAAGTCTGAAGTAAGTACCTCCGCCCTACAGAAGACTAACCTCGTGTTGTGTTCTCGGCGGTGAGTAGGGTAGCCAGAGCTCACTGGAGAGGTTTTATGCTGTCAGTGGGAAGACCAAAGGCTTGTCCTACTTTTGCGCTAACAGCACAGAATCTCTCTGTTCTTACAGGGTCGGCAGCACGAGTGTAATGCCCTGATGTTGCACTCGTCCATGGGCCACGGTAACCACTTACCATCAGGTGGGCCGTGTGCTTGTTTGCGACCTAAGTAGTATAAAAAAAACTTATATTATTTACTTCGTAATTTACAATAAAAACAGTTATGTAGAATACAGACGACATTACAAATTACTTCCATATCACGTAGGGGCAACGAGAGGTCATTATGTTCATCAGACCATACATTAGTCTGGGAGATACCAATATTGGCTATTAAATAGATATATTTTTTCTCGTATACAATATGGGGTTCTTCAAGAAGGGCATTAGAAGGTTTCTTCAGCGTCGGCAGCACGAGTGTGACGCGCCTAGTGTTGCATACGTCCATAGGCCACGGTGACCACTTTCCATCGGATGGGCCGTGTGCTTGTCTGCTAACTAATTGGTATAAAAAAAAACTTCAGTTTCGAATGTTCAATATTGTGTTAAGACCCCATAAAAAATTTTCACTGCAGCCGACGTCACCCGCGATACAGTACAGCTTATTTTCGTGTGCAAATCCCCACTGATATCCTACCTGCAGTCAGATAAACAAATGATTGATACCTAGATAGGTCTTGATATCAAGAAAGCTTGACAGCCTCTGTGGTGTGGTTCTCTGCTACGCAGGAGGCGCTGGTTCAATCCCCGCTCAGTGCAAATATGTGTATGCATGAATATGGGTATTTGCATTGGTCTGGTCGTGTCTCGGAGAGCACGTAAAGCCGTCGTCGTCGGTCCTGGTTTCCATACGAACATCTATGGCAGTCGTTACGGGTAGTTAGTCCTAAAAAGTCCAACAACTGATTAAGATTTAGAAACGAGAATCGACCTCGGGCGGAACTCGAACCGACGATCTTTCTCTTACAGGGGGAAAGCTCTGACTACTGAGCCACCGAGGCTCGCCCGAAGTCGATCCAAATTCTTCTGCACATCCGTCTTAAGGCGACGGCATAATAAATGGTTTAAAATTCCAACAACTGGTCTTGACTGTACACAACAACGCTTTGAATCAATATATTAGGTACTAGCCTTCCGCCCGCGGCTCCGCCCGCGTGCATCTCGGCTAACGCGACCTTTGCTCATATCTTCGGTTCTACTCAACCGATTGCGATCAAACAAACGTAAGATTTTAAGTCTGAGCAAGCCCTTTCTAACAAAAAAAACCGCATCAAAATCCGTCCAGTAGTTTTTGCGTCCATCGCGGACAAACAGACAAACAGACAAACAGACAGGAAATGAAAAAAAAATATTTTCGTGTTCAGTATCGTTAATATAACATAACCCAAGTATTTTTTTTAAATATCTCCAATGTACAGACACGACCACTTTACAATTTTATAATAGTACTAGCCTTCCGCCCGCGGCTCCGCCCGCGTGCATCTCGGTTAACGCGACTTTTGCTCATATCTTCGGTTCTACTCAACCGATTGCGATCAAACAAACGTAAGATTTTAAGTCTGAGCAAGCCCTTTCTAACAAAAAAAACCGCATCAAAATCCGTCCAGTAGTTTTTGCGTCCATCGCGGACAAACAGACAAACAGACAAACAGACAGGAAATTCAAAAAAAATATTTTCGTATTCGGTATCGTTAACATAACATAACCAAAGTTTTTTTTTTTAAATATCTCCAATGTACAGACACGACCACTTTACAATTATATAATAGTATAGATAGATAGATTAGGTAAGTAAGTAAAAAAGTAGTAGGTACTTTGGTATATCAAAGTTAAAGTCAGACCACAATTTATTTCTGTTTTATGGAGGTAGCCAAATTATGGACTGACCAGTCTGACCACCTGAAAAAGGTGACGAGGACAGACTAGATGCGGAAGGTGGCGGATCGGCAAAAATGGCTCACACACACACTGAGAGAGGTCTATGTCCAGGATGCAGTTCCAACTATTAGGTAATCTGTGGCAGTGGACTGCAATAGGTTAATTGATTGATTGATGTATTTTTCATATGGAGGTATTTTTTGATAGGGGTTTTGTAAATTTCCTATAGGTTATTAGGGTCAGGGCAATTCCATGCACTATCAATAAATCTATACCCAAATGTCTTGTATGTAGGTTAATGTTGAAATTATTCATGTCAACCTTTTAATGTTAAATAATGGTGTTATTAAGTTGTTTTAATTATGGTTTAGTGTCTGCCCTTGCCCTTCTATGATGTGATGCAACCAAAGCAGTTTCACTTTAGGCTAATACTGCTTATACAACACATTTTAGACTAAAAGGTAAAAAGAGGATAGGCACTTGGTACGTCTGAAAACAAATTTAAAACCCTTGTAAAGACCGGCTTATGTAAAAAAGCATAGTTAATATTAGGACAGCTGACTGCAGATGATTCTCTTAAAGACAAAAATGTCTGGCTTGAGCATGGTGCAGGCCCCTCCTGAAATTATTTTAGTTTTGTTTTATTTTTACCATAGTCATTCCAGTATTGTTACATAGTAAGTAGGTACATCCACTAACAATACTTCTATAAGTACTGCTTTTTTTCAAATGAGTACCCAGTACCCTAAAAAAGTTATTTATCATAAACAAGACTAGAACAAATATTTTTTTTACTGGTCTCTAACATATTGTAAATCAAATTATCCTCATTAAATACAATTGTATTTTTTATAATACGCTATTATGATATCGTGATTGTGTTTTATCATTCGCCATTGTATTGTATTTGACGAATTGTCACTAAAAAAATACAAGTTAGGTTATCGTAATGGGTCATTATAATGTGTAGATTGTATACATTAATATGTGCGTAACGACTCAAATAAATAGACACATGTTAGTGCCTTTTTTACCCGACTACGGCAAAGCCAAAGGAGGGTTATGATTTGGACAGGCTACGTATGTACGAGTATGTATGTTCATTTGTTCCCTCATAGCTCTTCAACTACTTATTAGAACTCGACAAATGAGGTATCGTTAGAAGCGTCTTGAATTCTTGATCATCCGCTAGTTATATGACGTGGCTGCCCTCTTGCGGGCATTAAGTACTACGTTTAAAATAAACTGGAGATAAACATAGGTATAACTCCGGACACGTATCTTGGACCTAAAATGTGCTCAAAATGTTGCCTATACGCACAGTTCACATTTCTTGGGTGTCGTTTGAAGATAGCACGGGGTACTGCTGCGGTGGACGAACTCAAATTCACCAAGCATAGATTATTACAAAGCAATCTGCGGGCGCCAGAGCCTCGTTTGTCTTGCGACTTAGGTCCAAGATAAGTGTCCGGAGTTATACGGTGTTTCATATCAAATAATTTTTTATTTTATTTTCTTTTATTGGGACACAAAACAGTTATACATTGTGTGATACAACATGAAAGTTAACATTATAGAATTTGGTAAATGTATAACCCACACTTATGTCCGCGAAGTAATGTAGTAGTAAAAAAAAAATAGAATTGTGCCAATCCTGTGCCACATTGACTCAAAGAAGTGAAGATATAGCTTGCATCTTGAATTCATTGTGCGAGAGTGCGAATATATCCAGATGAACAAAGTGCGTGTTATAATTGTCTAAAAGGCGGCGCAGAGGCGCGCGCACCCCGGCGTTGGTTCTACACTTCGCAGTGTGGAAAAGCCTGGGCACACGCGCCTCTCGCCGGTTTACAGTTCTTGGTACAATGTAGCAATATTGTTACAAATATTGGAACAATCGAATCTGTTGTTACACATTCCATGCAGCATCATGACTTTTAGAAGATTACGCCTAGACTCCAGGCTAAGAAGTTTGTAATGGTCAAGGGTCTCGGGATAGGAAAGTGTCAATCTTGAGCGGCAACATCTGTAATGCATAGATCTAAGGAACTTTTTCTGCACCGTTTCAAGCCTATTCTCATAACAGCTGTAGAAAGGAGACCAAATAGGGACTGCAAATTCTAGCTGAGAACGTACCAATGTTTTGTATAAAAGCAAGTAAGTAGATGTGCGCTTAAAGTTATTGGACGTTCTCATAATGAAGCCGTACATTTTGTATGCTTTATTAATAATGTTTTCCACATGCTGGTCGAAATGCAATTTGGAATCTAGTGTTACGCCGAGATCCCGGATGGAGGAAACGGCCTGAAGCGAGGTGGATTGTAAAGTGTAATCGAATGATGTCTTATTCCTCTTTTTTGTGAAAGATATTACATTACATTTAGGTAGACTAAGCTGAAGTTTATTAATTGTGCAATACAAGGACAGTCTGTCAAGATCCTCCTGTAGTAATGTACAGTCGTGTGTATTCTTGCAAGATTTGTATATTTTTATGTCATCTGCATACATCAAAAACTGGGAGTTGATAAAGCAACGGTTAATATCGTTGACATATAAAATAAAGAGGAGCGGGCCAATTATGGACCCTTGAGGAATTCCAGAAGTGACCGTAATAACCTCAGATTCTACACCATTGACGACCACTCTTTGAGTTCTGTTCGAGATATAGGCCATAAACCACCGCAACAAGTTTCCACGTATTCCGTTGTATGCTATTTTGTCTAAAAGTAATTTGTGGTCCACCCTGTCGAACGCCTTCCGGAAGTCCGTGTACACAGTGTCCACCTGGATTTGATTGTCCATATTCTCAAACAAATAATTGGTAAATAGCATAAGATTTGTATTGGTTGAACGTCGTTGTACGAAACCGTGCTGTTCCGGTATGATAATCTGGTGAATAAATGGGTATAATCTACTGTGTACCAGGCGCTCGAAAAGCTTCGACAAGGTGGACTGGTGGTAAAGAAATAGGCCGGTAGTTCTCCACATTGGATTTATCCCCACTTTTATGTACGGGTGTGATGAACGCCAGCTTCCATACATTAGGAAAAATACCTTCCTTAAGACATCTATTAAAAATTAAATTTAACGGAAGAGCAATATTTTCTGAAACCTTTTTAATGAATAAGGGAGGTAAACCGTCGGGCCCCGGGCCTTTGTTCACATCCAACTTTTTTAAAGCACAACATATTGAGTCCAGTGGCAGCTGGATATCAGAGATACAAATAGCGTTGTCAGCGTACGCACTAGGGGGCTCCCAGTGGACTGGGCTAAGAAAAGAGGGTTCGTATACAGATTTGAAAAAAGTGGAAAACATGTTACATATTTCAACTGGGTGATTGGAGTTCCGCCTATCGAGATACATGTTGGCCGGGATATTCGACTTTCCCTTCTTGTGCGACACGTAAGTCCAAAATCGTTTAATACTAAGAGGAATACTGTCCTCGACTGACTCGATATACTTTTTAAAGCACTTATCTGATTCGGTTTTGAATTGCCTACGAAAAAATGAGAATGTCTCGTAATGAGATAAGTTTTTATATTTTTTCCACTTAGTCCAGGCGCGTTCTTTATTTTTATAAATACGTATGAGTGCTGAGCTGAACCACACTGGAAAGCGCACAGACTTGGGCTTACATAGCGGAATATGTAGTTTTATTGTACTGTACAACTTTTCATAAAAAGTATCAACCGACTGTTCAGCCGAGAGTAGTAAAAGTTGACAAACAAACAAACTCCTTAATAATGCATTAGTATAGATATCAATTGGCCTATAACAGTCCACTGCTGGACATAGGCCTCTCCCAATGTGCGCCATTTCTGCCAATCCCCTGCCTTCCGTATTCAGTCTGTCCCACCATTTTCAGGTCGTCAGTCCAACTGGCTAGGAGCGTCTCACCTTTCGTTTTCCTTCTCGCGGTCTCCACTCTAGGACTCGTCTGCTCCAGCGGCCATCAGTCTTTCGACAGATGTGACCAGCCCACTGCCTCTTCAGCTTGCTTATTCTGCGAGCTACATATAGTATAGATAAATATTTATTTTTATATTGTCGTGTTGGTTACCGGTGTAGTAGAATACACCCTATCTCTTCCTATGGGTGACGTAAAACGCGACTAAGGGATAGGGCGGTTTTCCATCCTACAATAAACATACAGTCTATGACTGAGTGCCCGCTAGACGGTAATAGGCTCGCCCCCTATTACGGTGGACCGAAAATCATAGCTGGCAAAATGTGGGTGTTAATACACCTCTGCTTACCTCTTCAGGGATTTACAGGCGTGAGGCGTATGTTATTTTTTTTATAAATTCGCATAAACTCCCAAATTACAATTCTTATAGATTGTTTATTTCGTAGAATTAATGTGTTTCTCGTCTCGATAAGTAACTGCGTATTCAACGATCGACGGACGTACGGACAGACAGATAAGATAGCTATTCGGAAGCAGATAATAGAACCATGGTCATAAGGTTCAGGGTTCATGATATTAAAAAGATTTTTTTTTAATTATTAAGTAAACTGGATGCACGATTTCTTGCTTAGACGGAATTAATATAATATTATTATTCTATTTTTTTTTTGTATTTAGGACACGCCAATTTGACTTCACCTCGCCTGATGGTAAGCTGAAGGCAAAGTCTCTGAAAAGAGAGTCACTATTACAGACACGTACTATGTTACAATGGTGGCACTCAGCTTGACGGCCTCATCAGATGCTTTACGCCTCGCTTAAGGACCCGGGACTGTAGGAACTTCTTTTTATACCACTTCGGTGGTCGACAAGCACACGGCCTACCTATTAGAAAGTGGTTACCGCGGCCTGTGGCCGTCTGCAACACCAGGGGCGTCACACTACTGCCGACCCTCTAGAAACCTTCTAGTGCAAGGGCATTAGAAGGTTTTTTTAGGGTCGGCAGTACGAGTGAGAGCGACTACAATATGGGGTTCTTCAAGAAGGCTTAAAGAACCCCATATTGTATTCGCTTGGGTAAACCACAGCAGACAGTTCATTCCACAGCTTGAGTGTGCGTGACTGCGTGGGATAAAGTTCCTTTCATACCATTGTGCATCGTTTCTGGTCGCAATGTGTGAGAATGAATTATCTGCCTATGGCGAGCAGTGCGATCATAGAATATAGCTCTATATTCTTTATTTACAGTTCATATTTCAAGCTGCATTAACAAAAATTAGAAACTGAAACTTGATCTAGGTAATGTTGCCACTTGTAAGTATATTAATATAGGTATCAACATGATCTCCTGCTGACAAGTAGGTTTCAAGTATCAAGTGTCTAAACAGCACACAACAATCTTATAAAATACAATTTTTATGTTGGACAAGTCAATATTACCTACTTCAATACACTGATGGTAAGCTAAAAGTGATATCTGAGGGCTAAGGGTCACCATTATAATATATACACCAGGGGTGTTCCACTCGTGCTGCCGACCCTGAAGAAGCCTTCTAATGCCCTTCTTGAAGAACCCTCGTAAGAACGAAGAACTATCGTATCAATACAAAACGAACTCAATGTAATGTAGGTAAGTAGGTAATATAAGTATTCTAATACATATTCAATAAGACAGGGCAACAAACTGTATGACAATCGGAACGTTGCACTCACCTATATATATTATCGTTATTTTGTACCATTTAGGTAGACAAGCACACGGCACACCTGTTGGAAAACGGGTACCGTGGCCTTGCAACACCAGGGGCGTCACACTCGCGTTGCAAACTTCGTAAGAACCTTTTGATGATAAACTATTTTTTTTGACAACTTCGCTACGATTACCTATCATACTATTTTGTTAACCAATCAATGTTTGGGTATGCTTTGCGCCCGCTCCGAGACATTTAGTTAGATATCAGTATCGGACGATTTTAATTTGGTCTTGAATCCAATGACCTCTACGACTCGTGGCATCAGTATATACCTATTACCTAGTATAGTTCTTCTTCCTCTTAGCGTTAATTCCCAGTCGCATCCGAAGCTTTCAGCTCGGAGTCTAGGGTCCGCTTTTACCAGTCTTAACTACGGATTGGCTAGACCTCGATATTTTCCGTGAAGCGATTGTCATCTGACCTCCACAACCCAATGTTAACATTAGGCGATATCGAAGCTCTGCAGTTAGACACTTAGACCGTTGTTTTTGGAATTTTTTAGGGCTCCAACTACCCGTAACGATTGCCATAGATGTTCTTATGGCAACCGGGACCGAGACGGCGTGCTCTCCGAGGGACGACCAGACCAATGCAAATACTCATGAATATTTCATGCACACAAATATTTGCACTGAGCGGGGATCGAACCCGCGCCTCCTGCTGCGTAGCGGCCGCGTTCGGTAGTGAACGTCACGGAGGCTGTCAATATATATACCTAGTATAGTTAGTAATATATGTATATTCAAATTATTGCGACAAATATAGAATTTGAGAGAGAAGAGTTACATCTGCCTGGGCTCCACCATCACAAATACTGGAAGCTGCGTGGAAGAGATTGGGAGACACTGTGCCATGACACGTTTGGTTGTGGAAAAGCTCACAAAGGTATGGGGTGATCGCCGCATAACTAAAAACACCAAGATTCACTTGATGAGATGCTTAATTTTCCCGATTTTTTCGTATGGAGCTGAGACATGGACAATTCATCAAGATTGATGTAACCGAGTTGGTGAGCAAAATAGGTCTGCGGGTACCCGCAGCGTTTCTCCGGAGGTACAACCTCCTGCATACTCCTTATGACAAATACGACACAGCTTAAAAGGATATTATGTGATGAGTACTTTTTTCTCTTACTGATGGGTTTTGCACTGGTACTAACTATTTTTTTTTCTTTTTTTCTGATTCTCTATTAACTAATTGTGAAAACTTTTAATTAGCCGTAATATGAACGTATAACCTTATTTTTTTATTTTTTTATTTATTTATTTATTTATTTATTTATTTATTTCTCCTTACAACTATCATTACAGGTTTATCCCTAATGCAATAGTGTAGCTATCTTATTCAAAATTTTGAATATGTGACTGTAAACTATACAAAGCTACGTCACTTAGGTAAACTACATGTTAATAACATCAAACTTTACATAACATATTATTCGTAACGCAACCCTTGTGAATTCACTCTTAGCACAATGGAATAGATCAATCTCCATAGCTATGAGATTCAATATGCGAATCGCTCGCGTCAGAGGCGCCTCCTGCAGGAGATTGGTTCGCCCCACGGGCTTCACCAGTAGGGGTGGTTTTCGGCGTCGCCACACGTACTTGTCCGGCACACACAAACCTAGCCAACCTAATATTTCATTATTATATACTTTCCCTCTAAGTATTTCGAACACATACGTAGTGAGGCACAAATTTCTCCTGACCTCAAGCTCATTGTATCCCACCATTCCCATTACGAATAAAGTAGGATACATTAAAGGATAATAAGGGTACACCCCATACATACGTAAGTATAGAAATCTAAGAAATTTATTTTGTACTCTCTCCAACATAATCCTATATTTAGTTTCATGTGGAGACCAGATGACTGCGTTAAATTCAAGTTGACTCCTGACCAAAGCATTATATAATGCTATAATGGCGCCGATATTCTCAAAGCTATGAGCCTTGCGAAGAATAAAGCCTAAGTTTCTATATGCCGTTCTACAGATTTTGGTAATATGGTTGTGATACGTCAAGTCCGAATTAAGACTCACTCCCAGGTCCCTAATCTCTGTCACTCGAGTTATAGACACTCCGTCAATATTGTACTCATGCAAGAGAGGCGTGCGGGCTCGAGAAAATGAAATGACCGCACATTTCGAGGTGTTAAACTGAAGCCGGTTTAACTTACTCCAAGCAAGCACCCTGTCTATGTCCCTTTGTAACCTCATACAATCCTCGACGCTCCTTATAGGCAAAGATAGCTTAAGATCATCAGCGAACAATAAGCACTGGGCATCTTTGACTATATTTGGTAGGTCATTTATCATTATTATGAACTGCAGAGGTCCAAGGTTACTACCCTGGCTTACGCCAGATCTCGTAAAGTACGGTTCCGATCTATGACCCGCATACTCCACATACTGCTGTCTATCCCTCATGTAGCTAGCAAAAAACTTTAATAGCTTTGGGGTGAAACCCACTGCAGCCAACCTTTCAAGCAAGACATCATTATCGACCAAGTCGAATGCTTTTTTGAAGTCAAAATAGGCTGAGTCAGTCTGCCCCCCACCATCCACCACTTGCACTACCTGAGCCATATAGCACAGCAGATTACTTGTGGTGCTTCTTGCCGGCCGGAATCCATGCTGCGCGTCCGAAAGTTGTGGGCTTACTTGTTGGTATATGGTTTTATGTAAAGCAGCTTCAAAAACCTTAGCCGGGGTTGACAACACTGCTACCGGTCTGTAATCACTGACTTGCCTTGCCAAACGTCCCTTCGGCACCGGCACTACTCTGGTTAGCTTCCATTCGGATGGAAATACACTCGCTTTCAGGCATTTGTTATACAGATCTAGAAGTGGCATGGCTAGTACTGACCTGCAATCCTTGAAAAAATAGGGAGGTATGCCATCAGGTCCTGTTGATTTTTTTGCCTTTAGTTGTTGTAAAGCGCTATACACCTCCCCAAGTTCTAGATGGTCAACATGAACCCGGGCCGCGCCGTTGTCGCTTCCCGCCTCTGTTATCGCCATGTCCACGTTCAGTTCTGCCCGCTCTGTAGCGTAAACCGAATAAAAATAATAAGCAAACTCATGCACAGATTGCTCGTCAGTCAGCTCCTCCCCATTTTTTAGTATCCGTTTTGGACTTCTGGTGGCCCTCGACGAATTAACGTAGTTCCAAAAGGATTTAGGATCCTTCTTTAACTCGTTTTCGACCCGGTGTTGATATTGTTCATGAGCGTATGAGATACTTCGTTTGACTTTTGCCCTACACTGGGAAAACGCGTCATAATCTGACCTCGAACCACTTTTTTTAAACTGTTTATGAAGAGCTGCTTTCAATCTAATGTCGCAAATGATTTCAGCAGTGTACCACTCAGGGTAATGGTACCCTGAGTTTACCCGCATTTGCTTTTTTCTCGGAACGCAGTCATCTATTTTCGAATTAATCATATCGTAGAAAAAAATTAAACTATCCTCTAAATTTAGTTCGTACATTGGTGACCAGTCTATAGTTGTCATTGAATAATACAACGATCGAAAGTCAGCTTTATAAAAATTCCAGTTAACAGACTTACGTGTGTCAGACGAGTCATGGGCGGCCGGTATGGCTGAGCCCGTCACCCGGCCCGGCCGCACGCCCCAGCGTACCGATACCTCCAGTGGCGGGTGCTGTGCATCCACCGGCACGAGCCGTTCCTCCGCCGCGCGCACACTCACACTTTCCCCCTCCGTGAACGTACTCAATACCAAGTCTAATTGCCTATCATTAATATTATTCACACTCCTCAATTATTCTAAATAATAGCATATACTCACTATCTTTACTAGATGGTGGTATATAAACTACACATAACGATAACAATAATCTATTTTGTTGCCAAACGGTAGCACAAACTAGTTCAAAGGTATGCATGTCGATGTTTACATTACACGGGACTGCTACTTGTCGCATCTCAAAACCCGGTGTGGCCACTAAACACGCTCCGCCCAGCTTACGTCCGTCCGCTCGGTCACATCTAATAATAGTATATCCAGGTGGGATTATCTCTGCGTCATGTATTGATTCGTTGCAACTGGTCTCTGTTATGGCAAAAAAGTCCGCATTTGAAGCGATTATATTGTTGTAACACTCCACTAGTTTTGTTCGTAGTCCTCTTACATTTTGATAAAATATCTCTATGGATTTATTCCGGTTTTTTGGTTTTATTACTGGTTCTACGAAACCAAACCCATTCGGCGAACTCAATATTTACGCCCCAGTTTTCAGCTTGGCATAATTGACTATACTTGCTTTCAGGCACCCCAATAATAAAGGACGCGTAATCCCTTTCCGTCCTAGGGTTTACTTTGTCTACTTTAATAGATACATTATCTTCTTTGTATATCACATTTTTAACATACTTTTCTAATTCTTCTATTGTTGTTTCCTTCTGCAGACGCCATACGTGCAGGTATTTCTTTCTTTCTGTTCCTTGAATGTGGATTGAACATGTACTTTCTCCTTTTTTTATTTCTTTAGTAGGATACCGGCTCTTCTTTCTATTCACTATAGTCCACTTATCTTCATTTTTAGGTACATAATTTTCTTCTTCAATAATTTTCTTTGACTGCTTACCATTATTTTCACAATTTATTTCATGTACCGTGCTCTCGTTAGTTAAAGACCTTGCCGCTGACTTCATGGCCCCAGAGTCTTCCTTTTGAACTTTTTTACCGACTACCTGCATCTGATTTTCTTCAACCACTTTTGCATAGGACAATGGTACTTTATTCCGGTCCTTATTAAGACGACTGTTCATTTGGGCACTATCGATACTAAATCTAGCTTCCAAATATTCGTTTCTGTCTGTTAAGAGCCTAATTTTACTTTCAAGTACATCAACTTTACTCGCTTTTTCTTCAACTACCTCCAATATTTTTCTTAGTTTTTGTAACTCTTTTTCTGTATTCACGTATTTATTTTTTAAGATTGCATATTCCTTTAGTTGTTTATCCATCCGAGAATTCATTTCTTGGCGAAAATCTCTCAATTCTTCTATCAATTTTGTCCAACCGTCCATTACAGCTCCTTCTTTAGCATTGCGATGACTGCCTCGCTCCATATTTACATAACACGGACTGAATGTTTTGCCCTTTACCGTGTTTCCTCGAACTGGAGTATCAGAATTATCAGTCCTCGGCATCTTACACGTACATTCCGGACACATCCAGTTGGTTCTGTATTCTTGTGTGAAAGCTTCGAACGTTTCTTTAGTTATCGCAAGACACGTCAGATGGTATTTCATCCTGCATCCTTCTAGTGAACACTTCATAAATTCACTATCATTATTTATCCCGGCATTGCAGCCGTTACAGTTCACACTCATTTTTTTGTACAATTTTATTAGCCGTTAATTACTTTTATGAACAACCGATAACACGTCCGCGCCGCGCGCTTGCTCGCTTCACATCATTTTTGTATGCTAATACACTTATTTAACATACATGTGAAATTTTTGATTATTTGAATACATATTGTAGTAAACATTTGGTTTCATAAGAAAGAGTAGAGTGATGTTCAGAGCCTCTTTTCTACTATTTTCTCCTTTTTTATTTAATTTATGAAAAACAGAAGTTACTTTGTATATCCTGTAGTATCCAGGTATACGTGAATTCCAGATCTGTAGGTTTCATAGTTAATAAGAAAAATGGTTTCGAAAATACCGATTTTTCGATGGTGATCTGACTCGGGGCCTTAAGTGCAAAATTTGGTAAAACCAAACAATCGTGAGGAGGATAATGATGATGTTATTTAGATACGTTATATTATTTATTATTATAATATATGTCAAGTATTTATTTTATCAGTCGTGAAGGCTATTACTCCGAAACGAAGAGCGCCTAGGGTTGTTTAAACTTATGAAAAAAGAATTTGTTGCACAAAGTGACATAATATGTAAAATTTCATTTTTCTTACTTTGAACATGACTAGTATTGTCCGGTTAGTATAACCCGGTTCCTGCCGGCTTGCTCTGCTAAAGGAAGCCGTGGTAAAATGATTTTTTAGGGTTGGCAGCACGAGTGTATCACCCCTGGTGTTCCATACGTGTATAGGCCACGGTAACTAATTCACATCAGAAAATGGGCCGTGAGCTTATCTGCCACCTAAGTGGTGTAAAAAATACATAATGCATTATCTAAAACTGAATGTATGTGAAATTCTGTAGCTAAAATTCAGATGCATTTCATACCAAATTGCTAATATTCTTACTATTGTATTGATAATACTTATTTAAAAAAATAAATTTGGTAATATTCCCTTTAACCCCTCGAACTAAGCTAAATTGCTCGTGTTAGGAGTGGGTTCACGTTGGTAGTGTAATGGCCAGGTTTCGAACCCGGGACCTCTCGATCGTAAGACCGACTCCTTATCACTAAGCTACTAACGCTCACATTCCGTAACCATTCCGTTTCATCCCTTATTTTATCCCTTTAGGAGTGAAATTTTCTAAAAATCCTCCGGCGGTGGGGTTATTTCAAACCGTTCAACATTTCGTTCCGTTATTTCAACAAAGTTTATTACTCAAAAGCCAGGTATTAAGTCAATAAGGTCTTTCCCTAGTAGGTACCCATCGGGGATATACGTATACCTACCAATAGACATGAGTATCTACATTTCCCTACTATAAAATACTTATCTCTTGGATCATATGTCACACAAATATCAAATCAAACATAATATAATATACCCCGGGACACGAATCGTGGACCTCAATCGCGAGACAAACGAGGCTCTGGCGCCCGCGGATTGTTTTATAATAATCTATGCTTGGTGAATTTGAGCTCGTCCACCGCAGTAGCACCCCGTGCTATCCTCAAAAGACACCCAAGAAACGTGTACTGCGCGTATAGAGCACATTATGACCACTCTTTAGGTCCAAGATATGTGCCCCGAGCCTACCCGCCCCGGATTACTTCACCCGTGGATAACTCGCCCCAGTACAGCCATATATTATGCCCGCATTTTATTAATTTCCAAATAATGTATGGGAATCTGCCGGATTTGTTGACATTTTTCATTACTACTCCTCACCCTTGATTAATAGCGTGGTGTTATATAGCTTATAGCCTTCCTCGATAAACGGGCTTTTCGCCACAAAGATAATGTTTCAATTCATTCAGTAGAAGTTCCTGAGATTAACGCAAACAAACAAGATCTTCAACCTTATAATATTGGTATTCTATTCTTTTTCAAATAAAGAACATATCAAACTGTAGGGGTGAACGCAACTATAAAAATCTTTACAAAGGAGTTTAAATAGATAACCTATTTCGTATAAGTAAAAAAAACACTGATAACCCCATCCGCTGACCTGAGAATCATCAGTAGAAATCGAGCGCTCGGTACAGACGCACGCGCCGCGAGCTCCTCTTAAAAATAAAATGAGATAATTTTTTTTTTTTTTTCAAAAATGGAACCCCAAAACCCGGATAAAGCGTCAGCGCGCATGCTTCCGAAAGAAAACGGTAGTGAAAAAATTGTGATTGTAACCCCAGCGAATGGAGTTGGAAAAATTTTGATTAGGGAGGACACTGTGTTGGCGTGTGCGGGTTGTGGTAGAGGACCTTTTCATTGTGGTGGGGTAAAAAATCAGTGGAGGGGGTTATGTTGGGGGAAACAGCCGGAGAAAAATAATTATTATTGTTGTAAGTATTTTTAATATATTTTACTACTTAATCACGCCTTTATGCCCGGAGGGTTAGGCAGAGGTGAATTAACACCCACATTTTTCCAATCATTGTATTTCGTCCCACGTAATAAGGAGTGAGGCTATTGCCGTATTCCAGGCACTAATTGTTGACTCGAGCCATGCATCTGAGTCTGGGCTGTATCTGTATACATCTGTCTGATGTTAAACAGCCTTATCCCTGTCGCCTTGTACGACACCGCATGGGAGGAGATGGGGTGGCCCAAATTCTGCTCTGCTGGGAAACACGCGGCAATTAAATTTTTTTTTGTTATAATAAATACTTTTCAGGCATTGATATACAATATACAGGTTTTTTGTATATCAATGTTTTCAGGTAAGTATATTTTTCGGGTTTTATTTTTTTCTAACGAAGATTTTTTTTTGTAATCGTCAATAAGAAATTCAGTTTCTAGGGACATCCCCTAAACGGAAAGACAAAGATATTTTGTTTATGAAAGCGTCAGTAACTTAGTGGTTGAGGAGTCAGTCTTACAATCGAGAGGTCCCGGGTTCGAATCTTGACCTTTACACTAGACGTGAAACCACTCCTAACACAGGCAATTTAGCTTAGCTGGAGGGCTTAACGTCAATACTAGTAACTACGGTTATGAAGGGGTACCCGACTAAAACGCACGCCGTCTGTGGGCCGTCAGTTGCCGGAGGTGAGACTGTCGTAGGCATATCCCTCGCACCCCGGCCGACCCAGGGCCATATCTCTCGCCCTCTGCCGGTGTGGGAAGAAGGGGTACCCTAGAAAAAAAAATGTAATCAGCCTATCCTCGGTATCATTCTCGTTGAATCGTTGAATCATGCCCGTTTTCGACACCCATCATTTACCTAATGAGTTGTTTCGACTGCCTGCCTGTTAAAAATAATAGATAATAAATAAGGGTTACTAATAATAATAATCCCCAGTAATATGTAAACTAAAACTAAAGAGTCTTTGTCCCTATTCTAGTAACTTCAAAGCCTATCTACTTGTGTAAAGTTTCAGCCAAATCTATTCAGCTGTTTTTGCGGGCAAACAAATAAACAAACTCATTTTCATATCCATACTAATATTATAAATGCGAAAGTAACTCTGTCTGTCTGTCTGTCTGTCTGTCTGTCTGTCTGTCTGTCTGTCTGTCTGTCTGTCTATCTGTCTGTCTGTCTGTCTGTCTGTCTGTTACGCTTTCACGCCTAAACCGCTTAACCGATTTTGATGAAATTTGGTATAGGGGTAGTTTAGACCTTGAGAAAGGACATAGGCGTGTTTGGTCGCGATAACCGACATCCACGCGGGCGGAGCCGCGGGCAAAAGCTCGTTTAGAATATTAGTGTGTTTTTGTCACCACACAGTCCGCACCTTTAAACTAGGATGGCAATTACAAGTATTTGTATCATGTTCACCTATGATTAACTACGACTTGATCAGTGGGTTGCCATTTTGATGGGTAGCCGCTTGGCTTAGTGGCCGCAGAGACAGACCGCCATCATGTAGGCTTCTTTGCTTACTTACTTCAGGATTTTCCTCTACTGTCATATGAAAAATTTAAAAAGCATAACGTTGCATGGCTGACTAGAGTTGCACACGTGGAGACCTAGACACGTGGCAATTGTAGAATAGACTGATGAATGTATGGGATTAACACTTGTAATGGGGGGGGGGGTGATGAAGGCTAATTCTCCTAATAAAAAAATATAGATAGATAGATACTCTTTATTACACACCAAGGCCAACATCAGTTACCGTACCAAATAGTAAACACCCTTATTTTTTTATTTTTTTTATTAGGCACATCAACAAATTATGTATATTAAGTACATTTCAAACTTAAATAACAGGTTTTGTGGACTTATATCTAGTACATAACCCAATTATAGATATGCACAGCGTTCGTAAACCTAAGTACATGGCACTATATAAGAAAACTAGCTGCCCCGGCGAACTTCGTACCGCCATACCCGTTCCCGCTGCACCCTTATCACTTAGGGGGATGAAAAATAGATGTTGGCCGATTCTCATAGATACCGGATAAGCACAAAAAATTTCATCAAAATCGGTCAAGCCGTTTCGGAGGAGTTCGATTACGCACCCCGTGACAGAAGAATTTTATATATTAGAGATTAACAAAGAATAATAAAAGTGAATTTAAAATTAAGCTAATTTCACATTATCACCCGCATTTTCATTAGATTTGAAATTTCTCATTAAATATTCTCCATTTATACCCGGCAGCGCTGTTTCCGAAAATGCAATCTCTAACAGATAACCTTCTGATGAAGTGAATTTACAGAAGATGTTCCAAATTCAGTCTTGATCTGATAAAAAACAGTGTAAGTTCTCGTAATACAATTTTGAAAAAGGAACAAATACATCGTGATCTTTTGCAACATTTAGGAAATTGAGAGTAGATTCAGCCCCTCTAGACTTTATTATTTTATTTTATATTATATTATATTAGACTAGAGTATAGGATTTGACGTTTTTGACATTCGTTGACGCCTGCCATATAGGTACGTGAAATCCTATACATTTGGCATTCTATTCCATCATACGCCGAGCAACGAATTGCCACTTGTCTAGGGGGGCAGACTGTATTTTGAAAATCTTTTTATCAGAAGTATTTGCCTTCTTGTCTCCAATATCATCATCATCATCATCATTCTCAGAACCTTTTCCCAACTCATTTGGAATCGGTTTTCCAGTCTAACTTGCGGCAGAATTTTGACCTCCACAACCCATTGGCGCATATACCAGTCGAACTTTTGAGGGCTCCAACTACCCGTAACAACTGCCATAATATATGTTCGTATGGCAACTGGGCCCGACGACTTAACCTGCTCTCCGAGGCACGGAAACGCCCAGACTAATGCAAATAGTATTTTGTATGCATTTTCAAATGAATACTTCCAGTCCCTCTAGACAAGTGGCATTTCGTTGCTCGGCGTATGATGGAATAGAATGCCAAATGTATGGGATTTGACGTATATGACAGGCGTCAACGAATGTCAAAAACGTCAAATCCTATACATATACGCCGAGCAACGAATTGCCACTTGTCTAGGGGGGCTGATGATTTTGTTATCAAAACTATGCCCAAAATCTTTATTTCCAAAGCGATTTTATTATAAAATAAGCCGGTATTTATAACGCCACACCGTAAGTACATCAAGAAGTGTGCTAAGGGTCGCGGGCTCGATTCAACAAAGTGATAAGCGACTGCGACCGACCTACAATTTTACTGCTTTGAAGTACTTCCGAGTTTGATAGTACGCATGTTATATAGTTTCATTGTTTGTATGTTAGCAGCAAATTACGAAGGTAAAACGGAGAACGCAAAAAAGTGCCTAAAAATAAAATAAAAAAACAAAAGTCAGAGGTGTAATAATACCTAATTAAAATTATTTTTATATTCGTATTATTTTGTTTTCTATTCGGGCAGCAATATAATATTAAGAATAAAAAAACGTTAATTAATACTATGACACAGCATACAGCCATTCGACACTTTCGAACTCAGGTAAAATGATAAATGAATGACATAGTACCCAATATGCCGATGTAAAACATCGAAAATGTCCTCGGTGCATTTTCGCCCGCGCTTATTAAAACTCACTTTTTTTTCATAAATACAATATTATTCTATGGATGTCATTGCCTTTTTGGAAAGCTGATTAAACGCACAATTTTTTCCTGTAATTTGTACGCTCATTGCCATTGTATTTTTTTGAGACAAACTACAATTACTGGAGAGTAAGATGAAAATTGAAAATATTTTTTTTATGAAATGCTCCACAATTTCTATATTTAAAAGTTTTTTTTTAGTTTGTATTACTAGTTTAGATTAGTAAAAGTATTGTCTACAAAAATAAATTAGAATAAATCCCACTTTGCAAAAACTTTTTTTTTTATTTGCAATGAGCAGTTTTCCAGTAGGTATAATAATCAGTTGGTTTTTAAATCATCAAGAGATGGCGCTAGCATAGCTTTTGGTAATTTTAATGTACTCTGTGGTTTATTTGTGCGATGTTGCCAAAGTTTAATTTCATTTACCCATATTACAATAGATAAAATATGATAAAACGCTTAATTCTTTTCGCGTCACTGTCTGTAATTTAAAATAATATTATATTTAAAATAATTTTATCAAAAAAAAAATGTCAAAACATTTATGTAAAGTAAATCATTACAAAACCGAAGAACATTTTTTCCATAAATTAGGGAACACTAGATGTGAGACCACACTCTTCTTACCAAAAGTGCCGGCTGCGCCATCTAGCTTGTCCTTAGGAACCCTATAAATACCTACTGGAAAACTGCTCATTGAAGTTTGAATTTTTGGTTACTACGAAAAAAACACCAATAGTCAATTATTTCGAAAACTATTGATTTTCGGCCATACATATTATGTGAGCTCTAAATTGTAGTATTTTGGGTCCCCTAACACCCCCTGACAGGAATACGTCGAGTTACCAATAACCCTGTATACATTATTCTTATGTAAGTACATTATGTTAATAATTTGTGTTCTTTCAACTAAAAATGATTTAATCCTCAATAAACACTACAATAAATTACAAAACAAACTTACGAGTACTATTAATATTTTTATTATGTGAGTTAATATTATCAGACAAAAGAATCGTTTAGGAATTATTAACATTTTATTGCAATACAAAAAAAAAACACGAAATAATTTTCTCCCAACCAAAGTCGGATTTGTTGTCATTGACATATTTATGATCGCTGCTCCGCTTCCTTGAGTAGTAGCGTGATAATATTATACTAATATTATAAAGAGGAAAGATTTGTATTTTTGTATGTAACAAATAAAGTATCCATATCCATACTATCTAATATATAAAATTCTTCTGTCACGGGGTGCGTAATCGAACTCCTCCGAATCGGCTTGACCGATTTTGATGAATTTTTTTGTGCTTATCCGGTATCTATGAGAATCGGCCAACATCTATTTTTCATCCCCCTAAGTGATAAGGGTGCAGCGGGAACGGGATTTGAATACCACGCGGGCCGAAAATATGGCGGTACAGCCGGGGTATCGCCGGGGCAGCTAGTAATATTATAAATGCGAACGTAACTCTCTGTCTGTCTGTTACGCTTTCACGCCTAAACCACTGAACCGATTATGATGAAATTTGGTATAGGGGTAGATTAGACCTTGAATAAAGACATAGGCTATGTTTGGTCGCGATAACAGACATCCACGCGGGCGGAGCCGCGGGCAAAAGCTAGTAATATATAAACTCAAAAACTACTGGACCGATTTCAAAAATTCTTTCGCCATTAGAAAGCTACATTATCGTATACCTCGGGACACGTATCTTGGACCTAAGTCGAGAAACAAACCAGTCTTGGCGGCGCGCGCGGATTGTTTTGTAATAACGGTACTATGGGGTGAATAGGGATCAATGGGTGAATAGGGATAAAATGGTCAGCTGAATTCTGTAGTTATTTTAGTGAAATTATGGATTAGTTTAATGTAATAATGAGCAGAGTTATCAATAATATCTGGTTAGATACTTTGGAATTCGGGAGAAAAGAGAAAATTATTAAAAAAATCTAACAACCATTTTGTCCCTATTCACCCTTTGATCCCTATTCACCCCATTTTACAATCCATGCTTGGTGAATTTGAGCTCGTCTACCACCGTAGCTGTGGCCATAGCTATCTTCAATGTGCTATCTTCAATAGCCACCCAAGAAACGTGTGCTACGCGTATAGAGCACATTTTGACCACATTTTCGGTCCAATACAAATATGTCCCAAGTTATACCAGCATAGGCTATAACAGGGGTGGCGAACCTTTATGCATCAACGTGCCAAATTTCTAAAAAAAAGTTCAATGAAGTCCTAGACGTGCCGACGGGGGGGGGGGGTTGGCTGAAGTTTCTGTCTGTTTGCTACGGTTTCACGCCTAAATTCCATTTATTTCACACTAGCTTTTGCCCGCGGCTCCGCCCGCGTGGATGTCGGCTGTCGCGCCCAAATATAACCTATGTCTTTTCTCAAGGTCTAATCTACCACTATACCAAATTTCATCAAAATCGGTTCAGTGGTTTAGCCGTGAAAGCGTAACAGACAGACAGAATTACTTTCGTATTTATAATATTAGTATGGATATGGATTTCATTTGGCCGACCCCAAATAAATGTATCCCAAGATTATTTGGGGCTGAGAGGTGGTACTGGTGGCGTGCCCAAAAAATTGTGCCTGGGCTATAATATCATCACGCTACTATCAGCGATGAACGGGATCAGAGTTCCACGTGGGCGGAGCCGCGAGCCACAACTAGTAGCCCATAAACTTTCTCGATAAACGGACTATTCAATACATGACACTACTGGTAGTGCCAAGCAGTAGTGCCACGGGTAATGGAGGTACAAAAAGACTTATTAAATTCGAATCAGTAGTTCGACATGTTTTACAAAAAAAATTAGCATGTACTTCCTCTGAATGTAAATTTGAAGCTAAAATATACCGCTACAAGACGCATATTATTATCTAAATGGTATTGTAATGAGCTCGCATAATACATTTGTTTATAATAATGTAAATTATTGATATCTGTTGTCCGTATCACCATGTTGTGTTGCATCCAAAGGTTGTGTGGAAGAGATCCTAGCTCGCGATAACGGAATTGTGCGTTCATTGTTGAGAGATCAGAATAAAATATTGTATTGGATGAGTAGAAATGTATTTTTGACACGCTTTTTAGCCGACTGCGCCAGCGAGGGTGATGTTTTACACGTGTATGTACGAGTATGTAGTTTCCTTTGTTCCCCTCTACAGGCCTAACGGCTGGACGGATTTCGATGAGTGGGGTCTCAAATGAAAGGTATTTATCTCCCCAGTACCATAGGGTACCTATTGACATAAAGTATCTAAAAAAGTATACCATGGATATATTTTACAATCGCTTGCTGAGTCCCATCATTTGACAAATAAATGCCACCAGCTATCACACTTGTTTTAGATCATTTAGAGGCAACAGTAGGTTTTTTTCATCATCATCTGCATATAGACGCGTTCTCCCGATTGCATTCGTGGCCCAGATGACCTCGGAGTTCGGGGTCCGCCTTCCGGCTCTTCCTCCTCCACTTCGCACGATCTTGGGCGTCCATGTCTCTTTCCACGATGTCAAGCCAGGACTTCTTGGGCCTACCCCTTCTACCTGGACCCGGCGGGGGCGCCATTGCCAGGCATTTGTTCCCCACGTAGCCTGGCGGTTGCCGCAAGACGTGGCCGCACCAGCGAAGGCGGCTCTCTTGCATTTTATCCGCAATGTCACGGACGTGAAGGCTGCCGCGAATGCGAGAGTTCCTCACGCGATCTTCACGCGTGACGCCGCACATCCACCGCAGCATTTTCATCTCCGTGACACGCAGCTTTTGCTTGTGTCGCTCCAGCAGCGGCCACACCTCACAACCATGTAAGAGGACAGGTCTAATGGTCGTCTTATAGACCTGCCCCATCAACCTGACTGGCATTTTGGGACCACACGTGACGCCAGTCATTTCTCGCAATCTCGCCACTTGGCCCATGCGGCAGCAATCCGTGCCCTGAAGTCGCAGTCGATTTCACCGGTCACATGAAGTAGATACAGATCCCAGTGCGCTCGACCAAGTCATCGCCTATGTGAACGGGTGTGGGATCTGTGGAGTTTAACGCTAAGTATTCTGTCTTCGCTACATTTAGATTCAAATGTAGCGAAGACAGAATACTTAGCGTCCTTCTACTCTTCTACTCTGCTGGGAACCACGCGGTTTTAAACATATATTATGGTAATATTTTAAGATTACGAAGATTTGTCTCCTCCTTAAGGATATAGGTAGGTACTCTGTATCCACTATCGCCATAATCTAGACCTCACAGTTGAGTCACACGGTGTGAATACATTCCATCTCTATAATATATTTATTGTGTACGTAGGTACCTACTTAAATATGAATTTGCAAGTCAGATAAGATGTATCTCTAACTTTATTCGCCTATTATTTAAAAACATACATATTATACAAAATAGTTACTTCTAACTAAATAGCAAAACTGTAAAGGCACATTTAGACGAGGATTGCTGTTCGCCTGCAATGACATTTTTTATATATTATCTTTGTTCGCCTGCGAGATTCGATTATCGGAAAGACAGAAAAAAGTAGCTTCCCCTAAATATTCTAAGAAACAATGGCCGCCAGCTCATCTACGCAGGCGAGGCTTTAATAAGCGCTTTTCTCCAAGTTATTATAGTAATGAAATAAAAAAACACTGAAAGAAAAGCCCAATATTATGTTGTCATTTATCCTACTTTAATTAAATTTATTCAATTTCTTTCACAAAAACATATAGCTTAAATCACACATACAGTTTGTTTACCTAGTGCGAAAAAGAGGCAATCGTCGGCGACTGTACAGTAGTAGTAAGAACTGTGCTGTGTCACAGTCGCCAGCGTTCCCACATGGGGTCGGTATGCACGGAGCGCCAAGGAACATTCCTGTGCAAGGCACCCTACAGGGAAGGAAGGGAAGGTTGTGGTGTAACAAACATACAAGCATTCAAATATCGTCAACAATAATTTTCTTTCATGAGCCATAAAAACTTAAAAGCGTAATAAACACAAAATTAGGTACATTTAAATAATTATTATCACGACATTAGCATTTATAATAAAATGGACATTCATTTATTTATCAACGTCATAATATGTACTAAAATTAAATTATTATGAAAATAATTTGTTGCAAAATAAACAATATTATATTCAAACTATCGCGGTGTAAACTCAGAGTTTTTTTAGATGGATATAACCCGCGCCACGTATCTTGGACCTAAATCGTAAGACATACGAGGCTCTGGCACCCGCGGATTGCCTTGTAATAGTCTATGCTTGATGAATTGGAGTTTGTCTACCGCAGTAGCATCCCGTTTTATCCTCAAAAGACACCCAAGAAGTATGTACTGCGCGTATATGATACATTTTGAGCACATTTTAGGTCCAAGTTACGTGGCGCGGGTTATACCTAGGTTATCTGGGCTGACGGAGGTGAGATCATCGTAGACATATCCCTCGCACCCTGGCTGACCCAGGGCCATATCTCTCGGTCTGGCCCTCTTCCGGTGTGGGGACCACGTGATCCCCAACTCACTGGTGTTGTCTCCTCGGTTTGCAATTCTCCTTTGCTCCCGCTTCGCTGCCTCCTTCACGAGCATTACTTGCTCGCAGAAGAAGGCATCGGCAGCCCACGCATCCGCGCAGTGAACCATAGCCGTGAGCAAGGTGGCGAGCGTGAGAACTCTCACTCCTAGGGTCCCGTCTCGGTGGATCTCACGCCAAAGGTACCTTCTAATTTATTTTTTTTCATACCTACGTAGAGTAAAAATACTCTATTGTGTGCATTTTTTGCTGTGTAGATACTCATTAACATTATAGTTTGTTAGAAAGATTCTTATCTATTACTTACATTCTTAATTCGTTTGTTTGTTCATAATAACCTGAATTAAACCCTCTAAAAAAGTGATAAAAACACTCAAAAAAAATTTAAATAATTAACAATTTTTTTTGCAAAAAAAAAGCTAGTCTCTAGTGTCACTACCTTATCAATTACAATCTTTAGTCACCCCGCAACCATGACTGCTTAGTGCTTAAAAATATCCGAAACAAAATAATAACAAATCCGATAAAAAGTAGTTTTATTTCAATACAACATCCGATCATGTATCACCTCCGATCAGATCTTTGACAGCCTCCGTGGCGTAGCGGTAGTGAACGCGGCCGCTACGCAGGAGGCGCGGGTTCGATCCCCGCTCAGTGCAAATATTTGTGTGAATGAAATATGAGTATTTGCATTGGTCTGGTCGTGTCTCGGAGAGCACGTTAAGCCGTCGGTCCCGGTTGCCATGAGAACATCTATGGCAGTCGTTACGGGTAGTTGGAGCCCTCAAAAATCCAAAAACAACGGTCTAACTGCAAAACTTCGATATCGCCTAATGTTAACATTGGGTTGTGGAGGTCAGATGACAATCGCTTCACGAAAAATATCGAGGTCTAGCCAAATCCGTGGTTAAGACTGGTAAAAACGGACCCCAGACTCCGAGCCTGAAAGCTTCGGATGCGACTGGGAATTAACGCTAAGAGGAAGATCCGATCATGTATCACCCAATCATTTATATTTCTCTGTAACCTCTAAATTCGTGTCTATTATTTTTTATATTCAGTACCAAGGTACTTAGTGCAGGATCCATAGGCAAAATTATGCTCCTGTTCCCGAAATCCATAGCCGAAACAAACAGTGTCATCCAGCTATACAATTCACTAACCAAGCACAACGATGCGAGTCGCAACGTTGTGCTCGATAGAGATTGTCATTGGTCGATCTCCAGTGACGTGACCCAATCCGACCAATGACAATCTCTATCGAGCACAACGTTGCGACTCGCATCATTGTGAACGCTGAATTGCAGTGCAGAAGTGAGATACAGAAAATTCTTTGACCGGCGTATTTTAGAATAGAATGACGATTGTATGGGACTTGACGTTTATAATCATACGTTGACAATTGTCATATAGGTACGTCAAATCCTATACATTCGTAATTCTATTGAATTGCCACCTGTCCAGTGGGGCAGATGCCGCACTAGACAACAAACATCCACACAAATGTTCGCATATTATATTAATGTTTATATTTGTGACATAATTTAACAACAGAATTTTTCGACACCTGACCCCCCCTTTCTTTTTATAATCTCGTAAAAAAAATATTATTAATTTAGTTTTGTTAATCTGTAATTAGCTAGAATAATATTAAATTGTAATTATATAGTTTATATTAAAAATAAATACATATATTTAACAACAAGTTTAATTACATCCACAAGTTTTTGTGGATGTAATTAAATTATTAAAAAAAGAATATTTTTGAATTAGATGATACCTGCGTAGTTACATTAACATTTGTAATGTGTTAATTTATAGTAGGTAGGTAGGCATACTATTATTTTATAGAGTTAAAGTTTATGCATTTGTGACGAACGTAGGTAAGTAGGAGATAAGTAATCTCTCTCTGGATCTGCTGAACCGATTTTGAAAATTATTTTATCAATAGAAAACCACATTATTCGTTAGTGTTCAATCAATCAATCAGGCCTATGTCAGAGACCTATGTCCAGAAGTGGACTGCGATAGGCTAATGTATATCACAGTCCAATGCTGGACATAAGGCCTCTGCCAATGTTGGGAGGCTTTGGCCTACTGTTTCCACGCTGACCAGACGGGTTGGTACAGGGTTTTATTTCGAGTGTTCCTTCTCTCGCAATGATATCGTCTGCGTATGTTTCCGTTAGTCGCCTCTTACGACACCCTTCGGATGAGATGGGGTGGTGATAATTGTATTCTTTCTCCGTCACCACACGGAGTGTGAGTGTCATTATAGTAATGGTACCTATTATGGCTTGAGCATGGTGCAGGCCCCTCTTAAAATTATTTTTACCATACCTAATCTTAGGTGAATTATTTTATTATAAGTTTTTATTTTATTTTTATCTTATTTATGGCTTTTTTTATATACTTGACGCGAGACAAATGACGTTCATATTAGTCTTAGGAAACCACGTTTTGTGAAATGACGTCCTAAAAATGCCGCAATGGAGTTTGTTGCGCCGTTTCTTCTCCATTAGCGCCTAGGAAGCGGTGGTAAACTTAGTTTTAAGGAGAATTTGACGTCAAAAAGGTGTAACAGTATTGCACTATTTTGAAAAATAAAGAATAGAATAGAATATGTTAGTTATGAGGCTATATTTATCACGGTATCTGGGAGAGTCATCAGTGGGTACGAGATCAGAAGTCCACGTGGGCGATAATTGAGTTAATTAAATAATTACTCACAATAAAACAAATTGCCGTGGTAAAAAAAGGGCTGACGTCATCCAAGACCATCAACGTAACGATAACATAGTAAATATCAACAAAAATTATTAAAATTTATATTACCTACTAAGTGTTTAACCAATTTTGATGTAAATAACTTGTAATTAATTAATTATAATTAGTATAATTTAAACTAACTGAAAGACTTAATATTTACATTCATGCGTCATAATTTTCTCAGCATCATCATCGACTGGTAGTCCCTAGAAGGCTAGCAGCGTGGCCATGTTGAATAGGCAAAATAATATCCAGCATCACATGAAGGAGGTACACGATGACTCAGACGACGGTATTGCCGTCCCAAAAGAGTAGTCTGACTTCTTCTTCTTCTTCGAGTCAATGGCTAGATCTGGATTTTTAAATTTTGTCGGCCCAAAACTTGGCCACAGCAATAGCGTCTTCAGTTGCTCTACAAAGGTCGTCGGTAGTACAAGTGACGGGGCACAGCGAGCAGGAGAGCAAATGTGACATGGACTGGGATTGGACCCCGTAATCGCAGGACTCTTGCGACCGGTCGATAATGCCCCATTTTGCCATATTTTCTCTGCAGCGACTGTGGAAGTATCTCCGCTCTACAGAATACCGCGGCTACTTTCGGAGTTTCTGGCGATGAGTAGGGTAGCCAGAGCTCACTGGAAAGGTTTTGTGCTCAGTGGCAAGGCCAAAGTCTTGTACTGCTTTGTCTTCTGCACTGGCGGCACAGAAAACCTCTGTTTTTACAGGTTCGGCAGCACGAGTGTGACTTCTCTGCTGTTGCACAAGGCCGCGGTAACTACTTTCCTTAAGATGAGCCGTGTACCTGTCTGCTACCTAAGTTGCATAAAAAAAACGTTGCAGCATCGGTCAACCGCCTTTTTGGTAGCTTGTGGAAACCACCTCGGCTTCAACTCATCAGAGATGTCGGACTCGAGCCGACTAAAAGATCACATCGGTCTTCGTGGCCAGGGAATCTGATACGCCCAAGAAAAAAAATCCCAGAGACCCGACCATTAGAAAAAAAATATGAGAACCAAAATGTAGGAAATTTAATAAATTGTAAATGGTCATAATTTTCCGTGTAAGATTAAAATAAATAAAAGTTCACGCTTAAATTCAATCGGATAGGGCAACGAACCGAATACCACGCGAATCGAAATTCAGAAGGACAGTGACCCGTCGAATTCAGAACAAATAGGAAAATAGCATAGCTTTTTTTTATCGTGCGATTAATCCCCAGGGAAGTTCAACAGCATCACAGCCACCCTAGACACATGGCAATTCGTTGGCCGGCGTATTGTAGCACAGAATGACGAATGTATGGGATTTGACATTTGTGCCATGTGTTGACGATTGTCTTAAACGTCAAATTTCAGCCCCTCTAGACAAGTGGCCACTCGTCGGTCGGCTTCAACGAATGTCAAAAACGTCAAATCCTATACATTTGTCATTCCACGGAATTCAATTCCATGGAATTGCCACTTGTCTAGGGGGGGGGGGGGGGGGGGAGCTGACCTCAACTGGGTTTGGAAAAGGCTTAGAGACCGATGACACCTTATCCTAAAGTGTTTCTGAACGAAAATATGCCTAAATCGCGAGATAAACGAGTCCCTAGCGCGCGCGGATTGTTTTGTAATAATCTGTGCTTGGTAAATTTGAGCTCGTCCACCGCACTAACACCCCGTGCTATCCTCAGAAGACACCCAAGAAACATGTACTGCGCGTATGGAGAACATTTTAGGTCCAAGATACAATGTCCCGAGCAATACTAACAACAAGTTATCAATTTTACAAGATATACAACCAGGGGTCGTGGGGATCAGTGTTTTTTCTAGAATTTTGAGGCACAGAGTCTGTGTCTTATCTCGATGTTTTGTCTCTGAGGATTCGTGTAGCACCTTCTCGAAGAGTATAGTACGGACAAATATAGAGCATTTATAAACGCATCAAGCGATCCTACTTCTGTCTATAATGTTTGTTCGCGATATACGCAAAAACTACTGAACGAATTTTGATGTGGGTTTTTTGTTACAAAGGTCTTGTTCAGACTTAATATCTGACGTTTGTTTGATTGCAATGCAATTGGTTGAGTAGAACCGGAGATAAGAGTCGAGAGAAAGATTTTCTCAGGGATAATTTAACATTCTAGTTGTGGAATAAATAAATAAATATTGCAGGACATTCTACACAACGCTATCTAGACCCAAAGTAAGCATAGTTTAACTAGCTTGTGTTATGGGTTCTAGAATGCGGATATACATACTTAGATACATTTTTTTTTGTAAATACATACATATTATACATAAATATATATAAATAATATAAATAACTGATAAATCGTTCCAGTAGTTTCTGAGTTTATTAATCTACTCTAGACAATGAGTTTAAGCTGTCGCGTCGCGTCGGTTACCATATGAACATCTATGGCAGTCGTTACGGGTATTTGGAACACTTGGAACCCTAAAAAGTTCAGCAACTGGTCTAGCACTAACTAGCTAACTGGGCGATATCGAAGCATTGCAGGCTTTGATATCGCCCAATATCGCTATTGGGTTGTGGAGGTCAGGTGGCAGTCTTTTAACGCAAAATATCGAAGTCCAGCCAAATCTGCAGTTAGACTGGTAAAGCGGACCCCAGACTCCGAGGTGAAAGCTTCCGATGTGACTGGGATAACGCTAGGATGAGGAAGTTTAGGTATTCATTACAAACGAACAAAATCTTTCCTCTTTTTAATAAGTACCTATAGTAGACACTTCTCAATAACCTTGAATATTATTGTCTAGATATGCGAAAATCGTACGATTTTGTTATTAAAACATATAATTTAATTACAAAGACATTGGTATCAATTGAACACAAATAATAAGAGGTCAATAATATATATTCAATTGCACCTGTCTGTGTGTCATCAATAATATACCCTTTGATATAATGAGTACCTACCTACGATAAATAAGTATTCTATATCTACACTCCTTTTGAACGTAAACAAGCATACATACCTACTTATTTTATGAATTCAACATTACAGGTAATAACCTGTGACAAACAATAAATTGATTTTGATTTGATTTGATTTATTTTTTTCACAACTTTAGTAGTATATCTTCCAAAGCCACTATGACCCAAACTTCATAATGGGCCATCGTTCTTACGGGTTACAATCATCTCGTCTTAAGCGCAACTGGTAGAAGTAGTATCTGGTCTAAAACGCAGCCGGTCTAAGTATCATTTCGTCTAAAACGGTCTGACAACAATCAGGGCCGCTGATAGCGGGGGTGCAACGGGTGCACCGCACACGGGCGGCACGTCCAGGGGGGCGGCAAATCCCCAGATTTGCCGCCCCCCCTCTTTTTTATTTGCCGCCCCCTTGTACGTATACACACCCCACATAAATACTATTAAAAATAATTTCGTTTTCTATTATATGATTAACATTGCCATCTATTAGCATCCCTTAAAACTAGAATGCAATACATATTAAAGCGTTTGCATGTTGAACCAAACCATCGCATCGCCGCTACGCGGCGCCCGAAATTCGATACAAAGTAAGTAGATGAATAGGGATGTGGACTATTTTATTTGTTGTCGACAAATGTACATTCTATAGTAATAATATGATGTTTTGCTAAAGTAAAATATTCTAATGACAAATAGGTTAAAGAAAATAATTATGTATATTTTTAATATTTATTTTGCTTGAATTATAACAATATTATCATTATACAATAGGTATATTTGATTCTGATTATTCAATTTCTCAAGTCTTCTTCATCCTAGCGTTAATTCCCAGTCGCAACCGAAGTTTTCACCTCGGAGTCAAGGGTCCGCTTTGCGGATTTGGCTCGATATTTTCCGTGAAGCAAGGGCGTATTTACCCTAGGGCCAAGGGGGCCATGGCCCGGGGCGGCAGGTAGCGAGGGGCGGCGGAGCCGCCCCGAGCGTCTGTCTCTCTTACGTCTTTTAGAGTCAATATTAAGGCACCCACACAAAGACGCTCAGGGCGGCTCCGCCGCCCCTCGCAACCTGCCGCCCCGAGCGTCTATCTCTGGGCACCTTTTAGAGTCAAGATTGAGGCGCCCAAAGATAGACGCTCGGGGGGGCTCCACCGCCCCTTGCAACCTGCCGCCCCGAGCATCTATCTCTGGGCACCTTTTTGAGTCAAGATTAGGGCGCCCAGACAAAGACGCTCAGGGCGGCTCCGCCGCCCCTCGCAACCTGCCGCCCCAAACGTCTATCTCTGGGCACCTTTTAGAGTCAAGATTGAGGCGCCCAGGGATAGACGCTCGGGGCGGCTCCGCCGCCCCTCGCAACCTGCCGCCCCGAGCGTCTATCTATGGGCACCTTTTAGAGTCAAGATTGAGGCGTCCAGAGATAGACGCTCGGGGCGGCTCCACCGCCCGTCGCAACCTGCCGCCCCGAACGTCTATCTCTGGGCACCTTTTAGAGTCAAGATTGAGGCGCCCAGCGCAACCTGCCGCCCCGAGCGTCTATCTATGGGCACCTTTTAGAGTCAAGATTGAGGCACCCAGAGATAAACGCTCGGGGCGGCTCCGCCGCCCCTCGCAACCTGCCGCCCCGAGCGTCTATCTCTGGGCACCTTTTGGAGTCAAGATTGAGGTGCCCAGAGATAGACGGCAGACGAGTCGACGGCGTATTGTGTCATATTTTGTTTGCCCAGTGTGCAACCACCCTGATGGCGTTCTCAGAGGCACCCATGAGTTCCTGCGTTCCTGAGTTAGCAGTGAGGTAGTTCCGCATTCACACCGTGGGTCCATTTCTTTTAAGAAACTCCATCTAATTCGGTTTTCGTTACTTCGGCTGACCTGCATCCGAAGTCTATTTAAGGGCTGCAAGGTGGTGTATGAGCAGTCTCTGTGCTCCCCACACGTCAAAGGGTTCGTAAGTAAAAGAACCAGGTATGCCCACTTCAGATCCAGTCACAAATACGTCCAAGGACTTGGGTAACTCCGGCTGTGGCTTATTTGGTTGCTTTTGATTTCGGGCCGTCACCATTCAGTCCTAGCCGATGTTCTACAGAAGCGGCCCCAGATCCGCGCCAAACGGAACACCGCGCCACATATCTCACTTACCAAACCATGCCCTACTTGGGTAGATACTGGCTTTCACCGATAAGTAAGCCCCGACAATGACGCGAGGATAGAGAGGCAGCCCGTGCTGAAAGAGTGCAGCTCTGATGCAGCTCCATGACAAGGCGTTAACGACGTAGGCAACAATAGACACTGCCAGCATCAACTCGCCGTGCCACTGCTTCTTTCACCAGAGCCCTCAAGCGCGTGTTGGCATCCACGTTGCTCCCGACTATATCCAAATTGATTGTCTACCAAATTCGGTCTCACTCCTGTAAGGCGCTCGATGTGGCACTTCACGAGGAATAATTCATTTAAAACACCTGCATACTGCACACCTTGTCGATCAATACAATGAGCCGGTAGGCGGATGGTAACTTTGCAGAAGAGGACCAGTTTTCCTGTCTTTAAAATTTTCTGAATCCGTCTCTACTTGAGGCATACGCTAAAGAGCCCTTCAAAACGGGATCTGAGTGCCTTTAGAGCCTAGAGTGCTGCCAGGTCCAAAAGCGGTGTTTTTACTGTTGCCGAAGGCAACATGCATAAAACATCATAAAACATCTCCTTCACAAGCTATTGCTGTACTCAAGTGATTTTTGGTTGCCATATCATCTTCTACGTAGGGCGCTTTAATGGAATGGAATGCAAGTATGTCCCCTTGAAGGGATTCTGATTGGGAGCCTGGGTTAGTGGGGAGATCGATGAGAGTCACTTCTCTCGCACCATAAGATAGAGATCTCACGAATCAGGCTTGAAAGTCTCTAGCAACTTCTGACGGGCCCCTATTTTGGGTCCGCCCCTTGGGCGCAGGCTAACGGTGAACGCGAACGTCACTTATGGGGAGGTAAACCTATGTGGCCCGGGGCGCCAAATCTTTAAATACGCCCCTGATCATAGGATTGGTTTTTTGGGGGCAACAAACAACGCCATTTGCAAACATAGCTAAGATCACTCCCGATTACACTCTGTGGAGTTTTTTTATGCCGTTTTTTCTCCACTAGCGCCTAGGAAGTGGTAGTAAACTTAGTTTTAAGCAGAATTTTACGTCAAAAAGCTGTAACAGTGTTGCACTATTTTGAAAAATAAAGAATATGCCTTTGAATTTGACTCACCTTTCAAAAGTTCATCCGTTCGGGAGCTACGAAGCATCATTTTTGCACCGCAGGTTAAAAACGGAATGGTATCTTCTCAGTAGAACCGACTTAGCGAACCAGCGAAAGAATCGTTTCCAAATTAGCTCATGTGCTCTTTATGTGCCTAAACGAAATACTTTGATTCTTTGACTGCTTGTCTGTCTGTCACTTTTTTTCTCGTGATTGGGTGAGGGCATCAAGTTGAAATTTATACAACATAGTTTACTGAAAGCTGTAAAAAATCTGACATACCTACCCGCAAAAAAATACAGCTGTTCACGTAGCAAATGTACAGTACTGTACTTACTGTTTTTTTTTACAAAATAAACATTTTTGTTCCTTATTTTGTAATTTCATTAATTATCCGCTTTTTTTATCATGGTCTGCCAGAAAAAATATGTCGGTTCGAGTCCTATATAACAACCGGCGGGGGGGGGGGTGTAAGCGTCCTTAGACCTATTTAGGGGGCGGCAAAATCGACTTTGCACACGGGCGCCCACATAGCTAGCGGCGGCCCTGACAACAATGACAAAGTATTGGTCTTTTGTACCAAACAAAGTCGGAAGACTTTGAACAAACTAAAGAGACTCTACGTTCAAAAGAGAACCCAAACCTTTCTACCAATTTTTTACTCTGCACTTGGATATTGGGAGTGATGAAGACCATACCCACATTGCACCGATGGTCTATGCCCTGCTATCTAATAAAAATAAAAATACTTACATCCGGTTGTTCGAGGCTATCAAAACAAAACTAGATTTTTATAGGTGCTTCTAAACGGGCAATGTTTTACTGCAATTAGTGGCTGCAACACTGTGGCCCGGCAACATTTCAACTATTGCAAGCAATACCGGCCAGTATTGCAGTAATGTCCCGGAAATATAGCCAAACATGTTTTGTGTTGCCACATGGCCGATATTGCCGCAATGGGTTGCCGGACGATCACTAAGCGGTCGATTTTACTGCAACGTTGCTCGGCCAGTTCTATTGTTGTTTCAGTCGCTCTCCTTGTTATGACACAGTCTATCCTTTTCTACGCGAATTGTTAAATAATTTACTATCAAGGCTTAGTTCTAGACTTAAATTATCTAAAGTTTCACGCCTATTTGTAAGGTCGAATCCACAATCTCTTCTTTTTCTGTTTATTTTGTAATAAAACAATATAAGCTGCTGCAACAAGTGTGATTTCGTCAGCCATTATTGCCGGTTTGTGTAGCCCGTTTATGGGTGAATTTCCCGGGACCAAAAATTGCGTGGCATCGATGAAATCGGTACTAAAAATCATTGTTACAATACTCTAACATTTTTTTCTGGTTAGGTGAAATAGTGATCTATGTGAAGCACTAAATATTTCATTAAATAGTATTATAGGTAGATTCTCCAAAAAAAATATTTAAACCTCGAAATTTTTCATTGCCGTGTTTGTCCACACGTCACCTATTGTGTTGTGATACCTCATTGATAAAAATCTATTGGTTTTTTAAATTAAAACCTAGTTTTATTTGATACGTGAATAGTTAAAGTATTGTTACGAAATACATTTATTCAAATATTTAGACAATACAACGAATGGTTAATAAAAGTTCATTTGTCCTGGAGTTACCTTTAATCGCCATGTTCTAAACATATTTTAGAATATTGTTTTATCTAACGACTTGTGTCCTTCCTCATAAGCGCTAAACGTTGCCGCCTAAGTGCTCGACATGGAAGGACGTGCACACGTGCCTGCGTTTTGGCACCATAAATAAAAGTTTATCATTTTTATGTTGCTGGACATTTTTTCTTTCATTACTGTGGATAGGTATAACTTTCTATTCCAATAAGTTTATCCTCTTGATTATACATCCAGTAGAACGCAATTTCTCTTGTCTATTTTAGTGAAGTGTTTATTACTTCGAATAATTAATAGATTTTTTGTTAAATTATATTTTTGGCTCGTTTTTCACCACCGTGCTTTCATTTCCATGGTTTCCGTGGTCAAAATTTGCTATAGCAATGAAGAAAAAAACGCGGCAATGAAAAAAAAATCATTGCCATGCCTTGTAAAACAATTTAGTCTCATTGCCGTGACCAGATGTTTCATTTCCGTAACTTATGTTCTCATTGCCATAGCATATTACCAAAAGTATATCATATTAATTTGTTAATTTCCCATTTCTTTTTCATCTGAAAGAATTGGCGTCGTTTTGGAATTGAGCGGCCATGAATGAAAATGGTATAATATGAAAATACCTACAGTATATAGTGAGCAAAAGTTACTATGAACAAAATTCTCTAAACCATATCAGGACTTAGATATAATTTAGTTTATATCTATACAGAGTGGTATTTTTTCAATTTTGCGTGGATGGAAAGTACTCTATTTATTATACTGAAGATATATTCCACTCAAAGGAAACATAACCTTATTTTTAAAAAGGAACAATAAATTAATCCTAGGGGGAGGGGGGGCACTTTGATGCACGAAAATTCAACCTCGTTTTGAAAGACCTTAAAGCATTATATTTGAATATTTATTGTGATGTGTGTATTGGCTGATATGTCAGTTTATATTTTGACTACGAAAAAACAGTAAAAACTGGTGTGGTTAGGAGATAAACTGATTTTAATAAAAAATCGTTTTTGTATCATTCTGCCCCACCCGTGGGGCACTTTAATACATCGGGTGGGGCAGTTTGATGCGCATTTTAGATCCATATGAAATGCAAGTATAAACCGACGAACAACCCAATATAAACTGTAATATTGCTTAAAATCGAGAAATGAAAACCATTTTATTAATTGACATCGCAAAATACACTTTATAAAGCGTACACATCAGTCATAATAAGTCTCATAAGCAATATTATCACAAAAAACAATAGTGTCATCATAGAACAAGTCTAGTTCTTAGTTATTTTCTTAATTATCATCAGATAATTAAGAAATATAGTTATATACTTACTAAGTAATCACTAATCAGACTTTAACATTGAATATTGTTAATGAAAATATTAGGTAGGTACATAATAGAACCTCCTATCAAATTGAACAATGTTTTTCTTTAAAAAAATTAAACATCAGAAATTTGAAAATGAAGAGGATGCTTCATTTGTGGATAATGATGTTCTGGTAGCTTCAAATGATTGTCTGGACTTATCTATGCGATGTTGTAGGGTTGCAGTTTTCTTCTTCATCCTAGCGTTAATTCCCAGTCGCATCCGATGCTTTGACCTCGGAGTGTACGGTCCGCTTTACGAGTCTTAACTGCGGATTTGACTAGACCTCGATATTTTCCGTGAAGCGACTACCATCTGACCTTCACAACCCAATGAACATGTGACATTAGGCGATATCGAAGCATTGCAGCTAGACCGTTGTTAAACTTTTTAGGGCTCCAACTACCCGTAACGACTGCCATAGATTTTCGTATGGCAACCGAGACCGACGGCTTAACGTGCTCTCCGAAGCACGACCAGACCAATGCAAATACCCATATTCATGCATACAAATATTTACACTGAGCGGGGATCGAATCCGCGCATTCTGTGTCAAGCTGTGCTGTAGGGTTGCAGTTTTCATTCCATATTTGACGGCGTATAGATAAACTCTTTGACAATACTTCACGTATAGCATCTTCAATGTTTTCTTCATTGATATATTTTGTTTGGGGTTTATTTGTGACGGGGTACTTTAATACACTAGAGGGGCAGATTGATCCGTATCATTGTACCCCGCACGTTACCGTATCAAAGTGCCCCAACGAACTTTTTCCACAAACATTTAATTTTCTCAGATAAATAACAATTTTGCAATCAAAAACGTTTTTAAAAACACTTCTGACTATATTTACTTACCTGTAGTTACAAATAATAACAGAAACAACTAAGAGTATCCTCCTGAGAGACAATCACATTTTACGTAATTTTTTTGTAGGCAGCGGTGCACGCCACTTTCAATACGTTAGTGTCCGTTGAAGCCTAACGGCGAAATGGCGGCGAGCGGTGTCACAACTGTTATCCTTACGAATGACCTTGAGTGTTCTGGTGATGTGCCGGACCGTGTAGCGTGTATAGGTTTTGAGATATGGATACTGTACAAATGTGCCCCATGCGTCTATGTGCCCCCCCTCCCCCTATCGATTAAAGCAATACAAATACTGGCTGTTATTTTTTCCGATTTTAGTCGGTTCAATTACAGGATGGGGCAAGCGATTTTTCAGCATTCGTTAAACGCAGTTTTTTTTTCTTTTTAAAAATGAAGAAATGTTTATTTTGAATGAAATTAGCTATCTCCAGTATTTAAAGTACTTTCCCTCCACATCTCCAATGCAAACGCGGTATCATTTATCCAATAATAGCTGACCCAGCGAACTTCGTACCGCCATATTTTCTGGTCCCGTTCCCGCTACATATCTCTAAATTTATCAGTGTTTCTCTAGAATATTATGCATGTATTATGCATATAAATCTTCCTCTTGAATTACTCTATCTATTAAAAAACCGCTTCTAAATCCGTTGCGTAATTTTGAAGATTTAAGCATACACAGGGACAGACAGACAGCCACCGATGGGGTTACACTCGAAGTTGTTCAAGAAAATATCTACCTGGGATAAGTTATCCAGCTCGGTAAAAACAACTCCGAGAAAAAACTAGCCAGGATCCAACTAGGTTGGGTAGCAGCAAAGTAAACACTCTCTTAATCCCAAAAAAATACACTGCGTGCGTTTAAGGATTTCCAAAAAATCACTTGCCACACCCGATAATCGAACCGAATAAAATCCGGATGAATCTATATTTATATTGCATCAATCGATAGGATCAATCTTAGGGATCAAATATCTCTAACAAACTTGGTAAAATAAATAGAAGGAAACCCATAAAAGAGAAGGTATAGGACGATTTTAGGCGGTTCTATCATCAGGTGTGTTATTTTTAGAAATCTTTGAATGCAGTTTTGTTTCCCTTTAAAAATAAGGTAATGTTTCCTTTAAGTAAAATTAGCTATCTCTAGTATGAGGGTAGTTTCCCTTCAGGTAAAGTCGAAATGTTTCACCCTGTATATCGCAGATCCGATATTGCTTACAATAAAAATAACGACACTCATACGCGTGTTTAACACAGTACCGCTGAAAAAATAAATGACGCCACTGTCCATACACAATTGCCTAATTCCCTTTGTATTTATTGTATGTAAGTATATTATGTATTTTCATTTCCATGGTTGATTTTTTCATTCCCTTGGTATATTTATTTCATGACCGTGGACGCTTGTTTCATTGCCGCGCACGCATGTATCATCGCCGTGGCGCGTAATTTTTGATCTTGTATATCTCGTTAGTTTTTTTAATTATCTGCTAGATATTAAGCAAGAATACATATAGTATCAAAACCTATAATAATCGCGATTTGTTTTAACTATAAAACTTAAGGTAAAAAAAATCCACGGAATGAAGATTTTAATGGACCTGTTGAAATTCACCCTTATGAATCTGCATCAAGAGCCATACTATTGCAGATATATTTGCAACACATTGCCCAGCCATTGATTGTTCGGCCATCAGTTGCAATGAAATGTCTTTGATGTTGCCGGGCAATTAGTTGCCAATAGTGCAGCCACATATTGCAGAAAAACATGGCCCGTTTAGAAGGGCACTAAATGCGACTACGAAAATATAGCCCAGTATAACGATGTTCAAACAGTATTCCCTGAAAATTCAATTTGGTAAAATAAAACACTTTCTTATAAGGTATCAACCCCAAAGATATCTTTGATGAAATGTATTTAGTAAAATGAGTAGATACTAAATGAATGAACTGTGTTACCTGTTTAGAATGTAACTTTATTGGGTAACTGCATGAGGTATGTAGGTAGGGTATGTACCTAGTTATTTTTGGGTGCTTGATTAGAAACCTGCACGCGGTGTCAGGGTACACCTGGTGCAGGTCAGGGTACACCGGCAACAAAAATGGCGAGAGAATTGCCCTATTGGATCAACTTAAAACCTGTTAATTGAGATGGCGTGCGGTTTTAGTCGGTTTGAGTTCGACATACCTAAATACTACCTACTGCTGCCCAGCAGCGGTCTCAGCACGATAAAAAAAAGAAAAGTAATATAGATATGGAATTTTATCCTTCCTACTAATATTATAAATGTGAAAGTTTGTGAGAATGGATGTGTGGATGTGTGGATGTTTGTTACTCTTTCACGCATAAACGGCTGGACCGATTTGGTTGAAATTTGGTATGTATATAGGTTATACCCTGCATTAACATATAGGCTATATATCAGCGATGAACGGGATCAGAATTCCACGCGGGCGGAGCCGCGGGCAACAGCTAGTTTACCATATTTCTTAGAGAGATTTGATGCTTATGATTGACACGATCGATTGATGCCATAAAAATACAGGATGTTACTTTTTCGGATTTTAATCGGTTCGATTACCGGGTGTTTTTGGTGAATTTTTAATAGTTATTTGTTATACAAGAGTGCAAAGTTGCTTTTTAACCGCGTGCTCATTTTTGATGACCGAGCAAGCGAAAGATTCTAAATTTGAATCACGAGCGTAGCGAGTGATTCACAAATTAGAATCTTGAGCGTTAGCGAGGGAATCAAAAGAGCACAAGGTGAAAAATCTTTGCACTCGAGTGCAACACGTAACTTTTCATCCCACCTCAGCGAGGAAATAATGAAATGCTTCTCCTTCCTAGCGTTAATTCCCAGTCAGCATCCGAAGCCTTCACCTCGGAGTCCGGGGTCTGCTTTACCAGTCTTAACTGCGGATTTGGCTGGATCTCGATATTTGCCGTGAAGCGACTGCCATCTGACCTCCACAACCCAATGATGACATTAGGCGATATCGAAACATTGCAGCCAGACCGTTGTTGTTGAACTTTTTAGGGCTTCAACTACCCGTAACGACTGCCATAGATGTTCGTATGGCATCCGTGACCGACGGCTTAACGTGCTCTCCAAGGCACGACCAGACCAATGCAAATACCCATTTTCATGCATAAAAAATATTTGCACTGAGCGGGGATCGAACCCGTGCCTCCTGCGTAGCGGCCGCGTTCAATACCACTACGCCATGGAGGCTGTATAATATGTGTATTAATACTAGTAATAAAAAAATAAAAAAATTCAACAACAATGTCAACAATATGACGTGAAAAAAATTGATGCGCGCAAAGCAAATTAAAAAAAAGTAGGTACACCAAGGAGGTTACGAGTCTGAGTTTTTCATGAATTAAAAAAAAGTTGTATGATAAATTCGGCACCATAGAAGTAGAAGTAAATAGGTTTAATGATGTTTTGAGTCCACAAACCTAGTACACACGATGTTCTAAATTCAAAGGAGGATGGGCGTTTCGTCCCATATGGTGTAACCTTAGAGTATCTATCTTACCTGTGGATACTCTAAGGGTGTAACACTTTTCTACATATATCAAATGAAAGGTCTCAATGAGTGTATTATTTTTTTGTACAGACATAAATCTGTATTTCGTGCAGGATAAAAGTTGTGGAGGTTTCAGTTACAAAGAAAGTATTTAATTTATTTTAAATAATTAGTGTTTTTATGACAAAATACTTATTTATTTATGCTGGTTTTACCCAACTACGTTAAAGCCAAAGGAGGATTATGATTTTGACAGGCTATGTATGTATGTATGAACTATGTATGTATATTCACTAATTCCCTCATAGCTCTTCAACTACTAATTAGAACTGGACAAGTAAGGTATCGTTAGAAGTGGCTTGATCGTCCACTTATTATAGGCTATATAACGTGTCACTGAATTTAATGTGGTGCCCTCTAGCGGTCATAAAGTACTGCTTTAAAAAATAAACTTGAGGTAAATATACCGTGTTTGATATCAAATTAAAGGCCCTAATTAGTACATTTCAAATGTATAAATTATTGGGATTTTTGAATGAAAGGACATCACCCATTTTAGTCCAAAATTGAAAGTGCCGGCCAAAGAAAATAAATACGATATTCCGTTAGAACTTGTCCTCGCTAGCATTTTCTATTATCGCGTCAAAGTTGAGGGACCACTGCGCTTGGTTTTATTTGAGTTTAAAAATCTTGGAGACATACATTTTTTATGATACGAATAATTAAAAATAAATGAAAAACTTTATTCTATATTGGAACAATAGTTAATAAAAGCAATAAAAAATAAACCCCATATTGCACATCGTTGTATTTCGTCCATTTATTTAGGTCCATAATGGAAAGTGCTGACCAAAGTGTACAAATATGAAATTCCGTTAGAGCTTGTCCTCGTTAGCATTTTTTACTATGGCGTCAAAGCTGAGGGACCACTGCTCTTAGTTTTATTTGAGTTCAAATATCTTGGAACCATACATTTGTATGATATGAATGATTAAAAACGAATAAAAATAATTGTTCTATATTGGAAGAATAGTTAATAAAACCAATAATAAATAAACCCTATTCTGTACACCGTTGTTTTTCGCCCATTTATTTAGGACCAAAATTGAAAGTGCCGACCAAAGAATACGAGTATGATATTCTATTAGAGCTTGTCCTCATTAGCATTTTTTATTATGACGTCAAAGCTGAGGGTCCACTGTCTGACTAACGGAATATCATATTTGTAATCTTTGGCCGCTACTTATTTTCAATTTAGCACCTAAATAAATGGACGAAAAACAACGGTGTGCAGTATGGGGTTTATTTTTTATTAGTTTTATTAACTATTCTTCCAATGTAGCACGATATTTTTTATTCATTTTCAATAGTTTGTGTCATAAAAAATGAATGTTTTCAAGATTTTCGAACTCAAATGAAACCGAGGGAAGTGGTCCCTCAACTTTGACGCCCCAATAAGAACAAGCTCTAACGAAATATCGTATTTGACCAGCACTTTCAATTTTGAACCAAAAATGTATGCAGCGTGAATAATGTTCTTTTGAAGCATTTATTATGCTAACTATTCAAATCGATTTAGAAAGAGAAAATTAAAATATTGGGTTCTGCTTTTAATTTTTTTTTGTTTCATGCTTTTTATTGGTAACCGCTGAACCGATTTCCATAAAACCTGCTGTATCGTGATGTATAAATTATGACCTTTCATTTGATACCCAACACGGGTATATTTGAAAATAGATTAGATTTTGGATTGCCACTTTTTTTCATTAAATCATTTCAAATGGCTGAACCGATTTTTATGAAACATAGCTAAGAATACTCTCGACTAAACCATCTTTCAAACAAAAGATACAGAATCGAAATCGGTTTAGCCGTTTGGGAGCTACGATGTCACAAACAGACTGACACACACACACACACACATACACACGTCAAACTTATAACCCCTCTTTTTTTGTTAAAAATATGTGATCGGTACAAGTGTACAACCATGAACCATGTCAACCAGTAGGTGAATTAACCCTAGTTGAGTCAACCGTAGTGGTAATGACCGTCGGCGAAATGATACAAACCCGTAGAACTGTACTGCAAAGCCTATTTGCACAAAAAATATTTTTTACTTACACCCTTATAACTTTGGACCTGCACGAATTTCTGATAAAAAACTTTGAGTTTTAGATAAAAATAGACTAAATGAACATGTTTACACTAGTCGCAACTTGTTACAAGGGTTGGGACGCCTCTCATACAAAACTGCCCCTTCTCCTTTACTTTACCTCTCTAGAGGATAAAAACGACTTTTACGCTCAGTTATCGAAGAGCAAAAATATCTTTCCGAGATGGTGGGATGAAAAAATCTTTGAATGCAGTTTTGTTTCTTTTTAAAAATAAAATGATGTCTCCTTTAAACAAAATGAGCTAACTTAATTTAAGGTACTTTCCCTCCATGTGGCATCGTCGTGGGACGCCCTGTATAGTGTTTAAGAGCATTTCTATGTTTTATGGTAATAAAATACATAACTATTAATAGCTATTTCTCTTCTTTTATAATAATCGACAATAAGATAGTATTTAGCCCGTTTTTCTCATGTACAACTACGTTAGCACAACTGGTTGTGCCATTGACATTTTAGACCAGTTGCGTTTAGACTACGTGAATTTTAGACTAACTCTGTTTTAGACCAGTTGCGTTTCAGGCGACTTGTATTTTTAGACTAATTGATACTTCGACCAGCTGCGTTTTAGACCGGAAGCGTTTTAGACAAAGTGCGATTTAAACCCAGTGACCAGCTGCGTTTTAGACCAGAGGCTACTTCTACCAGTTGCGTTTAAGACGAGATGATTGGACTGTGTTGGGACTTGGGACTATGCGCTGACAAACTTTCAACTTTTATAAAATGACGAAGGTCTGGCGTCCACGGGCTCTTAGTCTATAACATGAATTGAAGAATCGATTTACAAAGAGAAAAGAGAATTTAACTTCGGCGGGATTTGAACCCAAAATTTAATTCAATAGTTTGGGCGGAGTCATCAAAAATCAATGTTTAAAAATGATTGCAAAATGGTTCCGATAGCACTCGTATGAGTAGTGGTAGATGTCTCCACCGTCGCCCCAAAGACGGAAAGTATAGAGGAATTTGGATTGGCTTCGTGAGGGCTTCGGTGGCATTAGCGGCATTCCCCCTGTAAGGGCAAGGTCGCGGGTTTGAATCCCGCCCGAAGTCAAATTCTCTTTTTTCTTTGTAAATCGATTTGAACAATCAGCACAATAAATGTGTCAAAATTTAATTCAATGAATTGAAGAACTCTATTAAACGTTCAAACTCATACGGCATAGTCGACACACTTTATATAGGTCATGGTAGACCTACTTACAGATGGATCTTCAAACATTTTTGTGGCCCAAACATTTTTGTGGCCCAAACATTTTTGTGGCCCAAACATTTTTGTGGCCCAAACATTTTTGTGGCCCAAGCATTTTTGTGGCTTTGTGCTTACATTAGTATTTATTTTGCATGAATCTACTGTTCATAATTTTATTTGTATTCTTTCTCAATCACTAGATACTTGGTGTCTGCAAGTTCAGCATAACGTGCCAACAAATATGATACCCGATCAAATTCTGACACCTTGCGTGTAACATAATCTGTGACCGTCAGCGTATTTCCTATACAGTGAGCATCAGATCGATCTTGACTAACTACCTTTTTTTTTATCGTACGAAAAATCCCCACGGATACCTCCCCCGCCGGAGCCGGAGGAGGAGGTTATGTCGGACTCGAACCGACTAAGACGCACGCTGTCTGTGGGCCGTTGGTTGCCGGAGGTTAGATTGCCGTGTCTCCTACGCTCCTCGCGGGCCGCAAGGTCTGCGATTCTCCTTCGCTCCCGCTCCGAAGCCCACTCCACGAGCATTATTTGCTCGCAAAAGGAGGCGCCAGCGGCCCACGCATCCGCCCAGCGAACTATCGCTGCGAGCAAAGTGGCGAGCGTGAGAACTCTCACTCCCAAGATCGATCGTGACTACCAAAGTACTCAAAATGATCTTAATACCTACTAATGATGTTATTATCAAACTGTTTTATTTATTTAAAATGTATTATCGTCCGATATCCGATATCATCCGTGTGTTGACGAAGAAAGAATACAAGTATCACCACCCCATCTCATCCGAAGGGTGTAAGAGGCGACTATCGAAAAAATACGCAGACGATATCACTGCGAGAGAAGGCAACCTTGAAATAAAACTCTGTACCAACCCGTCTGGCCAGCGTGGAAACAGTAGGCCTAAGCCTCCCAACATTGGCAGAGCCCTTATGTCCAGCAGTGGACTGTGATAGACATTAGCCTATCGCAATCCACTTCTGGACATAGGTCTCTGACATAGGCCTGATTGATTGATTGAATACTAACAAATAATGTGACTTTCTATTTATAAACACAGTTCACCAATAGGCTAATTGATTGATTTACGTCATCTTAGCATCCTTGGCTGTATCTAAGGCTTTCGCTTCAGACCCTGGGGTCCGCTAAGGAGAAGAAGGATTCCTCCTTTCGATTTGGTTATATACTTTGAGCTTATAACTTATTCCGAACTCAGGGTCAGTTTTTCCAGTGTAACTGTGATGTGCTTTTTTAGGTACAGTACAGTAGGCCAGATCTCCCAACATTGGGAGAGGCCTATATCCTACAGTGGACTGCGATATTCATGGCTAATTGATAATATTACTTTGTCTTGTTTGTTTCAGTGATACTGCTGCTCTCTGCCACATTCATGCTAAGCGTAATCGGCACGATATTCTTCTGCTTTACAAATGCTGTCAACGATGTCATTCTATCTGTGAGTATACATCTTATCTAAATATTTAGATGCCACGCACCAGAGCAGCATTTGCTACACATACAGCAAATTGAAATTAGTCCTACCCCATTCTTCCCTATATAAGATAACACGTGCAGGACTTAGATGTCACCCGCATACGGTGCAGAATAGGCTTATTCCCGTCCGCTCCACGATTTTGCTCCTAAACGCTCCAAGACTAAAATTAAATATTATTGTTATTTTATAAAATCGTTCCCAAGAGCTCCAAAAACTTATGAAAGCTTTTTCCTTCATAACTTCTTATCTCTATACATCAATTCCCAGGAACTCCAAATTATACTACTTAAATTAAAAAAGACTCATATAATACCTACTGTGTTCCCAACAGCTCTAAAACAAAGTATACGGTTAGCAGAATTAAAACAATTAATACTATAATATTACCTTTTTATTAGATAACGGTAAACATGGTTTTATAAAAAAAAATAACCACGAAGGCCAATGCGGGAGCTTCGCTCCGCTCCGCTCCCGCATTAGCCTAATCTATCCAAGTCGGAATGAGCAGCTTTGGGAACGATTTTTATATTGAAGAATTGGCTTTTTCTTGGAGCTGCTGGGAATAATATCTCAAAGTACCTAGACAATATTTTGGAGCTCTAGGGAATGAAAGTGGTAAATGTGGCTTTGTTTATTATTTTAATACAAACATCCTTGGAGCTCCTGGTAATCAATGTATGAAATATGAATTTTAGAGAACAATAGATTTGGAGAGCACGGGAATAAGCCGCAGAATATTCCATCAAGAACCAAGCGGTTCGGCGACTCCTTCTTTTGCCGCACCATTAAGACCTGGAATTCCTTACCAGTTCACGTGTTTCCCTCTTCCTACAGTCCCGGGTCCTTTAAGCGGGGCGTGAAAAAGCATCTGATGAGCCGTCAAACTGAGTACCAGCATTGTAACATGGTGCGTGTCTGTAATGGTGGTCTTTTCTGAGATTTTGCTATCAACTTACCATCAGGTGAGGTGAGGTCAAATTGACGTGTCCTATATTAAAAGCATTTACAAATACATTCAATTAAATTATAATAAAACATTAAGTAAATATTACGTTCACGCTGTACCTACATAATATGTAGGTACAGCGGAGCAATAGTATTAGGTATGTTTTTGATATATTATATCAAAAACATACCTAATCAGGCACATATTTGTTCCGTCAGTCGAACAAAGAGATATGTGCAATAGTTGTGGTTAGGCACACGTGACTTTGGTCTTTGTTCGATTAATTCGTCGACTTTTTTTCTCAGACTCCAACCGACTAAAACCACAAGCCATTTCGGGTCTCGATTACCGGGGTGTAAGTTCCATGGAGAAAGACAGTCTCCTTGGCGTAGCGGTAGTGAACGCGGCCGCTACGCAGGAGGCGCGGGTTCGATTCCCGCTCAGTCCAAATATTTGTGTGCATGAAATATGGGTTTTTGCAATGGAGGTCTAGCCAAATCCGTAGTTAAAACTGGTAAAGCGGATCCCAGACTCCGAGCTGAAAGCTTTGGATGCGACTGGGAATTAACGCTAGGATGAAGAGGAAGGTCCATGGGCCATATAATTTACAGTTTTAAGATGGCCCCCTCGGATGTGGAAAGCATGGTACCCCATCCAACCCTGTAAAGGGAGGGCGAAAGGTGTGTCGCGTCGCCCTGCTTCTGCTATTAACGCTTCTTGCCTTCTCTCCACTGTGCCCTCCATTATTCAGAGGCATATCTGGAAAGTCTCCGCAGCCCTCTTCAGGATCTCTTCTGCGGGTGAGAGGCGTTCTCTGTTATCCAGGGTGCACTGCCTAATAATTAAACGTCATCGATCCAAGTCATTTGCCTAGCTGTTTAATCAAATGGCTGAATATCATTCAGGCTGATAATTGAACGGCGTCGTTTAGTTAACAGGCTAGGCAGATAATTGGACGGCTTCTTCTTTTTCTTTCGTGTCAATGATCCTCTTTTGAACGCCTGATTAAGCTAGTTGGCTGCAACACCAGTCCACTTTACCAGTCTTAAGTGCGGATTTGGCCAGACCTCGATATTTTCCGTGACATATAGATATCAAATGGTTAATTTCTGCTTTCTCCATCCACAGAGTATGGTGATACGCAACGACTCACTAGCGTACTCGATCTGGAGGCGGCCCAACGTCCAGCCTCTGATGAAGGTCCATCTCTTCAACTATACGAACTGGGAAGACGTTAAGAACGGCAGGGAGCAGAAACTACACGTCCAGGAAGTAGGACCTTATGTATACTCGTGAGTAATACTTTATACTTGCTCGAGAAACATCCCGAATCCCGGCATAGCCGCGTGGTTGCCGGCAGAGTAGACTTTGGGCTACCCTGTCTCTTCCTATGCGGTGTCGTACAAGGTGACTGAGGGATAGGGCTGTTTAATCAGACACATATATACAGCCCAGACTCAGCCACAGATGCATGACTCGAGTCAACAATAGTGGCCTGGAATACGGCAATGGCTCATACCCTGTTACGTGGGACCTAATACAATGATTGGTGAAATGTGGGTGTTAATTCACTTCTGCCTAACCCTCCGGGGATAAAGGCGTGATTGTCTATCTCCATTTAGGTAGGTATACGTGGGGACACATATCTAAGTCGCGAGACAGACGAGGCCCTGATGCACGGGACTTGGTTTGTAATAATCTAAGCTTGGTGGATATGAGCTCGTCCACCGCAGTAGCACCCCGTGCTATTCTCAAAAGACACCCAAAAAACGTGTACACTGTGTCAGTTGTGGTTGTGGTATGTTAACTAGCTTCGGAATCATTCCTTTAGGCTGTGCAGTGAAAGTGTAACTTACTAAACAAATAAACATACGAAAGTTATACGATAGATAGAGAGAGCAAATCAAAAAAGACTTTAGAGCATGTTGTCTGCCCAATTCATAAAAACAAACTACTATATATTTCCCATTTATCAGCAGTGGCGATAACTGGGAATAGACGTGATTTCACAGCTTATTCAACAAAAATTATAAACTCAAATAATTTACTTGATGTTATTTTATTATTTACATTGATCCCGACATTCCGGTTGCTTTTCAGCAGCTTAGGTCACGAGCAGACTAAAGATGTTAGTTGTCTCATAGTTATCTCAACGTACGCAAGTACAATTTGTTACCTTCCGTCATATGGACCTTGTTTTTAGCCTTGCAATTCCCATATAAACACAACATAACAATTCTCGCCACACCTAGATAATACTTATCACATAACCGAAATACAATATACCACCCACGAAGTAATATCCTATAGATCCACTATCTCTTTATGGTGCTCATATAGCAAGGTATTTTTAGGCGCAATAACTTTGTATAGATATTATTATAGTATTATCGAGCTTATCTTATAACTACTTCGAGTATACAAAACATACATACATTCACGCGTCTTTCTTATTTGGGATAGGCAAAGACTATAATGCTTTCTTTCGTTTCTTCTGTTTTCAAATTTGTTTTTATACACGCTCGCGATCTGTCCTAAAAAGTCCAAAAAGAACGGTCTAGCTGCAAAGCTTCGATCGCCTAATGTTACCATTGGGTTGTGGAGGTCAGGCAATCGCTTCACGGAAAATATCGAGGTCTAGCCAAATCCGTAGTTAAGACTGGTAAAGCGGACCCCAGTCTCCGAGCTGAAAGCTTCGGATGCGACTGGGAATTAACGTCTAAAAAGGCTACTTTATTAGAATCGTATTTTTGTAGGAAATGTAGGATAATATTTTGTCATGCGGCGATATTTACACGAAATTAGAATCTGCTCAGTGAATGAATTATTGGTATTATGCTCATATGAGTGACCAATAAACGAATTTTATAGGAATCTATTGAGATCTACTGGGAATTAATAAAGTTACTCGTTTTAGAGGAATCGCTCAATGTGGCCACTTTAGACCCGCTGACTTTTCTGTAACAATTCCTTTTGTAAATACATATACATTATACAAAGAAACAACCAATGTCAATATACATATTCATGCATACAAATATTTGCACTGAGCGAGCATCAAACCTGCAAGCTACGACGTAGCAAACGAATGCTTACCGCTACGCCACATTATGAAAGTTTATAAAGATGTTAGGATGTTTGTTATTCAATCACGCTCAACGGCTGAACGGATCTAGCTACAATTTAGTACAGGGATAGATTATAGCATGGAATAACATATATTATAGGCTCGACTAGATCCTATTCCAGACTTTTTATCCCTGTAATGAGTTCCTATGGGTTGCATGAGCAGGACTAGAATTCTACGCGATTGAAGCTGCGGGCTAACACCACTAGGTAATTCTAGGGGTAGTACTGGTAATTAGGAATACATACATACAATCACGCCTTTATCCCCGGAGGGTTAGGCAGAGGTGAATTAACACCCACATTTCACCAATCATTGTCACAGGTGTCACAGGTTCACCCGCCTATTACCGCTTTCCGGGCACTATCGTTGGCTGAGTCGTGGCTGTATAGGTATATCTGTCTGATGTTATACAACCCTATCCCTTAGTCGCCTTGTACGACACCGCATGGGAGGAGATGGGGTGGCCCAAATTCTACTCTGCCGGAAACCACGCGGCGAATAAGAAGAATAAGAATATGAATGTTCTATTTTATTTAATTACCTACTTATTTTATGGGTCCCCATTAAGACAAAACTCAATTAGTTAGCTATCCAGTCCACCGCTGGACATAGGCCTCTGCCAATGTTGGGAGACTTTGGCCTACTGTTTGCACGCAGTCCAGACGGGTTGGTACAGGGTTTTATTTCTAGTTTTCTTTCTCTCACAGTGATATCGTCTGCGTATGTTTCCGTCAGTCGCCTGTTACGACACCCTTCGGATGAGATGGGGTGGTGATACTTGTATTATTTGTCAGTCACCACACGGATAGATGGTATATTGACATTAATTACGTATTTAGCGTTAATCGCATCGCGTTTTAATGTCGCCTCAACTTCAAGGTGACCTGACAGAAACGTATGCTTATTCCGACAATTATTTCATAAAAATTGCATGTCAGTAATGACAGTTGTGTAACGATGACATGGGGTTTTTAAACTATAGAGTGATATAACGTTGATTTTGCGCTAACTTTGATGGCCTCTGTAGGCCTGCCTAATAAAGTGACAATTCGTGGGCGTATTGTGGATTAGAATGACGAATTTAGAACAGAATGACGATTTTTAAATGAAGAATTACTTAAATTATTCAAAAAAGAACTCTATAAAAATCCTACTAATATCCTACTAATATCCTACTAATATCCTACTAATATCCTACTAATATCCTACTAATATCCTACTAATATCCTACTAATATTATAAATGTGAAAGTTTGTGAGAATGGATGTGTGGATGTTTGTTACTCTTTTACGCATAAACGGCTGGACCGATTTGGTTGAAATTTGGTATGTATATAGGTTATACCCTGGATTAACATATAGGCTATATATCAGCGATGAACGGGATCAGAATTCGGCGGGCAACAGCTAGTTATTGATAAATACTATAGGAATATCTTGAGGATAAAACTTTATAAGTGATCTGATGATACACTTTAACACTGACATGTATTATTTTAATTGTATTGCATGTATTATTTTAATTGTATTACTTAATTGAACTTAAAATGTAAAATTTGTATGCCAGATCCGGCAGAATGTGTGATCCGACACTATTTAAACATCATTTTTGTACCACATTCTACAAATAAAGAACTTTGACTTTGACTTCGAGTTTTTTTTTTTTAATTACGTTTTTTTTTATTTATTTTTTTATTATAAATATTTTTTTAATTGTCAATAAAAAAAAAGTAAAGAACGTAAAAAAAAAACATAATTATGACATACGTTGACGACTGTCACTTACGTCAAATCCCATACATTGTCATTCTATTCTACGATACGCAGGCCAACGAATCACTACTTATCTAGGGGGCAGGGTAGCTATATACGTTTGTAGAATAACATAATTACCTATATTGATCAATGTGGTAAGGCCCCAGCCCTTCTATACAAGTGGCAATTCGTCGGCCGGCGTTCTGTAGAATATAATGCCAAATGTATGGGATGTGACGTATAAGACAGGCGTCAACGAATGTCAAAAACGTCAAATCCTATACATTCGTCATTCTATTCTATTATTCTATTCCATGATACGCCGATTGCCACTTGTCTAGGGGGGCAGTTCATTCAGAATAAATCTATTAAGAGATAATTATGTTGGAGTAAATCTATCACGGTGACTCTGCATGACCTATCATACGATCTCCACAGTTTCATTTACCCTCGTAAGCAAATTATCTATCTTCTTAATGAACGTAAACAGATAATACGTAATATAAATGGTTCTCAGTAATCTTTACTGATAAACATTGGCTAAAATAAACAATTTCTCGTTAATACTGACGATATTATAACCCAGTCAAAACAAATTTAATTTCTCTTAATTTTGATAATTAAGACACTTTGAACTTTGCCAGTACATTCACATTACATTGTTTGTGATTATTTTATACAACTTAATTAGGTGGTAAACAAGCACACGCCCCACCTGATAGAAAGATGACTGTCCCGTGGCACTACCCAATGGCACTACTGGTAGTAGTTACCGTGGCCTATGAACATATGCAACAGGGGTGTTACAGTCGTACTGCTGACTCTGAAGAAACCTTCTAATGCCCTTCTTGAAGAACCCCATATTGTAGTCGCTTGGAGAAACCACAGCAGAGAGTTCATTCCACAGCTTGAGCAAGCCAGACGCATAACTCATGGTCTAGCATGGTCTACTGTGTGTGCAATAAAGAATTAAGAATCCGTGGCTATGATGAGGATTTTTGTCTAGAATCTAGATCTTTTAGAATCCCTGTCTCCTTTTAGCACACAATAAGTAAAGTAACTTGAGATTGAGAACGACTGAACGACTACATGAATCCCTATATCCCTTTAGCATCCCATAACTTGAGAACGACTTAACTGATTCGTCTTTTATTAGGGGGCGTGCAAGATCGGGTTATGGTACATCTCGCCCACGTAAAAACTAATCCGCGGGCCAAGTGTCCATTTTTTGAAATGTGTATGTCGACTGGCACTTGACCAGTTTTTATTTTTATTTAGAAAACTTTATAGAAAGAAAGTTCTTTAGAAAAGTCGCAGTCACAGCGGTTTAGGCTCTGCGTTGATGAATCGATAGATTTTACAAAGAAACTATGTATACTTAATAACTAGGTATAAATAAACAGTAGAGTAAAACAGACACTAACTACATCACCTGCGTATCATAAATTACTTTATAGTCGTTTGTCAGTTTTGTTACACATTATTTTTGATAGTAATGGAACATGTTTCAGTTTCACGTCTGCCAAACAGCTTGCACTACCTTAAGTACCAAAATTAAACTTTCAATAAGTGCTTCATATATTGTACTAGCTGACCCGGCGAACTTACCGCCATATGTTCTGATCCCGTTCCCGCTGCATATCTCTAAATTTATCAGTGTTTCTCTACAATATTATGCATGTATTATACATATAAACCTTCCTCTTGAATCACTCTATCTATTAAAAAAAAACCGCTTCAAAATCCGTTGCGTAGTTTTGAAGATTTAAGCATACATAGGGACGGACAGACAGCGCCAGCGATATAATAATAATAATAATACTAGCTGACCCGGCGAACTTCGTACCGCCATATTTTCTGCCCGCGTGGTATTCTGATCCCGATTTATCAGTGTTTCTCTACAATATTATGCATGTATTATACATACAAACCTTCCTCTTGAATCATTCTATCTATTAAAAAAAAACCGCTTCAAAATCCGTTGCGTAGTTTTGAAGATTTAAGAATACATAGGGACGGACAGACAGCGAAAGCGACTTTGTTTTATAATATGTAGTGATGATGATTCGATGATTTATCGTTAGGAGGTAGGACACGACGGTATTTACTTCCCAATCGAGCAGTCCGACTGGGGTAGTACCTCCGCCCTACAGAATAACCTCGTGTAGTATTCCCGGTGGTGAGTATGGTAGCCAGAGCTCACTAGAGAGGTTTTGTGCTATCAGTGGGAAGACTGTTGTGGCGGGTGCTTATCGATCCGATAGTTTGTCCGAGCGAAACTTATGGAATATGAGGGTACTTGCGACGACATGGTATGCGGGTATTTCGAGAAAGAGAGATTGACAGTGCCGCGCGCGCCACCTCTCGACCGTACCAGTCTCGCTTCGACATTCGTATTAATTGGAGGTCTCAGCAGCTCACCGCATCACGAGCATTATTATAGTGCAAGTGCTACAAGCATCCCGACACCTGGACCAGTTGGTGGCCACCAACAAATCACCAAAGGAGCAGCGCGCGGTAAGTGACTTCTCTTTACCCGTGTACCTAAGTGTTGTAGTGTGCCCATATTGTTCCTTGGGGATTGCTACGGATAGACGAGTTGGATCGATACGCACTCCACGTATTCATCGTAATTGTACTCCACCCCGCGAAAAAGGGGGCAATTATCCTACACATTGCCACCCCATTTGATGGTCCTTTCGAACCTAGGATAGGTTATCAGCTACATACCTACTTAGTGCATAAAATTTCCCAACCGCGTTTATTAAATTCCGCATTTAATAAAAAATTTCATATTGATTAATATAGAAATTTTCTACCCGCATTATAAATTTCGCATTTAAGCAAAAATTTCATATTATTTTATTTAATATCAAATTAAATTATTTAGTACCTAATCCAATTCTAATTTTAAAATGCCTACTGCTAAACTTCAAAGCAAGCTATTACAGCTAACGGCTAAAAAAGAAGCGATTTTCGAACGAATTAATCGGATATATATATTATGCAAAAATATTTCCAATTATGATTCCCGTTCTAATGAACTATTCCTTTCGCAATCTGAATCCGTTACTGAGCAATACAGCAGATTTGAAGCAATAGTTGATGAAATTAATGAGGTAAAATTTACAATTGATGGTACCCCGCCAGACTATTCCAGCTTGAGCTCTATTGAGGACTTATATTCCACGATCAAATATAAGCGGAATCTCATTAGGTCAAATAATACAACGGCATCTACAGCCGATAATAAAAAATCTAAGATACACTTGCCGCCAATTCCTATACGTACCTTTGACGGAAAGACACAGAACTGGCCAATATTTTTTGAGATATTTCGTAGTAATGTGCACCTTAATGCCGATCTCACGGATGCACAGCGCGTACAATACCTAATAAGCAATTTCACGCACGATGCGTTAAAAATAACGGCAGGTATTGTTCCATCGGGGGATACCTATAGGATACTTTGGGATAGTCTTGTAAAAAAGTATCAGGACAATCGCAGTTTAGGGGAGCATTACCTTAATAACGTTTTTAATATTAAAGGTTGCACCGGTAATGCTACCAGTTTGAATAACTATATAGAAAAATATTCGGCGTCTGTCGCGGCATTGAAACAATTAAACATACCTGACTTATTAGATTTTATTCTATTATATTGTGGGTTGCGAAAGCTTGATTCGCAAACAATACAGCAATTTGAAAATAGCGTAAGCAAGAAGGAATTCCCTTCCTACCTAGAATTAATCTCATTTATGCAGGATTATGTCAAAGTACTTGAAAGGTCGAATAAAAATAATTCACGAGTCGAGCCGCGCGCAAGAGCTAGTGTTAGTAATTCTAAAGCTTTCATCGCGAGTAACGAACCGGTTTCCGAGACGGCTTCAATGTGTCCTTTGTGCAATGAAGATAGGCATCCGCTGTTTAATTGTTTACATTTTAAAAACTTAGAATCACCGCAAGCCCGGTTTGACTTTATTAAATCGAAACGTGGTTGTGTGAACTGTCTGAGCCTATCTCATTCCATAACCAAATGTAAATCGCGTAATGTTTGCAAGTATTGTAAAAAGCAACATCATTCGTTATTGCATTTTTCAAATGATAATAATACGGATTCCGCGGCGCAGCCGGTTCGAATCCCGGCCGCTGAAAAAGATGACACACTAGCCAAGACGCAATCGATTGCCTTGACGTCCGGTAGCCATCCACATAATTACACTATACTGCTAGCTACCGCTCAAGTATACGCGCATTGTAATAATCGAGATAAAAATCGAATGACGCTTAGATGTTTGATTGATAACGGATCTCAAAATAATTTGATTACCATGGATTGTTGTAAGCGTTTGAACATTCCGGTTATTAAGTTGTGTAATTCGTCGTTGCAAGGTGTTGGTATGACCACGCGACCCGTACATGGATTTATTCATTTTACAATTGAGTCTCGAATTAATCCTAACAATAGATATTATATTCATGCGCTGGTAGTTGACTGCATTACGGACAAACTACCCTCTATTTACATTAAAATAAATGATGATTTGTCCTACTTGAATAATTTACCGCTTGCCGATTTAACCTGGAATTTACCGGGAGAAATTGATTTAGTTCTTGGTGTTCAACTATTTCCGTATATTTACTTGGGAGATAGGGTCGATTCGGGTAATCGCGCACCGCCCGCCATATTGACTAGTTTCGGTTACGTACTCATGGGGGACATTCCATGTCTAAATGATACGAAACCTACCTCTTCGTCATTTACCTCGCTTACTGATATTGATTCGAGTTTGCAAAGATTTTTCGAATTAGAGGAAATCCCAACACAACGAATCATCAGTCCAGAAGACTTGGAATGCGAAAATAGTTTTAATTCTTCAGTTTTATTTAGGGACGGTAGATATTTTATCGATTTACCTTTCTCGCGAGACCCTTCTGAGCTAGGCAATTCTCGCGGAGTGGCTCATCGGCGTCTGCTTGCGCTCGAGCGAAAATTTGCGCAAGTACCTACCCTACGCGAAAATTATAATAAGACCATCGCCGATTATATAGCTCAGGGTTACTTGGCTGAGGTACCTGATAATGAATTAACTGAGGAAGGCTACTACATGCCGCATCACGCCGTTATTAGGCCGGATAAGGACACCATTCGGGTGGTCTTAGACGCTAGTGCGAAAACTCACTCAGGGTTGTCACTCAATGATATTTTGCATGTCGGACCTAATTTACAGGCCGATTTATTTTTATTATTACTTGATTTTCGCACGTTCCCGGTAGCTATGACCGCAGACATTAAACAGATGTTTTTGAGGGTAGGTGTAAATGAGCACCATAGGAAATACTTACGAATTTTATTTCGTTTCAATAAAACCGAACAGGTACGCACCTTTAGTTTCAAGCATTTACCTTTCGGATTAAAGCCCAGTCCGTATTTAGCTATGCGCACTTTACGTCATTTAGCGGGTGAGCATAGTGACCGCTTCCCTGAGGCTTCTAAATTAATAGAAACTCAGTTTTACATGGATGATTATGTTTATTCAGTTCCCGATATACCTTTGGCAAAGGAATTATCTCGCGAACTAATTGACTTACTTAAAATAGGTTCATTTGATCTGATCAAATGGGCAAGTAATAAGCCCGCTGTATTAGAGACGTTGCCTGAATCTCATCGCTCGCCGGTATGTTTCTCGCCGGTAGACAACAATTCGAATAATTTCAAGATCCTTGGCTTATCCTGGGAACCCGCTGACGATCAGTTTTTTCTGACTACCGTCATAATGGAAAATAAATGTACGAAACGTACCATTTTATCGCTGGTAGCCCGCTTGTTTGACGTGCTGGGTCTGGTGGCTCCGGTCGTTTTGTACGCTAAAATCCTCATCAAGGAACTTTGGTTGGCTAAGATAGATTGGGATGAGGAACCTCCGGCACATATCGTCAGTCGTTTCACCGCCTTTACCAGGGATTTTACGGCACTCTCTTCTTTAAAAATACCGCGACATATTGGAGTTTTTAAGGACTCTGTGGTAAATATTGTAGCCTTTTGCGACGCCAGCTTCAGTGGTTATGGTTGTTGTATCTATCTACACATAACTGACCCTGATGGTAATATCACTGTCCGACTCCTATGTGCTAAGTCTAAAGTTTCCCCCGCCAAGATTACGACGCTGGCGCGATTGGAACTTGTCGCAGCTTTGCTTCTATCCAAGCTTGTTCGCGTGGTTAAAGAGAAGCTTTCCGTTCGCGTACCTATTCAGGGTGTTTACGCTTTTTCGGATTCCACCATAGCTCTCTCGTGGATTCACTCATCTCCCCATAGATGGTCTGTTTTCGTAAGCAACCGTATCGCTAGAATTCAGGAAAATTTACCTGCGGCTTGTTTTACCCACGTATCGGGGAAAACGAACCCTAGCGATTGTCTTTCACGCGGAATGCTGCCATCAGATTTGATTGCACATTCGCTCTGGTGGGACGGCCCTACTTGGCTTCATCAGCCGATAAATGAATGGCCCTTAAAATTCATCCCAACTGAGTGGGATACATTACCAGAGTTGAAATCCAGGGCATTTGTGGCCGAAACTTCAAAGACTGAACCGCATGCTCTAGCTGCCATAGCTGATCGCATCAGCTCATGGAATAAGCTATTGCGTACATTCATTTGTATTCTTAAATTTACGAATAGATTAGGTAGTCAGGACTCTATTCAAAATATTCAAACCGCTGAAAAATTTGTTATTCGAATTGTTCAAAGTATCCATTTCTCTAATGAAGTGAACCTGATTAAGGCCGGCGAACTCCCCTCTAAAAAATTACGCAGTCTGTCTGTTTTTCTGGACGATTACGGAATCCTACGAATCGGGGGTAGACTTTCAAAGTCTGACCTACCCTACGAAGCTAAACATCCCGCACTACTACCTAAACATGACCGTGTAGTTGATTTAATAATTGATCACTACCATAATACGTACTGTCATACGGGCCCTGGACTATTGATGTCCATTATTAGGCAACGGTTTTGGATATTGGATGGTAGGACCGTTATTCGTTCGCGCTGCCGCAAATGCAACACTTGCTTTCATTTAAATCCTGTGCACCCGACGCCCAAAATGGCTGATCTGCCTGGATACCGGGTCCGCGATGCCAAGGCCTTTGTGCATACTGGGGTGGATTTAGCTGGTCCTATTGCGTATGTACCTACTCGCCGCAGAGGACAACGCTCGCAGAAGGTCTATATATGTTTATTTACATGCTTGGTCACTAAGGCCATACATATAGAACTCGTTTCGGATCTCACCTCAGAAGCTTTTCTTTCCGCTTTCAAAAGATTTATTGCGCGCCGGGGTCCAGTGTCCGTTATGTACTCGGACAATGGTACAAATTTTATAGGTGCGAAAGCACAGCTAAATGAAATATACTCATTTTTATTAAATTCAGCTGTTCAGTCGGACATTAAGCGGGAACTACTCAAAACTCAAATTAAGTGGACTATGATCCCACCGCGAGCTCCGCACTTCGGAGGTCTGTGGGAGTCCAATATTAAAAGCGTTAAGACTCATTTGTTCCGAGTCATTGGTAAGCAGCTTCTCACGTATGAGGAACTTTTGACCGTATTGGTGCAGATAGAATGCCTTTTAAATTCGCGACCGCTTAGTGTTTTGTCATCGGACCCACACCCCGAGGTGCTCACACCGGCACATTTTTTAATGTCCAGTCCGCTTACCTACTTGCCTTCTTCTGAACTGACAGAGGAAGGTATTAATCTAAAAAACCGCAAGAGGCTTCTGGATCAGTTGGTATTGGGTTATTGGAAAAAATGGCGCGTGGAATACTTAAATACGTTACAAACTCGACAGAAGTGGTGTACGCCTGATCGTCCGATAGAGATCGGCATTATTGTCCTCTTGGGTCAAGATAACGTACCACCTTTATCGTGGCCACTCGGCATTATAACCGAAGTTTTCCCGGGTACAGATGGCATAGTTCGAGTCGCGTCTGTCAAAACCGCGTCCGGAATTTATAAACGTCCTGTAACTAAGCTGTATCCGTTGCCAACCCAATAAAATTTATTTAAATTTCCTTAATACTTATTTTTCAACCGCATTTTAATTTAATATTTATTTAAATAATTTCGTGATTAAGCCTCAATCGGTCTCCCTATGGGTATCTGCTTGGGTTATAATAATAATATACATTTTACGCTATTTACTGTTTCATCTGCTGTAACGGTTCATTAATATTATCAGAGTGCCTTACATTTATGAAACTTAACCGCTTAGATCGGAATCACCTCATTACCTAGCTCCCCCTATTTAGCTATGGACCTTGTCAAGGCGGGGAGCGTGTTGTGGCGGGTGCTTATCGATCCGATAGTTTGTCCGAGCGAAACTTATGGAATATGAGGGTACTTGCGACGACATGGTATGCGGGTATTTCGAGAAAGAGAGATTGGCAGTGCCGCGCGCGCCACCTCTCGACCGTACCAGTCTCGCTTCGACATTCGTATTAATTGGAGGTCTCAGCAGCTCACCGCATCACGAGCATTATTATAGTGCAAGTGCTACAAGCATCCCGACACCTGGACCAGTTGGTGGCCACCAACAAATCACCAAAGGAGCAGCGCGCGGTAAGTGACTTCTCTTTACCCGTGTACCTAAGTGTTGTAGTGTGCCCATATTGTTCCTTGGGGATTGCTACGGATAGACGAGTTGGATCGATACGCACTCCACGTATTCATCGTAATTGTACTCCACCCCGCGAAAAAGGGGGCAATTATCCTACACATTGCCACCCCAAAGACCAAACACTTGTCCTGCTTTATAGGTATTTAAATTTTCATGGCCGTTCACATTACTATTAGAACTATCGGGATATTTACACCCGTATTCACAAACAATACTTCGCTATGCGTACTACCAACGTTGAGGGAACGCACTGCGTTAGATACTGCTCCGTGATGTTTGTGAATTAATTTTTCCAGCCCTATGCGCTCGAGCACACTATGAGACCTCACAGTATCGTTTGTGAATACGGGTGTTAGTTACTATGTATTATTTCGAGTAAATTGTCCCGCTTGTCTTCTGCGCTGACGGCACAGAAGCTCTCTGTTCTTACAGGGTCGGCAGCACGAGTGTGACTCCCCTGGTGTTCCATACCTACATCCATAGGCCACGGTATCCATTTTCCTCATCATGTACTTGTCTGCCACCTAAAGCCTCATCAGTTCCAGACAGTCTATCATTTTGTTCATTGTTGCAGGCAGCAACTGGAAAGGGTTAACATCAAATTCAATGGAGACAGGCTGTCTTTCCAGGAGAAGAACAGGTTCACATACCTGGCGAACGCCAGCACAGGAGCACACTTCGATCAAGTCAATGTTCCAAACCTGCCATTACTGGTAAGCATTTTAATAACAATACTATTCTCCATCCGATAGCCGCGTGGTTCCCGCCTTTATCCCCGGCGGGTTAGGCAGAGGTGAAATAACCCCCTTATTTCACCAATCATTGTATTAGTTCCCACGTAATAGGGGGTGAGCCCATTGCCGTTTTCCGAGCACTATTGTTGGCTCGAGCCATGTATAGGCTGAGTCTGGGCTGTATTGTATGTATTCCAAGGCACGGAAATACCCAGACCAATGCTAATAGACATATTCATTCGTACAAATATTTGCACTGAGCGGGAATTGAACCCGCGTCCTCTGTACAGCAGTCGAATGCATTACCGCCATGCCAGACTGTCGCAAAGGACTCTGTACTTACAGCAAGTTTTCCTCTCGGGGTTAGGGGGTCAGGCAGCAGTTTTCGGACAATAGTAGTATATCTCACAACAACAATATTCTACAGCGAAATGATTATTCTCATATTTTGTTGCTCAAATATTGATAAGCTATCAACTATTATCACTAAATGGGTTCAACAGTACAATATAACAACACGTTATACTTTGAAATTGGTTTTACTGCAAACTATGCGCCTGGGCACATCACTACTTACATATTATAAAACAAAAGTCGCTGTCGGATTTTGAAGCGGTTATTTTTAATAGATAGAGTGATTCAAGAGGAAGGTTTATATGTATAATACATGCATAATATTGTAGGGAAACACTGATAAATTTAGAGATAATACCACGCGGGCGGAAAATATGGCGGTACGAAGTTCGCCGGGTCAGCTAGTAATTAATATAGACTAAATGCGGCCGCGTGGTTCCCGACAGAGTAGAATTTGGGCCACCCCATCTCCTCCATGCGGTGTCGTACAAGGCGACTAAGGGATAGGGTTGTTTAACATCAGACAAATATTACAGCCCATACTCAGTCTCAGATGGATGACTCGAGTCAACAATAGTGCCTGAAATACGGCAATAGGCTCACCCCCTATTACGTGGGACCTAATACAATGATTAGTGAAATGTGGGTGTTGATTCACCTCTGTCTAATCCTCCGGGGATAAAGGCGTGATTATATATGTGTGTATGGATATTAAAATATTCCAAATTTTAGGTTGAACCGAAATGCTCTACCCGCACACTTGTTTCCTTCTTCTTACAATCCCTGGTTCTTTAAGCTGGGCGTAAAATCGAGACCGTCAAGATAAGGACCACCTTTTTAGAAGCATCTGGAATGATGACTCATATCTTCTGGACTCCACCTTAGCTTCACCAGTAGGATGCAGTCAATGAAAAATAATATCTGTTCCTCTTTTCTAGGGCTTAGCATCTATAGCGCAGACTATGGACTACCTTCCCCGGATGGCTATCAACAACGCGCTTCGATGGCAGCTGTCTGACCATCCGCACCCCTTCGTCACGCTTCCTGTACACAGGTATGGCACTATCCAATACTCCTTACACCAGGCAGGGATCATCTTCATACGTAGCGTCCGAAAACGGTGCGCATGGTGTGGTATGAAAGGAACTTCATCCGCACGCTCAAGCTGTGGAATGAACTCCCTGCTGTGGTTTTCCCAAGCGACTACAATATGGGGTTCTTCAAGAAGGGCAGCAGAAGGTTCTTACAGGGTCGGCAGCACGAGTGTGGCGATGCCCTTCTTGAAAAACATCATACTGTAGTCCCTTAGAAAAACCACGGCAGAAATCATTCCACAGCTTAAGCGTGCGGGGGATGAAGTTCCTTTATACGTAACTGTGCGTACTGTTTCCAGTCGCAACGTGTGGGAATGGGTTCCCTGCCTGTGGCGAGAGCTGCGATGATAGAATGTAGCCGTGGGCGGTGGGCATCATGTCGAACAACTCATCTGAACAGACACCATTGTACTGCCTCCGGACACTAGGATCCCACGACGCCGCTCCCATGGGACCCACAGATAACTTTTACGCCTTTTTACTCCCATGGGATCCTCAGATAATTTTGTATTCCTCTTGGCTCCCATGGGATCCTCAGATAATGTTGTATTTCTCTTGGCTCCCATGGGATCCTCAGATAATTTTGTGGCGGCAAAACACGCAAAGAGTTCATTACACTTTTTAATTCACTCCACAAAATGCCATTTAATTTTAAACTTATATGCACATATGCATTGCTGTAAAGTCTAAACTTAAATGGCATTTTTACAATATAATGCTCTGCTATGAAACAAGCAGAATCGAAGCCCTGAGGTTGCATCCTAGGACCCGGAGCCTGAGGTCCTTTTACCATTTCTTCGCCTTTCGATTCATTTCTGTGTCTGCTGTCTGACAGCTCATTTTCTATTAACATCTTAAATCTTCAGGTTCCTCTGGGGCTACGACGACAGCATTATGAACATGGCGAAGGCTTACTTGAGCATACGAGGGCAGTTGAAGTTCGAAAACTTTGGTTTGCTGGTCACTGTGAGTAAACTATAAATATCTATCTAGATAGTCACCGGCATATAAGCATATGTCACGTTTTTTGGATAGCACGGGGTGCTACGGTGGGGGAGCTCAAATTCACCAAGCATAGGTTACCTATATCAAACCAATTCGCACGTGTCAAGGCTTCGTTTCTATCGCGATTTGGGGTCAAGATATGTTATGTCGACAACTATACCTACTATTAAGCGAGTAAAAGTTGTAATTGTAACTGTACATTGGAGATTTTCAAACAAAAATACTTGTATTATGTAAATTAACTATCCTGAACCCAATTTTTTTAATGCTTGTCTGTTTGTCCTCGTTGGACGAAGATAAAAAACTACAGCTCTCCTAGACAAGTGGCAATTCACATTAGAATAGAATGATCATCATCATCTTCATCGAGACGCATTTTCCTGATTGCATCCGTGGCCAAGGTGACCTCGGAGCTCAGGATCCGCCTTCCGGCTCTTCCTCCTTCACTTCGCACGATCTTGAGTGCACATGGTAGTGACACCCTCCACTATCAGTCGTTGTTAACGTATGTCACATCGTCAAATCTCATACATTCGTCATTGTATTCTACAATACGCTGGCCAACGAATTGCAACTTGTCTAGGGGGGATCAGATATTGACACGGGTTTTTGGGTTCCGTAGCCAAATGGCAAAAAACGGAACCCTTATAGATTCGTCATGTCTGTCCGTCCGTCTCTGTCTGTCCGTCCGTATGTCACAGCCACTTTTCTCCGAAACTATAAGGCTTATGATGTTGAAACTTGGTAAGTAGATGTATTCTGTGAACCGCATTATGAATTTCATACAAAAATAGAAAAAAAAAGCATTAAATTTTGGGGGTCCCCATACTTAGAACTGAAACTCAAATTGGTTCGAACGAGATCCAGTAGGTAGTTTTTTTTAATACGTCATAAGCCGCAATTTTCGCCTTTGCTGCTACGGAACCCTTCATGGGCGAGTCCGACTCGCACTTGGCCGGTTTTTTATTTATTAGAAAGATCTTGGTAACTTAAAATCTGCCGTATGTTTGTTTGATTGCAATACGTTGATTAGAATTTTTTTACAGAAAAACGGCACAGTCTCTGAACGGTTTACCATCAATACTGGCGAAAATGACAAAGACAAGATGAATATTATCGAGTCTGTGGACGGACATGATCACCTCTCTTTCTGGGGAACCCCGGAGTGTAACAGGTACGTGTAATGTTGTTTATTTATTATATTCACATTTATGTAATTATAGTCCTTCGAGGTTAAAGTTTAATTTCTTTTTCAATCTTTTATCTTTCTATGTCAATGAGCAGTTTTCCAGTAGGTATAATAAAATCAATCGGTTTTTAAGTCATCAGGAGATGGCGCTAGCATAGCTTTTGGTAATTTTAATGTACTCTGTGGTTTGTTTGTAGTATTTTTTCATGAATTTGCGATGTTGCGAAAGTTTAATTTCATTTACCCATATTATAATAGATACAATATAATAAAACGCTTAATTCTTTTCGCGTCACTGTCTGTAATTTAAAATAATAATATTATATTTAAAATAATTGTGTCAGAAAAAAGGACAGAATATATTTATGTAAAGTAAATTATTACAAAACCGAAGAACATTTACTCCATAACTTAGGGAACACTACACCAGTGGTTCTCAAACTTTTTAAATGACGGAACCCTTTTGGGAAGCAAAATACTTGATGGAACCCTACAATAAAACAATTATTTTTATAAGTGTATTCTTTATTAATCAGCATAATAAAAGTACAATGTATCAGTTACTAATTATTATTTACTTCACCACTTGGTAAGGACAATAATAGAAAACATTAAAAAAGAAAAAATCTAACTAGTGGGAGGTATGAAACTGTTTTTTATTTTTCATCAATTGCTTGATATCAGGTTTGATGGAAGAAAGTTGGAGTCTCATATCAGCTTCGGCGTCCAGTCTATTGCGATATTTTGTTTTCGTGGCTGCGTAGGTAGAGAATCCTGTTTCGCACAAATATGTAGTTGGGAACGGGAGAAGAATATCCAGAGCCATTTGGCCAAGCATTGCATATTCATCTTGGATTCTGCACCAAAAATCATTAAGAGGCGTCGTTTTGAACAATGACTCCATACTTGTGTCTGATGACATTTCTAAAAGAGATTCATATATCTCATTTGACATGTTTTCAGGCTTTTCCAAGTTGGGTAAAAAAGGATTATGAATCCATGTGTTCACTTTAATTTTTGTATTGTGTTCTTCGGGAAAATACTTTTCAAAAGATGCGCGCATCGAACTGAGATATTGGACCAATTCTTCAAACACATTATCTTCAAACATTTCTGAGTCGTTTTCGCTAACAAACTCACTGAGTAATGTAAAACTTTCTATTTCTTTCTTACCAATGCAAATGATCCAAAAATCTAATTTTCTTTTAAAAGCAGTTATTTTATTATAGGCCTGAAACACTGTTGTCTGTTTACCTTGCAACGATAAATTTAATTCGTTAAGTTTTTGAAAGATATCCGCCATAAAAGACAATCGGAACAACCAAGTTTTATCATACAAACGGTCCTTCAAATTAAAAGAAGTATCTGCTGAAAGAAACATTTGTAACTCGGCTCTAAGTTCAAATAGCCTTGTTAAAGTTTTTCCCCGAGACAGCCATCGCACTTCTGTATGGAGCAGCAGTGTTTTATGTTTGCTGCCATAATCTTCACACAATAATGAGAACAATCGGGATTGTAGTGGTCGTGATTTGATAAAATTAATTATTTTTACCGCTTCATCCATAACTAATTTTAGATTAGACGGCATTTGCTTCATCGCAAGTGCTTGTCTATGCAGAATACAATGACTGGAACTACAATTAGGCGCTTTATTTTTCATTCGTGACACTGCTCCTGCTGTTTTACCTGTCATCGCCTTGGCCCCATCTGTACAAATGTCAATGCAATTGTTCCAACTGAGATTATGTTCTTCAAAAAATATATTTATTTTATTAAAAATTTCTTCCCCGGTAGTGTTTGTAAGCAGCGATGAACACATAAGCATGTCTTCTTCAAAAGAACTTTTATATGGATATCTCACAATAACCAGCAGGATAGCCAAACCAGCGACATCAGTCGACTCGTCCATTTGCAAAGCGAATCGTGTATTTTGTAGACGTGTAACTAGTTCTTGTTTGACGTAGCTTGCCAGATCATGGATTCGTCGTGAAACAGTATCGTTTGATAGCGGAACAGTAGAAAGATGCTTTGCAGATTTTTCATCAAGCATACATTTTGTTATGTCTAATACACATGGTTTTATTAATTTCTCAGCGATAGTGTGCGCTTCACCTGCTTGTGCAATGCGATAGCTAACTAAATATGATGCCTCCGTGGCCTTTTCGTTGGTAGTTTGTGTTACATGCATCATATTTTTTTGACTTTCTAATAACTGATCTTTTTTGCGAACAAAAAATTCTTTATTCTTGTCTTTAGTCTCGGGGTGTACGGTTTCTAAATGTCGACGCAATTTGGCAGGTGCCATGGAACTATTAGGAAGCAGTTTACTACAGAGCATGCAGAGAGGTGAGCCGTTGGAATCAACAAATCCGAAACTGATATAAGATTCATCATACTTCCTTTTTTTCGTCTTTGAAACCGTCGAGCTTGACGTCGTGGCACTCGTGGCATCATCTTCTGGATCGGTGATTGCTAAATTCTCCGCGCGCATTGCTTTTGAACATTCAGCGTCATTAGAAGATGTTGTTGGAACACGTTTAACACCTTTAAGCCAACGTTCCATTCTTCTTTATTTATAATGTTACAAGTCAGGATAGTGGGGTTTAAATAATGCACAATCGTTACTGCGTATAAGAGACTAAATTTAGAACCTACAGGGAAGAAATGTATAAAACTGAGACAACAGAATACAGCAGGCAGTAAAACAATGAACACTAGTTTCTCGCTAGCGAGCTTGTAAGTAGGTAGTAACTTATCGCTCCGAACGCTAATCATCAACTGACGACGCCAACGCGCGATCGCCGCTTTTATACTTAGTCCTAGACTCGATCTCAAATATTCTCGAAAATACTCGAGTCGGCACCTTTGATAAACAAAAAGCAAAAATAAAAACAGAAATTTAAAAATAGCGTTGTAAACAATATCGACTTTATCCTTTGAAGTTAGAGACGAAAGTCGCTTGTTGACAACTATAGCGTCTAATTCAGAGGCGGCTTTTATCAAAGAGACTGAGCGCTTACAAGTATACTACCCGCTCGTTTTAAGTTTGCCGCTGGCGATAGGTATGAGTGTATGACGTTCGAAATTTTTTATTTAATTGTAACAATAAAAATTGTGTACGTTAGATATTTGGGTAAAACTATGACACATTATAAGTTTTGTTGTCACGTGGGGGAGGGTACGCGCATTCCACAGACCGGCAAACTTAGAGCGAACGCGTTGTACAAGTATAAAATTGTTGAGACCAAACTTATGAGATATTGTACCAGCTAATGTAACACAAGCTTATACAAATACAAATAAATAAATAAATAACATTCATAGCGTTTTGTCTCCGCGCGGCCGCGGAGTCCGCACAGCCGCGGAGCGACCAGAGAGAGGTGTTTTGATTTTTTTATTTCTAAATTCTTGCGGAACCCCGACAGAGGTATCACGGAACCCTAGGGTTCCGCGGAACACACTTAGAGTATAGCTGCACTACACTCTTCTTACCAAAAGTGCCGGCTGCGCCATCTAGCGCGTCTTTGGGAACCCTATAAATACCTACTGGAAAACTGCTCATTACCTGGGGATTTTTCGCATGTTAAAAAAAAAGTTAAAGATTAATTTTAAGCCAAACTGGACATAGTTTTGAAATCTATACTTTTGTACTAATATTAGGGAAAGATTTGTATTTTTTATTGTAACGAATCAACTCAAAACTACATACTGGAGCGATTTCAAAAATTATTAGAAAAAAAAAAGTTATTAGAAAGCCATATTATCAGGTACGAACATAGGCATATATCATCACGCTGCTATCAGCGATGAACGGGACCAGAATTCCATGCGGGCGGAGCCGCAAGCAACAGCTGCTTCTATTTAATATTTTTAGAGTTATTTTAGTAAAATGCGCAGCAAAATCAGCCCTATGGTAATTTATCGATGCTATTATTTTTTCAATTCTTGTTCTTTTTTTACACAAAGTTGCCGCGTAGATAAATGAGTCGGTCTGTATTATCTATGGTCGATAACCCTTGACACTCTGATTGCGTTCTGTCACAAAATGTTGTAATATTTCCATCTATAGACACTTTTAGATAAAATACTCGCGATTTAAACGACTAGCTTGCGGCTTTGCGCGTATCATCTCCTGAGCCTTTTCAGGCTTTTCCCAACTCAGTTAAGATCGACTTCCAATCTAACTGCGACGCGACTAAACTTCGACATTTTCCGTAAAACGACTGCTATCTGACCTTCACAACCCATTGATGATATCGAAGTTCTGTAGTTAAACCTGCGTCGATTCTGCTAAAGCACAACCACTGTCCAACCACAGAGACTGCAAAAATGGCATTTAACTTTTAGACCTTATTTCTATAGACTTCCGTACTGCCATTTTTTGCGGTCTTTGTGGTGTGCTTTAGCAGAATCGAGGGCTTGTATATATGAGGGCTCTAACTACCCGTAACGATTGTCATACATGTTCATGTTCATATAACAACCGGGAACGATGGCTTAATGTGCTCTTCGAGGCACGGACTCAACCAGACCAATGCAAATAGACATATTATTATACATACATGCATAATGTTACCCACTGACAATATCCATATCCATATCCATACTAATATTAAGTATAAATGCGAAAGTAACTCTGTCTGTCTGTTACGCTTTTACGCCCAAACCACTGAACCGATTTTGATGAAATTTGGTACAGAGATAGATTACACCTTGGGCCTAGCCTATGTCCTTTACATAGGCTATGTTTGGACGCAATAACCGACATCCACGCGGGCGGGGCCGCGGACAAAAGCTAGTAGATTATATCAAACCGCGCAGCAGTCTCGTTTCTTTCTTGACTTTTGTTCAAGATATAATATGACGGTATCTATACTACCTACCTATAGATAAAAAGTCGATGTATCACAGCTCACAGCCGGTAGTGCGACAACTATACATATTAACTATCTATGGTCATGGGACGCTAGACAGATAGTATACATAATACATATTATACATGTTACCGTCAATATGTATAATCTAGTATTCTATACAATTTCTAAGCAATGTATAAAATACCGAGAGCGCAAACGGCAATCTACTTAGTAATGTTATCAAAAAAATAACCACGAAGGCTAATGCGTGAGCTCCGCTTCCGCCACTTCTAACCTATATCTATTTAGGTCGGAGCGCAGTGTGCACACACCGCGATTTGGCTTAGATAGATTAGGTTAGAAGGCTAAGGTGGATCGCAGCGGAACGAAGCTCCCGCATTAGCCTTTGCCCTTTTTTTATAACCATCCAAATATAGATCAATCAATTAGCCTATTGCAGTCCACTGCTGGACATAGGCCTCTCCCAATATGCGCCACGTTTGCCGATACTCCGCCTTCCGCATCCAGTCCGTCCCAGCCGCCCTTCGTAGGTCGTCAGTCCACCTGGCTAGGGGGTGTCCCACCTTACGTTTTCCTTCTCGCCTCTCCAGAAATATAATTCCCGCAAAAATAAATCAAGATCTATTTATTCACACATTGCCGGTGGAACAGCAGGCATCTATATAATAGTATACATTGCCTAGGCATTGTATAAAATGTCTGCATTATACAGATTGCCAGTAACATATTAACTATCAGTTAATTCTTATTTTTATTACATAAAATAATATAAATATTATACCGTCATGTGTAGGTATGGAAAACTTTTAAAACTAGCTATTGTCATAGAACAGATAAAATTAATAATGTACCTACTAACGTACAATCAATGACAAATTGTTAAAGTTGACACAAAAATTAAACCAAACCGTCAGTCCCGGTTGCCGTACGAACATCTATGGCAGTCGTTACGGGTAGTTGGAGCCCTACAAAGTTCATCAACTGGTCTAGCTGCAGTGCTTCTATACCTATCGCCTAATATCGCCATTGGGTTGTGGAGCAATCGCTTCACGGAGAATATCAAAGTCCAGCCAAATCAGCAGTTAGACTGGTAAAGCGGACCCCAGACTCCGAGGTGAAAGCTTCGAATGAAGATGATTGTATACAATCTGTGAAATCTGTCAATCTGGGTATACAATCTGTCCTCAGTTTAATCGAGAATCAGGACTGAGTGTCATTTTAGAATACGGGCCTTAGAATCCTCCGAAGATAAACTTAATTTTTTGTATTGTTTTGTTTGTTAAGTAACTTTTTAATTTTTATGATCGGTAAAAGTTTTGTAGAATATTTATTAATGGCTTCCGGCAGAGTAGAATTTGGGCCACCCCATCTCCTCCCATTTGGTGACATACAAGGCGACTAAGGGATAGGGCTGTTTAACCTCAGACAGATAATACAGCCCAGATTCAGCCTTAAATGCATGGCTTGAGTCAACAATAGTGAACAATACGGCAGAAGGTTCACCCCTTCACCCCTATTACGTGAGACCTATTAGTGAAATTAATGATCAGTAAAATTTATTTTGTAGATTAATTATTATCTATACTAATATTAAAAAGAGGAAAGATTTGTTTGTTTGTTTGTTTTTTTGTTTGTAACGAATAGGCTCCGAAACTACTGGACCGATTTCAATAATTCTTTCACCTATAGAAAGCTACACTATCTGGGAGTAACATAGGCTATATAACATCACGCTACTACTAAAGGGAGCGGAGCAGTGAGCATAAATGTCAATAAATCGGGCAGATTTCCATACATTCTTTACTAATATTAGATTTGTATTTTTGTATTCGAGTAAACTCAAGAACTACTGAACCGATTTCAAACATTCTTTTACCATTAGAAAGCTGCACTATCACTGACTAACATAGGCTATAATTGATTTTCAAAAAAATAGGGATCCTGGATAAAACTTCAATAATGTAACCCAAGGTGTAAAAAAAATGACCTAAAAAATTCCTTACATCGCGTACGCTGCGAAAACTATTGAAGATAGAACAAAATATTGTACTGTAGAAATGTATAACTTAAAAAGGTCTACATAAAAGTCCGCGACAGCATATGTCTATCTAATAAGGGTAGCTCACAATAACCATTTTTATCTTTTACAAATTATAAAAAAAATATGTGTCATTTTCGAAGCTATTTTTAACAATATAGTGTTAAGCCTTATCTGACTAAATACGTTAGATACATTGTACATTTAATGTAGATCAAAATTGTCCCTTACACTGTATAATTATAATGAATATTTTAGAATCTATTGCAGTATGAAAGTAACGCGCGACGATATAAATTCAAGCCGAAATGCCGATCAAAGTCAGACCACGGAATCTATACCTTTATATTAATTCTTATCTAAATAAATCGTTTGGTATTTAAGATTGTTTCAATACCTGTTGATTACTTTTTGAATTATTGAAATCGGACGTTCTATTCAAAAGATATTACGAAATTATAATGTCAATAAATCCGGTAAATTACCATACATTATTTGAAAACCAATTATTATTACGGGCATGGGCTAAAAGGGTGCAACCACGGGTGTTCGAAGTATTTCACGAGCGAAGACAGGGAAGGTCAGCTGAACACAAGATGCAACGGTAACGGGATCCGAATGCGGGATTGGAACCTCCATGTGATGCATCCTGGGTAACGGAGGCATTAACGCCCCTCACCTAGGGGAGGCGCTACCGCCTACGGCAAATACATACAGCAACGGGAGCAGCTCTATAGAGGGCTGCTCAAAGGCTTCCCACATGTCCCTCTGACTACGAGGAGGCCCAGTAGAGAGCAGGAAAGGGAAGGGCTGGTCACCGAGCGCGGATTATAGATCCGGCCTCCTGTCATCCCTTCACGCCCGTCTCCTCCCTTTCCGGAATTCGATGGGACATCGTGCTTCCCACTTCTGAGAGGGCCATCTTAGAATTGTAGATGGCCCAGGGTCAGCGGGGGGGTGCGGAAAATGCCCTAGGCAATTTTACACTCCAGCAACTGAAGACCCGCGACGGCATGCTGTTTAGTGGGTCCGAATTCCACATGGCACTCCTGATGGCTGACGGGGATGGTATCCGAGGCAATTTTAGCACGAAAGAAAAGTTTGTACGGAATCCGAATTCCACGCGGGCGGAGCCGCGGGCAACAGCTAGTTTATAATAAATTGGAAAAAGCGAAATCAATTCTCGGGCGGGACTCGAACCCGCGATCTTTCCCTTACAGGGGGAACGCTCTGACCACTGATTCGCTTTTTCCAATTTATTATAATTTGTTTAGTCTAGCAAACTAATTGCTTTAAAATTATCTCAATTATTATTTAGTTAAGCTACTTTTGTCGTCAACTGTATTTGTCGTTCTTTTTGTATCTACTCATAAAGATAAACAAAAGCAGTCCTAGCTAATCTAAAACTAAAATAAAAAGAGGTATCTGTCTCTAAGTCATCCTTTTTTACATACATACCTACATACCACTCAATCTGGGGTCCGCCTTACCAGTCTCAACTACGGATTTGGCTAAACCTCGATATTTTCCGTAAAGCAATTGCCATAAGGACCTCTACAAGCAATAACGAAGCTTTGCAGCTAGACCGCTTGTTGTAGCTTGTTTTTGGACTTTTTAGGGCTCCAACCACCCGTAACGACTGCCTTAGATGTTCTTATGGCAACCGGGACCGACGGCTTAACGTGCTCTCCGAGGCACGACCAGACCAATGCAAATACCCATATTTCACACAAATATTTGCACTGAGCGGGGATCGAACCCGCGTCTCCTGTGCAGCGGCCGCGTTCACTACCGCTACGCCACGGAGGCTGTCTTTTGAAACATGTTTAAAGGCAAATAAATTATTATTCTTATTTAAAAAAAAAAAAATTTTTTTTCGTACTTTCAGCCTGGAGGCGTCAGACGGGTCCATCTTCCCCCCCTCGCAGCTGGACAGGAACCGCACCCTTTACGTGTACTTCCCCAACCTCTGCCGAAGAGTGCCATTCGTATTCGAAAAGGACGTTGAGGTAATTATACAGGAGATGTCTTAATTTTTAGAAGGTTTGGACGTATCTTGTAGAGTGTAGACAGCCTCTGTGATGTAATAATGAACGCGAAGAGTGCTACCACAGACAGCATAATACTAACTAGCGCACCTCTCGCCACAGGCAGGGAGTTCATCCTCACACATTGCGTCCGGAAACGGTGCGCACAATGCGGTTTGAAAGGCACTTCATCCCACGCACACTCAAGCTGTGGAATGAACTCCCTGCGGTGGTTTTCCCAAGCGACTACAATATGGGGTTCTTCAAGAAGGGCTTTAGAAGGTTTCTTCAGGGTCGGCAGCACGAGTGTGACGCCCCTGGTGTTGCATACGTGCATAGGCCACGGTGACCGCTTCCCATCAGGCCATGTGCTTGTCTGCCAACTAAGTGGTATAAAAATAAAAAAAAATAACTGCTACGCAGCGCGTTCATTACAGACAAAGAATCAGAGTGCGGGTTCAATTCTCGTTTAATACAAATATTTGTATGCATGAATATTTGACTTATTCGTCAACTCGCCACTTGAAAACTCGCTACTTGGTGTCGAGTTGCCCCGAAATATTTTAATTTATTTTTCATTCCACAACTCGGCCCACAATGTAAGTACGTAGTATTTTTGTACAGTCGCTTACAAAAATATTGTTTGATGAATGTAGTACGTATATAAAACCTAATTTGACGATCACCAAAAGTATTGTCACTGTTTTGCACCGGATTGGAGCACGTTAAGCCGTACGTAACGTACGGACGACAAGTAGCGTCATACTTACGAACATTGTTGTACCCTGAAAAAAGTTCAAAAACTGGTCAAACTGAATATTTCGATATCGCCAATGGGTTGTGGAAGTCAGATGGCAGTCGCTTCACGAAAAATATCGGAGTTATACTAGGTCCGCTTTTCGGATGCGACTGGGAATTAACGCTAGGATAAAGAAGACTTAATGCATAGATACATGCGAGTAGATACAAGATGATATAAATAAACATAAGCCAGAGCCAGAGAATGGGTAGCCAGAGCTCACTGGAGCGGTTTTGTGCTGTCAGTAGGAAGAACAGGCTTGTCCTGGTTGTCTTCTGCACTGAAGGCACAGAAGCTCTCCGTTCTTACAAGGTCGGTAGCATGAGTGTGACTCATTTGGGGTTGCACTCGCCCATAGGCCACGGTAACTACATTCCACCAATATTTCTTTGGTGCACAGACTGGAAATGGCACACTGCATTATGTGGTTCGAACTTAGAGTATAGTTACATTGATATAGAGCGCGCCTTACATGTATGAACTGCTATCACGAGTATGAACAGAACCGAGGCTCCTGGCTCAAGCACAATCAGTAGCAAAACAATACCCAAATTTCTTCGCAAATACTATTTAATTCGATATGTTATATCAAAATTTTATACAACATCGTATATTTGTAGTAATAATGACGCAAAAATACCGCGAAATGAAATTTTTGTATTTTGGCTTTAATTTTATCCATGCATATCAAATCGAACAAAAAACTTCATAACAACAAACTACATTAATAAGTGCAATTTCGGTAATGCATGAAACGTTACTATAGATGCGCTATACCATCGCAAAGTATCTGCTAACACTCGGCGCCAAAGACCTGAGTGATAGGCGGGCTCTATATTTATAATGTATACTCTAAGGGTTCGAAGGAACGCCACTACGATGTATTAACCCTATTTCTATCTTATGTATATTCGTGATTATAATAAATACTATAAAACGTTACAGCTCTCCGATAATATCAAGCTCATGAGGTACCGCATGCCAGTGAACGTGTTCGACAGTCCTGAGACGAACCCGCACAACCAGTGCTACTGCGAGATCGATACCGCCACCTGCCCTCCCAAAGGAGTCATTAACGTCACTGGATGTGCGATGGGTAAGTAACCTTTATAGAAAGACTAGCTGACCTGGCGAACTTCTTACCGCCATATTTTCTGATCCCGTTCCCGCTGCATATCATTAAATTTATCAGTGTTTCTCTACAATATTATGCATGTATTATACATATAGACCTTCCTCTTGAATCACTCTATCTATTAAAGATAGACCGCTTCAAAATCCGTTGCGTAGTTTTGAAGATTTAAGCATACATAGGGACGGACAGACAGCGACAGCGACTTTGTTTTATAGTAGTGATACTAGTGATAGTGATGATAGTAGTGAAGTGATGTATGTCATGTATGTATGTATGTATGTATGTATAAGTGATGAAGAAGATGAAAAAAGAACATTCTATTTCTGCTATTATCAGGGCCCGTGGGTTCCATTCCCGCTAAATGCGAATATTTTGTGCCTGAAACTGTAAATAAGTATATTTGTAGCACCAAGAAGATGATGATTTTATTGTTTTTCAAGGCTTCCTTTTTTTTATACAACTTAGGTGGCAGACAAGCACACGGCCCACCTGATGGAAAGTGGTTACCGTGTCCTACGGAGTACGGACGTGTGCAACACCAGGGGGGGCGTCACACTCGCGCTGCCGACCCTGAAGAAACCTTCTAATGCCCTTCTTGAAGAAACCCATACTGTAGTCGCTTGGGAATATATGATGAAAATATCCATTGCCCAAAATGTCCAATCTTCGACAATCTGTATGATGAATTATTGAGCTAAATATTGTTTTTAGGTGCTCCCGCATTAGTCTCCTTCCCCCACTTCTACTTCGGAGACCCGAAACTCCGTGAAAACATTACGGGAATGAGCCCAGACCCGGACAAACACGATTCCTATATCGACTTGCACCCGACTTTGGGTATTGCACTGCGCGGAAAGACCAGGTAAGTTGACAAAGAGACTACCTACTTGATGACACTGAGCCGTCTTTGTTCCCGGTTGAGTAGAATAGGGCTACCCCATCTCTTCCTGTGGGTGTCGTAGAAGGCGACTAAGAGATAGGGCTGTTCTCCATCCGACAGTAAACATACAGCCTATGACAAAGTGCCCGCTAGGCGGCATTAGGCTCGCCACCTATTACGTGAGAACGAAAATCATAGTTGGTTAAGACACCTCTACCTACCCTATGTATATGATATAACCCGCGCCACGTATCTTGGACCTAAAATGTGCTCAAAATTTGCCCTATACGCGCAGTACACATTTCTTGGGTGTCTTTTGAGGATAGCACGGGGTGCTACTGCGGTAGACGAACTCAAATTCACCAAGCATAGACTATTACAAAGCAATCCGCGGGCGCTAGAGCCTCGTATGTCTTACGATTTAGGTCCAAGATCAGGTGCGGTCGCAGCTTGAACTTCAAGGGGGTCACTTCGGAAATTCCTTAAGAAATTTAACCCCCCCTCCCCTCGTACTGGGACTTTTCAATATGACGTGCATGGTTTTGGGGGGGTCATGTCCCCTGTGACCCCTCCCCTCGGACCGCGCCTGTCCAAGATACGTGGCGCGGGTTATACTGTCGGAAATTTACGCGGTGAGATTTTTTTATATACTACTTAGGTGGCAGACAGACACACGGCTTGATGGAAAGTAGTAACCGTGTAGTAGTAGTAGACTATGGACGTATGCAACACCAGGGGTGTTTCACTCGTGCTGCTAACCCTGAAGGAACCTTCTAATGCCCTTCTTGTAGAACCCCATATTATAGTTTGGAAGAACCACAGGAGGGAGTTCACTCCACAGTTTAAGCGTGCGTGGGATGAAGTTCGAGATCTTCCTGCCTGAGGGTGCTTATATAAAGAAAAGCCGGTATCGGTTAGCTACCCCGACAAGTTTCCATGGCAACAAAAATGATGATAGTTCGTCGTTTACGTTCTAACACCACATATGGTAAAAAACAGTCGCAACGCATTCTCGCCCGTATATTCAAAGATATAAGGGCGCGAATACTTTGTGACTATTTTTTGACAAACGACAAATTGACATGATGGCAACCGATAGCCGATACTGGTAACCTGTTTCTTTATTTAAGCACCCTGATGCTAATTATTTATCCTTTGTATCCTCAGCCTCCAGATCAACATGCAAGTACGATCGAGCACCAGCATTCCTTCCATGGACTTCTTGCCGCAAGGACTGATTTTACCTATAGCCTGGATTGAAATTGTAAGTCACACGAAATCTTAAATTCTCACTTGATGCTTATTTCGAGCAGTATACCTCGGGACGCGTATCTTGGACCGAGCTATGGAGCGAGCTATACTTGAAGTTTCTTTGAAGGATAGAATTCGCATCGAGGTCATCCGACATAGACTAGGTTGACTGGTAGAAAATGCCCATGGCATTAAGTCCGCCTTTGTACACTTATTCGTGCATAAAGAATAAATAAATAAATAAAAAAATAGAACCAAAATTACCGACATAGCTCCAGAATAAGCAAGCTGAAGTGGCAGTGGGCTAGCCACATCTGCCGAAGGACTGATGACTGATGGAGCAGACTTACCTATCCTAAAGTAGAGACTGCGAGAAGGAGAAGGGAAGATAGGATGCCTCCTAGCCAGATGGACTGACGACATGAAAATGGTGGCTGGGAGAATCATCAGACTTGGCACACATTGGGAGAGGCCTGTGTCCAACAGTGGACTGCAATAGGCTAATTTATTTATTGCTTGATTGTCTATTTGTATTGGTCTGGGTGTTTCCGTGCCTCAGAGGACACTTTAAGCCTGCGTTCCCGATTGCCACGTCTAGGACAGTCATTACGGGTAGTTGGAGTTATTAAATTATCATTTCTATTATTTGTTTACAGAGTGTAGAGGAACTGCCTGACAGCCTTCGGTCTCTGGTCTACCACGGCACTTATTCGACAGCTGCAGTCCAACTCGGCCTAGCCATTATCTGCATCCTATCTCTACTAGGATCTGGCTCATGTCTGGTCCTCACGTATGTGCGACGAAAAAGAAGACCATGTGCAACTTTAAAAGTAATATCGAGCTCTCCAGAAATTGAATTATCACATAAAAGTCTAACATCGTGAACGCAGTCTTAAAGTACCATAAACAATTGATTGTTTTTAAAAGAATTTTCGATCGTTAGTTATGGTCTCAATTCAAAATGGCCGATTAGTAAGATTACGTTTAAAAATGTGTGAACTTACTTAAATATTTCAAAATCTAATTTAAAATTAATCAGACTATGAGTAACCTTACAAAAACGTAGGCCTTATGTTTGGTTTTGAAAAATTTCAGGGAATATTTTTTTTTAACTAATCGATTTGAAAAAGTGGCATTACTGATTGGGCCTATGATGATGATTGAAAAATGTTGTCCATGACTTCTAGCTATACTGCTAAAATGGATTTAAAAATAGTTTCTTTTTAAATCTGTAGGTTCTTTTATAAGTCTGTTAAAAATAATTGACTACCCGCAATTTTTTGTAGTTGTCATATAGATAACATTATAAAAAAGGCGCCAAAATTTTATATTTTTGCATTACTTAGTAGAGATCTTGTCTCTGCGACCATCCCTCATTCCCACCTCAGTACCGGAGCGCTAAACAATTTTGGTTCTAAATGTCTTATTTAGTAAAATAAGTACTTATAAGTCATGGCAAATAGCTGTAATATCGACTTAAAACTCTCCCTAGGGCTAAATGCCAGAGTCCAGGCGACCCCTCCCCCTGTTAGATTAGTTAATTCGAAAGATTGGTCTCAAGACTCGCAAGCACCCTTAGACTAGTGGTAATAAAATGACGTACATATATGTATGTGATTTAATTACAGGTGATGTGATTACGTATCCTATCCTACTAATATTATAAACGCGAAAGTTTATAAGTATGTGAGGTATGTAAGGTTGTATGTATGTGAGGATGTTTGTTACTCTTTCACGTAAAAACTACTGAACGGATTTTAACTAAACTTTACAATAATATAGCTTATAACTTTTGCCCGCGGCTCCGCCCGCGTGGATGTCGGTTATCGCGACCATTTAACCATATTATATAATAATATGTCCTTTCCCAAGGTCTAATCTATCTCTGAACCAAATTTCATTCATTCTTCATTCAAAATCGTTTCAGTGGTTTAGGCGTGAAAGCGTAAGAGCGGAAACACACGATGCGTTGCGGCGGCGGCGCGACGCCGGAGCGGTGTCGCTGCGTCGTTTTACATAGAAATATCTGTAGCATGTCACACGATGCGCTGCGTCGCCGCACCGGACTTGCAACCACCGAGACGAGGCGGGGAGGGGTGAATGCGTTGCGACGCCGGAGCGGCACCGCTCCGGCGCGCGCCGCACCGCCGCCGCGTAGTTGTTTATGATTTATAGACCGGGCGCTAGAGGTATGAGTATGCAAAATGTGAGTACCGAATTTCGCCAACGGATTTAAGTGAAGAAAAGGTCCAAGAATGATAATGTGGATCTTGCCGGTCTATTTTCTGGTCCATTTTTTTTACCCCCTCTTGTCTTATTCGTAAAGGAAATGTATTGAGTAGGTACATGATATAAAATCATTTTAATGAATATTTCTGTTATAATTTATAGTTTGTTCTAATGGTAAAAGTGAGGATGGATTCTTAAATAGGTACTTAATAAAAAAAAACGAAAATAAAAGTAATATAAAAAAAAAAAGAAAAGTTATTCGAACAACCAGCGAATTCAAGCATAAATTTTCTTAAAGTAGGTAAAAAATCTTTGAGTATGGAAGTAAAAAATACTTAATTTTGATTTTGACATTTGTTATTGATGCATTTACATAATGAAATACAAACCAATTCAGATTTATTGCAATTACAAGACCTTGTGCGACAATTTACAGTTCATTTACATGGGGGGAATTAATAACTCTGGTAAAGACGGCTTGTATAGTCATTTTGTCGTGGACGTAAGTCACTGTTGAGCTTTTCGTAAAAGTGTACTTTTATATATGCCTAGGTAGGTACCTATCTATATTTTGTAGCATTAATGATACTAATGTTGTCAGCAAAATGTTATTATATTTAATCATCGATATATATTATATTAGCTTTTGCCCGCGGCTCCGCCCGCGTGGATGTCGGTTATCGCGACCAAACATAGCCTATGTCCTTTCTCAAGGTCTAATCTACCCCTATACTAAATTTCATCAAAATCGGTTCAGTGGTTAAGGCGTGAAAGCGTGACTGACAGACAGACAGTTACTTTCGCATTTATAATATTAGTATGGAAATATCGACACCTCTGGGTTCAATTGGCGTATAAACCAAAACACGACTTTTCAGGAGAGCAAAAAAACGATTTTATTTTCAGAAAAAAAATCATAACTTTTTTATTTTAGAAGCTACATAAAAAATTCCAAGGAGAAAGATTCTTAGAATTTGGGGATGAAAAAGGCTAAATCATTCAATCATATCTATCCCCTTTGGTTTGGAAGTTAGCATGGATATACGTCTTAGAAAATATCAATTTATGGTTTATACACCCCATGAAAATTGGATAAAAATTGACAGCTTACAGCTTATATCCATATTTGGTAAAATTATGTTCAAATTTACTGATGTAAAAGCATGTAGCTGTAGATTTTTTGGCTGTAAAAACTATTAATTTGCACATCAATAGAATTATAATTAATAAAAATAATCTCGATACTGTTAGAATGTGTCAGAATTACATTGGTATTACTCTTACTACAGAATTATGGTCGATATACACGAAATTAAACTACCAGAAACAAAATTAACTTGGTTTCATTAAATAAAACAGATAATTATGTCTATTATAATTATGACAACATTATCAGTCATGATCAGATTATCAAACTTAAAAAGGCAATTATTTAAATCTTTAGTAACTCAACAAACAGTCATCTCTCCTTCACCGCGACTTTCTCGTACAACAGATTGTCCTCAGGGTCTTTCCCTTTAATTCAGCGGCACTTGGACAGAGCCTGCGCCGTTTTGGCCCTGGAACGCGCCAACTTATAGATAAGCTTTTGCCCCTCAGACGATTCCAAGTTGTTATATAGCGGTTGCAAGTGGTCTCGATGGCTAAAAACCAATTCCACCACTCTGTTAGTCCACACTCAAAGTCAGCTCTGCGCATCATCTCCATTAACAGTTTCTCTCGGGACAAGGCAGATACTTTCTAGTCCCTGCCAGAACACCCGCTGTGATATCCTGTGTGTGCAGGAAACTAACAGGGATGCTTGCCAGAGTAGACCATACATCTCTGGACTATCCTTATCGCCGTCGACACGATAGAAGAAGAAGAAGTGGTCTCGTTTGGCCCTGGCTACCGCTCACCTGGTGGCGCGTTTTGCATCTTTGTTTTAATTAATATCTAACTCACTCCCTGAGATCCTTCTTATTGATTATATTTTGTAATAATCAACTACCTTGATTACAAATTGTAAATTTTTTAGCATCTTTTATTTAGTCTCTAATTTTACTTTTAAACTCTCCATCTCAATAAGTATCTAATTCTCTAAATTCGAACACTTCGTTTTAATGGCGCGGTCTTCGGCAGATTTGGACGCTTGCCACTTTTTAAGGAGGGTTTTCTTCACCCTGATCTCTCTCTGGACTGTGTCGTTACACCACCAAGTGTCCCTGTCATACTTGCATCCACCCTTAGACGTACCGAGAAGAGAGAAGAGAGCCCTCCCCGCCTCAAGGATAGCTGCCTGAATCCTGTCCCAGTAAACCTGTACTGGTTCGCCTATAACATCAGCACTCTTGTCACCGATGACTTTGAATGACCACCTGATTTTGCGTTGGCCACGCTTGGCGCGTTTGTCTTTGGGTTTCACGCGGAGGTCCATGACAAGGAGACGGCGTTGGCTAGTGCGACTCTCTCCGGGTATTACCTTGCAGTTGGCCACCCTGCTGATGCTGTGCCTCCTAGTGAGTAGGAAATCGAACTTTCTTTTTGAAGAATCTGTGCACGACGGAAAGTTCGGTGGCCGTACACTTTCTAAGGATGTGCTCATCCTCTGGGTTACGGCTACCGTATCCAAAACCGCCGTGCACATGTCCAAACTCCTCACACCTGTCACCCACATGACCGTTCGTGCAGTGGTTTTAGCTAAAGCAAAACCACCGTCATAAACGGACACTGTAATTGGTTTTTTAATTTTTAACATTTAATTTTAGACTTTAAAGCAATGTCTATAAAATTTAGTGTAACAGTGAACGCAAGCGTGTAGTAAAAATATTGTCATTTAATTTTGGACTTTAATTCTATAGCAATAAAGTCTAAAATTGAATACCATTTTTTGCAATGGATATGGCTTATACGTCCATGTTATTTAAATGTTTGGATTTACGACGTCAATTTTAAATTACGTTTAAGAAATATATTTTCTCGTCATGGCGTAAAATCCATTTACAATCAACGCAGATCGTACGCCCCGGGTTGGTAAAAATCTTGGTCATAACGTCTTACTAAAAATTTAAAAAAGAAAATTTTGGCTGTTACATTAATATTTTATCTTTTTTGTGGTAGGATGATCTAATTTTTTTGGGTCGTAAAAGCATTTTTTTTGCGAATTTGAACACTTTAAATATACAGATTGACAGAGAAAAAAAATCTGAATTAAACGGTGTATATAACTCATTTTGGCCAAAATGGTTTATACGCCAATTGAACCCAGAGGTGTCGATATGGATTCAGGGTTGGCAGTCGGCAGCACGAGTGTGATGCCCCTGGTGTTGCATACGTCCATAGGCCACGGTGACCACTTCCCATCAGATGGGCCGTGTGCTTGTTTGCCACCTAAGTAGTATAAAATAAAAATGGATACAGAAACACGACTTAATAAAGCAACTTCTTTACGTCAATAGATGTAGAAACACACTAAACGCATACGCGCGCTATGCTTACTTTAAGGGCGCAGAGGGGATGTGAAGGGAGCGGGAAGGGACCATCACACCCGGCGGCAAGATTTCTTTGTCATTATTTAGAGGATCAGGTATAAGAATCCGGTCATAGTTGCCGTCACTCGGATTTTGCATACTCAACTACCTCTAGCGCTTGCACTATTATTAATAGACATTACAACGCAGCTGGGGCGCACGCGGCGCCGCTGCGTCATAACAACGCAGCGGCGTCGCACCGCTCGTGTGCCCGCTACTGCGGCGAAATTTCTGCGGTGCGTCGCCGCAACGCATCGTGTGTTTCCGCTCTAACAGACAGACAGAGTTACTTCCGCATTTAAAATATTAGTATGGGATACATCAGATAAACACATACCTAGGCTATATAATTATTGACGATGAACGGGATCAGAATTCCACGCGGGCGGAGCCACGGGCATCAGCTAGTCTGATATCATGGACGTATTATAATACGTCCATGTCTGATATACATTGACGTATATGACAGACGTCAACGTATGTCACATACGTCAAATCCCATACATTTGCCATTCTATTCTACAATACGCCGGCTATAACGAATTGCCACTTGTCTAGGGGGGCTGATAGCAAAAGTTAATAAAACTGCTGTATGGCATCGCGGTAGATTTCAACCGCTATGTCAGCAGTTCGATTCCTACTCATTGCAAAATAGTTGTTTATTTGTATTCGTGGGTGTTTCTATATATAATTATGTACCTATGTATTTACAAAAAAAATAAGTATGGGTATAACACCCGTATTCACAAACAATACTTCGCTATGCGTACCACCAAAACTGTGCAAAGAAAGACAAATTCTCAGTGCGTTCGTTTTGGCAAGCCTTTTTATTCATTGATAACACTTAAGTAATACTTCGTTGAGGGAACGCACTGCGTTAGATACTGCTCCGTGATGTTTGTGAATTAATTTTACCAGCCCTATGCGCTCGAGCACACTATGAGACCTCACACTATCGTTTGTGAATACGGGTGTAAGTATTCTGATAGGCAGGCGCGGTCGCAGCTTGAAGTTTTCGGCAATTCCTTAAGAAATTTAACCCCCCCTCCCCTCGTACTGGGACTTTTCAATATGACGTGCTTGGTTTTGGGGGGTCATGTCCCCTGAGACCACCCCCCGCTCGGACCGCGCCTGCTGATAGGTATTTAAAACCGATACACAAACTATGTTGTTTGAATCTAGATGACGCTGTATAATATTTCCTAGAATATTTAATTTATATTTTAAAAAGTTATATTAAAATATCTAGGGAGACGAATTGATCTGTATTTTATATAGGTACCTAAGGTCTGTAGTTATTGCTCGGGACATAATATCTTGGTCCTAAAATGTGCTCTATACGCGCAGTACCTACACGTTTTTAGGTGTCTTTTGAGGATATCACGGGGTGCTACGTCGGTGGACGAGCTCAAATTCACCAAGCATAGATTATTACAAAAAGATCCACGCGCGCCAGGGCCTCGTCGGTCTCGAGATTTAGGTCCAAGATACGATGTCCCGAGTTATACCGGCATATAATTGATCCAAGTCGCGAGAGATACGAGGCCCTCCGCGGCGGCGGCACGCATTGCGTGCCTCCCCATACCCGGGGGCGGGTTGGGGACTCTGTGGTCCCCTCGCCGGAAGAGGGCCAGATCGAGAGATATGGTCCTGGGTCGGCCGGGGTGCGAGGGATATGGCTACGACAATCTCACCTCCGGCAACTGACGGCCCACAGACGGCGTGCGTTTTAGTCGGTTCGAGTCCGACATAACCTCCTCCTCCGGCTACGGTGGGGGAGGTATCCGTGGGGATTTTGCGCACGATAAAAAAAAAAAAAAAAAAAAGATACGAGGCCCTGACGCGCGCAGATTGGTTTGATATAATCTATGATTGGTTTGATTTGAGCTCCTCCGCAGCCGTAGCACCCCGTGCTATCCTCAAAAAACAACCAAGAAACGTGTACTGCTCGTATAGAGCAGGCGCGGTCCGAGGGGGGGGGGGTCACAGGGGACATGACCCCCCCAAAACCATGCACTTCATATTGAAAAGTCCCAGGGGAGGGGGGGTTAAATTTCTTAAGGAATTTCCGAAGTGACCCCCCCCCAAAACTTCAAGCTGCGACCGGCCGTGGTATAGAGCACACTTTAGGTCCAAAATATGTCCCTGCAATACTGCGCATATAGAGTACATTGAAATTTAGAAACGTGGCCGGCCGGTATTTGATTTTCTCGCTGACAATGTTGCCATTTAAATACTGAACTAAATTTAAGTACATGGTGGTAAAATGTTAATATTTATAAGAATTTATCTGTAAATAAGTGACTTAAATAGTAAGAAGTTTTGTAATATTTTTTTTATTTTGACTTGTGTATAATTTGAATGAAATTAAAGTGAAATTGCGTTGATATAATTAGTCTGTTTATTCATTTTTATCTATGGTAACATTGCTGATAGTATACTTCAATGTTTGAGTAGACTTCGATCTTTAGAGTCGACCTCGATGGAGATCTTCATCCTAGCGTTAATTCCCAGTCGCATCCGAAACTTTCGGTGCTTCCTCGTTCACCTCGGAGTGTGAGGTCCGCTTTGGATGGAGGATGGATGGAGAAGAGATCAATTCAAATAGACTTGGATTAAACTATTTCAAATTTCCATAAAATATAAATAGATTTGGGTCCCGCCCCGTCCACCCACTGGAGTTTCCCACTGGTGGGTGGAGGGGTAATTCACGATTACCCCTCCACCCACCATGCAAGTGTGTACCGAAATAAGTATAAGTTATCGATATGACTATTACGATAGTGCTGTACTGTACACTACAATGGCGATTGGTGAGTATCCAATAAGGTGTCCAACTAGCTCAGTTAATCAATGCATTCCCCTGTAAGGAACTGGTCGTGGGTTCAAATCCATTAATAATAGCAAAAAAAAAACTAATGAACATTTTTATAATTTATTTCATATAATATCAAGATTCTTTTAGTCTGGTCTTCTGGTTGGAACACGTACAGTTGATACCATGGTCTTCTCACGCTGTAAAAGAAAAAGACCACGATCAGTATACAAGCCAAAAATTGGCAATAATTTTAAGAGGGTAGTTGTTAATTTCAGAAGAAATATCAAAAGGGAACACAAGTTTTCATCAGGTGTGTGTCATTGCGAGCTAGGTGTCTCATCATGATGTCCTACTGTTTTATACCTACAGGGTAAGCAGTGCTTTCTCAAAGATGGGTGAGCACACGCAAAATTCAACAAATCTATACATATAAACACGTAGTCTATTTGCAATTAAAAATTAATAGCTTTGTTATAAATGTACAATAAACTCTATGCACGATATTGAAAAACAAAATTTTTTTTGGGCCGTTTGTTTCGTGTAACCTCAAAACTGGCTGGGTCGATTTTGTCGATATTATTACTGCAGATAGCTGACCATAAGATGGACCGCGCAAAAAAAAATACCACAAATTAAATCTGGGGTAAATTTTATTGCGCGGACCTCTAAAAACGAAACCGCCCACGCGAACTTGGACATAAGCAGAGATATAGTACATTTTATAATATCGACAATTCAACAACAAAACACAAAAAAATAAAAACGAAATCGAAAAAAAAATGTAGTTTTAGTAAATTAAGGAAATTCTCACCTTTTGAAGTGTTGTAATAGCACTGCAGGTCTGCATTCCTCATGGTGACAACAGGTGTGAATGTAGAAGGTACTTCGAATCCAGGACTCCTTCATATGTCTTCGCATATCCATCATATCTCCAAGCGTTTTCCCAACTCAGTTCGAGTCTCGAAGAGGAATATCGACTGCCATCTGACCTCCACAACCTGTCCTGGTACATCATCATCATCTGCATATAGACGCATTCTCCCGATTGCATCCGTGGCCAAGATGACCCCGGAGCTCAGGGTCCGCCTTCCGGCTCCTCCTTCTCCACTTCGCACGATCTTGGGCGTCCATGGTAGTGAGACCATTTGCACGCATATCACCCTCCACGACGTCAAGCCAGGACTTCTTTGGCCTACCCCTTTTACCTGGACCCGGCGGGGGTACCATTGCCAGGCATTTGTTCCCCACGTAGCCTGGCGGTTGCCGCAAGACGTGGCCGCACCAGCGAAGGCGGCTCTCTTGCATTTTATCCGCGATGTCACGGACATGGAGGCTGCCGCGGATGCGAGAGTTCCGTACGCGATCTTTACGCGTAACGCCGCACATCCACCGCAACATTTTCATCTCCGTGACACGCAGCTCTTGCTTGTGTCGCTCGAGCAGCGGCCACGCCTCACAACCATACAAGAGAACAGGCCTAATGATCGTCTTATAGACCTGCCCCTTCAACCTGACTGGCATTTTAGGATCACAGGTCACGCCAGTCATTTCTCGCCACTTGGCCCACGCGGCAGCAATGCGTGCCTTGACGTCGTGGTCGATCTCACCGGTCACATGAAGTACAGATCCTAGGTACTTAACCTGGTCCGTGCGCTCGACCAAATCATCGCCTATGCGGACGGGTGTGGGATCTGTGGAGTTTAACGCTAAGTATTCTGTCTTCGCTACATTTAGCTTCAGACCGCCGTTCTCAAGCGCTTCTTTCCATCCTTTCACGCGTCGCACCAATCTGCTCCTGTCCGCGTCCATGAGCGCAATATCATCAGCATACATGAGCAACCACGGAGGCTGCTCATGTGAGTTTCTAATGCTGTCCGACAAAACATCTAATACCACGCTGAACAGGTAAGGACTAAGGACGGATCCTTGGTGTACCCCGACGGTGATGGGGAAGGCTTTCGAGTCGCCAACAGCAGTCCGAACCACGGAACCGGAATCGTAGTACATGTCTCGGATGGTGTCAATGTAAGTCTCTGGGACACCCTTGGCCCGCAGTGCCCACCAGATCACCTCGCGAGGAACACAGTCGAAGGCCTTCTGCATGTCTAAGAATAGGCAGTGCAGGGGCGTGTTCTTCGCCCTGTATTTCCCCGCCACAACCCTTAGGGCGAACACTGGGTCCATGATCCCGTGCCCGGGACGGAACCCGTACTGGCACTCCGAGAGTGTACTTTCCTGTCGGATCCGGGAGTCGATTATCCGCTCATAGAGCTTCATGGTGTGGGACATTATCTTTATACCGCGGTAACTACCACACTCCTGCACCGATCCCTTGCCTTTGAAGACTGGCGTGATGATGCTCAGCCTCCACTGGTTCGGGATCTCGCCGGTGAGGAGTACGCGGTTATAAAGATTTGCTAGAATGCCCACACCACGGGCGCCCATTGCCTTCCAAGCCTCGATGGGGACTTCGTCGGGTCCGACAGCTTTCCGGTTCTTCATGCGGCGAATGGCAGTCTGGACTTCCGCAGGCGTTATCGGTGGCACTAGTCCTTGATTCGGAGGGAGGTCTGGTGGCTGCACCTCTTTATGCTGCTTATTCAGCAGCTCGTGGAAGTATGAGCGCCATCTCTCCTTCACCGCGACTTTCTCGTACAACAAATTGCCCCCAGGGTCTTTAATGCAGCGGCACTTGGATAGACCCTGCGCCGCTTTGGCCCTGGAACGCGCCAACTTATATATGAGCTTTTGCCCCTCAGACGATTCCAACTTGGTATATAGAGGTTGCAAGTGGTCTCGTTTGGCCCTGGCTACGGCTCTCCTGGTGGCGCGTTTTGCATCTTTGTACGCATCGCGGTCATCGGAAGATTTGGACGCTTGCCACTTTTTAAAGAGGGCTTTCTTCACCCTGATCTCTCTCTGGACTGTGTCGTTCCACCACCAGGTGTCCTTGTCACACTTGCGTCCACCCTTAGACATGCCGAGCACCACCCTCCCCGCCTCAAGAATAGCTGCCCGAATCCTGTCCCAAGAAACCTGTACTGGTTCGTCTACAGCATCGGCGCACTTGTCACCGATGGCTGAGACGAAACTTTGGGACTTAGCTTCATCAAGCAGCCACCACCTGATTTTGCGTTGGGCACGCTCGGCACGTTTGCCTTTGGGTTTCACGCGGAGGTCCATGACAAGGAGACGGTGTTGGCTAGTGAGACTCTCCCCGGGTATAACCTTGCAGTTGGCCACCCTGCTGATGCTGTGCCTCCTAGTGAGCAGGAAATCAACCTGGGTTAAGCGCCCCCCGCTCTTGTAGGTGACAAGATGTTCGGATTTCTTTTTGAAGTACGTGTTCACGATGGCCAGGTCGGCAGTCGCACACGTTCTAAGGATGTGCTCACCCTCTGGGTTGCGACTACCGTATCCAAAACCGCCGTGGACACGCCCAAACTCCTCACATCCGTCACCCACGTGACCGTTCAGGTCACCGCCCAGGACAATCTCCTGCGACAGCGGGACGTCACGAAGTACTCCCCCGAGTTGGTCCCAGAACAAGATCTTTTCGGCTTCGCCACGCCCAGCCTGTGGAGCGTAAGCACTTATCAGGTGGGTTATAATCCCATCGATAAGCACCCTCACAACCATAAGTCGGGCGCTATAGCTCTTCACCTCCAAGATGTCATCCTGCAACGCCCGGGAGAGCACCACGCCCACCCCGGCCTGCCCGTCAGGTGCACCTGTGTACATCAGCTGGTAGCCCTCCCCAATGTGCATGGTGCTATCGCCACCCCACCGAGTCTCCTGCAGGAACGCCACGGCCACTCTCCGCCTGCAGAGTACGTCAGCCAACTCCCTAGTGCGACCGGTCAACGTGCCGATGTTCCACGTTGCGAAGCGGAGTTTTCGTGAATCACAGTGTTGGCCTAACATCTTTAGCCGTGCCCGGCTCAGGCACGGTAGCCCTTGCCCACTTGCGACACGAGGCGGGCGACCCTCATGCGCGCCGTTTTGCGGCGGCGCCCTACCCTCATTGTGATTCCTTTTATTACGAGCCATATTAATTTTAAATTTGGCAATTTTGGCTTTTCCGGGGGCGACTGCCGTCCGACCCCCCAACCCCGAGGGGAAAGCCAGCGCCAGAGCCTCGTCCGTTGTTCAGCAGGTGCACCAGCTAGCAGGTGAGGTTGGCTTGGGGCTCAAGATCTAGGTGAGCCCCCATACACCCCTGTCCTGGTACATGTAGAACCTAAATCAAGCTATAAGTAACATGGGAAATAAATACATAATAAAAATATCGCCAACTGAGCTTTGGTCTGGTTGCATCCGATGCTTTCACAGAGCTCCAGGTACCTATTATACTTAGTCCTACTGGCACCATGGCTCTTATGAGTGATTACCATCTGACCCTCATACCCAAGGACTTCTACTTCGTCTTCGACTGGCACTTGAGGGAACCGGATAGAATTTCGGCGGAACAGATCTAAGATTCTGCAATGAAACAGGTTTGACTGAACGCCGTGACAGCCGAACGCCCCTCAGTCTATCCAGGGGGGTAATTGGGTGTCATGTCCCATACAGAAAGGCAAATCACCCGTAAGGTCAGCATCTCCTGCTCTTTTCCTGAACTGGGTGGAGGTTATGTCGGACTTAACCGACTAAAACGCACACCGTCTGCTGGTCGTAGGTTGCCGGAGGTGAGATTTCACTTAACCAGAGTCATCTCTTTCGAGCTTCTCTTCGGGTATGGGGACCATCCCCATCTAGCCCCCAGGTATTGGGAGGCACTATCACCTCGGCCTGCTTCTGCTAGGGAGACAAGCGACTCCAACCATCATCCCCGTTTTCATGGGAGACGAAGGTCATTCCGCGACCTCCTCCAAGTCTCCAAGGATCCCTTGCTGAAAATAAGTACAAATAAGGCTAGTTTGGACCCAGTAAGGCCTGCAGACACTTCCATCCAATCCATAAAGACACTGTAAAGTGCACCTTGAAAAATAAAACAGCAGTTCTCTTTATAAACGTATATTAACTTAAACGCTCTCTTGTACTGGAGGCTCGTAGCCCTCAGGGCGTTCTGACTTGTCACCAGCTTCACCCCGCTTGCCACTGCCACCTTCCCCGTGAAGTTCCATCAGTTTGGAGATCTCGAAACGCGGCCTCTTCAGTACCTTGACCTGGAATGACCTTCCGGCTTAGTATAGGTCTGGTGGATGGTATTGGGTTGGGTTTTGGGGTGATTTTCAGAGGAAATATCAAAAGGGAACATAGATTTTCATCAGATATGTGTCAATGCGAGCTAGGTGTCTCATCATGATAAAGTTTAGGGGTTTGGATGTTAATTTGGTACAGGTTATGTCTATCATAGTTTTCTTTTCGATTTGACTAGGCAGATCAAGCTTTGTTCTAAGTCAGCGGCAAACGCGACAATTCGACGCGAAAATATCAAGTAATCCTTGTAGTCCGAGAGCTGCTACGATTTTTTGAGTACATTCTTGGGGCAAGCTGAAAACTTTTCACAAACTATATAACAAGTTATACCCCAACACGAAGCTGCAATGTATAACAGGGGAGGGGGCTGCTGGGGTATAACAGGAGATATTTGTGACAAGTTTTCAGCTTATGTCAAGAATGTACTCAAAAAATCGTACCAGCTTTTGGATTGTTGCTCTTTATTGTGAACTACGTTGTGTCGCGTGAATACGTCACGTGAAGTAATGCGTCGCATCACGTAGCAACGCGTCGCATCATTTAAATTCAAATAAATAACTTTGACCAATTTAACATCCAAATTTTAAAACAACAGGGCCCATACCATGAACTCTTCAATTCAATTCAATTTTTTTGTGTGGCAAGCTGTCGGCCGAAGTTGTCGGCAAATTTGGCCATGAAAACAGGTCAATAATTGAACTGCTGTCATTCTACCAACTGCAAATGTCATTTTGTAATCCTATATGTTTATATGACATTACAAAGTGACATTTGCAGTTGGCAGAATGACAGCAGTTCAATTATTGACCTGTTTTAAGAGTTCATGGTAAGGCCGCAGGTCTACCATGACGTGCCGTAATCGTTTTCTGGGCGAGATTTTTTATTTTTTTATTTATTCTACTCATCCAGTAGTCAAATGGTTACAGCACGTTATTGCAGGCCCACAGGAGTATTATTCTGAGTGACATCGCATTTCTAACTGTGGATTACAATAGGTTAACAAAGAAAGAACTAGTAATGGTCGTTATCAAAATAGCAGTCGTTCCGGAACGTTATTTTACGGGAACGAATAACAGTGCTATCGAAATTTCCAAATACATAACTGCTATCGGGAACAAACGTGTTATCGATTATTGACTCCTATTGGTAGTTGAGTAGCAGACTATCGTTATCGATTATTAAGTTTACTATTGGTAGTTGACGACGTGAATTAACAGTGATATTTAGAGCAGTTTCAAATACCGTTACTGAGAAAAAAACGGGAACAATAGCATCGTTCTTATAAAATAGCCATTATTGTCATCGCTAGAGAGAACTGCCATGTAATGTACAGGATTTAACGTTTTTGACATTCGTTGATGCCTGTCATATACGTCAAATCCCACACATTTGGACATTCTATTCCATCATACGCCGGCTGGCGTAAAATTAGACCAACTTAAATTTGTCTTGCGTAATTACGAAACGGTTTGTCACTCAGAATAAGTAGCCAGTACAAAAAAACAGTTTAAAATCCTACCTTTCTAATGCAGACATCCCTGAGTGGGTAGATGCCGTGACACGCCTTCTCGATATCCTTAGCGATGGAGTCGGGAATGAGCTTGTTGACCACCTCCCGCAGCTCAGAGTTCGTCACGTCACGGGTGATGATCTCACACATCTTCTTCCTGATAGCACGGACCTGGGGGAGACAGCGGAACAAATAAATTAATATTGTAGGACTATCTACACAACGCTATCTAAAATCTAGACCCAAAGTATGCATATTTTAACTAGTTTGTTAAAATATGCATATAAAAATACTTACATTTTTTTTGTAAATATAATACATTACATAGAAACACCCAGACCAATGCAAATATCCATATTCATGCATACAAATATTTGCACTGAGCGGGGATCGAACCCGCGCCTCCTGCGTAGCGGCCACGTTCACTACGGCTACGCCACAGAGGCTGTCACATGGATATATAATGTATATATGACAACTTGTAACAAAGTAATATTTTTATGGCATATTGTAGTTGCAGTTACTGTGTCTATATTTTAGATAGATAGATAGATAATTCTTAATTGTACACCAATAGATTTACAAGTATGACAAGTAGGTAGCATGTTTATAGTTTAATGTACAATGGGCGGCCTTATCGCTAGAAGCGATTTCTTCCAGGCAACCTTTTGTATATAGTCTGCATAGGGGGGTTTGTTGCTTGGCAACGAAAAGCCCGTGGTCTGCCCACGAGCCGCGTTCGTACCCTAGCCTTTGTTGTACGCAGGGGACAGTGAACAAAACAGAGAGCGAGTTGGATAAGCTCTCTGTGTTGTGATCTGCGAAATTATAGTGATATGGTACTAGTCTAATTCTTCATCCTAGCGACTATTTCAGTGGCATCCGAGGCAGTCTAAGATGACAACCGCGGCCGAAGGCTTAACGTGCTCTCCGAGGCACGACCAGGCCCTCAATTCTGCTAGAGCAAAACCACTGTCGTGCCAGTCTCTGCAAAAATTGGCATTAAATTTTAGACTATTGCTATAGATTTAAAGTCCAAAATTAAATGATAATATTTTCATTTCACGCTTTCGTTCATTCTACATAAACCATTCCATTTTAAACTTTAACTGCATTACTATAAAGGTTAAAATTAAATGGAAATTTCTTGCAGTGGTTGTGGCATGACAGTGGTTTTGCTTTAGCAGAATCGAGGGCCAGATCAACTTACTACTTCTTCAAATTCAAATTCTTTATTTCTCAAAATAGTGCAACACTGTTTTAGCTTTTCGACATCAAATTCTGCTTAAAACTAAGTTTACCACCGCTTCTTACGCGCTAGTGGAGAAGAAACGGTGCAGCAAACTCCACTGCTGCATTTTCAAAACAAATATAGCCTGTAGGCTATATTCATACATAAATATAGACGTGGTTCCCGGCAGAGTAGAATTTGGGCCACCCCATCTCTTCCCATGCGGTGTCGTACAAGGCGACTAAGGGATAGGGCTGTTTAACATCAGACAGATATAATACAGCCACAACTCAGCCTATACATGGCTCGAGCCAACAATGGTGCCCGGAAAACCCTATTATGTGGCACCTAATACAATGATTGGTGAAATGTGGGTGTTAATTCACCTTTGCCTAACCCTCTGGGAATAAAGGCGTGATTGTATGTTTGTATGTATGTATGTATGTTATTTACCTGGGTATGCTGAGCATAGCAGGTCTTGCGCTGACTGAGCGAGTCCTTGTTAGTGAAACCAATGCAGAACACACGCAGTAGGTAGTGGTCAGTTGTCTTAACATCGATGTTGGCCTCTACAAGGGTCTGCCATTTCTTGACCATCCATCTGTGAATAGATATTACATTTTAATAAAGCACTAAAATAAATATACAGCGTTGGTGCCCGGTTGAGTAGAATAGGACCAGCCCATCTCTTTCTGTGGGTGTCGTAAAAGGTGACTAAGGAATAGGGCTGTTCTCTATCTGACAGTAAACATACAGCTCTTTTTTTTTTTTTTTATATAGGACACGTCAATTTGAGCTCATAATAAAGTGCCCGCTAGACGGCAATAGGCTCGCCCCCTATTACGTGGGACCAAAAATCATAGTTGGCGAAATGTGGGTATACCCTTAATACACCTCTGCCTAGGGTTGCCAACCATACTGTTTAAAACAGTATTATACTGTTTTACACCCAATTATACTGTTTACTGTTCAACAAACAAACAGTATCCAAAATACTGTTTTCAGCATCAAAATGCATAACACTACAAAAATGTGCAGCAATTGATACAATTTTAATTAATTGGGTACCAATTTGCAATTATTTTATAAGTTTAGGTGTTGATGATAATCCTAAATTTATAAAATGATAAATCATAATATAGAAAATAATACAGTTTACAGCAAAGATATTATATAAAAAGAAGTAGATACGTTATTGCGCGAAAATCGTGAAGATCCGAAAACGAGTCAATTGGAACGTTTGCCTCTAGTACCGAGTGCCGAGCGGTGCCGGCCGGACGTTGAGCGGAAGCATCAGTGACTTAAAAAAATAACGAAAATGCTAGCTTTCTTCTTCTTTTATATGGTATTTTTCATGTCATCTCTTTTCAATCCATTGGTTAGGTAGGGAAGTGTAGATGAATTAAAAATGTGTGTGTGTGAGTTCGGCACATTTTTCTACGTTGATTTGTAAGCATATGACATGTCTATGTTATGAAATGTCATTGGTTTACAGCTATCTTCTATTTACCAGCCATATATTAAATCTTTTAATTTATCCATTTTTAGGGTGGCACACACCAATGACTTTTCGATGCTTTTCGAAGTTATGTGTGTATTTATCGCAAGTTTATAAGTGCCTGGTTAATGGCAATAGGCTCGCCACCTATTACATTGGGACCTAAACATAAACGGCTAAATGTGGGTGCTAGCACCTCTGCCTACCCCTTCGGGGATATAGGCCTGAGTTTATGTTATGTTATGTTTAATTTATCCATAAAAAAATTGATGGGAACCATATTACCATTTTAGATGTTTACGAAACCATGCTATCTTTTAAGACAGACAGACCTAAGGGGGCAAAATAGGTGACAAACCGTTGTATGTAAAACCGTATTTTAAGAAAACGGATTTTTATGATCTTTGTTTTGATTCAGGGAGCCAGAATAGGATGACAGGATCAAGGGAGTTAGGATTGGATAACAGGATCTAGGGTAATCCTCAAAATGATGGCAAAACACTGTTTCTGCTGTTTTAACATAATTTAATTTTAGTATTTGCATTTAAAAATTATCTGCTCGTGATTTTAAGCTGCTGATGATAGGAACCTAAGCAAAGGATGGACGATGGATCGATTATAACTCACTAAAAAGAGAAAAATAAATTAAAAGCCTCTCGGGCTAGGCACCGCAGTTATTTTTCGCTTTTTAATGCCTCTTTTTCGTTTCTTGAAGTCGGTTAAACTTTTTTGTTAAAATTAATTTATGTAATTGTAAAATACTGTTCTATTTTCCAGAATACTGTTCAATTTTCTTCTCAGACCTAAATATACTTTTTTTCTCGAAAAAAGAGTTGGCAACCCTACCTCTGCCTACCCCTTCCGAGGATTGGCATGAGTAATGTATGTAAAATCTATACTAATACTAGCTGTCCCGGCGAACTTCGTACCGCCATATTTTTCCCGTTCCCGCTGCACCTATTTTCTCACCGTTTAAACCTTCCCTGGACATCCACGAATATTTCGAGACTAAAATTAGCCAAATCGGTTCAGCCGTTCTTGAGTTATAAAACTAACAACGAAAAGTGGCATTGATTTTATATATTATATAGATTATAAATGGGAAAATAACTCTGTCTGTCTGTCTGTCCGTTACGATTTCACGCCTAAACCTTGAGAACCTTGAGAAAGGACATAGGCTATGTTTGGTCGCGATAACCGACATCCACGCGGGCGGAGCCGCAGGCAAAAGCTAGTTTAAAATAAATATGAAATGTGGATATACAAATTATGCCAATGTATAACTGTAGCAACGACACAAGATGCCAAAGTATATGGAATACAGAGACGAGTATGTGCGGCAGCATATACTTTCTGCAGACTGTAACGATATGAAGACCAGATGGTGTACCTTCATATAGCTGGACTGCATTAGCTTATCATCCTATGATATTTTGAACTCGATGAGTTCACTGTTATGCCAAACCCACACTGTTAAATCTTATGCACGATTTTCCGGCTACATACCTTGATGTTATGGCTACACTACTGTGATATGCCAATAATTACTGCCATAATTTCAACAACACCTAGGTGTAGCTCCGAATTACCGGCTTTATGGCCGTCGCGGTGAGAATATGAGCACACACGTCGTCAGTGATGTATTTGTACTGACAACAACGTGACGTCACCAAATTTACAGCATGCGAAGTTGAGATCTCAACACAGATTCAGCTGTCGAGTTCTTTCAATTGGAAATGTTCTTACAGCATGTGCCTACTGCTGAAACTATCTCGCAGTGATATGGCTAACATGGCTATGAGGCAGGTTAAAATATTGTGTAACTAGAACATCGGAGGCACAAACCTGAGCTTGTCAGTGGTGAGGTCCATACCGTGGAAGTTGCAGAGGACATTGCGGCCCTGGACATCTTCGGCGATGAGGCGGAACTTGCGGAAAGACCTGGTGGACAATAATGGACATTATTAGATTGATAATAAAGCACAGAATTAATAATTTGGAATCCTAAAGTGTGAAAAACTGAAGGACATAGAATGAATGGTAGTCCTAAAAAGTGTGAAAATCTGAAGGTTCTTAGTCAATACCCCTATTTAAAAGCTGTTGAAAATTTAACACACGTATTCACAAACAATACTTCGCTATGCGTACTACCAAAACTGTGCAAAGAACGACAAATTCTCAGTGCGTTCGTTTTGGCAAGCCTTTTTATTCATTGATAACACTTAAGTAATACTTCGTTAAGGGAACGCACTGCGTTAGATACTGCTCCGTGATGTTTGTGAATTAATTTTACCAGCCCTATGCGCTCGAGCACACTATGAGACCTCACAGTATCGTTTGTGAATAAGGTGTAAGTGAGTAAGGTGTAAGTGAATAAGGTGTAAGTCTAGATTGGTCAAAATCAAATATCAATGGTATTCTTAAATATAATTTGCAATCTTTCTAGCCAATTGATCACATTGCACTGTGATCATTCTTAACATTAAATTGAGGAAAATCATTTCATTCATTATTTCCTCAAATTTTCTCCTCTTTTGCCTTCTTCTTTCTTATCTTCTCAATAAGAATGTTAAGATAACAAGAAGAACAAATTGCCCTCTTTTTAGTTTTTGACTTCTGGCAGATTGAGAGTAGATAAATTTTGAACTTCTTTATATTAGGAGAATTGTCTTTCTGGTCTAACAACAGAACTTCAATATTCCCAGTAAATTGTGGAGGTCAGATGACAGTCGCTTCCCGGGAAATATCAAAATTCAGCCTTTCTTAAGTTTTATTTATAGCAACGACACAAGATGCCAAAGTACATGAGTACGGAGACGATTATGTGCGGCAGCATTTGCTTTCTGCAGACTGTAACGATATGAAGACCAGATGGTATACCATCATATAGCTGGACTGCAGTACAGACCCTGGCTTTCAATTAGGCTCACGGGGGAAAGGTACTAAGACTTTTTGAAGTTAGGTTGGAACTAAGTTAGATTGAGTTGTGAAGTCATTATACATACTTCGCTTAGTAGGATATAATGACATGATCCATGTTTTTTTAAATGTGTCCGGTTATAATGAAGACATGAGCCCTAAGACGGCGAGCACACGATGCACGAGCACTCGTGTGCCCGCTACTGTGGCGAAATTTCTGCGGTGCGTCGCCGCAACGCATCGTGTGCTCGCCGTCTAACACCTTTGGCAGTGTTAAGGTGCATTTAGAGCTCATATTTTTGCAACATTTACACTAAAAAACATGCAACAACATATATAGAGATTTCTAGGTGCGAATTATTTAAGAAGAAGCACCATAGAGAAAATATTATTTCTCTAGTGCCAAATAAAATAAAAAAAATGTTGCAAAGAACATGTGCTCTGGATGCAAGTTTATATTTTTTTTCATCAGATCATGGTAATTTTTTGATGTCCATTTAAGACGTGTTGATCACTTTCTACTGTATAGATAAATTATGAACATAATACATACCTTTCCGCATCAGTATCAGCTTGAAGATCGGCCAGCGAAACTTCAAACACGCGGCCCTTTAATCCTTCGGATGCAATTTTGGTGCCCTTGAACAAGATAACGTACACTGTCAATTGATTTTATAACAACGTACCATGTTTTATGCTAGTGTGGTAGATTGTCAGCAGTAAATCAAAAGGGAACAATGTTTTCATCAGATGTTTATCATTGCGAGCTAGGTGGATCATCATTGTGGTGTCCTAACAGCTGTAGAATTGCTCGACGAACGGATACTGGGTACAGTAATTGTCAGTAATTTCTTGCTTGGGACTTATCTTGGAGCTAAAATGGGCTCTATATGCACAATCCACGTTTCTTAGGTGTCTCTTGATACCAGTTGTACAATTCATTAGTTATGAATTGAAGGCAATGCAAAAAGGTGTCCATTATCATAAACAAAAGCTTTCTAGATATCTTTTATAGGTGTTCAATTTTCAACTAACTACAACTAAGTTTGTTTTTATTTATAACCAGAGTAATAACAAAGAGTTGATAAATATAACTTTGTTGACACTACTCCCTGATACAACAGTTGTATCAGGGAGTAGTGTCAACAAAGTTATATTTATCACTATGAAGTACTTTACAGACACAGAGTTTTAGCATTGATTTAGAAGATTTTAAAGCAACTATGCCAAACAAATATGACTTAATTTGAACTTAAAACATACCTGACATGTTAAAAGTACATGTGGTATTTTTATTTTGTTATTTTTACTTATAAATCCAGTAAAATTCGTGAGCGAGATCTATACTGCCGGTAAGGCAGATACATCAGATACGGCCAAAGACAGCGTGTTATTTTTAAGAAAGAAGTTTACATACCTGAGTACGGTTGACAAGTGTGGTGCCCACTTGCCTCTTGGTGAACATAGACGGTGCCTTGACATCGTACCAATCTTTACGGGTGAAAGGATCCACACTGAAATAAAAACACTTATTGAACATAACCTCAAAATAACATAACCAAAACACTTACCGTCTAAGAAATTAAAGTTATTACAGTAAATAATTGCAATTGTTTCACAAGAATTAACCCTAATAATACACTGAAACAAGCTTATCACTGGTAAAACTTCTCGGTTCACTAAAACATCCTGACACGAGACATGAGACTTGTATCGCAATATATTCGCGACATCACGTCCACGACAACTTGTTTTAAACGGTTTTCGAAATTATTGATACAATATTTAAAGTATTTGAGGCTTATTTGAGACTTACATCTTCTTCTTAACACCCTTTTTACCACCTTTCGAAAGGCCTTTATTTTTACCGACCGCCATGTTCACAATCAAACTTCGGAAAGACTGTAATTTTTGACAACTTGTTTATGGATGCGACTGGCTCTTTCCAACGACAATAAAGAGGAGATAGGGAAGGGGGCATATACGTAGCTAATAGTCGATTTAGTTATCGAGTTAAGTAACTTAAGTTTATCGAGTAGGATATGTATTGACTAGAGAGACAGTCGAGTCTCATAAATCGTCACTATTTTAAAAACCACGGAACTGGAAACACAAGTAGAAATGCGAAGAAGGCGGGATATGCGTGTCATTCTTATGAGTTGTTACTCAAAACTGCACAAATTCGACAACATAAATACTTCAAGGCAAAATCAACCTTATTGATAGGATTTAAAGTAATATATAACTTTTTTATACCACTTAGGTGGCAGACAAGCACACGGCCCACCTGATGAGAAGTGGTTACCGTGGCCTATGGACGTATGCAACACCAGGGACGTCACACTCGCGCTGTGGCCCTGAAGAAACCTTCTAATGCCTTTCTTGAAGAACCCCATATTGTAGTAGCTTGGGAAAACCACCACAGGGAGTTCATTCCACAGCTTGAGTGCGTGGAATGAAGTTCCTTCCATACCGCACAGTGCCGCACAGTGTGGCGAGAGGTGCGATGAAAGAATGTAGTTGTGGGCATCATGTCAAACAGTTCATCCGAGTATAAACCATTGTTTAAGCGGTAGAACATACACTGTGAGGCAAAGTCTTAGAGGGGTTGAATTGGACGAAATCACTTTCTTAAAATACACTGACATCTGTTGTAAATTGAACTTTTTCATGTATATCAAAGCAAAATAGAAATATCGATACGAAGTACGAAACGTCGTGAATATTTTTAACTTTAGCACAGTAATCAGGAAACAGTATTTGGGATAGATAAGATGTGTTTTTGTTTTGCAGTATGATTTTGACTAATTCGGTGTTATAGTTAAACGACCAATCAAAACATTGTTTACATATGGATTACTAGCTTTTGCCCGCGGCTCCGCCCGCGTGGATCTCGGTTATCGCGACCAAACATAGCCTATGTCCTTTCTCAAGGTCTAATGTACCCCTATACCAAATTTCATCAAAATCGGTTCAGCGGTTTAGTCGTAAAAGTGAGACAGACAGACAGACAGAGTTACTTTCGCATTTATAATATTAGTAGGGATGATAGAAAAAACCTAATCTAGTTCAGTTGGGACGGCTCGCTTTTTTTCTATCTTCATCGATTTGAATAGTTAGCATGCTATTATATGCTTTAAAATATCATTCAATTGTTTACAAGTAGTCCACTCCAACGTATTATTAACCGGTTGATATCTAAGTTTGGGGACAGCGGTGCCCATAGTGACTTTGTTGCGTGATGCATCGCATTTCCTCTATTTCGCCCTATATCGTACAATTTATGCTGTCCAACTTTTCAGATTTGAGCTACTGCTTGTGCCCGTAACCAACAAATTATTCACGAAATTTAGATTTTCCTTAGTAAATTTAGTAAATTCATATTGTCACATATCTATCGATTTCACTGATTTGTAAGCCACATCTCTACATTGTGTACACAACAGCATTCCAGTTCGCGCAGCAAACTTTTATTATTCCACTGACGGTCCATTATACTTCAGCTTACCATCAGGCGAAGTGAAGTCGAATTGACGTGTCCCCCTTAGAGTATAGAAAACTATTATACTCTAAGCGTGTCCCATATAAACAAAATCAATCTTGGATTATAAAAAATGTATTATAATCAACATAGTCATTCAAAATTCCAAAACGATTACCTATTCTCATTCTCTACATTTTTGTCATTCATAATCTTTTGACAGATGTTCACCAAATGTCAGTTTTCACTCAATTCATTCATTCAATTCAATCAATCAACCGTATCGCCCGCGTTGCCAATGCGAGGAGAATTCCCCAAACTATGGGTATTTTCAGTCCGATTAGGTAATTTGAGGAGATTATGTGAGTAAATGCGGGAAATTTGAACATTAACTCTAGGCCTGGACTCAAAAGTAATAAGTGTCAATAAATATAATATTCGTTTATTTTTCCTCACATATTAGACATGTAATAGTTTGGAGATTATGAAGCTTATATTGCTTCTGCCCGCGGCTCCGCCCGCGTGGATGTCGGTTATCGTGACAAAACATAGCCTATGTCCTTTCTCAAGGTTTAATCTACCCCTATATCATTTACAATTTCATCAAAATCGGTTCAGTGGTTTAGGCGTGAAAGCGTAACAGACAGACAGACAGACATTGTTTTCGCATTTATAATATTAGTATGGAGTATAGATATGGATATGGATACTTCATAATCCACTAATTTTATTTAGTAGTTTTGAACAGTCTACTAATATGCGAATATCTGGTTTCTGATTTTTTATTGATTGCATATTTATAAAGAATACAGTTAGGATTTGCTAGAATTATAAAATAATATTACACGAAATCGTTTGGTTACGTTAGTTCACAATAAATTGATAGAGTTATTTTATTTATATTTTCAACCAACTTATACTTACAGCTAGTCAGATAATATATAGGTCAAATACATGTTTGTGTGTGGTACGTATTTAATAGAAACCTGTAATCTATACTAATGAGTTATTCCTTGACTTTCAGCTTACAACCATCCCTGGTTAGAGAATAGATAGATAGTATTCTGTTCATTTTGTTGTAGAGATTGCTACCTTGATAGTACTAAAAGGACTGTGAAAAGCTTGAGATATTCTTTTTACAGACTCCATCATTCCTGCGTATAAGTTTACTTTGCTTTTTTAAGACAAATATAACGATATCTTATACATACCTTAACCATCACAAATATCCAGCTGATTGCAATCTACAAAATAATCCATTTCCAAACATGAACCGTGAACGGTGTGAACGCAAACCTACAAGATACGCGCGAAAAAGCATGTTTGTAAAGATTATAGGTTAATAAAAGAATATGAAATTGGGGATTTTCAGTCAGGTTTGTGGGGAATCCAGATCGTGGACAGTGGCAACACTACTTATAGCGCCGCGCCCGCCGATTGAATTGAATAGAAATCTCTATGATTGAAAGTGAACGTGTTGGGTGGTGTTAGTAACACCAAATTATTATTACAAATAAACGATATTTTCGTGAAATTGTGCCGTTTTTACCTCTTCGTGTTAATGTGGCGTTAACACTAACTGTGATATACTACTAATTATTTAATTTTCTAACAAATATTAGTGTAAATATTAACGATGGGGTGTCAAGTATCCAGAACCGATTTCGAGTGGGTTTATACGGAAGAACCGCATGCCAGCCGCCGGAAAATCATCCTAGGTATGTAATTACGTCATTTATTCATAATTAGTTACATTTTGTATGCATGATAACCGATATTATCATAAATTACAAGTCCATCTAGTTTCGACCGATTCTAATTTGTTGGTTTTCATCTTTCAATTAACGATCTCGTGACTTCGGCGGGCTGGGTTTTCTGAGTTTATTCACTTAGATACCTAGTTCTCATAATAAATTTTAATTTACGTGATTCATCTGCATTGAAGTGTCATAGAGACTCGTCACACATATTGTTATTTGGACAGGTGTTTTAGAACAGATATTGACTTGTTGTGTTAACTATCGCGACTGCAAATATAAAAGACATTCAGATGATAAATATAAAAACATTGTTCAAAGTCAGGGTGACTTTGAACAATGTCTGACATTAATCTACAATTTCTAAAAATATCACAAAATTACACCACTTTCTGGGTTGAATACTCTTAAAAAAATAAAGTAGTCTATTGCATGATTTAGTCAGAAACAATAAAATATTTTTTTCCCGTTCCGTTCCAAATAAAAATTCCAAAGTCCCAAATATATCTTCCTGGTTTATACCATTTTTGAACTGATAAACAAAATCTATTTATAAAAAATGCTGATGCTGAAAAATAATGTGTTTATAAGTACAGTCAGAGACAAAAGTATTATACATTAAAAAAAATATTACACAACACTTACATATTACAAAAAAAATACCCATTGATAGGGAGGGTAAGGCATACTAATATCTATCAATCAATCAATCCATCAATAAGCCTATTGCAGTCCACTGCTGCATAGGCATACTATATTCACTATTTTTAAAATTGCTTTGAACATTAAGTGAAATCTGCAAATTGAAATGTTTCTTACTGATTGTATGGTCGGCTGTAAAGGTATCCCCAGCAATGTAAGGATAAAGTTTTTTCAAGCAGTTCTCAATGTATATACACAGAATTAATTTTTTTGACGTCATGAACACTTGCACCAAGCTTCACGCATATTGAGAATTACTTGAAAAAAATGATTCCTTAATTTTTGAGGGTTCAAGTGCTTCTGCAGCTGACTGTACATAACATAACATGACAATATTGATAATCTAAGCCAATTGGACCTTTTTATTTGCAGGTTTATATCACAGTAGCAAATTGTCAAAAAAGTAAGCCTTTTTTGATGAAGATGAAAAATAAATTGTAGATTTATCCTATTTCCTACTTTTGTAAATTGTCTGGAACCTTCTAGTAACAAGAATATGTGCCATAATTTAGTTGTCAATTTTATTAGCCACAATTTTTTTAGACAATTTTGGTTGCTGATTTGCGCTGCTATAATTTGGTTGCCAATTTGGACTCCCTATTTCGGCTGCTACAATTTCAGCCTCATCAAAAGGAAAGCCAGTGGAAAACATCTTACCTCTTCTAGAATGACCATACTATAAATTTAATTATCTCTACCATGGCTGCTGCACAGCTAGCTGGCAAGAATCGGTTTACAGGGGCCTCGTGCCACTGGCACATTGAATCACGTGTAACACGGGCTATTTAATCTTTCAATTATAATAATCTTTTAACGGGCAATGAAATAATATCATTTAATTTTTATGCCCGTTGTTAAATGCAACACCTACACAAGAAAATGATACATACATATAATCAATCACCTTTATCCTCAGAGAGTTAGGCAGAAGTGAATTAACACCCACATTTCACCAATCATTGTATGAAGTCCCCCATAATAGGGGGTGAGCCTATTGCCGTATTCCGGGCTCTATTGTTGACTCGAGCCATGTTTTTGTATGCTTATATCCCCTGGGTTAAATAGGTCCCATTTGGGTTTTTTCTCCACTAGGATCCCCTTATCAAGTGAGATTTCAAATATCGTTATGTGACAGAACATTACTAGCCCTGTAAAATAATGATTCTTAGGATTATTGTGTCTATAACCTGACTAGCGTGAAATTTTGAGGGGGGATCACTTTTTTTTAAGTGCAGATATTTCTTAAAAAATGCCTTTTGGAATACTAAGTAAGGCTACACCATTTTGAGGGGGATGATCATGATTATGATGATGATGATGATGTCATGTTTATAGGGCCCCTTGCCACTGGTACGTTGAATCACGTGTAACACGGGCTATTTAAACTTTCAATTATAATAACCTTTTAACGGGTAATAAAATAATTCATCATTTTAATTTTTATGTGTGTTGTTAAATGCAACAGGTTATACACGCAGAACTGATAAGCTGTTCATAATTACTTATAGCTCCATCTGTTTGAATGCTTAAATCTCCTGGGTGATTTATTTGGATTTTTCCTCAACTAGGATTCCCTTCTTCTACTGCTTGCATTGAGAATGCCATTGACTGAACAGGTGATCATCCTTTCTGTGTAGGTCATTTCACCCATTTCCCCACAACTGCCATATACATTCATATGGCAACCTTTTTTTATCGTGCGAAAAATCCCCACGGATACCTCCTCCGCCGGAGCCGGAGGAGGAGGTTATGTCGGACTCGAACAAACTAAAACGCACGCCGTCTGTGGGCCGTCAGTTGCCGGAGGTGAGATTGTCGTAGCCATATCCCTCGCACCCCGGCCGACCCAGAGCCATATCTCTCGATCTGCCCCTCTTCCGGTGTGGGGACCATAGAGTCCCCAACTCGCCCCTGGGTATGGGGAGTATTCATATGGCAACCAAGACCGACGGCTTAACATACTCTCTAAGGCACACCAGATCCTCGCAAATACCCATATTCATGCATACAAATATTTGCACTGAGCGGGAATTGAACCCGCGTCTCCTGTGTAGCAGTCGCGTTAACTACTGCCATGCCACAGAGACTGTCTTAAGTGTGATTTCAAATGTCGTTGATGTTACTGGTCTTGTAACATCACGATCCTTAAAATTTTTGTGTTCATGTCCTGTAACATAATATCTCTACCAGATGCCCTGCCTCGTATCAACAGATGAGGCTTTACAGACTTTCCTGTCAGGGTTGCAGATGGTAGTCCAAAACCACCATTTTTTTTTAAGAATTTTAGCAACCGAAATTACTAATATTTCTAACATCTCCAGCAAAGCAAAATTGCTTGTGTCAGGGGTGGGTTCAAGTCTATAGTGCCAGGATTCGAACCCGGGACCTCTCGATCGTAAGACCGACTCCTATCACTAAGCTACATGATACTTAAATTAAAAATGTGAAGGTCTCAGGCGGCTACAAAATTGAAGTAATATTATTTTTGTATATTTGAGGATTGGTAGGGATTTATGAAAGTAGAGGAAGTTCGTGAAGTATGTTTGTCTCTGCCTATTCAGGAGGGAAATAGGCGTGAACGTATGTATGGTAGGGAATTGTTGAATCATTGAGGAAGTCTCGCATCTGCAGTAGCCTTCATGTCCGTGTCATCGCCAATAAAATGCAAGAGAGTCGCCTTCGCTGGTGCAGCCACGTCTTGCGGCAACCGCCGGGCTACGTGGGTAGCAAATGTCTGGCAATGGTGCCTCCGCCGGGTACAGGTAAAAGGGGTAGGCCCAAGAAGTCCTGGCTTGAAGTCGTGCAGGCTGACATGCGTGCGAATGGTCTCACTGCCATGGACGCCCAAGATCGTGCGAAGTTGAGGAGGAAGAGCCGGAAGGCGGACCCTGAGTTCCGTGGTCATCCTTACATGCAGATGATGATGATGACGTGTCCTGGGGTATACAAATATTAACACTAAGCAGGGATCTTACACGCGCCTCCTATCAACAATATAAAAAAAATATTTCTAATTACCCGGGTAGTAATAATTTTCATATCAAAATATAAATTTTAAGTACTTTTTTTAATCATCATTATTCTTGTGACCTTATTAAGTAAGTACTTGTAATTAAAACTACAAAATTTTATATCTAACTATACTACTAGGTATATACTATCTCCACTAAAAATGCTTTTTATTACGACATATTACGTACATGTGTAAAAAATTATTAGTTTTTTAATTGTCCGTACACTCCGTACCAAATCCGGCCATCTATTGCCGTAAGACGTGGCCGCACCAGGGAAGGCGGCTCTTCCACGGCGGCGGTGCGCATTGCGTGCCTCCCCATACCCGGGGGCGAGTTGGGGACTCTACGGTCCCCACATCGGGAGAGGGCCAGATCGAGAGATATGGCCCTGGGTCGGCCGGGGTGCAAGGGATATGGCTACAACAATCTCACCTCCGGCAACAGACGGCCCACAGTCGGCGTGCGTTTTAGTCGGTTCGAGTCCGACATAACCTCCTCCTCCGGCTCCGGCGGGGGAGGTATCCGTGGGGATTTTTCGCACGATAAAAAAAAAAAAAAAAAAAAAAGTAAGGTGGCTCTCTTGCATTTTATTTGGTACGGACCAAACCACCGAACCATGTACGGTACGCTTTTCGCAACGAGATTCAATTTACTTCTGCCTAACGGGGATAAAGGCGTGGTAATATGTATGATAACATTTCATACATTGCCGGCTGCGCACTCTATCATCATCTTCATGGAGACGTATTTTCCTGATTGCATCCGAGGACAAGATGACCTCGGAGCTCAGGGTCCGCCTTCCAACTCTTCCTCCTCCAATTCGCACGATCTTGGGCGTCCATGGTAGTGAGACCATTTGCACGCATGTCACCCTCCACGACATCAAGCCAGGACTTCTTGGGCTTACCCCTTCTATCTGGACCCGGCGGGGGCGCCATTGCTAGGCATTTGTCGGCTGTTTACTCTATATTCTGTACATTGGCTAAGCATTATATAAAATACCGGATTGTATATAATACCGGTAATATGTATGATGTATGTATATCAGAAGACAGGGGAATTCAGTTTGATTGATAGCTTTACTCATAGCACTGCGTTATCATCATACAATACCTATTCCTTAAACACAATGATTCTAGTTATAACTCAATTTTATTGTGTACTTACCAATATTATAACATTGCAGCAATAAAACTGTTTTTATTGCTTTATATAACTCATAATAAAATGCACTTAGGTTTTATCCACTTTCTTGGGAGCAATACAGTCGTGTTGTTCCCCGGCTGAGTAGAATGGGACTACCCATTTTTTTTTTATTTGTAAAAGAATTTTAGCAACTGAAATTACAAATATTCCCTCTAATCCCTCCAGCTAAGCTAAATTGTTAGGAGTGGGTTCACGTCGGTAGTGTAATGGCCAGGATTTCTTTACCTCTCGATCGTAAGGCCGATTCCGTAACCACTAAGCTAAGGACGCTTCATCTTCCATTACTTCCTGTGGGTGTCGTAGAAGGCGACTAAGGGATAGGGCTGTTCTCCATCCGACAGTAACCAATCCAGTCAAAATAGACGAAGTAAAATGGTAAGCTTGCATAAATTCGTATAAAGCTGAAAATTGATGGGGTCTTAAATCACTATCACTATCATCATCATCGTCACTACATATTATAAAACAAAGTCGCTGTCGCTGTCTGTCCTTATGTACTTATGCTTAAATCTTCAAAACTACGCAACGGATTTTGAAGCGGTTTTTTTTAATAGATAGACTGATTCAAGAGGAAGGTTTATATGTATAATACATGCATAATATTGTGGAGAAACACTGATAAATTTAGAGATAATACCACGCGGGCGGATAATATGGCGGTACGAAGTTCGCCGGATCGGCTAGTATACCTACTATAATAAAAGAAATATCAAATCTCCATCGACTGGACTTCATTTTTAATTCAAGGTCAAAGGTAAAATATATTGGATTCTCGCATTTTTCTCGTAAAGAGCAAAATGTTATCGGAAAAGTAGTTTAGACAAAGTTGTAGATCATGCAATTCCCCACAAAATTGGTCCCATAATTTTTTTTTGTGCGGATTACCATTTCGGAGATATCCCGATTTCAAAATTGGAATTAATGACGTATTTTGTATTTTGTTTTTGTGTAGCGCACTGTCGCGTATCTGATTGGTGCGTCCAATCAGGACAAATTGTCGTTATTTGTTGTTGCCGTTTTAGAGTACGGAAAACGTATCTATGAATAGTTTATAATAAACAATTCAAAACTAGGGATAGTGATATATAGAGATATTTTAATCCTTCACAGATATCTTAAAAATGTAGGTACAAGGAATTGGTAAAAACTTACTTAAAACAAAATATACCTTATACCGTGGTGTTGTCAGCATGACAAGTGGTGTCAAAAACATTGAAGGCCGCTGAAAAAATAAATGACGCCACTAGTACATACACAGTTACCCAGACGGGCCAGACCCCTTTGGTACCTACTGAGATAGATTGAACCTTGGGAAAGAACATAGGCTATGTTTAATCGCGATAACCGACACTCAACGCGGGCGGAGCCGCGGGCAACAGCTAGTTATACCTATACCTAAGTGCAAAATATCCCTAGACTTTGTTGATGTGTGTATATCCTACATTTCCAGCAACGAGCGCAATAAAATCCGAATTTAACACGGGTAAAACCGTGTGTGTCATGTCATAGTTATTTTTGTACCCATAATGTGAGGATGTATGATGAATAAAAATAAGTTGTAATAATAGATCGTATGTAACACTAGCGGCTTCGCCAGCGGGGAATTTTGATCCCGTTTCCGCAACCCATAGGATAAATAAATAAATATAGTATTAGTAGGATTGGATAAGAAAGGATGTAGGATAGGATAGGATGTAGTTTTGGTTCCCAGTAGAGCAGAATATTGCCACCCCATCTCTTCCTGTGGGTGTCATGGGACTAAAGGATAGGGGCATAGGGCTCGTAGGGGGTGGACACACGGAAACAAAGTTACTGCCGTGGCTAACGTGGCTCTGGTAGAAAATATTTTGAAAAACTTGAGATTGGCGTTTCGATAATAATTTTATATAAACACTAGCTTTTGCCCGCGACTCCGCCCGCGTGGAATTCGGATTCCGGTCCAACTTTAATGTATGGAAATCTGTCCGATTTATTGACATTTATGCTCACTGCTCCGCTCCCTTTAGTAGTAGCGTGATGTTATATAGCCTATGTTACTCCCAGATAGTGTAGCTTTCTATAGGTGAAAGAATTATTGAAATCGGTCCAGTAGTTTCGGAGCCTATTCGTTACAAACAAAAAGACAAACAAACAAACAAACAAATCTTTCCTCTTTATAATATTAAGTATAGAGTATAGATTTATAATTCACTTGACATTGGCAAATTGCGGCGATTTGCTGCAGAAGCCATTAAAAAGAAGAAGAAGAAGAAAGGATAGGGCAACATAAAGCCCATGACCCCCTATAACGTGGGGCCGAAAATCATAGTTAGCGAAATGTGAGTGGTAAATACACTTTTGCCTACCCCTTCGGGGATTCACAGGCATGAATTAGAACACAATCTCATCTTTTCCACTCGCTATCACTATCAACTAACATAATAACCATTTATAATCTACACCTAAAGTACCATTTACAAAAGTGCCACTCAATAAAGTACCAACATCGAGGTTGTAACTATTAAAGCTGTTGAAATAACTATAGTGGCTATTATATCTATCACTACACTCCAAAGGGCTCTAATATCAACTGTTTATGTTAAGGTATGGTTCCGAAGTCGACCGCATACGATAACTGCAGAGCAGACACATGCAGCAGAAACAGCGTACCCAATCAATCGATTAGCCTATCGCAGTCCACTGCTAGACATAGGCCTCTCCCAATGTTGGAAGGCTCTGGCCTACTGTTTCCACGCTGGCCAGACGGATTGGTACAGGGTTTTTTTTTCTAGTTTTCCTTCTCTCGCAGTGATATCGTCTGCGTATTTTTCCGTTAGTCGCATCTTACGACACCCTTCGAATGGGATGGGGTGGTGATACTTGTATTCTTTCTCCGTCACCTCACGGATCACACATTACTTGTTAAACTCCGATACGGATAAAGGGGACCATTGAAGAAGACGCAATGAATTACGCATATTATATGCATCTGCAGGCACAAGCTGTAAGAGCGTTTCGAACGATCGAACCAACTTGAAAGCTGAATCCGTGGTGAGATTTCGATATCGTATGCTGTTTTGGTGACGTCACGTTGTCGAGCACATAAACATACATCATACTCATGCTCAACGACATGACGTTACCAAATTTACAGCATGCGAAATTGAAATCTCAGGGCGGGATGCCACCATAGCGGAGATGTGCGCATGTGTGCTGCGTGCTGTGCGAGAAGAGATGTTTTTCAGATCGGGGGACTCCACCAAAGCGGAGAGGTGTGCTGTGTGCTATGCGAGAAGAGATGTGCTGTGTCTGTGTGTTGAGTGCTCAGTACGCATTCTGACACGAAAGGGGAGGCCCGCTCACATCTCCGCTTTCATCGCGCCATACAAATATTCCACATCTCCGCATAGCGATCTCCACTGAAGCTAAGCGGAGAGGAGATGTATCAATAACGCATTTCTATTGGTTGTTTAAAAAACATCTCCTCTCAGCTCGTCCCGCCCTCACCGCGGATTCAGCTGTTGAGTTCGTTCGATCGTTCGAAAAGTTCTAACAGCATGTGCCCGTTGCTGCGTGCGTTTGCAGCTGTCGTATGCGGTCACCCTCGGAATCATACGTTAACTATCGACCTATATAATAATGCCGTCATCGAATGAATTGCTCGAGTGGTTTATTTGTCTTATTACGCATGAAGTATGCACTCATGATAATGAAAAGACAGACTCAGCTTGTACAGACACACCCTGAACACTCGCACGCAAGTATGAGCCATCTGTCAGTTAGATCGAGTTTCACTATTGAAAATAATTGCGGTTAAGTTGAACTGGGTTTATAAATTTATATATAGGATAGAAACCTTATTATAAAGTTAAATATAAAATAGTCGTGTAACTTTTTTTTTCTCGATTCCATTCCAGCATTTCTAGCTCCCGCGCCTCCTTTCGCCAGGCTGAAAGGGCTTTCCCAGATCCCATGGTGGAGTTGTATAAAGAACACACCAATGTTTACGTGATATGATTATAATTTCGGTTGCTAAAATTCTTTGAAAAACAGGTGAAACGAAATAAAAGCTTGTAAGAAATTTAACTTAATCGCTACAAGCGATTTCTTCCAGGCAACCTTTGGATGGACACAATTTACCTTAACAATAATTAATAACTTCCAGTTAGCATACTAATTGTTTTAAATATTTGATGGCTAAATATAAACTTTGCTGATATCCCTACTAATATACTAATACACAAAAATGTGAAAGTAACTCTGTCTGTCTGTCTGTCTGTCTCGCTTTCACGCCCAAACCACTGAACCGATTTTGATGAAAATTGGTATAGGGGTAGATTAGACCTTGAGAAAGGACATAGGCTATATTTGGTCGCGATAACCGACATCCACGCGGGCGGAGCCGCGGGCAAAAGCTAGTAGAATATAAGTATTTCCTGTGTCTAAACTGTAACTAAAAGGTTTGTTATCAAAGTTTCCTACCATTAATAATTAGTCTAGTTTATCAACCTAACTTCAATATCTATTTTGTGCTGTTAGTTCGTCCGGTAAACGCACTAATTGAATAACAAGTGACGCACTGTATAGACTTTCGTGACTTATGAATTAAGCGATGCCTAACATAACAAGATAAATTGGAGTATACCGATATTCAAATTCTATGTATGAAAAATCAGTGCTGCAATTCGAAAGCACTGGCGAAAGTGGTGACAGCAGCGTTTCAAGGTCGCAGAAAGCGCCTGTTTTTAACCGACTTCATGACGTTTATGATCATCGTAAACATTATATGCCTATCCTATAGGTACATTGGAGGAGGTAGGACACGATGGTATATCCGTCCCAATCGAAAAGTCCGACTGGGGAAGTACCTCCGCCATGCAGAAGACCGCGGCTTAATAACCTCGTGTTGTGTTTCCGACGGTGAGTAGTGTAGCCATAGCTCACTGGAGAGATTTTGTGCTGTCAGTGGGAAAACCAAAGGCTTTGTCCTACTTACTTTTGCGCTGACACGGCACAGAATCTCTCTGTTCTTACAGGGTCGACAGCACGAGTGTGACTCCCCTAGTGTTGCGCTCGCCCATAGGCCACGGTAACCTCTTACCATCAGGAGGGCCGTGTTCTTGTCTGCGACCTACGTAGAATAAAAAAAATACATTGATTATTCTATTCTATTGAAAAATTGCTACTTGTGTAAAGGCAGATATATATGTGCTTGTAGCGAGAAAGCGGATGCATCGCAGCACAAGATCACGTCATCCTACGTCATATCGGATGATTGGCTACGTAACATAAGATGATAAGACGCTGCTGATCAGTGAACCTGCCATGAAACGAACATTCGAAGTTTCGGACCGAAATTAATCTTTTTTTTTTATATACTTAAAGGACAGTTTGACAAAGGTCTTGGTCAAACTTGAAGTCCTACGGTTGTTTGGTAAAAACGAGAGATATGACTAACTCGTGATAACGCGTGTGACATCCACGCGGGCGGAGCCGTGGGCAAAGAAAGGCTAGTAAACTAATACAATAAAACTTACTTACCACTATTAACAGTAATGAATCTAAATATTATATAACTCAAAGGTGACTGACTGACTGACTGATTGACATAGTGATCTATCAACGCACAGCCCGAACCACTGGACGGATCGGGCTGTTGGCATGCAGGTAGATGTTATGACGTAGACATCCGCCAAGAAAGGATTTTGATTAATTCTACCCCCAAGGGGATAAAATAGGGGATGAAAGTTTGTATGAAACTTTGTCAATTTTAAACCGATCGGGCTAAGACTTTGCATGCACAAAGCTACTATGACGTAGGCATCCCCTAAGAAAGGATTTTGATTAATTCTACCCCCAAGGGGATAAAATAGGGGATGAACAACATTCCGAACTTAACCCGGACGAAGTCGCGGGCAACAGCTAGTCATTTATAATCATAATATGGGGTGGATCATGGATGTGAGTAGGCAAAACACGTGATTTCACATTAGGTCACTGAAAAACCCGTTCTTACTTGGAACGAGTTTCTATACTATAGTTATTTACCTATATATTATGTGAATATGTAAATACCTACGATAAGATTAGAATTTATGCAAATATCTTATAGTCAATGAGCATGACCGTGGAGTAAGATTTTTCGGTCGCTAAAAAGCGTAAATCTGTATTATTAAAGCATACGAGCGCATTGTCGTCAACCGGGCACTTTCGCGCGTGACTCCACGGAACTCATTCACTTCTTCTTCTTCATCCTAGCGTTCACCTCGGAGTCTGAGGTCCGCTTTTTCCAGTGGGATTGACTGATCTTAGATATTTTCCGTGAAGCGACTGCCATCTGATCTTCACAACCCATTTTTTTGACATTCTATTCTACACAACGCGCTATCTGGACCCAAAGTAAGCATAGCTTAACTAGCTTGTGTTATGGGTACCAGAATGCGGATAAACATACTTAGATACATTTTTTTTTTGTAAATACATATTATACATAGAAACACCCAGACCAATGCAAATATTAACCCGCGCCTCCTGCGTAGCGGCCGCGTTCACTACCGCTACGCCACAGAGGCAGTCATTAGCGATATCGTAGCATTGCAGTTAGATTCTTATGTGGTGTCGTACCAGGCGGCTAAGGGGTAGGGTTGTTTAACATCAGACAGATAAATATACCGCCCATACTCAGCCTCAGATGCATGGCTCACCCTCTATTACGTGGGACCGAATACAATGATTGATAAAATGTTGGTGTCAATTCATCTCTGCCTAACCCTCCGGAGTTAATGGCTTGATTATATGAATGTATGTATAGTCCTTAGGTATATGTAGGTGTAGGTACAGTCATAGGCGCTTCGTAGAAGGACGCCTTTAACGAGTTGATAACAGATAATTAACGTCTGTTAGCAATTACCATGTAAGTAATGAAATGTATTCACACTTGGAGCACGAATACTCTACTAGTGCAACTGAGGCGCCAAATTATTGTATTTCTCGGGACATATAGGTATATCTTGACCTAAAATGTACTCAAACTGTGCTGTATACGCGCAGTACACGTTTCTTGGGTGTCTTTTGAGGATATCACGGGGTGCTACTGCGGTGGACGAGCTCAAATTCACCAAGCATAGATTATTACAAAACAATCGCACTGCAGGGCCACGTTTGTTTCGAAAACTGGGCTGGGCCATATCTGTATGGGCACTATGGGCGATTCCACGAAGCTGCATTTCAAAGCAAGTTATCGATGAACCTAGCCACTTATTATTATTATTAATAGGTACCTACATAAAAACTTTTTGTGATAAATAATATAAGTAATATTTTTTTTTTTATTTTATTTATTCAGGTACACAAAACACATTACAATCATATAAAAATAATAAGATTAGAATACAGTTCCGTTCTGGATTGTAACATAACTACATGTGTACACAGTTAAAACAATATTTAAATACAGTAAAACCTCTTCATCAAACAAATTGGAAAGAGTATAATAATGACGTGTTATTATCACTTACAAGGCCGAACTGTTATGGAGGATGTCTTTCAGAATTTTAACAAATCTGTTATGATTGGAATCAAATATGTCTAGGTGTTTGTTCTGCTTTGCCAACTCGTTATATTGGCGCGCCATCCTTGTTAGTAATAGTCTTTTTCTCGGTTACCTAACTTTTTTATGTCTTTTCTTGCAGACTTTTTACTGCACATTACGTCATATTGATAAAACAAGATCCGATCAAGCATGCTTGTTCAGTAATGCTCGACTATTTGCTGTAGTTGTCGTACAGATGACATTGCAATAGGCGCACTATGCCTATACAGATAGATCTCAATAAAATTTTATTCACTGCTTTATCGAAATTCTATGTCTCTTTCCAAATTCATTCTCGCGTCACCCAGGAACCGTCTCGGGTTTTGAGATTGGCCCCTCGGGCGTGGTAACTACGGTGTCCCCATCTTGCTTCCGGATATGGGGAGGCCTCGGAATACAGAACAATTCTGAGGGTGAGTCGCGCTTGTGCCGCGCCGCCGCGGCCTGCTTCCGCTAAAGGTGAATGCATACCTAGCCGCACCGCAGTCCCCGCATTCCGAATTCTTTATTATGAAGTTCTATGCAACCTCGCACACCCGAAGCGGTCGAATACAAAAGCGATGACTGCGGTGAGTGTGGCTTCACGTGGAAGGTGGAGCCTGACTCCTAGGTGAAGACCTCGGATGCAACGCCTTTATAATGATGAGCTGGTCTAGTCATTGGATTTATCAGTATTTATCTTCTAGAGATTAAAATCATGCAGTGTATGCGACTTAAATAACACCCGTATTCACAAACAACACTGTGAGGTCTCATAGTGTGCTCGAGCGCATAGGGCTGGTAAAATTAATTCACAAACATCACGGAGCAGTATCTAACGCAGTGCGTTCCCTCAAAGAAGTATTACTTAAGTGTTATCAATGAATAAAAAGGCTTGCCAAAACGAACGCACTGAGAATTTGTCGTTCTTTGCACAGTTTTGGTAGTACGCATAGCGAAGTATTGTTTATGTGAATACGGGTGTAATGATCTATTTTGAGCTGTTAGCTCGTCCTGTAACAGCAAAATTGAATAACAAGTTTAATGACGCACTGTATAGACTTTCATGACTTATCAATTAAACGATGCCTAACAGGTATAATTTTATTTATTACTTACGAGTATAGTTGTAAAAAAAGCCGTTAGCTACCGTTAATTAACCAAATTTATGGTTAGCTACCGATAAAATGTGATAATTAACGGTTAATTATTATCCGACTACGACAGCTAAAATGGTAAAGTTGCATTTTCTTTTCTTGTGTACTTCTAGTCAACTTCTTGGTGAAGTGAAAAATTGATATCCGAAATATAAAGATTTCATATAATCCAATTTTTAATTGTGAGTAAGTAATTTAACGTGGACAGACAACCTCATTAAGGCCGCGGGAACACGCTGGATGCGAGCCGCTTCCGGTCTTATTGGAGATCGGTACGGAATCATATTCTGGGGAAACTGTACAGCAAAAGAACAAATATTTATAGCACAAAAAAAGTGCATAAGGGCAATTTGCAAGGTCAATCAAACAGACAGCTGTAGACCATGCTTCAGAAAGCTAAAAATATTGACAGTACCGTGTCTATACATGTATGAGTTGGTGTTATTTGTCAGGTCTAACTTAACTATGTACCAACATTAGCGCCACTGTTTAAAAGTTAGCTGTCCTCAACACAAAAGTGCATTGATGACAAATAGTGTACTCTGTATGGCGCCAAGGGTTTATAATCACCTACCAAAGAAACTATTAGACAGCATAAACATAAATGTATTTAAACGAAAAGTAAAACAATTTCTCGTAGAAAAAGCCTATTACAGTGTAACCGAATTTATAAATGACATGCAAAATAACTAGAAATAACAATATTGTGTAACTTTATTTATTGACATATTTTAAATTTTAATTTTATTTGACATTGTATACATTATTGACTTGTACCAAGGATTGGAAAAAATTCTGACATTATTTTCTTTGATGTACTAATTATTGTATTTTATTAATAATTTTATATAATCATTACTAGTGCATAATCAATATTAATCTGAAAATACCTGTAAAATTGCATGCCATCAGGTGGATTATGGAGGGACCATTTTATGTACTGAATGTTACCTATAAATTACCCATATTCGCAATAAATGAGTTTGAGTTTGATCTATAGGGGAGGCCTATGTCCAGCAGTGGATTTCCTACGTCTCAAATGATGATGATGATGATGAATTTAACGTAAACGTAAATAAATTACGATATTATACAAACTATTAATTACTATTAAAGAAACACTTATGTATAACATAATTTGAACAAACGAGAACGACTGAAGAGAGTGGCAGAGTGGTAAAATGTACGCGCATCGTCGCGTCGCGTCTCGGTGTGAGCTGACCCTTACATAGAAAGATGCGTGCTATGGATGGAGAATATAATTTTGAATATTTGTAGGAAGTTTTTACTGTGGTTTCATAACACATGTTACTCGCTACGGTACCCTCAGATGCAACGCCTTTATAATGAAGATGAGCTTAGTCATTGGATTTATCAGTATTTAATCATGCGGCGTATGCGACATGATTGTAACTCGATTGTGCGGTACTTATCTCGCAATGATTACGCTTTTAATCTCACTATATAGATAAAGAAATGTTGTTTGTAAATCTGATGATATGGTAGCATCTTTATCAGTGAAGCCTACGGAGTTAAACCTGTACCTCGAGCACGATGAATATTACAAAAACATATCGATAGAATTGTGTAGAATGTCCTACAGTATTAAAAAAATGTGCAAATAAATAATCTCTTCAGCTGTATAATATCAATATAGATGACTGTACACAACTACTTTACAACTTTATAATAGTAAACACTATCAATAAATGTGGATTATATTGGCTTGTATTGGGTTATCAACAATATAAGATTTATTATAATCTCATAAATGCGTAACAGAAGTATACAGTACCGTCTACGTGTGTTAGCACACGTTTGTGTAAAGTTTTTTTTTATATAGGACTGATGGTAACCTGAATTCAAAGTCCTGGAAAAGAGCGTCACCATTACAGACACGTACCATGTTACAATGGTGGCACTCAGCTTGACGGCCTCATCAGATGCTTTTTCGCACCCCGCTTAAAAGACCCGGGACTGTAGGAAGAGGGAAACACGTGAGCTGGTAAAGAATTCCGGAACTTAATGGTACGGCAGAGGAAGGAGTCGCCGAACCGCTTGGTTTTTGATGGAATATTCTGCACCGTATGTGGGTGACATCTAAGTCCTGCACGTGTTGTTCTGTATAGGAAAGTGGCGGTAAACTTCGCGTGTATAGTTATCGACAGGCGTATTTCTTAACCCCTGGTCGCAAAACTCGACGGAGGTAGGATACGATGGTATTCTCGTCCCAATTGAGGAGTCCGACTGGGTAGTACCTCCGCCCTACAGAACACCGCGGTCATAATAACCGCGTGTTGTGTTCCGGCGGTGAGTAGCGTAGCCCGAGCTCAATGGAGAATGGAGAGGTGTTATGCTGTTAGTGGGAAGATCAAAGGCTTGTCCTACTTTGTGTTTTGCTCTGACGGCTCAGAATCTTTCTGTTCTTACTGGGTCGGCAGCACGAGTGTAACTCCCCTGGTGTTGCACACGTCCATAGGCTACAGTAACCACTTTTCATCAGGTGGGGCGTGTCGGCCAAGTTAAATTCGATACTTCGCTTGTTCTTTTTTCGAAAATAATGGCCATATTTCCATGCATCTTTGAGAATAAATATTAAACAAGAATCTTAGAGGTAGCTCTCATTATCTCTCCAATCCAATCATTGGAGTAGTCCAATGATTGGATTGGAGTCCAGAAGTACAGAAGTCAAGGCTATACTTACCGCCTACCGGTATCTTGGCATTCGTAAAGCTCGGTTTTTAGATAGTGAGATGTATTGTATCTGTGGTGTACTGATAAGTATATCACATCACGGAAATGTCTAGGGGATAACGTACGAAGTATCCGCTTTATGTATCTACCTACCTGGTAGCAATTTTGAATTGATATTATAAAGTCCTTTGAATTGATAGTAAGTTCGGAGAGCGTGTAAGGGGGCTTAGAACCAGGGGTATCGGCTAGCTACCCTGACAAATTACCATAGCAACAAAAAGATAATAGTCCGTCGCGTCGTTATGGTAAGCACCCTCAAGCCGTTGATCCCGGTTGCCATACGATCATTTTATGGCAGTTGTTATTTTTTTATTAGGAAACAAACAGTTATTTATAATTAGAAACGTCTGAAAGGTGCACTGAAGAAATCAACATTTAATAATCAGTAATTGTATCTACAACCTGCAAGCACGTCTTTTAACTACTCTTTTAAAGCATTTTCTGCTGAACTTTTCACGGGCTACGAGTAGTTGGAGTCCTCAAAAGTACCTACGACTAGTCTATTTACAGAACTTCGATATCGCCAATTGGTTTTGGAGGTCGAAAATTTGGAAAATATCGAAGTTTAGACGAACCCGCGGTTAAGGTGATTAGGCGACGGTTACTAACTAAGAAGGTCACGTCATGCTAATACACTTATTTAACATACATGTGAAATTTTGGATTATTTGGATACATATTGTAGAAAATATTTGGTTTCATAAGAAAGAGTAGAGTGATGTTCAGAGCCTCTTTTCAACTATTTTCTCCTTTTTTATTTATTTTATGAAAAAGAGAAGATACTCTGTATATCCTGTAGTATGCAGGTATGTAAATTCCAGATCTGTAGGTTTTATAGTTAAAATGAAAAACGGTTTCGAAAATACCGATTTTTCGATGCTGTTCTGATTCGGGGCCTTAAGGCTGGAAAAAGCGGACTCCAGACGCCGAGGTGAAAGCTTCGAATGCGACTGGGATTAACGCTAGGATGAAGAAGAATATTATCCAAAAAATACCATTTAAGTTAATATATCAGTCAATTGATACATCATGGTACTCGCTGCTATCTAAGTACATGGTGATTATCACGTTCAACAGCTTATTATTTTCGCGGATAAAGTATTTAGCAACAATCTACTATTATTAAATTATACTGATTATTATCAATCACTTCGGCTTATCAATCAATCAATTTATGCCTAAAAGATAGTTAATGCGTTCGTGTTTGCGCTCTCGTCAAACCTTGCATCGTGGAATAACGACGTGATGCGAACGTGGGTAGCAAATGCATGGCAATAGTGCCCCGCCGGGTCCAGATAGAAGGGGTAGGCCCAAGAAGTCTTGGCTTGACGTCGTGGAAGGTGACATGCGTCCAAATGGTCTCACTACATGGACGTCGCAATCGTGCGAAGTGGAGGAGAATGAACCGGAAGGCAGACCCTGAGCTCTGAGGTCATCTTGGCCACGGATGCAGTCAGGAAAATATGTCTCCATAAAGATGACGATGATCAAGTCCACTCCATCGGTCGACCTCAACCACTCAAGCTGTAATTCGCGAGACAAAAGAGACCCTGGCGCGCGCGGATTGTTTCGTTCTAATCTACTTGGTGAATTTGAGCTCATCCACCGTAGTAGCATCCCGTACTATCCTCAAAAGACACCCAAGACACGCACAATGGTCCAAAAAGGAGGCTAAGTGCGGAAAAAAGAGTCCCCTTTCCATTCCATTCCAAGACACCCAAGAAATGTGTACTGCACATAATATTATAGAGCACATTTTAGGCCCAAGTTATATGTTTCGTGCAATAATCACGTGAGTGCACGATTGGTATTAGCGAATACGAACATAAATAAAACGTTATCGATAAAATGAGATGCACTATCTTTCTACTGTCTAGTGCTTTTAAAGAAAGTGATACGTAACAGTATCGTCGCGTTGATAAGCGAAAACGATAAAATTTGATAAATTACCTAATCTATATCACACCTTGAACTGTTTCGCGAATTCCGGCTAGTCTGTTTGTTTTTAATATCCTACTTCCTTCAGTTATATAGTAAATCTGCAAGTTCGTGATGTAGCCGCGTGGTTAGAGTATAATTTGGGCCACTTCATCTCTTCCCATACGGTGTCGTCGATAGGGCTGTTTAACATTAGACAGATATATACAGCCCAGAGTCAGCCTCATATGTATGGCTCGAGTCGATAATGGTGCCAGGAATATGTTCGCCCCCTATTACGTGGGACCGAATATAATGATTGGTGAAATGTGTGTTAATTCACCCTCCGGGGATATAGACGTGCGTGATTATATGTATGTATGTTTGTGAAGTTGTTTGGATATTTGTATGTTTACGGTAGGGTTGCCATAAGTGTGGGGACCCAGACCGGGACATTTGAAGAAAAATTAGTAAAGGTAGAAAAATAGGAACTTTTATTACAACAACTTTTAACACTGCCATTAAACAAGCGTTAAACAAGCGAGCAGCGACCCGGGCTTCCTATTTTTCTGAAAGGCAAAAAAATTTCAGAATTAACTTCTGATAATTGTACAAAATATTTTACTTATTAATATTTTATTTTATTTATAAATATTTGACGAAATCAACATTAAGTTAAACATCATCTTCATGTAGACGCTTTCTCCCGATTGCATCCCTGGCCAAGATGACCCCGGAGCTCAGGGTCCGTCTTCCGGCTCTTCCTCCTCCACTTGACACGATCTTGGGCGTCCATGGTAGTGAGACCATTTGCACGCATATCACTCTCCACGACGTCAAGCCCGGACTTCTTGGGCCTATCCCTTCTACCTGGACCCGGCGGGCGCGCCATTGTCAGGCATTTGCTACCCACGTATCCTGGCGGTTGCCGCAAGACGTGGCCGCACCAGCGAAGGCGGCTCTCTTGCATTTTATCTGCGATGTCATGGACATGAAGGCTGCCGCGGCTGCAAGAGTTCCTCACGCAGCATTTTTATCTTCGTGACATGCAGCTCTTACGTGCTTACGCTCTTGCTCTCACAGGCTTAATGATCGCCTTATAGACCTGCCTATTCAACCTGACTGGCATTTTGGGATCACCCGTGACGCCAGTCATTTCTCACCACCTGGCCCACGCGGAAGCAATGCGTGCCCTGATGTCGTAGTCGATTTCACTGGTCACATGAAGTACTGATCCCAGGTACATAAACCGAATCATCGCCTATGCGGACCGGTGTGAAATCTGTCGAGTTTAACGCTAAACTTTCTGTCATCGCTACATTTAGCTTCATACCACCGTTCTCAAGCGCTTCCTTCCACACTTTCACGTGTTGCACCAATCTGCTCCTGTCCGCGTCCTTCAGCGCAATATCATCAGCATACATGAGCAACCACGGAGGCTGCTTATGTGGTTTTCTGATACTGTCCAACAAGACGTCTAATACCGAGCTGAACAAGTAAGGACTAAGGACGGATCCTTGGTGTACTCCGATGGTGATGGGGAAGGCTTTTCAATCACCAAAAGCACTCCGAACCACGGAACCACAATCATGATACATATCTTGGATGGTGTCAATGTAGGTCTCTGGAACTCCCTTAGCCCACAGTACCCACCAGATCACCGCGCGAGGAACTCAGTCGAAGGCCTTCTGCATGTCTAAGAATATGCAGTGCAGGGGCGTGTTCTTCGCCCTGTATTTCCCCACCACAATCCTTAAGGCGAACACCGGATCCATGATTCCGTGCCCCGGACGAAACCCATACTCTGGGAGTCGATTATCTGCTCATAGAGCTTCATGGTGTGGGACATTATCTTTATACCGCGGTTACTACCACACTCCTGCAACGATCCCTTGCCTTTGAATACTGGCGTAATGAAGCTCAGTCTCCACTGGCTCAGGATCTCACGGTGAGAAGTATGCGGTTATACAGATTTGTTAGAATGCTCACACCACGAGCACCTAATGCACCCATTGCCTTCCAAGAATCGATGGGGACTTCGTCAAGGCCGAGTCTGTACTTCTGCAGGCGTTATCGGTGGCACTAGTCCTTGTTTCGGAAAGAGGTCTGGTGGATGCACCTCTTGCTGCTTATTCAGCATGTCGTTGGAAGTATGAGCGCCATCTGTCCTTCATCGCGTTTTTCTCGTAAAATCATTGGCCCCGGGGTCTTTATTACTTATTAACATATTCATGTATGGAAAAATATCAGCGCTTTCGTCGTTCAATCTACGTATTAATAGCCTAGCTACTTAGTCGCGTTTATTGTAGGTATATTACTGTTTACCAACCAAGTCTAGCTCTCTAATATAATACTAAAAATGTTTAACCGGGACAATTTGCTTATTGGCCGGGACGCCGGGACACCAGGCCTCAAACGGGGACATGTCCCGGCGTACGGGGACGTATGGCAACCCTAGTTTACGGTCTAACAGCCGAACGGATCTGGCTTGAATTTAATACAGGGATAGGTTATAGTCTGCAATAATATAATATATAGGCTACTTTTTATCCTGGAATTTAGTTTCTATTGGTAGCGGGAACATGATCAAAATTGGATATGGTTGTACCTATCCGTGTGGTGACGAAGAAAGAATACAAGTATCACCCCCCCATCCCATCTCAAGGGTGTCGGAAGAACGAAGTAAGGAAAAATACGCAGATGATAACATCTGAAAACTCGAAATAAAACCCTGTACCAACCCGTCTGGCCAGCGTGAAAACAGTAGGCCAAAGCCTCGTAAAAGTGGAGGAGGCCTATGTCCAGCAGTGGACTGCGATAGGCTAATTGATTCATTGTACCTGATATATTATCTCTCTTTGTTCACAGAAAAATACCCACAAATCAAACAGCTGTTCGGCTATGACCCCATGTTCAAATGGGTGGTGACGTTAATGGTAGTCATCCAGCTGGTTTCCCTGCCCCTGGTGCAGCACCTCAGCTGGCCGGTGCTGCTGGTCGTCGCTTACTGCTTCGGAGGAGTCATAAATCATTCTCTCATGTTAGGTAAGTTAATCAATGATGTATACCGCGAGACCAAAAGGTTCTGGTGTGGCCATTTCGATGGCCTAGGTTCACCCGGGGTTCGAGGAATATTTTTTTTGTATATGGGCAGTCATTTGACTGCACCCCGTTAGATAGTAAAAGCTGAGCTGCAGTCCAGAAGATACGAACCACAATTTCTGATGCTATTAGCCCTAAAATGGTGGTCCTTAACTTGACGGCCCTGATAGATGCTTTTTCAAGCCCCGCTTGAAGGACCCGGGACTGTAGAAAGAGGGAAACACGTGCGCAGGTAGAGTATTCCAGCTCTTTATCGTGTGGCAGAGGAAGGAGGCCTCAAACGGTTTAGTGTGAGACGGAATTGGTTCCACAGTATGAGACACCGCTAGCCGGCACGAGTTGTTCTCGACAGGAAGGGAGAGATATGCCAGTAGCAATCTCACCTCCGGCAACAAAGGACCCAAGACGGCGTGCGTTTTTAGTCGGGTTGACATAACCACACCCGCCGACGCCAGCTTAGGTAATCGTGGGGATTTCTGGACTTCAGTCTTCGGATAGATAACGAGACTGATGAGTATCAAATAAAATATAAGAACTACCTATATTATAATAAAATTAAGTAACTTGTGCTTCACTGAAGAATTTCGAGTACAGAAAAGGCTCGGTGGATGATGATGACGATTTTGTATCAATAACACTATTCAAACAGCCTCTTGTGTAAATCATAGATAACAGTATCAGTTAGCAAACTTCATAATGTAATCACAGCACTACATAAACTCTCTAATCTTTGGCATTGATGCCATAAAATTGCACATAACATACACATTCTTAGAAGGAGGCACTTGGAAAACATTACTATGCTATGCACTCATCATCATCGTCATCACAGCTTTGGTCCTGGTTGCATACAACATTTATATTTAGGAGCTCGGGTAGGCCTATTCATTTAGGTATATGCGCATATTGCGCATCCAGTAACACCCAAAAGAGTAACACTGTTACTAGTTAGGAAAAAACATCCCAACGAGTCACAGGTGTTACTGGATACAGCACAGAACAGTTCCTCTTTAACTGTTCTGTGGGATACAGTCTGAGGCCTCATCAATCACTCGGGTTCGCACGACAAATACCTCACGACTCATCAATCACTCGAATTCGCGCGATAAATACTTCACAGCTAGCATTAACCGGCATCACAGTAGTCACTAGGAACGCAGCACGCTATGAGTATGCTGAATTTGATACACCATGGAGCTACTCAGAATTTTACACACACAGGGATCGAACCAATGTTTTCTACAGCCTCCATTGTGATAGGTATGTATCAGATAAGAAACGCAATAAATCTAGAATAAGTCATAAACAGTTTTACGTTTCTGTTTATTACAAGTAAATAAAAATCTTTATTGCCACCATGAAACAATCCAAGTCCTAACCTATTTACATAATTCCTTCCTAATTTTTTTACCCGACTACGGATAATCCAAAGGAGGGTTATGATTTTGACAGGCTATGTATGTAAGTTGTATGTATGTTCATTTGTTCCCTCATAGCTCCTCAACTATTTATTAGAACTAGAAAAATGAGGTATTGTTAGAAGTAGTCTTGATCGTCCGCTGGTTATAGGCTATATGAGGCTATATGATGTCACTGAGTTTAATGAGACGCCCACTAGCGTACTTAAAGTACTGTGTTAAAAAATAAATTTAAGATAAATATGCCATGTTTAGTATCAGCTGAAAGGGCTTCATTAAAACATATCAGATATGTATAAATTATTGGGTGGTATTTGCCTCAAAATAGTGTAAATAAAAAAATTAGTTTAAAAACTAAAACCCAACTAGGTACTACAAAATCACGCTCTAAAAAGTATTAAACAAGAAAATATCTAGGATAGCCGTGGTCGTATGCCATTTTCCCCTAGAATGTATTGTTTTGTTAGAGTACTTAAGTGGTTTACGACCATAGCTATCTATAGATAAACATCTATAGCCATCTTGTTTAATACTTTTTATTAGAGCGTGATTTTGCAGTATAACTCCGACCGTATCTTGGACTTAAAATGTGCCCTATTACGCGCAGTACACATTTCTTGAGTGTCTTTTGAGGATAGCACGGGGTGCTACTGCGGTGGACGAGCTCAAATTCACCAAGCATAGATTATTACAAAGCAATCCGCGGGCGCTAGAGCCTCGTTTCTCTTGCGATTTAGGTCCAAGATACGTGTTCGGAGTTATGAGGTTTTAGTTCTTAAACTTAATTTTTATAAAGATTTCTTTCATTGCATAACTTCTTTATATATTATGCCATTCCTTCTTGATGACAAGCATAATATCTACAGACGCTACGCAATACATCCGAAGGTTAAGTACTACTCCAATTGAGTACAACTGGCTAATGGTTATCTATCCATAGAATAACGCAACTCATCTAAACAATATTACAGACGATACATTGAATCCACTGATAACTTATCGATTGATAATTAGACAGGTGTTTGTAGTAGTCATAAGTAAACAATAATAGTATTGTAGTTACGTTGTAATAAAACTACTTTTTAATTGATTCTATCGCGATATATTTGTTTACTAGCTTCTGCCCGCGGCTCCGCCCGCGTGGCTCTCGGTTATCGCGAACAAACATAGCCTATGTCCTTTCTTAAGGTCTAGTCTACCCCTGTACCGAATTTCATCAAAATCGGTTCAGTGGTTTAGGCGTGAAAGCGTAATAGACAGACAGAGTTACTTTCGCATTTATAAACCTTTAAGAAAGTCGGAAGGCGAAACTGGTTAGGTTCAATAATAAATATCGTGGAAAAGTACAAGTGTGTTATCAATATGACATGTGGGTAAATCCGGACACGTATCTTGGTCCTAAATCGCAAGACAAACGAGGCTCTGGCGCCCGCGGATTGCTTTGTGATAATCTATGCTTGGTGAATTTGAGCTCGTCCACCGCAGTAGCATCCCGTGCTATCCTCAAAAGACACCCAAGAAATGTGTACTGCGCGTATAGGACATATTTTAGGTCTAAGATATACATATGTACCGAGCAATATCAATGACTTAGTGATTAATACCTGCACAATCATAATGGAAATGACTGATAACTTATCTCTGCTGATGACTGTATCAGGTGTTCGTAGTACGATCGTAAATAAACAATAGTACTGTGTACATAATAATAGTTGAAATAAAAAGCTATTCTGTGTTCTAAAAAATAGTGTACAAATTAGAATGCACGGTCAAAAATGTTATTGATATAGTCTGCAGTCTATTATATGTCTGAATACAACGCGATAGGGTTTCTTTTTCCATGACAAGTAACTGTCTTCAGCTTGACAAGATTGTCATCTGGTGTTTGTGCAAACGTGACTCCAGATTAAATCCAATACTGAGTGGTTTAAAGACTGGTTTAAGCTGCAATGCTTCGATATCGCCCAATGTCACCATTGGGTTGTGGAGTTCGGATGCCAGTCGCTTCACGGAAAATATCGAGGTCTACCCAAATCCGCAGTTCATACTGGTAAAGCGGACCCCAGACTCCGAGGTGAAAGCTTCGGATGCGACTGGGAATTAACGCTAGGATGATGAAGAAGAAGTGGTTTAAAGACCTTTCATACTGGAAGTTGCTTAGAGGATTTGCCAGCTGTTTACAGAACTGCTGGACTTCACGAACATACTTATTTTTCCTGTGGGGAATCATGTCCTTGATGTTGATACACCGCCATGATCCACCAGCAGGCACGTGCTGTAAGAACGTTTCGACAGCTGAATCCGCAGTGAGATTTTGTGACGTCACGTTGTCGAACACATAGACATACATCATTTCCGACATGTGCTCTACAACGTGACGTCACCAAATTCTGTCGAGTTCGTTCGATCGTTCGAAACAATCGAAACGTTCATATGGTGGGTCTACGCTAGACGAGCCAAGCACGAGCGGAGCACGAGCCTATGCTAACATTGTATAGGAATTGCAGTTTTAGACAAAGAAATGTGATGATGAGGCAGTAGATAGCTGCCTCAGGTACCTCGCTGCCTCGTTCGAGGTTTGTGCGTCGGTCCACACTACACGAATTTTGACTCGGCTCGTGCTCCGCTCGTGCTTGTCTCGTCTAGCGTAGACCCACCTTTGCAGCATGTGCCTGCAGTTCCACAATTTTGCTATTGGTGTAGTCTAGTGGATTGAACACCACTTATCCATTAAAAACTTTACTTTTCTTTGCCGCACCATAAAGTCTTGGAATACTTTACCAGCACACGTGTTTCCTTCCTCCTACAGTCCCGGGTCCTTTAAGCGTGACGTGATTAAACATCTGATGAGGCCACCATTGTCACTTTGTCTGTAATGGTGATCCTCTTGCCTGAGACCTTACCTTCCCTTGTCATATTGATGTGTCCTAAGAAAAAATGAGTTTGGGAGCATCCAAACCCAACTGGAGCCGATGTTACTTATTCATTTAATGTCCATGCAATACAATGCACCATTTTCAACTTACGATTACGATACCAAAAATAAACAAATCGATTTATGCTGTTTCATAATCGGATAACGCTATCAATTGGGCTAACTTTCAAACATAAAATTCAATAATTGAGGAAAACTATACGGAAAATTATAAAACTCGCCTATATTTATATGAGTAGTAATGAATTTCCTGTTTTCAATGAATTGATTGATTTAAATATATCCTCAACCAATAAATTAGCCTCTTACAGTCCAATGCTGGACATAGGCCTGTCCTCATGTCCGCCATTGCTCCCATCCTCCATCCTTCCGCATTCAGTCTTTCCCAGCCACCTTTTTTAGGTCGTCAGTCCATCTAGCTAGGACTAGGTCAGATGACAGTCGCATCACGGAAAATATCGAAGTTCAACCGAATCCGCAGTTAGGCTGGTAAAGTGGACACCAGACTCGGACGTTAAAGCTTCGGATGCAACTGGGATTTACGCTAGGATGAAGAAGATGTCCATTTAGGGTGGAACCTTCCGTTTGCCTTCTCGCGGTCTCCAACTCCACTGTAGGACTCGGATGCGCCTGGGATTAACGCTAGGATGAAGAAGTCCATCTATTTAGGGGATGGAACCTTCCGTTAGCCTTCTCGCTGTTTCCAAATCTCCACTCTAGGACTCATTTACTCCAATGGTGATCTGTCGTGGAGGACAGTCTGCGTCAGATCCTCATCCAACAAGAGTACCATCTTAAAGCTGTGGATGACAAGTTCCGAAAATCTTGGTGGTGCCACAATGACATACATCATCCTCCTGCCTTCATCCCATATTTATTTGAGGTCGGCACAACATGTGTGCTTTCCCATTCATCTCTGATTACAGTCACATTCATTCCCTTCCTAGCTATATCAACTTCTACACAGTCCATCCATCTCTTAAGTCTTCCTCTATCCTTGTAGCCATCCAGTTCCATAGTTAATGCCTTCTTTACGACATTACTTTCATCCCTATACATTAACGACATAGCTAGTCGAAAAATTAAAATGAAAATAGATTATGTCTTTGTTTCTAGGGCTTATGCCTAATTCCGAAGGTTACTTGTGACAGCTGATAAGCCTCAATAACATCACCTTCAGTTGAGGTTCAAGGACCTGTAGAATTCGACATTAATACGTATGATAACTTCGAACAATAGATTATAATCTTCAATCCTCTTATATCTCAGGCGGGCGACGAACCCAGTGGTGCCTTAAAACGCGTTCTCCGGAATAATAGTTGTGGATTCATCCCCTATATGTGTGCCCAGTGCCCATAGGTGCACTGGTAGGCAACCTATTCGTCCCCTGGAATAAATATTATAGATTCGTCACATGCTCTGGAGTTTTGGTTCCCTGATAGAAAACTGGTCATATTTAAAGACACAGGTAATATTTACACAAATACACCTATGTTTTGGTGTCTCGTAATACGCCTAAAATTTTATAAGACGTTGGCAGAGGTATAAATTACAATACAAACATAATTTCGCCTTATGAGGTACGGGTCCTCATAGTAGAAGAAAACATGAGAATTCTTTAGGATTCGTATATTGTGACGATTGAGACACAGTAAGATTACAAAAAAGTCATGAAATCACTATAATATACTAACTGGGTTCGATAGGCGCACGCGTACCTACACGCTCGCGTAGCTAGCGGAAGACGACTGGCGCGGCGCGGGAGCGGCGCGGCGAAGTAGCGAACCATCATTCGGGAAAGTTCGGGAGTGGTTCGTATGACCTCGGTAGGGTTTATGTTCTAGCGCGAAAGAGGTAACATGCTAGCGTCTAGGTACGTATTACAGATTTACGAAGGTACTTAATCTAAGAATCGAGCTGGTATACAACCGCGAGAGGCTCGTTGGGGTAGAGTTTTAGGGCGGTTTACTACATCCTCCCCCTCCAGTTCAGGTGGGCGTCCTCGCTCCTGGACGTGACTTACCTGCCTTTTTGGGTTACCTGGTTCGGGTGGGAAGCTCTTGTTATTGCCTATCCCTAAAATATTTATTTTTAATATTGGACGCTCCTCACGACATGCAAGCCTCTTGCGTTTGTCTTTAGACATAATAAGAGAGCAACTTAAGCTACTTTCTATGTTTGCAGAATTATTGTTTTCACAAACTTCATCGGCTCCTATACTATAATCTGTTAATTGTATGTTTTTCAAACATGTAACCGTGTTAGTTTTGTGACAAAAACCTTGTTTTGAGTGAACATTACATTCAAAATTTGTATTATAGGGTTTACAAGTGCATGCATACTTATTCTTACCATTCCGATAACACAAAATTATATTTTTGTTTTGAATGGTGCACGGATCAATTTTGTTACTAATTTGATCGGACTTGACCTCCGTGTTGAGGTCATCATAACAGGTGAATGAACAATTTTTGGAATTGTTCTGTGCATCATTCGCATCATGCATATTTTTACAAATAGATAAATTATTATTGTAATTCACATTATCATTTTCAGAAATAGTACACATAGAAAAGTTCTCACTAGAACAAATAGAATTAAATTTATCTTTATTTGACATATCACACATAGAAAAATTTTCATTAGAATGAATAGGACTCAAATTATTGGTTTGTGAAATATCACATAATATAGGTGAACTATCATAATTAGATACATCACACATAGAAAATTTATCATTAGAGTGGATACAACTCAAATTATTAATTTGTGAAATATCACATATAGGAAAACTATCATTATTATCATTAGAATAAATTGAATTCAACTTATCATTTTTAGCACAATCAGACACTGAAAAGCTATCATTGGATTGAATAGTATTTGAATCATTGAATTGTGAAATATCACCTGTCGAAAACTTATTGTGACTGTCCATTGAGCTATAACTTCTCCGATGGACCTTGGATGAGCACAGCTCAACACTGTAAAAGTCAGTTTCCCTATTTGTCTCATTGTCAGTGTCTTCAACTATTGAATTATCGGAATTCACATTATCATATATAGGAATAGCGTACATAGAAACGTCATCACTATTAGAAGTATCGTACATAGAATAGTTATCAGTTTTAGAAGTACACATAGAAATATTATTATTTTTAGGAATATCACATACAGAAAAGTTATCATAACTGACCGTTGAATTATAACTTTTCAGTTTCACTTTGGGTAAACCCAGTTCAACACTATAATTTTCCTTATTCTTCACATTATCAGCTGATGGCTGCGTCGAGCGTTGCACTGGCGCGGCAGGCGCGGGGCGGAGGAGCTCCGAAGCGGTGGGTTCCACAGGAGGCTCCGTTGCGCGGCCGGGGTTGCGGCGCGGCTCGGTAGGGTGCGCTAGAGCGTGCGCGAGCACGTTAGCGGCACTGTTGCTAGGCCCGTGGGCGGGCGGATCGCCGGGGCAGGGCTCCGAAGCGGCGGCGGGTGCCACACGAGGCTCCGTTGCGCGGCCGGGGTTGCGGCGCGGCTCGGTAGGGTGCGCTAGCGCGTGTGCGTTTGCGGCACTGTTTCTAGGCACGTGGGCGGGCGGAGCGCCGAGGCAGGGCTCCGAAGCGGCGGCGGGTGCCACACGAGGCTCCGTTGCGCGGCCGGGGTGGCGGCGCGGATCGGTAGGGTGCGCTAGCGCGTGCACGTTTGCGGCACTGTTTCTAGGCACGTGGGCGGGCGTTGCGCCGGGGCAGGGCTCCGAAGCGGCGGGTACCACGCGAGGCTCCGTTGCGCGGCCGAGGTTGCGGCGCGGCTCGGTAGGGTGCGCTAGCGCGTGCGCGTGCAAGTTTACGGCACTGTTGCTAGGCACGTGGGCGGGCGGGGCGCCGCCGGGGGGTGGGGTGAACGTGTCTACGGACTCCGTCGCTAGGCCTCCGAACGTGGCTCGGCATCGAGCCATCGTCGTCGCGGCATCGCTTGATATAGCTGTAGCGCTTGCGGTCGTATTCATCATCGTTCTTATAATTTTCTTTATCGCTTCAGCCTGTGATTTTTGCATCGCGGAGATGATAGCCGCAACACTGTCCTGGGAAAACATCGTCGCAATGGGCGTTGATGTTACTGGCGCACCGGTACCAGCGTCTAACACTCTTCTTTGGTGCTGAGGCGTGGTCAGATCCTTGTGGCCGAAATCTTGGGCAGCGTTGGCAGTAGGCTCGTTGCCTGTAGACGCGTTCGAGTCGGAAGGGGGAAACGGCGCTTCGTCAACGACGTACTCGACCCGGCGCGATTGGCTACGACAACGAGTCTCCATCTTTTTGCGGTAGGTATCACGTAATACTGTTTTATGCGAAGTAGGTATTCACGCGGCGGCAGTCTTTTTATACTTAGACGCTATATAGGTACGGCACTTGGTACTAGCTGAATAGTAGGACAGTCTTTTACCGCGTGGAGTCACTCACACTATGTACTTTACACGAGTTTAGTTACGCGCGGCAGCCATCTTTTTACACTTGGGCGCCATATATGAGGTACGGGTCCTCATAGTAGAAGAAAACATGAGAATTCTTTAGGATTCGTATATTGTGACGATTGAGACACAGTAAGATTACAAAAAAGTCATGAAATCACTATAATATACTAACTGGGTTCGATAGGCGCACGCGTACCTACACGCTCGCGTAGCTAGCGGAAGACGACTGGCGCGGCGCGGGAGCGGCGCGGCGAAGTAGCGAACCATCATTCGGGAAAGTTCGGGAGTGGTTCGTATGACCTCGGTAGGGTTTATGTTCTAGCGCGAAAGAGGTAACATGCTAGCGTCTAGGTACGTATTACAGATTTACGAAGGTACTTAATCTAAGAATCGAGCTGGTATACAACCGCGAGAGGCTCGTTGGGGTAGAGTTTTAGGGCGGTTTACTACATCCTACTATTTATTTTGGTACCACTATAGAACTCACACTTCCGGTTCGACCGCTAAACTGTACAAATGTCAACAAATGCGATCCGCAAAGATAATCATAAAAGTGCTATAAAATCTACTTATACTATAAACTGTGCTAGTGAAATAAACATTAAAGTCTAAATATATCATAATAGTAATATAAACTTTGTGTGTGTTCAGTGAATATCAAATTAATTGAAAGTTTTATTATTGTATTATAACCTACAAACAATATTTGACATTGACTCATCAAGGCTACCAACAACGTAAGCCAAAATAATACGTTTCGTTCCAAGCAAGTCATAGACAAAGTGTTGCCACTTTTTCAAAATAATATTCCACTAAAATAATCTAGTGCTGTCACTACCATAAATATTTTGTATGAACCCATAACAGTGTTGCCAATACTGAAACTTAAAACCACCCATGATGGATGAGCAAATGCAATTATTATTTTCAAACCTAAAACTAGAGATGGAAAAACAAACAACAATATTACGAAATTCTATCGGAGAAGAAATAGAAGAGAAATTGAAACCTTTAGTGGAAGAAAACCTGTATTTAAAAAACGAAATAGAGAAATTGAATGAGAAGGTCAAACATCTGGAATCCGGGAAAAGAGAGAATAATTTGATTTTCTATGGTTTTGAAGAGCACACAAATTATAAAACTAATATAATTGAAATGATAATAAAAACGCTAAATGATTCTGATATCGAAATTAACATGCGTGATATTAACAAAGCGTTTAGAATTGGAAAGGCAAATGGCAAAGCGCGCCCGATCTTAGTTAACATCTTGAACGTATGGAAAAGAAACGAAATTCTGAAAAATAAAAGCAGACTACCTAAAAATATATTTGTTAATGAAGATTTTAGTAAAGAAATTTTAGAAAAGCGTAAAGAACTTATACCTCAGCTATTAGAAGAGAAAAAAAAGGGACGTATAGCATACTTTAAATATGATAAGTTGGTTGTAAAAGACAAAGAAGGAGATGTACGGGACAAACGGAAGAGAGAACAATCTAACTCTCCAAATAAAAGCAACGAAAATATTCGTCCAAAAATTAATAAAATAAATGCCTTCGAACGAATGTACAAAAATAGATCTCATTCGACGTCAGAATTAAATAAAGAATAGCCATTAACGCACATCGGTAACCGGAAGATCAGAACATATAAAGGAAAAAAAATCAAACAGGAAACAAAAATCACTACATCTCCCCCAAACCGGCTGGTCCCCGTGGGGGATAGCGACCAATCCCTTCCAGCTGAAATGCCAGGAAAAAACAATGGCGTTGATATAAAAACAAATGAAAAAAGAAAGCTCTATATTGCCACTCTAAATTGCCTTACGCTGAAAAGTCAAGAGAGACTAACCGAATTGGAACTGGCGCTCTCAAATATTAAGTGGGATATACTAGGTCTGAGCGAAGTTAGAAGGTTAGGAGAGAGCATCGAAGACCATAATGATTACATTTTATATTATAAAGGCGAAACAAAAGGTAGCTATGGAGTTGGTTTCATGGTTAAAAAATATCTAGAAAGAAACATAGAAGAGTTCAAGGGTATATCGGAAAGAATTGCTGTACTAAATATACATCTGCCAGCATATAAACATAAATGGTCAATTATTCAAATTTATGCTCCCACTGAACAACATGAAGAATCGACCAAGGACCGCTTCTACGCCCAACTGTCAGCAGTCCTACAAGAAACGAACAAGAACGTTATGGTAATAGGAGATTTTAATGGCAGAATAGGAACGCAGCGAACTGGAGAAGATAACGTAATTGGCAAGTTTGGTTTTGGTAGAAGAAGCAAAAATGGAGAGAGGATGATTGCCATGGCATTTGAAAACAACTTAGCATTTATGAATAGTTTTTTTAAAATAAATACAAAGAAAAAATGGACATGGCAGTCTCCAGATGGATCATACAAAAATGAAATAGATTATATAGCAACTAACAATAGAAAACTTTTCCAGAACGTAAATATTCTTAGCCAATTTAATTTTAAAACTAACCATAGAATGGTCAGAGCAGTACTAAACAGTACAGAACCGAAAAAAAGTAGAAATAAATATAACGTAGCAAACAATATCATAAATCAGCAAAGAGAGGCAAAAAACAAAATAGTTAACGATTATGACCAGGAAATAAACGACATATTTGGAATACCACAAAGTAAATTAACAAAACCTAAGATCAACTATATAGAAAAGGAAACCAAAACTCTAATAGAAGACAGGAAACTACTTTTAAAATTGAAAAAAGACAAATATAACCTAAAAGCCATCTCAGAAATAAGTAAAGAAATAAGCAACAGTATTAAAAAAGACAGAACTAAAAGAAGAATAAACATTATCAACTACCATATACAAAAGACGGGAGGAGTCAAAAAAGCCTTGAAAGAACTAGTAGAGTCAAAAACATGGATACCAAACGTTAGAAATAAAACTGGTAAGCAAGAGACGAAGAGAAGAAACATAATCCAAATAGCAACTGATTTCTATAGGACTCTCTATGCAGCAGAACCCAATACCAAGAAAGCAGTTATAAATCTTGAAGACGATGAGAGAGGAGATATACCAGATTTCTTACAATCAGAAATAGAAAAAGCTATACAGAGTCAAAAAAACGATAAAACACCAGGGCCTGATCAGATAACAAATGAGATGTTAAAATTGGCAATAACTATACCCGAAAATCTAAAGAGACTCAAAGACATGTATAACACCATTCTAAGAACAGAACTAATACCACTGCAATGGACTAAGAGCACAATCATACTGTTACACAAGAAAGGAGATAGGGACAACATCGAAAACTATAGACCCATAAGTTTAATGTCAAACATATACAAAGTATTCTCTAAACTGATATTAAACAGACTTAAAGAGCAACTCGATCAGCAGCAACCAATGGAGCAAGCAGGATTTAGAGCAGGGTTTTCCACGATTGATCATATGCATGTCTTAAAACAATTAATAGAAAAGAGTGCAGAGTATGGTAAAGCGCTATATATAGCATTTGTAGACTATAGCAAAGCATTTGACTCAGTATATCATGCCTCGCTCTGGGAGGCTTTAGTCGAACAAGGAGTTCCCAAAAAATACATACGCATTATAAAAAATATATATGAGAAAAGCACGGCACAAATAAAATTAGAAATATCTGGTGAAGAATTCCAAATAGCTAAAGGTGTAAGGCAAGGAGACCCGCTGTCTCCAAAACTTTTCTCCGCAATCTTGGAGAGTGTTTTCAGGGATCTGGAGTGGGAAAAAGATGGCATAAACATAGACGGCAAAAAACTCAACCACTTAAGATTCGCGGATGACCTAGTCCTAATTACTGATAACGCTACTACGCTCCAACATATGCTGCAACAGCTGACAGAGGCAAGCAGAAAAGTAGGTCTGACCATGAATGGATCTAAGACAAAAGTTATGACAAACAGGGAAGAAATAGCTATAACGGTGCATGGTTCAAATATCGAATATGTGAGAACCTATACATACCTAGGACAAATAATTGCATTCAGAGACCAAACAAACATAGAAATCGAAAGAAGAGTAGCTAATGCATGGAAAAGGTATTGGTCACTTAAAGAGATCCTCAAAAGCGAACAATTTCCCATAGCAGCGAAGAGAAAAGTGTTCAACTCATGTGTCCTGCCATGCCTGACATATGGCTGCCAAACTTGGGCACTGAGCCAAAAACATCTTCTGAAACTGAGAACATGTCAGAGGGGCATGGAAAGAAGCATGCTAGGCGTTAAAAAAAGAGATCGCATAAGATCAGAAGATATACGCTCCATAACCATGGTTGAAGACATAATAAAGAAAATACGACAGTTGAAATGGAGATGGACAGGACACATGACAAGAGATAGCGAAATAAAATGGACCAAAATCCTAACGGAGTGGCAACCACGCGATGGCAAAAGAAAAAGAGGCAGGCAGGTAAAAAGATGGATGGATGATATAAAGAAAATTGGAGAGGCTACCTGGTCAAGGAAAGCTAGAGACAGAGAGGAGTGGAAAAGGCTGGAAGAGGCCTATGTGTCACAAGACACGCTGATTACTATTTAAGATTACCGATGTGTTAATATATATATTAAGTTAGAAAAATAATGTATAGTTTAGTTTCAGCAATAAAGGCTATAATAATAATAATAGAACTCACAAGGTTATCTTTGGGTCTCATGTAATTACGTCTTATCAATATTTTTAGCGGCATTATATAAATAGGGAGAACCACCGATGCTGATGGTTCAATGATAGAATGCTCGTCTCATGATCGTATCCGTGTGGTGACGGAGAAAAAATACAAGTATCACCTATCACCTCCCCATCTCTCATCCGAAGGCTGTCGTAAGTGGCGACTAACGGACAAATACGCAGACGATATCACTGCGAGAGAAGGAAAACTCGAAATAAAACCCTGTACCAACCCGTCTGGCCAGCGTGGGAACAGTATAGGCCAAAGTCTTCCAACATTAGGAGAGGACTGCGATAGGCTAATTGATTGAATAGATATATAAATAGATATACATGGGTATCCTCAGGCCCTTCTCCTTCCGTGGTTCGCAGACACAACTTGCCGGAGACAACGACCCGTCATCTGCTATTTTATGATTAGAGTGTTTTATTCTAGCTTAAAGCACTATCGGATCGGAATCAGATTGACATTGCTGATAATATAATAGTAAAGATCGCCTGAATGTCAAAGACCTTAGATTAGACCATGGTATCGTAAATCTTCAGATTAAGATGACGCATATTAGTTTAGGGTGTGATTTAAAGTAGTCGCCAGAATAATAAGGTTTGTCACTTAAATCTACCACCAAAATATGTTGTGTACGTTTGAACTCTACAACCTATTGGCAATATCGAAGTTAGACTTATTGGCCTTTTTTGGACTCCAACTTCGTAAAGTAACGACTGCCCTAGATGTTCGTATGGCAACCGGGACCGACGGCTTAACGTGCTCTCCATAGTGACATACTTCGAACCACCGTTGTACATAAGCTATATATCATCACGCTAACGAGGAAGGTCAGCAGCTGGAACGGGATTAGAAGACCACACGGGCGGAGCCGCTTGCAACAGCTTGTTTTTTATTCTCGTTTCGCCATGTATCGTCATATTTCACACCCGTTTATAAGAATTATACTCGTATTTAATTCATGTTTTGCAATAATACGAGAAGTTTTAATAAAATAATGTCTTTGTTCCAGCTATACACGAAATATCGCACAACCTGGCATTCGGCCACAATCGTCCCCTGGCCAACAGACTGTTTGGGTTCTTCGCGAACCTACCAATAGGCATACCTATATCTATTAGCTTTAAGAAGTATCACTTGGAACATCACAGAGTAAGTATATTTTGTATTCCTACATTTTTTATACCACTTAAGTGGCAGATAATACACGGCCCACGCGATGGAAAGTGGTTGTCGTGGTCTATCGCCGAGTCTGACACCAGGGGAGTCACACTGTGCCGCCCCTATAAGAACAGAGAGGTTCTATACCGTCAGCGAAGAAGACAAGTAGGACAGACAGCCCTGCCCACTGACAGCATAAGACTTCTCCAGTGAGCTCTTCAGTGACAGACAACACACGGCCCACCTGACGTGAAGTGGTTATCGTGGCCTATGGACAACACCAGGGGCGTCATGCTCCTGCTGCTGACCTTGTAGGAACCTTTTAATACCCTTAACGAAGAATCCCATATATTTGCACTGAGTGGGGATAGAATCCGCGCCTCCGACGTAGCAGTCACGTTCACTACCACCACGCCGCAGAGGCTCCTTAGAGACCTCAATAATATAGTATACTAGCTGTTGCCAGCGGCTCCGCCCGCGTGGATATCGGTTATCGCTACCAAACATATATAGCCTATGTCCTTTCTCAAGGTCTAATCTTTGTACCAAATTTCGTAAAAATCGGTTCTGTGTAGGGGTCGCAAACCGGGATACCGAATTTCGAAAATACCGGAATACCGGGCCAAATTTAGGTCTAATTAATACCGGTATTCATTTCACAAAAACCGGGATATTCGGTATTTTCGGTTTTAGTAAAACAAATAGAAAAAGTTACGCGCCATCATCATCTTCATGCAAACGCAATTTCCTGATTGCATCCGTGGCCAAGATGACCTCAGAGCTCACGGTCCGCCTTCCGGCTCTTCCTCCTCTACTTCGCACGATCTAGGGCGTCCATAGTAGTGAGACCATTTGCACGCATGCCAACCTCCACGACGTCAAGCCAGGACTTCTACTTCTTCAGGCCTACCCCTTCTACTTGGACCCGGCGGGGGCACCATTGCCAGGCATTTGCTACTCACGTAGCTCGGTGGTTGCCGCAACACGTGTCCGCACCAGCGAAAGCGGCTCTCTTGCATCTTATCTGCGATGTCACGGACATGAAGGCTGCCGCGGATGCGAGTTCCTCACGCGATCTTCACGCGTGACGCCACACATCCACCGCAGCATTTTCATCTCCATCTCCGTGACCCGCAGCTCTTGCTTATGTCGCTCCAGCTGCGGCCACGCCTCACAACCGTGCAAGAGGACAGGCCTAATGATCGTGTTATAGACCTGTCCCTTCAACCTGACTGGCATCTTGGGATCACACGTGACGCCAGTCATTTCTCGCCACTTGGCCCACGCCGCAGCAATGCGTGCCCTGACGTTGTGGTTCACCGGTCACATGAAGTACAGATCCCAGGTACTTAACCTGGTCCGTGCGCTCAACCAAATCATCGCCTATGCGGAAGGGTGTGGGATCTGTCGAGTTTAACGTCAAGTATTCTGTCTTCGCTACATTTAGCTTCAGGCCGCCATTCTCAAGCGCCAACTTCCACACTTTCACGCGTCGCACCAATCTGCTCCTGTCCGCGTCCATCAGTGCAATATAATCAGCATACATGAGTAACTACGGCTGCTCATGTGGGTTTCTGATGCTGTCCGATAAAACGTCTAATACTACGCTGAACAAATAAATACTAAGGACGGATCCTTGGTGTATCCCGACGGTGATGGGGAAAGCTTTCGAGTCGCCAACAGTGGTCCGAACCACGAAACCGGAATCGTGGTACCTGCCTCGGATGGTGTCAATGTAGGTCTCTGGAACTCCCTTGGCCCGCAGTGCCCACCATATCACCGCGCAGGGAACACAGTTCGAGGCGTTCTGCATGTCTAAGAATAGGCAATGCAGGGGCGTGTTCTTCGCCCTGTATTTCCCCGCCACAATCCTTAGGACGAACACTGGATCCATGGTCCCGTGCCCGGGACGAAACCCATACTGACACTCCGAGAGTGTACTTTCCTGTCGGATCCGGGAGTCGATTATCCGCTTATAGCGCTTCATGATGTGGAACATTATCTTTATACCGCGGTAACTGCCACACTCCTGAGTTACTATTCCTCCGCAAACTAACTTTATTATACTAAAGGACATCATTCAGATTGGGCTAATTTTTATTTTGCCGGCCAAAGAAAAAAAATACAATATTCGGTTAGAGCTTGTTCTTACTAACATTTTTTATTAGTGCGTCGAAGTTGAGGGACCACTTCCAATGGTTTTATTAGAGTTTAAAAATCTTAAAAATATACACTTTTTATGATACGAACTATTCAAAATAAATGAAAAATATTGTTATACATTGGAAGAATAGTTAATAAAAGCAATAAAAAATAAACCCCATACTGCATATTGTTGTTTTTCGTCCATTTATTTACGGCTAAAATTAAAAGTGTCGATTAAAGAAAATAAAATCCGCTAGAATTTTTCCTTATTAGCATTTTTTATTATGGCGTCAAAGCTGAGGGACCACTTCCCTCAGTTTTATTTATATTCGAAAATCTTGAAAACATACATTTTTTATGATACGAACTATTGAAAATGAATTAAAAATATTGTTCTATATTGGAAGAGTAGTTCATATAAGTAATAAAAAATAAACCGCATATTACATATCGTTGTTTTTCATCCATTTATCTAGGTTAAAAATTGAAAGTGCCAGTCAAAGAAAACTAATGTGATATTCCGCTAGAGCTTGTACGCGTTTGCATTTTTATTATGGTGTCAAAGCTGAAGGACAACTTCCCTTGGTTTTTTTTTTTTTTTTGAGTTCAAAAATCTTGGATATAATACATTTTTTTAAACGTATTATTGAAAATGAATGAGAAATATTGATTTATATTGGTTAAAGGTGCTTTTCCAATTATTGAACTTAGTAAATGTGTTGATCATATTCCACAGTTACAAGGCACTAATGGCAATGCCATAAGGTAGATTCGTGGACGATAGCAATCACGTCATGTCCAGGTTCGTCAACATTATATATACATTATCATAGATAAAACAAACAGGGTTGAGTGCAATGAAACAGTGTTATTGCTCGTGTATTTTATTTTTAATTGCTTATTTTTATTGCTTTATTGCTTTTATCAACTATTCTTCCAATATAATACAACATAATTTATTATTCCTTTTCAATTATTTATTTTATTTAAAATATACGTTTCCGAGATTTTTGAACTCAAATAAAACCGAGAGCAGTATTCCCTCAGCTATGATGCTATAGTAAAAATGTCAATGAAGACAAGCTCTAACGGAATATCATATTATTTTTCTTTGGCTTCACTTTCAATTTTTGGACCTAACTAACGAAAAACAGCGATATGCAGTATGGGATTTATTTTTTATTGCGTTAAACAACTATTCTTCCAATATAGAACAATATTTTTCATTCATTTTCAATATATAATATCATAAAAATTATATGTTTCTAAGATTTTTGAACACCAATAAAACTGAGGGCAGTGGTCTCTCAGCTTTGACATAGTAATAAAAAGTGCTAATATATTCCAATGTATAGCAATATTTTTCATTTATTTTCAATAGTTCGTATCATAAAAAGTGTATATTTTAAGATTTTTAAACTCTAATAAAACCGTTGGAAGTGGTCTCTCAACTTTGACGCCATAATAAAAAATGTTAGTAAGAACGAGTTCTAACGGAATATCGTATTTTTTTCCTTTGGCCGGCACTTTCAAAACTAGCCCAGATTTGTATGGAGAGTGAATGTTGTCCTTTGCTAACTTTAGCTTAATCCCGGAAATATCGAAAATACCGGATTATAGGTATTGGTCTAAAGCCAATACCGAATATACCGGTTTTGCTTAAATGATTCGGTATTGCGACCCCTAGTTCTGTGGTTTAGGCGTGAAAGCGTAACAGACAGAGTTACTTTCGTATTTATAATAATAGCACGGATTGAAGTTATTTAAGTTAATTTGTTCTTTCCAGTACCAAGGCGACGAAGTAATAGACACAGATCTGCCCACACTCCTCGAAGCGAAGCTGTTCTGCACGACGGGTGGCAAGCTCCTCTGGTTGTTCCTACAACCCCTCTTCTACTCCTTCAGGCCGCTGGTTGTCAGGCCGAAGCCCCCGACGCCTATGGAGTTCATCAACCTGGTGATACAGCTGTTCTTTGACGCCTGTGTCATTAAATTGTTTGGTAAGACACGTATACTTCTTCATCCTAGCCTCTTTTTTTATCGTGCGAAAAATCCCCACGGATACCTCCCCCGCCGGAGCCAGAGGTCCTCCTATGTCGGACTCGAACCGACCAAAACGCACGCCGTTGGTTGCCTGAGGTGAGATTGTCGTAGCCATACCCCTCGCACCCCGGCCGACCCAGGGCCATATATCTCTCGATCCGGCCCTCTTCCGGTGTGGGAACCAAAGAGTCCCCCACTCGCCCCCGGGTATGGGAAGGCACGCAATGCACGCCGCCGCCGCGGCCTGCTTCTACTAGGGTGACAGGCGGCTCCACCCGTCACCCCTAGACCAGCGCTCCTAGCGTTAATGCCAGTCACATTCGAAGCTTTCGCGTGGGAGTCTGAGGTCCGCTTAACCAGTCTGAGGGTGTTTATATAAAGAAACAGGTTGCTGGTATCGGCTAGCTACCTCAACAAGTTTCCATAGCAACAAAAAATGATGATAGTTCGTCGTTAACGTTCTAACACCACATATGGTAAAAACAGTCGCAACGCATTCTCGCCCGTATGGTTAAAGATATAAGGGCGAGAATACTTTGTATTTCTTTTTTGACAAACGACGAATTGACATGATGGCAACTGATAGCCGATATCCAGTAACCTGTTTCTTTATAAGCAGTTTGGGTGCTTAACCACAGATTACCTAATAGTTGGAACAGATAACTCACTGCCTGGAAAATTAACGATCCAACTCAGATAAGTGCCTACTAGTCCACGTGATCAACCACCTCCATACGAATATGTATCTTAACAGACAGCCATACGGTTATTATTACTTTGCAGTCGCTCGGCGTCGTCCTCGTAGTTACGTATAATGACGCTAGGGTTGCCTCGCTTAATAAAGGCTTTACACTAGTTTACAATAGTTTGACATTTTTCTCACCTACTTATTCATCGAATATCGAATAATAGCCGAATATTATTGGACATTCGGTCAATATGTATTTCATCTCAATCACAATCCTACCGTTCAGCAACTCAAGAGTAGGTAAGCTTAGACAAGGCCTTAGATAAACTACTATTCTCAGTGCACAGTGGCGATTATTATATATTTGGTCTGAACGCAAACAATGCAGTAGAGGTAACGCACCGACAATTATACCTACACAAGTACACGAGAGTCAAACGCCAGCCCGCGACAGATCGGTCAGAGCGGTGCGGGCGGCGGCGGCCATCGCCGCCGGTCGCTGATCGCCTCGCGATACCTCCTACGAGTACTTACAATTTTTTATTTATGATTGCATTCAAGTGTTAAGACTGAACCCGAGCCGTTAGCTATAAGTAGGTACTAGGTCAGATAACTACATATTGTAACAACCAATCTGTTACTGAATAGACTAAGTACTGAATCCAACATTTTTTAAGTCTTTCCGTATAGTAGGTAGCGAAGTGGGTAGGTAGGTACCTATATTTGTACAAGATATGTACCTACCTATGTATATTAAATATTGTCATAGGTAGGTACCTACAGTAACTTAACGAATGTAATTACACTTATTAAGTAAGTACCTACTTGCCGTTCTTCATTAACAGGCAAGCAGAAGTAAGATTTTTATTTGATTTGTTAGATTCGCATCCGTGATATGCTTTCATAATAGCATCATAGATTGAGTATTAATTATATTAATAACAAACAAAAAAACTCAACAAACAAAAAGATTGAAACGTAATAATACTGGGTGGCGCAAAAGTAAAGACCCTATTTGGTTCGGCTATAACATTTTTTCTAAATTAGAAAACTAGATTTAGGTTTTTTTAAATGTATATTTGTACCATTAAATTTCGTACCATTAGGATTTAAAGATGATGTCTTTTAAATGGTGACCTCCAGAGTTGATACACATTTGAGCCCTATTTATGACATTTTGCATAACTTGCCGTAACACTTCCTGCGATATGTTCGTTATTTCTTGACGAATGTTTTCTTTTAGAGCTGCGAGAGTCTGTGGCTTGTTCACATACACCCGAGATTTCAAAAAACCCCAAAGAAAGAAGTCTGGACTGGTCAGATCGGGTGATCTTGCAGGCCAAGGCAAATCGCCAAAACGTTGTGTTCTTATCACTGATGAATTATTCCGTAAGAACATTGACACAATTATTCCACGTTCTTGGGGAGTAAAACGGTCCATGTTTATTTTCAGTGTATTTTACATTTGTTCTCTACACAATTTTCAACAACAGAATAACAGAAAATGTCATATAAAAAAAATAAAGGTATTTTCTTTAGTGCCACTACTTTTGCGCCACCCTGTATAACCAAACCTTAGGTACTTTATTACGCGCGTGTGCACGCGCGGCTAGCGACAGCCCGACTGACGACCGAGGACCGTCGGCGACCGGCGGCGAGAGCGCGCAAGTACATAGAGTGAGCGTGGCCTGGCTTAACCTCTTAGCGTTAATTCCCAGTCGCATCCGAAGCTTTCAGCTTAACCCTAACTGCGGATTTGGCTGGACTTTGATATTTTCCGAGAAGCGACTATCATCTGACCTTCACTACCCAATAGCCAATTGGGCGATATCGAAGCATTGCAGCTAGACCAGGGGCCCTAGACAAAGTAACATTCTATTGGCGAAAACGCCAGTGGCATCGTTTATTGTAGTATGGAATTGACATAAATCATTAATATAACTTTTTTTTTGGAAATTTGAGTCTTCGTAACTCGTAATATATTATTTCACATATTATGTATTATTATTATATCCAGCGTAGTGTCACGTAATTCACTGTTAAAAATTGAAAACGGTTCGCTTCGAGGCGATTCCATCAATAGAATGTCTCTTTGTCTAGGGCCCCAGTTGTTGAACATTTTTTTTTTTTTTTTGTAAAGTACAAATTATATAATAGTATAGATATGTAAATTCTCTATTTTTTGTTACAGGTTGGAAGGTCCTGGGCTATTTAATATTTGGTGGACTCTTAGCTATGGGCGTGCACCCTGTTGCAGGTAAGACTTAATATTATATTTACCTTTCACGCTTGTAACACCCCGAAAGGTGGCCGGACTATGATTTTGGATGCTACGTAAATAGGTGAGCGTATTGCCGTCAAGAGGGCACTGTGAGTTGTATGTTTACCATCGGATGGTGAACAGCAAGCTACTGCTAAAATATAGTATCAAAAACACTACATTGAGGCGGGCGATGTTGCACAACGTTGTGAAAGAAAGACGTGCAGCAACGCGGATGATGAATACCCCAGGCAATAGGTTTTTTTTTGTTTATCCGTATCATTGAACAAACAACAAAACAGGTCATGGTTGCGCGTGTTCCGCAACGTTGCCATACTTGTTGAATGCTTCGTATTGTGCGTGAAACTTTGCCTATTGTATAAGGATCTAAAAAAGGCTTCTTTTCTCTTCTAGGTCATTTTGTGGCGGAACACTATATGTTCAAAAAAGGCTTCGAAACATACTCCTACTATGGTCCGTTGAACTGGATAACCTTCAATGTGGGCTACCACAACGAGCATCATGACTTCCCAGCGGTGCCTGGCAGAAGACTACCAGAGGTAAGAATCGTACTGATATTAAATGTGAAAGTTTTTGAAGATGTTTGAATGCCTTCGGTGAAAAGACGACCGTTGAGGATCGTCGACAATCCCATACTACCGGGCGGTGTGGAACCTCTCAACGATAGGAGGGACTTTACTCCCCTGTGTGTGTTCTACCGCCTGTGCAATAGTTTGTGTTCAGAAGAATTGTTCGACATGATGCCACGGCTTCGCCTCGCGAAGCCTGTGAAGCCCCCAGTAAGCTTCTGCGCTTCTGGGCGGAGTTAGGCTGGCTGCTATAGCCAGCACTCTCCACGCGCAATGGCCCAAAAAGAAGGCTAAGTGCGGACAAAAGAGTCCCCTTTCCATGATGCCTACATTCTATCATCGCATCTCTTGCCACAAGCAGGGAATTCATCCTCACACATTGCGTCCGGAAACGGTGCGCACTGTATGAAAAGAACTTCATCCTACGTACGCTCAAGCTGTGGAATGAACTCTGCAATGATTTACCCAAGCGACTGCAGTGTGGGGTTCTTCAAGAAGGGCATTAGAAGGTTTCTCCAGGGTTTCCCGGATCTTTCGTCCAGCACGAACGAGTGTAACGTCCCTGTTATTACACACGTCCATAGACCACTTTCCTTCAGGCGTATCATCTCAGAATGCCAACTTCTCATAATGACAACCGCTCGCAAATTGCCGACTTCGCGGAATGCCAACTTCTCGAAATGCCAACTTCTCCAACTGCCAACTTCGCGGAATGCCAACTTCGCAAAATGCCAACTTCGCAAAATGCCAACTTCTCTTAACGATATTTTCGCAGTAGGACGTGTGCTTGTCTGCGACCTAAATGGCATAAAAAAACCATAAAAAATCTTTTTTTGCAGGTAAAACGCATAGCCCCAGAGTTTTACGACGACCTACCTCAACACAACAGCTGGTCTAAAGTACTATACGACTTCGTCTGCGACCCTGAGATCGGACCCTACGCGAGAATGAAGCGTAAGCACATCGGGCTAAAGAGTTAATTTAGATAGAACATAGATATACCTCGGGGCACGTGTCTTGGACCTAAATCGCTTCACAACCGAGGCAAACGCGCGTGTAATAATCTATTCTTGGTGAATTTGAGCTCGTCCACCGCAGTAGCATCCCGTGCTATCCTCAAAAGACACTCAAGAAACGTGTGCTGCGCGTATAGAGCACATTTTAGGTCTAAGATATAATGTCCTAAACAAATGTTTCAATAGATCGCGCTTGTGGTGCCATCTCTCCGCGAGGTCATGAACTATTTGTGTGCGACATCTGTTTATGAAGTTATGGTCGGCTTTTTTTATTCTGTGGTATTGAGTGCTTAGCTGTCAAAGTCAAATCATATGTCAAAATGTTCGGAAACTTGTATGTGAAATAGAAATGTGACGTCACATTTCATTATTGTTTAGTAATTTACTATCGATTGTTGATTATATAAATTATTTAATAAGAATCGATTTAATTTTTTTATTGGTTTTTAAATTCTTAATTTATTTTAACTATAAGAAGGTACCTGATTTGATAGTTATTTAAAAGTAAGGATTTGAAATATTTTTACTATGTATTTTTTTATATCAATTTGACTATAATATTTAGGTATGACATCATAGTTTTTATTTCATACAAGTTTTCATACAACTGTTTTGACATTTGAATACCTGATTGACTTGACAGTTAAGTACTTTATTCTGACGTTTCACGAGTGTTGCTAGTTATTTAACTATTCCATTAATAAAAGGAACATTTACATTTTTAAAAATGATAACCGAATGAAAAGGTTAATGTTATTGTGAGTTTTATAATTTCTATGATTTTGGTCCGTACTCCAAAACGATACTAAACCCTGAATCTTGATTTTCATTGACAGATTCAATCTGTCTTTAGCCCCCTAGATTATTGGGGATTCTTTGGCCGGCGTATAGTAGAATATAATGATGAATGTATGGGATTTGACGTATATGACACGTATTTTCACGTTTTTGACATATTTTGATGACTGTCATTACGTCTGTGAAGCCCCCCAGTAAGGTTCTGTCTGCTTCTTCTTTTGTTTGGATTCTGCGGGAAGTAAATATAAACTCGATTCAACCGGTCAAATTCTAGGCCACTTTATCTCCTGCGTTAGTAGCTCTACTACGGGACATTGGCGGAATTGATGCTAAACGCACAGAGCCATTCATTAAAAAAAAAAATAAGCTGCGATTCTGGTCGGAGCTAGGCTGGCTGCTTTAGATAGTATACTTCACGCACAGTGGCCTAAAAAAAGAGGCTTAGTGCGGACAAAAGAGCCCTCCTACCATTCCATTCCATAGATAGATCGATAGATAGATAGATAGATAATGGTTTATTGTACACAAATACATTACAGTAAAACGGACAGTATAAGACAATTGACAATTATTTACAATCGGCGGCCTTATCGCTACAAGCGATCTCTTACAGGCAAGCTTAGGATGGACATATTTAAATTATCATAACAATAATAAGTTGTGGGTTGTTATTAGTGTAATCCATCCATACGTTAAATCCCATACATTCTATTCTACAATACGCTGGCCTAACGTATTGCCACTTGTCTAGGGGGTACTAGTTATAAATCGATATTCAGTACTATACTAAGTGTACTTCTGTAATACAAGCCTAAGATAGAAATATCTACTTAGAAACATCGTACTTGTTACCTACTTGCATTTATGTTCGTTAAACTTGAAATAGAAACAGAATAATGTTAACTTGTAAATGGATAGGGGGTCCATAAAGACCCCAAAGCATTTAAAATGAGTTTTTAAATAAATCATCGTACTTGTTACCTACTTGCATTTATGTTTGTTAACCTTGAAATAAAAACAGAATAATGTAAACTTATGGATAGGGGTCCATAAAGACCCCAAAGCATTTAAGATGAGTTTTTACACAGAAAAATATTAATAAACTGAGTTTTTAAATAAAACATATTAAATACACATCAAGATTGTTTACGTTTTGTTAAGTACCTAACCGAATGGAGTATAGATATTATAATGAACATCACAAGCGCGATTTATCATAGTTTTAAGTCTGTACAAAAAAGCTTGCCGATGGATATTAATAAATGTCTGTTTAACCGACTTTTAAAAGAAGTTTCTCAATACATCCTGTATTTGTTTTTACATATTTATGTCATGTATATTTTAAATTATTTTTTAAAAATTTACCCTATTTGGTACATATAATGCTTTTGAAAGATAAATAATTACTTTTCTCGTGCATTTTAGAATTATTTTTGCATTTCCTATTTTCATATTTCGGAATTTTTTATTGTCACACTGAAGTGTACATTTACTGAAATTATGTATGAATTTTATTTTAATATTTTAGATAGCTTTTTGAAAATTTGCACAAAAATAAAATGGCAAATAAATCTATACCCAGAGGGTACATATATCACCCAGGGATACATAATGTCCCCTAGCGGGTACATGTGTCCTGCTTATACAAATTGGAACAAGCGACTGTTTGTACAGACTAACAAAATGTTGATCTTTTTTTTATTAAGTTTGGATTTATGTTTAATGTAAGTATTAGTTTATGATTGAAAATCAATGACTCCTATGTGTACTACTAGCTTGTACTGTACGGTAAATAAATATAATTACTGGCAATAAGCTGATCATTAACAATGTGCAATTCTTTTTTGTTTTCATACGATGGTATTAAAAAAGGACGCTTGCCTGTACAAATAGATGTCTAAGGTTGTTTTCATAGAGTTACAGCTCTTCTATGGCTAACTGTATCATCATGTAACTTTGGTCTATTACGATACATCTTCAGCTGAATTTTTTCTACATAGTCTATGGACGGGGCGCAACACGCATGCGCGATCAGCAAATAGATTTTGGCGCTCAACGTATTTGTCATTTTACGCAAATATTTACGCTTATTATGCAAGCAAGCAAGTAATACACAGAAATCATTGCTGAAAATACTAAGATTATTTTTTTATAACTAAATATGTAATATATAATCTGAATAAACGCCTTATATTATTTAAGGGCCTTTTCAAAACATCCAGGTCATACTATCAATATATGTAATATATGGATGAAAGATAGCTGAGGGTTAATTCTCATAATTAAATGGTCAAAATTCAATTCCGATGTAGTCCCGGGCTCGAAAATGTCTTATAACGTAATTATTTATATTGTAAATTGTAAATGATTGTTCGCGATAGATGCAGAAAAAAGAGATACACGCGGGAGAAAGTCTAGTATCTATTTATAATTGGTATTGTATAATATTTTTAATATGGCTAACGTTTGAGTTTGTATTGAAATTAAACTAAATCAGGGATTTACGAATACCGTACCGTACTAATACGGGATATATTTTTATATACAGAATACCTATTTATTATCAATTCATAATTCAATCACTTTTCGTGCTATGGCTGTTTACAATTATGAGAATTGACTTTCTTTTTGTTGCCAATCTTTTTGTACAAAGTCGTCATATACTAAACTGGCAACACCACATTATAACTACAGGATTGGGGGTATATTTGGACCCCAGTGATAATGTACATTTTATATAAAATAAAAAATTAATAAATTACATATTTAGAAATTACGCTAACAAAATGATATTATAGTCTTAATATTGTCTATTATTTTTGGGGTAAAATTATACTCCATTTGATTGTAAAGAATATTATACCATTGATATATTTTATAACATTAAAATTTTAACTAAGTAGTCAGATTTTTTACTGTTGTAATAACGCGCCCCACCACCCATCTTACGCACACAAGCAAATTGACGACGATTGTTTTCGGATTTGTTGGTCAACTAGTCATAATGTGACAGAACGCGCGAGCGAGCGGACGTCTTGTTCTATACAATACTAGCTGTCCCGGCGAACTTCGTACCGCCATATTTTTATCATCCTTCAAACCTTCAAAATTAGACAAATCGGTTCAGCCGTTTTTGAGTTATAAAATAACAACGAAAAGTGGCATTGATTTTTGGGTTCCGTAGCCAAATGGCAAAAAACGGAACCCTTATAGATGTCATGTCAGTCCGTCCGTATGTCACAGCCACTTGTCTCCGAAACTATAAGGCCTATGCTGTTGAAACTTGGTAAGTAGATGTATTCTGTGAACCGCATTAAGAATTTTACACAAAAATAGAAAAAAAGTATTAAGTTTTAGGGGTCCCCATACTTCGAACTGAAACTCAAAAATTTTTTTTTCATCAAACCCATACGTGTGGGGTATCTATAGATAGGTCTTTTAAAATGCTATTTTTTCTAAACTGAATAGTTTGCGCGAGAGACACTTCCAAAGTGGAAAAATGTGTCCCCCCCCCCCCCCCTCTAACTTCTAAACTAAGAGAATGATAAATCTAAAAAAAATATATGATGTAAATTGCCATGAAAACTACCACTAAAAATTGGTTCGAACGAGATCCAGTCAGTAGTTTTTTTTTTAATACGTCATAAACCGCAATTTTCGCCTTTGCTACTACGGAACCCTTCATGGGCGAGTCCGACTCGCACTTGGCCGATTTTATTATATATTAGATGTCAGCGCTTGTCCACACACAGCGGACTTGGATTTATCACGCTGCTAGTCGATCGCAAGGTTCGTACCTATACATGTCGTAGATCACGAAACAATCGACACACGTATCTACGCAGATGAATTTTAGGGGCTGTTGTTTTTTAGCTATTTTTAACCCCCGTAAGAAGAAAAATAAATACATAATAATATCTCACTATACCCCTACCACCCCCCCTCACGTGGTTAATGGACAGCTCCTTATTTGTGGGGTTCATCATTTCATTTAGACAAAAAATAAATCCTTTTCCATAGTGTTTCAAAGTTCCGGTCAAAGAAAAATCAATCTGGTCGTCTGCCCTATTTGAGAATCTGGTATTTTGCGAATCTGGTATTTTGCGCATAAAGGTAACGTGCGACTGCTGCGGGAACCGCATCGGGTGATGGCCATCAGGGGGTACCGTACGATGTCCTACGAGGTGGCAAGTCTTTTATAGGTTTTAGACAAGCACACGGCCCACGGGCAAAGTGGTGACTGTGGCCTATGGATGTGTGCAACACCAGGAGAGTCACACTCATGCCGACTCTGTAAGAACAGAGCTTCTATGCCGTCAATGCAGAAGACAAACAAGCTTTTGGTCTTCCCACTGACAGCACAAAAACCGTGGTGTCCTACCTCCGACCAAGGCATGTATACAAATTTTTGCAGTGAGCGGGAATCTAACTCACGCCCCTTACCCCCCTACGCAGAAACGCGTCCACTAAAGGTCCAACCACACCAAACGGACGGCATCGGAACGGATTTTACAATCTTTAAATAAAATAAATCTTATATCACAGCATGATGCCGTCCGTTTGGTGGGGTTGGATCTTAATGCCACGACACAGAGGCTGTTTGTATGTAACTCTTAATCTATGTAGTGTGGATATAACAATAAAAAACATAAATATTCTAATTAAACTTTATTAAGTCTTACAAATCTGTATACACAGTAAAAAAATTGCGACGGACGGACTTAGTTCACTAATATCCACTTAGATAGTTAAATTATTACATCTATAAGTACACCATTCGGGTAGGTAATTGACTAAACGAAACAGTCTTGATGAGTATTTTTAATTTTTTATTTAAAAACTCAAGTTTATTAATATTTTTCTGTTTAGAAACCCATTTTAAAAGCTAAAAATCGAAATTAAACCACTAATTATTCAGAGTTAGTTAGTCTAGTTTATTTGTTAAACTAGCTGTTGCCCGCGACTTCGTTCGCGTTAAGTTCGGAATGTTGTTCATCCCCTATTTTATCCCCTTGGGGATAGAATTAATCAAAATCCTTTCTTAGCACGTAGGCATCCTACGTCATAGTAGCTTTATGCATGCAAAGTCTCAGCCCGATCGGTTTAAAATTGACAAAGTTTCATACAAACTTTCATCCCCTATTTTATCCCCTTGGGGGTAAAATTAATCAAAATCCTTTCTTAGCGGATGCCTACGTCATAACATCTAGCTGCATGCCAAATTTCAGCCCGATCCGTCCAGTGGTTTGGGCTGTGCGTTGATAGACCACTATGTCAGTCAGTCAGTCACCTTTGAGTTATATCTCTAATATATAAAATTCTTCTGTCACGGGGTGCGTAATCGAACTCCTCCGAAACGGCTTGACCGATTTTGATGAAATTTTTTGTGCTTATCCGGTATCTATGAGAATCGGCCAACATCTATTTTTCATCCCCCTAAGTGATAAGGGTGCAGCGGGAACGGGATTTGAATACCACGCGGGCCGAAAATATGGCGGTACGAAGTTCGCCGGGGCAGCTAGTCTAATATATAAAATTCTTCTGTCACGGGGTGCGTAATCGATCTCCTCCGAAACGGCTTGACCGATTTTGATGAATTTTTTTGTGCTTATCCGGTATCTATGAGAATCGGCCAACATCTATTTTTCATCCCCCTAAGTGATAAGGTTGCAGCGGGAACGGGATTTGAATACCACGCGGGCCGAAAATATGGCGTTACGAAGTTCGCCGGGGCAGCTAGTTTATTTAGATGTGTTTTGATCAAAAGTCGCTACAAAATTGTTTACCCTTAGTTAGGTACTTAGCCGAATGGTGTATAAATACATTACAATATTGCCACACCAGTGAAATGTACGTAAGTTTACAAAACTGTGCATAGACAAGGCACTATAAGGCACAAGTGAGTTAATACTTGCTCTATGGCCTGATCATTTTATACCATAGTTTCTACTAACCAATGATCTTACATTAAAACCGAATAGATAGATAAACCTGCCGGCATAAATCTTGATCCCAGTGAAGTTACAATATGTACTCTATATACGTAGTTTTTTGGGTGACTTTTGAGTATAGTATGGGGGAGACCGTTTTGATATTTGATTTAAGGAATAAATTGCTATAAACAAAATAATAATCTATTACTGCAAGTCAGTAATATATGTATGTAATTTGTATTGTAATCCATACTTAATATAATAAATGCCAAAGTAACTATATGCCTGTTACGCTTTCACACCTATTAGGCGTCGCCTAAATCCCTGAACCGATTTTGATGAAATTTGGTATAGGAGTAGATTAGACCTTGAGAAAGGAAATAGGCTATGTTCCATCCACGCGGGCGGAGCCGCGGGCAACAGCTAGTAACTAATAAATCTTACGTTTGTTTTATTGCAATCGGTTGAGTAGAAACCCAGATTAAAGACCATGCAGGCAGAAGGCTAGCTTTAATATAAGATCATTGTAACTATAACATAATAAATGCGAAACGATTTTTAGCTCCCCACTTCGAATCAAATTTAATTTGGCATTATTTTATGAATGACCATCTTACAAAACATATACTGATATACATATATGATATACGGCCAACATGGCCGGCTCTATAGACACTCGTCTATATTAACCGCTGGCATTGGTGTTCGGCGAAATTGTCCAACGTGCGGACATTATAGTCCGAGAGCTGGTATGATTTTTTGAGTACCTTCTTGAGGCAAGCTGAAAACTTGTCACAGAACTCTCCTGTTATACCCCAATACGAAGCGGGTACCATTGCCAGGTGAGTAAAGCCCGCACCAAATCGACTGTATTTTATTTTATATATTCCTCGCACATTAAACTACAGTATAAAAATTGCATATTGCCTCAAACATGTATTTTGGTGTTATTTAAAAAAAAATCAGGGGTTGATTTAGCCCCCGTACCCACCAGCCAGGTCTGCAGCTTCGTATAGGGGTATAACAAGAGGGTTGTGTGACAAGTTTTCAGCTTGCCTAAAAAATGTACTCAAAAAATCGTGCCAGCTCTCGGATTATTACGCTCGGCCAACATGTACAGCCGACTTGACAATTACATTACAACATTAAACACGAATAATACAATATATAATAATAATTACATAATCTATTAATAGAAATTAACATTATATTATGAGATTCATATTATTATAATATTAATAAAATATCGAATCAAGGACGGAAGTATGTAACAAATAAGGGCTTTGCTTAATATAAATCAAATATTATTATTTTAAATATATAAAATTATAGACAAACGGTTTTTATACACTTTCCGGTGACATTTATATGTATAAAAATCACTTTGACTAAAATTTATTTATTGAATAAATCAAAATTTTAAATTATTTTATATGATTGCATATGCCGAGAGTTTTTCCAACTCAGATAGGTCAGCTTTCAGTCTAACAAAGTCAACTTCGATATTTTCCGAGAAGCGACTGCCATCTGACCTCCACAACCCACTGGCGATATCGAAGTTCTGTAGTTAGACTAGTCGGACTTTTCATGATCGTATTTTCACCCTATTGTTAATTCTAAATATATCTAGTTGATGTCAATTAGGATGATGTTAGTGTCAGAATCACCTTAAAATTAGTGACACTTGGCGTAGGGTCTGGTGGTAAGCGCTTACCGCAGTTTAGGAATGTCATGAAGAAGTAAACCGTTGCCATACAAAAAGAACCGTAGCTTTTTGAAGTAATTATTATTAATATGCTAACTTTTTATATAAATCGGAAAAAGGCACTATCCAGGCCGAGACTTAGGGGTCCATTACACGCTTATGCAAGCGTCATGCCATCATGCCGTCAATCATGATTGTTATTGGTCAATCGGCTATTGACAATAACATTCATGATTGATGGCATAAGCGTGTAATGGACCCCTTAAAGGTCTTGGAGTCGTGATAGACCCTTTCTAGGTCGAATACCCTAAGAGAGAAAGCTGAACCCGTCCTGGATAGCTGAAATTATTATTATCTAAATACCACAGTACTGTCACAGTACTCACAGCGCTTGTTAAAAACCCTTGGACCCTACTACCAAAGAACACAATAGGCTATTCTAAATATCTAAACGTTGGTATTTAAAGCTAAAAGATCGTTTTGATCAGTCGGAGAATAAACTTTAAGATTAATGATAAAAATAGTATATCATAGTTGAACAATGACTTCTACACATAGGTACTACTAGACTGGCTAGAACAAAAAATTGTGGCTGAAGCAGGGCCTGATTAACCCTTAGGCTAATTAGGCTGTAGCCTAGGGCGCGAGGATCGAGGGGGCGCGAGCATCGGGGCGGGACGCAAGGATCGTGGGCGCGCGCGCTGAAATCTAGCTTCATTGCATCCACCCTACATACCTATTTCAAATAGACAAAATAAATGAATTTTCTAAAACTAAATGAGCTGTGAACTGATTAATTTTAAGAGAACCTAATTTTAAGAAATATTAATAAGCGCGCACAAAACACTATATTACTGCATAATGAAAACTTTTATAGGTAGGTAGTCCATGTTAAAATTTTCACACTTTGTAAACAAAGTCAAAACTGCTGAACTACTCTTTAAGGTAACCGTGGTAACACAATTGATGGGGGCGCGTCATCAAAATTAGCCTAGGGCGGTCAGAACTCTTAATCAGTCCTTGGCTGAAGTGCCACAATTTTTTGTTCTAGCCAGTAATACTAATTAATTTACCGTACCTTTCTCTCCATACTTTTCACAATTTTTTTTATCTTTACCATTGACTTTTCACAATTATTTCCTAAAATATTCTTGGATTTCGTAATGTTCGGGTTAACTTTTTAAAGAGAACACTCAAACCACACGCACATCAAGATACGTTTACGTGTCTCGAGCTATATATAGAAGTCATTGCCATTTGAGTACAGGAGGGTTACACAGGAGTCTCGAGACTCTCGGGAGGTGCGGCGAGAGGTTGAACCTCTTCCTCCGCGGCCGCGGATCAGATCTGCGAGGCCGGCATTGTTGATACTGTGCTGTGAGGAGTAGTGGGACGCGAGCCGGCTAGAGACGCGTTTAATGACGCCATGGTGCCCATCTGACGACAATAGGACAGGTAGTGTTATTATTGTGTGTTGACAGTACTGTAGTACTCGTATACATTAGCATCTTGTAAAACATACATAATTATACATCCAAACATATCCAAATATTCATATTCATGCATACAAATATTTACATTAGGCGGGAATCGAACCCGCGCGTCCTGCGTACCAGTCGAACGTTCTACCGCTACGCCACAGAGGCTGTCAAAATTATTTAGGTATGTATATTATGTACAGTCAGAGTTCATAAGTGCATTAGCACAACAAGGCTCAAAATGGCGTGGCGTGCGGCCGCACGCCGGCCCGGTTTTGTGTTTACATTATGTGTGTGTGTGTCATTAGATACTAATTCAGTAATTTACCAACTTAGTAAATTACCTGATAGCTAAGTGGGTTAAGCAAGATACTACAGATGCACAATGATAAGAGGTTCCAGGTTCGATTCCAGCTTATAACAATTTTTTATATTTATGACAAAAATATAATTTTAAATATTGATAAAGTAATTTTGCATGAAGTTAGCATTCTTTTTACATTTTATGTTGATATTTGGTAAAATTTAACAAATAATACAATAATATTAATTTATAAATGAAACACAAAAAGTGTTATTGCAAGATCGTAGGATTTGAACCATTAACCTTTGCATTTCCACAAACCTCATGCTTTAACCACTCGGCCACGGGTTGCTTACGTAGTGACAACGAAATTATCGATAATATTCCTACGGAAGAACAATTTATGTGTGTTCTTTTAAGACAATTCACACAGAATTGTCTTAAAAGAAAAAGGTCACAAGTAGCGCTAGAATGTTGACGCTATATTTACGTAGGATTGCTACTGCACTTTTGAATTCGACTGTACATACATAAAATCACGACTTATTCCCAGTGGGGTAGGCGGAGACATCGTCTTTCTACTCGCTACGATCCTGGCATATACCTTTCGCTTCTTTTACTTTCATATATTTTGTTTCATATATTTGTCTTGGCCTTTCTTAAAAACCTCTTCAAATTCCTATGTTGTATTTATTAGAATATTGATTTCGGATTTGTCAGTGAAAATTTTCACACGTTGACGCTTACCCAAAATCTTTACATAAACTTTCCCGGATATGGGAATTGAACCCAGAACCTAACGATACCCACACACTTAAAACACTAAAATAATATAACGCCATATTTTAAAAACAAAAACAAAAAAAATACTGCCTGTTTCTGTCTACCCCAGACTAAAATAGGCAATGAGCATCGTAGTGTCATAGCCAGGATTCGAACCCGGGACCTTTCGATCGACCTTTCGATGTATGTATGTATATAGATGAAATAAAACCACACTCACCCTCAAATGCGCCAAATCCTCCAGCTTAGTCAGATCCGCCAGCTCTAAATACAAGCTATACACCAGGATCCACCCGTAGCATCCGACCACGCAGAACACGATCCAGAACAGACACATGAACACATTGTACGAGAATATCATGTCGTTCACTATTGAAGCGAAAATGAACGCCACGAGGCGGAAGAGTATGAACACGCCGAAGGAGTATAGCCAGGGGACACAGCGTTTCTCATATTCCTGAAAAATAAAAAACACGCTTTTTTATAAACCGACTGGAAAGAGGAGATTTGTAGCGGAGAGGAGATGTGTAGCGGAGAGGAGATGTGTAGCGGAGAGGAGATGTGTAGCGGAAAGGAGATGTGTAGCGGATAGGAGATGTGTAGCGGAGAGGAGATGTGTAGCGGAGAGGAGATGTGTAGCGGAGGGGAAATGTGTAGCGGAGAGGAGATGTTTAGCGGAAAGGAGATGTGTAGCGGAGGGGAGATGTGTAGCGGAGAGGAGATGTGTAGCAGAGAGATGGGTAGCGGAGAGGAGATGTGTAGCGGATAGGAGATGTGTAGCGGAGAGGAGATGTGTAGCGGATAGGAGATGTGTAGCGGAGAGGAGATGTGTAGCGGAGGGGAGATGTGTAGCGGAGAGAAGATGTTTAGCGGAAAGGAGATGTGTAGCGGATAGGAGATGTTTAGCGGAGAGGAGATGTGTAGCGGAGAGGAGATGTTTAGCGGAGAGGAGATGTGTAGCGGAGAGGAGATATGTAGCGGAGGGGAGATGTGTAGCGGAGAGGAGATGTGTAGCAGAGAGATGGGTAGCGGAGGGGAGATGTGTAGCGGAGAGGAGATGTTTAGCGGCGAGGAGATGTGTAGCGGAGAGGAGATGTGTAGCGGAGAGGAGATGTGTAACGGTGAGATGTGTAGCGGAGAGGAGATGTGTAGCGGAGAAGACATGTGTAGCGGAGAGGAGATGTGTAGCGGAGAGGAGATGTGTAGAGGATAGGACATGTGTAGCGGAGAGGAAATATGTAGCGGAGAGGAGATGTGTAGCAGAGAGAAGTGTAGCGGAGAGGAGATGTGTAGCGGAGAGGAGATGTGTAGCGGAAAGGAGATGTGTAGCGAAGAGGAGATGTGTAGCGGAGAGGAGATGTGAGCTGTATGTGAATGCTGTGTGATAAAGGCGCGTGGAGAAGGTAGCGGGGAACGGGCACACTTCTCTCTCTCTCTCTCTCTCTCTCTCTCTCTCTATACAAAAATAAGCTACAGACACGTCAAACTTATAAACCATCGTATTTCCATTGGAAGGTATACTATACAGCATGCTCTTTTAGTGATCTTTAGTGTAGGCGAAATAACACGCTTTAGTTTTAAAAAGTATTTCGCTTTAAATAGCAACAGTAATGAAAATTACTGCGAAAGTAACTTTGTCTGTCTGTTACGCTCACGCCTAAACCACTGAACCATTGCTTTTTTTTTTAAATAAAGGGTGTTTGAAATAGCAACAATAATAAAAATTACCTTATTTTTAGACTGCAATACTAACTAGATGAGGGTAGCATGAGTGATGAACATATAAGTGAATTAGTGAGATAGTACAGTGATAGGATATAAAGTATTGAGGCTGTGCCCTAATATGAACATTAAAGTGTATTAGTGAGAAAAGGGAAAGTGCTGGCAACTTACACTTGACTAAAAATTCACATACATATAATCACGCCTTTATCCCCGGAGGGTTAGGCAGAGGTGAATTAACACCCACATTTCACCAATCATTGTATTGGTGGATGAGCCTATTGCCGTATTCCAGGCACTATTGTTGACTCAAGCCATACTGAGTCTGTGCTGCTGTGCAATTCACTAACAAGCACAACGATGCGACAACGATGCGAGTCGCAACGATGTGCGCGATAGACACTGTCATTGGTCGATTTCCAATGACGTGATACAATCTGACCAATGAGAATCTACGTTGCGCCTCGCATCGTTGTCGCATCGTTGTGCTCGCTTGGTGAATTGCAGTGCTGTATATATCTGTCTGATGTTAAACAGCCCTATCCTTTAGTCGCCTTGTACGACACCAAATGGGAGGAGATGGGTAGGCCCAAATTCTACTCTGCCGGGAACCACGAGATTTAGGTATGGCAAAATTGATTTTAAGAAAAATAAAAATAGGTAATGGGTCTTAAGACTATTTCCTATAAGGTTTTGGGTCTCCCCATGCTGTCCCAGGTTAAAAAGACACTGCATCTAGTATACATTAACAAAAAAAAAGAAAAAGTGAATCGCTCAGACCGGACTTGTACCTGCAACCCGTCCTTTACAAGAGGGATGCTCTGACTACTGAGCTACGGAGTCTCATCTGAAGTGTTCCAAATTCTCCTACACTACCCGCCTGAGCGATTTACTTTTACCAGTCTTATTCAATTTAAATAGCATATTAATAGCTTTAAAATTTCATCATAAAATATATGTTTTTCTTTAAAATTACCTTTCGGAGAGCATTGATGAGCAGGATGCTGGTGACGAGAACTATTACGGATCCCACCCACGAGAACAGCGAGAATATTATCAGTACGTTGCGGACTGCAAGAGAAATTTGACAGATTAGGCTACACTTCGTAACAGATACATAGCCTGTTGCAGTCCACTGCTGGACATAGGCCTCTCCCAATGTGCGACACGTCTGCCGATCCTCCGCCTTCCGCATTCAGTGTGTGTAGCAGTGGACTGCAATAGGCTAATTGTTTGATTGATTGAACAGATACATCATTTCTTCATTCTAGCGTTAATACCAGTCGCATTCGAAGCTTTCGGAGACTGGGGTCCGCTTTTTCCAGTCTGACTGAACTTCAATATTTTCCGTGAAACGAATGTCATCTAACCTTCTTAACTAATCTATACCAAGTCAAATTACGTGATGTAGACACTGCGCCTCGACATTGATAAATATAGGTTAGAAGGTTAAGGCGGAAACGGAGCTCCCGCATTAGCTTCGTTGTTGTTTTTTTTTATAACCATCATCTATGTTTTTGATAACATTTCATACATTGCCTAGGCATTGTGTAGAATACCGGATTGCCGGTAATATCCCTACTTCCCTACTAATATTATAAATGCGAAAGTAACTCTGTCTGTCTGTCTGTCTCACTTTTACGACTAAACCGCTGAACCGATTTTGATGAAATTTGGTATAGAGGTAGATTAGATCTTGGGAAAGGACATAGGCTATGTTTGGTCGCGATAACCGACATCCACGCGGGCGGATCCGCGGGCAAAAGCTAGTAAACACATATTTACACTGAGCGGGCATCGAACCCATGCCCCACTTTCCCGTCGAAGGCACCACAGCCACGCCCACAAAGACTGACTTGATTACACCTTACGCCTTTTCCGCATAATTTACACCTTACAAGGATTACAGTCTCACCTGGAGGGCTGCCTACGTAGACAAACTGGTAGCTTATGACATAATACCCGGTGTGGGTGAACCCTGGAGTCGCCATATACAAGCAGTACAGGTCGAAGATGCTTTGCGCGAAGGTGAAGAGAGAGATGAACTGCAAACAATATTAGGAGCATGGCTAGAGAGATCAATCTAATATATAAAATTCTCGTGTCACAGTTTTCGTTGCCATACTCCTCCGAAACGGCTTGACCGATTTTGATGAAATTTTTTGTGCTTATCCGGTATCTATGAGAATCGGCCAACATCTATTTTTCATCCCCCTAAGTGATAAGGGTGCAGCGGGAACGGGATTTGAATACCACGCGGGCCGAAAATATGGCGGTACGAAGTTCGCAGGGGCAGCTAGTAAACAATAAGTTTGAGTGCAAATATTTTTGACAACATACACACATTTCCATCTTCCTACCGTCCCGGGTTAAAGGGGTGTGAAAAAGCATCTGATGAGGCCGTCAACCTGAGTGCCACCATTGTAACATGGTAAGTGTCAGTATTGATTGATGAGCATTTTTTGTAAATAGACCAAAAAAAAAAAGCCCGCTGAGTTTCTTGCCGGAGTCTTCTCAGGCCGGGGCCGCGTTTCGAACCGGTGGTCCATTTGCTAAGCTAGTCTTTAGTACATATATGTATATTATTGACGTTTTATAAGTTCTGTTTTGATGGTCTATACAGAATAAATGATTTTTGACTTTGACTTTGACTATGACACTCTTACCAGAGACTTTGCCTTAAGGTTACCATGGGGTGAGGTGTTGACGTATGCTACATTAAAGAAACTTAATAGTGACATACCTTTTTTTTTTTTTTTTTTTATCGTGCGCAAAATCCCCACGGATACCTCCCCCACCGTAGCCGGAGGAGGAGGTTATGTCTATGTCGGACTCGAACCGACAAAAACGCACGCCGTCTGTGGGCCGTCAGTTGCCGGAGGTGAATAGTGACATACCAGTGAAAAGAATCCAGTGAGCAAAGAACCCCTCTGGAGGTCCAGAAAGTAGGCATCATGTAGGATCGGCTTCTGGTACCAAGGCACTCGCAGCGAACGCAATGATTTTGACGAACGAAGATTTGTTGATGATCTGAAAAAAAATTAAATGGTCCATTGGTAGAATTCATCAGATACGGTTTCACCTTCTGGCAACTCTTGTTGGCTGTGGTTTAATCAGAAATGATGTGGCACAGATAAGGTGTGAACGCGATTGAAATTAACAATTATAACTGTCACATACGCCAAACCTTATATCTATGACCCCCATGGGGAGAGATAAGGTAGCACTTTTATCATAAAAGCAAAATCTAATATGCATATTGTGGTGGGCTATCACCATTATTTTTTTTGCCTAAAACATAGTATAACCATTAATACAATTTTTTTGTGTATATGATAAGTGTACATTAACAGGTTAAAGGCTAAATTGGGTCAATTGCCAAGATCATTATTATTCACAAGAACAAACACTTAATTAAAAAAATGATCTCTTGATCCATATTGTTGGAAGTTTACATGTATATTACAGAATATATTCAAGAATGTGGCTGTTGAAAAATAACAAAATGATCGGGAACATTTCTTTTTGTAATTGGTCCATCAATTGACTGCACCCAGCTAGATGGTTACAAACTGAGGTGCAGTCCAGAAGATATGGACCACCATTTCTGATTCTATTGGCCCTAAAATGGTGGTTTCTAACTTAATGGCCTTGATAGAAGCTTTTTCATGCCTGCTTGAAGGATCCAGGGACATGTAAATAATAATAAAATAAAACTTAATTAATGTACAATCTATTATATACATACTTATTTTGAATTTTTAGGGTCCTAATTAGATTTTCAGTGCCAGCTAACCTCACCTAAAGTCAATACACCAGGTGATTAACGGAAAACCAGCTTGCCGGCGAGATTGGCTTGGCTAGGCCTCAAAGATCTTAGTGAGACCATCATACACCTCGGCTCCGAAGTGCACACTTTGAGAGCAAATGGGATATTGCTATGCGAATGATAATGATTACATATTACTTAGAAGTATACACAATGAGAAATCACGTAATAAACACTGATTATCACTACCAAACAAAATGTCATTATAGCTTGGAGTATAGGTAGATAGATCGCATATTTTCTAATAAGAATCTTTCACAAACATTCAAGTACTTACTTTCCAGTGTAATGTGAATACACGGAAGGCGTTGATCGATATGTAGAAGGAGTTTTGCGCCCGTACATGGTTGTTTTTGTTACAAAACTGTGCAAGTCGACGCCCTACTCTATTTTGTATACAGGCACTTATTTCACGATAATAATACTGTAGGACACATTTCAAACTTAAATATAGATGTTAATTGTTATATTAAACCGGCAAAAGCAGTTATTTAATTCATAAAAAGCTGTTTTCATTAAAAAAGCCACGCCTGTAAACAGACTAAACAAAGTTTGTTGTACTTTTCTGACTTGTCAGTTACGAGGAATAAGTGTTGCCGCTTAAAAAAACTATTTATTAAATTATGTAATGGAGCAAGATTTGAGTTTAAAAAGTAAATACTTAAAAAGAAATATATTACTGTACTTATAAATCAAAAATAATCACCGAAATGTGTTCTCTAAGCGTTTTAATATATGATTTCGTAGCCGACCGCATACAACTGCCGACGCACGCAGCAAATCCACGTACTTCACTTCATTGCGGCTTTTCAGTGACCACTGAAAAGCCGCTTCTCAGTGGTCCCTTTTATCCGTATCAGAGTTTAACAAGTAATGGGTTCGCTGCATCTGCTGCATGCGTCGGCAGTTGTCGTATGCGGTCGTCTTTGGAATCATACCTTTATCCTTTATCCAAGGTCTGTAGGATAGAAATGATTTAAAAGTCCACGGGTATTATTATTACATATTTGCACTGTAAAGCCATTGCGCATACGATTAATTTATCGTGATGTAATTTTATATTTTATTTTATTGATTGAATAAATGAAATTAGTGGTTAGGCAGTCGCCCTTACGGCCGAGGGGTCCTGTCCTGGGTTCGAATCCTCGAATTCACACATTACATTCAATAAACTACTTACCAACATGAACTCACTCCTAAACTCCTAAAGTCCTAACACAACCAACTCTATTAATTTCGCTTACAAAATAGTGTTGACTGGATAAACATAATTCACACCATCTCCAGCGATGTCCAGTACTGTAAATACCTGGAGGACAAGGTCAAGCTGGCATCCAAAGAAACTTGGAGTGCTCAACAGGGCATGAAATTCTCTATAAGGTTGAAGGTCCGGCCTCACATGAAGTTCTACTGTCACCTTACTGCTGCCGGGGTACCGCAAATGTGACGCCCATGGACCCCCTGGTGTTGCATTTGTCCATAGGTAACCACTTTTCATCAGGTGGGCTGTGTGCTTGTCAGCCACCTAAATTGTATAAAAATAAAACTAATATTACAAAGCTGGTTGCCTGGTTGGTTGAACGTGCTAACCTCAGGTTCCAATAGAAAAAACAAATTGTGAATAGGTACTTCGTATATCGATGAAGGTTATGGGCGATATATCATTACGCTACTACTCAAGGGAGCGGAGCAGTGATCATAAAATATATCAACAAATCCGGCAGATTAATTTGAAGACTAAAAATTACATGCTCAAAGCGGTTATTTATACGGGGTTTCACAATATGCCACGGTTACACCAGTATGCAAAGGCAAGGGGCCGGTACATGAGCTCAAAAAATAATCTAAAACCTCTAATTAGCTTTTTAAATTAGATGCTCCCACTCCCACCTTTATAAGGCCTTAGATTCAGTTGTATAAGAATTCACATGTTTGTCGTCAGCATCTCCCATTTTGTATTATAATATTTATAATAAAAGCGCGCACATCCACCGTCCACTAATGGAGTATTCTCAAGAGCAAGTACAAATACTACTTTATCATGTACTCATTCACTACTGACCCAGCGAACCGTGGCCATGGATAAGATAAGATAATAAAACATGTTTCCTTCTGCAGAGGGTTGAATCATAGACTTAGATTTAGAGAGTTGAATGCGCAGCTCTAGATACTCTAAGAGCTCTAGACAGCAGTGACAGATAAACATGACGTACATGACAGTGACAGAAAACGTCACTTTGACACATTTTGACAGGTCATGTATTGTTTGTCTGGGTCACTGACCTCCATTGTTACATTTTTGGGGTGGGGTGGGTTAAATAGATCATGATTCTGATCCAATTTCTTCTGTAGTTAGATCACTTTTGTTACTATAGCTATCTGAATATACCTAATATCAGTTATCTACCAGAAAAGGCGAATGGGCGTTTCGTCCCATATGGTGTAACACTTTTTGACCTATATCAAATGAAAAGTCTCAATGAGTGTATTATTTTTTTGTATGGCCATAAATCTGTATTTCGTGCAGGGTAAAAGTTGTGGGGGTTTCAGTTACTAAGAAAGTATTTAATTTATTTTAAATAATTAGTGTTTTTATGACAAAATACTTATTTATTTATGCTATTTTTACCCGACTATGTTAAAGCCAAAGGAGGATTATGATTTTGACAGGCTATGTATGTATGTATGAACTATGTATGTATATTCACTAATTCCCTCATAGCTCTTCAACTACTAATTAGAACTGGACAAGTAAGGTATTGTTAGAAGTGTCTTGATCGTCCACTTATTATAGGCTATATAATGTATCACTGAATTTAATGTGGCGCCCTCTAGCGGTCATAAAGTACTGCGTTAAAAAATAAAATTGAGGTAAATATACCGTGTTTGATATCAAATTAAAGGCCTTAATTAGTACATTTCAAATATGTATAAATTATTGGGATTTTTGAATGAAAGGACATCACCCATTTTAGTCCAAAATTGAAAGTGCCGGCCAAAGAAAATAAATACGATATTCAGTTAGAACTTGTCCTCGCTAGCATTTTCTATTACCACGTCAAAGTTGAGGGACCACTGCGCTTGGTTTTATTTGAATTTAAAAATCTTGGAAACATACATTTTTTATGATACGAATTATTAAAAATAAATGAAAAACTTTATTCTATATTGGAACAATAGTTAATAAAAGCAATAAAAAATAAGCCCATATTGCACATCGTTGTATTTCGTCCATTTATTTAGGTCCATAATGGAAAGTGCTGGCCAAAGTACCTATACAAATATGAAATTCCGTTAGAGCTTGTCCTCGTTAGCATTTTTTACTATGACGTCAAAGCTGAGGGACCACTGCTCTCAGTTTTATTCGAGTTCAAATATCTTGGAACCATACATTTTTATGATATGAATGATTAAAAACGAATAAAAATCATTGTTCTATATTGGAAGAATAGTCAATAAAATCAATAAAATCAATAAAATCAATAATAAATAAACCCCATTCTGCACACCGTTGTTTTTCACCCATTTATTTAGGTCCAAAATTGAAAGTGCCGGCCAAAGAATACGAGTATGATATTCTGTTAGAGCTTGTCCTCATTAGCATTTTTTATTATGGCGTCAAAGCTGAGGGTCCACTGCCCGACTAACGGAATGTCATATTTGTATTCTTTGGCCGCTACTTATTTTCAATTTAGCACCTAAATAAACAGACGAAAAACAACGGTGTGCAGTATGGGGTTTATTTTTTATTAGTTTTATTAACTATTCTTCCAATGTAGCACGACATTTTTTATCCATTTTCAATAGTTTGTGTCATAAAAAATGTGTGTTTTCAAGATTTTCGAACTCAAATAAAAATCGAAGGAAGTGTTCCCTCAACTTTGACACTCCAATAAGAACAAGTTCTAACGAAATATCGTATTTGGCCAGCAGTTTCAATTTTGGACCAAAAATGTATGCAGCGTGAATAATGTTCTTTTGAAGCATTTATTATGCTAACTATTCAAATCGATTTAGAAAGAGAAAATTAAAATATTGGTTTCTGCTTTTAATTTTTTTTGTTTCATGCTTTTTATAGGTAACCGCTGAACCGATTTCCATAAAACCTGTATCGTGACGTATAAATTATGACCTATAATTTGATACCCAATACGGGTATATTTGAAAATAGATTAGATTTTGGATTGATTTTCATTCCTCATAATATATTTCAAATGTTTGAACCGATTTTTATGAAACATAGCTAAGAATACTCTCGACTAAACCATCTTTCGATCAAAAGAAACAGAATCGAATTCGGTTCAGCCGTTTGGGAGCTACGATGCCACAGACAGACTGACACACACGCACACACATACACACACACACACACACACACACACACACACACACACACACACACACACACACACACTCACAAGTCAAACTTAACTAAAAAATATGTGATCGGTACAACCATGAACCATGTCAACCAGTAGGTGAATTAACCCTAGTTGAGTCAACCGTAGTTGTAATGACCGTCGGCGAAATGATACAAAACCGTAGAACTATACTGCAAAGCCTATTTGCACAAAAAATATTTTTTACTTACACCCTTATAACTTTGGACCTGCACGAATTTCTGATAAAAAACTTTAGTTTTACATAAAAATAGACTAAATGAACATGTTTACACTAGTCGCAACTTGTTACAAGGGTTGGGACGCAGCTCATACAAAAGTGCCCGTTCTCCTTTACTGTCCAAATGTGCCCAGTCGCTTCAGAGATACTGAAACAAACGGACATGAAGCTGTTACTTTTACAATCTGTTATTATCGCTACATCAATAAATGATGCTTCATTAATTTATTTGCTTATTATTAAAAGAAAGCTAAGTGAACCCTGGAAGATGAAGGCCTTGCATGCGACCGGGGTTAATGCAAGGATGATGATGATGATTAAAAATAAACTGATTACAGCGCCGCGCCAAGATTAATGTAAAAACCTGGAAAAACGAACAGAATTTAATCAAAGACTGCATTTACTATTTACTGGCCCTTTCGGATTAACCCCCTGGGGCGGGTAGAGTGCGGCGTTATCTACATAATGCAGCGTTATCTACATAATGCAGCGTTACTTGCATGGCACGGCGTTACTTGCATAATGCAGCGTTACCTACATGATGCAGCGTACCCGCATGGTGCAGGTGCAGTGTTACCTGCAAAGTGCAGTGTTCCTGCATAGTGTGCATAGTGCAGCGATACCTGCATAGTGCAGCGATACCTGCATAGTGCAGCGATACCTGCATAGTGCAGCGATACCTGCATAGTGCAGCGATACCTGCATAGTGCAGTGTTACCTGCATAGTGTAGCGATATCTGCATAGTGCAGCGTTACTAATGCAACGTGACCTGCATAGTGCAGCGTTACCTGCATAGTGCAACGTGACCTGCATAGTGCAGCGTTACTGCATAGTGCAGCGTTACCTGCATAGTGCAGCGTTACTTGCATAGTGCAGCGTTACCTGCATAGTGCAACGTGACCTGCATTGTGCAGCGTTACCTGCATAGTGCAGCGTTACTTGCATAGTGCAGCGTTACCTGCATAGTGCAACGTGACCTGCATTGTGCAGCGTTACCTGCATAGTGCAGCGTTACTTACAAGCGTTACCTGCATAGTGCAATGTGACCTGCATAGTGCAACATGACCTGCATAGTGCAGCGTTACCTGCATAGTGCAATGTAATAATAATAATAATAATAATATATATTTATTTCACAAAAAATTTACAGATACTGTTCTTATTTACTAAAAATATTTCATATTTTGAGACTTAAAAGTACGTGAAACTGGATCCCAAACTAGGCTGAGGCCTGTATTTTGGGACACAGTGCTCATTTGTAGAAATAAACAGTTTGTATCTTTTGGATACATGACACCACAGTGAAACATGACCTACAGGTAAGTTTAAACATATATATATATATTTTTTTAACTATATTAATCGATATTATTGTTTATGTAAGTAAGTGTACATATGGGTATGCAATTATATTAGTTGCGTGTGTGTGAATGTGTGTGTGTGTGTGTGTGTGTGTGTGTGTGTGTGTGTGTGTGTGTGTGTGTGTGTGTGTGTGTGTGTGTGTGTGTATGTGTGTGTGTGGGTGTGTGTGTGTGTGTGTGGGTGTGTGTGTGTGTGGGTGTGTGTGTGAAGGTGTGTCGGAGTGTGTGTTTGTGTGTTTACTCAATGAATTTTAATAGTGTTTCAGTGTCTTCGTAATTGAGTTTGAGTAGCCAATCCGTTGCTTTCTTTTTCAGTTCGTGATGGTTGAGTTCTACAATATTTTCTTTTATATTAAGGGTGTTGTACAGTTTATAGCCCAGTTTTTTGAACTGTCGTCTGGCGAAAGAGGTCCTACAGCGTAATACGGGACATACGGGTTGCTTTTTACGTATTCTAGGGTTTGGAGGAGGCACGTTTTTGTGAACTCTTAGTATGCACTGTAGGACGAAGAGCTTTCTGACCGTTAGTACTTCGCATTCAGCGTAAAGCTGTGAAGTTGGATATTTTATCGGTTTATTATACATAACCTTAAGCACAGCTCTTTGTGCCCTTTCCAGTTCCAGCATTTGAGTTTTTACGGATCCACCCCAAACCGGGATACAGTATAGTATAATAGACTGGCATAAAGCGAGGTAAATCAGTCTCAGCCTGTCATTTGTAGTAGTGCCCCGTAAGGTTTTAAAGAGGTATATTAATCTACGAACTCTTGATTTAACTGCTTCTACCTGAGTGTCCCATTTCAGACTACAGTCAATCTGCACACCTAAATATTTTACGTTTGCCGCACACGATATTTCTTGACAGGTACAGTTACTAGGTTGGAGGCAATTGTGGGCTACTATTGAAAAATTTTGCGGGGGTGAGTTTATTTTAGACAAAAAGAATGGGACGTAGACTGTTTTGCTTAAGTTTAGTGTAAGCAAGTTTTTAGAAAGCCAGTTCATAACTTGTTTCAGAGAGTATTCCGCCCTCTCTTTCACTGTTGCCCAGTTTGGACCCCATACAACTATTGCCGTGTCATCTGCGTATGTAATGATATTAGAATACGGTAAAGCCATAGTGCAGAGGTCGTTTATGTACAGCTGAAACAATGTAGGGCCCAGAATACTTCCCTGAGGGACGCCGTAAGTAGACATTATCTCATCGCTCAGATGGTTTCCCATTTTAACTCTTTGCATACGGTTAGTGAGATAATTCTCAAACAGCCCATGAACAGTACCTCGAATACCCAGTTTATCCAGTTTATTAAGAAGGATAGGGACAGAGACAGTATCAAATGCTTTGGAAAGGTCCAAAAATATGCACAAGCATCTGTTGTTGCTATCCAAATTTTTTACTACAGTATTTGTTAAGTCGATCACAGCGTCCTCCGTGGAAACGTTTGTCCGGAAGCCGTACTGATTCTTTGCTAGTAAATCATATTTAGTCATGTAGTTTTTAAGAGCTTTGTTTAATATTTTTTCTAAAATTTTTGATATTGCCGAGAGAATGGAAATGGGACGATAATTGTTAACACTGTCCCTGTCCCCGCCCTTGTAAATTGGATGGATTATAGCCTTCTTTAGAGCATCGGGGAATACACCAGTGCTTATTGCCAGATTGCAAATGTGTGTTATGGGAGGGATAAGCGAGTCACGTGAATTTTTTAAGACTTGAGATGATATACCATCCCATCCCGTGGCACAGCTTCCTCGCATCTGCATTATAATTGCTTCCACTTCAGCTTTGTCCACTTCTAGCAAAGCCATGGATTTTGTTGTATTCACTGTAGGGACGAATAGTGAAGAGGCCGTTTGACAATTTTCTGGGTTATTAGGAGTAATATTTTCAGATAAGGTTTTACCTATTGAGCAAAAAAGTTACAAACTTTATTAACAGACTGTTTTGGGTCGTCACAGATTTTCAGTAGTTCAACAGGGCTGTCGTAACATTTCTGAGTGTTAGTAACTTTCTTTACGGCTTGCCACAGAGCTTTGCTATTTGAGCCAGCTTCTTCTATCAGGTTTTTATGGTATGCTAATTTTAGCTTTCGTAGAAGACGATTGCAGAAGTTTCGGTAACGTGTATAAGAAATTTTAAGTGTCATATTTTCAGGAGATTGTCTGAGTTTAATGTGTAGCTTGTCTCGGTTTTTTATACACCTAACAAGTCCTGGAGTCATCCAGGGTTTAAGGATCCTGTTTCTGTTTGAGATTTGTACGGTTTTGGTTTGCGATGTTACGATCGATGATACTGTGCTTATGAACTTATTAGCTGCTAAATTTGCATCATTCATTTCTAATATGCATGAGAAGTCTGTCTTAGCAAGTACTGACTTGATGTTTAAGTGGTTCGTACAAGTTTTCGTATTGGAATGAGTACGTATAGGTTTAGCTTGATTAAGAAACAGTGCTATAGGAGTGTGGTCAGTTATATGAGATTCTAAAATTAATGTTGTAGAAGAAAGTTTATCATTAATAAAAACATGATCTACGCACCTTTTACTGCTTCTTGTGGGATAAGTATGAGTGGGGAATAAACCATGTGATGCATTGAGTGTGATATACTCCTCGTATAATGGGTCCGAGCTATTTGATGTAATATCTATATTCATATCCCCTATCAGTACTGTATGCTGCGTACTTAGTCCCGTATAAATATTATTTAAACTCTCTAAGAAGCTATGATGGTCATCAGTAGTTTTAAATGATGGTGAGCGATAAATAACCACGACGCCAATGTTGTTGTTAACTTGGCAGATCATGCAGCTACCGCCTTTAAAAAATGGTTCATTTACTCTACATGTTAGTTCTTTATTTGTGTAAATAAGTATACCATCATTTTGATTTTTTAATGATTTTGAGGAATATGAAGTATATCCATCAAGTGTAGGTGGAGCATTTGTTTTACAAAGCCAACACTCAGATTATTATGTCAAATATGATTTTTGTTACCGAAAGCATTACACAAAATTGTGCAACGAAGTGACCTGCATAGTGCAACGCTACCTGCATAGTGCAATGTGACCTGCATAGTGCAACGCTACCTGCATAGTGCAGCGATGCCTGCATAATGCAGCGATACCTGCATCGTGTAGTGATAGCTGCATCGTGCAGCGATACCTGCATCGTGCCTCGCTGGAAGTACACAATTGACCTTTTTAAATGAAAGAAATGTTAAGAGATAGACACCACATTTTATTCAAACATCTCCGCAAGGAACTTTTTTCAAATAATCACTGTTGACATAAATATGACCACACTGCCACAAACACTTAGGACAATCCAGCTGGGCTGTAGAGACCTTCGGGTCCTGCATATTGACCCAGCCACAATACGCCTCGAAACACAGACCCGAGGTCATCGATAATTTATCTAACTCATTGAGGTTTTTCCATTTTTTCAGGACTTTTTCGTTTAGATCTCTCTCATGTAGGTATTTTGTCAGCTTTTCAATTTTTTCCGCTGCAGACACGTTAGTATTTTCCAGATTTGCTGATTCTTCGATGGCATTGCTCGACTCCGGATTTTCGGACACCTCTGTCCGGTTCTCAAATGAAAGGTCCCAGGTGCCGACGGATTCGTCCGCGATAGACACTGCCGGTGTCGCAGCTGTGAAAATTTTTCATATTCAACTCTTACGCACCTACAAGGATAAAGGGACAAATTACATTATTGCTAACCAGCTTACTGAAACCTTTCACTAATACTTAGTTTAAAACCCAAGATGCCACAGAAATGTTAACATGTCTTGGAAGCCTCTTTCAGAAGTCTTAAGACTAGCCAAGTGCTCTAGATATCTCTTGATGGTGGTAAATAGACTATAGCAGTCCACCTGCTGGATGCAGGCTACTTCCAATGTCCTGGTTCGTACACAATCATACATACTCAAAAGTCAACATTGAATTGACATGTCATACAAAGGAGATGTACTATAATCATCATCTTCGCGTCGGTCCCGTCCGCATCAGAGATAATCCTCTTGAGTCCGAGATCTGCTTTCCGTATTTTAGTTTACTAGCAGTCCTAGTGTTTGTACACCAAGAGTAAAAAAGATAATCACGTGAAGTGGAATACATACGATAGGTGGTGCTGGGGGTAATCCTGGCAACGATTGGATAGAGCCGAAATTAAATGCGATGAATGCTAAAATAGTAAAATTTTAGGAATCAAAATTACAATTACCTACTCACATTTCTTAGGCTCATTACTCTGGAACCATTCCTGGGGGCCAGTCCCACATCTGCAAAAAGGAGGCTGCTGCCCTTGCATCATGAAGATGAAGGGCGCATTCTCTCTATTCCCCGCGAGGAACTCGCGCATATTCTCAGCAAACTGGGCATTGTTCTGCCATTGTTCGAAGCAGTTCTTGAAGAATTCCGATGGGTTATCCTTACTCCTGTTCAGGACGTGCTTATTGAAGCACTCTTCACAAAACACTTGACCATAGTAGATCTTGAGATTATCCTTAGGAATCGCGTGGCAAAAATCTGGAAAAGTACATTTTTGAAGAACTTAATATAAAAAGAAGTAAAATTCCTAAGTGGTAAGTGAAGGCCCTACGCTACGATACTCTAGCACAGTCATGATTTTTCACTCAGGGTTGGGAAAACAGCAGTTCTTCCCGGAAGAGCCAACATGACATCCTAATAAAAACTAATCAAACAAACAAAGTGCAAACTTGGATGCAACTGGGGAAATCGCTGAGGATGAGGATTTTTTGAGTCTTCATCATGTATACGCAAAAAACATCGCTTATTGTGAGGTCAGGTTAACTGTAGTCATTAAATTACTCCGCATCGGGACACCGCACCGCATTGAGACTGCCTAAAATCAAATGGTGAAAATACTTACAGCATTTTGCACATTGAGGGTGGAAGTGCTGCCCGCCGACATCCACCTTGTCACTCTCGTCCACTGCCTGTAAACACCGCGCGCAGATACATCGCTTCGTAGGTTCCTCCTTATCCTTAGGGCTTGTTTCCGTATTCGCCTTATTCGCTTCATCTGCATCTAAGAGAAGATATTGAAATTTCAAAGAAATATTGGTTGGTAGGATGTGATGGCCCTGATATAGCAAAGTCTTTTTACATCTTGTTTGTTGCCATGATGGCAAGAACCATCAGTCCTTTCTTCATCCAAAGGACTGAAGAATGTAGGTTTCTACAGGATCGACAGCACGAGTGTGACGCCCAATTGCACACGTCCATAGGCCATGATAACCACTCCCTATTAAAAAGGGGACCTGCTGCTTGGCCGCCGTCTAGCTTACTACGATGGCTAACTACGAATACACTGCTGTTATAGGAAGGCTATGGAAGAGATAGGTTTATAAGTTTACCTGCAAACTGGTATACGTGCGGATTGACGAACGAAGCTCTGGCTTTCGAGGTTGAGAGTTTGGACAGCAGTCAAAAGCTGTAGGTAAGTCTAAGGAGAAGTATGCCGATCCCGGGCTCGGAGGTTCAAAGCCTCCGATGCCACCGGGAACACGTAAGATGATATGAAAGATGGATGGTATAGCTACCTTTCTCTTTATTGCTCTCCTCCTTATCCTTTTCACAGGTCGCTTCCTGAGGTTTAGCTCCAGGCGCCCACTGCATCCACCAGCTGTTGGAATGGATGCGTGGATTCTCCCCTCTAAACCTCGACAGCACGTGTGCTTTGAAGCAGTCATTGCAGAAGACATGGCCGTAGAACATCTTCAGGGAAGGAGGAATTGTTCGGCATACGCCTGTAAATGGAATAATTTGTATTGTTATATGCATTCTTCAAATTGGAACTCCTTTGTGTGTATGGAGTCAATTGTGCTGTCTCTGCCTACTTCGAAGGGCAATAGGCGCGGGCATTATGTGTGTATGACATTTCTATCCCTAGAATTTTTGCGTTTAGCGTTCACTAGAACCACGTGTTGGCAAATCTAAACGAAACCTGACAGGTCATGGTTCGTAATTGGCTGGTTATTTTTCTAAGGGCCTACCTACCAAAAGTATACAATCATTATATAAGACGTAACTTAGGCCTAAGAAGGTTACCCAGGAGGGGCCGCTACACGCGTGGGCAAGAGATGTCAAGAAGAATATTTGCTATGCAACAGTTGCGCAAGTATGATGTATGATTGCTGCTTTTGTGGTCCCAGTAATTCTGCAACCAGCATGGACACGGTGACTATTCTAGAACAAGATAGTCTGTTGCTACTTCTACGTGACTTGGATTTAAGAATAACATGGTTTCCTACTTACAACACATACTGCAGATTCTGTGGAAGCTCTGCCCTTCAATATCCACTTTATCTTCAGGATCTATGGGAAGGAAACATCTCGCACAGAAACATTTCTTGGGTGGTTCCTGAGCCTTGTCCATGTTTAAATAATGGGGTTACGTTGAAATTTAGTTAAATAAAAAAAAAAACCTTATTTAAACTTAAATACTATTGGAATCAGCAATTTTATTCCATGGCAGTGAGAGGGATGGTGGATAATGAATAAATGGGATATTCGAACAGAATTTCGAATTCCAGAAAAAAAAGAAGAATCAATTTGAAATCTAACTTTTTTATTAGAAATATTTCCTGCGGACAGTATTTCGGTACGTAATTAATTGTCTGCTGAGTAAGAAGTTTTCACATCTTATTTGTTTGTCGTCATGATAATGATGATGCATTCTTCATACAAACGCGTAAAATAGGGGGTTGTTCAAGAAGGGCATAAGAAAGTTTCTACAGGGTCGGCAGCAAGAGTTTGTGTGACGCCTCTGTTGTTGCCCCTTTCATAGGACACGGTAACCAATCACATTTCATCAGGTGGGGCGTGTGCTTGTCTGCCACCTGAGTGGCATAAAAAATGGTTATTTATGTGTGTCGGTTTTCTACGACTACTGTCCGACCTCCAACTCCAAGTGGTAAGTCAGCACTCCTGCCTCGTCCGTCAATCTAGAGGTTTACCAGTTTACCAGCTTGTAAGTGAAGACTGCTTTGACTGAAGATATTGGCAGTGTTCTATAATACACCAGCTACTAAATTGATGTGGTTTTTGTGGGTTTTTTTTTTATATAGGACACGTCAATTTGACTTCGCCTCGCCTGATGGTAAGCTGAAGGCAAAGTCTCTGAAAAGAGGGTCACCATTACAGACACGTATCATATTACAATGGTGGCACTCAGCTTGACGGCCTCATCAGATGCTTTTTCACGCCCCGCTTAAAGGCCCGGGACTGTAGGAGGAGGGAAACACGTGAACTGGTAAGGAATTCCAAGACTTAATGGTGCGGCAGAAGAAGGAGTCGCCGAACCGCTTGGTTCTTGATGGAATATTCTGCACCGTATGCGGGTGGCATCTAAGCCCTGCACGTGTTGTCCTATATAGGAAAGGAGAGGGTGGGATTAATTGGAAGAGCTCATCAGAACATTCACCATGGTAGAGACGGTAAAATACCAAAGATGCCACATCTCTACGCAACTGCAAAGGCTCGAGGGTTTTGGTGATCTCAGGATTCCCAATAATGCGGACTGCACGTCGCTGCAACCTGTCGAGAGCATCTAGTAAGTACTTTGCGGAGCCATCCCAGAGATGAGAGCAGTATTACACGCAAGAGCGAATTTGTGTCTTGTAGAGAAGGCACCATAATTTAATGTTGAATGTGGTTATAGACTTTCTATGGATAAATATGAACATTTATTTGATTTGATTGGGCTTACCATGACATACTAAAAGCGGATCGATGCAAAGGGAGAGATATGGAGGTAGGTATACACTCCGTCTAACTCCATCCCTCAGCCTCTGCATCGTGATGTTGGAAGACGATCGCTTGTAAACATAAATCATGCCAGCGATGCAGAGTGAGGTTCATGTTATGATTGAGATTGTTAGAACAGAGTGGTACTTTTGTAACTCTCTTTTGGTAGGTACCGTATACCATCACGGAGGAAAGCGAAGAGGTTCGCAGTTGTAAAGAATAATAATATGCGTGTTGTCTATATAAAAACCTCATTAAAAATAAAAACCTACATTGTTGTGTCTGTGATAAAAAAACGTTAAAGATATAGTTTGTTAGTAGTATCCTAACGTTGGTATAGATGTCGCTATTAACAGTTTTGAAGTAGCTAATAAGCTCATCACTATTGGAGTGATGATGTTCAAAACTTCAAACCTTGATTTTTAACGTTGGCGCGTCACTATTGTGTTGCATATGTGTGTTGTGTAAAGTTGTTTGTGTTATCTATCATGTTTTTATCATAAAAGTGATGTTTGTGAACTTGTATGGGATTAAATCTACGTTTATTTAGTGGTAAAGTGGATCTATTATCTTATCTATATCAGTTTATTTGGATAAAAGTGATTATGCGATAGTTATCTTAGGTTATAATGAACGATGACCGTTGTGTTGTCTGCTTATGTTTTTACATTTTTATGATTGAAAACCTTATGTTTAAGAGCGGATGATGTAGTTATGCGATAAATAACTTATACAGTTATCGTTTTGGCACAATAAACAATAGTTTCACGTGATATTTTGGTAAATATTGCGATTTGAACTGTGCCACTGGGTTGTCAGTTATTTGGCCAAACTTTTTTTCTGTTCGGATGACCCCGTTGTTTACTCTTAGGGGCCTTAGCCTTTAGCAATGCTAACTGTAAAACCAATAAGCGTATAATAATTCAGAGATTATAAGATTTTACGAACTTTTTACGATCTGTAGTATGTTAATTTCAAATAACTGAAAATAAATGAAGGAAATAATAATAACAAAAGGAGTTTTACATAAATTATTGTATTGAAATAAACGTACAATATTATTATATTCAAGTTATTGTTTAGCACTTATCTACTTTTATATTGAAAGGGGCTGTTAATTGGAATTTCTACCATTGGTGCCAATCTAACTGTGTAAATTGTAACTAGCGGAGTAGTACTATTACTAATTATTCTGTGCTAGCGGTGAGTAGGGTAGCCAGAGCTCACAGGAAAGTTTTTGTGCTGTCAGTGGGAATACTGAAGGCTTGTCCTGCTTTGTCTTCTACATTGATAGCACAAAAACTCTGTTTTTATATGGTCGGCAGTAGAAATGTATTTCTCCTGATGTTGTACACATCCATAGGTCACCGTAACCACTTTACACTTCTGCCACACAGGTGGTGTAAAAAAAAAAAGGGTTGCTGCACTTCAAGACACATCGTGATATAAAACTATAAAGTACAAACAGGCCTCCCTGACTCTCCTGTTTAGGCCATACCATTTTAAAATACAAAATGATTGTACAAAGGCGTGCTTAATGCCATAGGCTAGGCATATACCCTTTTTATGTACTTTTAATAAATAAAATTAAATACAGTTGGTATTCTAAAACGCTAGCGTGAATATTAATTATTACACCTTGAAATAAAACTACATATTTATATGTATTACAGTTGCGTAATCATAAAAATAGGTCATAGACTTATGGAAATGGCTTTTTTTACACATAACTCAGTAATTTTTTTTGTACTTAATTATTATAATTTTATTTATGCACTATTAGGGCTTGTGTTCATGATGTTAATAGTTAAAATTATTTTAATAAATTTCAACCTAAATATCTTTGTGTCACCAGATACAAAGATATTGAAATTAAAGTAAAGTTGAAATTTACGTTACAAATGTTGTGGTACCCCTGTGGGGTCCTGGTAGGAGGGGTAGACCTAAGAAGACCTTGCTATTGTGTTGTTGTGAAGGGTATGTGCCAATGGTCTCACCATCATAGACACCCAAAACTGTGCGATGTTTAGGAAAACCTTGTAGATGAACCCTGAGCCCCAAGTTCACCCTGAGCTCGAATGCAATTAGGAAAATACGTCTCCATGAGTATGATGATGATAAATCTTTGAAACAATAATTTATAAATGGAAAGGACTAAATAGGCGATGAACGTTTATATGGAAAGTCCGTCTTTTTGACAAGAGAGTTCGTATCATCATCATAAAGACGTATTTTCCTGATTGCATCCGTGGCCAAGATAACCTTGGAGCTCAAGGTCCGCCTTCCGGCTCTTCCTCCTCCACTTCGCACGATCTTGGGCGTCCATGGTAGTGAGACCATTTGCACACATGTCATCTTCCACAACGTCAAGCCAGGACTTCTTGGGCCTACCCCTTCTACCTGGACCCGGCGGGGGCGCCATTGCCAGGGTATCTTCGTTCCTTCCCCTTCCAACTCTTCAGAGCACGCCACTGCCACTGCAGGACAATCTCAACATCTTAGGTATGGATGTCCGCTGCAAACTGAACAACAAAAACTACATTGAGAGCATCATCAAAACAGCCTCGCGTAAACTCGGAGTCCTGAACAAAGTGAGACGTTTTTTCACGCCGGAGCAGCGGTGTCTTCTCTACAAGACACAAATTCGCTCTTGCGTGGAATACTGCTCGCATCTCTGGGATGGCTCCGCAAAGTACTTACTAGATGCTCTCGACAGGTTGCAGCGACGTGCGGTCCGCATTATTGGGAATCCTGAGGTCACTAACACCCTCGAGCCTTTGCAGTTGCGTAGAGATGTGGCATCTTTGGCGGTTTTCTACCGTCTCTACCATGGTGAATGTTCTGATGAGCTCTTCCAAGTAATCCCACCCTCTCCTTTCCTATATAGGACAACACGTGCAGGACTTAGATGCCACCCGCATACGGTGCAGAATATTCCATCAAGAACCAAGCGATTCGGCGACTCCTTCTTCTGCCGCACTATTAAGACTTGGAATTCCTTGCCAGCTCACGTGTTTCCTTCCTCTTATAGTCCCGGGTCCTTTAAGCGGGGCGTGAAAAAGCATCTGATGAGGCCGTCAAGCTGAGTGCCACCATTGTAACATGGTACGTGTTGTAATGGTGGCCCTCTTTTCAGAGACTTTGCCTTCAGCTTACCATCAGGCGAGGCGAAGTCAAATTGACGTGTCCTATATAAAAAAAAAAAAAAAAAAAAAACGTAACCTGGCGGTTGCATACGTGCCCGTTGAAGTTCGTATCAATCTTGTAAGTATTTATTCCCGGGGGAAACCGGGATCCGAACCTCTACTTTGATAGACAATTGCCACAACAGACTCTATTACATATTGACAGAACAATTTAAACACTATTGATGAAAATGATGATTATGATGAATGATGATCAGTTTAAAGTGTTCAAAAGTGCCGAACGAACACATTGCTTTGATGATAAGTGCTGTTAAAGATGTTTAGTGTGTAATTGAAACATCGAAATTACGACATCAAGGCACGCATTGGTTTCATTTGTGACCCCAAAGGTCAAAGCAAAGGCAGCGGCATTTTGTGGCAAATATTTCAAATAATTTTGAGTCTTATCTTCGGGAGAAAGAGCTCATAGTCATTTGAAAGCAAAGGAGGCGCTGTGCATACCTTTTAAGGCTTTTATGAGCAACAATTTCCGGCCGCTGTCAGTTACTATTAGCCGCTGGTCTTTCAGTGAGATTTGAGTCTAAATCGACTAGGTTGAAAGGGGTAGGTCTATAAGACCATTATTAGGTATTTCCGTCCCAGTCCCAATCGAGCAGTCCGACTGGGGAAGTACCTCCGCCCTACAGAATCCATATCCATACTTCCATACTTCCATACCTACATATCCATAGCCATACTAATCCATATCCATACTAATATTATAAATGTGAAAGTAACTCTGTCTGTCTGTTACGCTTTCACGCCTAAACCATTGAACCGATTTGGATGAAATTTGGTATAGGGGTAGATAAGACATTGAGAAATATTTGGTCGCGATAACCGACATCCACGCGGGCGGAGCCGCGGGCGAAAGCTAGTATCTCATATTGTGTTATTGGCAGTGAGTAGGGCAGCCAGAGCTCACTGGAGAGGTTTTGTGCTGTCAGTGGGAAGACCAAAGGCTTGTCCAACTTATCTGCCGTCTGCACAGAAGCTCTCTGTTCTTACAGGGTCGGCAACACGAGTGTGACTCCTCTGGTGTTGCACTCGTCCATAGGTCACGGTAACCACTTTATATCAGGTGGGCCGTGTGCTTGTTTGCGACCTAAGTAGTATTAAAAAGAAATTTAAGCTTTTACGGAAGCGTCTGATCGAAGATGAACGTATTTGTATCACAATTTTGTCCAAAAAAAAATTGTATCATGAATTTCTATTGTTGCAGAATGGTCCACCTGGATGTTAAAAAGAAAAAAATGTCCCGCCATGAGAAAGCGAAGAGTGGCTTTGTAAGTACCTACCTTTTATTATTACATTAAGTTAATTGTTTATTAATCTTGATATAAGTTCCCGCTTGACGGCAATAGGAGACCGAGAAAGACCGTAAATCATACGTTGGTGCAATGTGGGTGTTTCCCCACCTATATTTCGCCAACGTAATAATAATTTTACTACTAATAATAATAATTAATGTTCTACTTACTTTTAAATACACTATTACTGGAAAAATGAAATCATCCATGTAAAGGAGTGTCTACGAACATCGCGTGCCAGCTACTCGTTTTGTACCGTGGAATTGCTAGATAAAGGATATGTTGTACGGTCTACAAAACAATCTTCATAATAAAAGAATAACTTTTCTATATTCTCTAATATATTTCTTTGTTGTCAAAACGTACGGTCAGCATGTGCATACTGAATGTAAAGTTAAATAATTATTTTTGGATAATATTTTAGTCGAATTTGAAAAAGACAACGGCTTCAAGTAGTTTTATTTGACTACTTACTACTAACAAAATATTATTCAATCAATCAATCAGCCTATCGTAGTCCACTGCTGGACATAAATGTAAACATTATTAATCTAGCACAATTTTAAGCCCGTATTCTAGAATGCCACTCAGCTGAATCTCGATTTACCTGAGGCAAGATTGTATGAACAGATTCCACAGATTTGACAGGCTGTCAGACAGATTGCCTTTTTTTTTTTTTTTTTTTTTTATATAGGACACGTCAATTTGACTTTGCCTCGCCTGATGGTAAGCTAAAGGCAAAGTCTCTGAAAAGAGGGTCACCATTACAGACATGTACCATGTTACAATGGTGGCACTCAGCTTGACGGCCTCATCAGATGCTTTTTCACGCCCCGCTTAAAGGACCCGGGACTATAGGAGGAGGGAAACACGTGAGCTGGTAAGGAATTCCAAGTCTTAATAGTGCGGCAGAAGAAGGAGTCGCCGAATCGCTTGGTTCTTGATGGAATATTTTGCACCGTATGCGGGTGGCATCTGAGTCCTGCACGTGTTGTCCTATATAGGAAAGGAGAGGGTGGGATTACTTGGAAGAGCTCATCAGAACATTCACCATGGTAGAGACGGTAAAATACCGCCAAAGATGCCACATCTCTACGCAACTGCAAAGGCTCAAGGGTGTAAGTGATCTCAGGATTCCCAATAATGCGGACCGCACGTCGCTGCAACCTGTCGAGAGCATCTAGTAAGTACTTTGCGGAGCCATCCCAGAGATGCGAGCAGTATTCCACGCAAGAGCGAATTTGTGTCTTGTAGAGAAGACACCGCTGCTCCGGCGTGAAAAAACGTCTCACTTTGTTCAGGACTCCGAGTTTACGCGATGCTGTTTTGATGATACTCTCGATGTAGTTTTTGTTGTTCAGTTTGCAGCGAACATCCATACCTAGGATATTGAGATTGTCCTGTAGTGGCAGTGGCGTGCTCTGAAGAGTTGGAAGGGGAAGGAAAGAAGATACCTTTGCTGTAAACGCGCATGCCTGCGTCTTCTTGGCATTGAACTCAACCAGGTTTTCAGAGCCCCATTGAGAAACGAGGTTCAGGGTCTGGTCAAGTTCACTAACAAGAAGCTGCCTCCTTTCCGCGATATCAGACTGCTTGGCCGCAGGATGTCCGTGATAACTCCCGTGTAAGGTGCTATCGTCTGCATAGCAGTGAATGCTGCCAGTGGACAGCATGGCGTTGATATGCAGAAGAAAGAGAGTGGGTGATAAGACGGACCCCTGCGGCACGCCAGCATTTACCTGCAAGAACTCCGAAGTTCGACCATCACAGAGGACGCGAATACGGCGCTCCTGCAGGAAGCTAGCCACCCAGTCGCACAGTCTAGGAGGCAGACCAAAGGCTGGTAACTTGGAAAGAAGCGATTTGTGCCTATAGTTCTATACAATCTGTGCTCAGTTAAATCGAGTTTGAGTTGAGCGTCATTCTAGAGTACGGGCCTTAGACCAGCTCTTGAGTATTTTGGGGCCCACCAAGATCTTTCAGGCCCAAGTAAACTTCACTGCAAGCCGGCACACCTGCTAATGGACGAAAAAGACTCGGGCTTTCCTCTAGGTTTCATCCTAGGTTTTTACTTCGGGAGCCCGGTTCGCTTACTCCTACTCCTTTTGATTTGGCTTACACCTCCCCCCAGTAAGCTTCTGCGCTCCTGGGCGGAGCTAGGCTGACTGCTTTAGACAGAACTCTTCATGCACAATGGCCCAAAAAATAGGGCTAAGTGCGGACAAAAGAGTCCTCTTTCCAATTTCCATTCCATTTGGCTTTATATACCTCTATGAGAGCGACTGCCGTCTGATTTCTCAACCACGAGAGGAAAGCCTGCCTGAACTTCGTCCGTTAATTGATTGACAGATAAGGCTAGTCTGACTTGCTTGCTGTTGAGGTTTACTTTGTTCTGAAGGTCGTGGTGGAGCTCTACCCCGCCCTTGGTGAGGAATGTGGTATCCTCTTATCATAATAATGCACATACTACGTTATCGCGAAAAATTCCCCTACAAAGTATATTAAATTGGATAATACCGCATTGACCTTGAGACTGAAATGCCGGAAAAATAAACAAACATTGACCGTGAATGTCTGTTTGCTTCTATTATCATAATTAATATAGTTGTTTGGTTATAAAAAAATTACGATACAAATATTTATGTAAATGTGGTGTTTTTTTTTTATTTTTAGTTTAATATTCAAATGTTCACTGTCTATTTTCTTTTGGTCAAAGTCACTAGACCGTTGGGTTTGGATGTAAAATTTGGATGCCGAAACACAGATTAGATAAAAATTTGTTCATAGCTTGTCCATGGAGACTAGGTATCTTCTCACAGATTCCTCTTGGGCCAAAGCTTGTAGCTTGTATCTTCTCACAGCACTTCCAAATTAATAGAATTTTGAAAAAAAGGGCAAGTCAATAGTACTCGAAACTGGTGGACTTGAATGAAAAGATTAGTGACTGAGTTGAATTGAAGTTGAACTGACTTGAATGAGAGGATAGAGTCAAATGGCGGGCTATTGTCTCTGCCTACCCCGGAGGCAAATAGGCTTGTATGTACTCCATTCAAATCAGCACTGACAGTAGTGTAAAATTAATGTATTGTCATCCCAATCGCCGTAAGAACGTTGATAAAATTTGTCATTATTTTTATTTCTTGCCAAAATAATTTACACTCTAATAAATCTGAATTATTTACGGTACAATATTTTGCAATAGTTAAACGGTTAATAACAATGTCAAACCGCGTTATTATTTACGTAATAAGTTTCGTTTTTTGATTGTCAACAGTTTAACAAGCTGTGAAACGCGGCTACTCTAATCGAAATCGAGAATCTGTACAAATATGACAAATACAAATACTTGATCTAAGATCTTGAGAATAATCCATATCCATTATCCATATCCATATTTCCATACTAATATTATAAATGCGAAAGTAACTCTGTCTGTCTGTCTGTTACGCTTTCACGCCTAAACCACAACCGATTTTGATGAAATTTGGTATAAGGGTAGATTAGACCTTGAGAAAGGGCATAGGCTATGTTTAGTCGCGATAACCGACATCCACGCGGGCGGAGCCGCGGGCAAAAGCTAGTATTGATATATTCATCATTCTATTCTACAAGAATAATTAGAATTTTAAAGCATTTATTATGCTAACTATTCAATATATTATGTACTAGCTGTTGCCCGCGGCTCCGCACGCGTGGAATTCGGATTCCGGTCCAACTTTAATGTATGGAAATCTGCCCGATTTATTGACATTTATGCTCACTGCTCCGCTCCCTTTAGTAGTAGCGTGATGTTATATAGCCTATGTTACTCCCAGATAGTGTAGCTTTCTATAGGTGAAAGAATTATTGAAATCGGTACAGTAGTTCCGGAGCCTATTCATTACAAACATACAAACATACAAAAATAGGTACAAAAATCTTTCCTCTTTATAATATTATTAGTGTAGATGAATGTATAATGTATGAATATCGATAGATGGCTCTCATCGTCGCCCTAAGACGGATGTATAGAAGTATTTGGATCGACTTTGGGTGGGCCGCGGTGGCTATATATTGGTCAGAGCATTCCCCCTGTAAGGGAAAGATCGAGAAAGTCCCGCCTGAGGTCGATTCTCTTTTAGTTCTAAATCTTAATCGAATTTTCACTTGTTAAGGGGGGCTGACCCCGATTATAAACGGGAAAAGACCAGACGAAGAAGTAGAATGTCACGATTATTCCATGTGATGTGATCAGGCGCGGTCACAGCTTGAAGTTTTGGGGGGGGGGGGTCACTTCGGGAATTCCTTAAGAAATTAACCCCCCCTCCCCTCGTACTGGGACTTTTCAATATGACGTGTATGGCTTGGGGGGGGGGGGGGGTGAAGTCCCCTGTTACACCCCCCCCCCCTCGGACCGCGCCGGGATGTGATTGGTTATAAATAATTGTAAGAGTTTGGCGATACTAGTTTCCATACTAACGACTGTGTATTTTTTTTCTTTTTATATCTCGTGAATTGCACTATAATTACAATGTTCAATAACATCCCTAAACTCATTAACACACGTTATAAACTCGCATGTGACTCATCATTATATTCCGATAAGTAAATATTAACTTTGCTTGCTATCTGTACTTGAGATAACGCCATGGATTTTATTTTTCAGTCCGTTCCCAGACGTCCTTCGTTCATTACGTACTGAAGTGGTTTTGTTAACTCTACATTTATTGCAAAAGTGATTTATCATGAAATAGTGTAATGTGAAATTAATAGTGTAATTTTGTAAGAGTGTAAGTGTAATGTTGTCGTTCTTTATTTTCAATCGTATTGGAATTCAGTGTAATCGATTCGTTCAGTGTAATACATACCTACGTGGAAAATGCTCAGTGATTTTACTTATGCAGGTTTTATTTGATTATATCTAGGTGTGTAGATTATCTAGATTTTTATAGCAGACTAGCCGTTGCTCGTGGCCCCGCCCACGTGAAATACTGATCCCGTTTCCGAGATCCACAGGAACCTATTATCGGGAGAGACACAGAGTTTAAAAAGAAAGTTATAAGAAATAACTATCTTTTTAAACTCTGTGATTTCTTTGCCCTGGGTCCGCTCTCCTATTTTTTTATCTTGATTTGACTTATCTTAACTCATACGGGGGTGATTACCGTTTGACCCCTCCAACCCCTAGAGGAAGGCTGTAGCAGAGCCTCGTCCGCAAAAACTAGAATAACATTTAGGCCAATAATTAGAGTTACTTGGCAAGCACACTAGGATTCATTATACGGTCGTTCGCTCTCTTGCTCTCTTCGCCCTATTGTTCGGATAGGGGTCATGTTGCTTAAAATTACTAGCCGATATCTTGATCCCAATCACATTACAAATGTACTCTTTTTACGTATTTTGAGTGTCTTTGAGGATAGCACGGTGCTACGGCAGCGGAGGAACTCAAATCCACCAATCGTAGATATATCAAACCAATCTGTACGCCAGGGTCTCTTTTCTCTCGCGATTTGGATATATATGCCGGTAACTGTACTGTAGAAAGAGTGATTTGAGTATGTAAGAGCACTTGTCTGATTGTAACATAAGTTGAACGAGGTTAAATGATATGCTTCCACGTACTTGAGAACGTTTAATTGCAAGATAATAATGCTGTATGAATTATATGATTGACAGCCTCCGTGGCGTAGCGGTAGTGAACGCGGCCGCTACGCAGGAGGCGTGGGTTCGATCCCCGCTCAGTGCAAATATTTGTGTTCATGAAATATGGGTATTTGCATTGGTCTGGTCGTGCCTCGGAGAGCACGTTAAGCCGTCGGTCCCGGTTGCCATAAGAACATCTATGGCAGTCGTTACGGGTAGTTGGAGCCCTCAAAAATCCAAAAACAACAGTCTAGCTGCAAAGCTTCGATATCGCCTAATGTTACCATTGGGATGTGGAGGTCAGATGGCAATCGCTTCACAGAAAATATCGAGGTCTAGCCAAATCCGTAGTTAAGACTGGCAAAAAGCGGACCCCAGACTCCGAAGCTGAAAGCTTCGGATGCGACTGGGAATTAACGCTAAGAGGAAGAAGAAGAATAATGCTGTATGAACACTTGTAATATTAGGGGTGAATCGTATAGAAAAGGTGACTTTAAGGCGTGACTCGTTGCAAAATGCAGCTCTAGCGGGTGAGACATGCAAGAGGGTGTGCTAGAAGAGAGCCAGAGGCGACGTAACAATATCTTCATCTTACGCCTGACGCTTCGCCGCCGTCTCCTTCACGAGCATTACTTGCTTGCAGAAGGAGGCGGCGAGCGAGAACACCCTAGGGCTACCACTAGCTTCCGTCTCGGCGTCTCCCACGCCGTGCTCTCGGTGAGCGTGTGCAGCCCCGAGTCCTCGTGTCACAGTGATGACACTTAGGCGTTGGCTCCTTCCGGATCTGATGCAGGAAATCCCCGAAGCACCGGTGCCCGGCGATAACCTGTGTCAGCCGGTACGAGAACCTGCCGTGTGGCCTCTCTAGTCACTTCCATGGGTCTTACCGCTGCTATTACAGCGTACTCTACGCCGTGTACCCTGGGCTACGGAAACGGCAGCGCCGCCCACGGTCAATTCTGGTTGATGTGGCAGCGACGCTCTAGGGAAAGCCTCCAAGGGGAACCCCCTTGGAGGCTTTCCACGGGTCCATCTGACTAGCAGAGGGCACAGTTTAGAGCAGGCAAGGCACAGGCCTAGGGGTGCGGCCATCTGTCACCCCAGCAGAGGGAGGCCGGTCTGCGCACCCCCATTCCGAGGTGAGATAAGGATACGTGCTTCCCACACCGGAGGGATCCATCTTAATAGTTTAGATGGTCTATGGTCTGTCGGAGTGCGAACGAAATACCTCATTGGGTAACTTTACACCCTGGTAATTGAGACCCGAGTCGGGCTCTCTTTTCCAGGCACTCTTTGTACGTAATACATGCCCTTTAGATTGGAAATAAAAGTAGTTACAAATATTTAAAAAAAAATATTACCACAGAACCATACAAATGTTGCATGACATTACTCTCCTAATCATACACGTAGTCATATTAGCGGTATCTACCTAATTAGTAGGGCGAGCCGCGACCGACCTTGTGCAGGCCAATTATGTGACATTCTTTTGTAGATATGGTTTTATTTAACCTTCGTATGCGCTGGACATTCGTCTGTCTGTCTGTTAATACCGATAACTTGTATTATTGGCTTACCAGACTCGGTCTGGTGCAGGTCAGACGACCATATTCTTGGAAATAAACGTTTCTATTCTATTCTAAAAGGAGAAAGCGTTTATATCAAAGAAAATTTATGTCAAAGCAAAACTACTGTCATACCACTGACACAGCAAAGAATGCCATTTTATTTTACACTTTACAGTTATGCAATTAAAGTCTGAAATTAAATGGCTTTTTAAAGAGTGAATGAAAAAGTGTAATGACACTGTAAAAAGAAAAAGTGTAATGAAAAAACAATTAAAAGGCATTCTTTGCAGTGTCAGTGGTATGACAGTAGTTCTGCTTTGACATAAATTAGCAGAATCGAGGCCTTGTGACTCTGTGAGTTTTAAAGATTACTAGTAACTAAAACAACGAGTATTTCTGTTAACCCTACCTGCTAAACTGAATGGGTTATTCCCAGTGGGGGCCCACTGTGTACTCGAAACCCCTCGATGCTAAGGCCGGCTCCTTAACTAGTAAGCTATCCAATACCCGGGAGCTAGTTGGAATCTCCGTGGTCGCCCCACCCGAAGAACATCAGCACGAAATAGATTGCCCTGGGTGTCGGCCGGGGTGTGAGAGATATATCTCCAGAAATCTCACCTCCGGCAATCTACAACCCATAGACGGCGTGCGTTTTAGTCCGTTTAAGTCCGACATAACCAACCCCGCCGACTCCAGCAGGAAAACCCCCCGTATTCGTGGGGTTTTGCGCACGATAAAAAAACCACTAAGCTACCGGTGTTCCTATCGAAGATGATGATCCGATTGCCGCAATCGGATGCTTCATTAGGGACAGTTCATAGAATAGGTCAGATTTATACTTTTGCCTATTCAATCGGAAAAATTACGGTAAGCAGCGCTTGCACAATTATTGTGTAACTTTTGATCAATCGCCGCTGTCGTGAGTTAATAGTTGGTCGCATTTTACATCGGTTTTCAATTAATTCTGTTATCTGCGCACTGGGAGTAATCGAAAACCCTATTAACATAATTAGTAATTGAAATTTTATCTAGTCGTTAGTCTAGCGTCTAATCTAAGTGCAGAGTTGTGTAATATCTTTAGAGCTGAAATAATCAAAAACCGGGCCATGTGGGGTTTCTCAGATGTTGCGGATGCGGATCCGAGGTTTGAATGTGGAGTCACGCCACAGACTATGGCCCACCGGTATGACCCACTGGTGGGCCGCGGGGCATTTTATCCCCATACTCGGTGGCGCCAAGCAAAACCTAATTTTAGGTGATCCCACCAGTGCAGTGGTTCGAACTGGTGGGACCATAAACGCCCAAAAAATGTCAAACAACTGGTCTAACTATAATACTTCGATATCGCCAATGGGTTGTGAAGATCAGACGGTAGTCGCTTCACAGAAAATATCGAATTTCAGCCGCGATGCAGTTAGCCTGAAAAAAAAAATTGAATACGGGATTTACGCAAGAGTGAAGATAATAAGGAAAAATATAATATTTTGAGGATAGCACGGGGTGCTACTGCGGTGGACGAGCTCAAATTCACCAAGCATAGATAGATAGATAGATAGATAATTATTTATTGTACACCAATAGATTTACAGTAGTACTAGTAGGTAGCATGTTACAGTTCAATGTACAATGGGCGGCCTTATCGCTGGAAGCGATTTCTTCCAGGCAACATTCCACAGGCGCCAGGGTCTCTTCTCGCGATTTAAGTCCAAGATACGTGTCCCGAGATATAGGAAGCAAGCGAACCGAGCAGCAAATTTTCTAATATGACGTCACTGTCACTGCACAAGATGTATCTTACAAAATGTGTACTAATATTTAGCATCATTTGTTTGTAGTTTCGATGTGGCGTACTAACAGTCTTAGATATATTTACTATAGGAGTTATTATGACAACGCGATGGCGTCACTGTTTCAGCACGGTGTCTGCGCACGATTCGTTGTAAGGGCTGTTTATACTGTGTGGTGATAGTAAGATTTGAAGGTGAAATATAGAGACAAAGAACAGTGGGCCAATTTTCGTATTACTGTTCAAAATTGAGTCTGGATCTAATTTCAATCTTTCTAATCTCTCAATGCCTGCATCTGCTTCATATTGGGAACAAGCAATTTCAATGCTTTTGCGGAATATAAATAAAATAATATTTAGCGACTGCCAGATTTCGCCATTGCCAGATTTCGCCTCACCTATCTTTATCTAACCATCTCTATAAAGTTGAGCATTCACTTGTAATGAGTATTCTTGCGAATGTTACATAACAGAAAAATAAACGACAGCGTTTTAGCGAGCATTCTATCGAGCGTTCTGGGGAGCATTCTCCCGAAAGTACAGCGATTTTGCATCGATTAGGTAGAGCGTAGATTCATGATTCATGATCTTTCTAGCGAAGAAAGATCATGAAAATGTTTGGTTCGGTTCGTGGTTCAGTTCGACTTTAAAAACGACAAATGCGCAATATTCTGTTATAAGTGCACCTTATGGCAAAAAGTTTTGGATACGTAAGTTGGTAACGCCCCTAGCCAGATGGACTGACAACCTGAAAACGGTGGCAGGGACAGCCTGGATACGGAAGGCGGGGGATCGGCAGACGTGGCGCATATTGGTAGAGGCCTATGTCCAGCAGTGGACTGCAAAAGGCTAATTGTTTGATTGATTGAAGTGGGTAAAATGGATACACTCCGTATTGTTTCAAATAAAGGTAACGGGTAAATTTATTTCGAAGTTGCCTCAATAACTACATTTAACTTCATAGAGATTCCAGATGATATAACAAAGACAATCTTAACATTCCTGCCGCAGACATAACTAACAAAACACGCATTGATCTTCCATTTAAATTCACCATAGAATTCCATAAAACGGAAGTCACTACCGATAATGAAACGTACCTTATAAATATAGAATATTTACAAAACAACAATTCTAAATAATGCATTTCATCTAAACCTTACGTAACGATACATCAATCAATAGATTTTGTTTGTAAACATACTTTAACGTTCACATACGCTAGTATAGCTGTACGACGTATTGTGAGCGGTAGACTGTACAGAGATTTTTATAGTATCAAATATTGTGAAGTGATTTTTGTGTTTTTTTGAGTGATCTACACAATTTATGGATTCTTAGCTACTTGCCTGCAATTGGAGCTGTGATACCTTATTTGTTTTGTGCGATTTGCCGACAATTTCTTTTGTGTTTTTTGAATAATGTCTTATTGGAATTTGGACGTCCTTGAATACCTTGCTAAAGAGTTTGAATGTTACGTAATGAAATCGATAGGGTTCTAAAGGAAATAGTTATCGTTGAATGGTACTGGAAGATAGATTAACGAAAGAGTGATGACTTTGAAGCGATGTATGTAAGGTATCAAATGAATATTTTTGGTTTCGCATTGTTTGCGTAATGATGACGCTCACTCACTCACTACACACCAGTTAGGACATCTCTTGTCATGAAGCTTGCAAATACAGCTTTAGTGCGTGGCCACCCTTATTTTGCTGCATCACCTGGGCAGAATTGTTGCGTTCTACCTTAAGGGCCTCCAAAAAAAATTACGCCATTTTCAACGTCTTCAAAAGACAATTTGTCGGGCTTGCAGCTATTTGGATAACATTTATATTACATAGTTGAACTTCTTAATTGTATTTTAGAGTTTTTAAAACATTTCATAAGGTTTTTGATTCGGAGGTAGACAAAAAGTAAATGAAATTGAATAAAATGATAAGTAATAAGTTTGAATGTTCCATAATTCAAAAGCCTTTTGATACATTTTAAGATAAGGATGACTTTAGTCGACTTATAAATTGCCGCAGCCTTTTTTTATCAGTTGTGGTTTTAGCGGTCCCGCAGTTCTGAACTATTCCAGACTATGTTCGTAGTTCAGGAACTTTATAGGCCGTCTAGACCTCTGCTAACTATTAAGGCGGCTTTTCATGGTCCGTCAGCGGACGGACGTGATTTAGACTGACACATTTCGAAATGAGTGTCATCTGTGGAAGCGCAGGCAAGTCCATAGCGTGGCATTTAATCTGCTGCTTCCAAACAAAAGCCCGAATTACTATTACCACGTTTTGGAAACTCACGATAATATTATTCTATTAGAAATAAGGACGTAATAAAGAAATTTTGGTATTCCGTGTGATCTGTCAAAACAAAACCGACCTACGTTTTCGTGAGGTTATAAGGTGAGGTGAGCATCAAGAATCAATTATAGCGTGATTCGTTTTCAATAATGTTTATTTAATTAATTGGGATTCAGACTGACACGTGTAAAAGTATTTTATGCGGTTTATTCCCGATTCCCTACCAAAATTTATTAGGTATATAATAGCGTTTTATCAAACAAATCAAGTAGGCGCGGTGCATGATAAAATCTCCAGAATGAGGAACCGTGGCATGCCGTCTTAAAGTATTGTCAATCTATAGCCTGCTAAAGCATGCTATAGTCTGGCCATTACAAAGATCTTTTATATCTTTCGCTTTATCAGATAATGGGCATGTACGATGCGGCGGCAGTTTATCTTTGATTGCTGCGCCTGCGTGTGACGTATGATTAGTCTGAGATCTCCTTGGCTGCAAGTAGTTCACTGATGGGTAGACTAGACACTAAGGCCCGTGTTCTAGTCACTCAGTCCTGAATTTCGATTTATCTGAAGACAGCAGTCTCAGCATGGCGGACATCAACAAAATCGAGACATCTCTTCGACCAATGAAATAACTGAAAAAAAAAAGGTGTCACGTGACCAAAACGTCATGATGTAGACATATCTCATCAACTTCATTGGTCGAAGAGAAGCGAAGAGAAATGTCAACACCTCCATGCTAAAGCTAAGATGGACAGTTTTGATAGATTGTCTATACAATTTGTCCTCAGATAAATGGAGATTCACAACTGAATACCTACCATTCTAGAATAGGGGCTGTTCATTAATCACGTGATGTATTTTTAGCAATTTTCTAACCCCCCCTCCCCCATGGTGATACGTGGTGAGGTTTTGGAGTACCCCCCCCTAGCCAAAATCACGTGTATTTTTTTATTTATTATTTAATGCTAAAAAACTAAGAATTGTGACAAAAATCGCAAGTTATAAGAAAAAATAAATACACGTGATATCTCAATATACCCTCCCTCCCCCCTGGTGATATTTCGTGATTATTTCCGACCCCCCCCCCCCCCACGTGAGCCTCACGTGATTAATGGACAGCCCCATACGCCTTAGACCCCGATCCTGTAATTGTCAACCACTGGCATACCATTGACATTACAAAAAATGCCATAAAATTTTCGACTTCATTGGTATGAAGTTCAAAATGGCACAACAACGGTTGACAATATTATCAGAATACGGGGGTAATGTCAGAATTTGTCAGTATTCTTGCTGGGGGCAGGCATCCGTCACTCGCCCGTAGCTGCGGAGATAAGCACCTACAATGCGCCAAACCCCTGAGTTGTTATAGCAGTGGGGGCCGGCGCGCGACGGCGAGCACACGCGTGACGTAATTTGCGTATTGTGATCGCATCATATTGGGATCGCAATACAAATATGTCGAAATTTACAAATAAAGAACTCTAAATTCTCTTTTTTTAAATTAGAAGAGCGTAAAATGTAAGTTTTTACTATTTTTATGCACAGATTACTTTTTGATGAATTAGTACCAAAGTCATTACGTTCTAGTTGACACCTTCGTATTATTTATGTATGTAGGTAGTTAAATAACTAAATCGTCGTGAACCTACGACATTGGTACTTATAACCCGCGCCACATATCTTGGACCTAAAATGTGCTCTAAATGTGCCCTATACGCGCAGTACACATTTCTTGGGTGTCTTTTGAGGATAGCACGGGGTGCTACTGCGGTAGACGAACTCAAATTCACCAAGCATAGATTATTACGAAGCAATCCGCGGGCGCCAGAGCCTCGTATGTCTTACGATTTAGGTCGAAGATACGTGGCGCGGGTTATACCTATTATAGGCCTACCTATAATAATGAGTTCGTAAGAACTAAAAATTGTTCTGTAGGTACTTATTTTGAAACAAGTTGTATTTATGTCGTGTTGGTATTTTAATGACTATTTCTAGTTTATTTAATTTGTATTAGTACCGCACCTACTGAATACATGATGAATGATGATCATCGAAAGATTTATATCGGTGAACGCCGTAGAAAATTTACTGAACATGATACTATTGCCAAAAGCTATTAACTTGCATAAAATGTACTTATTTCATCGTTTCATTCAAAGTTTCGTTTCAACCAAGGTCAAGGCACAGCGAACGTGGCCGCCGGTGCCTCCTTCTGCGAGCAAATAATGCTCGTGAAGGAGGCGGCGGAGCGGGAGCGAAGGAGAATAGCAGTCCTTGCGGCCCGCGAAGAGCGGAGGAGAATCGCAAACCACGCGGCCCGCGACGAGCGGTGGCAACTCGGGCGTCGGAGGTCGCAGAACCTCGTCCCCCATGAGCGCGGGCCTGGGGGTGACGGGTGGGGCCGCCTGTCACCCAAGCAGAAGCAGGCCGCGGCGGCGGCACGCATTGTGTGCCTCCCCGTGCCCGGGGGCGAGTTGGGGACTCTGTGGTCCCCACACCGGAAGAGGGCCAGATCAAGAGATATGGTCCTGGGTCGGCCGGGGTGCGAGGGATATGGCTATGACAATCTCACCTCCGGCAACTGACGGCCCACAGACGGCGTGCGTTATAGTCGGTTCGAGTCCGACATAACCTCCTCCTCCGGCTCCGGCGGGGGAGTATCCGTGGGGATTAGTCGCACGATAAAAAAAAGGCACAGCGAACGTGTGTTGGGCTGTGTTCGACTAGGTTCGACTGTACTCGTACCTCAGTCGCCCACACTCATCGCTGCATTTTGACGCGAACAATTATCATTATTTTTATTATTATAACACCCAGCCATTTTTGCGTCGGGGGTTACAAAATGAATAGTGATTGTAAACATTTTATCGGATTGTTTTATTTTATTCTCTGACAAGGTGACAACCCTAACACTCAAGTTGGCGGCGTTGGATATTCGGAACAATGGGCGATTCCAAGAAAATATCGTAGGTTAATATAACGGCGGCTTTCGTCAATAATAAAGGAGTGCAACTTCTGTACGTAGTACTATTACTTATTCTGTGCTGGGGGTAGGATCTTTGAATTTAGGTTCTCTATATGTAGAGGATTGTGATAGTTTCATCACCTACAACATTTGACGCGCAACATGTAACGCTGAACAAGTTCGGCAACGTTGCCCATCAGACAAAAGTTCCGCGTTGCTGCGCGTCTTTGTTTAACAACGTTGTGCAATGTTGCGCGTCAATGTTGCCCAGTGGATACTAGACTTTATAAAGTCCCTTATCCTGAGTGACATCGAGATTCAAACGCAGTCGTAACGCGAGTAGACAGTGGATTACAATTGGTTAACATGGAAGTGAGAACTGGCGTAAAACTAGACCAACTAGTCAACAATGTGTTGACTTTTACGAACGCACGTAGTTACGAAACGGTTTGTCACTCAGACTCAGATTAAGGAGCCTGTATCGATCAGCGATCGTTAATGATCTTGTAATCGACTTTTTGTTTGTGAGCAGCCGAGCTGCTAGGCATTTTTTTCTGATCGCAGAATAAAACATACCTTTTTTGATGTATCATGATGAAGTCAATATTTCTTCTCCGATAATGGTTAGGTGTAAGTGAAGTCTATAGCATGAAGGTCACCACTATTGATCTGAATTTAAAAGGTGGTTTTCTACAATTGCTAGATTTAGCTTCTTCATTTTTCCTTCAAATTCAATCTTTGCAGAACAAGCCGGCAGGAATCGTCTTATAGGAAACCCCCGCCACTAGTTAAGTGTCCTGCATATTGGAGAAACCTAAGCTACTAAAATATAAAGTTATTTTTGTTCTCTCCCTGTCTCATGATAAGATAGACAGATAGAATCAAAAATAATTGAGAAATTCCTTGACAAATACTTTCCAAGTGCGCTCAGTCCTTATCAGTTATCAGATAACGTATCATTGGGTGCTCCGGTGCTCCATTTACTATCATAGGTACCTACTAGTGTTATAAGAATTGTTTTAGTACAGCGTTTTGTTTCAAAGTAAGTGCTTGTGTTGTGACGATTTTTTCAATATTTTTTTTGGAGTTTCTGTGACCCAGTGGTTCCTTAACCTGTGGGAAGTTTCTGTTACCAGTGGTTCCTTAACCTGTGGGAAGTTACGTGTCATAAAAATACACATACATATCATTGTGATCAATCCAAATGGGTCAGTAGGGAGAAGTCAGAAACTATGAGAGATAGCGAGATCTGTTCTTAGGAACCATGGCTTCGATTTTAAATTTAATGATAATGACATTCAAACTTTTCTTCAAACTCTCATACATAACCAGGAAGCGAACCCGGTGAAGTCTGTAAAAAAATTGAGATTCTTTTTTCGTTTTTTTTTTTCGTTGTTATTGTTGATGGTGCGAATCATAAGTACAGTACATAGCACATAACACAATAACCCATTCGGATTGATCACTCTGTATATGCTCACATCTACTCCCTCTTCGGGGGTAAGCAGAGACAATAGTCCGCCATTTGACTCTATCCTTACATACTTCACGGGCTTCCTCCGGAAGGTAGGTCCACGAGGATAGGTTCCTGTGCTTTACGGGATCAGGATTAGTATTCTACAAGGATATGCCCCAGGCATAGGCTAGTAATATTACTATTCTCAATTTACAATATTAGCCGTAAATTATACAAAAAAGGCAAGTGGCATAACGCGTAAGGCATAATCAAAGCGATATTGTCCCGTGATCGCGTCATGACGTACAATGTTGCTTCGATTATGCCTAACGCCTTATGCCTCTTACCTTTTCCGTATAATACACGCCTTACAATAAACATGTACAAAAGGTAATTACGTCACAGTAAACATACTCAAAGAACGACTTAAACATAATATATCCGCATATAAGTGTTCAAAAGTGTTAACAGAACTAAATTCAAAGATGTTTAGTGTCACTGGAACTCAATTTAGTTCAACTGTAACGCAGTTTAGTGATGACTTTAGTGGCTGTGACTCAAAATAGTGATGTGTGTAGTGTGAAGTGTTTATCGCCATGACTGAGAGGAATTACAACAGTCTGCCGCGGCTTAAGAGGAAGGAGACATGGAAGAAAAAAGGGGTAAGATATGAACTATAGATTGATATTTTTTTGTATTGTTACTATTTTCTAAATAAACAAAATATGTAGTTTGTTAGTCAATGGGAAGACCAGAGGCTTATCCAGTTGGTCTTCTGCGCTGACGGCACAGAATCTCTCTGTTCTTACAGAGTCGGTAGCGCGGGTGTGACTCCTCTGGTGTTGCATTTGTCCAACCATTTTCAACCAGGTGAAACGTATGCCACCTGGTATAAAAACAAATGTAAAACTGAGTCTACATCCAGTAATAGACTTGAACGCATTCCAAATCCCTTTCTAGGGAGATACCCGATCAATGTTTTTTTTTTTTTGGAGCAGAAGTCCCCACGGACCGCGGATATATCTGGGGCGGTTATGTCGGACCCGAAACCGACTGTAACTATGCCCCCTCTTGGGTCTCAAATGTGGGAGTGTAACATGGCCCAATTAGGCATTTCCCTCGCACTTCGGCTAATGCTGATCCAGCTCCATTTTCGAGATGGCACCTTCGAGTATGGGAACCACAGGGTCCTCATTGTGCCCCAGAGAGAGGGGAGGCGCGCAACGCGTCGCCACTAACTCGGGACCAGGTCTACGCTCATGGAGGCGGGGTACACCAACGTTTTCCTAATTATTTAGGCGAGAGTTTCAGCTATCCAGGGTGGGTTCAGGTAGCTCAGACTGTCGCTGTATTCTTCACTAGAAATGAGTTGTTAGGTGTTCAAGTCTTGGATATTGACTTTTGGTTCGGCCGCTCGGGGTCGGGGGGTTAGGCGGTAGTCACATGTAGACATGTTCATGCATACAAATATTTAAACCGAGCTGGAATCGAACCCGCGACCTCCGACGTAGCAGTCGAACACTTTACCGCTACGCCACAGAATATGTATGGAACTTATAAGTAAACCTCGACATTAAACACGCCCATACACGATAATCTATGCTTTCTAGCGAGGTCTAGCGACGTAACATTGTTCAAGCGTCGATGAGATCACGTCGTGATATCACTAGGTCATTGTCGATGAGTTGCCATTGAAATATAGTTATTTACTTCGTTCTTAGCACTTATGTGTGGCTGAGAGCTGTAAAAGGGACTAGGAATTGCGTCGTATGAGTTTAAATTTTATGTCAACGTAACTGCACTTCAATAAATTTTCAAGTACATACATACATAAACTCACGCCTGTATCCCCGAAGGGGTAGGCAGAGGTGCTAGCACCCACATTTCGCCGTTTATGTTTAGGTCCCAATGTAATAGGTGGCGAGCCTATTGCCATTAACCGGGCACTTATAAACCTGCGATAAATACACACATAACTTCGAAAAGCATCGAAAAGTCATTGGTGTGTGCCATGGTAAAACCTGGGATCGAACCCGAGACCTCGTCTCAGCAGTCCATTACCACTAAGCTAAGTAATGTATGGGAATTTGCTTTGTTGTATTTATGATTACTGCTTTGCTCCTTTGAGTAATAGCGTGATGGTATAATATAGCCTATAGCCTTCCTCGATAAATACAAACGCAAAGAGATTTTTTTTATTTCGATCGGTTCGAATTTAAAAAAAAAATCTTTTAGTTCGTGAGATTAAACAAAACAAACAAAACGAAACTCTTAAGCTTTATAATATTAGTACTAGATAGAAAGTTCCCGAGATAAAAAGACCTAATGTCAAGCTGAGTGCCACCATTGTAACATGATACGTGTCTGTAATGGTGACCCTCTTTTCAGAGACCTTGCCTTCAGGCGAAGTCAAATTGACGTGTCCTATATAAAAAAAAATGTATAAATGTCCTATTCCAGACAATCATATCTATCACTATGACAAATTACATCTAGATCTATCCAGCCGTTTAAACATCTATACTTCCACATTTTTATTATCATCCTCCTACCCTTATCCCAAGTTTATTTGGGGTCGGCGCAACATGTGTGCCATTTCCATTCATCTCTAGTTGCAGCCATCTCAACACTCACTCCCTTCTTAACCATATCATCATTCACACAGTCCATCCACCTCCTTTTAGATCTTCCTCTCCCCTTGTAGCTATCCACTTCCATTATAGGTAATACCTTCCTTACGACATTACTTTCATCCCTACGCATTACATGTCCGAACCAGGACAAACAATTTCCTCGTAGCTTCTCCGTGATTGGTGCTACTTTTAAACTTCCTCTAATATATTCATTCCTAATCCTATCCACTCTTATTACACATCTATTTTTTTGCATGTTTATAATATTAATGTGATATGTGGTTTGACTGCAGCGTTATCTATACGCCTGGGTACTTCCCTAGCTCCAGACTGGGACTCCCCAATAACCTATCTACTATCAAAAGACTGAAATGCCTACAGTGATAAATGTGGTCATCATTTTCCTAGAGATTTGCGATTGCGTATAGTGACCGCCCGCGACTTTGACCACTGCTTCCCCTCTGGTGATATGTTGTTATTTTTTCCGAACCCAGGGTTGAACCTGATTTATGGACAGCCCCTTAGGGTTGGAGTTTCGTAAAATCCGTTCTTAGCGGATGTGTACACCCTATAAGGAACGTGCTTTTTCACCCTTCACCACTGCAAAAAAAAAAAAAGATCGGCAGCGCGAGTGTGACGCCCCTGGTGTTGCACATACGTCCATAGGCCACGGTGACCACTTCCCATCAGGTGGGCCGTGTGCTTGTCTGCCACCTAAGTGGTATAAAAAAAGGGTACCTTTTTCAGGTCGTCTGTCTGCTGGGGCTTGCCTACCTGCTATTAGCCATTCACAGTCTCCTAACACACAATTACCTATTACGGTATTCGAACATAGAATAAATTCCTACAATAAATTCTATACCTGTCAGATTACAATTGGAAGACTTATATGGAAGCCGTCCGCCTGAGCGTCGGCCTTCTGCTATTATGAGCAGAATTCTGATAAACCAGTCGTATGACTGTAATGTAGGTCAAATAGCTAATAGAATCTAGGCATATATCTTGACCCCAGTCGCGTCACAAAGGGTATTTTTTTAATTTTCTACAGTGCGAGAAAACACTCGAATTCCCCCCTCCCCCCCTCCCCCATCATAACCGGTGGGGCTGGTTATGTTTGACTCGAACCTACTAAAACCACTCGCCGTTTTGGCTCATGCATTCGCGATTGCCCCTGGCATACTAATACCTGGAAGAAAAGTGAGAGCCCTGGTTATTCCTAGTTTTATACACACTAATGGACTTGGCACTTTCTTGACAAAAACAAGTTTGTTTTTTATTTTTTCCCGTGGCTTAATTTGTCATGTTAACATAGCTCGGCATATTAATCGTTATTTCCGGAAGCTTGACCAGATAATTCGTGAATGCATATATGCGCCATGTTTTGAGTAGGGTGACCATGAATGAAGAATAAATAGACAACTATACGACATTACTCGAAGCTTGCAGATACAATTAAAATGGTCTCACCGCCATTGATGCCGACGACTGTGAAGGCGGAGTCTGGACTCCGATTTTATCTCGGCCTCGGATGCAATTTCGTGCTCTCTGAGGCACGGATTGGAGACGGTAGCGTTTAAACTCAATTGAAGAGGTTTATTGAGAAAGACCTGAGAAAATTTACAGTGTTTTGATAGTGTAAACGGATGTTATTTATATTTTTAGTAGGTACGCTATCTTTTTCTAAATCCATACAGATAAAATGGCATATTTGGAATAGTACCATACATACATCATATCGGAACGACCGATTACATATGACATGTGATTGAATCATCAATATGATCTATTTGAGGTTGAAATGGCTCGTAACATCACATCGATGACATTTATGTCTATGTTCTCACTACGGTGAATGCCCAAGACCAGGCCCTCGATTCTGCTAAAGTAAACCACTGTCATACCACGGACACTGCAGAAAAATCATTTAATTTTAGGCTTTAAAGCAATGCAGTTACAGTCGAAAATTAAATGACTTTTTGTAGAGTGAATGAGTCAGTGTGTAATGAAACTCGTTTAATTTAATTTTGGACTTTAAGCCTATACCAATAAAGCGTCTTGCGATCATTTGATGTGTCACTGAATCTAATGGGGCGCCCTCTAGCGGTCATAGAGTAATGCGTTAAAAAGTATTTAATTATGAATTATCCTGAAAAATAATCAATCACAATAGTCACCCTACATGCGCAGGAGTCGATGACGTAACCGCTATAATATCCTATATTGCTCACGATTTTACATAGCACTTGCAGAAGGTCATTAGTATATTATTATATATGTATATGTAGATATATTGTATTATTTATAAGAATGGACGGCATTTATGTCCTTGGGTATTGTTTATTTATGTTTTCTTCATGCGCTGACATCATTTTCTTTAGGACATTAGAGGTAGTTACCATCTTACCGTTGTTTCAGTTTGCATCCGAGGCTTTCATCTCGGAGTCTCGGAGTTTGGGGTCCGCTTACCCCTTTTCTTTATTTTTCTTTTTTGTAAAGGACCCGGAAGAAGGAAACTCGTGACTTGACTTTAGAGCTATTTAGGGTATATAGTACTAATCCCCTCTTTTTGGAACGCGGCCCAAAATAGGATCGCTTATGCACGTTGGCGTTGGCAGGTTCGCTGCATATAAAAAGAAATATGACAATTTCAATTTCATTTCAACGACAGCCTCCGTGGCGTAGCGGTAGTGAACGCGGCCGCTACGCAGGAGGCGCGGGTTCGATCCCCGCTCAGTGCAAATATTTGTGTGCATTAAATATGGGTATTTGCATTGGTCTGGTCGTGCCTCGGAGAGCACGTTAAGCTGTCGGTCCCGGTTGCCATAAGAACATCTATGGCAGTCGTTACGGGTAGTTGGTGCCCTAAAAAATCCAAAAACAACGGTCTAGCTGCAAAAGCTTCGATATCGCCTAATGTTAACATCCACATTCGTGGAGGTCAGATGGCAATCGCTTCACGGAAAATATCGAGGTCTAGCCAAATCTGTAGCTATGACTGGTAAAAGCGGACCCCAGACTCCGAGCTGAAAGCTTTGGATGCGACTGGGAATTAACGCTAGGAGGAAGAAGATGACAATTTCAATTTGTGTCGTTTATCCATGACATAAGCTAGTTAAGCTATGCTTACCATTGTGTCTAGATAGCGTTGTGTAGAATGTTTTAGAATATTTATAAGAACGTGTCCTATGTAATAAAGTTGCGAGCCAGTCTTTGGGAACTAGCGATCGAAGTGAAAACTAGCATGTGACGCATTCGGTGACGGCCCAAGCGTTGGGTAGACGATGACGCCAGTTCTATGATTTTCTCGCTCGCCTAAAATGTTTTGAGCCGCGATCCAGAGAGAGAGAGGGATGCTGCTCACAACCTCATCGTGTACAAAATCCCCACGGACAGCCGGCGGGGGAGGTTATGTCGTAGTTGAACCACGTGCCGTCGTAGGTTGCCGGAGGTGAGATTGCCGGAGACATATCTTTTGCACTCTGGACACTCCTATAGCTCTATCCCTCTCCTCCTGAATCGCTTATGGACATCGTGGTAGATTCGCTATTCACCTTTCGCCACCGGAATTTATTCCATCAATCAATAATAACCTAAACTTTTATTAAAAAGGTTACATGTGATATTTATAATATTCTATTTTGAGGTGTGATTGTAATTTGCTTAAGAGACTTATGACTAAACAGTGAGTCACAGATTGTGGTCGTGAAGAATATTGGACATATTGGTAACATATGTTTTACTTTTATTGTTTACTAGCTTTTGCCCGCGGCTCCGCCCGCATGGTTTAGGCGTGAAAGCGTAACAGACAGACAGACAGAGTTACTTTCGCATTTATGATATTAGTATGGATTATATTATTTTAGTGTTTGAGGACTAAAGAGACAAAAGTAATAATTAAGTTAAGTATGAAATTTTCTATGAAACTATAAACAACACTATCTAGACGCAAAGAATGCAGTTTCTGGCGGTGAGTAAAGTAGCCAGAGTTCACTGGAGAGGTTTTGTGCTGTCAGTGGGAAGACCTTGTTGCTTGTACTTTTGTATCTTCTGACGGCACAGAATCTCTATGTTCTTTCATGGAAGGCAGTACGAGTGTGACTTGGTGTTGCACTCGTCCATAACCGGTAACCGCTTTCCATCAGGTAGGCGTCATGCTTGTCTGCGACCTGAGTGGTAAAATAGCCTAGTTTAACTTTAAATTTTAATGGGCCGAGAATCATGCCTTGCGGTACTCTTTTTGCGTTAAAATAATATTGGATCTGTTGCCCGAGCAAGAAAAATATTCGAATTTGTAACGTAAACGTATAGAGAGAAGGGAGCATTGCCATTGGCAGGCTTCATATACACACACAGGTTCACAGTAGGCAGGCGGCCAATCGCAATGCTTCGTTCTTTAGATTCGTTTACGTTCCGAATTAGAATGTTTTTTTTTTGTGTTCGGGGAACTATTATTATTTTTTGAAAGAATATTTAGTATAGTACCTAGTAACTGAAATTGTTAGCATTCCCCCTAATGGCTTCAAATCGATAGTGTAATATCCTGGATTCGAACCCGTGACCTCTCAATCGTAAGTCAGACTCCTTAACCACTAAGCTACAGCTGCTTAATACGTATGTTAAAATAATAATAAAATAATAATTATTATATTGCCGAGGTTGTGTTTATGACTTATTATTATTAATAGTATTTATCCTCATAAAATAACCTAGAGAGTATGTCATGGTAACTACTTTGCCTGCTATGTACATTTGATTAGAGCCGTATTAATAGTCAAGCCAGTTTCCGGCTTTGGAATGTGGACTGTGTATTTGGATAGTTAAAATAAATATATTTATTTATTTACTAGCTGACACGGCGAACTTTGTACCGCCCGCGCCATATCTTTTTAGCCCGTTTACCTGGACATCCACGAATATTTCAAGACTAAAAATAGCCAAATCGGTTCAGCCGTTCTCGAGTTTTAGCGAGACTAACGAACAGTAATTGATTTTTATATATAAAAGAAAGAAGATAGATAGATTACTACTATTACTATTTTTACTGATCTCAATTGAACTTATTATAATTAAGAATGGTTAAGAGACCGTGGCAGACCCCGGTTTACATGGATATCCTATCATAAGGAAAGACCACAGGGAGGAGAAAGTGCACCCCACGACGACCCAGAGCAGACGTCTCTGGATGAAAAGAGAGCCGACCCCAAATTAAAAACGAAAAGGCCAGACGATGAAAAAAAGAATGATAAAAGAGCTGTAAAAATTAGTCGGTTCTTGTATTATCGTTTTTATTTATTTTTAATCATCCACCGAACCAAAAATAGTAAATTACTTGACAATAAAATAGTATGCGCTCTTTTCATTTTAAACGTGATCGTTTTTGACATTTGGGAGTTTGAGATTAGATCGATACCTACTGGATTTTAAACTACGATAGATACGATATTTTTAGTAGAATGGCCATGGGGTCTACTGCTTTAACGGCATCACTTTAAAGTCTTAAATTATTATTTTTTGCAGTTTCCGTGGTTTGACAATGCTTTTACTTCAGCAGAATTTCAAGATAACTTGGGTCTCAAATATGTTGGTTGGTTGGTAGGTTATATAGCTTAATTTAAATAACAAAACAAACGGACAGAATCACATTCGCATATCAAATAATATTGTAAATTACTATCACACTAATTAACACTACACTATGAATACGCATCAGAAACTGCGCGAGCGCATGTAAACTGATTAAACAGTGTGCCGTCTTCGGTAATAAAGTGACGCGACTACAGTGTGTGTTCCGAATTTGAAAACGTCGGTTGTGGATCGCGAAATTTGAATTTAGTATGGTGGTTGTATCGGTTTTGGTGACGTCATTTGTGGATATTGATTTATAGTGCCGGTTTTTGGAAATGGTAATGAATAGTGCCTATTTAATTAATACTATATGAGTAGGATGAAGCATTTTAGTTGTAAGAATGTTGTTATTATGTTAAGAATAGTTAAGATCTTGGCCAGGTGACTGTTAGGGGGTGACGGGTGGAGCCGTCTGTCACAAAGTACAATAGTCTAGCTAGCTGTAAGTAGGTATAAGTTGGTTAAATAAAAAAATAAACACATTATTAGTCCTATAAGGCAGGCAGGTAGAGGAGGTAGGACACGACATGATATTCGTCCCAATCGAGTAGTCCGACTGAAAAAGTACCTCCGCCCTTCAGAATACTGCGGCTAAATAACCTCGTGTTGTGTTCCCGGCAGGCAGTGGGGTAAGCAGAACTCACTGGAGAGGTTTTGTGCTGTCACTCTGCCAGTAGGAAAAAAAAGGCTTGTCCTACGTATTTTTTGCACTGACGGCACAGAATCTCTCTGTTCTTACAGGCTCTGTTGGCAGCACGAGTGTGACGCCCCTGGTGTTGCATACGTCCATAGGCCACGGTAACCACTTACCATCAGGTGGACCGTGTGTTTGTCTGCGACCGAAGTAGTATACAAAAAAGGTTTTTATGCGTACGCAATACAATAATAAAAGGAAGAAAAAAACTTAGTCTATGATAGTAGAGATAGATGATCAAATTATACTATTGAGCCATGCTTTTAGCAACCCAATTGCTTATTGGAAAAAATAGTGACAGCCGTTTAGTTAATTTGACATTGATCAGCCTTTCGGAAACTGGGCGTTGCAAATGCATTGTAACATGTATACTCTAAGATTGTAACCCAATAGATTTTTCAAATTTCCCGCCGTTTTCTTGAACCATCTTTCGTTGGCCAGACTATAGTATATGCATAACGATAACAAACACCTCTTTACACGCTCAATAGGTAATACAAATCACGAGATACCAATGATTCATTAAAAACATTAGCTACATCACTCTGTGGGAGTGCTTCTGGCAGCCCTCCAAGTGCCGAGTCTTGATGATACCTTCATTGACTCCATTCAAAATAAACACAGATGTGTTTGTTATTTTTGTACTGTTATATTGAGTTGTGATGTGTTTTGTAATGTACGTAATAATTATAATTTAGATACCTACCTACTTCTGTTTAGTTTAATCAAAATGGCAACTACGTGAGACTCGAGAATGCCCCTTCGTCTTAAGGGGAAAATCTATAAGAGCATGATCCGGCCTGCCGTCCTGTATAGATCGGAGAGCTGGCCCGTAAAGGTGACGGATGAAAGATGATTGCATATAGCTGAGATACGAATGTTGAGATGGATGTGTGGTGTGACAAGAATGGATAAGATTAGGAATGAATATATTAATGGAAGTTTGAAAGTAGCACCAATCACGGAGAAGCTACGAGGAAATCGTTTGTCCTGGTTCGGACATGTAATGCGTAGGGATGAAAACAATGTCGTAAAGAAGGCATTAGCTATGGAAGTGGATGGTAACATGGGGAGATGAAAACCTAAAAGGAGGTGGATGGACTGTGTGAATGATGATATGGTTAAGAAGGGAGTGAATGTTGAGATGACTGCAACTAGAGATGAATGGAAAAGGTTCACATGTTGCGCCGACCCCAAATAAACTTGGGATAAGGGCAGGAGGATGATGATGTTTAGTGGCATATATCTTAATCCTAGGTAGTGAGAGAACCGTGGCTCTGACCATACTTAGGTAACCACCGTAATTAGTGCCCTGGCGCGGATTCATTTGATATAATTTATGATTGGTGGATTTGAACTCCTCCGCTGCCGTAGCACCCCAGTTTTTTTATCGTGCGTCAAGTCCCTTCCAGATACCCCCTTCCCCCCCACCAGAGCCAGCGGTGGTGGTTATATCGGACTCGAACCGACTAAAACGCATGCTGTCTATGGGTTGTAGGTTGCCGGAGGTGAGGTTGGCTGCTATTCTCAAAAGACACCCAAAAATTCTCGTGGACTTCGATCGTGGTTTTATTTTATAGTACGAACTCCTAATTCTCTTTCTAAACTATAAGTAGGTACCTTCTATGATATGTGTTCTTCAATAATAGTGGGCAGCACGACGCCCTTGGTATTGCATACGGTGCTGAATATTCCATCAAGAACCAAGCGATTCGGCGACTCCATCTTCTGCCGCAATATTAAGACTTAGAATTCCTTACCAGTTCACGTGTTTCACTCCTACAGTCCCGGGTCCTTTAAGCGGGGCGTGAAAAAGCATCTGATAAGGCCTTCAAGCTGAGTGCCACCATCGTAACATGGTACGTGTCTGTAATGGTGACCCTCTTATCAGAGACTTTGCCTTCAGCTTACCATCAAGTCAAATTGACGTGTCCTTTATAAAAAAATAATATGTAGGGGGGCGATCCCAGCAGTATCATTGTCTACTTCGAGAAAGAGAATTACTAGGAGAAAAAAGCCTAGTAGTGTCATAATGGAACTAGACAGTGGTGCCACTAGGAACTCCTAACGTCCATAAGTGGCCTAACCACTTCTTATCAGATGGGCCGTCTGACCTAAGTGGTATAAGAAAAAACCTAAGTCACACCTTATAATATTACCTATCTGTCAATGGAAATCCTGTCAAAATCGACCCTACCATTACCGAAAAAAAAAAATCGGCAATGCACGAATTGAAGTTTTCTCCAATAACGTGCCTCAGATACGGCCTGTTTAATGGTCCATTTGCTTGATGTTCAATGCCCATTAAGGTTCATTAGATGTCCATTTGTACTGAGTCAACGACCTCAATACTATATCATAATATAGTATGACCGATACGCTCGGGATTAATACCCGTTGTGCATCAATCAATTAGCCTATCGCAGTCCACTGCTGGACATAGGCCTCTACCAATATTGGATGACTGGCCTACTGTTTCCACGCTGACCAGACGGGTTGGTACAGGGTTTTATTTCGAGTTTTCCTTCTCTCGCAGTGATATCGTCTGCGTATTTTTCCGTTAGTCGCCTCTTAAGCCTACCATATACGAACAGTTTTGCCTTCAGGTCTAACTGACCGGATGCAAATCCGCATCGTGTGTGTGTTATGTGGCCTGAAGATAAGCTCGCGTCAGTCGGCCGGAGCGACTGAAACAATTCAATCACATCCATCTAAACGGAAGTACTGAACGGATCGTGTATTGACAGATCAGTTCAGTTTGCAAGGAATCTAGTTGATGTCAATCGCTCATGTGGAGATATAGCTTCCCGCATATTTGTGTTCAATTTTTTTATCAATGGCGCCACCAAATTTAATAACTGTAAATATACTTCCTCGTCCATGCGAAGATATTTAAACCAGTCCTTTGGGTAAAACCTTAGCTCTTGTAAAAGATTTATGTGGGAATAATGGTCCCTTTGTCGAAGCCACTTTTTAACCCACAGTGTTCTTTTTTTCCTTTTTTTTGTGTGTATTAATGCCAAGGCAGCATAACACAATAATTCACATTCGTCCATAATTTACGATCACTACTTGCAGCGAACCCGGATGAACTGATGTGATTGTATCGTGTATTTGCTCTAATCCGATCAGGCCAAACTGCCACAGTTTGACCTGATGCGATCGACCTCGTCATGTATTGCAGGCTTTACGACAGCCTTCGGATGAGATGGGGTGGTGATACTTGTATCCTTTCTCCGTCACCACACAAATGGTGGTATACACCAAATACTATCATCTAATTATTCTAGATACATACATACATACATACATACAATCACGCCGTTATCCCCGGAGGGTTAGACAGAGGTGAATTAACACCCACATTTCACCAATCATTGTATTAGGTCCCACGTAATAGGGGGTGAGCCTATTACCGCTTTTCGGTCATTATTGTTGGCTCGAGCCATGTATAGGCTGAGTCGTGGCTGTATATATCTGTCTGATGTTAAACAGTCCTATCCCTTAGTCGCCTTGTTTACGACACCGCATGGTAGGAGATGGGGTGGCCCAAATTCTACTCTGCCGGGAATCACGCGGCTAATTATTCTAGATCACAAGTAAAATTATTATCTGGACTAAAATATAAAGCAATTCTCACTTACTACTATAAGTTTATTTTTGTTGAAGACACGTTTACAGTTTGTCACATGTCCAAGTTTCGATATAGGTACCTATTTTTATGCCTGACAAAATGAAACTTTACACAAATGGATGGAAAGATAGCTTCCATAAAAGTCAAAATAAGTCAAGACCTTAGACTAAAAGAATAAGGGATGTAATAAACCGTGCGACAAAAATAATAAATGGACGACTAATAATGAGTTACTTTATATACTGAGTGGGCGACTAAAATACTGAGCGACCCGTGTGTTGCTAAATTGTGAAACTATGAGGATTCGAGTATAGCGCGCCCCAACTTGGATAGGTTAGGTTAGAAGGAGCGGAGCGGAGCTCCCGCTTTAGCCTTCGTGGTTATTTTTTTATAACCATCCATAAATAGTGGCTCACTTAGTATTTAGTACGCCACATTCAGTAATTTTGACACCCATAAATTGAATAAAATGATTGTTCAATATAGCTGCCAACCTATTATTTTTACTACCTGCTTTTCGGATTAATTTGTGGCCGCGTTAAATACAACCCAAAGAATAACATAGACGGGACATTTAGAGTATTGGGTGCTTACCGTGCTTAATGGTTTCTCCATACCCAATCGGCAAAGGGTGAATTTTCGAAAGGGGAGCCCCTTTCTCTTTTGGAAAAAAAATCTTGCCCTGCCCCTCTATACAAGTGGCAATTCGTTGCTCGGTGTATGATGGAATAGAATGACAAATGTATGGGATTTGACGTATATGACAAGCGTCAACGAAAGTCAAAAGTAGTTCTAGTTTGTCAAATTTAAACATCTCTACCATTTTTGCAAAGGGATGCCGGCAGGAATCAGGTTATGGGGCCTTTCACCAATAGAAGCGAGATTGTTTCCTTCTTGCTATGATTATTAAAGTCTGGCAACCTTTCTCCCCTACTTGTAAAGCTACCCCTGCCTAACGAGCCGCTAAGTCGCTTGTGATGTGACTCATTCCCAACATAAGCAATTTAACTTAGCTAGAAGGGATTCATTTTCTGAGAAACGATCGATCTTTAGCCTAAAACATTTTCGCAAGGCTTCTTTTCAGGCGTTACGGGTAGTTGGAGCCCTTATAAGTCCAACAACTGGTGTTACTATAACACTTTAATATTGCCATTTGGTTGGAGGTCAGATGGCAGTCGCTCCACGGAAAATATCGAAGTTCAGCCAAACACACACTTAACTGGAGAAAGCTAACCCGAATGCAACCGGGATTGAGCAAGAATGAAGAGGATTTTCGCAAGGCTTTTGTTTCCCCAATAAAATAATGTTGCATCTTGTATTACTGCATTTCCGCAATGCTGAAGAAGAGTAGAATTTGGGCCACGCCGTCTCTTCCCATGCGGTGTCATACAAGCAGACTAAGGGATAGGGCTGTTTAACATCAGACATATATTCAGTCCAGACTCGTGTCTGACTCGAGTCAATTTAGTGCCCGGAATACAGCAATAGGCTCACCCACTATTACATGGGACCGAATCCAACAATTAGTGAAATGAGGGTGTTAAATCACCCCCACCGGGGACAAAGGCGTGATTACACAGGGTGTATTTTTGAAACGGGGCAGTAGGGGCAAGTACCTTATCCGTTGCAGCTACAGCAAAACTTTTTGAGATATTTTGAGACTAGAAAAGACAGAAATCGCAAAAAACTTTTTCCATACATTTCGTACGGAAATACAGGTCAGGTAAAATGTATGTATGTTCCTCCCTTAATCGCCAATCCATCCTTCTTCAGTTCTATTTGAAGTCATGAATAGTCAGTGACTTCACACTTCACAGTATTTAAATATGCATACTCATATCCCCGCACTGCCAATTATTTTGAGTTAGCATTTCAGTATTTGTTCAGCCGTCGACAAGTGCAGATTGCGTTAGAAATTGTGCAAAGTGACTGTTTTACTCGTGTTATTGTGAATTCGATTTAATTGTATTGGGTTAAGGTTGAATTTTGGATGCTATGAGGAATTGTTTATTGATTTTTTTTCACGAACTCGCTTTTAATGTAATGAGGTTTTGATCTCCGTAATGAAATAACGTTTATAATGTTTAATAACTGTATAATCAAACGCCTTCACAGTGGTATACCTTGGGACATGTATTGGTAGTGTCATGGAGAATAAATTTTTACCCTTGACACTACCGGTAGTGCCATGGGGAAAGAATTTCACCCTTGACACTACCAGTAGTGCCATTGGGTAGTGCCACAGGACAGGCACTGTATCTTGGACCTAAATAGCGATACTGGTTTGTAATAATCTATGCTTTGTGAATTTGAGCTCGTCCAGCGCAATAGCACCACGTGCTATCCTCAAAAGACACCCAAGAACGTGTACTGCGCGTATAGAGCACATTTTAGGTCCAAGATCCAATCCTAATCATAATAAACTAATCCACTAGGTCCTCGAGACTTGTGGAGCCAGGCAAACGTCAGTTAGTTTTTGCGTCCATTGTGAACAAACAGACAGGAAATTGGAAAAATATATTTTCATGTTCAGTATCGTTACATAACATAACCCAAATATTTTTTTTAAATGTCTGTAATCTACTGACACAACCACTTTACACGCTCTACGCCGTAGAAGTAGGAGCAAGGGGAATTCCAGCTAAATCCCTGTACAACTTACTTAAAGACCTCGGATTGCCAAGAGCTTCAGTAAGCTCTTTACTAAATCGAATATCAAAAGCGGCATTGATAGGATCTTACCAAATTTGGATGGGTTTTAACACTACGACGGTGGAGGTGAGCGCTGATGCATCACAAGGTGGCCACCCTAAACCTACATCTGGGTCGCAAGTCCCAGTCGCCGCCACGGTGTTCCTCTCTGTATCACGCTATGGACCCGGCGACCGCACGGTGAATCCATGGAGTGCTGAGAATCGGATCTCTAATAACATAGATAGATAGATGCAAATCGACAATAATTATCTTCCTCCATGCTATTCCTGTCATTCTTCTGTTCCTTACGTTTGCCTGCTGCTTAAAAAATTGTCTCCAAGTTACCCCGCTGTCCAAAGTAACCCCCCCAGTCCACAGTAAATGGTTTGATTTAAATGGTTCTAAAGTTACCCTGCTGTACAAAGTTAATAGTTTGTAAGTTACAAATGAAACCAGTAAAAATTTGGTAAAAACGAGTGAGCTATACCAATATTCATTTCATTTTCATTTTTTCAATAAAGTTGATAAGAATTCCTCCATAGCTACCAACGATACTATGTCAATAATATACTAAAAATATTCTTATTTTGCCTGTTAGTTGCTATATTTAAAAGTGAAACTATTTAAATAATGGTGTTGTGTTGATATCGTAATGGATACGATAAAAGTGATGGGCGAATTTGTTAGAGAACGGTCGCCATTTTCGGTGAGTATGCTTACTTGATAGAGGTTCTCAAACTTTACAGGTGTGTTTAGACCCCTGCTGTGTGTATAGCCTGACCCCTGAGGTACAATGGTTAATTTGATTAGGCAAAGTCGACATCCAATATACCAGGGTTTCTCAAAATGCGGCACTTAAATCCTAAGGGCTTCGACATTCGACAAGATTCCTGTAATGCGGGCTTGATGGTTGGTAGACATGTGTGGCGCACGGTGGCGCATCGAGACAGGAGGTTCCAACTCTCACGCAAAGTGGTGAATTTTCTTTTACCATTTGCTACAACGAAGTTACTTATAAGAGTGTGTTTTCACACCTGATCATGATAAAAACGAAATACAGAAATCGACTTGATACCGAAGGGGGATTCTCTGTCATCTAGAAACTTTAACAGGGGTTCGTGGAGCCAAAACTTAGAGAAACGCAGGTCGCCTATTTTACCTTTAGTAGTGAATTTTCTAAAAATCCTTTCTTAGTGAATGCTTATACCATAAAAGGCATCACCTGCCAAAATTTCAAGTTTATAGGTCCAGCTGTATCGGAACAAGTAATTTTATATGTATAGGAGATTGTTAACCTTTTATTCGATGTAGGTTCAAATTGAATATGACAGGAGAAAAGAAACTAGGCGGGTGTCATCTTTGCGAAAATTGCTTGTTTTATTCTTAGCGGGATCTCAAATCTCATTTCAATCTGAGCTATAAGATCGCCTCCCACGTGAGACAGTATATTCATGACCTAAATTTTATATTTATAAATCTGTTTGATTTCGTGATTCGTCGCACGAAATTATTATGAGTCTATTGAGCGACATTAACTAACCCACGGCTCATATAGATTAATAGTTTGTAGAGGGAATGTGGGTATCCGAATCCAAACCAACCCCATCTGCAACTATTGTCGGATTTTTAATTAGACGAAGCTATCTGACGTTTACTGTGTTGCAAGTTTTTTATGAAATAAAAATAGTGTTGTGACAAAGTGAACTATATTATGATGAATGATATTATCATGATGAATGTGAATCTAATCAAAACAGACGAAATTAAATGGTAAGCTCACATGAATTCGCATAGAGTTGAAAATTGGTGGGAGTCTTAAATACACCATAATGAAAGAAATATCAAAAGTCCCCATCGATTTGAACCTTGCATTTTTTTTCGAGGTTAAAAGTCAAATATAACGGATTCTCGCATTTTTCTCGTAAACAACAAATGCTATCGTAAAATTAGAGTAGACAAAGTTGTAGATCATGTAATTACCTACAAAATTGGTGTTAATTTTTTTATTGTGCGGATCACCATTTCGGAGATATCGTGATTTAAAAATTGAAAGAAATCAATTATGTATTTTATATGAAATTTCATTCACCATAGTAGGATTCATAAACGCAGTACCTGAACCGCTGGCCCTATGTACTTGAAGTTTTGGCAGTAGATGCTTATCATATTGCTAGTATCCACTAAGAAAAGAATTTCTTGAAATTTCATTGCTAAGGATGTAAAATATGGGATTAAAGTTTGTCTTGAAGTCTATTTCCGTTCCTCCCTATTTTAGCCCCTTAGTAACAAAATTTCTAAAAATCCTTTCTTGGTGGATACACGCAAAATGAAAAGCATCTACTGCCAAAATTTCAAGTTCATATGACTAGCGGTTGAGGCTCTGCGTTGTTGAATCATACTATGGGAACGACTAACTTTGTATATAAGAGATTTAACTTCTTCCAATTTTGCAATCGCGATATTTCTGAAATGGTGATCTGTACAGAAACAAAATGGATACTAATTTTATAGGTAATTTCATGATCTACAACTTTGTCCAACCTACTTTTACCCTAATATTTGCTGTTTACGAGAAAAATGCGAGCATCCGGTATATTTGACCTTGAATAAAAAAAATGCAGAAGTGCAATCGATGGGGACTTTTGATATTTCTATAATTATGGTATATTTCAGACCTTCACCTATTTTCAGCTGTATGCAAATAAATGCAAGCTGAAACCTTTATTTTATCTCGATTATGTATGAAGTAGCAAACAAAATGGCAACTGACTTTTTTTGGTCATTATATTATAATGACCTGACCTAATACGCGCGGCATTGACAAGTGTTGACACTAGTGTTACCGCCGCGCTTTGAAATAGGCCGGTAAAAAAACTGATTCTAATTACATACAGAGCACTCTAATACAATTTTATTGTAAAATAGAAATAGTTCTTTTTTGTATAGTAAGGAAATATTAACAATCCCTCGTCATTCATTTCATATCTCCACGCACAATGGCCCAAAAAAGGAGGCTAAGTGCGGACAAAAGAGTCCCCTTTCCATTCCATTCATTTTATATGAGTGAACGGGAACTGAATGCATCAGTTGCATCACTAATACTGAATATAGCAACATTATTTTACGAAGTGACATTAGCTAATGTCAGTGGATATCGTCTAATTAAAAATCCGACTATAGTATACTTACCCATGATGGACGAGGCTCTTGTGCAGGCATTCCTCTCAGGATTGGGGGAAACGCCTATCGCTTCCGTTCCGACCAAACCAAATTATAGAAAGGAGGACCCACGTATTAATAGTGCAAGCTTTGGATGCAACCGGGATTGGCGCTCGAATGATGAAGAGTTGATTTGCGTGCGTCTTTCCTATTGATATTTTACATCTTTCCTCGGAGCCTTTCCCTAGCCAGTTGGGGTCAGCTTTCCAGTCTCAGTGCTAAGCGGCTGACTTCTATGTTTTCCGTGAAACGACTACTATCTGGCCTCCACCTCATTTTGGACAAATCGAAGTTTTATGGTTTGACAAGTTGTCGAACTTTTAGGGCTCTAACTACTCGTTACGACTGCCGGTAGCGTCACGATGGGTTTCCTGCACGCATAGGATGTTGCACTGCGTTTTTAGGCAGAGGCTGGAGAGTATATCTGCCTTGTTCTGCGAGAAACCCTCGAGAGTTTACCGAGACGACTCGAAAAACTGACTTTAAAGATGAACTTTCAGGGCGGGATTGACGTTGGATATCTATCGTGGTTGTACAATTAATTATCAAACTTTGAGAACAGCTGTACGTTCCTACTTAACATTCAGCCTGGCTCGATGACACACATGAGTCGTATGACGTCAGCCTCTATGCAATCCAATGAACTCTATCGACCTTGAGCGACGAGTTTCTCATTTAAAAATATCTGTAAATAATATATTAATTACGTCACATTGTTGTTTGATCTTGAAACAGAAATGTGAGGCCGTTAACAACTTATAGCCTTTGTAGTTTCATAGCAACATTGCTTTTTTGGCAGTAAATAATTTGTGGCCAATACTATTAGTATGGTGAATAGGTATATCTATTAGCTCTTTCTTTTACCTGATCTCAAGTTCTCAATCCGTCTTGTCCGGCAGAAAAGTTACAAGATTCCCCTTATACAGTACCCCAATACCCCAATACAGCGTGATTTCAGTGCCCCAAACACGAAAAATATTTGAATTCGTAACGTAAACGTATCGAAAGAACGGAGCATTGTGATTGGCAGGCTTCTCATACACACAGGTTCACAGTAGGCGGGCGGCCAATCGCAATGCTCCGTTCTGTCGATACCTTTGCGTTAAGAATTAACACAGAACGCGCGTGTTTACGATACAGTTGGTCAATCGATATATTAATGAGGAAGCATTTCTTTTCATTGCTACAAAACTCGAGTGCCACACAAAATAATAATTTCAACTTGCCTAATTTTTTGCTAATTTCGGTGGTATTTTTCAAATAGGTTTTCCGATGAAAAAATTTAATGGAGTTCTTTTAGAACACATCAGTATTGTGTATGTAACCTATGATTGAAAAATAACACCGAAATTAGCAAAAAATTAGGCAAGTTGAAATTACCCAAAAGCGTGTTAGCGTGAGTTCACTCGTTATTTGGTTCTGTGCGTAATTAAATTTAATTATCTGTAATATTAATATTATTTTGTAATTTCAAAATTCCGGTTAATGCTATTGTAGTGTTTCACAAAATGACTGATTTTAAAAATTATTACTTATCATTTTTTTATTATAATCCAAGGTAATAAATTAATTTTAATAAAACTACAAGCATTAAAATAGTAATGAACCTTGTTACATTAGATAGGTATTCTACCATTTATTGCACGCGGTGTGTGCAATATATTCATATTAGCTGTGTAGTCCGCGGCTCCGTCCGCGTGGATGTCGGTTATTGCGACCAAACATAGCCTATGTCCTTTCCCAAGGTCTAATCTAACTCTGTACTAAATTTCATCAAAATCGGTTCAGTGGTTTAGGCATGAAAGCGGATCAGACAAACAGTCAGACAGACAGGCAGAAAGACAGACAGACCGAATTATTTTCGTATTTATAATATTAGTATGGATGAATAGTATTATTTTATCGCCTATGCTCAAACTACGGCGTTATATAAATATCAAGTGACGTTGGTTCTGGCCCGAAGATGTTAATAAGACCCCATATAGTCCGCGAGCCAGACACCGCTTTGGGTGACCAATTTTCTATCAAATGATAGCTCGTAAACTGTTTCAGCAGAGAGTCGCGTTATAAAGTTGCGTGAACGTCAGGTAGCTGCGACTGCGTTCTAAACGTCAGCTGCTCACCGGCCATATTATGGTCAGCTGGTTTTGTTTACTTCTAGATATTGAGTTTAGCTGTAATTTGACGAATTTTTAATACGGTGGAAGTGGAACTTGTCTCAAATTTTTTTCTTACGTGCTTGGGTGGTTACCGCTGCTTACCCCGTCAACGGAGTCGCAGCTAACTATCACGGTACTATATGATTCAACTCTTCGAAGCATTTTGCGAATTATGGACCGGGAGGAACATATGAGCTGCGGGGTCATTTCTCCCCGGTAGCTCATCTAGGGGAGACAAAGGTATGTTCATAGGGGTCATAGCTCCCCTAGACGGAGGAGACAACGCCCCTCTATTTTTGTCACAATTTCATTTCTGTCAAAATTTGTGCCTGGCTCGGAGTCCTTAGAGGTGGTAAAGAGATGTTTATGGGATCGACAAATTTATCGCCTGGCTCCGGGACTAACACACCCATAGTACAAACACTAGAAACCATTAAAGTAATCACAAACACATATTTAGGCCGGTCATTGTGCCATTGTATTACGTTTAAGGGCTAGCAGGTCAGTATTGTTACGCCATGGTGCAATTCACCACGGCGATCAGTATTCGGTCGGTAGCTGATGCGATGCGAATCGTGTTCCGTAGTTGCTGTATTAAGGTACTTAGTGATTTGTTTGTTTTGTGATTTACGAGGAAGCTTCATCTCACGCACACTCAAGCTGTGGAATAAACTCCATGCGGTGGTTTTCCCAAGCGACTACAATATGGGGTTCTTCAAGAAGGGTGTTAGGTTTCTTCAGGGTCGGCAGCGCGAGTGTGACGCCCCTGGTGTTGCGTACGTCCATAGGCCACGGTAATCACTTCCCATCAGGTGGGCCGTGTGCTTGTCTGCCACCTAAGTGGTATTAAAAAAAAGCTGACAATACTTGGATATCTTCTTTCTATGCCGCGTGGTTCTCGGCAGAGTAGAATTTGGTCCACCCCATGTCCTACCAGGCGTGGCGTGCGAGGCGACCATGGGATAGGGCTGTTTAACATCAGACAGATATATACAGCCCAGACTCAGCCTCAGAAGCATGGTTCGAGTCAACAATAATGCCTGGAATACGGCATTAGGCTCACCCCCTATCGACCCTATTTTACGTGGGACCGAATACAATGATTGGTGAAATGTGCGTGTTAATTCACCTTTTTTTTCGTGCGAAAAATCCTCACAGATACGGAGCCTGTGGAGGGTTTATGTCGGACTCAAACCGACTATAACGCACGCCGTCTGTTGGCCGTCGGTTGCCGGAGGTGAGATTGTCGTAGACATACCCCTCGCACTCCGACCGAGGAAGCATAATTACAGCTTAATACTTTGATATATTGGGTGTATGAAGTTCCACTAAAACCTGTAGGGCCGAGCCAAGCTCATCTGCGTGATGGACAGGCTCTGTCGCATATTCCTCTTAAGACTGGGAGGTCAGACAGCTGTCACTCTCAAAAAAGCAACTCAGCTTCCGAGGTGAAAGCCACGAATACAACCGGGACCAACGTTAAGCAGGAAACATGTGTATTGGTCATCATCATCATCATAGAGACGTATTTTCCTGATTGTATCCGAGGCCAAGGTGAATTCGGAGCTCAGGGTTCCTTCCGGCTCTTTCTTCTCCACTACGCACGTTCTTGGGCTTCTATGGTAGTGAGACCATTAGCACGTATATCCCCCATTAGAAGGCTCTAACGGGCTCCACGGCCCTGGTGTTGCACTCGCCCATAGGCCACGGTAACCACTTTCCACCAGGTGGACCGCTTGTAAGCCACGTAGATGGTATAAAAAATCCACGTTGTCGAAAACATTATCATATTGACGTTATTCATACAATATTTATTAATGTATGTTCCGCTGATAACAACTGCATCGGATTAGCTGTAATGAACCTTGAGTTTTATGCTTTGTTTAGTGTAGAACGTTTATATGCTGGCATGGAATTATTATTGCTCTCCGTTAAGAACTGTGTATCCTTGAACATTATAGTCCGTCAAAGGATCAGTTTTAGTCGGTTTACTTGTTTTTATACACGTATCTTGCACCTAAATCGCGAGACAAACGGGAACGAAACTACTGAACGGATTTTGATGCAGATTTTTTCTTTGAAAGATCTTGGTCAGATTTTAAATCATACGTTTGTTTGATCACAGTTGGTTCCGAAGCACCGATGATATGAGCAAAAGTCCACCCTGGCCTTACTCCTCTTGTTTGTTGCAACTTCTTCATCGTGTCAATGGTAGTACATAGTTTAAAACAAAAAATAGATGCGTCCAGCCCAACACTCGGCGAAATTGGCTGCACCTTCCGTTGCTTCATTTAAGTCGGCAGGTGTAGGGACATAGCGGGAAGAAAGGAGGTGTTCCATCGACGGTTGCAGCTAAAAAGTATTTATTCAGAATATTAACAGTATATTTCTCTTGTCTCCAGCTGGACACATGGTTCGGGCGTCCGAAGAAGGGCGGGGGGCAGATCGAGCGCGGGTACGACACCGTACCGCGCGCGGAGCCCCGGGGCGCCGAGGACGACGAGCCGTCCGCCACCGCTGAGTACACCAGCAAGATAGATGCCTTGGATGACGCGCAGCTGCATAGGCGGTTCGAGGAGATGTTGGTTAGTACTGTTTTCTTGAGATATTTATATGTACTAATATACAGAGAACGCGCCGAGAAATAAGTACCTTGGAGGCGGCGTAGCAATCGCAACTGCTGTCGCCATACTGTGTGTTGATTGGTTAAGGCCATGACAGTAACATGGCCTGAACCAATCAACACACAGTATGGCGGCGATGTCGTTTTAGTTCCTAGTTTTGGCGCGGGACTTATTAGCTGGCGTGGACTCTAATTATTGTAAAGTGGTCTTACGTGTTTCCTTATTGCTACAGTGCCAGGTCTCCAGTCCATTAAGGTAGGGACCGCCACTATTCTTTGGACTGGAACCTAGCTTACCATCAGGCGGGGTGTAGTTAATTGAAGACCTGAATATAAAAAAGATCACTGAAAAAATGTGTCGAACCGCGAACGAGTAAAGAACTTATTTCTTATTTTAAAGGCGATTAAAAATATTCTATGAATGAAAAAACTTCAACATTATATTGCGTTGCGTTACGAAATGTTTATACTTAAATTATTTTCTGTCAATGTTCCAGGCGGACATGAATCTCAACGAAGAAAAGAAGGAGCCGTTAAGAAAATACCCTCGAGATCAGAAGAAGAAGATGCTGGTGGCGTACAAATTCGTCAATACACAGGTTAGTCAGTCTTGCTATCTTAGTAAACTGCTTTATCTCATAACTGACCACTTAATTACATAGATTAGTCTGTTTTGCTATCGTAGTAGACTGCTTTTTCTCAGAACTGACCATAGCATGCAATAAATAAATTATACTAGACAGTTGAACTGCCCCCCTGGCTCCTAGACCAGTGGCAATTCTTGTAAGGGACTAGTCACGGGTTCAAGTCCCGTTTTGGTCATTAATTTTTTCTTCTTCTTCATCCTAGCGTTAAATCCCAGTCGCATCCGAAGCTTTCAGCTCGGAGTCTGGGGTCCGCTTTACCAGTCTTAGCTACAGATTTGGCTAGACCTCGATATTTTCCGTGAAGCGATTGCCATCTGACCACCACAACCCAATGGTAACATTAGGTGATATCGAAGCTTTGCAGCTAGCCCGTTGTTTTTAGACTTTTTAGGGCTCTAACTACCCGTAACGACTGCCATAGATGTTCTTGTGGCAACCGGGACCGATGGCTTAACATGATCTCCGAGGCACGACCAGACCAATGCAAATACCCATATTTCATGCACACAAATATTTGCACTGAGTGGGGATCGAACCCGCGCCTCCTGCGTAACGGCCGCGTTCACTACCGCTCCCCACGGAGGCATCAATTTTTTCTGAGAGATACTAATTACATCTTCATCTCTCCATTCCAGGAGGGCCGGTCAAAATTCGAGAGGCCATCTGACTACGTGGCGTACCTCAATCAGCCGGAACTGTCTGTGGGCAAGATGCACAGCTGCCTCGAGAACCTCAGGATATCTTTGACGAACAACCCGCTGTCGTGGATCGAGGATTTCGGCACTAAGGGGATCGTGAGTCTGCTGACGACGCTCAACCAGTGCTATACTAAGTAAGTAGGCCTACAGAAAACCGCGGCTAAATAACCTCATGTTGTGTTCCCGGTTAGTAGGGTAGCCAGAGCTTTTGTTTTGTCTGTGGGAAGACCAAAGGCTTGTCCTACTCACTTCCCTCGCTCTGCCGCGAGTATGTAAACGCAGCTTTAGACAGCGGGTGCCCTTAGATTCTTAAGTTAGTTCTTAGGTTTGCATGTTTCTTTGTTAATTTCTAGTGCCCAATATACTTTTAGTCATAGTACACAGTACTCTAGATCAATTTAAAATATATTTTTAAATTAATTAATTAATTCATGCTGCTAGCGGAAGTGGATTTTATCGGTAAGTTTTTACGTGTTCTTGCACGTTAAAAATAAATGCATTTTTTATTATGTCTAAGGGTCATTTCAAAGCAGGCGGCATATTGCTGGAGCATTTTTTGAGTGTTAATTAAATATCAACTTTATTTCATTTAGACAAGACTGAAAATAATATGCAGTACTATGATAAAAATATTTTTCGATGTCGTTTTGTTGCTGATCTGAATTGACCCTTTGGTACAGAGATTGGTTAGACCTTGGGAACGGACATGTTTGTTCGCGGTAACCGACATCCACACAAGCGGATCTGCAGGCAACAACTAGTATTATAATACGGCTTTATTCGAGAACAACTGCAATCTACCTCTCAACTCCTCAAAACCTGCACCAGAGCTGTTCTTCAATCTGAAGGTGCGGTTTGCAGACGAGGTTGACTTGGCCCCCGCTCAACGTACTCGTACCGTCGTCGTCCTCCGTTCGGCTTGGGGGTGACTAGTGGATCCACCTGTCACCCTAGCAGAAGCAGGCCCAGGGGGCGGCAGTGTGAAAGAGATTGACTTGGCTCCAAAGGTTTTGATGGACCCCATACGTTAGATTAAGTTTCTGCGGTCGTATGTGGTCGTACACGACTGGTTTATCAGAATTCTGTTCATAATAGCAGAAGGCCGACGCTCAGGCGGACGGCTTCCATATAAAGGTATGATTCCGAAACCGACCCCATACGACAACGACAGACGCATTCAGCACATACAGCGTACCCATTACTTGTTAAACTCCGATATGGATTCTTCTTCATCCTAGCGTTAATTCCCAGTCGCATCCGAAGCTTTCAGCTCGGAGTCTGGGGTCCGCTTTTACCAGTCATAGCTACAGATTTGGCCAGACCTCGATATTTTCCGTGAAGAGATTGCCATCTGACCTCCACGACCCAATGTTAACATTAGGCGATATCGAAGCTTTGCAGCTAGACCGTTGTTTTTTTTTTTTGGACTTTTTAGGGCACCAACTACCCGTAACCACTGCCATAGATGTTCTTATGGCAACCGGGACCGACGGCTTAACGTGTTCTCCGAGGCACGACCAGACCAATGCAAATACCCATATTTAATGCACACAAATATTTGCACTGAGCGGGACTCGAACCCGCGCCTCCTGCGTAGCGGCCGCGTTCACTACCGCTACTCCACGGAGGCTGTCGATAGGGAAACTCCGATAGGGATAAAGGGGACTATTTGAAAAGCCGCAATGAATTTCACGCATCGGCTGCATGTGTCGGCAGTTGTCGTATGCGGTCGGCTACGGAATCATATCTTAACCTATTTATTATTCTTGTTCCACAGCGACTCACGCTACGACCGCGTGCAATACGAATGCATTCGCTGTCTATCAGCGATTCTGAACAACACAGTGGGCATTCGCACCATGTTCGAGTGTCGAGAGGCTCTCCCCGTACTGGCGAGGAGCTTGGACGCCAGGAAAGCTCATTGTGCTCTTGAGGCTGCCAAGGTAATCCTATCCTACTAATAATATAACTGTGAAGTTTGTGAAGATGCATTCGCAGCAGTGAGTAGGGTAGCCAGAGCTCTCTCTGTCCTAAAAGTGTCGGCAGCACGAGTGTGTCTAGTGTTACACTCGTCCATAGGCCACGGTTACCACTTTCCTCCAGGTGGGCCGTGTGCTTGTCTGCGACCTAAGTGGTGTAAATTACCACTAAGAAATCCTGTCCTACTACACTCGGGAGAACTGGAAATTTTCCTAAATACCTACAGATTATAGGATAATTTCGTGTTGTTACGCTTACCCTTTTTTAACCGACTTCAAAAAGGAGGAGGTTCTCAATTTGATGGGTATTTTTTTTTTCAATTTGTCAATACATTCCTTTGTCACGCCATTTTCCCAGTGGGATTGGCAGTTTTGCACTTGCTACGATCCTGGTACACATCTTTCGCTTCTGCCAGCTCTTTACTAATATGAACTTCATATGCTTTCAGGTGCTAGCAGCAATATGTTTGATCCCCAACGGACACGAGAAGGTCCTAGAAGCTATCACGATGGCGGGAGAGTCCAGTCGGAAGCCTCGGCTGCTGCCCATCATCGAGGGTCTGGAGCTAAAAACACCGGAGAGTTTGAAGGTACAGTATACTTAAATCTTATTCGGAGTCTTTTCAGCCTGATAAACGACGGAATTTCGGTATTTTTCGTGAAGCGACTGCCATCTGACCTGCATAAGCCATTGGCAATATCAAAGTCTTACAACCCGTGATGAATGACATAGATGTTCGTATAACCGACGGCTTAACGTGCTCTCCGAGGCTTAGAGGAGTCTAAATGTCTTAAGACGTGTCTGTAATGGTGACCCTCTTTCCAAGACTTTGCCCTCAGCTTACCATCAGGCAAGGCGAAGTCAAATTGACGTGTCCTATATAAAAAAAAAAAGAATGGTCCTCCATCCTAAGACTGACTAGGCTAGCATTGCTTAACCTTGTACCAGTTATGAAGGGTCAAAATATTCAAAAGAAAACCCAGTGGAAAGTAACACTATGTAGTTTGTCTTACAACATGCAACCCATTGAGAAGCCTGTCAGGAATCGGGTACCCCTTCGCCAGTAGCTTGTACTAACCTTCATCCTAGCGCTAATTCCCAGTCGCATCCGAAGCTTTCAGCTCGGAGTCTGGGGTCCGCTTTACCAGTATTAACTACGGATTTGGCTAGACCTCGATATTTTCCGTGAAGCGATTGCCATCTGACCTTCACTACCCAATGGTAACATTAGGTGATATCGAATTTTTGCAGCTAGCCCGTTGTTTTTGGACTTTTTAGGGCGTCAACCACCCGTAACGACTGTCATAGATTTTCTTATGGCAACCGGGACCGACGGCTTAACGTGCTCTCCGAGGCACGACCAGACCAATGCAAATACCCATATTTCATGAACACAAATATTTGCATTGAGCGGGAATCGAACCCGCGCCTCCTGCGTAGCGGCCGCGTTCACTACCGCTACGCCACGGAGGCTTTCAAAAAAGTTGGTAAGTACTAATCAAATAGGTTAGTAGCTTGTACTAACCTATTTGATTAGTAATGATTCCGGAACCGACTACATACGACAACACTGCAGACACATGCAGCAGATACACCGTATCCATTACTTGTTAAACTCCGATACGGATATAGAAGACCATTGAGAAGCCGCAATGAATTACGTGCATCTGCTGCGTGCGTATGCAGTTGTCGCATGCCGTCATCTTCAGAATTATATACGAGCCCTTCTCAGTTTAAACCAATGCTTACATTGGTTTAAACCTTATTATGTTAGTAGCAAAGTTGAATTTTGTGATTACAGACAGGCTGCATGCAATTGATGAACGCTATCATAACGGAGCCAGAGGAATTGGAGTTCAGAATGCATTTGCGTAGCGAGTTTATGAGAACTGGACTTTATGATCTAATAGGTAAGGTGCATTTTTGTTTGAAGTACACACAATAATATTTTTTTCGGTCTGTATGAGGCAATGGTTCAAATAGTTGGACTACGGACCTGTATCTGATGTTCTAGAAGAGAGATGTGTTGAAATGTTAATTAAATATCAACTTTATTGTATTCTGAGAAGGCTGGAAATTGTATGCAACATTAAAATCTCATTCAATAGATAGTAGCGCGTGTTCGTACAGTAATGGAGGGCCAGAAAGTTTAAGAAATTCTAGAGGAGGGCCAGAATTATGGGATAAATGCACAGAAATTAGAACCACAGAACACCACTAACGCGCCATTGTGCCTTGGAGATATCGATGTCGACCAGACCCCCAATTCTGCTAAAGCAAAACCACTGTCACACCACAGATACTACATAATATTGCATGAAATTGTAGACTTTATTGCTTATAGACTTAAATTCCAAAATTAAATGAAAAATGTTTCACCCTTTCATTCACTCTACAATAAGCCATTTATTTTTTAGACTTTAAATATAAAATTAAATGACTTTATTACAGTGTTCGTGGTATGACAGTGGTTTTTCTTTAGCAGAATCGGGGGCCAGTGCGAGGTTGAGGCTCCCAAGAAGTAACTGTGACACCAGAATCTCCTATATACTTCTGCTGGGCCGTCAAAATATAATTATAGCGGGCCATATACACGTACTAATCATGTCGAAGGCTGTCGGCGGGCCAGACTAAATGCTTTTGGGCGGGCCAGAGTTGGCCCGCGGGTCGTACTTTGCCTATTACTAATCTAAACTATCTCTATCCTTGAATAGATGACCTCAGAGCGGGAGCAGAAGGCGCACGTCAGATTCAAATGAATGTATTCGACACACACGCCGCAGCTGACCAAGATGAATTCCTGGCCAAATTTGATGATGTCCGGTATGTAGTACGACTTAAATGTTTCTGTAACTCTATTAGTGGCGAAGGGTTGACATTTCTAAGGAAGCCGGTGGTAAAAAAGCTTACCCAGATCTAGCTTGTCATGCACCATGCGGCGTATTTTAAAAGCCGGTAGAAATCGGGAATAAATAATCATTTATTTCAAGTACTAGCTGACCCCGCGAACTTTGTACCGCCTAACAGTAGATTCCTTATTTTTTTTAAATTTTTCTCTCCGTAAGAACCATCCTCGTACTTCAAGGAATATTCTAAAAAAGAATTACCGAAATCGGTTCAGCCGTTCTCGAGATTTGCGCTTAGCAACACATTTAGGGATTCATTTTTATATTATAGATAGAAGAAGACTAGGAGTAGGACTCGTTTTAGTAAGATACATTATAAGTTTTATTTTAATTTCATATAATTATTATTTTTAAGAGTTACGAATTACATCACCTAGTCCTTTCAAATTTTTCAATCGCAATAGATTCCATAAAATCGAATCATATAATACACACGAGTCGATAATTAAAAAAATACTATCGTATTATCGAAATATCACCACATCAAAAAACCATGATCATAATCATAATTCTCCCATATACATTTCCAGAGTGGACTTCCACGATGTGAACGAATGCTTCGAGCTGGTGAAGAACCTCGTGATGGACACTCCAGCGGAGCCGTACCTACTGTCGATATTACAGCATCTGTTGTTCATCAGAGACGATGAACTTATAAGGTCAGTGGTTTCATTGTTATTTTCTATACAAATATTTATTGTTTATACTACTTTAGTCGCAGACAAGCACGCGGCCCTCCTGATAATAAATAAATATTGTACGACAATCTACACAACGCTATCTAGACCCAAAGTAAGCATAGCTTAACTAGCTTGTGTTATGGGTTCTTGAATGCGGATTAACATACTTGGATACATTTTTTTTGTAAATACATATTATACATAGAAAACACCCAGACCAATGCAAATATACATATTCATGCATACAAATATTTGCACTGAGTGGAGATCGAACCCGCGCCTCCTGCGTAGCGGCCGCGTTCTCTACCGCTACGCCACAGAGGCAGTCAAAAAGTCAAATACTTTAGTCGCAGACAAGCAAACGGCCCTCCTGATGGTAAGTGGTTACCGTGGCCTATGGACGAGTGCAACACCAGGGGAGTCACACTCGTGCTGCCGACCCTGTAAGAACAGACAGATTCTGTGCCATCAGCGCAGAAGATAATTAGGACAAGCCTTTGGTCTTCCCACTGACAGCACAAAACCTCTCCAGTGAGCTCTGGCTACCCTACTCACCGCCGGGGACACAACACGAGGTTGTTTAGCCGTAAAAATTGGATGAAGATGAAGAAGAAGTCGCGTACGATTCTTCGGACCGAAACGTGCGAGAAAATCTCCTCGTCTAAACGAGCCTTAACAATTTGCCTAACACATTTTGATAACGCGCTTGTATTTTTCTACGATATTTATTATTGAACCTCACCGGTTTTGATCGATATGTGTAGGTATAGAATAGAATAGAATATATTTATTTGCTTAAAATGTGGTAAACACAAGGTGACAAACAATTTATGAGCATAAGACACATTTTGCCATTTTGTCATGTCATGACATGCAAACATTAAAACATTAAATTAACATTACTAGTTATCAAAATACAACATCAAAAATAATATAATCATTTCATTAAAATTGACACAATTGTATAACTATAAATAAAATTGTCAATTATAAATTACATAAAAATCTTTACACGAATCATTATAAATTAGGTAAAAATAAGTTCCACCATGTCATTAATCAATAGTTTACAGAATTTTCTGTTTTGCTAATTTTTATTTGGTTTCTTCACAGGCCAGCCTACTACAAGCTTATTGAAGAGTGCATCACTCAGATAGTTCTACACAAGAACGGGTACGACCCCGACTTCCGACTCACGCAGAGGTTCAATATTGATGTGCAACCGCTCATAGACGGACTTATAGGTGAGTTACACACTAGGTAGAACGTCTATTTTCACCATAGATTAATCTACATTTGAGCGTCAACCCCGGATATGTTTAAAGCTTATAGTACATTATGGTACAAGTGAGCAAAGTTGGTGATTACCGCCGAGGCGCCATTGAAACCCGAGCCGCCAGGCGAGGGTCTTAAGAGAGCCGAGGACGGTAATCATCATGCTCACGCGTGCCATACGACGTTTTACAACACACTTTCGAATAAAATAATACTACAAATACTAAAAAAAAAAACAATACTACAAATTAATTCGTTTTCCTATGCGCACGCATTTAACAATGGCGGTCGGCCATATTTAAAAAAAAATGAGTTTTGAATTTAACTTTTTTTTACTGTTTTTTTTTTCTGTACTTAGAGAAAAAAAAAAGTTAAATTTGAGTGAAAATTTTGTTTATTATACAAGTATTACAAGTTGAAAATATTTATTTAAATACGAAAATGCATCAAATGACCATACAATAGGCGTATTAATTTATTCGTACTATTAAACACGTTATTTTTCGTATCAAATTTTTTTTAAGAACATAGACACTTCCTATAAAATTTAAAAAAGAATCTATAACTCACTTTTGTGAATAATAGCAATGAAAAAGTCACAGTTTGATAATAGGTGTCATTACGTGCCCAATTGCGGTAAAATAATAGCACTTTTATGAGCAGGTGTGTTGTAAAAGTATATTATATAGAGTGCGCCTATTAAGTATAAACGGTAGGCACGAGTATCGTTCATACCGAAGCTCTTTGGTCAACTTCAATCGGTAGCAAAACAATACCCAGCAGAGTGGCTTTGCAAATAATATTTAATTCAATATTGTATATCAGTATTCTATGAATCGTAAATATGTGTTTTCGTAATACATAAAACGATGCCATTATTTTGTACCTTGGTTTTAATTTTGTCCATCCATAGCAAATCGAACAAAAAAAAAACATTACACTAAATTCATAAGTTGAACTATTGATATTTTCGGTAATAAATATCACGTCACTATAAGGTGAGGTTATACCGTAAGCAACTGTCTCGGTACTGTTCATACCCGTGCCTACGCTCCGGATCCCTAACTACATATAAAACGAGGCTACAAATAGTTGACGTAAATGCAACTAAGTGTTAACGATTATATGCGATTCCATTATTTGCGAGGAACACACTCAATTCCAACACTAAATACTTTGACTTCAATAGTGTTGAGATCGAGTGTATGCAAACCTTTTACCTGTTTCTGTCTAAAAGTGCTTATATAAAGAAACAAGTTTCCATAGCAACAAAAATGTTGATAGTTCGTCGTTCACGTTCTAACACCACATATGGTAAAAAACGATCGCAACGCATTCTCGCCCGTATGTTTAAAGACATAAGGGCGAGAATACTTTGCGATATTTTTTTGACAAACGACGAATTGACATGATAGCAACCTGTTTCTTTATGTAAACACCTATACTTACTAAAAATAACTATCACCCACAGAAAAATCTCGAGCAGAAGAAGAGAAGAAAGTAGAAGACCTAAAGAGTAAGTTGGAAGCTGCGATATCGGCGAGACAAGAGGCAGAAGCGAGGGCGGCACATCTAGAAGAACGACTGAAGAGCAGTGGGCAGAGCGGACCCGCCGGTCTCACGCATGGGAATATCGCCGCTATTGCTAAGGTAGGAAGGATCTGTTTTCTCTGGCAGCTTCTATACTATCTATACTATTACTAGCTGTCCCGGCGAACTTCGTACTGCCATATTTTTCCCGTTCCCGCTGCACCTATTTTCTCATCTTTTAAACCTTCCCTGGACACCCACGAATATTTCAAGACTAAAATTAGCCTAATCAGTTCATCCGTGCTTGAGTTATAAAATAACAACGAAAAGTGGCATTGATTTTTAGGGTTCCGTAGCCAAATGGCAAAAAACGGAACCCTTATAGATGTCTGTCTGTCTGTCTGTCTGTCCAATCCGTATGTCACAGCCACTTTTCTCCGAAACTATAAGGCCTATGCTGTTGAAACTTGGTAAGTAGATGTATTCTGTGAACCGCATTAAGAATTTCTTACAAAAATAGAAAAAAGGTATTAAATTTTGGGGGTCCCCATACTTAGAACTGAAACTCAAAATTTTTTTTTCATCAAACCCACACGTGAGGGGTATCTATAGATAGGTCTTTAAAAATGCTATTGAGGTTTCTAACATATTTTTTTTCTAAACTGAATAGTTTGCGCGAGAGTCACTTCCAAAGTGGAAAAATGTGTCCCCCCCCCCCCCCCCCCCCTCTAACTTCTAAAATAAGAGAATGATAAATCTAAAAAAAATATATGATGTAAATTGCCATGAAAACTACCACTAAAAATTGGTTCGAACGAGATCCAGTCAGTAGTTTTTTTTAACACGTCATAAACCGCAATTTTCGCCTTTGCTACTACGGAACCCTTCATGGGCGAGTCCGACTCGCACTTGGCTGAATTTATTATATATTAGATTAGCTTAGAAGATATAGGCTACTAGTTGACTCCCCGAACGTCGTACCTCCATGTCAATAGATGTCAAAATTCTTACGATACTAACGTCACTCAAATTGTTTTGCCTTCCCGAAACTTGAACATTTTATGGTATGGTATTAACGTTTAAATTGACTTTTAAGTAGGCATCTATTATTACGAATCATTTGTATGGGAGTATAGAAAAGTGTTGTTTTTACACTTTTTCAGACAATTTAACCGCTTCACAATCCGTTGCGTAGTTTTGAAGATTTAAGCATACATAGGGACGGACAGACAGCGGCATCGACTTTGTTTTATAATATGTAGTGATGATAATCTATTTGTATTGTTCAACAGGCGATAGGCAGTCCAGGTGGTCCGGCACCTCCCCCACCCCCAATGCCTGGAGGTGAGTTCATCATCATCATTACCTTACAGCAATTCAGTTTCCATTCAAAGCTTTGCCAGGTGAGTTCATCTTCATCATCATTAACAACGGAGCCCGGTTACATCCAAAGCTCTTTTTGAACCCGACAAAGGGTGAAAATGTTCAAAACGGAAGCCGGTGGAAAGAAACCTTTCCTCTATATAGTTTGTCATGCATTGGGAAGCCGACAGAATTTTTTTTTTTTTTTCATATAGGACACGTCAATTTGACTTCGCCTAGCCTGATGGTAAGCTGAAGGCAAAGTCTCTGAAAAGAGGGTCACCATTACAGACACGTACCATATTACAATGGTGGCACTCAGCTTGACGGTCTCATCAGATGCTTTTTCAAGCCTCGCTTAAAGGACCCGGGACTCCAAAACATTAAAAAAAAAAACGACTTTTTCTTTTATATTATCTAATATTAATAGTAACATAACTAATACACATACTTTATTTTATAATTTAATAAACATTTCGTCATCTCTCTCTGTCACTCATCGCATGAACTATATAACTGTCTCTTTCTGGTATAGGGGCTGGTCCACCTCCGCCGCCGCCGCCAATGCCTGGCCAAGGTTTGTACCAATGTTTTAACCAACATCTCATTTAGTTGATTACCGATATATACAGCATGTTGGATGTTTGTATTTCGTTGTATGATGCATGGTAAATTATATTTGTGTTAGTTTGCATGCATGCATGTATTTGTTTATGTCAGAAACGCAAGTAGATAATACCAATGGTACTCACTTTTTATCTCTTTTATAAGTCTAAACTTACCTTTTTTTTAAATATTTGTTCCGTCTATTGACTATTATTTATATTATTTATTATACTATTTTCGTCTATTTTTAATTTGGTCTTATTTTTACCCGACTGCTAAGAAAGGTTATGTTTTTCGCGCGTATCTTGTTAGGTCTATTATATCCTGGTATCTGTAGTCCTATGCATGGTTATACTCAAAAACAGTAACTTCTATGTACCTATACTAAATAAACAAGCTGTTTATAGCAAATATTGTGTTACGTTTCATAATGGAGGTAGAATTTTGAATTTAGAAAGGGACGCAGAAACTATACTACATTCAGTTAGGTACTTAACTAAAAGTAAAGTCTTGTAGCGACTTTTTATAAAAGCACATATTAAACAAATAAACTAGGCTAACTAACTGACTAGTGGTTCGACTTGGGTTTATATTAGTCTTCAAAATAAGTTTCTAAACAGAAAAACACTATAAACGAGTTTTTAAATAAAATGTTTACGTTTCGTTAAGTGCCTAACCGAATAGAGTATAGATAAGATAATGAATTTTGACACCTATGTCTATAGGCATAGCGTTCCTTTTTATAATATCACCTGTGTGACAGCTACAAAAATTGGCATATTATTACATTTGTTGCTGTTCAAGTAGTGGTCCGAATTCGTTATCAATTTATTTTTCTGAACAGCCTCAGCCTGTATATACTATCGATCTATTTTGTCTCACTCACACGCATGTAAACGTACACTATATCTGTCCTGTTCGCGGTCTGTGTTTCTAGGTGTCACTGGGGGACCCCCACCACCACCTATGCCTTCAAGTAAGTGTTGGATTCAAATTCTGCTTTTTTATACGCTTTGTATGTATGTTTGTATGTACAGTTTGTCTAAAACTAAATGATGCGTCCCACCACATCCCTTGCAAGCAAATTGACGACGATTGTTTTCGGACCGGATCAATAGTGCCCCGAATACGACAATAGGCTCATCCCCTATTACGTGGGATCTAATACAATGATTGATAAAATGTGGGTGTTAGTTCACCTCTGGCTAACCCTCCGTGGATAAAAGCGTGAATAAATCTATGCTTGGTGAATTTGAGCTCGTCCACCGCAGTAGCACCCCGTGCTATCCTCAAAAGACACCCAAGAAATGTGTACTGCGCGTATAGAGCACATTTAAGGTCCAAGATATATGTCCTGAGCAATATGTCTATGTATGTTTCCGGATTTGTTGAACAACTAGTCATAATGTGACAGAACGCGCGAGCGAGCGGACGTCTCGTTCTATACAATATTTCAGCGCTAGTCACACACAGAGCGTACTCGGATCTATCACGCGACTAGTCAACCGCAAAGTTCGCATACATGTGGTAGTTCAAAAAACAATCGACGTTTTTACACAGATGAACTGAATGTGGTGGGCGTTTTATTTTAGTTTAGACAAGCTATAACACTTTTTCAAACACTTGAAAATATTGACACATATTGATAACATACTTGTACTTTTCCACGTTATTTATTATTGACCTAACCGGTTTCGCCTTACGGCATTCTCGAAGGTTTACATTGACGGTTTTGAACATTTCAATCATTGTTAAAGACTACCGTAATAAATATCGTGGATAAGTACAAGTGTGTGATCAATATGTGTAACAAGTTTCACCAAGTGCCATCAATCAACAGTATAAATTGCATGCAATTTGTAGGTAGTTCATTCGATTGCTACGTCAGGTGGCGCGGGCTCGATAACAGCTCCAACCAATATTAATATTTGTATGCATGATTAAGTATATTTGCATTGATCTTGGTGTTTCTATGTATAATATGTATTTATTTAAAAAAAAAGTATACACCTAAGTATGTTTAGTTTAATCGCAATCTAGAACCCTAACACAAGCTAGTTAAACTACACTATTTGAGTCTGGAGAGTGTTGTGTAGAACATCTTACAACAATTAAAAATAAATTAACAAAATATGTGTCCCACAGCAGGCGGTGGACCTCCACCTCCACCTCCGCCGCCGATGCCAGGCGGGGCGGGCGGTCCCCCACCTCCGCCCATGCCGGGAGGTGCTGGACCTCCCCCACCGCCTCCCATGATGGGTGGACCAGGGCCTCCGCCTCCGCCGGGAGGATTCGCGCCTAGAATGGTAAGATTGAATTGAAATTAAAGAAGCAGACAGACTGCTAGACAGACATACTGACATACTGATAGACTGACATACTGATAGACTGACATACTGACAGACTGACATACTGACAGACTGACAGATGGACCGACTGACAGACTGATAGACTGACATACTGACATACTGACATACTGACATACTGACATACTGACATACTGACATACTGATAAACTAATAGACTGATATACTGACAGACTGACAGACGTACCGACTGCCATATTGCTATACTGACAGACGGAAGTTTTTTGATAAACTGATACACTTACATACTGACAGACTGACAGACGTACCGACTGCTATATTGCCATACTGACAGACGGAAGTTTTTTGATAAACTGATAGACTGACATACTGACAGACTGACAGACGTACCGACTGCCATATTGCCATACTGACAGACGGAAGTTTTTTGATAAACTGATAGACTGACATACTGACAGACTGACAGACGTACCGACTGCCATATTGCCATACTGACAGACGGAAGTTTTTAGGGTACCCAAAAAATGAAGCGTATTAACTTTATATGTATATCGTATTTCACTTCCAGCCAGACGTAATCCTCCCGTACGGCCTGAAACCTAAAAAGAAGTGGGAAGTCGAGGGTCCTCTGAAACGTGCCAATTGGAAGACGATCGTGCCACAAAAGATGTCGGCGAAAGCCTTCTGGGTTAAGGTAAGCTCGTACATTTCACTTGTACAGTCAACAGTAAAACGACAGCCTCCGTGGCGTAGCAGTAGTGAACGTGGCCGCTACGCAGGAGGCGCGGGTTCGATCCCCGCTCAGTGCAAATATTTGTGTGCATGAAATATGAGTATTTGCATTGGTCTGGTCGTGCCTCGGAGAGCACGTTAAGCCGTCGGTCCCGGTTGCCATAAAAACATCTATGGCGGTCGTTACGGGTAGTTGAAGCCCTAAAAAGTCCAAAAACAACGGTCTAGCTGCAAAGCTTCGATATCGCCTAATGTTAACATTGGGTTGTGGAGGTCAGATGGCAATCGCTTCACGGAAAATATCGAGGTCTAGCCAAATCCGTAGTCAAGACTGGTAAAGCGGACCCCAGACTCCGAGCTGAAAAAGCTTCGGATGCGACTGGGAATAACGCTAGGAGAAAGAAGTGAACAGTAAAAGTAGCTGACTGAAAACAGAATGTCGGAACGGGAGTTGTAGAAGGCGAGTAAGTGATAGGGCTGTTCTTCATCCGATATTAAACATATAGCCCATGAATAAGTGTGCGTTTTCATGATTCGCGTTGAGGCCACGCGAAGGAGATACGATACACAGAAATGCTACAAATGTGGACCCAGCTTAATAACATCAAGATTCTTTGAAAGTTTTTTAATAAAATTGTTGACCCCGGTAGGGTCGACCTAGACATTAACCAGTTTATTTGTACTGAAGAACACTAATCTCTGTTTCTAGGTACAAGAAGAGAAGATGGCTTCTCCAGACATTCTTACAGGATTGGCAGCGAAATTCTCCAGCAAACCTGTCGCTAAGAAGAATGAAGATTCCGTTGATAAGTAAGTGAATAGTAACTGTATCTTGAATTTCATAGAAAACGTCTTTGGACAACTCCTGTGGCATGGCGATAGAGCGTTCGCCTGTTACCTCATAAGCCATCGGTTCGATTCTCACTCAGTGCAAATATTTACATGCATCAATATATCTATTTGCATTGGTCTGGGTGTTTCGGTCCGGACTGCCTCAGTGGCGAGGTGGTAGTGAACCCGGCAGCTACGGAGGAGGCGCAGGTTCGATCCCCGTTCAGTGCAAATATTCGTATTTTTTTTATACCACTTAGTTGCCACTTATGTGGGTGCTAGCACCTCTGCCTACCCCTTCGGGGATATAGGCGTGAGTTTATGTTATGTTATGTTAGTTGGCAGACAAGCACACGGCCCACCTGATGGAAAGCGGTAACCGTGGCCTATGGACGTATGCAACACCAGGGGCGTCACACTCGTACTGCCGACCCTGAAGAAACCTTCTAATGCCCTTCTTGAAGAACCCCATATTGTAGTCGCTTGGGAAAACCACCTTGTAAATGCATCTTGAACTCGATAGAGACCGTCTTTGGACATTCCCCTGTGGCGTGGCGATAAAGCGTTCTACTGCTACGTTCTAAGCCATCGGTTCGATTCTCATTCAGTGTCTATGTGAATATGTCTATTTGCATTGGTCTGGGTGTTTCAGTCCGGACGAGTGGCGAGGTGGTAGTGAACGCGGCCGTTACGCAGTAGGCGCTGGTTCGATCCCCGCTCAGTGCAAATATTTGTATGCATGAATATGGGTATTTGCATTGGTCTGGTTGTTCCTCGGAGAGCACGTTAAGCCGTTGGTTCCGTTTACCATACGAACATCTATGGCAGTCATTACGGGTAGTTGGAGCCCTAAAAAGTCCAAAAAACAACGGTCTAGCTGCAAAGCTTCGATATCGCCTAATGTTACCATTGGGTTGTGCAGGTCAGATGGCAATCGCTTTACGGAAAAATTTCGAGGTCTAGCCAAATCCGCAGTTAAGACTGGTAAAGCGGACCCCAGACTCCGAAGTGAAAGCTTCGGATGCGACTAGGAATTAACGCTAGGATGAAGAAGAATAAAAATAAATACTAAATCTGCTATCAATCTCTCTTCCAGGGTCCACACGCTGAAGAAAGTCAAAGACCTAAAGGTGCTAGACGGCAAGGCGGCTCAGAATCTGTCCATCCTTTTAGGAGGTTCTCTGAAACACATGTCATATGAACACATCAGGACTTGCATACTGAGGTGTGACACTACTGTACTGAATGCCAACGTACTGGATCTGCTTATACAGGTACATGATATAGACGCTAGACAAGCACACGACCCACTTAGGCTTCGATTCTGCTAAAGCAAAACTATTGTCAGAAAAGTTTTTTTTTATATAGGACACGTCAATTTGACTTCGCCTTGCCTGATGGTAAGCTGAGGGCAAAGTCTTGGAAAGAGGGTCACCATTATAGACACGTACCATGTTACAATGGTGGCACTCAGCTTGACGGCCTCATCAGATGCTTTTTCACGCCCCGCTTAAAGCCTGGAATGGATTGTAGCGATAAGACCGCCATTTGTGCATTTCTTTTTGTTAATGCTTTCATTTAAGTACTGTTCTATTAGTGTACAATAAAGTTTTAAAATAAATAATAAATAAAATAAAAATAATTGTCATTGTTAGGGACATAATATAAGTATCTTGGACCTAAAATGTGCTCAAAATGTGCCCTATACGCGCAGTATACGATTCTTGGGTGCCTTTTGAGGAGATAGTGATAGATTCACCAAGCATAGATTATTATAAAACAATTTTTAGTTTTTTTTTTTTTAGTATGTACTGTAATATTTAATTTAATTTTTTAGTATGTAATGTCTAATTTAATTTGACTTAACCAGTCCATATAATATAATAAATCCCTTACTCTATTAAAGAAATGATTCTTTAAAAATTAGATAAAAAAATTATGAAAGTAGAAGAAGCAAAAGATGTATGCTAGGATCATAGCAAGTGGAAAGCTGTGGTGTCTGCCTACCCCACTGGGAGGGCGGGCGGTGTGATTGTATGTATATGTATGTATGTGATACGATTTCTGAAAGCTGAACTGTAAATTGGAATGATCTTGTATCATCCGATATGGTCTAGTGGCTAGGATACCTGGCTCTCACCCAGGAGGCTCGGGTTCGATTCCCGGTATCGGAAATTCTTTTTGTTAATATTTTTGTGTTCTTTGACTGTTTATCTGTATATTTTTATAATTTTATGTTTTTTATTATCTTTATTATTATTATAAAGCTGAAAAGTTCTTTGTTTGATTGAACGCGTTAAGCTCAGTAACTCTGTAGTTACTGAGCTTAACGTATTCAACACAAATTCCCATACATTATTTGAAAACTAAAAAGTAAGGGAAAGATCGCGGGTTCGAGTCCCGCCCGAGGTCGATTCTCTTTCCAATTTCTTAATTGATTTGAAAAATAAATGCTTCAAAATTTAAAATATTTAAATTCTGTACTGTAAAGTCCTACAAATTATCATCTTTTTTTTTTTTTTTTTTTTAAAGAATATTAGCAACCGAAATTACTAATATTCCCGTTAACCCCTCCAGCTAAGCTAAATTGCTTGTGTTAGGAGCGGGTTCACGTCGGTAGTGTAATGGCCAGGGCTCGAACCTGGGACCTCTCCATCGTAAGGCCGACTCCTTAACCACTAAGCTACCGACGCTTTTATTTTTACTTTATCTTTACTTTACTTAAATAACTATAATAATATTGTTCCAGTACCTTCCCCCAGCAGACCAGATGAAGAAGCTAGCGGAACTGAAGGTGAACAGCGAAGATCTGACCGAGGCGGAGTTGTTCGGAGCCACTGTGGCTGACATCAAGAGGCTCGTGCCTAGGCTCAGGAGTCTGGCCTTCAGGGAACACTACGCGGAGATCATCTCGGAGGTTAAACCGGTAGGTGTTTAGAGAGATTGAACCCTAGAGTGTAAGATAAGATAAGTAATATCGTAAGTAAGGAAGGCATAAACTATGGAAGTGGATGGCTACAAGGGGAGAGGAAGACCTAAAAGGAGATGGGTGGACTGTGAGGAAGATGATATGGTTAAGAAAGAAGTGAATATTGAGTGTTTTAGTAGGTACCTCTGATGGCTGACGAGGAGGCTATTCGAGGGCATTTCGACACGCAAAGAAAATTCTTAAATGATTAAGGTCAAAGTATGCTTACCCACCTTAGTGATATAATAAAAACCTTAGTCATTCCGAGTTTGTCCTGGTTGCATCTTTGAAACCCAGGGATTTTCCTATCTTGTCTTTTTTTCTATACCAGGCAGTCAAGCCCACCTGATGGGAATTGGTTACCATGGCATGTAATGTTATACCAGGGGCGTTACACTCGTACTTACCTCCCGGTTAAGCTACATTACATGTGTTAGGAGATAGTGTAATGGCCAGAAAACAAACCCGGGACCTCTCAATCGACTGTCATAATATTTTAAATACTTATTTGTATTTCAGGACATAGTGTCGGGAACCGCGGCGTGTGAAGAAGTCAAGTCTAGCGATAAATTCGCCAAGATATTAGAATTACTGCTATTATTAGGCAACTATATGAACACAGGGTCGAACAACGCGGGCGCTTACGGGTTTGAGATCAGCTTTTTAACTAAGGTGAGAGTCTGATTTAAGTAGTAGTACTCATTACTTAAATAAATAAATAGAGAGAGGGAGTAAGATGGAGAAAGAAAGAGAAAGATATAAAGACAAAAAGAAAGGGAAAGAAAAAAGGGAAAGCGAAAGTGCGGTTTGAAAGGCACTTCATCCCACGCACACTCAAGCTGTGGAATGAACTCCCCGCGATGGTTTTCCCAAGCGACTACAATATGGGGTTCTTCAAGAAGGGCATTAGAAGGTTTCTTCAGGGTCGGCAGCGCGAGTGTGACACCCTTAGTGTTGCATACGTCCATAGGCCACGGTGACCGCTTCCAATCAGGTGGGCCGTGTGCTTGTCTGCCAACTAAGTGGTATAAAAAAAAAGCCAGAGAAAGAAAGAAATTCCTCAGTCTGTTGCATCCGAAATTTACACCTCCGAGTCTGCTGCAGCTTATGCAGTTTATGCTGCTTTTATAGAAGCAACTGTCATCTGATTCCGAGAGGAAAGCCTACGCCAGAGCCTGGTTCATCAATCAGCACGCGTATAGTGCCCCGAGCACGAAAAATATTTGAATTCGGAACGTAAACGAAGCGAAAGAATGGAGCATTGCGATTGGCCGCCTGCTTACTCTGAACCTGTGTGTGTGTGAAGTCTACCAATCGCAATGCTCCGAATCAGATGAGCTCGGGTTTCAGTCTAACAAAATGGTAGTACCTTTTGTAACATGCTGTATGTATACCGAGTGTGTTCGACACCACCTTTTTTTATGGCTAGCTAAAGTCAAAGACTGCAGGACTGGATACCTCAGTCTGTCCCATTTGAGGTTATACAAACACAAAAAAGAGTAATAAGTGGGTTTCGAACTCACTACCTCACAGTCGCAAGATGAACATCTTGCTACAATGCTGCCATCTCTAATAATAATGCAATATTTTTGTCACCAGCTAACAGCGACGAAAGATCTAGAAAACAAACATACACTACTACATTATTTAGTGGAGACGATAGAGAACAAGTTCCCAGACGTGTTGACGTTCGCTGAAGAGATGCCGCATATAGACAGGTGAGACATTTATGTACGGTCAGCGGCAAAATTAGCTTAACAAATTCCTAATTTGTTGATCACCGTGGCTTTCATAAAATAATGAAGAAATTATGAAGTACTAGTTTTTGCCCGCGGCCCCGCCCGCGTGGATGTCGGTTATCGCGACCAAACATAGCCTATGTCCTTTCCCAAGGTCTAACCTACCCCTGTACCAAATTTCATCAAAATCGGCGCAGTGGTTTGGGCGTGAAAGCGTAACAGACAGACAGACAGTAACTTTCACATTTCACTAATATTATAGTATGGATATGGATACTAATTTTGTGCTCTTGGTATTATAAAACTACTTTTCACATGAATTATTGATACATATTCTCCAATGTAAAAAAAAGTGTTAATTAATTTTGTTAGTTAACTGTACAGTCAGCGTTAAAAATAGATGATGATTGCACGGAATTCACCATGTAAACTCGATTTAAAAAATTCTTATAAACTGCAATTTTTTTTTTCAATATCAAAGGTTAGGAATACACCGGATTTCTAGTTAGGAATATTGATTTTTCAAAAATTCAATTTTGCAGTTTTAGTTTTCATCAAAATCAAGCCAGAGACACCTTGGAGCACTTTTCGCTATACCGTATAGTTAAAAAGTATTTTAAAAGCTAATTCTCTTAATTATTTTACTTAATTTGTTTACTTGGCAGGGCTGCCCGCGTTTCAATGGAGAATCTACAGAAGGCTTTGAAGAAGATGGAGAACGATATAAAGGCGCTGGAGATGGATCTGAACAACTCGAGGGTACAACAGTGTCCTGACGACCTGTTCCACGAGTCTATGAGTGTATCCTTTTTGTATACCGACTGATAAATGGAAGTTATGTTATGAGTAGAATCTGACAAGATTCATGTTGTTTGGGGGAAAAATAGAAAAGTGATTCCGCATAACAGATTATTTAAAGAGTAACCGATCTCTCCCTCTTTCGCTCTCTATCTCTAGCTTTATCTCTCTCTCTCGCTCATTATCTATCTCCTCTCTCGCACTCTTTAAAATTCTTTAGCTTCATCGCAACGCGCATCGGCGACGCGTATCATAATCGCATATGTGAACGGGATAATACGCGTATCACTGATATATACATTGTGATCATGATACGCGTCGCCGATACGGATACGGTGATCGGATCGGGCAAATGATACAAATGTGGACCCAGCTTAATATGTCGAATGAGTTGTAAAACGTCTCAGAGTGTAATGATTTTATTATTTACACGGATCCCGACGTATCACTTGCTTTTCAGTAGCCATAGTCAACAAAACCTTGTAAATTTCCTTCACTCCCCGCAGTCTTTCGCAGTGGAAGCCCGCGAACAATGCGACTTACTTCACTCAATGTTCCGCAAGATGGAGGCGTTGTACAACGAAATAGCCGAGTACTACGTGTTCGACCCTCACAAGTATACGTTGGAGGAGTTCTTCTCAGATATCAAGACGTTCAAGGACTCTTTCAGTGTAAGTTGTGTACATAATTTCGTGTATGGGGATTAAAATGGGAGATATATATTTTTTGGCAGTCATTTTGTCATTAAAAGTTGGTACCTACTCAAAATAATAGATCTATCAATATAATCCCCGCTCAGTACAATATTTGTATGCATTAATGAATGAATGAATATTTGCATTAGTCTGGGTGTTTCTATGTATGTATTTACGAAAAAAAAAAAGTATCTTAGTATGTTTATCCGCATTCTAGAACCCATAACACGAGCTAGTTAAACTATGCTTACTTTGGGTCTCTAGTTAGCGTTGTGTAAGTGTGTGTGTGTGGGTAAGTAATCTTTATAGAAAGACCAGCTGACCCGGCGAACTTCGTACCGCCATATTTTCTAATCACGTTCTCGCTGCATATCTCTAAATTTATCAGTGTTTCTCTACAATATTTTACATGTGTTATACATAAAAACCTTCCTCTTGAATCACTTTATCTATTAAAAAATTATGTCCGTCCCTATGTATGTTTAAATCTCCAAAACTACGCAACGGATTTTGAAGCGGTTTTTTTTAAATAGATAGAGTGATTCAAGAGGAAGGTTTATATGTATAATACATGTATAATATTGTAGAGAAACACTGATAAATCGGGGTCAGAATACCACGCGGGCGGAAAATATGGTAGTACGAAGTTCGCCGGGTCAGCTAGTTGTTTTATAATATGTAGTGATGATTAATTTGTGTCCCCCACAGGCCGCCCACGCAGAAGTGCTAGCGGCCCGCGAGACTCGCGAGCGAGCGGCGCGAGCACGTTCGGCGCGAGCGGCCGCCGAGCGCGAACGTCGCGACCGAACGCACCGCTACCAACAGTTACTGGATATACACCAGACGCAGGACGGCGTTATGGACAGGTATGGGCCACGGGAGACATTGTTCTGTATAGGCTAATGAAATTCACATTATTAGAGTGCAAGTAACGTTAATCCCTACTTCCCTACTGATATTATAAATGCGAAAGTAACTCTGTCTGTCTGTCTGTCTGTCTGTCTGTCTCACTTTTACGACTAAACCGCTAAACCGATTTTGATGAAATTTGGTATAGAGGTAGGTTAGACCTTGAGAAAGGACATAGGCTATGTTTGGTTGCGATAACCGACATCCACGCGGGCGGAGCCGCGGGCAAAAGCTAGTCTTACATATATATTGAATAACACGCTTTTACTTTTCCACTTTCGTCTACTGGAGGTTTCACTTAGCTGGAGGGGTTAACGGGAATATTAGTAATCTCGGTTACTAATATTCTTCCCGTGCGTCGTTCGTTCGCCGCGTGGTTCCCGGCAGAGTAGAATTTGGGCCACCCCATCTCCTCCCATGCGGTGTCGTACAAGGCAACTAAGGGATAGGGCTGTTTAACATCAGACAGATATATACAGCCACGACTCAGCCTATAGACATGGCTCGAGTCAACAATAGTGCATGTAATACGACAATGGCAACATGGGATCTAACACAATAATGTAGATCTAATAGAAATGTGAATGTTATTTCACCTCTGCCTAACCCTCCGGGGATAAAGGCGTGATTGTATGTATGTATGGTCATATTCAACTGTAAGTAGTATCGTGGTTAAGGAGTCGGCTCATTATCGAGAGGACACGGGTTTAAATCCTGTAGGCTAATGCTGTAAGAACATTTCGAACGTTTGAACGAACTCGACTGCTGAATCTGCGGTGAGATTTAAATTTCGCATGCTGTTAATTTGGTGACGTCAGCACAAGTGAACAGTGATGTATGTCTATGTGCTCGACAACGTGACGTCACCAAATTTTCACGTTTCGGTTCGAGAAACTTTTTTTGTTCTTTCGATAATATCGTATCTTGCAGGCGAGAAACTCTCCTTGTGTAAATGATGCCTAAGAAATATGTTTTTTTTTAATGTTAATTGATTTCTATGGACTTCCTAAAGAAATTATTACTACCTACAATAACACTAATCATATATATCTCTCCACAGTTTAATGGAAGCACTACAAAGCGGCTCCGCCTTCAGTAGAGAACGGCCTAGGAAGAAAGCCAACCCGAGGATAGCTGGAGGTAAGATTATTGTACCATTTGTGCTAGATTATATAGTACACATGATTTGTTGTGTTAGAGAAATCACGTGTCGAAGGAATTTTTAATGATTTTGTTTGATTCATCTTGTGTTGTGGAGTAGCATCTCGACTCATGTTAGCTTAGAGTTGAAATGAATCATAGAATCAATAAAAAAAATGTATTTAAGTATGTTTATCAGCATTCTAGAACTCATAACACAAGCTAGTTAAGCTATGCTTACTTTGAGTGTAGATAGCGTTGTGTATAATGTCCTACAATACATATTTATTTAATCGGTAAATATATCGTTACTTGTTGTAATGTAATAATAATGTAAACGACCATGTCAATCTAAAATAAATCATATGTGTATAGCATTTAGTTCGACAATTATTTTTGTTCACCCAAAAAGTCCTAAACGCGCCTAACGAGATTTTCACATCAAAGATAGCTAGAACCAATTCTGAAACGGCGTTCTGTGTTAAAATTTGAGCTCAGAACTTAGATTTTTTTTCATATTAGCTTGATATTTTTATAAAAATAGATACTTCAAGTCTGAGATGCTACTCAACCACAACCATATAGCACAATCGCAACATCACTTATCGTTCAAAACTACACTGTAAGTCGTCGGAACTAGGTTCACAATCCACTGTGTTTATGTTGATCGCTCGCTCAGAGGACGCTAGCGACGACGAGGGGATAGTCCATGCTATACTGCACCGGTTACAAGGTATGTGTCATGTCACTGCACCAACAAGTAGTGTATTACTGGTCTAACATCGTCTGCCTCGGAAAAGAATACAATACATGTACTCTCTCCTATGGTGAATGTTCTGAGGAGCTCTTCCAATTAATCCCACCCTCCCCTTTACTATATAGGACAACACGTGCAGGACTTAGATGCCGCCGGGTCCAGGTAGAAGGGGTAGGCCCAAGAAGTCCTAACTTGACGTCGTGAAGGGTGACATGCGTGCAAATGGTCTCACTACTATGGACGCCCAAGATCGTGCGAAGTGGAGGAGGAAGAGCCGGAAGGCGGACCCTGAGCTCCGAGGTCATATTAGCCACGGATGCAATCAGCAAATGCGTCTCCATGAAGATAATGATGATGAATGAACTAATAAAATTGTGTATGTGTCATGTCACCAAGAAGTAGTGTATTACTGGTCTAACATTGTCTGACCCGGAAAAGAATAGAATACATGCATATAAATAGTCAGATCACAGCTTCCGTGGCGTAGCGGTAGTGAACGCGGCCGCTACGCAGGAGGCGCGGGTTCGATCCCCGCTCAGTGCAAATATTTGTGTTCATGAAATATGGGTATTTGCATTGGTCTGGTCGTGCCTCGGAGAGCACGTTAAGCCGTCGGTCCCGGTTGCCATAAAAACATCTATGGCAGTCGTTACGGGTAGTTGAAGCCCTGAAAAGTCCAAAATAACGGTCTAGCTGCAAAGCTTCGATATCGCCTAATGTTACCATTGGGTTGTGGAGGTCAGATGGCAATCACTTCATGGAAAATATCGAGGTCTAGCCAAATCCGTAGTGAGACTGGTAAAGCGGACCCTAGACTCCGAGCTGAAAAAGCTTCGGATGCGACTGGGAATTAACGCTAGGATGAAGAAGAACAGTCAGATATGAAAGGAACTTCATCCCCCGCACGCTTAAACTGTGGACGTAACTCCCTACCGTGTCGATTTAGAAAGAGAAAAGAGAATCGACCTCGGGCGGGACTCGAACCTGCGATCTTTCCCTTACAGGGGGAATGCTCTGACCGCTAAGCCACCGAGACCGCATGAAGCCAATCCAAATTCCTCTATACTTCTGTCTTTGGGGCGACGGTGGAGCCATCTACCGATACTCATACGAGGTATCGGAACCAATGAATGATGTTACAATCATTTTTAAACATTGATTTTTGATGACTCCGAATTACCGTGGTTTTTACAAGCGACTACAGTATGGGGTTCTTCAAGAAAGTCATTAGGTGGGCCGTGTGCCTGTCTACCACCTAACTGGTATAAAAAAAGGAAGGTCCTTACGGGGTCTGTAGCGCGAGTGTGATACCTCTGGTGTTGCATACGTCGATAGACTATGGTAACCACTTTCCATCAGGTGGGCCGTGTGCTTGTCTGCCACCTAAGTGGTATAAAAAACATAGTACATATCCAAGTCCAAATAACGCGCCCTCAAGCACAAAAGCAAATTGAAGACGATTGTTCTCGGATTTGTTGGCCAACTAGTCATAATGTGACAGAACGCGCGAGCGAGCGGACGTCTTGTTCTATACAACACACACAGAGTGTTCTCGTTTTTATCGCGCTAAAAATAACTAGTAATGTTATGTATTCTTTTCCAAGCAGAATAAATATCGCCCATAGAACAGGTGACAGGTAGGACTTAAGAGTGCACCAATATTATTAAGGTATTATTTTTGTACCTGTGCACTTGATAATATCAGAATTCACACATGTACGACATGTCTTATTCAATAGATAAATTATGCATTTTACTCATTTATTTGCTATATTTTTTTATTGCGTCGCTATTTTTGGTAGTGTTAGTATTTAAAAAGTTTGTTATTAATGTATTTTTGTTCATTAGTAGTTCACAAAATAGTCCACTGTACGAAAAATATTCGAATTTGTAGCATAAACGTATCAAGAGCTTCGAATTGCGATTGGCGGGCTTCACACACACACAGGTTCACAGTAGGCAGGCGGCCAATCACAATGCTCCGTTATCTCAATACATTTACGTTACGAATACAAATATTTTTCGTGTTCGGAGCACTGTATGCAAGAGTTTTGTAGCTAATATAATATGTAGTCATTTTATTATTATTCAATGAGTTATTGTTAAGTACTAAGTAACCTTCGCCACCAGAGGAATGGAATCTCATCGCCCGATTTGTGAGTTAACTCGACACAGGAAGAGATCCTGGTCACACAAGGGAACTCATTAATTACAGTACTCGATTTGTTATTGTCTGAAATCTGTTCAAAATTCAATATCGATCTAATCTCAAACTCATAAATGTAAAAAACGATCATCAATAAAACTGTCACGTCTTGCGGTAACCGCCAGTCTACGTGGGTAGCAAATGCCTGGCAATGGCGCCCCCGCCGGGTCCAGGTAGAAGGGGTAGGCCCAAGAAGTTCTGGCTTGACGTCGTGGAGGGTGACATGCGTGCCAATGGTCTCACTACCATGGACGCCCAAGATCGTGCGAAGTGGAGGAGGAAGAGCCGAAAGGCGGATCCTGAGCTCCGAGGTCATCTTGGCCACGGATGCAATCAGGAAATGCGTCTCCATGAAGATGATGATGATGATGAATGAACTAATAAAACTGTGTATATAGCGAGTTCGTGCGCTCGAGCATTGCAGCGCGGCGGTCGCATCCGTGACGACACGGACTACGCGTGTCTACTCAAAAACTACCGACAAGTGACGTCACTATATTATTCGATGTGCTGCTCACACTATACACTAGGCGAATGCATGCCCTCTCGCTCTAACAACATTGTAACGTGGTTTAATAATACTCATGTGGAATGAATTAGCTGCTGTGTTTTTTTTTTCAAACGACTTATGGGTTTCTTCAAGGAGAGCATTAGAATGTTCCTACAGTGTGACGCCCCTGGTGTTGCACATGTTCATAGGCCACGGTAACCATTTTCCATCAGGTGGGGCCACTTAAGTGCTATAACAAAAATCCAACCATCATATAAAATGATGATATAATATGTAGGCCACGTCAGGGTCTTCGGGGCTATACCAATAATATAAACCATAACAACAAGATTAAGCATAGGCGAGTGGTCCCCACGCTCTAAAGTGCATGCTTTGAATGCAACCAGGATAACGATGGTGTTTTGGTTTCCGGATATCCGGGTATCCGGATATACTGTTTATCATAATTAACTTGTAATGTATTTGTTGTATGCCGCTAATTGTATTAGCAAGAAGCTTTCGATGTTGTAAGATGTGTAAATGTTAATGCATTCCATGAAGTACATAGTTTGTCCCCGAAATAAATGTCTACGGCTCAGAGCCTAAAAATTGAAACGTAGTTTTTTCAAGCGATTATAATATGAGGCCCTTCAAGAACCGCATTAGAAGGTTCTTGCGAGTGTTACGCCCCTGGTGTTGCATACGTCCATAGGCCACGGTAACCACTTTTCATTACGTCGGCCGTGTGCTTGTTTGCCACCTAACTGGTATAAAATAGAAGGTAAATAATTAGCTAATAATCTTATTATATTGCAGCTGAAAGAAGAGCACAGTTGAGTCGATCGCGGTCCCGCTCGGGCTTGACGGGACCGATCACCGCACGAGAACTAACCAAGTAAGTGTATAACTACTTCTTACTACTATTCAATCAATAAGCCTATCGTAGTCCACTGCTGGACGTAAGGCCTCTCCCAATTTGGGAGGCTTCGGCCTACTGTTTCTATTTTATTTAATTTATAATAGTAGTAACTATTATAAATGCGAAAGTTGGTTTTGGGACCCTACCATAAAGGGTCAAGCCAACCTCACCTTAAAGCTGATACACGGATGGACGTACGGATGAGGGAGGCTTTCCTCTTTGGGTTGGGAGGTCAGATGGCAGATGATCATTCCAAAAGGAGCAGGTCAAGTACGAGGAGAGGTGCGAGAAACGGTGATGATGAGCTTGTAAAGGCAATTGTAACACTGTCCATCGATTACACTTTCCTACCTAAACTACCGAATGATTTTAATGAAAATGACTAGTTAGACTAGAGTTTGGGAAAGGACAGGCTAAGTTTAGTCGCAATAAGCGACTACAAATTTTTAGTAGCTAATCTATACTATTGTTATATAAAAGTTAAAGTTTGTAACTTTGTGGGGGTAATCTCTGGATCTACAGAACCGATTTTGAAATTTCTTTTATCAAACTATTTGTACACACTATTTGTGAGTGCCATAGCCTATTTATACTTGCGGGGAGGGTCAGTAGCGCGAAAGGAATCAAAGGTCCACGCGGACGGAGACGCGGTCTACAGCTAGTTTATTATACAGTACTACCTGTTGCCCACAACGGGGCTTATTTTCACTAGCAAAATGTGACCTAAATTCAATCTTTATTCTATTTTGTTCTGTTTACAGTGAGTTGCTGGGCAACGCGTGATGATGGTTCTCACTTGAAGTGATATTAGTGACATAATGCAGTGTAAATGACGCGTAGCGTGTTTATAACGAACACTATACTATCTTCAGGGATTTAGGGAATCAACAGCAGAACTCCGGATATCCGACTATTCGGAGCTTAGAAGAAGGTTATAATGAAAATTCTCGCGAATACCACAATATCTTCAGGGATTAACTATCGTTAGCCTGCAGACCGCCGGATATTCGACTATTCGGAGTTTGGAAGAAAGTTATAATGAAAATTCTCACGGACACAACACTTCAGGGATTTACTATCGGCAACAGACCTCCGGGTTTCCGACTATCTGGAGTTCAGAAGCGGGTTATAATGGAATTTCTCGCGAAAACAGCACTATCTTCAGGAATTTAGGATAACAGCAGATTTCCGGACATCCGGCTATCCGGAACGGGTTACAATGGAAGTTTTAGCGAATACAACACTATCTTCAAGGACTATACCCTAAGTATCAGCAGACATCCGGAGATCCGGTTATCCGGAGTTTGGAAACCGTTTATTATGGAATTTTTCGGTTTTAACTTGGAGCCGACTGGTCAATCTGATGGCCTATTATATAGTAAGGTACAGTTGCCGTCGCTATAAGCTTACCGACCACTTTAGTTCTAAAACTATAATAATTGAAGAAATAAAAATTGAAAAATGTAAAGTTTCTCCTTTGAATATCACAAAAATGATTATAGATAAATTTATTTATTTCTTTGATCGTTTGTAAATGGTTCAGCAGCTTAAGCGGGCGATTGTACTTCTACTTTAGAAGGAGACCTCTAAATTTGGCCGTTATAATCCAATTAAAGCCATATCTTGATAAAAATAAGGCTTAGCCAATTTTGTGTCATTATTATTCTAGATAGTTCCATGAAAAATGTATGTGTTTGTCATAAATACGTATGTCGTATATAGAATTTATGTTGCACTAATACCTATAAGGGTATTTTACCGTCTAAGGGCCAATAAATTTTATTTGTCGAATAAGAATAGACCCTTTTATCATCAGTTTAAAGTTGAAATTTGAATGAAGATCATTGTAGGCAATAAGACAAAATTATACTTCATTTAATCAGGTACTTACCTAAAGGTCAAAAAACAATCTTTAGCGACTTTTTAACCGACTTCATTTAAACAAATATTTGGTGCAACATAAATTCTATAAGAATAGTTTTAAAAATATTATAATAATGTGGTAATTGAGATAGTGTGAGATATGTCGTTTGTGAGATTTGCACAAATATGTATACGTAGAATGGTAGAATGTGAGATTCAATCACATAAAATCAATTGTGAAAGTATTTATATTGGGTCTTGGTACAGTAATCAATTGTGTATGTACTATACGTTAGAGAATGAATTGACTGGTACGTTAGGAAGCGTGGGTTCGATTCCCGCTCAGTGCAAATATTTGTATGCATGAATATGTATATTGGCATCAGATTGGATGTGTAACTAGTTAAACTAAGCTTACTTTGGGTCTAGATAGCGTTGTGTAGAATGTCGTAGAATATTTATTTATTATTATGATGATTTCCGTGCCCTCTGAGGTACAAAGAGGTATGATAATGAGAGAACGCGCTCTCTGAGGCACGAGGAATTCTGACTTATTGTAACCCGTCCTTTCTGAAATTAATCATAAATTAGAAGAAAAAAAGGTGCATACCAGAATCAATTGAAAACATGATATCTGCCTACCCCACAGGCATGTATGTAATTTGTAAAAGAACAGCGTTTGAATTGTGAACCTCCTCCTTTTTGAAGTCGGTTAAAAAAAATATAATTGATTACTATACCAAGACAAAAAAATTAAATTTACTCTTCAATACATACGTTGGTACGTGGTTATGTCTGTATATATTGGTGTATCGTTATTAACGTGCGATTTTTATATTATTAGATACAGCTGCCTGTAGTTGTGGCCTTATTCAGAACCAGTCCATTATAAGGCCTTAGTAAGGGTGCTTATATAAAGAAACAGGTTACCAGTATCGGCTAGCTACACCGACAAGTTTCTATAGCAACAAAAATGATGATAGTTCGTCGTTTACATTCTAACACCACATATGATAAAAAACGGTCGCAACGCATTCTCGCCCGTATGTTTAAAAACATAAGGGCGAGAATACTTTGTGATTGTTTTTTTGACAAACGACGGATTGACATGATGGCAAGTGATAGCCGATACCGGTAACCTGGGCGTCGATTCTACTAAAGCAAAATCAGAGACTGCAAAAAATGGCATTGAATTTTAGACCTTATTGCTACAGGCTCAAAGTCCAAAATGAAATGAAAAAGTTTCATTACAATCTCTCATTCGTTTTACAAAAAGCCATTTAATTTTAAACTTTAACTATAATACTTTAAAGGCTAAAATTAAATGGAAATTTCTTGCAGTGGCAGTGGCATGACAGTGGTTTTGCTGTAGCAGAATCGAGGGTCTGTTCTTTATATAAGCTAAGGCGTGTAATACTGCTTAATTATTATAGGAATGTGATATTTTATATATTGTAATACTATAATTTAGTAAAATTAATTATTAGTAATTGTTTTACGTAACATACGGCTCAATTATAATGACGCGTTTACACTATCGGTAAATAAAACTATCAATTATAAATATTTATTTAGGAATGTAATGTATATTTCTACTAGTTTGGATATTTGGTGTAACCGTTTTTTAGAAAACTAGCGGCGGTTCATCTATGAATTAATTAATTAAACATTGCAGTGCCATCTACACAAGCGAAAAAATCCTACTTCTGACTAGTAGGGGGTTTTAATCGTATCAAAATTAGAACTTAATCGATGCAGAACTTAACAGTCCTCCGAATGATAGATAAATTAAAACCGTAAGTGTAAATGCCTCACTAAATATTTCAATAAACCAGTGAATTGTTTCATAAATGACCCTAAATAAGGCCTATGTACACGTTGGCTCAAACTATTTTCGTTTACATAGCATAGCAGTGACTGAAATCACTAATATTCCCCTTATATCTAAGCTAAATTGCTTGTGTTAGGAGTGGGTTAACGTCGGTGGTCACCTGGATTCGAATCCGAGACCTGTAAATCGTGAAATCGGCTCCTGAATCACTAAACAACTGATGTTTAATAATAAAAATACAATACCTTCATTCGGTGTGTACTGTGTATAGCTTCGTTGACCCAACGTGTATAAGTCCCTTTAGAAATACGGCCTTATTTTCTTTCTACAATTAAATTTTAAAAGGATTTAAGTGACATTGTAGAAAGAAAAATCACTGCGATGATACTTCTTTTTAATGTTGTTAAGGATATTTTTCCTTTGAATCTTTGTAATAAAAGTTTTAATTATAAATCGTCATATTTGGCACACTATGAGTCAATTCTATTGAAAGAGCATCGGCCACCAGCGGCTATTTGAGACAAATTATTACAAACAATATTGAATTTTATCTACGGGAGAAAAAGGTTCATAGTCATTTGAAGGCGAAGGAGAGCTATGTGACTACCATTTTTAGATACCCCGTGATCATGGCTGCTGGAGTAACCAAACTTCGGGCTAATTGTTAATATTATCAAATAAATCGCGATAGAATCCGTTCATAAGTAGTTTTTCACCATTGACACTCGAAAAAAGGCCCGTGATTCATCAAAAACAGTGAATAAAACGCTCATTATTTCACTGAGTGAATAAAAAAATTTGAATTTAGAACATGCGCGAATATACGGATTGTAGTAAAATATGCAAAGAGATTGCATACTCTCACTATAAAAACGTACTAAAAGCCACCTAAATGTAATAACTGGCTGGATGGAATGTGGTCAGTTTAAATTAAGAAAAAAAAAATGCCGCCAATTTTCTGTGCAATTTTCCTTATAAAAGTTTCTGTTTGTCTCTTAATCTTAAAATTACTTCATCCAGTGATGAAAAAGAAACTCTCGTATTCTCGAACGCGAAAAAACTCCGGAGTCTTTTCGCGCTAAAGCGGTAGATATTAATGATAATTTGCTGTTTCTTTTATGTAGGTACTATCCTTAACAAAATTTAATTAATAATCACAGAGTAATGGTTTTATCGCAGTCAATGATGAAAAGTAGCGTACCTAACACGTGAAAAAAGAATTCATCTCAGCTCTTGTATCCCTCAATCCGCTCAGCTTTCTATCTAGAATCCCCGCTGAAAGGGTTGCCGCACTTGTTGGGTAATCTACTATTATTTCAAAGAGTGATATTCGCGTAGATTTCAAACAGTACCAAACGGAGTACATACATACAATCACGCCTTTATCCCCGGAGGGTTAGGCAGAGGTGAATTAACACCCACAATTCACCAATCATTGTATTCCGTCCCAAGTAATAGGGGGTGAGCCTATTGCCATATTCCGGGCACTATTGTTGACTCGACCCATGTATAGGCTGAATCTGTGCTGTATTTATATCTGTCTGATGTTAAACAGCCCTATCCCTTAGTCGCCTTGTACGACACCGTTAGGGAGGAGATGGGGTGGCCCAAATTCTACTCTGCCGGGAACCACGCGGCTCAAATCAAACGAAGTATAGTAAGAAATTCCGGTCGCTTTGCTCTTTCATAGCTATTGAGTATAAAAAGACACGCGAAAGCTTATTCTAACTCATATTGTATAGAGAGTATAAATTTTTATTTAGTTTTTAACCTGCATTTGTTCTATTACACACTAAACGCTGTATATTTAATAATTAATTCCGATATTTGATATAATAATTTTAAGATTTTTTTTTGTAATGTAAACTTTTTAGGGTAGGGTTACATTCAGCGACAATAGTATAGTAATAACCCTATAAGGGTGTTTGGAAAAATGATATTTGTATTTTAATGTATTCTTAAAGGATATCTTGAATAAAAAATGTATTTTGGCATAACGAGCTAGAGGTATTATTTGAATTTTCTGACACCTCGTGTATACCAAGAAATATAATCATCTAATACTAAATTTTTTTGCGGCTCTGTCCGTGTGATTTTCACCTGTGTATGTGTTTTTTGGCAGTGAAAATCTCCCCAAAATCTGCTCAGGCGTTTCAGAGATAAGAGTCAAACAGACAGAAAAATATAGGTAAAGATGTTTTCATCCCACCATCTCGGAAAGACTATTTTTGCTCTTCGATAACTGAGCGGAAAAGTCGTTTTTATCCTCTAGAGAGGTAAAGTAAATTTGAATTTAGAACATCGTGTGTACTAGGTTTGTGGACTCAAAACATCATTAAACCTATTTACTTCTACCTCTATGGTGCCGAATTTATCATACAACTTTTTTTTAATTCATGAAAAACTCAGACTCGTAACCTCCTTGGTGTACTTTTTTTTTAATTTGCTTTGCGCGCATCAATTTTTTTCACGTCATATTGTTGACATTGTTGTTGAATTTTTATTTTGTTGTATTTTATTACTAGTATTAATACACATATTATACAGCCTCCATGGCGTAGTGGTATTGAACGCGGCCGCTACGCAGGAGGCACGGGTTCGATCCCCGCTCAGTGCAAATATTTTTTATGCATGAAAATGGGTATTTGCATTGGTCTGGTCGTGCCTTGGAGAGCACGTTAAGCCGTCGGTCACGGATGCCATACGAACACCTATGGCAGTCGTTACGGGTAGTTGGAGCCCTAAAAATTTCAACAACAACGGTCTGGCTGCAATGCTTCGATATCGCCTAATGTCATCATTGGGTTGTGGAGGTCAGATGGCAGTCGCTTCACGGCAAATATCGAGGTCCAGCCAAATCCGCAGTTAAGACTGGTAAAGCGGACCCCGGACTCCGAGGTGAAAGCTTCGGATGCTGACTGGGAATTAACGCTAGGAAGGAGAAGCATTTCATTATTTCCTTGCTGAGGTGGGATGAAAAGTTACGTGTTGCACTCGAGTGCAAAGATTTTTCACCTTGTGCTCTTTTGATTCCCTCGCTAACGCTCAAGATTCTAATTTGTGAATCACTCGCTACGCTCGTGATTCAAATTTAGAATCTTTCGCTTGCTCGGTCATCAAAAATGAGCACGCGGTTAAAAAGCAACTTTGCACTCTTGTATAACAAATAACTATTTTGTGTTTTAAAAACAAAATGGCTATCTCTGGTTTAATAAAAATAACATTTCCATGATGTGAAAATTATTGGTAGAATACAAGTATTATATCTTGCTGTAAACGAGGGGTATGGTTCAATTATTATGTCATGGGGGTATCATGGGGAATAATTCTCCATGACACCCCTGGTGGTATCATATAGTGGTGTCACGGCATCAAGCTGCAAGTATAAATTGTGTATAGTTTTGTGACTATCGTAACATAACCTATTCGTGTAATATATAATAATATATATGATATACAATGTCGCTGAAAGTACTTAGATTATGTATACATGTAAATATATTTTTGTAAAATGTTACATTTTTACTTAATAATAATGTTTTTAAAACTATACGTTGTTTTATTAGCTTTTTAATGATTTTTTTGGAAACTCCTACAACTCTAACTCTTTGGGTATTTGACTGCTATGCTGGGGGCGCGGGTTCGATTACCGCTCAGTGAAAATCTTTGTATAAATGAATATGTCTATTTGCATTGGTTTGGACATTATCGTATTTGGGAGACCAGGTTAAACCAGTCCCGGTTGTCATTTGTCATACGAACATAAGAAGACACAGCAGGACAAAGCCTTTGGTTTTCCCATTGACAGCACAAAACCTCTCCAGTGAGCTCTGGCTACCCTACTCATCGCCGGGAAGACAACACGAGGTTGTTATAGCCGGTATTCTGTAGGGCGGAGGTACTTCCCCAGTCACACTGCTCAATTGGGACGGAAATCATCTGCAACTTGAAATCCAGTGATCAAAAACATGGTATCTCGCTTTTCGGCGCAGTCGGACGGTTTGCGTAGAGAATAGGGACACTGTGATATATGCGGTATAAGGCCAAAAGAAAATATCAAAAATATCGAGAATGTGCGGGTAGATGAAGAACCTACTACCTCACGGACTCGAAGACGGTGGGCGTGCAATGAGCCAGTCTGCCTGTGACAACGGTCGGTGTAATCTGGAAGAAACGTCAGACAAATTAAGGGTATGTATTATGTATAATTATAATATGCCTATATTCAATGATATAATTATAAACTAAAAATAATACATCCTTGCCTATATTGCTTGGGATCTAAAATGTGCTCTATACGCGTAATACCTACACGTTTCTTGGGTGTCTTTTGAGGATAGCACGCGGTGCTACAGCGTGGACGAGTTCAAATTCATCAAGCATATATTATATATACATAATTGATTGAAATTGATTGCTCCAGCAATCTATGCGTACCTATTCCTATGTGTTATTCCAGACTATAAATTTATCCCTGTATCAAATCGGTTCAGCCGTTGAGGCGCGATTCTTCTTTCATATTCATTCATATTCTTTATTGTACACACAAACATTATATTGACAAATACAAAAGGATATTTCTGTACAAAGGCGAGCTTAACTCAATGTTGAGTGTTCTTCCAGCAAACCTTAGAGTTTTTTCTATATTTTCGAGTCGACGTCATATCGTGTCATTTTGTTTGCCCAGTGTGTAGCCACTCTGATAGCGTTCGCAGAGGCACTCATGAGTTCCTCCGAAATACACGTAATCCCATCGAGATACTAGTCACTACCTAGAGCAGACCGTACATTTCCGGACTGGCACCCGAAGCTATTGAATAACAAACTTTTTCATCCTAGCGTTATTTCCCAGTCGCATCTGAAGCGTTCACCTCGCAATCTGGGGTTCGCTTTACCAGTCTTAACTGCGAATTTGGCAGTACCTCAATATTTTCCGTGAAGCGACTGTCATCTGACCTCCAAAACCCAATGGTGACATTAGGCGATATCGTAGCATTGCAGCTAGACCTAAGAATAACAAACATCTCCACAATATCACATTTTATAATATCTGTAGGAAGTAGGATAAACGACTTGACCACGCCTCTCACTCTATAAACAAACATATAAATCAACTGCTATGCATAAACATAATATTTATAGTACCTACCTGTCGGCAAGAGGGTGATTAATTGGTAAACGCATGTGCTGGAAGAAATATAGACTTCGGGGCAATGCATTTGAGCCGTAGCCAATCTCAATGGACAGTGGTGGGTACAAACTTTGTGAGGTAGGTAGATGATTTATTGTCATGAATGTAGATGGAGCTAGATTATTAGGGGCTTGGGTAGTGGCCAGGGCCGGATTTGATGGTGGGGTTAACCACATTGTCTTTTATCATAAGAATATCAGGAGTTAATCGTAAATCGACTCTATAACCACTAAAGTTATCGACGCTATTAAGTATCTATTTTATTAATTACATTATTACTGAGTTTTCGGTTTGATTATGATTGCCTGTAAGAAATTGCCGCAGAGCGATAAGGCCGCCATCTGTACTTACCACATAACTTAGATCTTTATGTTATATATTGTTATATCTATGTTGTACAATAAAGACGTTTTTACTAACTTATTAAAACACTTTAAAACACACTGAAGATACTTTCACTCCCAGTTTTTTCAATAGTAAACCCACGCGTGATGCGGGGCATTGTGCCAACCCCTAAATCCGGCCCTGTATGGCGTAGCGCAGGTAGAAATTAATTGAAGGCGCTCTAGCTATATATAAATTTCGTATTTAATTCATAAATTCGCTCCGACAGTGATCGCTGGCTGCAAAAATTGATAGCGAATGTAATTCATAACAATGTCGCTCACGGGTACCTATTAATGAAGTAAATAAACTTAATAACTGTACGAATTGATTCGAGGCACTATTTCAAGAGTTAATTAATTCTGGAAAAGGGCGCTTGAAGGCAATTTGTAATACAATATACCTTTTTAACGGCCGGCGGTTATGTCGGACTAGAACCGACTAAAACCGCTCGCCGCCTCTGGTCTATGATGCTGGGGTGTAAGGTGGCCCATAAGACATTTTCCTGGCACCCCGGCTGACCCTGGGTCATCTCCGGTTGCAGCTGGCCACCTCAGGTCAGGTGTGGGAACCACGGTGTTCGCATCTTGCCCCATCGACAGGGGGTCCGTCCTTCCTACTTCTGCTATGGCGACGGGTCTGACGGGGACTGTCATCCCCTGAATTCGTATATAGATACTTCTGTCTTCAATGGTTCTGTCTTCAAAGTATAGAGCACTGTATTTTCTATCTTCTGTTGTGTAATATATTGAAAAAAAAAGGCAAGTGTGAGTCGGACTCGTGCATGATGGGATCCGTCCGTATAAAACTGGATTGGAGGATGAACTTCACGTTACTGTGGGCACTCACTGGTAGAGAAGTTTTGAGGTATGGACTCTATAATCAACGAACCAGAACCAGATAATCTTGCATAATACCTAGGTATAAGAAATGCGAAAGTAACTCTGTCTGTCCGCTTTCACCGAACCGATCTTAATGAAAGGATATAAGAAGGCATTGGATTTATAACCAACGCAGCTGCAGCCGCGGGCAACAGCTGGTACCTTTTTCATCCTAGCGTTAATTCCCAGTCGCATCCGAAGCTTTCAGCTCGGAGTCTGGGGTCCGCTTTACGAGTCTTAACTACGGACTTGGCTAGACCTCGATATTTTCCGTGAAGCGATTGCCATCTGATCCCCACAACCCAATGCAATGGTAACATTAGGCGATATCGAAGCTGTGCAGCTAGACCGTTGTTTTTGGGTTCCAACCACCCGTAACGACTGCCATAGATGTTATTATGCCAATTATGGCAACCGGGACCGATGGCTTAACGTGCTTTCCGAGGCACGACTAGACCAATGCAAATACCCATATTTCATGCACACAAATATTTGCACTGTACGGGGATCGAACCCGCGCCTCCTGGGTAGCGGCCGCGTTCACTACAGCTACGCCACGGAGGCTGTCCATAGCTGGTACCTATTGTACAATAAGAAATTCTGTGTTTCTTCCTGTATATATGTTATGTTATGTTATGTTATGTTATGCTTTTCTGCTTTTTCAAATGAGAATGGTAGCTCTCAAGTCTGATAATTAAAATAACCACCAAAACGCGGACTATTGCAACTAACTGCCCACAAATATCAACATTGTCCAGTGGGCGGCGCCTGCGCCGTGCCAAGACACGCCCCCTGCGCGTGCGCGTGTCGGGGGATCATTTAGTGACGCTCTCGAAATAATGTTAGGATTACTTTTCTGTGCTTATTGAAGACCACCTTAGTAGTTTTTGTGGCGTTTTAGATTTTTTGTTGTGAATACATATTTCTATTTTCGCCTCAGTAGGTTAGTAGCTTAGGCCTAAACACTGAAAGGTCCCGAGTTCAAATCCTGGCAAAGATCTTAGTAGGATCTCATGCATCCAAATGCTGGGTACTGAAGTAGGTATGTGGTACAGTCAGTAAAAAAGATAAGTATACAAATTTCCATACAAAGTTGTATGAAATAGTGTACACCTTTGTCGACTGTACCTACCTAGCCAGGTCGTAGCGGGGTGTTTATGTCGGACTCCGAACCAACTAAAACCGCATGCCGCTCCGTCTCCATTCTTGAAAAAAAAATGGAAATGACGCGAAGGTCGATTGCTATAGTAATTATCAATAAAACACCAAATATCTTAATAATATTTTAATCTCTAGTTTATTATAAATAAATGGTTTTATTACAAATATTGAGCATCAACTTTATTAAATAATCACAACAGCTTCTATACATACATAGAGTACTTACAGTACCCGCACTTTGGTTTGGTACTTTGGGTATAAGAGGGAGAGCTTAGATAACATAGCCACACATTTGTATAGCGTTCTCTCTGTCGCACGTCTGACTGACAGTTTTATATCTTTATAGAGTAGTTAAAACCATGTTAGCCGCGTGTTCCCGGCAGAGTAGAATTTGGGGCACCCCATCTCTTCCCATGCGGTGCCGTACAAGGCGACTAAGGGATACGGCTGTTTAACATCAGACAGATATAATGCAGCCCAGACTCAGCCTCAGAGTGCCCGGAATACAGCAATAGGCTCACCCCCTCTTACGTGGGACCTAATACAATGATTGATGAAATGTGGGTGTTAATTTACCTCTGTCTAGCCCTCCGGGGACAAAGGCGTGCGTATGTAGTAGACAAGCGCTGTGCGACAGAGACAATGCTCTACGAAATCGAAAAGCCGATGTTAGCCGGCCTCTCACTCTTATTGCCGACGGGCTAAACCAAAAGGGGGGTACTATAGTATTATTTTACATTATGATACAGGTATCATGGCGCGTCTTTTCCTGCGAGAGCTTGCACGATGCATCTCAAGCGAGCTAAACTGTTGACTCCGCAAGATGAGGTATCGCCTGAAAAAAATATCTATATTAATATACTTACAAATCATCATCTAAGTGATGATTGGTTGTATGGGACCTACCAAAAACTTCGGTGCCCAAGTCTAATTTCTATTTAAGTCGGTACACCGGCTGATTGATTCAGGTTCGATTTGAGCTGAATGCAAATTTTTTTTGTCACCAATTTTTTTAGCGTTTCGTTCTTGCGTTAAAATTTCATCCGAGACTTTCACACCGGAGTCCAGCCCCTCTAGACAAGTGGCAATTCGTTGCTCGGCGTATGATGGAATAGAATGCCAAATGTATGGGATTTGACGTATATGACAGGCGCCAACGAATGTCAAAAACGTCAAATCCTATACATTTGTCATTCTATTCCATCATACGCCGAGCAACGAATTGCCACTTGTCTAGAGGGGCAGGATCGGTTAATTTCTACTCCACCTTAAGTTTAACTTATACGGTTTTTATGAGAGCAACTTTGCCAGCCTCTGTGGCGTAGCGGTAGAACGTTCGACTGAATATCTGTATGCATGATATGAATACATATTTGCATTGATCTAGGTGTTTCTGTGTATTATAATGTATATCAATTTCTGAAAAAAATAGTTTGTATAGCTAGTTTTTAAGCTATTCGGACTTTGGGCCTAAATAGCGCTGTGTAGAATGTCCCACAATATTTATTTAACTGTCACCTGACCTCCCAACCCCTTGAGTAAACCCTGCGCCTAAATCTCGTCCGTTTATCTTCCGGTGTAGGTTTAGGCAAGTGAGGGTATCTTAGGCCCCTAAGATCATATTGGGCCCCCATACTAGTCTTCTACCTTAAAAACTGATGTACTTACTGCTCATAAAAGGTTTCTCTTTTTCTGTCTTGGTTTCTCTCGTATCGTACTGTCGCTGTGACGTCACTGGGGACTCCATGTAGCTTTTACAGCTCTCCGACTCCAACTGCAAGAGAAGAGAAAAGTTGTTATCGTGCCATCTAGACTCTACACCCGTATTCACAAACAATACTTCGCTATACATACTACCAACACTGTGCAAAGAACGACAAATTCTCAGTGCGTTCGTTTTGGCAAGCCTTTTTATTCATTGATAACACATAAGTAATACTTCGTTGAGGGAACGCACTGCGTTAGATACTGCTCCGTGATGTTTGTGAATTAATTTTACCAGCCCTATGCGCTCGAGCACACTATGAGACCTCACAGTATTGTTTGTGAATACGGCTGTTATTAAGCAGAGCTTGTCATATGGGTTCTAGATTGTAGATAAACATACATACTTATACTCTATTCGTAGTACTTATCTAAAGGTAAAAAAAAATAAGATAAATACGCTTTATTGCACACCAAACATAGGATACATACAGTGGATTTAACATGATAGAGACTCAATAGAGAGTTGTACAATGGTCGTCTTATTAGCAACTTTAAAAAAAAGACATTAAACTAATAAACTAGGCTAACTGGTTCAATTTTGGTTTTTGGTCTGTAAAATGGGTTGGAACCAATGACTCGCAGAGACGGCAAGCATTTTAGTCGGTATGAGTCCGATAAAACCTTCCCGCGGGATCCGATGGTGAAGGAGAGGAGGTGGGGGGGGGAGGGGTTATCCGTGGGGATTTTGCATATACGATTAATAAAAGAAAATACCAATGGAAGTCTTGTAAGGCGGATGCGAGAGTTCGTCAGGTGAATACATAGGTTCATAAAAATCGGGTGCACACGCTCATACAAGTTTTTACTAATAAAACAAGTACTTTTCTTTATTTCCCATGAATCTTGAAGAGAAAACAAACACTTTAGAACAACGAGTCCCCACTAATGGTTGCCATTAGATACGACGCCTGACTTCGCGACATAATCAATTTGTTTTAACTGATGGAGCTTCAACCATTTTTAGTTTTATTTGAGAACGGTTAACGACCTGCGTGGTGCAGTCTTAGAATTCTAAATTTCTAATTACTTAAGTAATAATTTATTTATTTATTTATGTACACACAAACAAATATAGAGAGATACATAGGTGGAAATAGTAGTACAGAGGCTCATAATTATTAAATTCTTGTTGTTATTGTCATAATATGTGACATTATTGCATGCCAGTCTGGCTGAAATATTACCTGTAACATCTTTGTACCCGTAAATCGCAATAAATAAATGAATTGAATTGAATCTAGATGGCCTGTCGTGGGTCCGTGTCGTGTTGTGAATAGATGAATGAATTACCTATCGCAGTCCACTGCAGGACATGGGCCTCTCCCAATGCTGGGAAGCTTTGGCCTACTGTTTCCACGCTGGCCAGACGGGTTGGTACAGGGTTTTATTTCGAGTGTTCCTTCTCTCGCAGTGATATCGTCGCGTATGTTTCCGTCAGTCGCCTCTTACGACACCCTTCGGATGAGATGGGGTGGTGACACTTATATCAAAAAGGCGGTATTAATAAGATAGGTATTTTTACCAGCCAATTTTTGGGTGGTATAGAAATAAATCTAGGTAGATGCTCGAAGTGGATAATAGTTGCTAGTATAATTACTACTAGTTAGTGCTCGCGACTCCATCTATAAGGATATCGATTATTGCGACCAAACATGTGTTTTCTCACGCTCGTATCTATCTAAGTATATCAAATTTCATCAAAATCGGTTCAGTGTTTTAGATATAAAAGCGTAACAGACTTTCGTATTTATAGCATTCACACATACATACTCGTACAATCACGCCTTTATCCCCGGAGGGTTGGGTAGAGGTGAATTTAACACCCACATTTCGCCAATCATTGTATTAGGTCCCACGTAATAGGAGGTGAGCCTATTGCCGTATTCCAGGCACTATTATTAACTCGAGTCATGTATTTGAAGCTGAGTCTGGCCTGTATATATCTGTCTGATGTTAAACAGCCCTATCCCTTAGTCGCCTTGTACGACACCGCATGGGAGGAGATGGGGTGACCCAAATTCTACTCTGCCGGGAACCACGCGGCGTCATAGTATTCAGTATGGTATAAATACTTATAATACACCATCAGTAGGTACCTAAGTTCTACACATTTAAAACAAGCCCATCGCAACTAAAAAACGAACCCTCAAACAGAAATCTAAGTATGATTACAACTCCTAATATATTGCAACTCTTAACATGAAACTTATTCGAGGCAATTAAAATTATTACACTGCTGTGTCTGTTTGTGTGTTCGCACGATTCTACGTAATTCTATTTCTGTGGTGGATGCACGTGTATTAATAAATTATGCGAGGACGCATATTAATGTCGATTTAACTTCTCGACGGATCTGATGTAGTCTGGATATAAATGGACTAAAGTTATACAAGGAGAGCGGAGGGGTTCCGTAGGGTTTTAGAAAATTGGGATGGGTTTATTGAATTTCAATAGTTTGGTAAAGAGTTTCAAATAAATTAATGTTTGTAAATCTATACAAATAAATTAGTAGTTCTGTGAACAGTATACCTTGCGAGCTTCCTTTGCCAAAATTTTCTCAATTAATCTTATGAAAAGATTTAATCAAATCTAGTATTCTTAAAAAAAAAACATTTAAAAAACACACGTTTCTTCTTTAAAAAGACAACACACAGAAGAAGCTACAGCAAACTTCCGCCCTTTTAGTTCATGTTTTTTTATAACGAAGCACACCTTTACGAGGCATGATTTTATTGTATAGGCAAAATCTCCAATACGGCTGGGCCGAATATGACGAAATTTTTACTATAGATAGCAGATGTTATAAACCGCAACTTATTAGAAAAAATATTACTTATTAGGGTTGCGCTCAAAAATATTAAAACCCAAATATTAGTTTACCTACGCGAAATCGCGAGCACAGCTCCTTTCGGTTAGAAACTTAACTGAACGTAAACAATCTTGATGATGAAATATCTGTGTGGTGACGGAAAAAGAATACAAGTATCACCACCCCATCTCATCCGAAGGGTGTCGTAAGAGGCGACTAACGGAAACATACGCAGACGATATCACTGCGAGAGAAGGAAAACTAGAAATAAAACCCTATACCAACCCGTCTGGCCAGCGTGGTAACAGTAGGGCATAGCCTCCCAACATTGGGAGGGGCCTATGTCCAGCATTGGACTGCGATAGGCTATTGATTGAAACAATCTTGATGTGTCTTTGTGATATGTTTTATTTGAAAACTCAGTTTATAAATATTTTTCTGTTCAGAAATTCATTTTAAAGACTCAAAACTGAAATCAAACCACTAGTTACTCAGTTAGGTAGCCTAAATTATTTGTTTAATATTGTGTTTTCATAAAAAGTCGCTAGAAGATTGTTTGATAGTTACCTTTAAGTAGGTGGGCCGTGTGCTTGTCTGCCAACTAAGTGGTATAAAAAAAAAAAAAAGGTAGTCGCAACTATCATAAAAGTAGGTAAATGTAGTCCTACAGTCAATATTATAAGTAGGTATACCTCGGGTCACGTATCTTGGACCTAAATTGCGAGACAAGCAATGCCATGGCGCAGATTGTTTTGTAATAATCTATGCTTGGTGAATTTGAGCTCGTCCACCGCAATAGCACCCCGTGCTATCCTCAAAAGACGCCCAAGAAACGTATACTGCGCGTATAGAGTACAATTTGAGCACATTTTAGGTTCTAAATATGACATAATATATTAGAGCAATAAGTAGTCTAAAGGTATGATTCCGAAGACGACCGCATACGACAATGACAGACGGATCCAGCAGATACAGCGTACCCATTACTTGTTAAGGTCCCGAATCAGATCAGCATCGAAAAATCGGTATTTTCTAAACCGTTTTTCTTTTTAACTATAAAACCTACACATCTGGAATTTACATACCTGGATACTACAGGATATACAGAGTAACTTCACCTTTTCATAAATTAAATAAATAACGAGAAAATAGTAGAAAAGAGGCTCTGAACATCACTCTACTATTTCTTATGAAACCAAATATTTTCTACAATATGTATCCAAATAATCTAAAATTTCACATGTATCCTTCCTACTAATATTATAAATGTGAAAGTTTGTGAGAATGGATGTGTGGATGTGTGGATGTTTGTTACTTTTTCACGCATAAACGGCTAGACCGATTTGGTTGAAATTTGGTATGTATATAGGTTATACCCTGGATTAACATATAGGCTATATATCAGCGATGAACGGGATCAGCGTTCCACGCGGGCGGAGCCGCGGGCAACAGCTAGTGTTAAATAAGTGTATTAGCATGACGTGATCTTCTTAGTTTGTAATCGTCGCTTATAAAGTTATCTATTAAAATTGGTTTTACTGATATTTACGGTTCAAATATGAGCCAATGACCTTGAGCATTTGTATGGTCAAAGTCATTTGCGTATGTAATCACCTTAAACTCCGCTTCGAATAAAAGGGACTATTGAGAAGCCGCAATGAATTACGTGCATGTGCTGCGTGCGTCAGCAGTTCTCATATGCGGTCAGCTACGGAATCATACCTTAAACTAGTCTAGTAACGACAACTTTACGATCTTTGAGACACATTATGAGCTAGTAGATATATCATCGTATTATTAATGTTAGCCAACAGTGTGAAGTGTGAACACGCTTTTTATTGCTTCATATGTTATTAGGATTTACTTTATATCAGACTAGCTGTTGCCTGCGGTTTTGCCCGTATGTAGGTCGGTTATCGCGACCAAATATAGCCTACCTATGTACTTTACTAAAGGTAGGTATACAGTTTTGTAGCGATTTTTTATAAAAACACATATTAAACAAATAAACTAGGCTACCTAACGAATTAATGGGTCGATTTCGGATTTTAGTCTTTTTAATGAGTTTCTAAACAGAAAAATAATGTTAAGAAGTTGAGGAAGAGGAATAAATAGTCGCCAACACAAGAACAATTAATACGTTTATTTAACTTAGACATTTGATTTTTGTAATAATAATAAATCCGATTGAAGGGAAGGTGGAAGGAAAGAGGAAAAGAGGTAGACCAAGAGGAACGTTTATGGCACAGATAAAGGAAAAGATACAGGTTGCGTCATACCAGGAGGTCAAGGGTTTGGCGGAGGAGAGAGAAGAGTGGCGATTACTCCACCGACAAGAGCGCTGCTCTTAAGTTTAGAGAGAGAGAATAAATCCGATACACCAAATCACACCCCTTTTATAAACTTCACACTACACCTCTCCCCAGGCGCGGTCCGAGGGGGGGGGGGGGTCACAGGGGACATGACGAATGAGTTTATGCCAAACGATATTCTGCGAAAAGAGGTTTATGCTATTAGTTGTTATGCAATATAAAATTATTACTTAAAAAGTTCTACTATATGAGGTGTACCCGTCTTTTCCAAATTATCAATCCCGAAAATCCCGGGGCTCATTAAATTTAATCCCGAAATTTTCGGGACTAAATTATGACCGGGATCCTTGATCCCGGGATCGAATCCTCTAGTCGTTGATGACTTTCATATACGTCAAATTTCAAACATTCATCATTCGGTACAACAATACGTTGGCTAACGAACTTGCCACTTGTGTAGGAGGGTTGCCCCTACAACAAGTGGGTCATCCCGGCTTCGTACGGAAAAGTTCGGTTAAAAAGTTCATATTTTAATTTGAAAGTTCCTATGACCCGACTTAGACCTTGTAGCACTGTGGCGTAGCGGTAGACCCCGTAGACTCCGTAGAGCGTTCGTAGCAGTCGAAAGTCCTACCGCTACGACACTTTCAGAGTTCACAGGTTTGGGGTTTGATACCCGCTGAGTGTAAATATTTATAATTATGCATAATATGAAAATATAAGATGTGAAACTTGTATACAAACGTAAATATAAACGTAAAAGTTTGTAAAGATATGGAAAGAAAGAAAAAGAAAGAAAAATATTTTATTGAAATCCTCACAATGCGTTAGGTATGTGCGAACCCAAATAGGGCCTCATCTCAGCATTGAATGCTACGCACACTAGGTATCCAGTATGTGCAGCGCTGGTTTTCAGATGGAGCCGCTAGGTAACGTGACGCCACACAAGTATCGAATACATACATAATTATGCAATTATGTAGGTATACTATATGTTTCTTATTCAATCACGGGACCACGGAGGAAAGAATACTATCATTTCCTTCTCCATGCACGGGACCAATAGAAGCCACCAGTTTGGGATTGCATTTAAAATAGTGGTCCAAACATTTTGGAATTCACTCTAGCTTCGTACAAGCATTCTTGAGTTAATTGACGGGCAGAATATTAAAAAAAAATCGTTAACTCCTTAGGTGGTCCTTATCCTAAAACGGCTAGATTACGTGTACGCATACCTATAAATTCACAGTGTATCTAGTGGTACAATTTAATTAAGCGCACATGTTTGCGATTCAAGCGCGCGTTGGACGCGAGCATCGACGCGAGACAACACTATCACTGAAATAGCATCTGTGCAACGCAGGAGCGGTCATATAGTTTATTTGTTTTGATTTAGCAACAATTGTTTACTAAAAGTGCTTGCTTGACGGCAATAGGGTCTCTCCTTATTATATTTCGGACACATATCTTGGACCTAAGTCGCGAGACAAACGAGGCCTGGCGCGCGCGGAATGTTTTGTAATAATCTATGCTTGGTGAATTTGAGCTCGTTCACCGCAGTAGCACCCCGTGCTATTCTCAAAAGACACCCAAGAAACGAGTGTGATACGTGACTTAGAAAAGTGTAACACCAAATAACACGTCCCGTAAGTTTACGAATACGAAACACTTAACAATGAATGCACGCTACCACGAAAAACTTAACGCCGTCGCAATAGAAACGTGTACTGCGCATATGGAGTACACTAGCTTTTGCCCGCGGCTCCGCCCGCGTGGATATCGGTTATCACGACCAAACATAGCCTTTTGTTTATCGTGCAAAAATCCCTACGGATACTCCTCCGCCGGAGCCGGTGGAGGAGGTTATGTCGGACTTGAACCGACTAAAACGCACGCCATCTGTGGACCGTCGTTTGCCGGAGGTGAGGTAGTCGTAGACATATCCCTCGCACCCTGGCCGACCCAGGGCCATATCTCCCGATCCGGCTCTCTTCCGGTGTGGGACCAAACATAGCCTATGTCCTTTTTTTGTAATGTATCTCTGTACCAAATTCCATCAAAATCGGTTCAGTGGTTTAGGCGTGAAAGTGTAACAGACAGACAGACTAAGAAAGAGACATTTTTGAGAAAGTGACATTTCAAGAAAGTGACATTTTTGCGAAAGTGACATTTCAAGAAAGTGACATTTTTGCGAAAGTGACATTTTAAGAAAGTGACATTTTTGCGAAAGTGATATTGTGCTAAAGTGACCAAATTTTTCACGATGACATTTTGCGAAAGCGACATTCTGCGTCAAGACCGTTAATATGGTCTAGTATGGATATGGAAATTGGTGACATATAACTGGGGTCAAGATATATGCCGCTAACGATACTGTAGTACAAAAGAGAGTGACTCTTACCACTGCAGCTGCTCTTAAAGCGGCCTGTAGTCTTTCTATGTGTTGTATAGCAGCTCGGAGTATCTCTAGCTTGGGTAGTCTGCCACTCCCAGCCCTGGCGCGTATTCGGAGTTCCTCGAAGGCGGCGTTAACCTGCCAAAAAAGAGATTGGTTTATTTATTACATTCATACTAATATTATTTGAAGGAAATTTGTCCTGGGTTCGCCGCGTGGTTCCCAGCAGAGTAGAATTTGGGCCACCCCATCTCCTCCCTTGCAGTGTCGTACAAGGTGACTAAGGGATAGGGCTGTTTAACAACAGACAGATATATACACTATACAGCCCAGACTCAGCCTCAGATACATGGTTCGAGTCAACAACAGTGCCCGGAATACGGCAATAAGCTCACCCCCTATTACGTGGGACCTAATACAATGATTGGTGAAATGTGGGTGTTAATTCACCTCTGCCTAACCCTCCGGGGATAAAGGTGTGATTGTATGTAGGTATGTATGTTGTCCTGGATTCGGACATGTAATGTGTAGGGATGAAAGTAATGTCGTAAGGAAGGCATTAACTATGGAAGTGAATGGCTACAAGGGGAGAGGAAGACCTAAAAGGAGGTGTATGGACTGTGTGAAAGATGATATGGTTGAGAAGGGTGTGAATGTTGAGATGACTGCAACTAGAGATGAATGGAAAAAGCACAGCGTCGACCCCAAGAAGAAACATAGGATAAGGGCAGGAGGATGATGATGATGACTTGAATTATTTAAAATGGTTTCATACAAATGGAGCTACGGTCACTCGCACTAGTCGACTGGTTTTGTAAATGCGTAACAACTTATGGGCAAAAACACCCAGACCAACACGAATATCATACAAAATTTTGAATTGAAAAAAAAAAAAAAAAAATTGAATTTTGAATTTTTCACTGAGCCGGAATCGAACCGCGCTTCAGAGTCAGCAATCGGACGGTAACGTTAGGTAATAGGACGTTAAGGTACCTATTATTTTCTGAATTTATCGATAGGTACAGGTATAAGTATTTACTAAAAAAAAACAAATATCCCGAGCGAGGCTACGTTACGTGCATTAAACTTTTGAATAATACATCAGCATAATATACCTAAAAACTCAATCAATTTCATTGAATAAAACATAAAAACTCAGCTTTAATTTATATTTGCCGGTGAGATCTAGCCTATCCCATTGGTCTAGTCACAGATTTAGTCTTTGATTATCAACAATATTAGATTTTTTATTTTCATAATACTTAATATGATAAATTCATATCATTTAATTATTTTATCACTTATTTTATCAATTAAACAGCTCAATATTTCAAACAATGTCAAAATAACTATAACAAAAATGTGTTAGGAACAGATTTGAATTTAGAATAGCGGCCATCTTCTATTTTTTTCTTTTTTCTTTACAAGACACGGGTCGATTGTTTTCAATGGCTCGTGCCTAATAAGCAACGGTTTCAGAACGGAGAGTTATTTTAGTTGTTTTATCGTTGATTTATGTTGACAGTTCGGAAATTTATATTTTTGTTGTTTTTTTTTTAATGTTATTTCCGTAGATTGTCATCTTCTGTGAGAAGTTGTTTGTATAATTTAATTAATGATACAAATTTAAATGTCCATTCATCGTTTTGGACTGAAGGAAAATCTGAATTGAATTTTAGGCTTGAAATATTAGAATAGGAATTCAACATTATGATCTCTTCTTCTTCATTCTAGCTTTAATCTCAGTCGCATCCGAAGCTTTCACCTCGGAGTTCGGGTTCTGCTTTAGTCTAACTGTGGATTTGGCTGTACTTCGATATTTGAAGCGACTGCCATCTGACCTCCACAACCCAATGGTGACATTAGGCGATATCGAAGCATTGCAGCTAGACCAGTTGTTGGACTTTTTAGGGCTCCAACTACCCGTAACGACTGCCATCTGCCATAGATGTTCGTATGGCAACCGGGGCCGACGGCTTAACGTGCTCTCCGAGGAACGACAGACTAATGCAAAGACACATATTCATGCATATAAATATTTACACCGAGCGGGGATCGAACCCGCGCCTCGTGCATAGCGGCCGCGTTCACACGCGCCACAGAGGTTGTCTCAAAGCACAGAATAAATAATAGTACTACGTATGTGCTCAAAGCATATGCATGCTCAAAGCTTGAAATATTAGAATAGGAACTCAAAATTATGATGTAGTGACGTAATCAAGACGGTAAGAGGCTAAGGGGTCTGTTATCATATCACGGAATACATAAATCAGATTCCTTTTCTACCTATGATAGATTAATGCCTCCGTAATCCAAAAAAGTAACTGATAACATTTTTGGGTTTTTATTAGTGATGTGCCGATCATAACTTTGGCCGACTAGCCGACTAGCCGACTATTCGGTTTCTAAACAGCCGACTAATCGGCCGACTAGTCGGCCAAGCCGATCATGGTTAGGTACGGGTATTTCCGGCACGTTTCGTTTACAGATCGTTCGCGCGAGCCGCACCGCCGCACGCTGATCAATTTTCAAGTTTTAGGTGGACGAAATTCAATTTACTCAAAATGAAAATAGTTAGAATAAGCTATCGATACGTGCTTAGGACTATTCTGTACACGTTATGCTACAATTTGTTATTTCAATAAATTCTTTGTTTCATCAGATAATAAAGCTCAAAGGTACCGAATCCGCATGTTGTGTAAATAAAATTTCTGATTACGAAATGTATCTAGTGCAGTTGATTGCCTCTTGTAGTGTAAGTTGTTTAATGAGAGATTCAATAAAAAAGGTGCATATATTATAATTTATCAGATAAAAAATAATTAGTACGTATACAAATTTTTTACGCTATTTTTTGTTTCCCAGACCTTTACAGAAACATATAGGAACATAGAAACTTTAGGTTCTTTACGACCACCCAACCCTCAACTATTATAATTAATGGGATTTTCTTGCCCATTTGTTTCAATTGCCCTTCTTGAACAAAGTTTATGATTTTTTAGATAACAGTGCTCAAAAAATATATCGAGATTTTGTTTAATCTGCTTAAGTATCATCCTCCATCAAACCTATGATTAAGCAAACAAAATAATATATGCTATCTGGCATTGTAGTATGCCATTGGAGTGCTAAATTTTATTGTTGTGTGGATAAAAATAAGTTGCAGAATCCTATTCATAGCTTTAGAACTTCAGCCGCTTAAAATTGGATAGCTACTAGACTGCTAGAAATTGGATATTACTAATTTTAGTAGTATCATTATTATTTAAGATACACAAACCAGTAAACCGGTATGAAGCCGGATAGTCGGCGCTCTTTGCCGACTAGTCGCCGACTAATCGGCGACTACAAAAGTGGCCGGATAGTCGGCTTTACCGACTAGTCGGCGACTAGTCGGCACATCTCTAGTTTTTATTTAGTATTTACGTAAGGTTTAAAGAATATTATGATGATAAGTAGGTACATGTCTATATACCAGTCTGACAGGCACTGTGACGGGGCGGTATTGAATTCGACTGCTGCACAGGAGGTGCGGCTTCGATTCTCGCTCAGTGCAAATATTTGTATGCATCAATATATCTATATCCATTTCCGTGTCTCGGAGAGCACGTTAATCCATCGCCCCTAGATGGTATACGAACATATGTGACAGTCGTTAGTAGTTGGAGCCCTAAAAAGTCCAACAACCTCTCTAGGTGCGTACAGATTATGTAACATGTTGTATAACTTGTGTTATATAACACGTCCACATTATCTAACATTGTTTTATAACTTTGCAACATTATACTAACTTCAGTGTCTACATTACTGAAACATGTTATATAACATTGTTTTATAACATGTTATGCTACTCGTATATAATTTGTACGCACCTTAATTGCAAGTCGTGGAGGTCAAATGGCAGTCGCTTCACGGAAAATATCGAAGATTAGTCGTGTCACTGTTGGACTGGAAGAGGTGGACCCCTTACACTGAGATAAGGTCTCGGATGCGAGCAGGATTAACGTAATGATGATGATGAATCTCTGCTATTTCCTATTTACTTACTCACTCAGGAAGACAATTACATATTGGCCAATTTTACCCACTTGGCCATGTTACCCACTCTATCGCCCACAGTTGCTATCATTTACGATTCGACGGCCGTAATGTCAATTACTATAAAAAAAGGAAAAAAAAAACATAATTTATTTCAGTATACATGGCTATTAGCACACAACCTTAGAGTATCTAGATAGATACTCTAAGCACACAACCTTACAGTTCTTTGTGATGATAATGAATCTCTGGTATTTCCTATTTACATACTCACTCTGGCCAATTTTACCCATTTGGCCAATGTTACTCAAAGTACTACTCTATCGCCCACAGTGGCTATTATTTACGATTAGACGGCCGTAATGTCAATTACTTTAAAAAAAAGAAAAAAAAAACAGCATAATTTATTTCAGTGTACATGGCTATTAGCACACCACCTTACAGTTCTTTGTGATAAATTAAAATGGAATTGAAAAGAATCTTAGGGTTGGTGTACACTATTGCCTGTTGCCTGCAGATCAGGGATTCTAGTTCCGGGTCTGCGATCCACACTTTAAATCTATTGTCGGGATAAAATAACCTGTATAATTATAGTTATGTGGTATTCTAAAAAAAGAAAAGATAGAAGAAATAGCATACTAAATGCTTGAAACTTCATTCAATAGTATAGCTGTCCCACATTTCTCTAATGTAATTATTGGTAATTTTTGCGTTATAGAGTAAAATAAAGATTCATGAGATACCTAAAGTAAAAAAATAAATACCTAATACTAATTTTATGATTTTTTTACACAGCTCTAAATACAAAACAAGCATAGCTTTCTAGCTTTTATTATGGGTTCTAGAATGTGGATATACCTACGTTCGTAGATATTTTAATAAATATTTTTTTCTAATAAATATATTCATATTACACTTGTTATCATTGATCGGGAATTGAACCCGTGACCTCTGACATAACAGTCGACTCTCCCACCACGCTTTCGTGACGATGAGGTCGTTGAACTTGCCAAATAAAATAACGGACAAACAAATAAACTTGTTTTTTTTTGTATAATATAATATCACCTAAATTAAATCACGTGTCTGACAAAATAATATACTTAACTAACTGTTGTTCACGGCTCCGCCCGCGTGGAATTCTGATCCCGTTCATCACTAATAGTAGCGTGATGATATATAGCCTATGTTGGTACTTGATAATATAGCTTTCTAATGGCGATAGATGGTCCAGTAGTTTTTGAGTTTATTTGTTACATGTATACAAAAATATCAATCTTTCCTCTTTTTAAAGTACCTAAGCATAGATGAGCTTTGATCCGAATTCATAATTTCATATATGCGTTCGATATTTAAATCAAACAAAAAAAGCGCGCGCAATACAGCAAGACAAGATCCGTCGCCGTTCTAAACCAGTGCTTCCATTAAAAATAGTCCCTACAACCAATAAACGCGACGATATACGGGACACATCTTAATTTCACATAAAAACAAATTTACTGCGTCCGTCAAACGGTTCACGATTTATTTTTAAATATATATAAGTGTTGTACCATTTTGTTGCCATCATCAAATATTATGATTGTTCGTCGTAAATCTGTCGAGAATGTCACTATTAGCGTCACATTTTTACCATTCAAACTTTTTTGTTTAATGTTTATTGTTATACTTAATACAAAAAATGATATTAAATGTTATGATGTTGTAAATTATATTATGAATATTCGGAGTGTTAGCTTTTTTTGGTACCTATATTTTAATTATCCGCATGGTTCCTGGCAGAGTAGAATTTGGGCCACAAAATCTCTTCCAGGGACGTACAAGGCGACTAAGGGATAGGGTTGTTTAACATCAGACAGATATCAGGCCAGACTTAGCCTTAAATGCATGGCTTGAGTCAACAATAGTGCCCGAAATACGGTAATAGGCTCACCTACTATTCTTTTAGTCTGAGGCTCACCCCTTATTACGTGGGACTAAATACAAACATTGATGAAATGTGGGTGTGAATTCATCTCTGCCTAACACTCCGGGGATAATGGCGTGATTATATCTATGTATGTATTATGAAAATTAGATGTTAAGTCTTATGCAGATAGACTATATAGGTAATGCAATTATAAAAATACATACAATATGGGTTTAAAGAATTTATTTCTCATAAGAACATACATATAGTTCGCTTAAAATGAGATACAATAATGATAGCTTATTATAATAATTATACGCCTCAGTGCTCCAGACGTCACTGTGTACAAACATATTTCCTAAGTTTCTTTTTAAATACATTCATATCATTACAAGTTTTCACATCATTTGGTAGTCGATTAAACAGCTGGACCCCCTCAAACAATATAGTTCTCTTCCCATAGTTAGTGCGTACCTTAGTTAGTTCAAGTTTATTATTATTTCTCAAATTATGTGACATCGTTTTTTTCTGTATTTGTAAGTTAGTTTGAATGGATTTAGATGTTATGTTTTTGATAAGAATGCATGTGTTATATATATAATTTATAAAGTTGTCTTATGTTTAGTAGTTCTGTTTGAGTGTATAACTGTTTGGTAGGAGTAAGGTAGTGATAGTGGTATAATGTTTTGATTACTTTATTTTGAAGTCTTTGTAGTGAGCTTAAATTGGTTACAGCCGCTGCTCCCCATATCTCAATTAGATAATCCAGATGAGATTTAATTAATGAGTTGTAAATCATATTTTTTACTCTGTGTGGTAAACAGTTTGCTGTCTTTCTTAATCCCCCCAAGATTGCAATTAATTTTGTTTTGACATGCTCAATGTGCTTGTTCCATGTCAATTTATCATCCAACCACAGGCCGAGATATTTTTCATGATTTGATCGGCTTATGAGGTCATTGTTTATTGTAAGAGGTGTGAAGTCAGGTATTCGTTTGTTCTTAGCTGCAAAAATCATAAATGATGTCTTTGATGTGTTAATTGTGAGCAAGTTATATTTTAACCATTCGTTGAGTAGGTTTAGGTCTTTTTGAGCATCTGTTATAATATTATGTATGGATTTGTCAAAGTAAAAAAGGCAGGTGTCATCGGCATATAAAGTTAGGTGACCTGTTAGCCCTATTTAATATACGCGCGAAAAACATAACCCTTCTTGGCAGTTGGTTAAATATTATACATATTCATGCATATAAATATTCACACTAACCGGGAATCGAATCTGCGACCTCTGACATGGCATTCGAACGTGAAAAAAAACATAACTACCAGAACCCGCTACCTCTGCCGTACCACTTTAACGTTTTACCGCTACGCCATCAGTACTTAATTCAATGCGTGTGTCTCAGGAGAAACGGCATAAGTCCATAAGCCATCAAAGTCAACTAAAAGTAGACATTAAAAAGAAATACCAATGTCTTTCATACCACGGGAAATAATTAGTCCCGGGATGCCCGGGATACAGTCCCGGTGTCTCGATTTATAAACAGAACAAGAGACAAAATCGCTTTTGACGCGAACGTGTCGGTTTAAAAGCTTTGGCCTGTCACATCACTTAATTGTGTTTAAAGTGCCATCGATCCCGGGGGAGTGGTGCATGCGCGTGCGCACGTGTGAAATCACCCTTTTAATTTTAACTTTTAAGGTGTTAATTTGGTGTTTAATTGTTTTCAGATTGGTGTGTGTGTAGCCTAATGGATGGTAAGATGGTATATTTTAAATTAAGCATTGGTGTTATTTCAGAGATAGATAGTTTTTTTATATTACTTAGGTCCCAGAAAAGCACACGGCCCTCCTGATGGTAAGAGGTTACCGTGGCCTATGGGCGAGTGCAACACCAGAGACCAGAGTGAAACACAAGTAAGATATACTTGCTTAAATAAAGTTTATTAGATACGAGTACTATTCCGTCCGTAGTACTATACGAGTGGTATTCTGATCCCGATTTATCGGTGTTTCTCTACAACATTATGCATTTATTATACATATAAACCTTCCTCTTGAATCACTCTATCTATTTAAAAAAACCGCTTTAAAATCCGTTGCGTAGTTTTGAAGATTTAAGCATAACTACATAGGGACGGACAAACAGCGACAGCGACTTTGTTTTATAATATGTAGTGATGATTAGGTGAAGGCTGCGGTTTCACCCGAATAGATTTCTGGATTACTCTCGCAACCCATGGGAAACTATTCTAGGAATAAAAAAGCTTAGTATGTTAATACGGACTATAATGGAGCTATTACAGTGCTGTGCGATTCTCTAAGCATACATCATCAAGCTCTACGAAAAACTCGACGTAGAACACAGCCTAGAACTGAAGATTAGTGGATTGCCTTAGACAAAGTGACATTCTATTGGCGAAAATGCCAGTAGAATCGCTAATTGTAGTATGAAATTGACATAAATCATTAATATAACTATTTTTTTTATGCAATTTGAGTCTTTGTAACTCGAAATACATTATTTAACTTATCATTATTACTATAACCACCGCATCATCATCATCATCATTTCAGCCATAGGAAGTCCACTGCTGGACATAGGCCTCCCCTATAGATCTCCAATAGGACCGGTTGGAAGCGTCTCGCATCCAGCGCGTTCCCGAGGCCTTTATGAGGTCGTCTGTCCACCTTGTGGGTGGATGTCCTACGCTGCGCTTGCCGATACGTGGCCTCCACTCGAGGACTTTTCGACCCCATCGGTCATCAGTCCTCCGTGCTATGTGCCCTGCCCACTGCCATTTCAACTTGCTAATCCGCTGGGCTATGTCGGTAACCTTGGTTCTTCTACGGATCTCCTCATTTCTGATTCGATCTCGCAGAGAGACTCCGAGCATAGCCCTCTCCATAGCTCGTTGGGCTACTTTGAGCTTACTCATAAGGCCCATAGTGAGGGACCACGTTTCAGTGCCATAAGTCATCACTGGTAACACACACTGGTCGAAAACCTTCGACTTGAGACACTGAGGTATGTCGGACGAGAAGACATTGCGTAATTTTCCGAACGCTGCCCAGCCGAGTTGGATTCGGCGATTGACCTCTTTCTTGAAGTTGGACCTACCTAACTGGACTACTTGTCCTAGGTAGACGTACGAGTCAACAACTTCAAGAACCGAGCTCTCAACAGATATCGGGGTAGGTACAACATGGGCATTGCACATCACCTTTGTCTTGTCCATGTTCATTTTAAGACCCACCTGTTGAGAAACTCGGTTGAGGCCTTCGAGCATCGTGTTGAGATCTTCCATCGATTCTGCCATGACTACAATATCGTCGGCAAACCGGAGGTGAGTGATGTATTCGCCATTAATATTGATGCCGAATCCTTTCCATTCCAGGAGCTTGAAGGCATTCTCCAAAGTGGCCGTAAACAGTTTCGGAGATATCACGTCTCCCTGTCTTACGCCTCTTTTCAAAGGGATCGCCCTCGAACTCTGTTCCTGTACTCGAACCGACATGGTGGCGTTATTATACAAACACTTCAACACTTCGATGTACCGATAGTCAATACGGCACCGCTGGAGAGACTCAAGCACAGCCCATGTCTCGACCGAATCAAAGGCTTTCTCATAGTCCACAAACGCTAAGCAAAGTGGCAAATTATACTCTTCGGTCTTCTGTATAACTTGCCGCAGCGTATGGATGTGGTCTATGGTACTGTAGCCTCTACGGAAACCGGCTTGTTCGGGAGGCTGGAAGTCATCAAGCCTGCGCTCGAGACGGTTCGTAATGACCCTTGAAAACAGCTTGTAAACATGGCTCAGAAGCGAGATGGGTCTGTAATTCTTCAGTAAGGTATTGTCACCTTTCTTAAAGAACAGCACCACCACGCCTCTGTTCCACGCTTCTGGCGTTATGCCCTCGAGGACGACGGTGTTAAAAAGCCTCTGAAGGACTTTAAGTACCGGTGTTCCACCCGCTTTCAGAAGCTCTGAAGTGATTCCGTCGTCACCCGGTGCCTTGTTGTTCTTAAGCTGATTTAGGGCCATTCTAATCTCGTACAGGCTGATGTCCGGGATATCCTCGGTGAAGTGTCGGGTCAACTTGGCTCTTGGGTCGGTCGCCATGTTGCCAGCAGGATTAGCGACCGAAGCGTATAGCTGTCCATAGAACCTTTCGATCTCCTCCAAAACCTCAGCCTTGGTCGACGCTATACTGCCATCTTCTCTCTTCAGCTTAGTCAACTGGCTTTGCCCAACAGACAGATTTCTTGCGAACACTTTGGAGCCTTTGTTCCGCTCGATTGTCTCTTTAATATGTTCAGTATTAAAGAGACGTATGTCGTGTCGCAGAGATTTGGAAATCTGTCTGTTGAGCTGCCTATATGACTCTGCATCATCGGAAGACTGCAGTCGAAGTGAGCGTCGTTTAGCCATGAGTTTTTGGGTGTGATCGGAGAGTTTCTGAGGTCTATTTGAACGGCGGGGTCTGAAGTGCTTAGAGCCCACCGTTTGGACAGTTTCTACGAGCCTGTTGTTTATCTCGTCCACCGACGCAAAGTTCTCTAGGCAATCAAAGCGACTTGAAAGCTCAAGCTGAAAGTTCTCGGGGTTTTGGATTTGGACACGAGTAGGTCGGAGTGTAGACTTCATCAGGCGGGACCTTTCGAGTTTAACGTTAATACCCAATGTGCCTCTTACGATTCTGTGATCACTACCGGTTTTCACCCTGTGGATCACGGAGACATCACTGAATATTCGTTTCTCGTTGGTCATGATGAAGTCTATCTCATTCCTCGTGGAATCATCAGGGCTCATCCAGGTCCATTTCCTGTGCGGCGGCTTCTGAAAGAAAGAGTTCATCATGAAGAGTCCCTCTTTCTCCAGAAAGGCAGCCAGCCTCTGTCCCCGCGGGTTCCGTTGTCCATATCCAAATTGCCCTACTCTCAACTCATCATCGCTTTTCTTACCCAACTTTGCGTTGAAATCTCCCATAACAACAGTGAAGTGGGTCTTAGACGTATGTATGGCCCTACTTACGTCCCCATACATAGTCTCCACTTCATCATCTGGGCGTTTCGAGGTCGGTGCGTACACCTGAATGACCTTCAGCGAATACCTCTTGGATATTCTGAGTATTAGGTATACAACCCTGCTCGACACACTTTCGATGGTAATGATGTTGTTAATGAGGGATCTGTGAACGAGAAAACCGACACCACCTTGCGACTGCTGTTCGCCTTCCCGGTGGTAGAGCAGGTTGCCGGATCTTAGGATTATCGTGTCCTCGCCCTCTCTACGGACTTCAGACAACCCCACAATATCCCAGCGCAACTTACTCAACTCTTCTTCCAGCTCAGCAAGCCTCTCGTCAGTCCTCATCGTGCGTACGTTGTGCGTTACCAGGGCCAGTCGTCGTTTGGGGTGGTAGCCGGATCTCTGCCGGGGATTCTTAGCACCCCCTGCTCCGCCGTTACCCTGGCCGCTACCGGAGCCAGGTCTAGCGGAGCTGCCGGGGACTAGGGGCCTGGTCCTATTTGTGCCTGTCATAGGGGGAGTTTGCCCATAATCGCCACGCTGGGCAGGCGTGTTGGCAATCGCAGGACGTAGCTTCGCGGCGAGGATGCTGCTGCCCATCCTCGCCCTGTGCCATTTTAGCTACGCCGATTTGATATGGTTATACCGCCATTGGTCGGTTCCGCTGTACCTCAGTCGGCTCCTACGACACCTGGTACTAGAGGGGGGTACTATTCTACTCTGCCGGTACCCCACGGCCCCACCGCAATGTCCCGAAATCCATTGTTAAAACCTTAAAAATGGTTCGCTGGTGGCACGATTCTATAAATAAATAGATTGTCACTTTGTCTAGGGCCCCTGTTCTAGGATGTTCTCTACATCGAGTTTGACTAGAGCTCAACGGTATATGCTTAGAGAATTTGCAATGCTGTTTCAAATTTCAGCCCGATTCGTTCAGCTGTTTGACCATGATTAAGTAACAAAAATCTTCCCAAACTTTCACATTGATGATATTAAGTAGCTGTTGTTCACGTCTCTATCCAAAGGAACCTCTAGTCTATTGTCTATCAATTCCAATTTCAGACCATTTGTTAGGGTTCCGTAGCCAAATGGCAAAAAACGGAACCCTTATAGATTCGTCATGTCTGTCCGTCCGTATGTCACAGCCATTTTTCTCCGAAACTATAAGACCTATGCTGTTGGAACTTGCTAAGTAGATGTATTCTGTGAACCGCATTAAGAATTTTACACAAAAATAGAAAAGAAGCAGTATCTATAGATCGATACCTCCCACGTAAGTTGTTGTAACCCACAAAATTGCTATTTTGTGTTTTGCACGTAAAAGTGTCTAATTTTATGTATAGTATCCTGTAACAATTAGATCAAATCCAAAAATCTATTAATTTCGGTAGTTTTCAGAAGTATAACATCGTAAGTTCCGAAGTATCCCGGCGTATATTGTGGTATTTATTACTTGCAATAGTTTACGGCGGGCGGTGTGAGTCTGACGAGCGCGCTCATCCCGCGTATGTGTGACATAAAACAGACTACGTTGGAACTCGCTGTAGGTTGCATGTCACGCGCGTATTTTTTGTGTTGATTTGATATTTATTACGTAATAGCACTAGCACATAATTTTCCGTATTTAAAATATTGGTTATTTAAAATGTGGTATTGATTACATACAACAATATACGTTCCTGAATTTACAAGTATTTTGTGTTAAGTAATACATACAACATTTTACTTCGGAATTAGTTATACTAAAGTACATGGCAAGATGACTTACAATGATTTACGTGGTCAAATTAACTATTTTATGGTTACTAAGTAACAAATACAACAATCTACTTCGCTTATCACTGACATTGTGTAAGTTGTAAGTAACATTTGCGGTTTATAGATGTGATCAAAAATCTATAGAAATAAATAAAATTGAAGTGTCTGTTTGTAATGTCAAAATAACAAGTGAATAAACATTTGAACCTAAACAAAAAAAAAAAAGAAGATGAATGAAATTTTGAAGCATTTATTATGCTAACTTAATCATCTTATCATCTTATCTTCTTCATCTTTTTCATCAAATCTTCTTCTTCGATCATCAATCATCATCATCATATTCAAAATAACAAGTTTTTACTAAATGGGTATGAATGTATATCAGGTACCATTAACAAGAACATAATTTAAATGTCTTTGGTCGGTCTGTCTGTCTGTTCCATCTCCTCCCTCCTCTCGAAGGTGACGGAGCGTATCATTAATACATAGCTTCTGGGGTACTTTGAACTGTATGATCTACTGAGCAACCGACAATACGGCTTCCGCCACCGTCGCTTAACCGGTGTATCTTATCTTAACCTTCTTGTGTATCTCACAAACCGTTGCGCGCAAGCCATCGAGACTCGAGGTGAGGCACTGGCGGTTAGTCTCGATATCGGAAAGGCCTTTGATCGGGTCTGGCAGACGTCTTCTTGCAAAGCTCTTATGGACTCACCAAGGAATTATGCGAATGGATTGCCAGCTTTTTGTCCAACAGAAGTATCCAAGCCGTCGTTGATGACAGTTGCTCGGACCGCATGGACATAAAACGCTGGTGTCCCACAAAGTTCCGTGTTGTCTCGACCTTGTTACTGCTGCATATCAATGACATGCTGTCGGATGACTACATTCATCGCTATGCGGACGACAGTACCGGAGACGCTTGTTACACGGACCGTGCAAATATCCCTCAGTCCGAGATGGAGGAAAGCCGCGAACAACTTGTGTCTGAAATCGAGACTACGTTATCTAGAGTACCCGATTGGGGCAGACTAAATTTAGTCCAATTCAACCCCTCTAAGACACAAGTATGTGTATTCACCGTTAAGAAAATCCCATTTATTATAGCATCGCAATTCCTGGGCACACTGCTTACCATTTCCTTGAGTATTGGGATCCTTGATATCGATATCTCCAGCGACGTCCAATACCGTAGTCAATTGGAAGACAAGGTGAAGCTGGCATCAAAGAAGCTTGGAGTGCTCAACAGGGTGAATACTTAACTGTCGTGCAACGACTCCGCCTACATAAGGCACAGGTTCGGCCCCACCTGTAGTACTGCAATCACCGTTTTGTCGAAGCGCCTACGTGCCAGCTTGAAACTTGAAGTGGTCAACCCCTTCGACTCGGTACAAATACGACTATTAAGGCTCGTTGACCATCCCATACTCGTAGGTCATGTGGAACGTCTCAGTCTCAGAAGAGACTTTGCCTCACTGTGTGTGTTCTACCGAATATACAATGGTTTGTGCTATTTGACATGATACCCACAGCTACATTCTATCATCGCATCTCTCGCCACAGGCAGGGAATTCATCGTCACACACAACGTCCGGAAACAGTACGCACTGTGCGGTATGAAAGGAACTACATCCCTCGCACACTCAACCTGTGGAATGAACTCCCTGCGGTGGTTTTCCCAAGCGACTACAATTGATTGATAAATTGATAGCTGCCGTTGACTGGACAATACTTGTAGACTACACTTATGAGAAGCACTATAAAAGGAGGATGTCTGTACCTCGTCATCCAGACCCGATATATTCCTTTTTTTCACGATCGCATAGGCGAGCAGTGCTTGTAGAACGCACAGTACCGTGGAAAACTAACATACCTAAAGACCACGCTATAAAGACGAACAAATACTTTGACCCGACTAACGAGTTAACCAAAAATGGCTACGTGATTAAACTCTACGCCGTAGAAGTAGGACCAAGACGAATTCAAGCTAAATCCCTGTACAACTTAAAGACCTCGGATTGCCAAGAGCTTCAGTAAGCTCTTTACTAAATCGAATGTCCAAAGCGGCATTGATAAGATCTTGCCAAAGGAGAACGGGCACTTTTGTATGAGCTGCGTCCCAACCCTTGTAACAAGTTGCGACTAGTGTAAACATGTTCATTTAGTCTATTTATATGTAAAAATGAAAGATTTTTATCAGAAATTCGTGCAGGTCCAAAGTTATAAGGGTGTAAGTAAAAAATATTTTTTGTGCAAATAGGCTTCGCAGTATAGTTCTACGGTTTTTTATCATTTCGCCGACGGTCATTACAACTACGGTTGACTCAACTAGGGTTAATTCACCTACTGGTTGACATGGTTCATGGTTGTACCGATCACATATTTTTAGCAAAAAAAGAGGGGTGTTATAAGTTTGACGTATGAGTGTGTGTGTGTGTGTGTGTGTGTGTGTGTGTGTGTGTGTGTGTGTGTGTGTGCGTATGTGTGTGCGTGTGTGTCAGTCTGTCTGTGGCATCGTAGCTCTCAAACGGCTGAACCGAATTCAATTCTGTTTCTTTTGATCGAAAGATGGTTTAGTCGAGAGTATTCTTAGCTATGTTTCATGAAAATCGGTTCAACCATTTGAAATATATTATGAGGAATGAAAATCAATCCAAAATCTAATCTATTTTCAAATATACCCGTATTGGGTATCAAATGAAAGGTCATAATTTATACATCACGATACAGCAGGTTTTATGGAAATCGGTTCAGCGGTGGTAACCGCTGAACCGATTTCCATAAAACCTGCTATTATTATAGGTATATAAAAAGCATGAAACAAAAAAAATTAAAAGCAGAAACCAATATTTTAATTTTCTCTTTCTAAATCGATTTGAATAGTTAGCATAATAAATGCTTCAAAGGAACATTATTCACGCTGCATACATTTTTGGTCCAAAATTGAAAGTGCTGGCCAAATACGATATTTCGTTAGAACTTGTTCTTATTGGGGCGTCAAAGTTGAGAGACCACTTCCTTCGGTTTTATTTGAGTTCGAAAATCTTGAAAACATACATTTTTTATGACACAAACTATTGAAAATGGATAAAAAATGTCGTGCTACATAGGAAGAATAGTTAATAAAACTAATAAAAAATAAACCCCATACTGCACACCGTTGTTTTTCGTCTATTTATTTAGGTGCTAAATTGAAAATAAGTAGCGGCCAAAGAATACAAATATGACATTCCGTTAGTCGGGCAGTGGACCCTCAGCTTTGACGCCATAATAAAAAATGCTAATGAGGATAAGCTCTAACAGAATATCATACTCGTATTCTTTGGCCGGCACTTTCAATTTAGGACCTAAATAAATGGGTGAAAAACAACGGTGTGCAGAATGGGGTTTATTTCTATCAATCCTAATCAACCCAACACCTGTAACCTACCATATTCTCGGAAATAAAAGTTCTTATTCTTATTCTTATTCTTATTCTTATTCGTTTTTAATCATTCATATCATAAAAATGTATGGTTCCAAGATATTTGAACTCAAATAAAACTGAGAGCAGTGGTCCCTCAGCTTTGACGCCATAGTAAAAAATGCTAACGAGGACAAGCTCTAACGGAATTTCATATTTGTATAGGTACTTTGGCCAGCACTTTCCATTATGGACCTAAATAAATGGACGAAATACAACGATGTGCAATTATGGGCTTATTTTTTATTGCTTTTATTAACTATTGTTCCAATATAGAATAAAGTTTTTCATTTATTTTTAATAATTCGTATCATAAAAATGTATGTTTCCAAGATTTTTATATTCAAATAAAACCAAGCGCAGTGGTCCCTCAACTTTGACGTGGTAATAGAAAATGCTAGCGAGGACAAGTTCTAACGGAATATCGTATTTATTTTCTTTGGCCGGCACTTTCAATTTTGGACTAAAATGGGTGATGTCCTTTCATTCAAAAATCCCAATAATTTATACATATTTGAAATGTACTAATTAAGGCCTTTAATTTGATATCAAACACGGTATATTTACCTCAATTTTATTTTTTTACGCAGTACTTTATGACCGCTAGAGGGCGCCACATTAAATTCAGTGACATTATATAGCCTATAATAAGTGGACGATCAAGACACTTCTAACAATACCTTACTTGTCCAGTTCTAATTAGTAGTTGAAGAGCTATGAGGGAATTAGTGAATATACATACATAGTTCATACATACATACATAGCCTGTCAAAATCATAATCCTCCTTTGGCTTTAACATAGTCGGGTAAAAATAGCATAAATAAATAAGTATTTTGTCATAAAAACACTAATTATTTAAAATAAATTAAATACTTTCTTAGTAACTGAAACCCCCACAACTTTTACCCTGCACGAAATACAGATTTATGTCCATACAAAAAAATAATACACTCATTGAGACCTTTCATTTGATATAGGTCAAAAAGTGTTACACCATATGGGACGAAACGCCCATTCGCCTTTGGATAGGTAGGGGGGTACACTACTGACGGTGGAGGTGAGCGCTGATGCATCACAAAATGGCCACCCTTAACCTACATCTGGGTCGCAAGTCCCAGTCGCCGTCACGGTATCTGTATCACGGGTCCATAAGGACCCGGCGACCGCACGGTGAATCCATGGAGTGCTGAGAATCGGATCTCTGGGGCTCTTCAAGAATGGGCATTAGAAGGTTTTTTCAGGGTCGGTAGCGCGAATGTGACGCCCCTGGTGTTGCATACGTCCATAGGCCACGGTAACCACTTCCCATCAGGTGGGCCGTGTGCTTGTCTGCCACCTAAGTGGTAAAAATAAAACATACCACACCTTTTTTCTATTTGCTTTTCGGCGTAAATTGTTGTATCTGGTACATACGACTAAATGCGACTCATGTGTTCCGGTGTACATAATTGTAAGTGACTGATACAACAATTTGTAAAGGTCATATACCGCGGTAAAGTGTTGTAACAGCAAAATCTCTAAAACCTTTGGTGTTTTTGAATAATACCATGAGGTAAACGCTAAAGTATTATTAACTGAAGTCACATATTGAATTTTATAAAGATTAGTTGAAAACTGCGGTTTTTATTGCCAATAGTACCTTTGAAACGCTCTCCTGTAAAATCACAGTTTAGAAGTTACAACAGTTTACGTAGGAGGTATCGAGATAGGTCTTTAAAAATGCTATTGAGGTTTCTAACATATTTTTTTTCTAAACTGAATACTCGACATAATTTCTACATAATTCGAGAGACACTTCCAAAGTAGAAAAAATTATGACCCCCCCCCCACCTCTAACTTCTAAAATAAGAGAATGATAAATCAAAAAAAAAATATGATGTACATTGCCATATAAACTTCCACCAAAAATTTGTTTGAACGAGATCCAGTAAGTATATTGAATAAATCACTTGTACTTTTCTACAATTATTTATTTATTTGAACCTTACCGGTTTCACCTTATGGCATTATCAAAGGTTTACAATGGTTTAAACTAAAAACTACAATATTTTATGTGTGGTATTGTATTATACTGGGTGGCGCAAAAGTAAAGACCCTATTTGGTTCGGCTATAACATTTTTTCTAAATTAGAAAACTAGATTTAGGTTTTTTTAAATGTATATTTGTACCATTAAATTTCGTACCATTAGGATTTAAAGATGATGTCTTTTAAATGGTGACCTCCAGAGTTGATACACATTTGAGCCCTATTTATGACATTTTGCATAACTTGCCGTAACACTTCCTGCGATATGTTCGTTATTTCTTGACGAATGTTTTCTTTTAGAGCTGCGAGAGTCTGTGGCTTGTTCACATACACCCGAGATTTCAAAAAACCCCAAAGAAAGAAGTCTGGACTGGTCAGATCGGGTGATCTTGCAGGCCAAGGCAAATCGCCAAAACGAGAGATAACTCGGCCTGGAAAAGCGTCCCTCACTAAGTCCATAGTGTCGCGCGCTGTGTGTGCCGTAGCGCCGTCTTGTTGAAACCAGATGTGCTCCAGCCCCAATTCGTCCAAACTGGGTATCAAAAACTCACGTAACATGGTTCTGTAGCGTTCTCCAGTGACAGTTATCGCATTGCCTCCAGCGTCTTCGAAAAAATAGGGTCCGATCACTCTGTCAACACAGATGCCACACCATACAGTAACTTTTAGTGGGTGTAGAGGTGTTTCTTGAATAATGCGCGGATTATCAGTGCCCCAGAACCGAGTATTCTGCTTATTGACATGCCCTGAGAGATGGAAATGCGCTTCGTCACTCATAACCAATTTTGAAGGAAAATCATCCTCTTCAAGGTTGAGGTTTATGACGCGCTGGCAGTAATCTAGACGAGCTCGGTGGTCAGCAGGCAGCAGCTGATGAGTCATTTGAGTTTTATACGGGAACATCTTTAAGTCTTTCACCAAAATACGCTGCAGGGTCCGTCTGGAAATGCCCAATTGCGTGGCACGTCGCCTCGTTGATGTTTCTGGACACTCTTCCACATCTTCGCGCACAGCATCGATATTTTCAGCTGAACGGCCTGTTCTTGGTCTCCCAGACTTAGGTCTATCCAATGTTGAGTCAGTTGCTTCAAGGCGTGTGGCAAAGCGTCGAATTGTGCGACCAATCGGTGCCGGACGGTGGGGAAATCGTCGACGAAATTCACGTTGTGTTCTTATCACTGATGAATTATTCCGTAAGAACATTGACACAATTATTCCACGTTCTTGGGGAGTAAAACGGTCCATGTTTATTTTCAGTGTATTTTACATTTGTTCACTACACAATTTTCAACAACAGAATGACAGAAAATGTCATATAAAAAAAATAAAGGTATTTTCTTTAGTGCCAGTACTTTTGCGCCACCCAGTATTTATTCAATATGTGTAGTAAGTTCCACCAAGTGCCATCAATCTCCAGTATAAACAATCCAGTAAGTAATATTTTTTTAATACGTCATAAACCGCAATTTTCGCCTTTGCTGCTACGGAGCCCTTCATGGGCGAGTCCGACTCGCACTTGGCCGAATTTATTTGATATTGCTCCCTGTACAAACTATTTACTTAAGTAATCTGTGTTTCCAAATGATATAAGAATTTTTCCCCTTCGGCCGCCATCGCAACTATGATTCGCAACCAGTTACAATTGTTTTTTTTCTTTACATTTTGATGGCAACTAGTTGCGATGTCGGCCGAAGATTTTTTTTCCCGATACGTGAAGTGACTCCACTCAGACATATAAGATACCGATGACTGTGAATATCGATGATACATACGAATTGCAGGCGCGGTCGCAGCTTGAAGTTTTGGGGGGGTCACTTCGGAAATTCCTTAAGAAATTTAACCCCCCCTCCCCTTGTACTGGGACTTTTCAATATGACGTGCATGGTTTGGGGGGGGGGGGGGGGGGGGGTTATGTCCCCTGTGCCCCCCCCCCCCCATCGGACCGCGCCTGACGAATTGGTTCCTATATGTGGCTATTCAATGAAATGAGCAATCGATCAAATTATTAATCCAACAGGTCGAATCCTAGATATTTGACTTTGCAGAAAATATGAGCTTCGCAAATATATCTTTCGAAAATTTGAACCAAAGAAACCAGCCATTTATGTATGCGCCCTACCGGAAACGAAACATACAAAGTTATCTAAAACATTTTTATTTATATCATTTCCAATGATCTCGAAGTGTTCAGTATAGTAATCCAGTAATCTGCGTTACGTGCCTCGCCAGTGATGTCAACTGATTTATCTCAGCATGTCGGATTAGACCACTTCATTATGAGAATAGTGCTTTCATGTGGGGTTTAGGGAATGTCGGGCGTCGGGAGTGAGTCTCAAAAGGGTTTTCCAATATAAATTCATAATATTGTCGGAAGAGTAATGTTTACAGATTGAAATAAAATGCGCAATATTTGCTGAAAAATAACTGAAATGCTGGGTTCAGTGTAAAAAATAATTAGTTCTATTTCAAAATATAACCAAGTACGTAATATTATTATTTTTAATACCTTTGCGACCGGAGCTTCGGATTGTATGTAATTCCGTAGCCGACCACATACCTACGAAAACTTTCAGAAATCTGTCTGAATTTGAATGAAATTTTGAAGCATTTATATAGTACTAGCTTTTGCCCGCGGCTCCGCCCGCGTGGATGTCGATTATCGCGACCAAACATAGCCTATGTCTTTTCCCAAGGTCTAATCTATCTCTATACCAAATTTCATTAACATCGGTCTAGTGGTTTAGGCGTGAAAGCGTAACAGACAGACAGAGTTACATTCGCATTTATAAATTAGTATGGAATTAGTATGGAGTATGGATATGGAAGTATGGATATTGGATGCTAACTATTCAGTGACTCAGTGGCTCAGTGGTCAGAGCATTCCCCCCGTCAGGGAAAGATCGCGGGTTTGGGTTCCGCCCGAGGTTGCATTCGCTTTTTTTTTATCTTAATCGATCAGTGTAAATGCAAAGTTTACGCAAATATCACTCTTCTCACTCATAGTAAAATCACTTTTTAACGGATTCTTTCGCGATTTATGTGTTATTATTTACTTTTTCCCCGACGTTACGGCTACTTTTCAGCAGCTATGGTCGGCTGATGACTAAGGATGGTAGTTATTACATAGTTTTCTTGGTCACTCTCCTAAGGGAATCTATATAAGTATATAAAAATCAATGCTACTTTTCGTTGTTATTTTACAACTCAAGAACGGCTGAACCGATTTGGCTAATTTTAGTCTAGAAATATTCCAGTTCCAATTGGATGTCCAGGGAAGGTTTATACGGTGAGAAAATAGGTGCAGCGGGAACGGGATCAAAAATTCACGCTTGCTGAAAAATTATGGCGGCACGAAGTTCGCCGGGACAGCTTAGTATTTCATAAAACTTTCATTCCCTAAAGTTTAAAGTTTTAAGTTCTGTTTTTTCGTCCCTTTTTTAGCAATAAAAGATAGTCTATGTTCTTTCTCGAGCTCTAATCTACCTCTGTATCAAACCTCAAAATCGGTTCATTTGTTTAGGCGTGAAAGCGTAACATACAGACAGTTACTTTACTCTAATAATAATATGGATTGTGTTAATGTCGGATGGGTGAGACTGTCATGTTTTGAGACATTCATGACAGAAACTATTCATCATGTAATCTAGAAGTGTTTAAACGTTTTTGTGTCATAGCATTGTAACTCACTTTGAGTGAGTGACAATGCTATATGACACACAAACAATACGTTTTTGAGTTCATCAAAATATATAGATATTTTTTGACAACTGTACGTCACAGATTAATAAATAGTTACTACGTGTACGTTTAGAATTGCATGCTACTCTGCTAATTAATGTAAATGTGAAAGTTTACATATATACATACCTACATACATGATGTATACATACATACATACAATCACGCCTTTATCCCCGGAGGGTTAGGCAGAGGTGAATTAACACCCACATTTCACCAGTGGTTGTATTAGGTTCCACGTAATAGGGGGTGAGCCTATTGCCGTATTCCCGGCACTATTGTTGACTCGAGCCTTGCATCTGAGACTGACTGATATCTGTCTGATGTTAAACAGCTCGATCCCTTAGTCGCCTTGTAGGACACGGCATGGGAAGAGATGGGGTGGCCCAAATTCTACTCATCCGGGAACCACTCGGCTGTGAAAGTTTGTGAGAATGTTTGTTATTTTAACATGTTCAAGGGAAGGGATCTGGCTAAAACTAGTAACAGACTGACATCTCTGTTACCTGTGGCGAGGGATTCCTACAGGCTTGCTCTACTAAGGCAGCCGTGTTATAGATTTTTGAATTTATACTTAGTAACTGAAATTCAATAGGTATAACTCCGGACACGTATCTTGAACCTAAAATGTGCTCAAAATGTGCCCTATACGCGCAGTACACATTTCTTGGGTGTCTTTTGAGGATAGCACGAGGTGCTACTGCGGTGGACGAGCTCAAATTCACCAAGCATAGATTATTACAAAGCGAACTCCGCACTTCGAGGTAAAAGCTTCGGATACGCAGGATTAACGCTAGGATGAAGAAGAAAAAGTTGACCCGCTCTAGTTTTTCCGCTCGACTTCCTCAAGTCCTTAAGAAGGGCATTAGAAGGTTCCTACATGGTCGACAGCACGAGTGTGACGCCTCCAGTGTTGCCCACGTGCTTAGTCCACGGTAACCATAGAAGCAGGCCGCGGCGGCAGCGCGCATTGCGTGCCTCCCCACACCCGGGGGCGAGTTGGGGACTCTGTGGTCCCCACACCGGATGAGGGCCAGATCGAGAGATATGGCCCTGGGTCGGCCGGAGTGCGAGGGATATGGCTACGACAATCTCACCTCCAGCAACTGACGGCCCTCAGACGGCGTGCGTTTTATTCGGTTCGAGTCCGACATAACCTCCTCCTCCGGTTCCGGCGAGGGAGGTATCCGTGGGGATTTTTCGCACGCTAAAAAAAAGAAAAAGGTCACTGTAACAACTTTTTAACAGGTAGGCCGTGTGCTTGTCTGCCACTAAAAGGATATAAAATTAGCTACTTTCTATTTCAATGAGTGTTCCATAGATAATGTAGCACACGCGTTCCTTCCGAAAAGAGTTTTCAGGATAATAGACGCTGGAGACTATCGAACAAGATGGTTAAACATTGTATGTCACAGACAATAATTTCAATGAGAAGAAAGAGAGCAATGAATACCGCTATTTTCTTCTTTTCTTCTCTCTTTGAAATGGAACTTTGAACAAAGTTAGTTTTCTTTTATTATTAGGCTTTGCCTAGTAACGCAGTTGTCGGATCTCTGTATCGAATTAGCTTTGATGAATTTGATGAAAAAAAAACTTCATTTCGTTACATTGGCTATATTACAGCGCATAGGTCGCACTTATTTAACTTTCAATCTAGGTTTCATTAAAGTAGTAATTTAGTAGTAGTATTTATTTTTCCGTTACAGGGTTGTAGGAACAAAATCCAATTCCACTCTAGCGGAGTTGCGGACAACTAATACTTTTAAGTACCTAGGGAGGCGGTAGAGCTTTCGTTCCGTCGGAGGTTGCGGACTCCATTCTCGGTTTGTGTATTTGTGTGTATGACTGGTTAATTAACTCTTTAAAGTGATTGTTAATCAGTTTAAAATTAGTAAATAGACTATCGAACACAATTCAGTAGTATTATACATGTTTCAAGCTGTGTTTCATGTCAATAAAGATTCCTTTTCTATTCTAAAAAAAACGGTGAGTGCTCAAAACAATTATCATTAGTTTTCAGCATTTTAACATTAAAATGAATGTTTTGTTATTCATTCTATTTTCTTTTTCAAATGCCCCATTTACAGATGGCACTCGCGTCGTGAAGTACAGCCGCGTTGCGGGTAGACTGTATAAGGTGAGGTGAGAGCCTCCCACACCTGAAGAGGGCCAGATCGAGAGATATGGCCCTGGTCGGCCGGAGTGCGAAGGATATGGCTACGACAATCTCACCTCCGGCAACCGACGGCCCACAGACGGCGTGCGTTTTAGTCGGTTCGAGTCCGACATAACCTCCTCCTCCGGCTCCGGCGTGGGAGGTATCCGTGGGGATTTTTCGCACGATAAAAAAAAAGGTGAGAGAGTCTCGGATGCGACCGGCGCTAACGTAAAGATGGTGTGAGACAGTGTACTTTCGTGAGGTATATGTTCACATAGGTTCACCGCCAAGATTGGCTATATTATCCATCTGCGGGACTTCGTACTAATCAGGAGGAAATACCATTGGTATTGGTCTATATTCTCTTGGACCTAAATGGTGCGCAAAATGTGCTCTATACGCGAGTAGGTACACGTTTTTTGGATATCTTTTGAGTATAGCACGGGGTGCTACGGTGGTGGTCAAGCTCAAATTCACCTCCTTCTTCATCTTCATTCTAGCGTTAATTCCCAGTTGCATCCGAAGCTTTCAGCTCGGAGTCTGGGGTCCGCTTTACCAGTCTTAACTACGGATTTGGCTAGACCTCGATATTGACCTCCACAACCCAATGTTAGCATTAGGCGATATCGAAGCTTTGCAGTTAGACCGTTGTTTTTGGACTTTTTAGGGCACCAACTACCCGTAACGACTGCCATAGATGTTCTTATGGCAACCGGGACCGACGGCTTAACTTCATTTCTTTTTTTCTTTTTTCACCACTAATTCACCAAGTATAGAATAATACAAAACAATTCGCGGGCGCCAGGGTCTCGTTTGTCTCGTGACTTAGGTCCAAGATACGTGTCCCGCGATATATTATCACCAATTAGTGGTCGCCTTGGCCGAAATCGGTCGGAGTCGAAGGTGAACAACATTATCAAATTTGAAATGGTATTTGTGCCCCAAATACAACAAAAAAATTCGTGTCAGACGCATGCTAAAAATCATTTCCTCCTCAAAATAAGGTTCTTAGGTATATTGGAAAAGCAAAAATGAGTCCATCATTTGAGGAGGACACGACGGTATTCCCGTCCCAACTGAGGAAGTAAGATAAGATAAGATAATTATTTATTGTATGTACACAATCAAACTACAGTACAATAGGGACAATATAAGAGATATGTACAAATGGCGGCCTTACAGTCAGTACATCCGCCCTACAGAATACCGTGGCTAAATAACCTCGTGTTGTGTTCCCAGCGGCGAGTATGGTAGCCAGAGCTCACTGGAGAGGTTTTGTGCTGTCAGTGGGCAGACCAAAGGCTGCTTTGTCTTCTGCACCGACGGCACAAAAATTCTCTGTTCGGCAGTACGAGTGTGATGCCCCTGGTGTTGCACACGTCAGGTCAGTTGGGCCATGTTGTCTTCCAGCTAAGCGGTATAAAATAAAAAGCGTAACCTTAAAACTAAATGCTACAACCTACTTTTCTCAATCGCCGCCGTTCTCTCAGTGTAGCTGCTTTCCGTCGGTCTACCGCCGCCGTTTTTCTTTTACAAGCTTTACAGGCCCACGCCAAACATCGCCTACTTGGTCCCAACACGTGCTGTATATGAGGCTCTTCTTTGTCTTCGATATTTTCCCCGTTTTTGTGCTCATTTTTAACTTGACAACACTGGTCGTTTAAAATTTTCTTTTCGTCTTTTTGAAAATCGAACTCTTTGTAATTATTGTTGTTATAATTATCGTAAATGGCATTGTAGGCCATTGTGGGCGATTCTTTTGTTTAATTTCTCTTTATTTTTAATTTAGCTACTTTTAGTTTGGTTTATTTATTGTACCAAATAAACTGGTACCCACGCTAAAGCTCAATATATTCTTTGTTTAGGAACTTTTTTATTAGCATCTTATCCTTCTATTGGAGCTTACATTCAGAATTTGGTCAAACACTCAAAAATGGAATATTTCCAGTTTTCTAAGTCAACATTTTTGGAATCAACAATAAAAATTTTGGAACACTATCACACTAACTACGCACTAGCCTTCACAACACTGAAAAAAAGTTCAAACTCGCGCCAAAATCTGACAGTTGACGTTTCTTTTTTTTTCGGGTGACGCGGCCCGCGACTCACGCGACACTGAATTCAGCCGAGGGTTGATCACAGTCTGAGATTTACAAAATATGTTAGCTATTAATAAACTGTCTAGCTGTGTAGCTCGGTGTCGTTGAGAGATGCCAATTTATTAGTATTTGGATTGAAATTGATGCCGGCAATATATCCCCTTTAAATTTGTTGCGACGAAAGCTCCCGGACGTTTTTATGTCACTCGTTTTCGTATTTCGAATCGATTTTTAATGTGCCTTTTTCTTTTCTTTACTTTTTTATTTTATTGCCCTGTTATTTTTTTGAACATGATTATTATTTGTAGGTATATAGTTTTAATGATAAATCTTTATTGAATGAAAGGTAAATAGGTTTAGACTGTAAGTCTGTTCACACAAAGTTAAATTTTACGGTAGGAATGAGGAAAAATGGTCTTTGATATGCTTTTTATGTTCGTATTTTGATTTTATTAACCAGTTGAGGTGTGGGCAGATTTACTAGCCATTTTTATTTTGTGTAAAGAGGTTGTTTCCTGATATTCTGTCTCATAAAACAAACCAATAATAAAAATTAGCTACAAGTGCCATTTATACAACTTTAAATTAATATTCCAGATTTAAAACTATTCAATTGTTTTTAATAAAGGTATGATTTCGAAGTCGACCGCATGCGACAACGACAGACCATGCAGTAGATACAGCGTACCCATTACTTGTTAAACTCTGATACGGATAAAAGGTACCATTGAGAAGCCGCAATGAATTACGCGCATTTGCTGCGTGCGTCGGCATTTGTCGTATGAAGGTTCTTATAACAGTTTAGGAATCATACTTTTATGAATTCATTTATAAAAAGTTCACAATATACCTACCTACTACTCCTTCTACCAGCAGAGGTCGTTGACCGGAGGGGTGATCAACCTTTCTGTATGGATGGCATTTCATCCATTTCCCCTAATATAACGACTGCCATACCCTTACCATACCTAGATGTTCGTATGACAACTGGGAGCGATACCTTAACGTGCTTTCTGAAACACGAATAGCCCCAGATCAATGCAAATGGACATAAGCATGCATATATTACTACCGTGTAGTGACGGAGAAAGATTACAAGTATCACCACCTCATCTCATCCGAAGGGTGTCGTAAGAGGCGACTGACGGAAACATACGCGACGATATCACTGCGAGAGAAGGAACACTCAAAATAAAACCCTGTACCAACCCGTCTGGCCAGCATGGACACAGTAGGCCAAAGACTCTCAACATTGGGAGAGGTCTATGTCCAGCAGTGGACTGCGATAGACTAATTGAACATGTGTACAAATATTTGCACTGTGTGGGAATCGAACGCGCCCCCTACGTAGTAGTTGAATGCATTACCGTCACGCCCCAGATGTTGTCAAATGTACAAAATATGTAACCTTTTGGTAGTTGACAGATTAGATGGACACCGTGAGGCGAAACTTGTGCTGACTTCATTTTGAAGTTGAAAAACCTGGAGAAAAGTTGTCCAATTTGTTCAACCGGTTGAACAGATAGTTGGACATATTGGAGTAGAGGGTGTCCCGATAGGGTCCTTATTTGTAACTACTTAAATATTTTCATGACAACTGTATCACATTATGGAACGCAATAAAAGTATTGAGTATATTGAAACCGGTCAAGTTCAAAAATAACAAAATAGTAGAAAAGTACAAACCTAGCACTTGTACCTTTTTACAGTTTTTTATTTTATTTTTCGGGTTCGATTCGCACTGTTTAGAAAGTGGTATTTTATCTGAGCGCTTTCCTGCTACGGAGGGTTGGTCCCGGCTGTCAATAGTCGTGAGATCAAGATGGGCGATCTGAATAACTCTGTTACTGGTCAGCAACTTACCGAGGCGGGTCAGACGGTAGTCGCTCCCAATACACCAAAAAAAAAACACATCATATTTAAATGGACCCCGGACTCAGAGGTGAATTCGGAAAGACCGGGACTAACGCATGGATGATGATGATTACTTATTCGAAAACTAAAACGATAACAGCGCTTCTAGCGGTAACAAATCGTACTAAGTGAACTAGAAGCGCCACCCTGATCTGTAACTAAAATAGGAACTACGTTTCGCGCATGCGCGGTGCGTTATTCAAAGAAGCTGATAACAGTGTAACATGTTGAGTCGATGTTCTTCATAAATATTTTATTTGGAAAACTTTTGGTAGGTACTTAGTTGTACCGTGTGTGTTTAGTTTATAGTTTATGTTACGTAATGTGACACCTCGTACGATGTGTGATTTATTAATTAGTGCTGATGTCCCGCGACGGTGATTATGTTTGCACTATATACAACTACTCTAAATGGCTCGCTGGAACAGAGCTTAATTGATTGTTGGTAACTTTATGGTTGAAGTATTTTCATATTTTTAGCATATATTTTACTAGCTGCCCCGGCGAACTTCGTACCGCCATAATTCGGCCCGCGTGGTATTCAAATCCCGTTCCCGCTGCACCCTTATCACTAAGGGGTATGAAAAATAGATGTTGGCCGATTCTCATAGATACCGGATAAGCACAAAAAATTTCATCAAAATCGGTCAAGCCGTTTCGGAGGAGTATGGCAACGAAAACTGTGACACGAGAATTTTATATATTAGACTAGCTGCCCCGGCGAACTTCGTACCGCCATATTTTCGGCCCGCGTGGTATTCAAATCCCGTTCCCGCTGCACCCTTATCACTTAGGGGGATGAAAAATAGATATTGGCCGATTCTCAGACCTACTCAATATGCTCACAAAATTTCATCAAAACCGGTCAAGCCGTTTCGGAGGAGTATGGCAACGAAAACTGTGACACGAGAATTTTATATATTATAAGATTTCACATTTGTTAATCCCGGAAGGAGTAGGCAGAGGTGTCTTATCACCCAGATTTCGCCAACTATAATTTTCGGTATTGGGGACGAAACTCTTGCCGTGAATCGGGTACTTTGTCATAGGCTGTATGTTTCTGTCGGAGAACAGCCCTATCTCTCAATTGCTTTCTTCGGCACCCACGAGAAGAGATGAGGTGGCTGTGACTCTATTCTACTCCACTGGGAACCAATACGGATACCTACTTTTTACTTGTAAACAGGCCCTTGATTCTGCTAAAGCTAAACCACTGTCGTGCCACAATCTCTGCAAAAGTTGGCATTAAATTTTAGACTTTTTTACCATAGCTTTAAGGTTCAAAATTCAATGACAATATTTTCATTACACGCTTTCGTCCACTCTACAAAAAGCCATTTAATTTTAAACTTTAACCGCGTTACTTTAAAGGCTAAAATCAAATGGAATTTTCTCGCAGTCTCTGTGGTGTGACAGTGGTTGTGCTTTAGCAGAATCGAGGGCCAGACCTTTACTTTACTCTTCTTCTTCTGTCAAATCGATGGCGCCTTTAACTCAAATTCTATTTTCCCAGTTTGCTGCTACCTGGATCGCGTTCTCGGAGGCACTCATTAGGTCCTCCGGTGTACAGGTAGATGGGTATGCAGCACACGTTACCAGGTGGGCCATGGTCTGTGGAGCAACTCCATACTCACACCCCAGGTCCGCGTCATCTGAGAAACCCCACCTAGACCGATTAATTTTTAACTTGCTTAAAAATTAACGACTATTCCCCTACATGAACCAACCCATTAATAAAATATCGTGTGTAGTGAAGCTTTTACTTAAGCAAATTAAACTAACCTTTCATTAATTTAATGACCCTTGCTACATCATAAACCCATTTTTACAACATGAAAACGACTCCATGCATTTCTTATTCGCCGAGAATAACATCCCTCGCGATTGGGGTGTGATCCGCTCGCAAGGACACTAAAACATTAAAATTAACAAAATAAACGTATTATTATAAATAAATAACTAAATAAATGATAAAATAAACTTTATTATTAATATATTTACGGTGTGTTATAAAAAAATCTGTGAATTTTGTGACAAAAAAAACATGGTTCTGTGTTTTATGAAAAATGTCGACGGTAAGTTTTAGATTCTATGCTGTAATATTATTTTTACTTGCCCTATTTTGGTGATGGGTTACCCAAATGGATATTTCTTCTATTAGTAATGTAATTTACAGTGTTTATATGAAATAACACACTGGAAATGGTGTTATTTATCAAGATGTCTCCTATTTTTCGCTAATTATAACTCAAGACCTTTACAAAAATCTATATTTTTCTTTCTTTTTTTATGTAGTTAATTCATTTTTAAATACCAAACCTACAGACTATGTAGTTATACCCATAAATTGACGATAAAATTAGATGATAGAACAAGAAACATAAAAATATAATTTCATTTCTCTTTTTTTTTAAACACGAGATTTTGTTTCACTTTTAAATTAAGAACAATATTTAAAAAAATATTGACTGTTTACACACTTTAATTAATTATTTTTTTACGTTCAGAAATTATTTATTTTTATCTATTAAATGTTTTTGTTAGATAAGTAGATATTCGAATTTATGGTTTTATGAAATTGCTTTTGTTTAAAATCTAAAATTGCCGTGTTGGCTCCCAGTGGAGTAGATTAGGGTCACCCCATCTCTTCTTGTGGGTGTCGTAGAAGGTGACTAAGGGATAGCTGTTCTCCATCCGACAGTAAATATACAGCCCATGACAAAGTACCGGCTTTATCGCAATAGGCTCGTCCCCTATTACGTGGGATCGAAATTGGCGAAATGTGGACGCTAATACTGTTAATACACTGCCTACCCTTTGGGGATTTACAGGCATAAATATAATATATGTGAATACTAAAAATACAGATTATAATAATGATCTTAATATAACCTTAGCTCAAAATATTGAATCGCCTGTGACCTAATTCGCTAGGTGACATTTACAACCGTGACCTAGGTCACAGTTCCAGGGATCGGACTAGATAGCAATACAATTTAGTTGCTTCCAGGGTCAACATGAATACATAAATATTCACGCCTGTAAAGAGGGTAAGCAGAGGTATATTAATACCTACACTTCGCCATCTATGATTTTCGGTTCGACGTAATAGGAGACGAGCCTATTGCAGTTAAGCGGGAAGCCTTTTTAGAATCCGTTGAAAAAACGGCATAAAAGAAGTCTGCAATGGAGGAGGCAGGGCTGTATTAATACTCACATTTCGTCAACTATAATTTACCGTCCCACGTAATAAAGGGTGAACCTGTTACCATCAAGCGGGCACTTTTTGATTGGCTGGCGAATGGAGAACAGTCCTAACCCTTAATCACCTTCTACGACATCCACCAGAAGAGAAGAGAGACGGCCAGAAAGCCACTCTACGCCAACTAGGTATAACTTTCTGTTCCACGTAATAAGGGGCGAGCCTATTGCCGTCAAGCGGACACTTTCTGTTTGGCTGTCGGATGGAGAACAGTCCTATCTCTTACTTGCCTTCTACGACAACCACGTTGAGAGACGGGTAGAGTAACCCGAGGAGTATTAACACCCACTCTTCGCCAACTTGATTTTCGATTCCACGTAATAAGGGGCGAGCCTATTGCCGTCAAGCGGACACTTTCTGTTTGGCTGTCGGATGGAGAACAGTCCTATCCCTTAGTCGCCTTCTACAACACCTACAGGAAGATAGGAGAGGCGCGGAAAGTGGCAACACCTAAATAAAATTTAGAAAAAAATCTAATTCCTGTGTGACTATTTAAATTTTAATGAAATGACATATTAGTTATAATAAAAAAATAGAATTCGTAACGAGGTTATCCGACAAAGAACCAAAGTTACCGACATAGCTCGCAGAATAAGCAAGCTGAAGTGGCAGTGGGCTGGCCACATCTGCCGAAGGACTGATGGCCGTTGGAGCAAACGAGTCCTAGAGTGGAGACCGCGCGTAGGAAAACGGAGGGTAGGACATCCCCTAGCCAGATGGACCGACGACCTGCGAAAGGTGGCTGGGACGGACTGGATGCGGAAGGCGGAGGATCGGCAAACGTGGCGCACATTGGGGGAGGCCTATGTCCAGCAGTGGACTGCAATAGGCTAATTGATTGATTGAAAGAAATAAGTTTAAAACTAAAACCCGACTACTTAAAAATCACGCTCTGAAAAGTATTAAACAAGAAAATATCTAGGATAGCCGTGGTCGTATGCCACTTTTCCTTAGAATAGCATGTTGTACATGTATCGTTTTATTATAGTAAGTGGCATACGAACGGCTATCCTAGATATTTTCTTGTTTAATACTTTTGAGAGCGTGATTTTTAAGTAGTCGGGTTTTAGTTTTAAACTTATTTTTTTATTTATTTTATTTTGGGGCACCCAACAACTATAATTTATGCATATTTGAAATGTGCTAATTGAGCTCTTTAATTTGATACCATACACGGCATATTTATCTCAAATTATTTTTTCAACACAGTACTTTATGGCCGCTAGAGGGCGCCACATTAGATTTAGTGACACGTCATATAGCCTATAATCATCGGACGATCAAGACGATTATAACGATATGCTATATGTCCAGTTCTAATAAGTAGTTGAGCAGCTATGAGGGAACAAACGAACATACATACATACATACATACATAGCCTGTCAAAATCATAACCCTCCTTTGGCTTTGCCGTAGTCGGGTAAAAATGAAAATGACATTGACAGCGTCTGTGGCGTAGCGGTAGTGAATGCGGCCGGGTTCGATACCCGCTCAATGCAAATATTTGTATGCATGAATATGAATATTTGCATTGGTCTGGTCGTGCCGCGGAGTACACGTTAAGCCGTTGGTCCCGGTTGACATACGAACATCTATGGCAGTCGTTACGGGTAATTGGTGCCCTAAAAAGTTCAACAACAACGGTCTAGCTGCAATGCTTCGATATCGCCTAATGTCACCATTGGGTTGTGGAGGTCAGATGGCAGTCGCTTCACGGGAAATATTGAAGTCCCGCCAAATTTTCAGTTAAGACTGGTAAAGCGGACCTCAGACTCCGAGGTGAAAGCTTCGGATGCGACTGGGAATCAACGCTAGGATGAAAAGTTGAGTATTATACTGTGAGACTATGACCCCACACTAGGCAAAGCCTGTAGTGTAGGTATCTACTAGCGATGTGCCAAACATCCGTATCTATCTACAGATATCTGCAAGGGACAGAGAAATGGCTCATCCCGATTTCGTACGGAAAAAAATCGTTAAAAAGTTCAAATTTGAATTTGAAAGTTCCTATGACCCGTTGGACCTTGTAGCACTGTGGCGTAGCGGTAGATCCGGTAGAGCGTTCGTCGTAGCAGCCTATGACTGTGTCGTAGCACTCGAAAGTTCTAGCGCTACGCCACGGTCAGATAAAAGTCAAAAAATATGTATCATAAAATGCGTAAAAATAAATGCCATTCTGAAATACGACTAGGTTTAACTTGTACTTATAATCTTCTATAATATAAAAATGAATCCCTAAATGTGTTGCTAAGCGCAAATCTTGAGAACGGCTGAACCGATTTCGCTAATTCTTTTTTTAGAATATTCCTTAAAGTACGAGGATGGTTCTTACGGAGAGAAAAATTAAAAAAAAAAAAAAGAATTGACTGTTGGGCGGTACGAAGTTCGCGGGGTCAGCTAGTACTTAGTTATCGTTAAAATTTATCAATATGATGTTATCTGTCGCGCCCGTTGTACACACGGCGTCAGACCTCGGTTTACAGGCCACACCAACATGAAGGAAGTGTGCGTGACAGCAATACTATTAATACATTGCTTAAAGATGTGTGTCATAACAAGTAAACCAATCAGGGCCCTTGACGCACTCACACATTCGCTATTTTACTTACATGAAATATAGGTATTGATGATAGCCACTGCACCAAGTTATAATAGCATATTTAGCGAAAAACGAATAAGTAGATATAGCTGAATGGTTTAAATATGCAGCTGAACTAATAGAATCAATACAGGGTTCGGTCCTCGAGCGAGGTGCACTTTTTGTTCCTCAATATATTGAAGTCCGATTGGTCTAGTTTATTTACAGGAAACTAAGTGTATAAAATTCATATATTTAATATTTTTTGTATATTTCCTTGATGATACTATTTATTCTTAATGGATAAAAGGAAAGGAAAATAATTAACTTATTGTTGCAATGCAATAATATAATATATTTACTATTATAAGCATGATATTTTTCTTAAGTATTGGTATAATTAATTATTTATAGATAATAATTAATTAAGTATCAGATAAAAATATTTGATCTTTAATAAAAAATATAAAAAACACATAAGTATAATTATGATAAACTTCTAAAAAGATATTGGAACATAAAATAAAATGTTATGTCTATTAAATTGACTGACATAAAGATGCACGAATGACAAAAAGAGAATTCCGTTGTTAAGTTCCAAACCAACGACCGGCGACAACGGTGAGGTCCAAACTTACTTACTTGCATTCTTATCCATCTCGACTATGAGAACAGATAGTATAGTGACTAGATTTGATAACTCCTATTAGTTATAGAGACAAAATGCTGCATACATTTCATAAAATTAGTTTAGAATATGATATTATAACCTTGGTGCATTTTATGTAAGTAAAATAGCAATTGTGTGAGTGCGACACACATCTTTAAGCAATGTATTAATAGTATTGCTGTCACGCACACTTCCTTTATGTTGGTGTGGCCTGTAAACCGAGGTCTGGCGCCGTGTGTACATTAGACTGCTAAGATAAGGGGCTCGGGTTCAGTTCCCGCTCAGTGCATTATATGAATATGTCTCTCCAGTGAGCTCTGGCTACCCAACTCACCGCCGGGAACACGACACGAGGTTATCATACCCACGGTATAATACTCTGTAGGGCGGAGGTACTTCCCCAGTCGGACTGCTCGATTGGGACGGATATACCGTCGTGTCCAACGCTATGTGAAATATTTTTTTATTATAATTATTGGGTACGATTTGTTCACGAGTAGGTACGATTGAAGTGAACTTTAAGTTACGAATAGAAAAAAAATTAAGACAATAACATGCTCATTGTGATGTGACAAGGTAAAATAATCGCTTTAACGTCGCGAATTTGATCTATGACTAAGTGCAGAAGGGTAAAAGAACCTCTTAGACTTTCGTAGAGCACTTAGAAAGCGACGCTTTAGGCCGTGGCAAACACCTGTGACATAGGTAGTTGAAACTTTGACATTAGGTTTTACTATAAAATGTACTCTATGGTTCACAGCGCCTTTTATGGTGGTCTAGAGCTCATATTTTAGCAACATTTTCACACAATTATTTAAGAGTATAGAAATTATTGATTATTGAGATAATGAGATATTTTGAACTGCATTCTGTTTTTTTGCAAAATCTGTGAATGCAGTTCGAAATATCTCAAAAAGTTTGGGAAGGTCTCCTAAGAACGTTTTGCTGTAACTATAACGGTTAAGGTAGGTACTTGCCCTTACTGCCCCGTTTCAAAAATACACCCTGTATAGGGCCCAAGCCAATTTCGGTGGTATTTTTCAATCATAGGTTTTCCGATGAAAAAAATTTTTAATATTCTTTTAAAACACTATATACTTCTAGATATTCTAAAAGAACTCCATTAAATTTTTTAATCGGAAAACCTATGATTGAAAAATACCACCGAAATTAGCAAAAAATTAGGCATCGTGAAATTACCCTGCTGATATACCTGCCAATCAACAGATGAGGCCCAAGCACACGTTGCCCTCACAGGGTTGGGAAGACAAACGGCAGTCACTTCTATAAACCTAAAATAAGTCAAACCTAAAATGGTAAACGGACCTCACGGAGACCGCAATCGAATTGGAACTTTATGTTCCAGCATTATGATATATTTTTCAAAACGTCTCTCAGCGTCTATTTCAGCGTACATCTTAGCACAACAAAAGCAGATAATCTGTAGATTTGTATCTGAATTATGCACTGACTAAGCGTCCTTTGCGTGACCGTTTTCTGCTTGGACTATTATTCTACAAAGAGTACCTTGTTTTTGACTCTTTGTCATGTTATGTTCCTTATTTTCGTGCGGCAATCCCTACGGAAAAACCATAGCGAGGTGGTTATATCGGACTCGAAGCGACTAAAGGTGTGGTTCCGACCGCCTACGACAACTGGCGACGCATGCAGCATATACAGCGTACCCATTACTTGTGAAAGTCCGATACGGATAAGGGGGACCATTAAGAAACCGTAATGAATTAGGTACGCGTATGTACTGCGTGCATCTGTCGTGCAGTTGTCGTATGCCGTCACCTTCGGAATCACAGCGAGGCGGTTATATCGGACTTAAAGCGGCTAAAACCTCACGCCGCCATCTCGGGTCTCATACGCCGGGGTGTATGGTGGGCCAATTGGGCATTGGCTCAGGCGTCGGAGGTCGCAGAATGACCTCCGTCCTCCATGAGCGCGTAACTGGGGGCGACGCGTGGAGCCGTCACCCTAGCAGGAGCAGGCCACGGCGGTGGCGCCCCCATTTCCGGGGGCGAGTTGGGGACTCCGTGGTCCCCACACCGAAAGAGGGCCAGATCTAGAGATATGGCTCTGGGCCGGCAGGGGTGCGAGGGATATGCCTATATATCGATAATCTCATCTCCGGCAACCGACGGCCCACAGGTAGCGTGTGTTTTAGTCGGGTCGAGTCCGAAAAACCGTTTTAATTAGACTTGTAGGAACATACATAATACCTACTTACTTACTTTACCTACAAGATCAACATTATCATACGATAACAGCAGTGCCGAAATGCGGAGCCACGAACGCACGTCCAAACGCAGTGAAGAATCTCGTCGAATGCGACGCGAATGACGAACGTTGTAGTTTTATAGCTGGCGCACCTTTACGCACCCAGTTTATATTTATAGCGAAAGATAAGCGCCCCACGCGGCGTATGTGTGCACTGTATTGTATATAATAGATTTAAGATTCCTTATGTAAATAGAATACTAAGCTGTGATTGGTGTAGATAGTTTGTAAGCTCGCTTAATTGTATGGACATTGTAAGACAAATTATTATATATTAGTAGCCCCTTTTGCTCAATAAAATAATCAGTTCCATGCTCTGGCTTTCACTTTGGCTACGGTTCCCCTTCCGGTCCAAACAGACAGAGCTCTCTAGCAACGGACAGGGTTCACTTCTTGAACCCAGCCGGTCTAGAGGCATCAGCCAGCTGGCATAGCTAACTACTAGGGCAGTACCTACCTCACGGGTCAGTGACCCCTCAGCTGATCCCTACCTTACGGGTCAGCTGATCAGTACCTACCTCTCGGGTCATTGACCCCTCAGCTGATCCCCAATCAGCTGCTACACTCGTTCGGTCTACCATCAGCTGATCCCGAGTCTGGTTAGGCGAAGGCCACAGACCGACTTGGTGTCAGCTGATCGCCAGGTCAGGTTAGGCGAAGGCCATAGACCGACAGACTTAATGATCGCAATCGGTTGAAAAGAACCGGAGATATGAGCAAAATTCTCGATGACCGACATCTCTTCAGACATAGCCGTGGACTTCAACTAGCAATATTAATATAGGTACATACATATAATCACGCCTTTATCCCTGGCAGTTGAAGCAGAGGTGAATTAACACCCACATTTCACCAATCGTTGTATTTGATCCCACTTAATTGAGTGAGTGAGTCTATTGCCGTATTTCGGGCACTATTGTTGAATACCATGCATCTGAGGCTGAGTCTGGGCTGTGTTCTGTCTGATGTTAAACAGTCCTATCCCTTTGTCGCCTTGTACGATACTGGAAGAGATTTGGTGGCCCAAATTCTACTCTGCCGGGAACCACTGGCGGAAACATTAATATACCGTGAACAAGATAGTAATCTAATGTGGGTTAAACCGCCGGAATCCCCCGGCGAACTTTTAATCAATAGTGATTAATCTGATCCGTAATTACCATCGGATTACCGGCAGATCGCGGCCCGACGACCAGGCGGAATTTTGATAGGAAATTGTTATGTCACGCACAGTTCACGGCTTTTAATTTGTGTCAATCGGGAAGCAGAGAATGAGTTCGTGAAAGATCGGGTTTTTTTAATACTAATTACGTGGTAGACAAGGTCTACGGAGGGGAGGATAGTTCAGAAGAGTTTGGAGAGTGAGAGATAATGAGACTCCGGGTATGATCGGCTTGGTTCTATTTTGTAGAGTTTTCTCTCCATCGCACAACGAACTGACAGATTGATACCTGCCCCCTTAGCGCCTTCGCTGCGTTAGGCGGGTGCGGGTCGCGGACGTCGGCTTCGCGTGCTTGTTTCATGTTATTTCAAGAGCAGCGCTGCGTGAGGTGGATACCCGTCACACGCGACGCGGACGGCGGGGTTCGCCACGCGGGCAGCGGGGCACGTGTCTGTTTCAACAAAATCGCCGCTACGATACTCGTATCCGTGTCGCACGCGCCGTGCTTGTACAGTCGTTGCAATAAACTAAGGCCCGTATTCTAGAATGACGCTCAACTCAAACTCAATTCATCTGAGAACAGATATAATCCCTTCAAAAACAATACTTGTAAAAAAATGCCAAGCCTCGCCGCCCTCAGTTCTTCTACCGCAAAAAGTGGTGAGATCCATGTAATACCAAGTCGGTTAATTTATTCAGTCCCTACTTCAGGGACCTTCTGTCCTAAGTTATTACGTTATAAGCTTTCATGTTTTAAATATGACAAATTGTCTTGGCAATCGCAATAAACAATTATTGTGATGTGCGATACATTGTGTTTTCATGCGATGGCCAAGTCAATTTATTATATTTAAAACATAAAAGCTTATAACGTAATAACTTAGGATAGAAGGTCCCTGAAGTAGGGACTGAATAAATTAACCGACATGGATCTCACAACTTTTTGCGGTAGAAGAACCGAGGGCGGCGAGGCTTGGCATTTTTTTACAAGTATTGTTTTTGAAGGGATTTCAGTTCTTTTTGTAGATTACCTTTCCGGTTTCTCTGTTTCGGACAGTCCCAGTCCCAGTCCCAGTCCCAGTCCCAGTCCCAGTCCCAGTCCCAGTCCCAGTCCCAGTCCCAGTCCCAGTCCCAGTCCCAGTCCCAGTCCCAGTCCCAGTCCCAGTCCCAGTCCCAGTCCCAGTCCCAGTCCCAGTCCCAGTCCCAGTCCCAGTCCCAGTCCCAGTCCCAGTCCCAGTCCCAGTCCCAGTCCCAGTCCCAGTCCCAGTCCCAGTCCCAGTCCCAGTCCCAGTCCCAGTCCCAGTCCCAGTCCCAGTCCCAGTCCCAGTCCCAGTCCCAGTCCCAGTCCCAGTCCCAGTCCCAGTCCCAGTCCCAGTCCCAGTCCCAGTCCCAGTCCCAGTCCCAGTCCCAGTCCCAGTCCCAGTCCCAGTCCCAGTCCCAGTCCCAGTCCCAGTCCCAGTCCCAGTCCCAGTCCCAGTCCCAGTCCCAGTCCCAGTCCCAGTCCCAGTCCCAGTCCCAGTCCCAGTCCCAGTCCCAGTCCCAGTCCCAGTCCCAGTCCCAGTCCCAGTCCCAGTCCCAGTCCCAGTCCCAGTCCCAGTCCCAGTCCCAGTCCCAGTCCCAGTCCCAGTCCCAGTCCCAGTCCCAGTCCCAGTCCCAGTCCCAGTCCCAGTCCCAGTCCCAGTCCCAGTCCCAGTCCCAGTCCCAGTCCCAGTCCCAGTCCCAGTCCCAGTCCCAGTCCCAGTCCCAGTCCCAGTCCCAGTCCCAGTCCCAGTCCCAGTCCCAGTCCCAGTCCCAGTCCCAGTCCCAGTCCCAGTCCCAGTCCCAGTCCCAGTCCCAGTCCCAGTCCCAGTCCCAGTCCCAGTCCCAGTCCCAGTCCCAGTCCCAGTCCCAGTCCCAGTCCCAGTCCCAGTCCCAGTCCCAGTCCCAGTCCCAGTCCCAGTCCCAGTCCCAGTCCCAGTCCCAGTCCCAGTCCCAGTCCCAGTCCCAGTCCCAGTCCCAGTCCCGGTCCCAGTCCCAGTCCCGGTCCCAGTCCCAGTCCCGGTCCCGGTCCCAGTCCCGGTCCCGGTCCCAGTCCCAGTCCCGGTCCCGGTCCCAGTCCCGGTCCCGGTCCCGGTCCCGGTCCCGGTCCCAGTCCTGGTCCCCGTCCAAGTCCCAGTCCCGGGCTCGGTCCCGGTCCCATCCCTATTCCAGTCCCGGTCCCGGTCCAATCCCAATGCCGGTCTCAATTGCGGTCCCGATCCCGTTCCCAGTCCCGGTCCTGTCCCAGTTCCAGTCCCACTTCTTCACTTTAATCTACATATTAAGCTATGCTTACTTTGGGTCTAGAGAGCGTTTTGTAGAATGTCCCACAATATTTATTTATTTATTTACCAAATTAAGTTCAGTAGTTTAGGCGTGAAAGCGTAACAGACGGGCAGACAGAGTTACCATCACCTATAATACATATTTCGTTAGAATGGTATTAGTATTGGTGGATTCAGGTACACTGACTCATTTGCTGCAAATGTAACTTTGTAATCCTTTATATTTATATGAAATTACAAAGTTATTTATGCAGTTGAGACTGAAATTGTACAATATTTTAATTTTCTCTTGATTTGTACACTAAACTCTACTTGTTTTCTAAATTTGAGGCTTCTATGTCTGCTAGAAGTGCCTTAGAGTTTTGATGATCGGTCAGTCAGTGAGTGACAAAATTTGCCAAAATTGCGAACTTTGACTAGTTATAATTCTTAAACTACTGGTTCAAATTGAATGAAATTTGAAATATAAAGTTTTTTTACAGTGCCAATTTGGTAACCGAAGATTCAGGCTTCTAGGTTTATCCATAACGAACTTATAGGAGGTCGAAAATGGCCTGAAGTGCTTCGAGAAAATAGTGTTACGGCCGTGCCGCTCTTTTTTGCTAGACTTGGCGGGGGCACTGCCGTGCCCCCAGATATGAACTACGTTTTAAATATGTTTCAAGTTTGGAAAACAGTTCGTCAAATGTTGACATTGACATTTTAAAATAACTAAAAATGTTTTGCCCATTTTCTCTTAATAACGAAAACTTGGTTACAAATTCTCCACACAACAATCTAGACGTGACATATGGGCTAATTGGCTGACGCCTTTGTTCACATCGTCGTCTTTTGGCTAAGTAATATATCAATAAATTATCCATAGTTATCGACTGTACACCGACGCTATTGAAATTATACTGGTAACGGACGGACGTCCGCGACGGAGCAGCGGGCGCCCGCGACCCGCACCCGCCTATCGCAGCGAAGGCGGCCGGCGGCGTATTGTAATATAGAATGACGAATGTATGGGATTTGTTTATGACATGCGTTGACGACTGTCATATACGTCAAATCCCCTACATTCGTCATTCTATTCTACAATACACCGGCTAGAAGGAGCTGCGCAGACTTTTTCCCGACGACACAGCGTACCAAATAAAAAGCCGGGGACTGTACATTGAGGAAACGCCAAAGAGCATTACATGGCAAGTTTTTATCCTACTTAGGGCAGAAAAGAATTATGTCCTACTTGATAGTAACGTATGGAGGTTGGCAACATTCTACTATAGTGGAATGATGGCATTTTGTCGACAGTTCGCACGAAAATTGTAGCTAGGTAGTTGTAATTACAACGTAAATAGAGCCCAGACTTAGCCTCAGATGCATGGCTCGAGTCAACAATAGTGCCCGGAATACAGTAATAGGTGAGCCCCTATTATGTGGAACTGAATATAATTATTGGTAAGATGTGGGTGTTAAGCTGAAGGCTTCGCCCAGTTTCCGAAAGGCTGATCCATGTCAAAATAACTAATCGGCTGTACTCATTATGAATAACAACGTGGCAATGCTGCCAGTCTTCTGGGAACGTTATCACAAGAGGCATGCGATGCGGAGGAATTCCACGACGCGTTCGGTTTTAGTTTTTAATTTGTACTTTTATATATTATGTATTTTGAGTTTTATTGTTAATATTGTACATAATTAAATTGTATTATAGTAGGATTAACCAGGATAACTCTTAAACTACTCATTGTAATTATATACCTAGTGTACCTAAATGGCAATTTTGATCTATATTTTTTTTATCGGCTGATAGGTAATTTTTTTTTCAAGTAGCAAAAATTGCGTTGCTAAAAGCATGTTTAAATAGTACTTACTTAGTTATAAATTGATCATCGTGTTGGTTTATCATCTATTTTAACCGACACGATGATCAAATTAAGCTATTTAACCATGATTTTAGCCACCCAATAGCTACTTGACAAGAGATTTGACAGCCGATTAGTTAGTTAATTTGACGTTGATCAGGGCCCATACCATGAACTCTTAAAACAGGTCAATAATTGAACTGCTGTCATTCTACCAACTGCAAATGTCACTTTGTAATCCTATATGTTTATATGACATTACAAAGTGACATTTGCAGTTGGCAGAATCCTTCGCACGTCTGTACATGGCCAAATTTGCCGACAACTTCGGCATAGCTTGCCACACCAAAAAATTGAATTGAATTGACAGCAGTTCAATTATTGACCTGTTTAAAGGTTTATGGTAAGGCCGCAGCCTTTCGGAAACTGGGCGTTCTCGGAAAAGAAGAGGGTCACTATTATAGACACGTGCCATGTTACAATGGTGGCACTCAGCTTGACGGCCTCATCCATCAGATGAGACTGTAGGAAGAGGGGTGTAGTTATGTATGTATGAAAAACACAGCATTTTGTTTACACTCGGACCTCGTAATTTCATTCAGGCTGGGCTCAAATGGGCTAATTTGTGGAAGTGGCTATAAACGCTTTCGTCTGCCCTGCTTTTGTGAGGTAATGGTCCCATTGCGGGCGGGGAGACCGCGGACGAGTGACGCCACGGACCGGCTCGGTCACATGAATAAATAATGGGCGAAGAAGCTGAATATAACAAACTATCGGTGCATTTGGACTCACAGACCCACTCATAATCTTTCTTTGTAGGTACTTTTGTACATGGAAAGATCAAGAAAGTGTATGTTCGTATAATTATGTATTCGTTGTGCTACGAATAATTTTGATCAATTTATGACACTTCCAATGATTGCTACAGTCTAGGTACCAACATTTATTACTAGCAACTAGCATTTATTACGCAATCGAGCGAGTTGACGACAAAAATTTAATTCAAAATCGATAAGTGCCAACTCGTGCGTGCTAGCGAATTTAACCCTAGCGAGTAAATGAATGACCCAGTCCTTACTGTGGTTTTTCCAAGCGACTACAAGGGATTCTTCAAGAATGACATTAGAGCGGGAGTGTGACGCCCCTGATATTGCACACGTTCATAAGACCACGACTACGGTAACCTTTTTTTATCCCCTCTAGACAAGTGGCAATTCGTTGCTCGGCGTATGATGGAATAGAATGACAAATGTGTAGGATTTGACGTTTTTGACATTCGTTGACGCCTGTCATATACGTCAAATCCCATACATTTGGCATTCTATTCCATCATACGCCGTGCAACGAATTGCCACTTGTCTAGAGGGGCTGGTCGGCCGTGTGCTTTTCTGCCGCCTATGTGGCATAAAAGGGAGGTAAATATAACGTCATCCCTCACAGCTTATTAAACAAGGCTTTTATACAACCAAGATTGAGTACTAGGATTTCTTATACAGGCTGTCGTTTTTGGTATAAAGGTATGATTCCGAAGGTGACCGCATACGACAACTGCAGACGCAGAGCGTACCGTGAAATAGACTTGAATTTGATAATTTTTGTAATTGTTTCATCCTCACACATTGCGACCAGAAACGGTACGCACTGCGCGGTATGAAAGGAACTTCATCCCACGTACACTCAAGCCGTGGAATGAACTCCCTGCGGTGGTTTTCCCAAGCGACTACAATATGGGGTATATCAAGAAGATGCCTATCTTCTAAAAGATTTTTTCTGGGTTGGCAGCACGACTGTAACACGACTGGTGTTGCTTACGTCCATAGGCCACGGTAACCACTTCCCTTCAGGTGGGCCGTGTGCTTATCTGGCACCTAAGTGGTATAAAAAAAAACTTTATCATATTCAAGTTCATTTCGCGGTATGCTGTTGTATGCAGTTGCCTTTGGAACCATGCCCTTACTCGCCATCCGCCACTAATATATCTTCCACCATTCTGAGTCTCAATAAAGGCGGTTCGTGACAAAACTGACAATGTGCCGGGCCTGCTTAGAATAACAACCAATCAGAAGACGGATTGAATCGTAAAGGATGTCGGACAACGGCTTTATTTTCTGATAAATAGACGCGAACGAATGTCTTCTACATGTTAGGTATATAATTTATCGCATTTGAATACTACTGTTCCCGGCAGAGTAGAATTTAGGCCACCCCATCTCCTCCCTTGCGATATCGTACAGGGCGACTAAGGGATAGGGCTGTTTAACATCAAACAGATATATACAGCCCAGACTCAGCCTCAGATACATGGCTCGAGTCAACAATAGTGCCCGGAATACGGCAATAGGCTCACCCCCTATTACGTGGGACCTAATACAATGATTGGTAATCTGCCTAACCCTCCCGGGATAAAGGCGTGATTGTTTGTACTGTAGTGATTGTTGTTTCTTTATTACTATTTTATTATTTCTTTGTACTCCGTGTGGTGTCGGAGAAAGAATACAAGTATCACCACCCCATCTCATCCGAAGGGTGTCGTAAGAGGCGACTAACGGAAACATACGCAGACGATATCACTGCGAGAGAAGGAACACTCGAAATAAAACCCTGTACCAACCCGTCTGGCCAGCGTGGAAACAGTAGGCCATAGCCTCCCAACATTGGGAGAGGAATGACCAGCAGTGGACTGCGATAGGCTAATTGATTGATTGGCTCACGCCTGTAAATCCCTGGAGGGGTAGGCGGAGGTGTATTAACAGTTAATACTCATGTGGGTGTTAACTTGTAGGATGTGTATTCCAACTTTGATTTTCGATCCCACGTAATAGGGGGCGAGCTTATTAACGTCAATCGGGCACTTAGTCATGAGCTGTATGTTTACTGTCGGATGGAGAACAGCCCTATCCCTTAGTCGCCTTCTACGACACCCACAGGAAGAGATGGGGTGGCCCTATTCTACTACACCGGGAACCAACAGGCTTTTTGCTTCATTGCGTACCTAAATAAATATTCTAGGATATTCTATACAGCGCTATCTAGACCCAAAGTAAGCATACCATAACTAGCTTGTTTTATGGAATCTAGAATAAGGATAATCATCATGATATTTGCGTTAATCCAGGTCGCACCCGAAGTTTTCCTCTCGGAGTCCGAGTGGCGCGGAACTTCGATATATTTTCTGTGAAGCAACTGCCATCTGCCCTCCACAACCGTTGTTAGACTTTGACAACTGTTGTTAGACTTTGATAGGCTCTAACTAGCCGTAACGACTGTCATAGAATGATGTTCGTATGACAACCGGGACCGACGGCTTAACGTGCTCTCCGAAGCACTGATATCAGACCAAAAAACATATTCATGCGTACAAATATTTGTACTGAACTGGAATAAAACCCGCACCCCTCCGACTTAACAGTTGAACTACCACAGAGGCCGTCAGTCATGTCCCGCACTATCATCGACTTTATACCACTTAGGTGGCAAATAAGCACACGGTTCATCAGATGGAAAGTGTTTACCGTGGCCTATGAACGTATGTAACACCAGGGGCGTTACACTTGTGCCGCCGACCCTACTAGAAGACTGCTTACAGACTTTATTCTCCTGTCTTTTCAGATTGAAGATCATACCAGATGGGTGTAAGCAGTGAAAGAACAATGGATTCGCAATCATCTTTGTGTTGTAATTACTCTTAATTCGGGTAAGCATTTTATATTATTTATACCTAGCTATTGTATTATAACTCCGGACACGTGTCTTGGACTTAAAATGTGTTCAAAATGTGCCCTATACGCGCAGTACACATTTCTTGGGTGTCTTTTGAGGATAGCACGGGGTGCTACTGCGGTGGACGAACTCAAATTCACCAAGCATAGATTATTACAAAGCAATCTGCAGGCGCCAGAGCCTCGTTTGTCTTGCGAATCTTGCGATTTAGATCCAAGATACGTATCCGGAGTCCATTAATTAAGTGAGGGGATCATGAGGAAGGGGGTCATATCTATTCTATATTTCACATGAGTGAGAGAGGGGGAGATGAAGAGATGAGGGGAAGAGGGGGCAAGATTCATCCACGACAATAAAAAAAATAGTCGAAATAAACTATTTTAAAAATGCGAATAAGTTTGAATAACCTAAGAACATGAGAGGAAATCATTTGTTCCCTTCATAATTCGCCACTTTTGATTCAACCACCTTCAGGCATGGCCTCTATTGCCCAAGATTACCTACCTACGTGATTATTTGAAGAAGAGATGCCGCAGTCGATACATTTTGCATCTATCACAAATGTAGCTAAATACAAAAACACTTTTCGTAATTAATGGATGCCTCAGGATGCCTCCTAAGTATTTCAGTAGAAGAAGAATGAGAGTCCGTTCTCTCTATCATACATCAGACTGACAGTTTGATATCTTCATAGAGTAGTTAAAACCGATTGTTGTAAAAAAATTAAAAGCATAACTACGGTTTTAACTACTCTAGAAATATATAAGTTGTAAATATGTGTTGTATCACAGAGAACTTTATCTCTACAAAACCGATATAAGCCGATTTAACCGAACTCTCACTCATCTTCCCGACGTGCATAATATGTAGTCCTATTAATAACTTATCTATATCTGTCTTCCTTTAACACAGCGGAGTAGAGCGGTGTCAGAGCGAGAGGGCGCGATGCACCCTACCGCCAGGTGACGTTGTCGCCTACACCCGCGGAATATGTCATGGGACTCTATAGAGTCACGCGACTTCCTCGGGTAAGTAGAACACGATATTATGTCCATACCATCTCCTTTATAGTAAGCCAGAACTTCTGGCTTACTATAAAGGAGATGGTATGGACATGCCAGAAGAGCTCGTCTAAGTCCAAATGACGCGCCCCACCACCTCCCTTTCGCACACAAGTAAATTGACGACGATTGTTTTCGGATTTGTTGGGCAACTAGTCATAATGTGACAGAACGCGCGAGCGAGCGGACATCTTGTTCTTAGCTCCTAAGCTGCAAGCCCAGCTATAGCAGTATAACAATCCACAACAGCACACAGTCATTTTGTTACACAATAAAAAAATGAATAATAAATGGTTGATAGTGTAATGACCAGGGTTCTTACCCGGGACCTATTAATTAATCGTAAAGTCCATTCCTTAACTACTAAGCTACCGCGCGCTAGATGGTGAGAACGTTTTGGAGGAAGACGTTCGTGTCACGCTTTAACACTTTAATGCCTACTGTCCTGTCTCTATAAATAGATCATGCCAAAAGTAGTCACTAAACAATTGATGTTATGTTTCAGTGGGGTGCCGGCGCACCAATTGTCGGCAACTAGACTTCTCAGCTCGCCTGATCCATCAAGACACCATCTCGATGAGCCACAAGGTAGGAATTAGGACCGCGAAAATTTTCTTAGATAATGCAATTCCTATGAAAAATAAGTTTAAATTGAATACTCTAACTAAAGGAAACTCAGGGCCGCCGATAGCGGGCGTGCAACGGGTGCACCGCACACGGGCGGCACGTCCAGGGGGGCGGCAAATCCCCAGATTTGCCGCCCCCTCCCCTCTTTTTTATTTGCCGCCCCCTTGTACGTATACACACCCCACATAAATACTATTAAAAATAATTTCGTTTCTATTATATGATTAACATCGCCATCTATGTATTAGCATCCCTTAAAACTAGAACGCAATACATAATAAAGCGTCTGCATGTTGAACCATCGCCTCGCCGCTACGCGGCGCCCGAAATTCGATACAAAGTAAGTAGATAAATAGGGATGTGGACTATTTTATTTGTTGTCGACAAATGTACATTCTATAATAATAATATGATGTTTTGCTAAAGTAAAATATTCTAATGACAAATAGGTTAAAGAAAATAATATATGTATATTTTTAATATTTATTTTGCTTGAATTATAACAATATCATTATACAATAGGTATATTTGATTATGATTATTCAATTTCTCAAGTCTTCTTCATCCTAGCGTTAATTCCCAGTCGCAACCGAAGTTTTCACCTCGGAGTCAAGGGTCCGCTTTGCGGATATGGCTCGATATTTTCCATGAAGCGACTACCATCTGACCTCCACAACCCAATGGTGCCATTAGGCGATATCGAAGCATTGCATTGCAGACCGTTGTTGAAATAGGACACGTCAATTTGACTTCGCCTCGCCTGATGGTAAGCTGAAGGCAAAGTCTCTGAAAAGAGCGTTACCATTACAGACACGTATCATGTTACAATGGTGGCACTCAGCTTGACGGCCTCATCAGATGCTTTTTCACGCCCCGCTTAAAGGACCCGGGACTGTAGGAGGAGGGAAACACGTGAACTGGTAAAGAATTCCAAGACTTAATGTTGCGGCAGAAGAAGGAGTCGCCGAATCGCTTGGTTCTTGATGGAATATTCTGCACCGTATGCGGGTGGCATCTAAGCCCTGCACGTGTTGTCCTATATAGGAAAGGAGAGGGTGGGATTAATTGGAAGAGCTCATCAGAACATTCACCATGGTAGAGACGGTAAAATACCGCCAAAGATGCCACATCTCTACGCAACTGCAAAGGCTCGAGGGTTTTGGTGATCTCAGGATTCCCAATAATGCGGACTGCACGTCGCTGCAACCTGTCTAGAGCATCTAGTAAGTGCTTTGCGGAGCCATCCCAGAGATGAGAGCAGTATTCCACGAGAGAGCGAATTTGTGTCTTGTAGAGAAGACACCGCTGCTCCGGCGTGAAAAAACGTCTCACTTTGTTCAGGACTCCGAGTTTACGCGAGGCTGTTTTGATGATGCTCTCAATGTAGTTTTTGTTGTTCAGTTTGCAGCGGACATCCATACCTAAGATGTTGAGATTGTCCTGCAGTGGCAGTGGCGTGCTCTGAAGAGTTGGAAGTGGAAGGAACGAAGATACCTTTGCTGTAAACGCGCATGCCTGCGTCTTCTTGGCATTGAACTCGACCAGGTTTTCAGAGCCCCATTGGGAAACGTGGTTCAGGGTCCGGTCAAGTTCACTGACGAGAAGCTGCCTTTTATCCGCGATATCAGACTGCTTGGGCGCAGGATGTCCGTGATAACTCCCGTGTAAGGTGCTATCGTCTGCATAGCAGTGAATGCTGCCAGTGGACAACATGTCGTTGATATGCAGAAGAAAGAGAGTGGGTGATAAGACGGACCCTTGCGGCACGCCAGCATTTACCTGCAGGAACTCCGAAGTTCGACCATCACAGAGGACGCGAATACGGCGCCCCTGCAGGAAGCTAGACACCGAGTCGCACAGTCTGGGAGGTAGACCAAAGGCTGGTAACTTGGAAAGAAGCGACTTGTGCCAGACTCTATCGAAAGCTTTGGCGATGTCAAGACTAATTGCCAGTGACTCGCCATGCTTGTCCATAGCCTCACCCCAAAGATGGGTTACGTACGCCAGAAGATCACCCGTTGACCGCTTCGGTCTAAAGCCGTATTGCCGGTCATTGATTAAGGAATGATCCTCTAGGTGACGCATGAGCTGTTTGTTAATTATGTGCTCGAATACCTTGCACAGCACTGAGGTGACGGCTATGGGCTGATAGTTGCCTGGGTCCGAGCGATCCCCTTTCTTGGGGATCGGCTGCACATTCGCCTCCTTCCAAGCCGATGGCACTGTACCTGAGATGTACGACATCCGGTACAAACGCGTAAGCTTTGGAGACAACTCCGCTGCGCATTTTTGAAGAACCACCGCTGGAATACCATCCGATCCGCTGGCTTTCCGGACGTCGAGTGACTGCAGCACACCACGGACATCGCGCTGCCTGATGCGGATCTCAGGCATTGCGTGGTCACATACGGGTAATGTCGGTGGCTGCTTACCGCAATCATCGATTCGGGAGTTTGCCGCAAAGAGATTAACCAGCAGATTTGCTTTCTCTTGCGGCTCATGGGCCAGGGATCCATCAGGGTTGCGCAACGGGGGCAGCGAAGGCTGGCAGAAGTTGGCTTGCACGGCTTTGGCCAGTCGCCAGTAGCCACGGCTGCCCGTGGGATGTGCCACTAGCTCTTGACCAAGCCGCGCTATGCGCTGGGCATCCGCTCTGACGTAAGCCCCCTTGCACACCTTTGTGGCTTTATTGTACGCTGCCTTGAAGTGGCCCACTTTGGGATCGCGTGTGGCGCGCGCCCTTACCCAGGCGCGGTACGCAGACTGTTTTTGATTGACAGCCTCCGCGCACTCGCGGCCGAACCAAGGGCGCGCTCTGCGGTCACCCGGTGCCATCAGTGTATGGGATATAGTATTCCATACCTAGACTGATCTCACCGGCGACAGCAGTAGCACTATCCGATGGGTTCTTACCTTCAAAGCAACGTGCAACCCACGGGATGGACGCAAAATACTCACGCATCCCATCCCAGTCCGCTGACGAGTAGTGCCAGAGACGCCGCTTCCCCTGCGCGGGTCGTGGGGGCGCTGTGATTGGCACCTTGGAACAGACCAGACAATAGTTGGAGTTGCCTAAAGCGGCACGCACCGAAACACTGTATTGGTCTGGGTGAGTCATCAGCAGAAGGTCTAGAAGGGAGGGTGTTAGGCCCGACCTTCTTGGTATCCTAGTGACCTCGCGTACCAGTATCATGGTCTGCCAGAAAAATATTATTATGTCGGTTCGAGTCCTATATAACAACCGGCGGGGGGGGGGGGTGTAAGCGTCCTTAGACCTATTTAGGGGGCGGCAAAATCGACTTTGCACACGGGCGCCCACATAGCTAGCGGCGGCCCTGAGGAAACTCTAAGTTTCCGACCGATTACAGCAGCAGCAGAAAACGTAGTTCACTAAGCGAGCACGATGCGAATCGCAACGTTGTACTCGATGATAGAGATTTTCATTGGTCGGATTGGGTCACGTCACTGAAAATCGACCAATGACAATCTCTATCGAGCACAACGTTGCGACTTGCATCGTTGTGCTTGCTTAATGAATTGCACAGCTGAATGGGGATCGAACCCTACGTAGCGGCCGCGTTCGCAACCGCTACGTCACAAAGGCTGTCACTGGAATTTTCGAGTGACATGAAGAACCACGTCCCACAGAAGTATACCCGTTCTCCGAGGAGTTCCGCGGCGGCGAGGGCCGCAACGGCGCGCTGCGGTGGGGCGCCCGCTTCGGGCCCGCCCACCGCCCGCCCGCCGCCGGCCTCCTCGACTGCTTCCGCGCCTGCCGCTCACGGCTCGACCAGTACCTCGCAAGGAGAAAGGTAACGGCTCACCATCAATCAGTCAATTAGCCTATTGCAGTCTACTGCTGGACATAAGCCTCTCCAAATATGCGCCACGTTTGCCGATCCTCCGCCTTCCGCATCCAGTCTGTCCCAGCCACCTTTCGCAGGTTGTCAGCCCACCTGGCTAGGGGGTGTCCGATCTTCCGTTTTCTTTCTCGCAATCTCTACTCGAGGACACGTGCTCCTCTTGTACGTAGTCTAACCACCTTTTCTAAGGCCTAGGTGTAGAAAGCCTTACCAACATCCTTGAGGCACGTGCCCACCTCATCTACCAGGCTTTACATCTGCTGATTGCCAGATAAAGCTCTCGTGCAGATTCTCCTCTCGGAGTTTTGGATTTCGTGTCCGTAATTGCCCAAAAAATTGCTAAGATGATGACGATATTATTTTGGAACCGTATCATAAGCGCCAGCTTATGCCAATGAAGTTTGGAAGTCTGTGCAATTCTGTGCTGTACTTTTTGGATGCTGGTTACCCAGTCCGTTATCAACAATTTAAGCTAAGATCGTGCGAAGTGGAGGAGAAAAAGTCGGAAGGCGGACCCTGAGCTCCGCGGTCACCGGTTGACCTCGGATGCGATCAGAAAAATCCAAACTATTGAAGATGATTCATTTCATTCTGTATTGTCGGATACTTCCAGTTTGCCCCACCAAGCGTGGCACTGGGGGGCAAAGTTGAATGTCAAAAAAGTTATATCTGCCAGCTATCTGTGGAGCTATCCAATAACGTTATTTTGACATAATATATAGTTACTTCCTTTTTCAAGATCGAGCGAGGCGTCCGGCTCTACGGACAGAACGAGCAGCGACTCGCAGTAAAGGTCTGGCTGTCAGCCCTGAGCGGGGTCCGACACAGGAGCGACAAGTTTGCGCTGTTGGGTCACTTGTACCAAGCGCACATGGACTTTGGGAAGTATAGGTGAGTGCCTACACTAGATACTTCTAGCGCCATCTAGCTAGAACGAGTCGAACTGCTTCAATTCGGGGCTGAGGGTAGTTCGACATAGGAGCGAAAAGTTTGCCTGTTGGGACACTTGTACCAGGCGCACATGGACTTTGGGAATTATAGGCGAGTGCCTACATATCATACACATACACATACAATTTTGTGCTGAGCTGAGTATAGGAGCGACAAGTTTGTGCTGTTGGGACACTTGTAGTGACTGCACTAGATACTATTAGCGCCATCTAGCGAGAACAAGTGGAACTGTTTCAATTCAGTGCCGAGGGTAGTTCGAGAAGTGAGTGCAAGACAACGTCTTTATTTTAATTTCTTTTTAAATCTAAACTATCCAGGGTGCCATCCAAACGCATACAAAAAAACCATTCAAATCGGTCCAGCCGTTTAGCAGGAGTTGGGTGACAAAAAATATCATGCAGGAAAACGTCTGTCTGGTCCGCTAGTATTTTTTTATAATAAGGCAATATTTTGTTCATGCGGCGATATTTACACGAAATTAGAATCTGCTTAGTAAAAGAATTATTGTGATTCTGTTCATATGAGTGATCATTATTTATACGAATTTTAATCTATGAGATCCACTGACTGAATTTATTTACCTACTCGTTTTTAGCGAAATCGCTCAATGTGGCCATTTTAGACCTGCAGATCTAAGTCCGTGTGGGCGAAGTCGCAGGCCACAGCTAGTTGTCTATTATAAAAGACATAATATTCACAACACAAGCACGAAACTTCCGGGTCGGCTCTAATGTAAATACAACATAATTATAAATCCACATTTACTACGGTTGATTGTTGGCAGAGTGTCAAAAGAATATCTTATGACTGAGGCCGTGGATGCGACAGGCAAAAAGTTTGCTGCTGATTTTCTGCTGTTTTTTTAAACTAAAGGTTGATTTACATTAGACGAGCGAATGCTCAATCTATCCACTCTTAGTCAAATTTTATTAGTGTAAGCTGTAAACAGTGACAGAACATTCGTTCGTTGTTCTTTCAGTAAACGTTGAAAATGAGGTTTCGTTCACACTAAAATATTAAGAAATAATGCTCTTGTTCTAGCTCTATGTTCTATGTTCGTTTGGTCTTTATATGTGTTCATGAATGTTGCATGGTTCTTACCTAACCCCCAAAAACGGATTACTGAAAACCATTGTTATCAGTAAATGTTTATTAATACACCTGGTAGTGGCCCAAAAAAGAGCAAAAATGTCGTGAAACAGGGTATTAATCTTGTGAAACCGGAAGGCTGATTAGTAGACAATATTTTGAGTTTAATGCTACGTTTACATACTCGCGGCAGAGCGAGGGAAGTGGCGAGAGAAGTGGACAGAGACGTGGTGTGAATGGTATATTCGTCATGCCGCGAGTACTAACGCGTATGTTGCGCAAATACTAGCGCGATGAACTATACGAGACCGCTAGATGGCGCTAAGCTAAATAAAACACGACTTTCGTTATTGCTCCTCGAATATTTACTTTTAAAAATATTTATATCGATCTACGGAAAGTGTATAGTACCTAGTTGAAAGTGATAGTTTTTATTAATAATCTATTTAATTAATTCGCTATGCTGTAAAAGCTTATTGCGTACACCGCTACAGCGTTGTCCTCCATTATGTTTACGTCCGTCTCCGTTGCAGGGCGAATACTGTAATGCGGACTAACGCGATGATGGGAGTGTGTGAATGCTAGGGCATTAAATCGCGCGAATATTTCTGGCAACACGATGAGCAATGCGAGCGGCAGTATGTAAACGCGGGGTAAGGGAATGAGGATCGCCCTTACCTCTAAAACAACGCTGTGTCCATAGTTTGGAGTAAGTCAGCAAGGAAGTGAATCAGTCTAAAGTCAGCAACAAACATTTAGCCAAGTCAGTTCAAGGCTTTATTTGGTAATACGCCAGAAATGTTTACAGTGCTTAAGAAGTTTAACTCAATGGGTATCGACTCTTTGAAATACTCGTTAACGTTAATATACTACACAATAACATTTTATAACCGGATATATTTTTAGCTTGCTGCGTTGTTGATACTGTGGATTTTTTCAAATGTCCACCAAGATGGCACTTATTTATATTAACAACGTTTCCCCGCGACCACAGCTGTTGAAAAGTTACCGAATAGTCAGGCTAAAAGTAAAATAATCCATTCTAATATTATAAATGTCTGTCTGTCTGTTACGCTTTCACGCCTAAACCACTTTCATACAGAGATAGATTAGACCTTGAGAAAGGACATAGGCTATGTTTAGTCACGAGAACCAATATCCACGCAGGCGGAGCCGCAGGCACCAGCTAGTACAAATACATTGCGATAGGATCCGTTAAAAGTGGTTTTAGTTCAATCTAGAAATTAATTCACTGAATCACGTAAATCGCAAGACAAACGAGGCTGTGGCGCCCGTGGATTGCTTTGTAATAATCTACGTGTATGCTTGGTGAATTTGAGTTTGTCCACCGCAGTAGCACCCCGTGCTATCCTCAAAAGACACCTAAGAAACGTGTATTGCGCGTATAGAGCACATTTTGAGCACATTTTAGGTCCAAGATACGTGTCCGGAGTTATATGCATCTCCATGACAGGGGATGATACCCATTTGTCCAAAATACATATTCGTATCCTCTCAAACAGAAATAATGGCAATATTTTCATTGCAGGGAATCTTTGGAATACGCGAACCTTCAGCTTGGTATATCTGAAGAGCTGGACTCCGCGCCAATGAGAGCCGAAGCTTACCTCAACTTGGCACGAGCTCATCAGACGCTAGGAGGACTCGACAGGTAACAAAAAATTATCCGTCTACTTACTGAAAGCTATATTTGGAGTCCTAAAAAGTCCAACAACTGGTCTAGCTGCAATGCTTCGATCGCCCAATATCGCTATTGGGTTGTGGAGGTCATTATGGCAGACGCTTCATGTAAAATACCGAAGTCCAGCCAAATCTGCAGTTAGACTGGTAAAGCGGACCCCAGACTTTTAGGTGAAAGCTTTGGATGCGACTGGAATTAACGCTAGGATGAAGAAAATTATTCTACCCACACTTCCACTACGGTCTGGCTGCAATGCTTCGATATCGCCTAATGTTACCATTGGGTTGTGGAGGTCAGATGGCAATCGCTTCACGAAAAATATCGAGATCCAGCCAAATCCGTAGTTAAGACTGGTAAAGCGGACGGACTCTGAGCTGAAAGCTTCGGATGCGACTGAGAATTAACGCTAGGATAAAGAAGACACCAATTGTCTCATATTATCTTTTCAGAGCCCTCTCATACGCTCGACAAGCTCTATACAATGACTGCGGTGGAGGTTCCACTGCGGGTTGCGTGCACCTTACAGTGGCAGCTGTCAGTTTGGAACTGGGAGCCTTCTCCAAGGCTATGGACGGGTTCCAGAAGGCACTGGCGGTCGCACAAGCCCAGAACGATAATACACTGCTTTTGCAGGTTGGTGTTAGTAATTCCTTTTTTATATTATTATTATTCTGTATTTTTTAAGTTGGAGTAAGAGAAATTAGTAGTAAATGCAGTAGTTTGGTAGTTAAATACCGTTTATTAACACAAATTGGAATTGCATATAGCTTTGACAAGTGAACATAATGGGCAACTTATAATATGGTCACACCCGAGGTGGCAGTGTCGAAACCGGAAATGGCCCTAGGTCAGCCGGGGTGCGAGAGATATGCCAGTGGTAATCCAACCCAAGACGTATTGCCATTTTTGTCGATTCGAGTTCGACATAACCGCTCGTGCCAGCTCGGCGTGAGGGAAGGGGGCTCCACACTATAAAAAGAGACCCATGGTCTCAATATTTTTACATACAATTTTTAAAAGTCGCATGTTTATGTCGCTGATTTCTGGATATAATCCGGCTCGAAAGACCAATATTTCGTATGCAACAAGTTTTATCCTTATGAACTTCTTACCTACAATAAATAAAGAATCAAAGTAAGGTAAACGCGTCTAATTCCGTGGGGTGCAGAAATCCGCTACTAATTCCGTGGTATTTAGAAAAACAGCTTTATAAAGCAAATTACTAATTATTTTTGACTGCAAGACCCATTAATCAAATAATAATTTATCTGTTCATATTTATGTGAAGACAAAAGTACCTTAGTGTGTGTATATTTTAAAATAATCGATTAGTTTGCCACTACCACCTGAATCAAATACACGCTCCAGTCATTTCGGACCTTATGCGCGTAAGTACTACCATTTGCTAAATAGTATTTTAAACGATATTTTTATACTACAAGAGATTCGGTTTTGGGTAAAATATTGAAAGGGTAATACGTTGTATCGAATACACTTAACATTGGAGTATTTTATTAATAAATTGAGGAGAAAATAAGTGTTAAAAATACCACGGCATTAGGTGTCATATATTTTTGTGTGTTTCTAATTACCGTTGTGTACCACGGAATTACAATTTTATAGAGTTTATCTTATTTGAAAATTTTAGTGGTAGTTTTTCTATTACAAACTTCATATTTCAGTTCTGATAACTTGAATAACCAATAAATACAAAAAACTAATTCCGTGGCATACTTTGAAGTCGCATTTACTAATTATAGCCGGTCAAACATTGTATACTTAGGTACTTTCTTAATTTCTTGTATGGAGGAACTAAGTACAGAAAACGAGATTTTTGATGTGTTCTGATATTTCCTTGAGCAATGAAACGTTAACTTAGATGTATAATATTAAAAAATCTTCTAGTTTTTATACCTCGGAATTAGAAAACTTGATTTTGTGTCATAAAAACTAATTCCGTGGTATTTACAACGGTAATTAGATTACATGGGGACCAATTCCGTGGTATTGAAACCTGTTATATACAGCCTGTTCATTATTTTACTCGACGTGTTAGTATTATTAGTAAATTGTAAAGATATTACTACCACTAGCGGTGGCTAGTGGGTATTTAAAACGGTAGCTTACCTAAGTATAGACTTGGATAAATACATATATTTAAATACATATATTATCTAAAAAATATATATACTTAAAAATATGAATTAAAAAAATATATCTATATTTTATTATTATCCCCTCTTTATTCATTTTAAAAGCCTATATGTAAATTACATTTTTAAATACATAAATATTATTATCTAATAAAAACATATTTATAAATATAAAAAATAGTGTCCCACCGGCATCGGGTACAGGGACCAAGCTGCCGGTGGTTAGGGCTCCAGGGAGAGGAACCTCCTCACAATACGTGCCGTGTCGAGGAGTACCGCCCTATTATAATATATTATGTTCTATATATATTATATTATTGTTAATACAAATAAATATGCTTGCCAATTGTGATTCTATTTTGTTAGACATAAATGATAGAGACTGATTTGAAATACAAAGCTAAAATAAATACATTCCATTTTTGAACACCATGTATCATTCTCTCCATGTCATTACGTTCATACTGTTTACACACGGAATTAGAAACCAAATACCACGGAATTAGAATATTTACCACGGAATTAGTCGCATCTGACTTTTTTGATTTTTTTATTAATTTAACAGTTTTAATGAAATTTTAGAGTCAAATTGATGGTATTTTTCAAAAATAAGATAGATTACACTTCTAATAAAAATAGCCTTATGTAGAAAAAGTTACAATGAATACTTAATTTGAGGTTCTTTCGAGATTTGGTGAAAATACCACGGAATTAGAAGCGTTTAACTTATCTACAGCATACTGTTACTTCTTCCAGGTGTACGTTGGCTTATCAGAGCTATGGCGTCGTCTCCGTGACACAGAACGTGCCGTAGCCTGTGCGGCTCGCGCGTGTGACCTCGGCCGCGGTCCACGTGCGACTGACTTAAACACTCGTCACCATCGCACTGCACTATTGCAAATGGCCGCTGCTCTGCGAGCGCGTGGAGAGTTGGGGGATGCACATGATTATTGTAACGTAAGGGACTTTATGTACTCTCTATTGCATTTTAGCGATGTTTCCAGCTGCATCCGAGGCTTTTACTTCAGATCCCGTCGGCACCGTGGCTTGGAGTTTATATACGAGTTCGAATTTCGGTATCTTAAGCTTGCAATTGTGGGTGGGGTTTGCTCTCGACCTCCTATCCATAATTTGGTTGGTTTTTATCCTGCCTACTTTCAGTACCTTTTCAGTACCTTTTTTGCCAGAGCCTCATTCATCAATCAGTAGGTGTCCTAACTGCAGTTGAGATTATTTTAGCTCGAAGATCTTCACGGAAAATATCAAAGTTCAGCCAAACCTGCAGTTAGACTGGAAAAACCAGACCCCTAACTCCGAGGTGAAAGCTTCGGATGTGACTAAGATTAACACTAGGGTGAGGAAGAAGAAGAAGGTCTGGATGGTACACCATACATCGTACTCTGAACCTGATTATTTGACATTTATTCTTTTGAAGTTTCCTTTCAAATAGATACTAAAATTCACCAGACACTCTTGACTCTTCCAGGAAGCACTGAGACTTGCAGCAGTAGTAGGAGACCAGGGTTGTTATGCTCGCGCCGTACGCATCGCAGGCGATGTGTACAGACGGAAATGCGATGTGGGGAAGGCGCTCAGGTAACTTTTACTTTGATATACTAGTCATCATCATCTTCTTTAATATGTTTCCAGGGGCATCTAGCTTTCATCTTGGAGCCAGGGTTTTTTTCGTCTGACCCCCACCCCCGAGGCGAAAGCCAGACTATAAAGATCTTAGTGGGGCTCCGTACGCTCCTACACCCCTTACCTATTAAATCAGCGTATGAACATTCGTTGCGCGATGCAGGATTACCAGTACCGACGTAGTTCGACTTTACTCTGCTAGATGGCGCTGAATATATGTGATAAATACATACATACATATACTCACGCCTATAAATCCCTGAAGGAGTAAGCAGAGGATTATTAACACTCACATTTCGCCAACTGATTTTCGGTCCCACGTAATAGGGGGCGAGCCTATTGCCGTCAATCAGGCACTTAGTCATGGGCTGTATGTTTACTGTCGGATAGAGAACAGCCCTATCCCCTAGTCGCCTTCTACGACACCCACAGGAAGATATATGGGGTGGCCCTATTCTACTCCACCGAGACCAACATGGCATGTATGTGATATCACCACAAATTATTACAGTTACATTATCCTTCAACATACATTACATGTAATTGATTAATCCTTTGTTCCAAGGCATTACGAAGTTGCAATGGGTGCTGGCCAAGCCCTAGGAGATCGTCTTGCCCAGATGGAGGCTATGGACGGAGCTGCAAGGTGTTTAGAAGCGTTGCGGCTGCAGGGCAGGATCTGCAACTGTAGACCACTGGAGTTCAATACCAGGCTGCTGGAAGTGGCTACTTCTGTTGGGTCGAAGGTAACTGTTAAATATAGAACTCTTTAAGTACGTAGCTATGAATGCTAAGGATGAAGGCTTAAAATGATCCAAGCAGTTATCCTGGGTACATTCAAATGGAACCCGGGGTTAGCTCTTCTACACTTTCTTCTCTTGACTTGGTTTATTCCAGGTTTTGAAGGGTCGACTACCGTCTGCCCCTAAACCATCAGAGAAAGCCTTATCAAGAGCCTCCTTCATTGATCAGCAGGTGTACTGACTTGCAGAAGAGGTTTATTTTAGTCTCAAAAGATCTTAATCTATTGGACCCTTTTAGACATAAAATCAGGGACAATGATTATAACGTGGCTATGAAGAACCAGGTCAGCCTATTAAAAAATAAAACCTACTACTAATATTATCCCCAGATGTTAGTCCGACGCGTTCGGCTACGCCTCGCGGAGATCTACACTGGTCTTGGTGACAACGAAGCAGCTGCCAGGCAGAAGAGGGCAGCGGCAGCCTGGGCAGCCCCAGCCTGCGCCAGGTGTAGGGAGCCTCTGGCGGACAGGCCGGAGCCACTGGCGTCCCTGCCTTGTGCTCATATAGTTCACCACGCGTGAGTTTACTTCTTCCTTAAGTATGGTACAAGTAGTCGAAGGCCTTGCTAAAATCTACGTATTTTCAGTGAATTGGAGAATATTTTTTTTTTGCTAGAAATTGAATCGAAATTACCTAGTACTAGTAAATGTGTACAATAAATGTAAAACAAATAATAAAAAAGTTGATAAAGGTTTCTTTAATAATATCGTGGTGTACCACAAGGTTGAGTTTTGGTTCCTTTCGCTTTCGTATCTTTTTTCAACTCACTCTATTTTCTATGAAAAAGAAACTTGTCATTTAGACATAATAATTACTTTCTTGAAAACTTACGAATTATCCATTGAATGTTGATCAGGATTACAGCTCTTATAATGGTTATAACTCGTACCTAATCTGTTTTCATTATTAAAAACTATATGTACTTGTAGTTTTTTGAATCTATTTTTAATAACATTGAACGATTTCGATATTCTAATGATGTGTTTTTCGCTACCAGGTGTATGCCGGAGACATGTACGCGCCGCTCGACCCGCAGCATGGGCGGCGGGGCAGAGTGCGCAGAATGCGCATCTCCGAGGGCCCCGAGGGCCCCTCCACCCGCGCCCCCTGCACCCCGCACTCTACCCTCGCAGGTATATCCTCTAAATATGCTTCAGAATAATGGGTTATGGGGTATAATTGCTCCCTGAACACTGGCAGGGGGTAGGACATGACGGTATTTCCGTCCCAATCGAGCAGCACAAAGTACTTCCGCCGTACAGAATACCGCGGGTATAATAACCTCGTGGTGTTCCCGACGGTAAGTAGCGTAGCCAGAGCGCACTGGAGAGGTTTCGTGCTGTCAGTGGGAAGACCAAAAGCTTTGTCCTGCTTATCTTCACAGGGTCGGCAGCACGAGTGTGACTCCCCTGGTGTAGCATTCGTCCATGCCACGGTAACCACTTTTCCTCACGTGGGCCGTGTGCTTGTCTGTGACCAAAGTGGTATTAAAAAAATCCTGTACGTATATTTGGCCTGCTACTCTGTATAAATTCTTATGAATTACTTGAGGTCTTCCTTTTGACTTTCTTGAGATTGGTATTGCCAGGGTGTAATTTATAGAAATATTTAATTAGGATAGATCATCCTGGTGCATTAGAATGAATAGAACAACTCCAAAAAATTAAAAAAATGTATGGACATTAGGTACCGCTTAGGAATGGGACATACTTGAGAAAGTGACTTAACTTCCTTTCTATATTTACAGGACTTCCCATTCGGAACACCACCGACGCTCCGCGAATCAGATCTGAACTCGATCATATCTGATCACAGCAGTCAACAGGCAACATCCAGTGTCTAGTTTATGTTTAAAACTTTAAGAAAATGGCGGTACGAAGCCCATTTTGACAGGTCCCGACGCGGCGAGAATTTGAAATTGGAATGCGGAATTGTGTTTTAGATAGCCCCCGAATTTAAACGAAGATATCCGGAAAAGTCCGATGAGTAATATTTTTTTTTTGATTTGAATTTAGAAAAATTCTTGTTTTGTTAGCCCATTTGACAGGTTCCAATGTTGCGAGATTTTAAAATTGGAATGCAGATTTTTTTTAAATTTGAATTGCCATAATAAATAATTAAAATTAGAATAAAATTCTTCGATTCTGCATACAATTTCAAGGAATGAAGTCAAATCTATATTATTAAATAATAAATGAATTCTATTAGCACGCTCGCTATGCGAAGCGTTATAAGTAGGTTATTGTCGTTTTTGGTGCAATAAAAATATGGATGTCTAAAATTATTGTTAATATTAAATAAACTTTTATTTATACATATGTGAAAATATTAAAATTGTGCTCAGAATATGGGAAGAATCTTCCTGGAATCTAAAGCTCGTTATACCAGCGACACACATAGGCCAAATATTTGAACACTGATTTAACCTTTTTATTAAAAGAATTACTAACAAGTAACAACTCCAGATAAGCTAGTGGGTTCATGTAGTTTTTTTTTTTTTTTTTTTTTTTTTTAAATTTAAAAGTTAATGTAATAGTCTCGATTCAAACGCGAAACCTTTCAGTCATAAGGCCGACTCTTTATCCACTAAGCTACGAGTGAACTTGTGTACAGTGTTGCCAACTTTTTTTACCATATTCCCACGAATAGGTAGGATTTTTGCGTGTGTTGCCTCAGGCTTCACTTCATCGGAGCCAACAATGAGGTGGGTATGTCAGATTTGAACCGACTAAATCCGCACGAGTGTTCAAATATTAGTCTATGTATGGCGCTCAAAGAAAGCGTATGGTGTATAAATTTCGATTGAAAATATAAGTGTGGTCAAATAATATAAATTGAAACGATTTAAGAACGAATGTCCATATCTTATAATAAAGTCTATGTATAAATATAATTCGGAGATGTGTCTGTACATTGAATGTAATTATAAAAGTTCCTTAAATGAAGTTAGGGCCTTCACAAATTTTCAATTTTTTGTCTTGAAAAAAAAAAACGTTATTAAACTTTTCAAAGAGGCATACGTAAACTGCAACAACTGTGTGTAATGCCGGGTACATACCAAGCGAATGAAAGCGAACGACAATGAACGAGTAAATTTCTTTGAGTAAAACATAAAAACTCAAGTTTATTTAAACATTATTTTAACAAGATAAAAGTGTCCCTATTGGGTTGCGGAGATCAGAGGGCATTCGCTTCACGTAAAATATTGAAGTTCAGCCAAATCCGCAGTTAGACTCGTAAAGTGGACCCCAGACTCCGAGGTGAAAGCTTCGGATGCGACTGGGATTAACCATCAGATATAATAAGAATAACCTTGTTTAATTTGAGAGTGATCACAATTACCTTTTTTCATCCATATCTACTAATATTATATTTAAATGCGAAAGTAACTCTGTCTGTTACGTTTTCACGCCTAAACCACTGAACCTATTTTGATGAAATTTGGTGCAGAGATAGATTAGACCTTGGGAAACGACATAGGCTATGTTTGGTCGCGATAACCGATATGCACGCGGGTAGAGCGAGTTAGTAATCTTCGCTCTTAATTTGTGAAGGCCCTTATAATATAGAGCTTGAAAATATTGAGTTCAAAGAGTGACCATTGCTAAAATATCATAAAGAGATTAAAAAAGAAAAGATTTTACTGGACAGGGAATAAAAAAGTAATAAGAGGAATACATACGCTTATTACATATATTATTATATTTATGTCGCGCATATTTAAGCAATAAATAAAAATCAGATATTAATAATTTAAGACAGAGATTGTTTTATCTTTCACGTTCGGAAACCGCAGTGAAGTGGGTACGTCGGACTCAAACCGACTAAAAACGCACGGTGTTTTGTCGTATTCATCTGTGTTGCGTTATAAATAAATAAATAAATAAGTTTTAAACCTATTTGTTTACTTGATTTACTGGCGCAGCTTTGATTTTCCTTTAAACCTATCAAAAACTGGATTAAGAAAGGCAAACTGTAAAAAAAAGTTCACAAACGATGGTATGAACGTCATTTTATTTTTAACCGATTTAAAAAAAAAATGATATCAAAAATACATTGCATCACTAAATAAATTGATTGTATGTATTTTTGTATTATTGTTTATTAGGTATTTTATGAAAGTTTTAGAGCCATGATTCGTGAATTGGAATGTGTTAAACCACCTGCTTACTAACAGCACATTCTTTTAAGACTTATTTTGGTATCTGCAGCAGAAAATTCATAAAATAAAATGATATTCATATTGAGTGGTCTACCGTCAATATATTTTTTTTTATTGGAATAGGACCCAACGCCCATCGGACAGGATAGCAATTCGTTGGCCGGAATTTAAAGGATTTGTTGTATATGACAGTTGTCAACGTAGGTATGTCACAAACGTCATTCTATTCTAAAATACACCGGCTATCGAATTGCCACTTGTCTATGGGGCAGATATCCAATCGCTTGTCGACAAAGAAATTGTATTAACTGTAAGTGTGTGTTTATAATATCGAATCCTTTCGAAATACGCTTTATTAAAGAAATATCTTTGATTTTGTACAAATTATGAAAATTGAACGATCGGGTATTGATGTATTGTAATGATAAGTTATATTGTATATCTGTCTGTATGTGAATGTTTGTAACAATTAAAAAACATGGTGTTATTCTTTAAAAAAAATTGTCAGGGGAAATATTTCCCCTGTCTAGTCGGTCAATTACACTTTTAAGTTAATACCAGAGGACTTATTTGTACAGTGCCAGCTGCCGAGAAGAAATGAGAGGTAACAGAGGGACTGAGAGAGGAGAGACTTCCAATTTTCTCACGAAACAAAGATACTGTAACAACATCGATATTAAGTTGACAGTAGAAATATCATCTGAGGTATTACCCTGACAAGTCAGCCAAATAATGACAGGGGAAGGAAATGTCTCGTATTTTATCATAATTGTTAACATGACACACAGACAGACCTAATCGTATTGTGATTATACTTTTTGAGATAAAAAAAATTATTACGCTTGTAATACAAATATATACGTTGCCGTTATTATAATACGTTATAGTACGTGATTGATATATTTCTAAGTCTTATGGATGGATATAAAATTGTATTGTATTGTATATTAAATAAATAACAACTAATGAATCTTTAATGGAAGTATTTCTTGATGGCTGCGTCAAATTTTTATTTTAATTGTTTCCAATCTCACATCTACATAATGTATTATGTATATGGGTAGGATATAATAATTATGATAAGCTCAGTAATAATATATTATGTATTTTATTCTATATTTTGTACTTATATGTATTCATTGATTGATGATTTAGGCTGAATTTCACCGATTAATATACATAAATTGGTTAATTCAATTTACTTTGAGTTGGCACATTTTTACTAAACAATGGCCTTAGTCAGATTTTAGTGCGAGGGGGTAATTCGAAAAAAAAGCATCAAAAATGATAATTGGACGTTAGGGTTCATGTAATGCCCGCTCTACACATAGACAGATGCATCTGCAGATACATAGATCTGCAGATGTCCGTCGGACACTCCGACACTCCGCTCGCACCGAATCCCTTTGATCCGCACGCTTGATGAATTTCACTGAATAAAACGTAAAAATCTTGGCTTAAAAGTTAAGCTTATTTTTCCCGGTGATTCCCCTAAGTTGAATTGAACGCGTTTATATTTATCGGTTAAATGGAGCCTAAAATGCAAGTTTATAATTAAATATTTATTTCAAAATTTCGTAAAATTAAAATGTCTCTATCCACAGGGTGAGTTTGTGAAGAAATGTGATCAATTGTTGATAGAGGTATAATACGAAACACCTGCACGGGAATCAAATTAAATCTAAAAAAAAAATTGATTTTGCGATCAAAAAATATAAAGAATAACAAAACATTAATTTAATTTAAATAAAACCACTTTTTAATGAATTCTTTCGCCCGCCATGATCACCCCGCGACCATGATTGCTGAAAAGTAACCGAAACGTCGGGCTAAATGTAAATAATATCTATCTACCAAATAAACCGAGGTAGAATCCGTTTTTCCTCTTCATCGTGTCAGTGGCAGCCCAAAACTCGGCAAATAGAATCCGTTATAAAGTGGGTTCATTTCGCGTAAATTTCAGACAATATCATTTAATTAATTGTCAATAAATAGCGTAGAGTGCTCGATAATTGTTATAAGCATCCCACGCTTTTTAAAAATAGAATAAATGTTTTGTTATTCACATCATTTTCTAATCTCACCGTTTTAGTTTTGCGACAACATAATAACCTCGGTTTTATAAAATCATTGGTCAGCCCCCTAGACAATGGTCATTCGTTGGTCAGAATAGAATGATGAATGTCGTCAAAGCATGCAAATAATGCATGTCATATTGTCATATACGTCAAAATATGTGTCATATACGTCTGTATACGTCAAATCCCATAAATTCATCATGGAAAGGGGACTCTTTTTACCGCACTTAGCCTCCTTTTTGGCCCATTGTGCGTGGAGAGTGCTGGCTATAGTAGCCAGCCTAACTCCGCCCAGAAGCGCAGAAGCTTACTGGGAGCTTCACAGGCTTCGCGGAGCGACCTCACTGTGCCGAGGATTTAAGAACGTTGGAGGGCTACTGCCCCGCATTCCAGTACTACGTGGGCAACCGTTTCCTCGGCCACGAAGCACCCCCTACAGAGAGGGCTATCCGTGATCCCGATGGTGTAAAGGTGCTTGTTCAGTGGACAGTGACCTGTTATTGTCCCTATAATAGTTCTTAGACTTGTTCTGTCTAATTTTAGGAGACGTTTCGTAAGCCGTTTATTCAAAGACGGCATGGCCACTTTTGATTGGCTGCAGTCTATGGTTTCTACCCATCTTTGGATGTGTAGGTCGGCATTCATCATTCTATTGTACAATACGTCGGCTAACGAATTGCCATTTGTCTAGGGCACAGCAAAGTTCAAATTACTGTAACGCCGGGTACACACCAAGCGAATAAAACGAACGGCAAGTAACAAACAAAGATGTCTACACATAATATTTTAATTCTAAGTACGATAATTAATTTATGTCCCGTTGCTCCTATCAAATAAAATAAATATTCCTACTAATATTATAAATGCGAAAGTAACTCTGTCTGTCTGTCTGTCTGTCTATCTGTCTATCTGTCTCACTTTTACGACTAAACCGCTGAACCGATTTTGATGAAATTTGGTATAGAGGTAGGTTAGACCTTGAGAAAGGACATAGGCTATGTTTGGTCGCGATAACCGACATCCACGCGGGCGGAGCCGCGGGCAAAAGCTAGTTCTGAATAAAACAAAATCCGTGCAGGATAAAAACGGAAATAGTAAAAAGTAACGGAATAAGAAAAGGGTTCTAATTTTAAAATTCTTACAGCTATTATTTTGACGTATCCACATGATGACGTAACAATACAATTAGTGATGTACTACAGGGGTTGAAAACCGTAAGAATAGAATTAAATCAGTATTTAATTTTAATTACGCAAGTTGAAAACACACATTATAAATTCATTATTAATTGCAAAATTTGTAATCGTCAATTAAAGATAACACACAACTATAAAACACTATAATATAGATGCACTGGTTTGTCGGGCACATGAGATGTAAGGGGATAGTGAAGAAAATTCCATTGCATTCTAATTGTCGAATACAAAATAATCAATTTAAAAAAACGCTTGAACGACATTTTTTACCATTTACGCCCGTAGCACATCTCCGCCGTTTCGCGGCGGACAGCGGAACTGCTAGTTGAGTTTCGCTGTGTTCAAGTGTAGCTGGAGCAGCGGAACATGAGCGGAACTTGACACTTGTTATCTAATATGGAGCGCGTACCCGAATCTAACTGGTCCGTGTAGAACGCATGCGCCAACTACCTGACTTCTGATTGCTCCGTTCAACATGATAACGTCTTTTTCGCATGCGCGAACTTGATACCGTGCGTCAAGAACTTTCAAAATCAACAGGGCCGAAATTGGGTAATTGGCTGTCTAGTTAAATTATTAGTTACTTTATGTTGAGTGATAGGGAAAGGAGATGTTCACTTTTTGTATGGACAATGGGGACACTAATTTGCACAAATATAATATATTTATAAATTAGTTTTATATTTGGTACCATTATACGTTAACATTACATTTAGATAAATATAATATTAATACAATTAAAAGTCTATTATTATAATAAAAAGCGTACCTTCCACATTTAATTCTCTCTGAATTTCTAGCCATGCTTGCAATTTTTTCACGTTATTTTTATAATGTGGATGGTTTATTAAATAAATAACGGGTCTATTTCTGATCTCTATGAGAAGCTTTTCGGTATATTCCACGTCCATCATTTAAAAAAACGTAGTTACGCTCAGTAGCTTTACCATGAATTGACACCAAAATTTGACAACTTCGTTACCAAATCGAACTGTGTATTCGAATCTGATTGGTCTGTGTAGAACGCATGCGCGAATTTTCTGACTTCTGATTGCTCCGTTTAAAATGACAACGTGATTTCGCATGCGCGATCCTTCGCAACCGTGTGTAGATTTCGAATCGTCGTCGCCTGTCAAAATCCAGGGCCGTATAGGGTATTTGGCTGTCAAGTCAAATTAAATACTTTTTACTAAACGTAACAGTAAGTTATAAATATGTATACAAATATAATCGATGATTAATAATTATTAATTATATTGACCAATTATTATTTATATTATGATCGGACAATTTCTATGGTTGAACAATTAAAGAGTGATTGTCATTTTTCATAATTGGACATATAAGTCGAGCAAAGGACACATTTGACGTTATTGCTGGACTGGTCGCCGAGTGCAGACCAAGGGTTCAGATTCAGCCACCTGTCACCGCTTCAACCCGCTGGCGAAGTGGTGTGACATTCATATCCTTCCTTTTCGGAGTACAATGGGGACACCGTGCTTTTCACACCTGAGGGCTCTTAAATTATGGCCTAGAATCAGTCGGGGAGTGCGTAATAAGAGGCGTGCGGTTTTGAGTAGGTGCGATGGCCGACCGGAGTGGTATTTGAAGGGACTACCGAAAAAAAGTAGTAGCGTGATCAGAATTCGACGTGTGTGGAGCCATGGGCAGCAGCTATGTATAATACTAGCAGTTGCCCGCGGCTCCGCTCGCGTGGAATTCGGATTCCGTTCCCACTTTTTTTTCGTGCTAAAGTTCCCTCGGATATGGTCAGGAGTGATTGTCGAACTGAACTGAACTCTGAACCACTAAAAACGCATGCCGTCGCGGGTCTTTATTTGCTAGCCTATGTTACTCCCATTATTGAAATCAGTCAACAACAAACAAAAAAAAAACAAGAAAAGGACTTTCCTCTTTAGAATATTAGTGTACCTAGATGTAGGTAATACCATCCTGTACAAAAAACTGTAGACAGCGAAAAAATAATCAAAGTAAAACTTTTTTACTGATCTTGATTCATTTGGAATTTAAAAGACCCCTAATGCGGCCCTGCAATTTACGTGTTACGTAAAATTGTCACGTGACAACACTGACAAAATAGCGGACGAAGCGCGGAGGTGTGAACGGCATAGGCGAAACTGCGCGGCGAAAGAGATAGAAGATAGGTAAATCTATGCATTAGAACATGCCGTTTCGCTAGAGTTTCGCTCCTCGTACAACTGACAGAATATGGCGAAACAACCGCGGTTCCGCTATACGCGGTTTCGCGGCGGAGATGTGCTACAGGCGTTAAATACTTTTTTATACCTGGCTATTGGCCATATAATATATGGCCATTTGCCTAACGTGTACAGCCGGCATAATGCAGCAAAGTAATATAATAAATTACTTTGCTGCATTATGCCGGCTGTACACGTTAGGCAAATCTAAGCCTGTCATCAGAATATTGAACTACCGTTATTTAAGTAAACTAATTTAATTGTTGTTATTCAGACCAATAAGCCAATATGTACAGTTGGCTTAAGATTTCTAATTCAGTTGAGGTGTGGCCACAGCTCATGTTTTTAACAAACATTTAACAACAACCACCATAGAGAAAGTATTGTTTCTGTAAAGTACCAAATATCGTAAAAAATATTGTGAAAAACAATAGAGATGTAAATCTCTATACTACGTTTTTTAGTGAAAATGCCGCGAAAATCATGAGCTCTAGACACACACTTTACACATTTACATCTATATTTTATGGTGCATGATTTTTTTTCCACTACCCCCAAGAATTAATCACTGTTGATTAGATAAACATGCGCAAAAGAGAATTTAAACTGTACAAGCAATAGTAGTTCAGAGTCTATCGTCGTTAAATATTAGAATAAGTAAATATTTATTGTTCTTCACAGAAGGTTCTATTCATAGCAGTATTCCGATTAAGTTACAATACTTAGGTATATCTATCAGTGATATTAGTCTATCAATATACTGAATTAATATTGAACTGAACAAAATACACTTCGTCCTGATAGATCCCATCTGTTTGTACCTATATTTTAGCTAGACAAACTAATTTAGACTAATCTCTTAGTGGTTTCTATGTTTATTTTCAACTGTAGCGTGTGAGTTATCTATCCAAATTATTTAGATTCAGCACTTAGTTTTGAGGCCATTCATGCTCAAAATAATAACAAGCTCCAACCCAACACTTGACAGCCATTTAAAAAATTCATACACATATCAAAGAACTACAGTTAATATGGTTTTCATACACACTCTTAATATGTATCGCCAGTAAAACACATTCGAATTTAGATAGGTATTAAATTTTAGTTAGGTATTATTGAAAAAAAAAAACCTGTCTAAATAAGTCCGTCTAGCTAGTAAGTTTTTTTTAAGATTTCGTAACACAATATTTAAAAAAAGAAACGATTTGTAGATGACTAAATCACTCTGTAATTTTTTAAATCTATATGCTCTACCTACTAGAAAAGTTCACCGAAGTATAATGATTATACGGATTATACCTCCACGTATATACCATAATAAATAGAACTAGATATTTAATTTTGTTACGAAGTCTTTTAAAAAAATACATTAAAAAATTACTAAGCTTTCAAATCCAACTGCCACAACAAAAACTTAGCAACATTTACTATAAAATATAAGAAAATGTCTATAATAGCATAGGTAAATATATATATTTATGTTTAATAAATAATATGTATAATATACCTGCACATAAGTACCTACATGTTAATATCTGCCTCTAGGAAATACTATTTTATCTATAAAATTCATATTTTATATTTGTTATATTTATAAGATCTTTGCTTAAGACTAAAGATTTGATTTAAAGAAGTTAAATTTTTAGACCTAAGTCTTTATTGTTTAATTTTACATAATAGTCTGCGGAAAAGTAAAATTACATAATTAATTATATAGATCATGTCCTTATACTTTTTCATTGCACAGAATTGCCAATACGAGTAATGAGCAGTTTTCCAGTAGGTATAATAATCAGTTGGTTTTTAATTCATCAAGAGATGGCGCTAGCATAACTTTTGGTAATTTTAATGTAATCTGTGGTTTGTTGTTGTTCTTTTCGCGTCGGTCTGTAATTTAAAATAATAATATTATAATTTAAAATAATTTCATCAGAAAACATGTCAAAACATCTAAGTAAAGTAAATCAATACAAAACCGAAGATCATTTTTTCCATAAATTAGTTACCAAAAGTGCCGGCTGCGCCATCTAGCTTGTCTTTAGGAACCCTATAAATACCTACTGGAAAACTGCTCATTGTTACCCAATGAACGCAATTATTTATGCATTGCTATTACGCACACATTTACGCACACACTTACGCATTGCATTACACAATTAATGCTCACCCATCATTGCATCAATACTTACGCAGTGTATCAATATTCCAAATTTGCTATCAATCGAAATGTACAGTAAATAATACAATAACATAAAATAAATCACCCTAAATTCTAGTTTTATTTCAATATATTTAAAATGTAAGTAATCGTACTTTGCCGTAGCGAATATGTAAAAGTATATGGAATCTATAAGATACTATATTATGTTGTATTAAGTTTACTAAACTGTCACATGTTCCAAGAACTTTCACACTATTCTAGCTAAGCGTAGATAGATTGCACTCTATTAGAATTTACAATTTTATTTATTCCATAAGTAGCGTTAAGAATCTGTCTCGTGCAATAATTACAAACAATATAACAAACTGCAATAGGTACCTAATTCTATGATATTGCAATAATTGCACTATACGTAAAAAAGGAGTTGACGTGTGCAATTTCTAGATAGGGTGATAAAAATCTTTGAAATTTGCTATTGTCATTAGATATACTGAAATGAATACTGTTTCCAATATCTGACATTGGAAATAATACTACATGACAGGATTCCCGAATGTTCAAAATGAAATAGGTATTAAATACCAGACACTGATAAACTGACAAGTTTGGAGGAGAATGTATGGTCATTCGGGGCTATTGCTTCAGAAAATGTTATCTTTTATTTTTGTTTGGTTTTCGTCTTCCTTCCTTTCTTCTCCAAGCATAACCGTCAACTCTTGTTGAGCCAAGGTGTACAAGGGCCTTTATTTTTATTATACAGATTTTTTATTATTTAAAAGATTATGTAATTGTAACTGAATATTTTAATAAAGGTCGTAGTAATTTGTATCATAAATATTTCACACAGATAAGTAACTTTTTAAATAATTCCAATAAAAATTTATACCTACCTAAGCCATTTTTGTTGGAATCAATTTCTCAAATTCGTTACACATTTTACAATTTACGGTTATTCACTCGTCTACTTGGCACTATATAAATTGTTTTATGTTAACTAAATACGACCTTTTCCTATTCATATAAGTTTAATTGGCATTTCTTATTTACCTTTGCACAAGCGACTTTCTGCAGCCTCAGCACGGTAGGCAAGCGGCAAGACCCAATCTCTCTTGAGTCTCTTCGACCAATAAACGAGCACAAACAGACTCATTTCCTTGGTCAAAGAGACTCGACAGATACAAGTCTTTCTAACTGCTACGGGGTCTGCAGTCTAGACTTTTAGAGTATAAATTAAGCTAAAAGTACTGAAGCAGTTATAATCCATAGACAATGTGGGTAGAAGTTAATTACTCCTGGATATATGAGTGTTACCAAACTTAATAAATCTAAGAAATTGTGCCAAACATTCCCGTTGTGATTGCAAAGTAATTATATTGTAAAATAAAAAAATAATGTAGTTGTGAATTCGGCGTTGTGTTACAAATCATTTTTAGAATAAAGTTGAGAGTATAAATGATTGTTCGTTATATTTTAAAATTTTAATTGAAATATATTAATTTGAAAACAGAGTTGTATTGGTCTTTTTTATTCTACTTAGGTCGCAGACAAGCACACATCCCACCCGATGTAAAGTGGATACTGTGGCATATGGACGAGTGCAACACAAGGTGAGCCACACTCATGCTACCGACCCTGTAAGAACCGAGAGATTCTGTGCCGTCAGCGCAGAAGATAAGTAGGACAATCCTTAGGTTTTCATACTGACAGCACAAAATCTCTTCACTGAGATCTTGGTCTTTTTAAAAGTAAGATGGAGATGGTTCATTTATTACATTAAAGTACTGAAGTTCAATAGAATGTCAAAATGAGTGCCACCATTGTAGCATGGTACGTGTCGAATACACCCTCTTTCCAAGAATTTGCCAGCTTACCATCAGGCAAGGCAAAGTCAAATTGACGTGTCTTATAAATTTAAAAAAAAATCCCGATGTCAATGAAAAATTGTAAAATTATGTTGCGAGAAAGGAGAATGCCGATTTTGATATTTAAGAGATTGAGACTAGATCAATAATTAAGTTTGCACCGCTTTTTATTACGAGAACTTCTCATCGACCTCGGCAGAAACTCCTATTAAAGAAAGTCATCAATCACGCACGACTCATCACGACTCGTCTCTGCTTACCTGATGAGGGAAAGTGATTACACTGATAATGTGATAACATACCTACATACTACATAATCATCACATCACGCCTTTATCCCCGAAGAGATAGGCAGAGGTGAACTAACACCCACATTTCACCAATCATTGATGGGTGAGCCTTTAGCCATCCATCTGAGGCTGAGTCTGGGTTGTATATTTTATCTGTGTGATGTTGTAAGTGATAAAAATATAAAAATAGATATAATAATGGAAAAACGCGACAAAACTAATACTTACTTGAAACAAACTCCGTTATAAAATATGTGGATAAGATGACAGTTAAAAGAAACTCAAAGTGATTGTACTGCATTAATTTCTGACCTAAAAAAAACTACTAACTGCGCCATAAGTTCCTACGTTGTAATGTGATGGCAAAGACTTCGACAATTACTCCGTGAATCAACATTATACTATTCAAGATGGTGCAATGCTGAAAATGAGGCAACGGAATTATTATGAAATTAAAGATTTTCAGCTGTATACATTGTGTTAGTCTTGTACCATTTTATGCAAAGACTTTTATATAAATGCGCCAGCGAACTTTCAACGAGTAATATGTTCAAAGATCCCGCCATAATCACACTTATTTTGTTTTTTAAAACTTACCGCCCTTGCTGAGACATTCGTTCAAAAACCAATAGTGTCAGTGATTTATACTGAAATAATATTATTCTATTTATAGTGTCGTCTTTTAAAGAAAAAGGTGTTTATCTATAAATTAGGTATACAAATGTGAAGATTTCTTTCAAATTCATTTATTGTAGTGTAGGCAACATAAAATAAACTTTGAGATAAAATATTGTGACAAATTGGCCGTATGTGTGTTGACTTGTGCCTGCTATATAAATGACAAAAAGTTGTTTATAAAAAAAAAAGTTACATTTGTATTGATTTTCGCAGTTCTATCCCAGATTTTTTTACTGCGAAAATAAACCTAATATTTTCGCAAATCAATTTAATCTTCTATAATTGTTACGAGGTCGTCCTACAGCTCTAAGTGCATATGAATCCTAAAAACCTACTTTTTACACTGTGTAACCACCCGTAACGATATTTCTGAATATACTTTACATTCTTGCAGTGTTTTACAAAAAATATAGTGTTTTAAGTAATAATGAGTGCTACAGCGCAGCAAAAGTCCCTCGTTAGGGAGAGTTTATTTCATTTTATCACTAAACATGCCCCGCATGCAGATCTAAACGTAATTGACGATGTAATTTTGGTTTATGTGATTTCTATCTTGCAAGAGGCTTCGAAGGACCCCTGCTTCGACGTTGAAGGTGAGAATTGTGTATTAACATCTTATAAATAATGTATTATGTATTTCATGTCTAAAAATACTTATAGTCTTCTATAAATTCAAGTAATAACTCACGACAGTCATATCATATCTCACTAAGTAAAATTCATTGTTTTTCGCCACTCTGGTGTATCTTTGGAATAAAACGGTGTCCTCGTTAACTAAACACGCTCGCCTTGGCATTAAAAATTATATTCTGCTGTAAAGAAACCCTTAGCAATTGACAAATTTATTATTTCTTATTATAAGAACATATTATATTTATAATTAATTTTTATTCTATTTTATATAAGAAAGGATAATCTATCCTTTCATGTTTCTATAAAATTATTGGTCATGCAATTACAAGAATAATCAAAGTGTAAAATAGTATATTTAAGTGATTATTATGCATTTTAGAAACAATAGATTACAGAAATCATCGATGCATTGTTATTTTTTTTGTATTGTCTATACATTTTTCTTCCATTGTTGACTTATATTCATGTTACATACATACATACACTCACGCCTGTTAATCTCTGAAGGGGTAGGCAGAGGTGTATTATCTCATCAGCATCACCCACATTTTGTCAACTATGATTTTCGGTCCTATGTAATAGGGGGCGAGCCTATAGCCGTCAAGGGGGCACTTATTCATGGGCTGTATGTTTATGTTACAGATTACAAATAGCTATCCCTATGAGCTTTACCACTTCAACTATACTTTTCAATCTCATCACCATTTACTTATATTTATTGGGATCGGGGCAACATGTGTGCCTTTTCCAGTCATCTCTGGTTGCAGTCATCTCACATACACTCCCTTCCTAACCACATCATCTTTCACACAGTCCATTTATCTCTTAGATCTTCCTCTCCCTTTGTAGCCATCCACTTCCATAGTTATGCCTTATGACATTACTTTCATCTCGCACATTACATGTCCGAACCAGGACAAAACAAGAACCAGATATTTCAATGAAATTTTAAAGCAATTAGTATGCTTACTAGTTAAATACAGATTGGAAAAAGTGAAATGCCCAGATGGGAATTGATCCTGTAATCAGTCCCTTACATGGAGATTGTTCAACCACTTTTGTAGAGTGATTGTAGCAATTTTGTGTATGGAATTTTACCACTGCTTTCCTTTGAGGAGCAAGCCAGCAGGAATCGGATTATAGGGACTCCTCACCACTGGAGGGTGGTACTAATTGGACAAGCTCATCAGAACATTCACCATGGTAGAGACGGTAAAATTAACAGAACATACATTAGAAAAATATAAAAATGCAAATATTATGAGAGTTATCGCAATGTACACTGTTCTACATTGCAGTACTTTCTTTTGTAGAAGTAAATATAACAATAATTATAATTGTTTTTATGCTAAACATTTATGTAAAAGATTATAAGAAAGCAAGCCACTGTGATGTAACTACAGCAACTGTATAATTCCCAGTAGATCTCAATAGATTCCTATGAAAGTCGTATAATGGTCGCTCATATGAGCAGAATCACAATAATTCATTTACTGAAGGTGGATTTAGAGCTAGAACAAGAGCATTGTTTCTTAATATTTTAGTGTAAATGAAATCTTATTTTCAGCGTTTACATAAGAAAAAACAACAAACGAATGTTCTGTCACTGTAGGCCCCGAATCAGATTAGCATCGAAAAATCGGTATTTTCGAAACCGTTTTTCTTTTTAACTATAAAACCTAAGGATCTAGAATTTACATCCCTGCATACTACAGGATATACAGAGTAACTTCACCTTTTCATAAATTCAATAAAAAAGAAAGAAATAGTTGAAAAGAGGCTCTGAACATCACTCTACTCTTTCTTATGAAACCAAATATTTTCTACAATATGTATCCAAATAATCTAAAATTTCAGATATATGTTAAATGAGTGTATTAGCATGACGTGACCTTCTTAGTTTGTAATCGTCCCCTATAAAATTATCTAATAAAATTAGTTTTACTGATTTTTACGACTGAAAAACGAGCGAATGACCTTGAGCATATGTATGGTCAAAGTCATTCGCGTATGTAATCCCTTAAGGTATGATTCCGTAGCCGACCGCATACGACAACTGCCGACGCACGCAGCACATGCACGTAATTCATTCCGGCTTTTCAGTGGTCCCCTTTATCCGTATCGGAGTTTGACAAGTAATGGGTACGCTGTATGTGCTGCATGCGTCGGCAGTTATCGCATGCGGTCTTTACACTAATAATCCGAATGCTGTCCAATGTTTTCAGCTTGCCTCAAGCATGTACTCAAAAAATGGTATCAGCTCTCGGACTATAATAGAATTTGACGTAGAATGCATAGATTGAGCATTCGCTCGTCTGACGTACATCAACGTTAAGCAGATTCCAATTTCATGTAAATATCGCCGCGTGACAAAATATTATCCTAATACGATTCCAATAAAGACCTTTTTAGACCTGCTTTTTGAATAAAGTGGTCTCTAGAATCGCGATGGATCACCCTCCCGGCCTCCGGTGTCCCCTAATGCTAATCATTTGCCTAGTTTTGAATCGAATCGTCCATATTAGAATTTAAAATAGATCCCAAAAAAATGGGGCTAGATGTGACGTCAATATACCTCGTGATTCTGTGTCGATGTGGGGACAGATCGCATTTTCTCATCAATAATTTATCGAGCCAAACCTCGGCACACATATCTCGGACCTATTCACAAATAAAGATTATTCAAATATTCAATTTCAAACCTAACTCTCCAGACAAACGAGACCCTGGCGCGTTCGGTATTTGTTGTTTTTTTTTATATAGGACACGTCAATTTGACTTTGCCTCGCCTGATGGTAAGCTGAAGGCTTCTCTCTGAAAAGAGGGTCACCATTACAGACACGCACCATCTTACAATGGTGGTACTCAGCTTGACGGCCTCATCAGATGCTTTTTCACGCCCCGCTTAAAGGACCCGGGACTGTAGGAGGAGGGAAGCACGTGAACTGGTAAGGAATTCCAAGGTAAGGTAATCTAAGCTTGGTGAATTTGAGCTCGTCCACCGCAGTAGCACCCCGTGCTATCCTCAAAAGACATCCAAGAGACGTGTACTGCGCGTATAGAGCACATTTTAGGTCTAAGATATAAATGTCCCGAGGTATAGGTACTATTATATAATTATAATTGTAAAGTAGTCGTGTCTGTGCATTGGAGATATAAAAAAACTTGAGTTATGTTAACGATACTGAAAACAAGAATATTTTTATTTGGAATTCTTGTCTATTCGCGATGGAAGTAAAAACTGCCGAACGGATATTGATGCGATTTTTATGTTGGAAAGGTCTTGATCAGACTTACACCCGTATTCACAAACAACACTGTGAGGTCTCATAGTGTGCTCGAGCGCATAGGGCTGGTAAAATTAATTCACAAACATCACGGAGCAGTATCTAACGCGGTGCGTTCCCTCAACGAAGTATTACCTAAGTGTTGTCTATGAATAAAAAGGCTTGCCAAAACGAACGCACTGAGAAGAAATTGTCGTTCTTTGCACAGTTTTGGTAGTACGCATAGCCAAGTATTGTTTGTGAATACGGGTGTTGAAATCTTACGTTTGATCGCAATTGATTGAGTAGAACAGGAGATATGACCAAATTCACGATAACCACCTAAGTGGTACGTATAAAAAACCGATGTGGATGTAGATTATTGGGCGGAGCCGCGGGCATAGGCTAGTGACAATATAATGCTATGAGGTACGGGTCCTCATAGTTAAAGAAAGAAAGTCTTCGGGTATCGTTTATTGTGATACACAGTAATTACACAATGAGTCAATAATCACTATACAGGGCGTCCCACGGCGATGCCACATGGAGGGAAAGTACCTTAAATCCTTAAGTTAGCTCATTTTACTTAAAGGAGACATCATTTTATTTTTAAAAAGAAACGAAACTGCATTTAAAGATTTTTAAAAATTCGCTTGCCACATCCGGTAATCAAACCGACTAAAATCCGAAAAAGTAACATCCTGTATTTTTATGGCATCAATCGATAGTGTCAATTATAAGGATCAAATCTCTCTAAGAAACATGGTAAATTAAATGAAAGGAAGTCCTTGAAATCTAAAATTATAAATTCAATTTGGCAAAATAAATCACTTTAACTCAAAGTTCATCCATCCATCTGGTACCATATTAACAATAAAATTCCATATTTAAACTACTTTTCTTTTTTTATCGTGCTGACACCGCTGCTGGTCAGCAGTAGTATTTAGGTATGTCGAACTCAAACCGACTAAAACCGCACGCCGTCTAAATTAACAGGTTATAAGTTGATCCATAGGGCAATTCTCTTGCCATTTTTGTTGCACAGGGTACACCGCGTGCAGGTTTCTAATCAAGCACCCAAAAATAACTACCTACCCTACCTACACATACCTCATCACAGATTAATAAATAGTTACTGACCTCATGTAGTTACCCAATAAAGTTACATTCTAAACAGGTAACAAAGTTCATTCATTTAGTACTCATTTTACTGAATAAATTTCATCAAAGATATCTCTAGTGTTGATACCATGTAAGAAATTCTTACAAGGCATCAACACACTAGAGATATCTTTGATGTGTTGATACCTTGTAAGAAATTCTTACAAGGTATCAACAATAGAGATATCTTTGATTTGATTAGAAACCTGCACGCGGTGTACCCTGTGCAACGAAAATGGCAAGAGAATTGCCCTATGGATCAACTTATAACCTGTTAATTTAGATGGCGTGCGGTTTTAGTCGGTTTGAGTTCGACATACCTAAATACTACTGCTGACCAGCAGCGGTGTCAGCACGATAAAAAAAGAAAAGTAGTTTAAATATGTAATTTTATTGTTAATATGGTATCAGATGGATGGATGAACTTTGAGTTAAAGTGATTTATTTTGCCAAATTGAATTTATAATTTTAGATTTCAAGGACTTCCTTTCGTTTCATTTACCATGTTTCTTAGAGAGATTTGATCCTTATGATTGACACTATCGATTGATGCCATAAAAATACAGGATGTTACTTTTTCGGCTTTTAGTCGGTTCGATTACCGGGTGTGGCAAGCGAATTTTTAAAAATCTTTGAATGCAGTTTTGTTTTTTTTTTTAAATAAAATGAAGTCTCCTTTAAACAAAATGAGCTAACTTAAGGATTTAAGGTACTTTCCCTCCATGTGGCATCGCCGTGGGACGCCCTGTATAACTTAATAAGATAGGTCGGTTCGACAGGCGCGCGCGTACATATACTATACACTTCGTGGCTAGCGGAGGACGACTACGACTGGCGCGGCGCGGGAGCGGTGCGGCGAAGTAGCGAACCATCATTCGGGAAAGTTCGGGAGTGGTTCGTTTATACTCGGTAGGCACAATAAAGTTAGAAGTACAACCCCGAGAGGCTCGTTGGGGTAAAGATTTAGGGCGGTTTACTACATCCTCCCCCTCCAGTTCAGGTGGGCGTCCTCGCTCCTGGACGTGACTTACCTTCCTTTTTGGGTTACCTGGTTCGGGTGGGAAGCTCTTGTTATTGCCGTTACAGACTGTTCTGTTGACTTCGATTGGCTGGCGTAAGTTAGACAGCGTATAACTCGTAGGACTTACTTTGTGTGAAACTTGATACAGGCTCCCACGTTCAGGTACAGACACCGACTTTGCCGCTATATATTTCGCTGCGTTGCTGAGGGCGTGAGGCTTAAGTAGTACCAAGTCACTTACCTTATATTTATCAGGGGGCTTACGCTCCCCCTGGTCTCCTGCTGGTAATGGGCCGAGAAGGTCTTTGGCCCGCACTTCGTTGCGTTGGTTAAGAAGTGGTGTTTGCATGAGACCAGGTGGTTTGGCATTAGGTGCTTTGACGTAGTTAGTAATTATTCTACGCATACCTGTGTCTATACGATGTTCCGCGTACGGCGCACAGTGGATCGTTTCATACAAGCTAGACGTCGGAAATTCTAATTATATTTTAAGTATTTTTATTTATTTATTTCCTACGTATTTACGTAAAATATAACAATAAAAGTGATCTTCAATACGTATTGATAATATACTCGTTCGCACTAATTTTGCCGCTATCGTAGAGAAGGAGGACGGGACGCGGCTTACAAACTTAGCGCGAACGGGTAGTTATTTAGTCCATTGGGCTTACCTATTAACTTATCATTGGACAATCATGAGAATGATGATGAGTGATGAGAATTTCAAGTAGTCAAATAATGGTTAGTCACCTTTCTTTGCGAGATCCTGCGAGATCCCATCAACTTCCATATTCGTGATAAGACAATATGATGCAAACTCGTGCGAAGTCAAACAATGACTGATTTTTAATTTAGAGGGTTGGAGCTTTAAAATAAGCTAGGTACTGTAGGGACACCAAGGTATACTCATATTTAGATTCTCTGTTAAAGTTAAGAATTGGGATTTTTTTAAGGTATAAAATAGGTTCAATTCAATATTTTTTTCTACGAGAACTAAGTGGATTAATAATGTAAAAATCCATAAATAGAAAGTACATACCTTCATTAATATCCTCAATTTTTTGTTTTACGTTCATACACTCACAACTTATAAAAATCAGTCACACCAAAGAGACACAAAAATTGCAAAATAATTATTTTTTTAAGTAACTTACTTTATAAACTTTTCTACCGTCATGCTTAATAACGGCGTCAGGGTAGATCATTAGTAATATTGTTTTTGAGGTCCCTGATTATCTGTTAATCAATAAGATTATAAGAAAAAGCTTAATTAAGTAATGAATTTCCGACGTCTAGCTTGTATGAAACGATCCACTGTGCGGCGTCACACGTAACTCTGTCTCGAAGACTTTGGCATTTTGTGAGAGAACGTCGGCGAGTGCAGTACCGTTTATGCCTAGAATATTTATTTTTAATATTGGACGCTCCTCACGACAAGCAAGCCTCTTGCGTTTGTCTTTAGACATAATGAGAGAGCAACTTAAGCTACTTTCTATGTTTGCAGAATTATTGTTTTCACAAACTTCATCGGATGTAACCGTGTTAATTTTGTGACAAAAACCTTGTTTTGGGTGAACATTACATTCAAAATTTGTATTATAGGGTTTACAAGTGCATGCATACTTATTTACTTATTTTGTTACTAATTTGATCGGACTTGACCTCTGTGTTGAGGTCATCATAACAGGTGAATGAACAATTTTTGGAATTGTTCTGTGCATCATTCGCATCATGCATATTTTTACAAATAGATAAATTATTATTGTAATTCACATTATCATTTTCAGAAATAGTACACATAGAAAAGTTCTCGCTAGAACAAATAGAATTAAATTTATCTTTATTTGACATATCACACATAGAAAAATTTTCATTAGAATGAATAGGACTTAAATTATTGATTTGTGAAATCTCACATATAGGAAAACTATCATTATTATCATTAGAATAAATTGAATTCAACTTATCATTTTTAGCACAATCAGACACTGAAAAGCTATCATTGGATTGAATAGTATTTGAATCATTGAATTGTGAAATATCACCTGTCGAAAACTTATTGTGACTGTCCATTGAGCTATAACTTCTCCGATGGACCTTGGATGAGCACAGCTCTAGCCAACCCTACAGTTTTAACTGTAGATCTACAGTTTTTTGGAAATCCTCTCAGTTTTTAGTTTAGGCCTCCAAATCTACAGTTTTTTATTTAAGATGCTAGCGAGCTGCAAAGTCAGTACCGTACACTGAAACTCGGGTTCAGTAAACCCTATAGGTACTCTTCTTTGGAATCCCTGTGAAATACTGTGGTAATGGTCAACCGATTTAATTAATGGCGTTATTAGGGGTCGATCGTACATTACATAATTATATCTTCGGTGCTCGGGCTTTATGTTTCGGTGGTCAATTATCTGTAAATCAGTATTAAAATGACCATGAAAACTGAAAACTTCTATGTTTGCCGCTGTACTGCTACGGTAGAACACTTGTTTTCGAGCACTCATTTTATGAAAACCAAGCTGAGAAATAAAATTTCCACGACCACAAGGGACCAAGCACACTCAGAAAAAACAACATTCAGAAAAAAAAAATTATGAGTCCAATGTCACAAATGATCATTACAAAAAAATTGATAAAGATAATATGTACGATTTTAGCAATCATAGAGATGAGAATGAAAATCAAGAAGATTTAGAAATAGTAAGCACTAGCTAGTGACACTATCTAAATGTAAGACGTATTCACAGCTATTATATCTTTAGCCAGTTTTATTAGACTTGATTGTCTGACACTTTTTGACATAAAATTTTATGAAACCTTTGATAATTACACGATATTTTTCTGTTTTTTAATTCCATCTTCCATCTTTATCATGTGTATTACATTTAATACAATAAATAGATAAAGATGTAGATTTACAGTTTTTTAATTTGAGATTTACAGGTTTCTACAGTTTTTTTCAAGTATATCTACAGTTTGGGGCAATGTAGGGGTTGGCAACACTGCTCAACACTGTAAAAGTCAGTTTCCCTATTTGTCTCATTGTCAGTGTCTTCAACTATTGAATTATCGGAATTCACATTATCATATATAGGAATAGCGTACATAGAAACGTCATCACTATTAGAAGTATCGTACATAGAATAGTTATCAGTTTTAGAAGTACACATAGAAATATTATTATTTTTAGGAATATCACATACAGAAAAGTTATCATAACTGTCCGTTGACTTATAACTTTTCAGTTTCACTTTGGGTAAACCCAGTTCGACACTATAATTTTCCTTATTCTTCACATTATCAGCTGATGGCTGCGTCGAGCGTTGCACTGGCGCGGCAGGCGCGGGGCGGAGGAGCTCCGAAGCGGCGGGTGCCACAGGAGGCTCCGTTGCGCGGCCGGGGTTGCGGCGCGGCTCGGTAGGGTGCGCTAGAGCGTGCGCGAGCACGTTAGCGGCACTGTTGCTAGGCATGTGGGCGGGCGGGCCGCCGGGGCAGGGCTCCGAAGTGGCGGCGGGTGCCACACGAGGCTCCGTTGCGCGGCCGGGGTTGCGGCGCGGCTCGGTAGGGTGCGCTAGAGCGTGCGCGAGCATGTTAGCGGCACTGTTGCTAGGCACGTGGGCGGGCGTTGCGCCGGGGCAGGGCTCCGAAGCGGCGGGTACCACGCGAGGCTCCGTTGCGCGGCCGAGGTTGCGGCGCGGCTCGGTAGGGTGCGCTAGCGCGTGCGCGTGCAAGTTTACGGCACTGTTGCTAGGCACGTGGGCGGGCGGGGCGCCGCCGGGGGGTGGGGTGAACGTGTCTACGGACTCCGTCGCTAGGCCTCCGAACGTGGCTCGGCATCGAGCCATCGTCGTCGCGGCATCGCTTGATATAGCTGTAGCGCTTGCGGTCGTATTCATCATCGTTCTTATAATTTTCTTTATCGCTTCAGCCTGTGATTTTTGCATCGCGGAGATGATAGCCTGTCCTGTACACTGTCCTGGGAAAACATCGTCGCAATGGGCGTTGATGTTACTGGCGCACCGGTACCAGCGTCTAACACTCTTCTTTGGTGCTGAGGCGTGGTCAGATCTTTGTGGCCGAAATCTTGGGCAGCGTTGGCAGTAGGCTCGTTGCCTGTAGACGCGTTCGAGTCGGAAGGGGGAAACGGCGCTTCGTCAACGACGTACTCGACCCGGCGCGATTGGCTACGACAACGAGTCTCCATCTTCTTGCGGTAGGTATCACGTAATACTGTTTTATGCGAAGTAGGTATTCACGCGGCGGCAGTCTTTTTATACTTAGACGCTATATAGGTACGGCATTTGGTACTAGCTGAATAGTAGGACAGTCTTACCGCGTGGAGTCACTCACACTATGTACTTTACACGAGTTTAGTTACGCGCGGCAGCCATCTTTTTACACTTGGGCGCCATATATGAGGTACGGGTCCTCATAGTTAAAGAAAACAAGAGAAGTCTTCGGGTATCGTTTATTGTGATACACAGTAATTACACAATGAGTCAATAATCACTATATAACTTAATAAGATAGGTAGGTTCGACAGGCGCGCGCGTACATATACTATACACTTCGTGGCTAGCGGAGGACGACTGGCGCGGCGCGGGAGCGGTGCGGCGAAGTAGCGAACCATCATTCGGGAAAGTTCGGGAGTGGTTCGTTTATACTCGGTAGGCACAATAAAGTTAGAACTAGGAGTGTTCGGAACGGCTACATATTAGTATCACGTTAAATCGTTCCGTGAAAAATAAATAACGTTATTTTATTACGTTCTATTAAAAAATAGGGTGAAGTCTCCTAGTATCGGCCACGTCCTAATATCGGCCTTTTCGAGAAAATGGATCATAACTATGAAAATAACCCTAAAATTATGATCGTTTTTATGCAAAAAGCGACTTTATATCCATACGAATAACATCCCATATTTTGGTGCGGGTACCTCCACATTTGAACGTTCAGGTGGTAATAGAGCACGCGCAGGTACCGACTAGTGTCGTTTGTTGGCATTTCCGAGTCAAATCCCGGAGTCGACGCACTCCGTTGATAAGTATTTGAATGGAATTAAACATATCTATGGTATTTTATATTATTTTATAATAAAGAAAAACAGTCGAAGTACCGTTTAGGTAGTGTGTTTTTAAATTTATTTGTACTTTTTATGAAATAATCGGGGGGTCGAGATTAGGGATCTTTATTTTGGATAAATCTCAATATCGGCCACCTGGTCGATATTGGGGAAATGCATGAAAACACTAAACTATATGTTTAGCTATTTTATATATTAGCAGTAACATTAATAAGGTTACAAATTAAATAACAGCTCTGTTTGATGACTAGATCCTAACATCGGCCGCCTAAAAACTTTTTTGCCAGCTACGGCCGATATCTAGAGAATCGATGCGTAATAACGGCCACTTTATTTTGTATAGGGTACTCACTTTCCTACAACCTTCGAACTTTACAATAAACAGGAACGTGGTGAAAAATGAACAAATACTTAGGTATTTCAATTTTAGTCAACAGGTAGGTATGCCATAATGATGTTCCAACAAAAAGAGAAAGGTTTCAAACCTATGGTTATATGACCATAGGTTCTATGACCCCTACAGGTTCTATGACCCTATAGGTTCTATGACCTCTATAGGTTCTATGACCCCTATAGGTTCTATGACCCCTATAGGTTTTATGACCCCTATAGGTTCTATAACTCTTATAGGTTATATGACCCCTATAGGTTCTATGACCCCTATAGGTTCTATGACCCCTGTAGGTTCTATGACCCCATAGGTTCAATGACCCCTATAGATTCTATCACCCCTATAGGTTCTATGACCTCTATAGTTTCTATGACCGTAGTAGAATAAGAAATGGTGTAAATGCCGTTCAAAGAAGCAGGCAGTAATGTAATGCTTCGATGTTACCATTGGGGTTGTGGAGGATAGATGGAAGTCGTTTCGCGGAAAATATCGAGGTCTAGCCAAATCCGCAGTTAAGACTGACAATGCGGACCCCAGAATCCGAAGTGTAAACTTCGGTTGCGACTGGGAATTAATGATAGGATGAAGTAGAAGAAGAGTAGCATTTTGACAATACGAAATTCCCAGGATCACTTTACAAGACAGACTTCCTGGAAGAATAGATAGTACAGAGAGGAAGAAAAATCTGGAAAATAGAATATAAAACATAAACCAGTCAAATAAAATAAAACTAGTAGATAGAAGAAGAAGTGTATTAGAATAGAAGAAGAGAATATTAAAGGACAGCGTAACTGACCACATGATTTACCTTCTCAAGAAGAAAAGGAGAAAATTCTTTGTGGTGGCTGTGAAGTAGAACTAATTAGTGATATCGAAGAAGATACAGTACATTTTTTTCATTTTTTCATTTTACAGTTCATCGTGGGTGAAATTACCGTGGGTGGCCAAATTATTAGGGACAGTACTCATATTTATGAACTTTATAGATTAGAACATTTGTGTGAACAGTGAGTGTGGTTTCCAAAGGAGTGTTATATATAATTTTTTTACTGGTATCATTATTATTATTTTTGTCAAGCGGCAACACAGGATAAGCACCTGATTGGTCAATTATATGACGTTTCTTCGTGATCGGCCATTGTTTCTTGAAAAGCGCGCTTTCTGCATTTTGATTTTAATTATCTATAATATAAAAATGAATCGCAAAATGTGTTGGTAAGCGCATAACTCACCAACGGCTCTACCGATTTCACTAATTCTTTTTTTGTTGTGTTTGTTATTATCGGGAGAAGGTTCTTACGAAAAAAAAAAATAAAACAGTTGTACAGAAAATTTCAGAAAGTAACTTTTCTTTTTCTCATACAAACTTTTTCTATTATGTGAGAGAAGTTTATGTTTACGTTACGGGATTAGTATTTAGTAGTAGTAGGTAGTAGTAGGAATGGGAATGGGAATGAGAATAGGAATAGGAATGGGAATAGTAATGGGAATGGGAACGGGAACAGGAATGGGAACGGAATTGCACGCGGGTGGAAAATATGGCGGTACGAAGTTCGCCGAGACAGCTAGTTTATAATAGATATTTAGAGACCAAAATTTTATTTAAAGGTTTGTAATGGTTCATAATACGATAGTTTTGCTTTGTTTTATTTTCGATTTTAATTTTTTTTAAAGGCTCGAAGCCGTTACCCTTAAATTTGTATTTTTTTATAATGGGAAAGGCTTCAGACACGTCTCCAAGAAAATGTAGGGAGATACAAACTTTATTACTGCATTCTAAACATTCCCAGAGGCAAATAGCTTGTATTGCAGGGGTTTCAAAATCGGTCGTCAACCGAATTAAAATTAAAATTGACAATGAAAAGCCTCTCGAACCAAATCGTGTAGAAAATGTGGTAGGAAAAGGATCACCAGTCTTCGTACCGATCGGAAAATTAGGAACATCTGCATCGAAAATCGCAAGAAGAGCGTTGGACAGTTGACTAGGATGATTAACGACGATGGTGTAAAGGTTTCCGAAAGGACAATGCGGAGGCGGCTTGTCGAAGAGAACCTGGTAGCTCGGCGGCCTACCAAGAAACCACGCCTAACCGATATTATGAAAAAGAAACGACTACAATGGGCTAGACAACATCGAAATATGACTGTTGAAGACTGGAATCATGTTAGTAAAACTCTTTGGTAGAGCGTAATTTATAATTAAAGGTTGTTGTTATTAATTAGATAATATTTTACAGGTGTGCTTTTCCGACGAATCAACTTTCCAAATTTTTGTTGATAAAAGTTCTTTCGTTAGACGGCGTCCTGGAGAGCAATTCCACGCAGATTGCCTTGTGGAGCGGGCTAAACACCCGGTGAGTGTCATGGTGTGGTCTGTGATATCAGCCAAAGGTATGGGACGCCTATAATTCGTAGAAGGAACGATGAAGCAAGACCAGTACAAGCGGGTGATGGAAACCCAGTTACTCCCACAAGTCAATGAATGGTTCCCTGATGATGAAAACTATATTTTTATGCATGACTCGGCACCATGCCACAAGGCTAGAAGCGTAACAGCATACTTGGCTGACAAAAATATAACAGTTTTGCCTTGGCCAGGGAATTCGCCAGATATGAACCCCATAGAGAATATGTGGGAGCTGACCAAAAGAGTAATAGCCAGAACAGTGATCACCACAAAGCGCCAACTGATTGAAACTCTTATAAGAGAATGGCATCACAACCCAAAACTGAATTTAAATGCCAAGGCATGTATTGAGAGCATGCCCCGACGAATAGAAGCTCTTATTGCAGCTAAAGGCGGCATCACCAAGTATTAAAATTAATTTTATAATTTGTTGTCACTTGATTTAAGGAAATAAAAAAATATTCAAACAATAATGTTTTTGTTTTTATGATTGCAATAGAATAAAAATGTAAATAATAAAGTTATATGACATCTACTTTACACCATTTCTTAGAGAAATCCAATTAAAGTCAAAAATACAAAATTTTGAGTACTGTCCCTAATAATATGGCCAACCACTGTATATTGATGTGGCTAAAGAAGATTTTACTTGCCGTCACTGCTTAGTGCATTTAAATTGAAAAGCCTTTAAAGAAAGTCAAGTTTCCTGTTGACTTTATTTGATAATTGATTGATTGAATAATAATAATTGAATAATATTTTTTCTTTATAATAATATATTTTGGAAATCTTTATTTGTCTTGAATTTTTTTAATCATTGTGATCATTAGTTTATAATAACAGCAATTACTGTAATTTTTAAGGCTGGGGTATAAAGAAAAGACAAATTAATGATAGATAAGCGTAAAAAAAAATAATTTCAACCTGAATTAGAATATAAAACGTTATAATTTTTTACTTTACTTAGTTTTATTGACCTAAATTCACGTTGGAAAAGGTATGACGATATTAGGATCACAGGCGGCAGAAATTAGGGTGTTAGAGGCCGATATTAAGGGAAATCGACATACTCGGAAAAAAACATCTATGTTTTCAAAAATAACAAAGAATTGGTAATTTTGCGAATGTAGTAATGGAGTTTCAGTATCCCTCTACCCAAAAAAGGCATTGCAAGAAAGCAAATGCTATAAACCAAAAAAATACAATCAATCAAAGGTCAAAAAATGTTGACATGGCCGATAATTGGTGCCACCACCCTATATTAGAACGTCGCGTTACGTTAATACGTTGCTTGATATGATACTACAAAGTAACGTAACGCGACGTTCCGATATGTTCTTATCGACATTCTGATATATTTTTATCGACGTTCTAATATTATTATTTTCACGATATTATAGGTTTTAAAGTCAAGTTTGGATACAAAGAACATTTGAATGCTTTTGGCAGTATGGTATAAGTCACAGGTCATACAATATAGGCAATAGGCATAGGTAATCAATAAGTAAGCAACTATTATAATTAAGTAATCGGTGGTATAAGTGAAAAGCGATTCGTGACATTTTTACCCGACTACGGCAAAGCCAAAGGAGGGTTATAATTTTGACAGGCTTATATGTATGTATGTATGTATGTATCTATGTATGTTCGTTGGTTCATGGCTGCTCAACTACTAATTAGAACTGGACATATCGTTAGAATCGTCTTGATCGTCCGCTGGTTATAGGCTATATGCGGTGTCACTAAATCGAATGTAGCGCCCACTTGCATCACAACACAAATAATCCGCACTGATTACATATTAGTTCAAAACAATAGTTAAGTTATTTATTAGAACGAGAGATCGTATCAAAAAAATAATAGTACATCGATTCTATTCTAAACTATTGTTGGGAATGTAGCTCTTATTCACTTAGAATAAAGCATAATTTGGCAGAATTGTTATTTCAATTTCGGCCGGTGCATCGAAAATATTCGAGCTCTTTATGGCAAAATAGATCTTAACTGTTTAGCCATAGAGGATAATTTCGCACGAACTAACACACGCGCCATAAGCCATAAAGTTCCCGAAGCTCGTCGCCGCGCCGCTCCGGCCGCTCGCCGCTACATTGTTGCCAAGTATGTACTTACCTAATCCGATCCGACGCGATGGTTAAATATTAGATCAAATATTATAACGTTTGCCTGATCGAATAAATATTAGTAGCAAGCAATGATCTTATATAAAATGAAGTAGATGCGCTATTGCGCGAAAATCGTGAAGATCCGAAAACGAGTCAATTGGAACGTTTGCCTTGTAGTATCGCGTGCCGAGCGGCGCCGGTCGGACGTTGAGCGGAAGAATCAGTGACAAAAAAATAACGAAAATGTTATCGTATGTTTATAGATACTGCACGAACAATTACTCTAAGGGAAATGTAGATGAATTAAAAATGTGTCTTTGTGTGTTCGGCACAATTTTCTACGTTGATTTGTAAGCATATGACATATCTATGATATATTTCATCTTTGGTAGCAAGGTATTATTTTGTAATAATAGGTGATTTTATCAGCTACCTAATATAACGAACACTCCTAGTTAGAAGTACAACCGCGAGAGGCTCGTTGGGGTAAAGATTTAGGGCGGTTTACTACAATGCTGATTATCCCGGGATTTTTGAAATTGTTCAATAAACATTTCGACGGCACAGAACCTCTCTGTTCTTACAGGGTCGGCAGCACAAGTGTGACACTCCCCTGGTGTTGCACTCGTCCATAGGCCACGGTAACCACTTTTCATCAGGTAGGCCGTGTGCTTGTCTGCGACCTAAGTATTAAAAATTACATTCTTACCATACATTCTCTTGCACAGCAACTGCATTCTCTTGCATCCCCCTCTCGGCGCCCATGTCAAAAATCACATCAAGATATATTTAAAGGATCGTGCGAATCGCGATATAATAATACGGACCATCTAATCTCTCCCATACAATTCAAGAAAGAAAAGAAAAATAATGAAGTAAATCTGACTTAATCTTACATCACATGAAACTGCATGTAAATGTTAAAATTCCAACCAACACGTATAGATTGATTCAATCAATCGGGAAATCCCCTGAAAATGTGAAAACTGTTGCGTAATAAAGATGTGAGTAACGTTATTTCTATTTCTGAATAGGTGAAAATCTCATTACGAAGGTAATCCCCCATAAACTTAAAAATAAAATAAACATTAAATTGTTGCCAACAATGAATAAATTCGTCTTATGAGCTAAACAAGTGAATTATTGCCAGTTATTTATCAAAAATCGTAGAAAATGGTAGAATAAATAAATAAAAAAAACCATCATCCTCATATTCATTGGTCCACATAACATAGCCCTGGTGGAAAGGTGTTCAACTAAGCTATATTTGTTACTAGCTGTTGCCCGCGGCTACGCCCGCGTGGAATTCTGATCCCGTTCATCGCTGATAGCCTATATGTTATTTTGATCGCATCCGAAGCTTTTCGCCTCGGAGTCTGGGGTCCGCTTTACCAGTCTTAACTACAGATTTGGCTAGACCTCGATATTTTTTTGTGAAGCGATTGCCATCTGACCTCCACAGCCCAATGATAACATTAGGTGATATCGAAGCTTTGCAGCTATAGACCGTTGTTTTTTTGGATTTTTTAGGGCTCCAACTACCCGTAACGACTGCCATAGATGTTCTTATGGCTACCGGGACCGACGCGACGGCTTAACGTGCTCTCCGAGGCACGACCAGACCAATGCAAATACCCATATTTCATGAACACAAATATTTGCACTGAGCGGGGATCGAACCCGCGCCTCCTGCGTAGCGGCCGCGTTCACTACCGCTACGCCACGGAGGCTGTCCAATAAGATTTGATTTGATTTGATGTATAAGCTATATTACTGTAAAGTTTCATTGAATTCCATTCAGTAGTTTTTACGTGAAAGAGTAACAAATATCCTCACATACATTTCATATACTTACAAACTTTCACCTTTATAATATTAGTAGGATATAGAAAGATGCGTGCTATGAATGGAGAATAGATACGAATTTTGAATATTTGTAGGCAGTTACTCGCTACGCTCGACGCTCGTAGCGTAGCTGTATAGCACATCTCAGGTGCGTTTATGAGATCGATGCGATCTGAGTTCCCATTTCCCAACCTACAATAATCTGTCTGGCTTTGTCAGCCCTGAGGTCGATGACCGAATGATCAGCTGACATACGCCGTAACTACGCATGCGCGAACTTATGCTATGCACATTATTAATTCACGAATTTTCTGTTGACCCGTACTATATTTGTGTAATCCGTGTGGTGACGGAAAAAGAATACAAGTATCACCACTCCATCTTAACCGAAGGGTGTCGTAAGAGGCGACTGCCGAAAAAATACGCAGACGATATCACTGCGAGAGAAGGAAAACTCGAAATAAAACCCTGTACCAAGCCGTCTGGCTAGCGTGAAAACAGTAGGCCAAAGTCTGCCAATATTGGCAGAGGCCTATGTCCAGTAGTGGACTGCGATAGGCTGATAGGCTAATTGATTGATATTTGTGTGTATAATATGGTATACTAGCCGACCCGCCCCGGCTTCGTTCGTGGCGGACTCTGAAACCCCCATATCACCCCTTTAACAGATATATGCCCGTAATTTTTCAAATAATGTATGGGAATCTACTGTATTTGTCATTTATGATTACTAATCCGCTTTCTTGAGTAGTAACGTGATGGCCTATGACAGGAGTGGCGAACCTTTATGCATCAACGTACCAGTCGTGCCGACGGGGGCAGGGGGAGGGGGGTGTCTGAAGTTGCTCTGTCTGTTTGCTACGGTTTCACGCCTAAATTTCGTTTATTTGACAATTCATTTGGCCGACTTTGAGGCTGGGAGAATATTAATTTCTGATAATATGGCATAGTCCGCCTCTTTCTATAATGCTTTCTGAAAAAAATGTCCGCCTGTTCGTTAATTTTTTAGCGCATATATTAGCATAGGTAGGTATCTTACTTTGAGAAAGAAAGAAAAAAAGAAACAGGTATACAGATTACCGAATGCCCACCTACTAACTCAGGTGGCACTGGTGGCATTGGTGGCGTGTCCAAAAAATTGTGCCGCGTGCCATATCTGGCACGCGTGCCAATGGTTCGCCATCCCTGTGACCCTATGACCTTCCTCGATAAACGGACTACGGCAGGTCAGAAGTACTCGAAAGCGGTGAGCTCGCATGACAGGTTTAATGAAAATAGAGGAAGTTCGTGAAATATGTAAATCCTGCACTACTTTGATATTGCCAATGATTTGTGGAGGTCAGTGGTTGTTATTTCCCGTGAAGCAACACGGGAAATAACAAAGTTCAACCGAACACGCATTTAGACTGGCAAAAGTGGACCCAGGACTCTAAAGTCAATATACTTCGGGATACGTATCCTAAATCGCGAGACAAATGAGCCCTGTCGCGCGCGGATTGTTTTATAATAATCTATGCTTGGTGAATTTGAGCTCGTCCACCGCAGTAGCACCACGTACTATCATCAAAAGACACCCAGGAAACGTGTATTGCGTGTATTTAAAGCATATTTTAGTTCCAAGATATATGTTCCGAGCATATATAGCGAGATAAGGCTGAGAAGAGACTGATTCGTTAGTCATAATTTTTAAATGGTGTACAATCTTCTAATATATAAAAATCAATGCCACTTATCGTTGTTAGTTTATAACTCAAGAACGGCTGAACCGATTTGGCTAATTTTAGTCTTCAAATATTCGTGGGTGTCCAGGGAAGATTTAAAGGATGATAAAATAGGTGCAGCGGGAACGGGCAAAATATGGCGGTACGAAGTTCGCCGGGACAGCTAGTAAAGTATAAATAAATAAATAAATAACCTGGAGGAAAATAGGTGTGGGTAGGTATCTATAATGCCGTCTTTTTACCTGTTTTTCTGGGTATCTCCACAATAAGCGAGCGAAAATAGACGACTGGGACTCATCGATCAATACTGTCTGCTATTGAGTGGCACCCACGGAGTTCGTTCATTATTATTAGCAATTTTAAAGGTGATTTTGAGGGCTTTACAGGGTGGAATTTTCCAACCTTACCAAGAGAGAAAATCAACCATTTATGACTATCCTCACTCCTGCACTCTCACTCTCTCCTGCAACCGATCTGACCATCCAAAGGTTGCCTGGCAGAAATCGCTTGAAGCGATAAGGCCGCCCTTGTACTATTTCCATAGTGATTATATTATGTTTTTAATTTTGTATTTTAAATGGTGTACAAAAAGTGTAAAATAAAATACAAATATGTAAAAAAAATACTGTTTCGCTCCTTTGAATAATAGCGTGATGATATATAGCCTTCCTCTATAAACGGACTATTCTTCACAAATATAATTTTTCAATTTGAAGTAGTAGTTCCTGAGATTAGCGAGTTTAACCAAACAGCTCGTTGTAATATTGGCTTATCTCCATGATGAAGGCCACAAATACGATAAGACGATGATGGAGGAGGTAGGACACGACGGTATTTCCGTCCCAATCGAGCAGTCCGACTAGGGAAGTATGTACCTCCGCCCTACAGAATACACCGGGTATAATAACCTCGTTTTGTGTTTCCAGCAGTAAGTAGGGTAGCCAGAGCACACTGGAGAGGTTTTGTGCTTTCAGTGGGAAGACCAAATGCTTGTCCTGTAATCTTCTTCGCTGACGGCACAGAATTTCTCTGTTCTTACAAGGTCGTCAGCATAAATGTGACTCCACTGGTGTTGCACTCGTCCATAAGCCACAGTAACCAGTTTTTATCAGGTGCGACCTGAATGGTATAAAAAAATAATGTAATCTAAAGATACCTTTTTAATTTCAGGGTTCATTGAGATGATGGCGGCGTATGTACCGGAGTTTGCAAACATCGACCCCGGCATGGTCTGCTCGTGGGTCCTCGACCTGGAAGCTGAGCTGCGGGTCAGCAGCGATGAGACCAAATCGCTTTCCAGCAATGGTGAGATTTCTTCAAATTAAGTTGGATTTCTTTTGGTGATAGCTCAGGGTGTAGCACCCTGAGCTAGATATAGAGTGAAAATATATGCCGGGAATTATACCTCACTGTCTTAATAATCAATAAATGTTCCAGATGATTCTGTGGATGACAAGATCAGTCTGACTCTGCAGAGCTTGAGCGAGATGCTGCCTGCTGCCAATACTACCAAGAACAACCGGTGAGTGAAGTCATAGCTTGATAGGATGACATCATAGATGGTGAGCTGAAGGCAAAGGGTCACCATTACAGACACGTACCATGTTACAATGGTGGCACTCACTTCGACGGCCTCATCAGATGCTTTTTCACGCCCCGCTTAAAGGACCCGGGTGTAGGAGGAGGGAAACACGTGTACTGGTAAGGAATTCCAGGACTTAATGGTGCAGCAGAGGAAGGAGTCGCCGAACCGCTTGGTTCTTGATGGAATATTCTGCACCGTATGCGCGTGATTCCCTACTAGCTATTGCCCGTTGACAGTTGACACTCACAAATAATGAGGCTTACTATTGGTAAAAAAAAAATCCAAATCGGTTTAGCACATCCGGAGATTACCCCCTACAATGTAGAAGAAGCGTTTCGTGCTGAAATATCAGAAACACAAAATAATCCATGCTTATCCTGATATCTGTAAAAGTAATGACCATGACATTTAAATAGTACCTATAAAACTCAATCATTTGTACCCTCAGATCTCACTCCAACTCTGAGAGCTCTGAGTGCGCTGAGTCCGCTCGCCGCCCTCTGCTCAGCGAGAGTGACGAGCACTCTGAACTCTGCCAATTACTGCAGGAGATGTTCCCGAACTCATGTATTATGGAGGTATGTAGAAAGACTAGAAAGTATGAGATATTTAGTTGGTCTACTGTCAAATATGCCGAGAAAGCCAATAAGGGGTTCCCTTATTGGCTTTCTCGGCAAGAGAAAGAGGTTTCAAGAGGTTCTTAGAAGGTTTTTACAGGGTCTGCAGCGCGAGTGTGACGCCCCTGGTGTAGCATGGTAATAGCTTTCCATCAGCGGCCTTACCATAAACCTTAAAACAGGTCAATAATTAAACTGCTGTCATTCTATCAACTGCAAATGTCACTTTGTAATGTCATATAAATATATAGGATTACAAAGGGATTACAAAGTGACATTTGCAGTTGGTAGACTGACAGCAGTTCAATTCAATAATTGAACTGCTGTCAGTCTCACAGGTCAATACCTGTTTTAAGAGTTCATGGTATGGGCCCAGGTCATAAGGGCTGACTTCTCAAAGGAAAGGAATAGTGGGACGCTTTTCCATAATTTGATTATACAGAAGCTACTGTCGTCTGGCACTTAGAGGAAAGCCTCTTCTACCAGAGACTCGTTCGTTAATCTTCAGGTTTACCAGCGAGATAGGTAAACCGGGGTAAGCAGAGAGAATACCCACATGACTCTATCTTTACATCACGAGCTTCCTCGAGCATTGCAGAAGCACTTGAAATTTGACTTGCATGAAAATGACTTGCCTGGAATGCAAGCCCGGTTTCTGGCTTGCATTCCAGGCAAGTCATTTTCATGCAAGTCAAGTTTCGAGTGCTTCTAGAATGCTCGAGGAAGCTCTGGACTGCCCTTTTTGCAATAGAGACCTTACCAATTCAACATTATTTTCAAAATTTTTGTCAAGGTACTTATCTGCAATGCAATTCTATAAGCGCACAACGACGAGCACAAGCGACAGCCTTGACATAGACTGTCATTGGTCGATCTCCAGTGACGTCACCAAATCCAACCAATGATAACCTCTACCAAGGTCGCAACGTTGTGCTCGTCGTGTTGCTTACAGAATTGCATTGCTGAAGGTCAATGATGTACTGACAGATTAAACACTGCGTGTCCATCGCCCACGGTGATGTGGAAAGGGCCGCTGCCACCTTACTGCATCGTCGCGAGCAGGGACAGGCGTTGTCCCCTGCAGCACTGCATAACGCAATCCGGACTCCGTTGATTGATGATAATGAGCTGAAGACCAGGATCATTGAGCGGTGAGTATCTTCATGGAGCAGGCAAGGGGATAGGTGGTCTACACTACATTGCTACGAGCAAGGGACAAGCGTTGTCTTTGTATCTCTGTATGAGGCGATCTCAGCAGCTCTGCATGAGGCGATACAGACTCCGTTGATTGATGATATCGAGCTGAAGACCAGGATCATTGAGCGGTGAGTGTCTTAGTGGAGAGTGGCAGGAGATGGATGAATAGTAACGACTATGAGAGCCTTGGCGAGGTGTGCCAGGGTATGGATGATACCACATCGCGAATGGGAACAGGCACTGTTGCCTATCACGCTGTACGAGGCAGCTGCGAAGACCAGGATCATTGAGCGGTGAGTGTCTTAGAATGTGACAGGGGATAGGTGAATACTGATGCACAGGTACGAGGGTCGACAGATGCTACCACATCGAAAACAGGAATAGGCACATTGTTCCCTGCCGCCTCGAGGCAGCTGCGAAGACCAAGGTCTTTGAATGGTGTCTTAGTGTGGTGTGCCAGGGGATGGATGATACCATATCGCGAATGGGAATAGGTACTGTTGCCTATCACGGTGTACGAGGCAGCTGCGAAGACCAAGATCATTGAACGGTGAGTGTCATGGTGGAGTATTGCAGGGGTAGTCCCTTGGACAAGCCCTGTGTGGTTAGAATGACACATAGTGGCTAGGGGTCTCTATAACCCAATTCCTAATGCTGCGTTTACATACTCGCGGCAGAGCGAGGGAAGTGGCGAGAGAAGTGGGCAGAGACGTGGTGTGAATGGTATATTCGTCATGGCGCGAGTACTGCTGCGAATGTCGGCTTGGCGGCGCGAGTCAAAGGAGCGGCAATACTAGCGCGATGAACTATACGAGACCGCTAGATGGCGCTAATCAGTAAACACGGCTTTCGTTATTGTTCCTCGAATATTTACTTTTAAAAATATTTATATCCATCTACGGGCAGTGTATAGGTAGTTGAAAGTGATAGTTTTTATTATTAATCTATTTAATCAATTCGCTATGCTGTAAAAGCATAATGCGTACACTGCTACAGCGTTGTTCTCCATACGTTTACGTCCGTCTCCGTTGCAGGGCGAATACTGTAATGCGGACCAACACGATGATGCGTACGTGTGAATGCTAGGGCATTATTCGTGGGAATACTTCCGGCAACACGATGAGCAATGCGATGGGCAGCGTGTAAACGCGTGGTAATAGGTAGCATAGTGCATGATAAACTGGATCGAGTTATTTTCCACCAGCTTACCTTTTGAGAACGTTCACCCTTCGCCACTGGCACATGAGAGGCCTATGTCCAGCAGTGGACTGCGATAGGCTAATTGATTTTTTGACCATTAATCGACCCGATGATCCGCTAAGTCGAATATTGCATTAATTTCCAGCTACTCCTACGTGGACAAGAATGCTGAAACCAAGGAGCATAAGCCGCTGGCGCCGAAGATCGAACCGAAGAAGATGGTTCGTTACCGGGACAATAAGATCGTCTCGCTGAAGGGAGAGAGGTACACCGAGGTAAGGAAATAACTATAGCCAGTGAATCCCCCTCTTACCCACTAGGGGGTATGTACCGGCAACCGGCCTAATGATCCACCCTTCATGTGTGGGCCATTTTATCTCTTTTCTGGTCCTCCCTTTTTAAAAAAACGGCATTTATGGCGTAGGCGCAACATAGGTACATCTTCATATTATGCCTGTTACTCTAACAGAACGAGACCCTATCCGAGGAAAGATGGATGGCGACGCTGGTTCAGACACCAGACAGGGATCGGGAGATGACCCAGGGATAATGGGGGTGCGAGGGAAATATCTTATTCGACGGCGTGCGGTATTAGTCGGTTCAAGTCTGACATAACCACCGCGCTGACCAGGGGTATCCATGGAGTTGTCGCACGAAAAAAAATGTACACGTGCATGATTTTTTTTTTAAGAATATTTGCAACCGAAATTACTAATATTCCCGTTAACCCCTCAAGCTAAGTTAAATTGCTTGTATTAGAAGTGGATTCACGTCGGTAGTGTAATGGTCAGGATTCGAACCCGGGACCTCTCGACCGTAAGGCCGATTCCAGTAGATAAGCTACCGACGCTTCGATATTAGTAGCTTACCCCAGATTAGCAGCTTAGTAGTATAGTAAAAAAGGCAGAGTGTAGATATTTTAATTCCATCTCTGGTATCCACAGGTACCGAAGTCCGGTATCGACGAGGAACATTTGAAGAAACCAAAGAAGCAGCACTGCCCTTAACCATTAAAACCACGTCAGTACAGTGGAAGAGCGGAACCGCGCCCCTTTCGCCCCCTGTCCTCCCCCGCACGCCCGCATTCACCCCCTTTCTCTCAGCGCGTAATTACGACTTGTAACCCCGTAATTACGGCTAACCGTCGCGTAAAACCGACATACAGTCATGTAATTTTAACTTTAATAAGTATAATGTGCGTAATTTTAGTCATTTGGACTGCACTATTGGTGTGTTCTAGTTGTCTCAACGTTCGTAGGTATTTATTGTGTAAGATATTATTGATTATAAGCGTAATAGGATGCGTAAATTCGACACGTCACATTTGGAAGTGTGTAAGGCTGACATTGTTTGGTAGTCGAGTAATTTCGGCGAGCTATATGCGTAAATATGGACGCGTAAAATTCGGTAATTTTAAAGTTTTGGAACCTAATGTGATTGTAGTTAACAACAAATTTAAAATAAAACGCGTGATGGGTAACGCAAGGTGTGATTTAAACTTAAAACGCAAAATGACGGACGACAAATTGGATTTTAAAAATTCGACAATAGCACGCACAATGTGGAAAAATAATTTAATTTACACAGAATTTTCGAATAGATGTACTGTGATTAATTTAACTGTAATTTTAAAACGCTCAACGCGTATTTTTAACGCTAGTCGCGTAACTTCGACTCGCGTAATGAGTAATTCTGACGCACGCAGCGTAACTTTGACTCGCGTAAAGCGTAATTCTGACTTATGTCGCGTATTACGGACATGCGGGCGTGCGATATTGATATGTGTCTATAGACTTAGTGTAGTGTTAGAAGCGCGAGATTCGTATATTATTTTTTTTATTCCGCTTTTGTCCAGTACTGATTTTATAAAGTTATTTAATTTAATTTTAAGTGTGTCACAACTTAATTTAATGGACTGTATGAGTTTTATTAATTTAATTTTTAGTATATTTATTTTTAATTGTAAGCATTTTAGGCAGCTAAACAGTATTACTATGGTGGAGCGTGTTCAATGTAGTTTGTATGAACTATTTTTGGGAGTGTATGCCATAGGTAAGTCGGGAGCGGTAAGCCGCTCGCCAGTAGAAGGAGCGCTGTCACTGGCGATGTACCTTCCAGAATGTTCGAAAAAGTATCATCTCGGAGCGCTAAAATGCCGGCGGTTTCCAATAGTTTTAAGCAAGATCTGTTTTACTGTGATTTCATATTATTTAATTATTATCATTCAAAATGTGATTCCTATGATAGTTAGTTTGACAACTGTGATTGATATGCCATTTAATTTGATAATTTACCGGGTAAGCTGTTTTTTTATTAGTTTTTATAGCAATAGTGATGGTTTTAGGCGTATTGGTATACATATTGTGATGTTTTTTATTTAGTTTTAATTGGTACTATGCTGACGATTCATGTTACTACTAGTATGTGTACATATACATATACTCACGCCTGTAAATCCCCGAAGGGGTAAGCAGAGGTGTATTTACACCCACATTTCGCCAACTATAATTTTTGGTCCCATGTAATAGGGGAGGAACCTAAAACAAAATACCGTATGATATGCTCTGTCAATTGAGCCACAGGAATTCACGATAATTTATGAATTTAAAAATATATTGGATCTCAAAATTAGAAAAGTAATTTTACCATTTTATCAATAATAAAATCCTAAATTGATCAACATTTTGCACCCAACAAATTTTGATCACAGACAATAAACAATTTTTTTGTACTTATTAAAAATATTAGATAACATTGATCAAAAATTTTGCATTGATCAAACAAATTTTGATCAAAAACTATTTTTTTTTATTTATAGTAACAATTTTAACCAATTTTTTGGGCGTGTATAAATCGTAAGCATATTACCAAATGTATTTAATAAATTTATTATTGACTATTAATTTATTTTGTGACTGATTTAAAGTTTTATACTTCTCATTGAATGAGGTGTTTTATAATATAGCTAGGCTATATGATTCTCTCTATTTTTATTATTTATATTTATTTTCAATGTGCGATTGGTTTAATATTTTCGCTATGACATGATATTGACAAGATCAACAATTTATTAATATTTCTGTGATCAACTCTTGAACAAATTATTATTACTTTATAATTTTTAGTTAACTGGTAATAATTCAAATAGTAAATGAAGTTAATAACCAATTATTTTATATATTTACGCCTATATAATATAGGCTGTAAACATAAATGAACAATATAATTGGGTATTCCCACTTACCCCCACCGATTTTACCCCACTGCACTGGGGGAAACTTACATCAAGTTCACGGTCCCATGATTTCATAAGAAAATATTAAATCAATTTCCACAGCATGTTAACCAAATTGGGCTATTTTAATTTAAGAATGCAATAAAATTCTGTTTGTAGGCTATGCTATCATATGACTTGCTAATAAAGTTGCACATAAACAATTAAATATTTTGCTCCCACTTCCCCCCTTATTCCGATATGCCCGATTTAATGATTATATCAAATTGACAATAACATTTTTATGAAAGTTGCTCATAAAAATTGCAATATTTTGCACCCATTTCCCCCCTTATTCGTATTTGCCCCATGGTAATATCAAATTGACAATTATATTTTTGTTCAAAATTTTAAAATAAATGCTGAAAGAAAATAAAAAGCTTTCTTTGAGTTGATATGCCCACTTTTATTAAATCGATTAAAACATACCGAAATTTCAATTCTTGTGGGTATAACCACCACTTTGGGTTTAAAAATTTGTGTCCCTTGATTATGATATGAGACTTGATGATCATACTTTGATAACTACAGCTTTTTGTTTATAGGTACTCCATAATGGTTAGGTATTCAACTAAAGGTAAACAATCTTTTGGCGGCTTTTTATAAAAAACGTAGTGAACAAATAACCCGGCTAACTAACTTAACAAATTGGTGGTTCAATTTCGGTTTTTTAACCGACTTCAAAAAGGAGGAGGTTCTCAATTCGATAGGGTTTTTTTTTAGTCTAGTTTCTAAACAGATAAACTGAGTTTTTAAATAAAGTATATTAAACAGACATTCAAGATTGTTTACGTTTAGTTAAGTACCTAACCGAATGGAGTTTAGCGATTTTGAACCTTTCGCCTTAGTCATTCCAACACAACAATAGGGATAGAAAGTTTAAAAAAATGACGGTCATACAATAATGTGAGCAAAGCCACTAACAAAAGTAGTCAAGCAAGTCATTTGATAGTATCGCCTAAGTTTGTATTATAAAAAAAATGATATATCGCCAAAATTTGGTGCTAAATCGAACAAGAATTTGCCAAAATGCGGGTAGATAATTTTAAAAAAATCAATTTCGAATGTTTAAAACGTTAGAAATCTCGTATGTATTATTATTCGTTCAATTTGAACTTTTATTTGAATGTCTATTTTACTGGGGGACATTTTTATATACCGACTTATAATAATTCATTCCACATGTTATAGGTGCCGGCAAATTTCTTGAATAAACGTCAAAAAGTTCGCGCATTTTCACTATTTTGGGGTCGGCAGCACAAGTGTGACGCCCGTGGTGTTACATACGTCCATAGGCCACGGTAACCACTTTCCATCAGGTGGGCCGTTTGCTTGTCTGCCACCTAAGTTGTATAAAAAAAATACTATTCGGACCAACCAAGAAATCGATAAAAGGACTGATCAACCAATGACCCGAGCCCTTGCGCTCGTAATAGGTCATTAGACCTTAAGAGATAATTAATCTATAATTGATAAATGGACGCACCCTGCGCTTCCCACCACACTCATATTCACGCCTAAAATCCCTGAATAAAAACTATAATTATGGGGTTCTTCAAGAAGGGCATTAGGTTTCGTGTTATAAAAAAAATCCACCACTGGTAGGCACAGGTGTATTAACAGCCTCATTTCGCCAGCTAACATTTTTGGTCTGTTGTAATAGGCGGCTAGCCTATTGCCGTCAAGCGGGCCCTTTGCATGGGATATATCTTAATTTTGTCGCTTGATTGGTCAAGAGACCTAAAAAAACCCGTTTTGCGCAGCTAGAGTACAATTTCAAGAAGTTTGCCGGGCCATTATAAAATATAACGTGTTGGTAATTCTGCAATTCCTAAAAGTTCCTACAGTCCTGTCGATTTTGACGATGTTTTTTATTTGACAACGAAATGTCTCGCAGTGAAAAATAAATTGAAAAGAATCTCTATTGATAATATGATTTTAAATTATTTGACAGTATTATTTATTGACTCTCCTAATCAAATTACAGCTTATTCTATGGCAGAATATCATTCATATTTTTCATTACAATAAATACCTACAGACGAGATCTAGTCTCTCTGTACACCTAATAAACATTGATAACTATTTAGAAAAAAAAAACGGGAGTAAATTTTCAAACCCTACCCTACTTTTTTATCTATTACACACCTGTACACTTGGAATATGAGCAGAGAACCATAAAAGGACTATGTTAACAGCAGGGAGCCCCAAGTTAAACCATTTTGGAACCCACTATAAAGTGGGAGGATTTAGAATTATTATGATTCCATTTCCCTTTAGTAAAGCCGGATATAAAATACCAACAAGTATTTAAATAATCCAAATAGAACAGAAAAGAATCCACTCAGTAGATGTAAACTTATGGGTCCTAAATGAGCTATATTTTATTTATATCTAAAAAATATATACGTGTTTAAATACTAAATCAATAAAATGGATAAAAAAGCAGAAAATAGTAGCTTATCGACAATTAAAATCCGATGTTAATAAAGGCTGCAGTTTAACCTAGCTTATTGCATGGGGCAAGAGTGACTAAAATTAGTTCAAACTAAAAATGTTGTATTTACATAGCTCTTTCTTTTCTAGCTTGCCAAAATTGTAGTAAGAGAGATTGCTATAACAGCAAAATTTGTACCTATCTTCCCTCACTCAATTCAAGTATGTATAGAAAAAATATGAATGATACCATGCTATAGGCGCCCAAAATCAGCATTTTTGATATAGTTGACTTTTAAAATTGAATTTTTTTAACTATCCAGTGAATTTAACTTATCATAATAACTACTTATTTACAGTAAATTATGAAACCTACTTTGCTATTGATAAATCCATGCAAGAATATTTTTTATGTTTTGACATTTGTATGAGATTTATTCCATACTAAAACTACACCTCGTAAGTATAGGGTTTCATCTAAATTTTTCAACTGGATCAGTGTGATAGTTCAAATTGCGACTAAGTATCTCTTAAAATATACATTCCACGCGGGCGTTGACAGTATATTACAAGTATAACGAACAAAAACAATAATTATGAAATCAACCAGTCTTCAATTTTAACAGCAATTTTAAAAGTCAACTATATATCAATGAATGGCGTCAATCACAGGTGTCGTAAAAACTCGAAAAAGAAATAAATCTTTTAACGCATTTATTTTCTATTGATTTTTTATTGTAACAATTATACTTGTGAATAGTTTTAATGTTTGATTGTGTACAGTGCCGGATTTAGATATCATTTGCAGCGAATTTGTATCAAATGATCCTTTGTTAATGAATTTCGCATCTGAATTGCACGTTTAAAAAAAGATGTAATCTTTTTTGTATGCACTCAGTTTCCCCCCATCTTTTTAGTCCGAATTCCCCCATGACGCTTATTTCCCCCTAAAACCGGCACTGGTTGCAAAAATGCGATGATCGCGCATTTAATGTCATTCATATCGTTTAGGTGAATTTGAAAAATGTACTGAAAATATATTGTTAATATCCCAATGAGTTTTATTATTTCAATCACATCGCCATCTTTCTGTACCCATATTTACTAGATCAAATTGATAACATATCCATCGTCACTAGCTAAGTACCCAAAATGATCTGAATACCAAAAATCCCTACTAATATTATAAATGCGAAAGTAACTCTGTCTGTCTGTCTCACTTTTACGACTAAACCGCTGAACCGATTTTGATGAAATTTGGTATAGAGGTAGGTTAGACCTTGAGAAAGGACATAGGCTATGTTTGGTCGCGATAACCGACATCCACGCGGGCGGAGCCGCGGGCAAAAGCTAGTTAATAATAATTTAATTTTATATTAACTATCACTGTGTTCAAATAATATTCATAGGGCTCTGTACACCCTTAAGATGCGGCTACAGCTCATGTTTTTCGCAACATTTTCACTAAAAACATGCAACAAAACATAAATAGAGATTTACACTTCTATGGGTTTTCACAATATTTTTTTTATGAAAGTGTGACAAACCATAGACATGTAAATCTCTACAATGTATTGTTGTGTTTTTAGTGAACATGTTGGAGCTATGGACGACGCTTCATATTAGGTTAGGTACTAATGCTCTTTATCTACTAAAATATTATAAATAAATCGAATTCTTAGCTTAAATGATGAAAAAAAAAAGATTATTATTAAATTTATTGTTTAACTTTGTATAAAAAATATAAAAAAACATTAGGTAGGTAGGTAATAAAAAAAACAACATTTGACTATAGCTTAATTGAAACAAGGTAATATTCACATTTTACAGAATAAACATAAATAAAAACAAATACTGCATTGCTAGCGGTCGTGTATTATTGCAATGTAAAAAAATAGTTTCATTGATTTTTTTCTGGCCTTACCATATTACCATTTTATCGAGGCATACTACCCTCAATTATATTTTATAAGGTCAGTAAAATTAACAATAAAAGAAGTATAGTTGATTCGATCACTGAAGAAGCAAACAAAATATCGATACTTACAAAATCGTATCGCCATCGAACAATATCGATATCGTACTTTACGCGCCATAACTGACAACCGCTCTGATCTTTCTTCAAGAAATTGTTTCAAATTCTTTCAAAAATATAGGTATTTAAACTTTAGGAAAAAGTCAAAACAAAATCGCGAGTGGATAGGTACAGTAAGCAAAGCATAGTGTATCGCAAACGTGATCGAGATCGAGTTTTTAGTGAGAGTGAAACCAGTGGTTGTGTCCATACGAGTAGCAAAAGAACTCGAGAGAGGGTAGATTGATATATTTGCTCCTAAAAACTCTTTCATCGTTCACCGCCAATACTCCAGTTCCTCCGTGATAATGGTGCTTGCAACAGCGCCGAAATATCGGAAACTCCAAACAATACAAGGTACCTAAATATCGCGATAGCTCTATAATAATAGTAATCATTCAAAAATGTTTTACGTACCTACTGAAAACATACAACGCTAAACGCGAGCGGTATTATCGATCGATAATAACGCGCCTCTGTATATGAAGCTTAATATTATAATCTGTGCGCCAAGTACTAGCAGTCGTCAATTTTGGCGGGCAAAATTACTTTTTTTTTTTAAACCAAACATCGACAGCCCGAGATTTACTAACACTTTTTTTTTTCAGTTTCTCACTGGCAGGCACAAGCACAACCTAATTTGATATGTACCTGTGTGACCTTTTTATTTTTCCTTTTTACCAGCTTTCTTAGGTTTAGTTGTCTTTGGCTGTCTAGCTTTTCTGAGCTTGATGACACACGTTGATAGCGGAGCAGGGTCGCTACCCATGTTGGCTTCAAATAAAAAAAATAAAATTAAATGGGTGTCGTAGAAGGCGACTAAGGGATACGGCTGTTCTCCTTCCGACAGTAAACATACAACCCGTGATAAAGTGCCCGTTTGACGACAATAAGCTCGTCTCCTATTACATGGAACGGAAAATCATCGTTGGCGAAATGTGGGTGTCAATACACCTCTGTCTACCCCTTCGGAGATTTACAGGCGTGTATAAAAGCATAAATAAAACATAACCTCAAAATTTATTTTCTATTTATTTTCAAATTAACTACTATAAATAAATAACAAATACATGACTTAATACATTCGATTCTACAATTATCTATGGCAGATAGTGTTTTTTTTACAAATTGTCTATTATAATACAATTTTGCGAGGCAGTTGCTAAAATATTCCGTTGTTACGACAATGGCGCTAGTGGGACAGAAGGTCTACAGTTTTTATCGTAATGAATTATTGATCATATTAAATCATATTAGTTTTTAACCGACTTTAAAAAGGAGGAGGTTCTCAATTCGATCGTTATGTTTTTTTATGCTAAAATCAGCTGTGTAGGTTTTATAATAAATCAGATTTAATCCTACTAATATTAAACGTGCAAGTTTGTGATGATGTTTGTTACTCAATCATGCTTAAAGAGCTGAACCGATCCCGCTGAATTTTGCTACTGGGATAGATTATAGTCTAGAAAGGCTTTTTAGCCCTGGAATAGGTTCCTAGATGTTGCGTAAATGAGTTCAGAACACGGAGCAACAACTAGTAAAATTAATTTTATTGCGAGTAATAATATTAAGTACAGACTATAAATTATTACCTTGTGAATAAATTTTCGTCTATCTAAGTTTATTCTGAAATGTATGCCAATTTTTTAGTATAGCAACATTGTGGTAGTAACCAACATTAAGCAAATCGACGTGTAGATGGCGCCACTTGCGTGAAAGTCCAATCAAAAATTGAAACAAAATGGCCGATGATCAAGAATTCATTACGTTTCTATAAATACAATCTAAATAATTATTGTCAATGATTTAAAATTTATTTCGTGTATTTACAGTGCTTTAATTTTAATTCAATAATGAAAAATTCGTCCCAGTAATGATGACATAATACTTCGTAGGACACATATCCCATATTTTACATATATGTACACAAGCCAAATAAATATGTATACATTTTGTATACATATCTCTTTCGTCGCGTGTATACGTGTCTTTCGATTCGGCACATCGGGAAAAAGAGTGGGAGTTCTGCTATAATCGGCTCGCTTCGGTTTGTATAGTTCTCTCTGTCGTACAGCTCATCTTGATATATTTTTAGAGTAGTTAAAACCTGACCTTCCTATTAATATAAAAACGGAATGCCACTCACTGATTAATCACGAAATATCAGAAACTATAACACCTATAAACTTGGAATTTAGCAGGTAGGTTCCTTATAGGGTGTAGATATCAGCTAAGAACGGATTTTACGAAACTCCTCCCCTAAGGGGGTAAATCTACGCGTACGAAGTCGCCGGTGACTGCAAGCATTGTATAAATGTGAAAGTTTGTAAAGATGTTTGTTATTCAAACACGCTCTATCGGCTGAACGGAACTGGCTGAAATCTGGGGGTTGGTCAGCTCATATAAACCCAAACAGTTTTAGCTACTCTATACAGATATCAAACTGTCAGTCTGACGTGCGACAGAGAGAATGCTATACAAATCCGAAGTATGCCGATCTTAACCGAACGTGCCGAATCGGATTCACTATAACAGTATTTATAATGTGATTGTGTCCTTTTAATATAATATTTGGTTTTCTAAAATAAATTACAGTGGAGTCTACTCGGGCAGAGTGTAATATCATATTTATACATTTGACAAACTTCATGAAATAACTAAAATCACTGATAGAACTTTATGTCTCAAATGAATACAATAAAATATTTCTACAACTATTCTAGTACTGTCAAATATTTACTGCCATAAACAAAAATAAATACACAAAAAAAATACTTTTGAAATACAATAGGATAGTTGAGTTTTGTAACCATGAAAAGACCGAGAAGACCATGAAAAGACTGAAAAGATCGAGTCACTGTTAAACTAATTTGAACCTTATTTCTTACGTGCTTAAGTTCAATTTTGTCAAAATGGTCCCTGGCTATGTCTGGTACATAATAAATTCGTTTTATTTTTAATTCTGTTGTAATATCAACTACCCTATTTTCTAGTCTATATTCTTCTATCGCGTTTGCCAAAGGAATCATTTATTAACCTACTTAAAAAAGGAGGTTATTTTGTATGTTGTTTAGCTATTTCTTCGCCAATTATAACCCCTTCGGCCGCCGACGAAACCATGCTACGTAATTGGTTACGGGAGAAGAATTATTTTTCTTGCTACGAAACCAGTTATGTACAAAGAGGTTTTTTCTTCCTACGGTATCAAAGTTGCAACGCCTTGTAAGTGCTCTTTAGATTGAAGTCGCTTATAAGTTATAAAAGAGCCTGCTTTTTTAACGACTGTGGCTCTTTGACTGCTAATTCACGGGTTCGATTCCCGCTCAATGCAGTTTGGATCCCAAACTAAGCATTGCTTGTAATCATCATCATCTTCATGGAGACGCATTTTCCTGATTGGATCTGTGGCCAAGCTGACCTCGGAGCTCAGGGTCCGCCTTCCGGCTCTTCCTCCTCTACTTCTAACGATCTTGGGCGTCCATGGTAGTGAGACCATTTGCACGCATGTCACCCTCCACGACGTCAAGCCAGGACTTCTTGCGTCTACCCCTTCTACCTGAACAGCTACATTCTATCATCGCACCTCTCGCCACAGCAGGTAGGGAATTCATCCTCACACATTGCGTCCGGAAATGGTGCGCACTGTGCGGTTTGAAAGGCATTACATCCCTCGCACACTCAAGCTTGGGAATGAACTCCCTGCGATGGTTTTCCCAAGCGACTACAATATGGGGTTCTTCAAGAAGGGCATTAGAAGGTTTCTTCAGGGTCGGCAGCGCGAATGTGACGCCCCTGGTGTAGCATACGTCCATAGGCCACGGTGACCGCTTCCCATCAGGTGGGCCGTGTGCTTGTCTGCCAACTAAGTGGTATAAAAAAAAAAAAACCTGGACCCGGCGAAGACGCCATTGCCAAGCATAACTTGTAAGTCTTTTTCTGTTCATTCTAAAAGACCAAAGCAAATAGATATTTTTCGCCTCTGTCTTACCCACCGGGGATAAAGGCGTGATGTATGCATGTATAATAATTATGTATATATTTACGAAAAAAAAAGTATCTAATCCGCATTCTAGAACCCATAACACAAGCTAGTTAAGCTATGCTTACTTTGGGTCTAGATAGCGTTATGTAGAATGTCCTACAATATTTATTTATGCATGCAAATAGATATATTCTCATATATATTTGCACTGTGCGGGAATCAAACGTATGCTATAATAAATCAAATGATTTCACAACAAAACGCGATAGAAGAAAGACTACAGATCTCGAACGAATTATTACACGAACACTCTGCCCTTACAACTAATGATGTCAAAAATCAATGTTTAATGTTACCAATGATAGCGTTCACCACGTCTGTGGAGGAAGCCGTGCCTCCTACATCCGGAGTCAGGACCCTGGAAAATGGAGAAATACATTACTATCAAGTTACTAGGTGACGAAGAAAGAATACAAGTATCACCACCCCATCTCATCCGAAGGGTGTCGTAAGAGGCGACTAACGGAACAATACGCAGACGATATCACTGCGAGAGAAGGAAAACTCTAAATAAAACCCTGTAACAACCCGTCTGGCCAGCCTGGAAACAGTAGGCCAAAGCCTCCCAACATTGGGAGAGGCCTATGTCAGTAGTGGACTGCGATAGGCTAATTGATTGACTAATTGACCCTCTCGGACTTTCGGAAAATAAAGGGGTGCACGTGGACCCCCGTTGCAAACTTTCCTCGTTTAAATGAGCCTTAAGGGTTTGGTTGCGGGTTCTGGTTGCACTGGTTCTGGTTCTGGCTGGGGGTCCACGTGGACCCCCGTTGCAAACTTTCCTCATTTAAATGAGCCTTAAGGGTTTGGTTGCGGGTTCTGGTTGCGGTACTTTTTCAGCCTAGCATTCATCCCAGTTGCATCCGAAGCTTTCATCTCGGAGTCTGGGGTCAGCTTTACCAGTCTTAAATACGGATTTGGCTGAATTTAGATATTTTCCGTGAAGCGACTGCCATCTGACCACCACAACCCAATGGTGACATTAGGCGATATTGAAGCATTGCAGCTAGACCAGTTGTTGGACTTTTTAGGGCTCCAACTACTCGTTACGACTGCCATACATGTTCGTAAGGCAACAAACAACAAATGTGATGATTATTATAGGTCATAGGTGATGATTATTGTGATGTTCTTACAGGGTCAACAGAACGAGTGTGACTCCCTGATGTTGCACACGTCCATAGGCAATGGTAACCACTTTCCTTGGCGCGCATTGCGTGCCTCCCCATACCCGGGGGCAAGTTGGGGACTCCGTGGTCCCCACACCGGAAGAGGGTCAGATCGAGATATATGGCCCTGGGTCGGCCGGGGTGCGAGGGATATGGCTACGACAATCTCACCTCCGGCAACCGACGGCCCACAGACGGCGTGCGTTTTAGTCGGTTCGAGTCCGACATAACCTCCGGCTCCGGCGGCGGAGGTATCCGTGGGGATTTTTCGCACGATAAAAAAAAAGGTAACCACTTTCCATCAAGTGGGCCGTGTGCTTGAGTACAACCTAAGTAGTATAAAAGTATATATTCAAAGTATGTCTCACTTGTCGACGTTGCAGGTCTTGTTGATAGCATTACGGATGAGGTCCGCGTGACAGAAGTGTCCGAGATGCTCCAGCATGTCCACCGACGCGTTGATCATAGCGATTGGGTTCGCTATGTTCTTGCCGGCGATGGCTGTACCTGGAAGTTAAGGAACAGAGCTTTGAAATATATACAAATAGGCAATGATATATTATCCTTATAAGGCTTGCCACCGGGTTGGTGGTTGGCACTAATAGGTGTCGTTGGTCAATGGCATTAAGTGATTTTTTGGTGGTTATAAAAAAAAACCACGAAGGCTAAGGGTCCAACCCCACCAAACGGACAGCATCGGCCCGGATTTTACAATCTTCAAACAAAATGAAATCTTATATCACAGTGTTTGAAATTTATATTACCAAGTCACGCACAACAGCTTGACAGCGACGTGCGGCGGCATGACGCACGTCAAGCTGTCATGCGTGACTTGGTAATATAAACTTTAAATGCTGTGATATAAGATTTATTTTGTTTAAAGATTGTAAAATCCGTTCCGATGCCGTCCGTTTGGTGGGGTTGGACCTTGTCTTTTAGCAAGGTCTAACCAATGTCTGTACCAAATTTCATCAAATCGGTTCAGTGGTGAAAGCGTAACAGACAGAGTTACTTTCGAATTTATAATACTAGCTGTGGCCCGCGGCTCCGCCCGCGTGGATACAAACTTTCATCCCCTATTTCCCCCCATTTTCGCAATACAAAAGGCAGCCTATGTCCGTTCTCATGCTTCAGTTCATCTCTGTACCAAATTTCATCAAGATTGGTTCAGTGGTTTAGGCGTGAAAGCGGAACAGACAGACAGACAGAGCTACTTTCACATTTTTTTTTTTAATATAGTACACGTCAATTTGACTTCGCCTCGCCTGATGGTAAGCTGAAGGCAAAGTCCCTGAAAAGAGCGTCACACGTATCATGTTACAATGGTGACACTCAGCTTGACGGCCTCATTAGATGCTTTTTCACGCCCCGCTTAAAGGACCCGGGACTGTAGGAGGAGGGAAACACGTGAACATTTATAGTATTAGTATGGAGTATGGATATGGAAGTATGGGTATGGAAGTATGGATTAGTAAGGATGTGTTACCTGTATTCCTGGTACCAGGCTCGAACACCGCGTAGTGGTCGCCGTAGTTCCGGCCAGAGAGCAGGCCGGCGCCGCCCAGCAGACCGCAGATGACGTTGGACACGATGGAGCCGTACAGGTTCGTCATCAGCATCACGTCGAACTGGTGAGGCCTGGCAGATTCAACAAGTCATTGTGCATTTTTGATTAACTAGACAGTCAAGTCTTTGTACAAATTTGATAAATACAATCCTCAATTTTAACGTCACATACAGTCAATCATGAGTAATTTATTATCTGAACCTTTTCCTTTTTTTTCTTTCTTTTTTTTATACTATTTAGGTAGCACACCAGCACATGGCCCTCCTTATGGTAAGAGGTCACCGTAGCCTATGAGCGAGTGCAACACCAGGGGAGTCACAATCGTGCTGCCGACCATGTAAGAACAGATAGATTCAGTGCCGTCAGCGCAAAATGTAAGTAGGTCAAAGCCTTTGGTTTTCCAAATATTTTAAGTGAACGGGGATCGAACCCGCACTTCATGCGTAGCGGCCGCGTTCACTAGCGCCACGCCAGAGAGGCAGTCCAAAAAAAAATGACGGCACGACCTTCCATTACCGTCAGCGATCCATCATCCACGTACATTTACCAACTCATGTTGGTACATCTTAGGTTATACTAGTAAATCTTAGGATTTACCGTAGTTCTAACTTTTACAGTAACATATACATAGAGATAGACTAATTGACATTATGGACGAATAGATACTATGGACCATTTCATGAACTAATCGAATTGATACTGGTCGTTATGATACTATGGACCTTTTGATACTTTAGACGAAATGATATTATGGACCACCTGCACCGAAAGGGTAGTGGCGACGGGTCCCTGTAACCCTATTCCTGCCGGCTTCACAATGTGTCACAATCATGCACTATACGACACAAACCAGATTGGGGTAAGCTTTTTTCCACCGGCTTCCGTTTTGAAAATTAGGTTTCTCTTTCTAGTACCACTGTTAACTCCTACACAGTAAAGCTTCTTTAGTAGTGGGTTCATGATTTTAGTGTAAGAACCAGGATCCGAAACCAGGACCTTCCGTCCCTAAAACCGACTCCATAACCAGTTTTAACTGTTTTTTTATGCTACTAAGTTGGCGGACAAGCACACGGCGCACCTGATGGAAAGTAGTTACCGTGGCCTATGGACCAACATCAGGGCCATTACACTCGTACCCTGAAGAAACCTTCTAATGTCCTTCTTGAAGAATACTGTCTATGCTTATCAGTCCAATAGGAGCATAACCATCACTCACTTGGCTACAAGCTGCATACAGCAGTTGTCAATGATCATGTCGTCATGCTGGATATCGGGGTACTCCTCGGCCATTCGTCGAGACGTCTCTAAGAATAACCCATCGGACAGTTTCATGATGTTTGCCTTGTGGACTGTTGTCACCTGCAATGAAGACGGATAAGTTTTTATGTGCATGACTTAAAAAACTATTTATCATCCTCTGAGCCTATTTTTCTAACTCAGTTGGGGTCGGTAGTCTGTGACGCAGCTGAACTTCAATATTTTCCGTGAACTGACTGCCATCTGACCTCCACAACCCATTGGCGATATCGAAGCATTGCAGCAGTTAGACCAGTTGTTGGACTTTTTAGGGCTCCAACTACCCGTAACAAAGGCCATAGATGTTCCTATGGCAACCGGGACCGATTGCTTAACGTGCTCTAATCTAGAGGCACGACTAGACTAATGCAAATGTCCATTTATGCATACAAATATTTGTTCTAAGCGAGGATCAAACCCGCACCTCCTGCATAGCGGTCGCGTTCACTACCCCCACGCCACTGAGGCTGTCGTAGGAACCCTATAGCAAGAAATGCCGATATCGTCAATTCTCTCCATGTCAGTAGTGTCTCAGATGTATTTATATGTTACATGTTCAGCAATAAAATGATTTGATTTGATTTGTGTGAGTGACTCTTTTAATATACTGTAAGAAAAAAGAAATAAAATAAAAGAATAATAAATTTATAGTCCTTGACAATCTGGTTTTTAGTTGTTGTAGATAGACATAGTAATTACACTGAAACAAGAAATAGAGAAGTTAAAATGTATAAAGCTATACTATTCGTAATATTACAAAACTGTAGAATTTGTGTTTGGTTGTATGCACTAAACTCAACTTCAAATTCTTGTTCTCAAAATTGTGTTTTTTGGTGTACTACTTAGGTCGCAGACAAGCACACGGCCCTGCTGATGGTAAGTGGTTACCGTGGCCTATGGGCGTGCCGTCAGTGCAAAAGATAGGTAGGACATTAGGCTTGTCCTAAGTTAAGTAGGTAAAAGTTTTCCCACTGACAGCAGAAAATCTCTCCAGTGAGCTCTGGCTACCCTACTCACCGTCGGAGACACAACACGAGGATAATAAGCCGCGGTCTTCTGTAGGGCTAAGGTACTTCCCCAGTAAGACTGCTCGATTGTTGAAAACGGGTAACGCTATTATTACATCTTTTTGACGTTAAGTCAGTTAGTTAAAAAAAACTAAGTTTACCGCCGCTTCCTAGCATTCAAATTCAAAATTACGTATTAAAAAAAAACTACTGACTGGATCTCGATCGAACCAATTTTTAGTGGTAGTTTTCATGGCAATTTACATCATATATTTTTTTTAGATTTATCATTCTCTTAGTTTAGAAGTTAGAGGGGGGGGGGGGGACGGACACATTTTTCCACTTTGGAAGTGTCTCTCGCGCAAACTATTCTGTTTAGAAAAAAAAAATGTAAGAAACCTCAATAGCATTTTTAAAGACCTATCTATAGATACCAACACGTATGGGTTCGATGAAAAAAAAAATTGAGTTTAAGTTCTAAGTATGGGGACCCCCAAAATTTAATGTTTTTATTTTTTATTTTTGTGTGAAATTCTTAATGCGGTTCCTAGAATACATCTTCCTACCAAGTTTCAACAGCATAGGCCTTATAGTTTCGGAGAAAAGTGGCTGTGACATACGGACAGACAGACAGACAGACAGACAGACAGACAGACAGACAGACAGACGGACGGACAGACATGACGAATCTATAAGGGTTCAGTTTTTTGCCATTTGGCTACGGAACCCTAAAAAGGACAAAATTTCCAGTGAATTCCTACTACACTGTGAAAAAGCCTAATATATAGGTACATATCCCTACCTTCTTGCGTCCGTTTCTCTTAGCAAACTCGAAGGCGAAGCGGGCAACCCTCTCGGAGTTGCTAGCTGTCACCACTTTCATGGACTCGACTACACCACGGACAGACTCGTGTTCCAACATGGCGTATTCTCCTTCTGTGTTTTGTCTGAAAACAACACATTAGCTTCAGGGAAAATAGCATAACACCAGGGCTACACTCGACGGAACGCCAGTCGGGTGCTGGTCCAATGCCTTCCGGAACGTTAGGTCCTTTTACCGGAATGTCCAGTCGGTTCATTAGGTCTCTTTCCCGGAAAGTCCCATTCCCGGAACGTCCACTTCACTGAATGTCCATTTCCCTGAAAGCTAACGTTCCGGAAGGATCCAATGATCAGATGTCTTTTTAACAATTTTTTACCACTCCCCCATGATGATACGGGTGAGGTTTTAGACTACCCCTCCCCCCCAATCCAAAATCACGTGTATTTTTAATTTATTATTCATTGCTAGATAATTGATACCCCTACCTCCCCCAGGTGATATTTCATGACTTATTCTGACCCCTCTTCTCCCCCCCTGTTGAGCCTCACTTGATTAATGGAAAGCCCCTTCTTCCTCCTAGCGTTAATTCCCAGTCGCATCCGAAGCTTTCAGCTCGGAGTCTGGGGTCCGCTTTTACCAGTCTTAACCACGGATTTGGCTAGACCTCGATATTTTCCGTGAAGCGATTGTCATTTGACCTCCACAACCCAATGTTAACATTAGGCGATATCGAAGCTTTGCAGTTAGACCGTTGTTTTTGGATTTTTGAGGGCTCCAACTACCTACCCCGTAACGACTGCCATAGATGTTCTCATGGCAACCGGGACCGACGGCTTAACGTGCTCTCCGAGGCACGACCAGACCAATGCAAATACTCATATTTAATTCACACAAATATTTGCACTGAGCGGGGATCGAACCCGCGCCTCCTGCGTAGCGGCCGCGTTCACTACCGCTACGCCACGGAGGCTGTCAATGTCATTTTCATTTTAATATGTCAAAGCCCCTATGTAGATGATATCTTAATCTTCTTCTTTATCCTAGCGTTAATTCCCAGTTGCATCCGAAGCTTTCACCTCGGAGTCTTGGGTCCACTTTACCAGTCTTAACTGCGGATTCCGTGAAACAACTGTAAATGCGATAGATGTTTCTATGGCAACCGGGATGGCTTAACGTGCTCTCTGAGGCACAACTAGACAAATGCAAATACCCATATTCATGCATACAAATATTTGCACTGAGCGGGGATCGAACCCGCGCCTCCTGTGTAGCGGCCGCGTTCACTATCGCTACGCCACAGAGTCTGTCAACATGATATTTTAATATCCTGTAATTAAGATAACAACAGACAATGGACAGACGACCTTATTAAGGCCGCGGGAACGCGCTGGATGCGAGCCGCTTTCAACTGGTCTTATTGGAGATCTATAGGGGAGGCCTATGTCCAGCGGTGGACTTCCTATGGCTGAAATGATGATGATGATGATGAAGATAACAACCTCAACCATTGTAGTTACGTTCTTAGGAGATTATCCCTTTTTAAGATATCTTGAACTGCATTCACAAATTTTTGCAAAATCGACAGTCAGCAAGAAAAATACAAAAGTTCATCAAACATTTTTGGTGACAATCGATCGTTTATTAGTGCAGCAGTGGACAGACTGATTGATTGATTGAGATTTTATAAAGGTACCTGATAATGTGGATATCAATATCCTTATGCCTAGTGGTGACTCCAGGGTATGATTTGCAGTTCAGGACGTAGGCATACATGTCGAGTTCATTACGTAGAGCTACGTTGCGTGACGTCACGTACGCCGCCTCGCTTTTTGTTTCAATGTTGCCCTGTAAAAAAAAACATAATTTGGTTCATCTTGTAATCCATACTCATATTACAAAAATGCGATAGTAACTCTATGTGACAGACAGATAGTCTTATACTTTCATACCTATTTGGAACAGAGATAGGTTAGAGTTTGGGTACGGATAAAAGGCAGTACGGATAAAAGGCATGGTTGGTTGCAATAACCAATACCCACATGGGCAGAGCCACAGGTAATAGCTAGTTCAAGATAATTTATCACATTCTTCAGCAAGTGTACTGGCACAAGCCACAATCGAATGTCCTCAGTGGAGTAGAGGAACTTTGCAAAATATGTAAGAATGGATGCAGATGGTGGCTGCTGACTCTGCCTACCCCTCTGCAGCTAAATAAGCATGAGTGTATGTATATACCTTAATGCCGACACCGTTTCTCTTGATGGTAGTGATAGCATACTTCACATCATCATCATTATCTGCATTAGGATCAATGTCGACCACTTCAAAGTCCACCGGCGCACCAACATATCTGAAATTATCAAAACAATTTTATAAACTTAAAATTTAAATTCAAAATCAATTTCAATTAAAAAATTCAATTAAAAAAATACAATAAATCAATTGAGCAGCGTGAATCACAGTGAATTCTTCTAGGCCAGAATGTTCCCGATAGGTCACATGGCACATAACAAGCTAGATCATTTTTTCACCAGCTTCCTCTTCAAAATTTTACTCTTGATACTGCCCTTTATCAGACAGAAGTTCCTACTTTGAAAGAAAAGCATGTACCAGAGCCTCATCTGTAAACCAATAGGAATATACTGGTATACTTGAATTACTTGATGAGGACTGAGGTGGGTTTGGCTCCAAGTCTTGGTTGAGTCCCCATGACCTCATGTCTGTTTTTTTTTAATAATATTGTAATACATACTCAATTTTCTTTTGAATAAAATTACTTATAATTTACCAGGAATCTGTAACTGTTATGCATAAGTAGGAATTTGTATATAAGCATCACCCATTTGCCATCATCTGGACTAATATAGACAACAGTGATCATGTGACCAACACAATCACAAAATATTGATAAATATGTAAGCGGATAAAATTAATATTTTTTTGAAATATATTGTAGTTAGGGCAAGAGAGCAAGGCTCAGATATGAACTTTAGCTGTACTTGTGCGTTTAGGGAATGACAAAAACAGATGAACAGCTGTTTTTTAAGCCAAGATTTTGAACATAAAGGTCTACATCAATGAAAGGTTATGACACAACAAAAACTCACTTGAAAACATCCCTGACATAGCCCATTAATTCAGGACCGATACCACCACCTGGGAGCATGGTAACTGCATGACGACCACCATAGTGCGCCTTAGGAATCAGCTTCTGTTGCCTGATTACTGGTGTCTTATGCTGGAGATCAAAATCTGAGAGGGAAGCGGGCGCAGCAGCTGAGCTAGCGTTTACAGCACCTCGAACCTCGGGGAGAACCTTTAATTTAGATAATAACCTCACAGCCATGGCTTATTTTTCACTAAAACCAATTTTAAAATGTTAAATAACCACAGGAACAGGAAGATGGAAAATGGCAGATTTGCACAATTTTCTCCGTCAGGTTGCGCTGTTATGTCAAAGTTTTTAAATAGATGGCACCACTGAGTATTAGCGGAAAATTGACAGTTCTTTGCCAATGTTGCTGCTAAATATAGTGAATTTTATTTATAAATATTTTATTTCAAGTCATATTTAGAAAATAAACATAAGTACTGTATCACTTTTTATGATTAACTTAACATCTGTATTTAAATATTTTCATTTTATTGCTATTTTATTGTGATAAGAAATAAGAAACCTCATTGATAGCATTTAAGTCTGGCAACATTTAGGTCCTATGTTTTTTTTTCTAAATGACAAGAGCGCTTTGGTTTTCCTTTCCCAGCGGAGTTCTCGAACACGAACGGGTGGAGAGCGGGCGTCCATTTTGCTTCGCCATATTGAATTTGGGCCGACATCTTTGGACGCCATGTTTAGTCGGACATATTTTATAAACATTTTCGCGTAAATTTCAAATATTTTTGAGCCTAAATATCGAACTTTTTTTCACTGAAAACTGTGGCACTAGTTGCCGTAAATATTACGTTGGAAAATTCCGTGCCAACGCATCTGTCCATATTTGTCTTCTGGGGGCCGTTGGTGCTTTTGTTGCAGGATAAATACAGGTAAATTATTTCTATCGAAAACATTGTACTTTTTGACGTATCGTAACAAGTGTTTTATATTTTTTATGATATTACGCATTTAGTAGCTGGTAAAAGGGTCACAGAATGAAGGTCACATCATAAGGTATCGATGTGTGTAGCGTTTGGCGTGGTCATTTTATAATTATCTAAAAAATCTTCGTGTCGCAGGCCCGGCCGGTCGAGTTACCCTGCCAGTATACTCGCACCTGCCCAGGGAGATAGTTGTTTGACTCCAATGCACCAAAAATGCGGCACAATAAGAGCACAAAGTTGTTTTCTCAGTGGGAGGCAAGAAATTGCGATTATAACGCGCTTGGGGTGACATAGATAAAACAAGTACTTCTGTTTACATTTTTCACTGTTCGTCTAAAAATAAGTTATCAAAAACAAACCAATTGTAAAACTAAAGTGTATTGTTTACCAATATGATTTTAGCTTCAGATAATGTTATTGCAATCAATAACATACAATTTCCATTGTTTTTGATTTATTATCATTTATGCAAAAGTTTCCTTACTGTCATCTACCAAATTAAGGTTCGTTCATTAACTTTAAAGTGTTACAAAATACATAATTAAAAAATTGTTACCATTTACTAATGAGGTCAATTAGAGCTGGTTTTTAATCAGAAATTGACAGTAAAATTGTTTCAATTAGGTATATTTGTTTACATATAAGGAAATTATGCTCCCTAGGTGCTAGAATATTATATATATAAATTATATATGCATATAAAAACAGTACAATTTTTAACTTTATCTTTTGTTTCTATTTCCAAGTTGTCAAAAGTTCATTGAACTATTAAAACTATTATCAAGTCCCAAAAAGTCAAACATCTCAGTATCATAAGGGTAGTGCACTGTAAGAGACTTTAAAAGTTATACCTTAGCTTACAGTTTCAGAATTTAAAAAAAGACAAAAAAAAAGAACATTACAGACTGAACATAACCTACAATCACCATTCCTGCCAATTCTTATAAGACCATAGATTAATATATACTAGAGATATAAGACTAAGATTGCAAATGTTCATAGATTATTGTGACAAGTTACATACATACACATATTCACGCTTGTAAACACCTTAAGGGGTAGGCAGACGTGTATTAACGCTGATATTTCGCCAACTATCATTTTTGGTCCCACATACAAGGAGTGAACCTATTGATGTCAAGTGTACACTTTGTCATAGGTTGTATGTTTACTGTGGTATAGAGAAAAATTTAAATTTGGAATATTATTTTGTTGCGTTATACCAGGCCCTTGATTTTGCTTAGGCAAAACCACTGTCGTGCCACAATCTCTGCAAAAATTGGCATTAAATTTTAGACTTTATGAACGACATTGAACCATCAGCATTCCAGTTAAACACACGATCTTCGAGACTTTATTGCTGTAGAATTAAAGTCCAAAATTAAATGACAATATTTTCATTACATGCTTTTGTCCACTCTACCATGCACAATGGCCCAAGAAAGAGGCTTAGTGCGGATAAAAGAGTCCCCTTTCCATTCCATTCGTCCACTCTACAATAAGCCATTTAATTTTAAACTTTAACTGAGTTAATTTAAAGGCTAAAATCAAATGGAATTTTCTCGCAGTCACTGTGGTGTGACAGTGGTTGTGCTTTAGCAGAATCGAGGCTCTGTTCATTGTTTTAATGGTATAAAACATTTACACAATCATACCTTTTTCTCTTTGGGGTTGATAGAGACAATCATATACTTCTGGGGCCTTAGACAAAGTGACATTCTATTGATGGAATTGCATTGAAGCGAACCGTTTTTAATTTTTAACAGTGTATTACGCAACATTGCGGTGATTATAGTAATAATGATATGTGAAAGAATGTATTTCGAGTTACAGAAACATAAATTTAATAAAAAAATAAGTTTTTTTTTTTTTTTTTTGTTTTTTTTTGGCCGTAGGATACGGGATAAATCTGGCGACTCTCGCTCTGGCTCGTACCTGGTGCAAAGAATAGCCATCGCGATTCAGCACGGTAATGCGGCCAGCGTGCTGGGCTCCTTTGCGCGGGATGCGACGCGGGGCGGGTTATTTATTTGACAAAGGCATTGCTGGCTATAGTTATATTAATTATTTATGTTAATTTCATACTACAATTAGCGATTCCACTGGCGTTTTCGCCAATAGAATGTCACTTTGTCTAGGGCCCCTGTACTTCAAAAGCTTCCTCTACTACTACTACAACTGACAGTAGTGATGTCATTATTCAAATGGGTGTTCAACCCTTGTGAGTGAGCCATTTCATCCATTTCCCCTAAATAACGACTGCCATAGATGTTTGTATGGCAACCAGGACCAATGACATTGACATCATAATCATTTTTGACATAATGCAGAAGATTGAGATAAAATCGGGACTGGAATTTGAACAGATTTTTACTTGTATATCCTCAAATGAAGCGTCGGTAGCTTAGTGGTTAAGGAGTCGGCCTTACGATCGAGAGGTCCCGGGTTCGAATCCTGGCCATTACACTACCGACGTGAACCCACTCCTAGCACAAGCAATTGAGCTTAGTTGGAGGGGTTAACAAGAATATTTGTAATTTCGGTTGCCAATATTCTTTAAAAAAAAAAATAATATTTTGTTGTATAATACTTAGTGTGATTTTTCAGTAGTCGGTTTTAGTTTTAATTTTTTATATATATTATCTTGGGGCAAGCAACAGCTAATCATTTATACATATTATTTGAAATCTCCTAATTATAAGACCTTTCATTTGATACCAAAATGGCATATTTATTTTTGAACACAGAGCTTTGTGACCGCTAGAAGGCGCTGCATTAAGTTCAGTGACACGTCATATAATCTATTACTACCAGACAATCAAGACATTTCTAACAATACCTCATTTTGTCTAGTTGGAATAATTAGTTGATGAGCTATGACAGAACAGATAAACATACATACATAGCCTGCTATAATCATAGCTGACATACATACATAGTTGCTTTGGTTTTGCTGTAGTCTGGTATACGTCGTATCTTGGACCTAAATCGCTAGAGAAACAAGTAATCATTAACAAATATGATAGTACTAAAAAGTATTTTTCTCAACACTATTAGTTGGTAGTGTAACCGGTATAAAAATACCCGTTATAATACTGGTGGTGCAAGTTGGTAGTGTAACGGGTACAGAAGGGTATCTTTGACCTAGATCGCGTGAACGAACCCCTTGTTATACTCAAAAATCATAGTTGGCAAAATATATGTCGGGACACATATTGAACCTAAATCGCAAAAAAAAACGAGGCGCGGATTATTTTCTAATAATCTAGGCTTGGTGAATTTGCGCTCATCCACCACATTAGCACCCGTATTACCCTTAAAGAACACCCAAGAAACATGAACTGCGTTATATAGAGCACATTTTAGGTTCAAGATATTTATGTAAGGTCAGGGCAATAAAAAATAAGGTAAATTTAGTCTGTTAATTGACTACACTCCGCTAGATGCCAACAGGACAGATTACATTCTATTTTACAATAGAATTTTCAATAGCTATGTCATCATCGAATCATAATTTATCCTTATTATACTTGCATATTACCCAATGAATAAAATTGAATTGTCCATCTGTAAAATCAACAGCAGCTTTTCGATTAATGTATATGTTACTGTAAAATTGTTTATGTTACCGGCAATGTGTACAATCTGGTACTCTATACAATGCCCAGGCCAGGGATCGCAAAACCTATGGCACGCGTGCCAAAGATGGCACGCGTGCCAACACGAAGTAGGCATTTAGATGCACCCTTGCCATACCTTAGGCGCTAGAAAATGAACGAGGCACTAAAAATTGGACGAACAGACGGACATTTTAATCTACAGGTGATTCAAAAAAAGATTTTTGTACTCTTCCACTTGAAGACTTCTAAAACTGACTTGAAAAAATCTACTCTGTCATTCAATGTCATAGTGATTAAGATAGCAATAAGTCAATAAAAAATATATTCCCATCATGGATATTGAATTTCTCCGTTTTTAATTTAGTAGGCGGGATTCCGACATACCTACCTAGCCATCTCTCATCTTAAACCTCAGTGATGTACCCATTGCTCATACCCTGTACCTATTTAGGACGCCATACGAAAAATGAGGCGAAAAATAATCAATGTCCTGTTATTTAGTTAAATGAAATGGACTCTTCTTGGCCTTGACTCACAACTAGGTATACTCCATTTGGTTCGGTACAAACGTAAACAATCTTGCTGTGTCTATTTAATATTATGTTTTATTTAAAAACTCAGTTTATAAATATTTTTCTCAAAGTCAAAGTCTTTATTTCTCAAAATAGTGCAACACTGTTACAGCTTTATGACGTCAAAAACTCCTTAAAACTAAGTTTACCACCGCTTCCTAAGCGCTAATGGTGAAGAAACGGCGGCGCAACAAACTCCACTGCGTTTAGAAACTTATTTTGAAAATCAAAAACCGAAATCAAACCACCAGTCAGTTGTTTAGCCTAGTTTATTTGTTTAATATGCGTTTTTATAAAAAGTATTTTCTTAATTATACTGATATATACCAATATCTATAACCATTTATAACGCTAATTATAACTGCATTTCGAGTCATCAAGAGTCAAGACTACATTTTTTCTTATTTAAAGTAATGCAGGTAACGAGGTAACGTTTAAAATTAAACGACTTTTTGTAGAGTGAATGAAAGAGTGTAATGAAACACTTTTCATTTTATTTTATGACTGTAAGTCTTTAGAAATAAGGTCTTAAATTTAATGGCATTTTTTGCAGTATCTGTGGTGCGACAGTGGTTGTGCTTTAGCGGAATCGAAGGCCTGTAATTTAGTTAAATGAAATGGACACTTCTTGGCCTTGACTCACAGCTAACATGTAATATTATAAATTCAGTGGTTGCCTGATAACTGACTATTACGGTTCGTCTGTGACCTTCGTCCATCCTGTATCGAGATAAAACAACATTACATAATCAGCATCTTCTGAGCCTTTTTCTAACTCTGTTGGGATTGGCTTTCCTTATAGTCAGATTTCAAAATCAGCTCAACCACTTTGGAGATTAGCCGGAGCAAACAGACAAGCTAACGTTTCAAGTATCTTACACATACATAATTACATAACATAACATAAACTCACGCCTGTATCCCCGAAGGGGTAGGCAGAGGTGCTAGCACCCACATTTCGCCGTTTATGTTTAGGTCCCAATGTAATAGGTGGCGAGCCTATTGCCATTAACCGGGCACTTATAAACCTGCGATAAATACACACATAACTTCGAAAAGCATCGAAAAGTCATTGGTGTGTGCCATGGTCAAACCTGGGATCGAACACGAGACCTCGTCTCAGCACATAGGCCTCTCCCAATATGTGCTACGTCTGCCAATCCTCCGCCTTCGGCATCCAGTCCGTCCCAGCCACCTTTCAAGGTCGTCCATTCATCTGGTTAGGGGGCAGCCCACCTTCCGTTTTCCCTCTCGCGGTCTTCACTCTAGGACTCGTCTGCTCCAGCGGCCATCAGTCCTTCGGCAAATGTGGCCAGCCCACTGCCACTTCAGCTTGCTTATTTTGCGAGCTTTGTCGGTAACTTTGGTTCCGTTGGCCTCGCCCGACCACAAATTTCGTAACGTTCTAGGAAATATAGATATTCACTAGCTTATCCCGCAAGTCATGCGTGCATAAAACTTTACTTCAAAATATTTGTATACATGCGTGCATAAAACTTTACTTCAAAATATTTGTAAATATTTGTGTACCTATTGCTAGGTTGAATAAAAAATATTTTTCTTTCTTTTCTTTCTTTCTTTCTTTTCTTTTAACATGCGTGCATAAAACTTTGTATAGATACAGTTATTTATCGAAGTATGTATGTTTGTTGCAGGTGAAATCCATTCAAGATGATGAACCAGGAGATCATGTGTGAGGTGGAGATAGGTACACACGGCTCCATGGTGGAGATTGACGGCGATGATCAGGTGGGAGTCAAGGTAATTATATCTCTTCTTCTTTTCTCTCTCTCTATACTCTCTTCTTTGTATAAAATTAAATGATTTAGCAAGGAATCTCCTCCGTGAGCATGGCGGACGCTTATAAAACAGTCCCAATCGACACCAAATAACCCATGGTAATATCTCATTGACTTTGATATAATTACTGACATATATCTCAACCACAGTCCTACAGAAGACCGCGGCTTAATAACCTCGTGTTGTGTTTCCAACGGTGAGTAGTGTAGCCAGAGCTCACTGGAGATATTTTATGCTGTCAGTGGGAACACCAGAGGCTTTGACCTACTTTTGCGCTGATGGCACAGAACCTCTCTATTCTTACAGGGTCGATAGCACGAGTGTAACTCTCCTGGTATTGCACTCGCCCATAGGCCACGGTAACCTCTTACCGTCAGGAGGGCCGTGTGCTTGTCTGCGACCTAAGTAGTATAAAAAAACCAGTCATTTTCTGAGACTTTCCCAATTCTGTAACGATTACCATGGATGTATACTATGTATTTTCGTATGGCTACCGGAACCGACGACTTAACATGTTCTCCAAAACACCCAGTCCAATGCATGTAGACATATTCATGCATACAAACATTTGCACTGAGCAGTAATTAGTCCCCTATGTAAAAGTCGCGTTCACCGACTACCACAGAGGCTCTCCGACCCCACCAGTCACGTTTTTCTTGCTACTTGAGGTAAAGATAATGCCAGGAACTTATTATAGTGACCATGAGTTTATTTTCCTATGTCGGAAGTAGAGACCAAGACTCGAATCTGGGACCTCTCGATTTTAAAACCAAATCCCCGAATTGCTTATTATCAATTTGCAGTACGAGGAGATAGAAGCAGCCCAGTACGAGGAGTACATAACCGATGACCAGTATGAAGAGGCTGAGGAGCAAGTCATTGGTATGCAGCACCTCGAAGAAGGTCAGTTCTGATTGAGTTATTTGTTTAGGCTTTACCATATCATCATCATCATCATCTCCATCGTCTATTTTTCCCCTTCGGCTGACAATGTTTCTTTTTTCAGATTACACACTTCCCATAATGTACACTAGGCTAAGTTGACTGCATTTCACAATGTCTTATTCACGAAAAGTACACTTCCAATGTCGTATACTCTCCGAAAATGTCTGATTCCCAATATCTACACTCTCCCTGAATGTAAGACCTTTTCGTGTGATAACAAAAATATAATAGCCAGTCATAACACGTAAACAGATGCATCTGCAGATGTCATTTGCGGACGCGTCAATATTTAAGGTGGGCTCCCTTAAACAAACGTGATTTATTGCCATTTTTTTTTGCAATGCAACTTAGCTAGCCCAACGGAATTATACGACATATTGGTTAAGTGGACTTTTCGGGAAAAAATGTTTTTTGGGAAGTGCTCAAACTGGGAAGTGATCGTATGGGCCAGTAGTCATTTTGGGAATACATATTTCGGGAAAGTGTACATAATGGGAAGTGTATAAATTGAAAAGGAGACATTGTCAGCCGAAAGGTATTTTTCGTGCGGCAATACACACACACACACACACACACATTAAACTACCATGAACGTCCAAAGGGCCAATTCTCGTTAAATGTGTTCAAAGTTCAGTCTCGATCTAATCTTAATCTGGCAAATGTCAAAAACTATTACAATGTCTAATGTTCAATCTTGAAACTTGCGTGACGATAATATCGTTTTTTACATTTGGGAGATGGAAATTACATCGAGGCACACTAGCTACATCACTTTCACTCTGCGTACAGCCAAAAAAGGGCGTCATACTGTGATTTTTTATGAAAGACTAGCTGTCCCGGCGAACTTCGTACCGCCAAATTTTTTTCAGCCCTCGTGAATTATTGATCCCGTTCCCGCTGCACCTATTTTGTCACCCTTTAAACCTTCCCTGGGCATCCACGAATATTTCAAGACTAAAATTAGCCAAATCGGTTTAGCCGTTCTTGAGTTTTAAATAAACTAACAACGAAAAGTGGCATTGATTTTTATATAGATAGATAGATAGATAGATTCGTGACATTGATGCGTGCTATAGATGGATAGATTCGAATTTTAAATATTTGTAAGAAGTTTCATAGCACATCTTACTCGCGGTTTAGCTTAGCTTTTACATCCTCGTATCATAGCTGCATAGCACATCTCTAGTAGAAAAGCAGCCTAATGCTTTGCTCAACTCATAGGTCTCGGACTTTCCCCCTGTAAGGGATTGGTCCCGGGTTCAAGTCCCGTCTTGAGCATTTTTCTTCTTCACCCTTCTTTATTCTTTTCTATTCTTCATTCTTCTTTTCCAATTAATGGTTAATGGTCTCACTACCATGGACGCCCAAGATCGTGCGAAGTGGAGAAGGAAGAGCCGGAAGGCGGACCCTGAGCTTCGAGGTCATCTTGGCCACGGATGCAATCAGGAGAATACGTCTATATGCAGATGATGATTCTTCTTTTCCAATCTAAATTTATAGAAATAGTTTAGCGTTAATTGTTTCAAAATTTTATTAAACATAGTACCATTGACTCACGCACATGTCTAAAACTTGTCCCAAATGTGTCGGCAACGCTGACAGACTTCAAAATTTCAGTTGGAAACGAGGAGGTGATACTGCCAGGAATCTCGGGTGAGGAGGTGCTGAACGCGAGCTCTGATACACACTACGACTCATTGTACGTCACACCGCCTTCGACTAGTAGCAGGTATGGTTCATTTTATGTTGGCATGTTCATAATAGTTCTCGGTGCTAATTCTCCTTATGCAAGGCTTTGTAGGGTGATAAATTGTTGCAGCCATTTGATTGATATCCACTTCCAGTCGTGTAACAAACAATAGTTATTTGTTATACAAGAGTGCAAAGTTGCTTTTTAACCGCGTGCTCATTTTTGATGACCGAGCAAGCGAAAGATTCTAAATTTGAATCACGAGCGTAGCGAGTGATTCACAAATTAGAATCTTGAGCGTTAGCGAGGGAATCAAAAGAGCACAAGGTGAAAAATCTTTGCACTCGATTGCAACACGTAACTTTTCATCCCACCTCAGCGAGGAAATAATGAAATGCTCCTCCTTCCTAGCGTTAATTCCCAGTCAGCATCCGAAGCTTTCACCTCGGAGTCCGGGGTCCGCTTTACCAGTCTTAACTGCGGATTTGGCTGGACCTCGATATTTGCCGTGAAGCGACTGCCATCTGACCCCCACAACCCAATGATGACATTAGGCGATATCGAAGCATTGCAGCCAGACCGTTGTTGTTGAACTTTTTAGGGCTCCAACTACCCGTAACGACTGCCATAGATGTTCGTATGGCATCCGTGACCGACGGCTTAACGTGCTCTCCAAGGCACGACCAGACCAATGCAAATACCCATTTTCATGCATAACAAATATTTGCACTGAGCGGGGATCGAACCCGTGCCTCCTGCGTAGCGGCCGCGTTCAATACCACTACGCCATGGAGGCTGTATAATATGTGTATTAATACTAGTAATAAAATACAACAAAATAAAAATTCAACAACAATGTCAACAATATGACGTGAAAAAAATTGATGCGCGCAAAGCAAATTAAAAAAAAAAATTCACCAAGGAGGTTACGAGTCTGAGTTTTTCATGAATTAAAAAAAAGTTGTATGATAAATTCGGCACCATAGAGGTAGAAGTAAAAAGGTTTAATGATGTTTTGAGTCCACAAACCTAGTACACACGATGTTCTAAATTCAAATTTACTTTACCTCTCTAGAGGATAAAAACGACTTTTACGCTCAGTTATCGAAGAGCAAAAATAGTCTTTCCGAGATGGTGGGATGAAAAAGGCAATTTACAGCTCCTTACCAGAACTGGCTTAGTTTCCATTTGTTACCTCTATGTGTTTTTCCTTTTTGTTGTTAATCTTTTTTTTTTACCTATATCACATAAAACATAAATAACCACCCATGTTGGGTGTCATTTAATATATTTAAGACTATCCTGCTATCTAACTACTTTATTTAAGTAACCTTGTTACTGTGATGGTATGGTAGCTCCTTTTAAATGTTACCTTTTGCATGTTGTGTCTACCTATAAGTAATTGTTACATTATGAACTGTACCTAGATATATTGCTATATGAACTTGTATGAATGTAAACAGTTGTTGGAGGACATAAATAAATAAACTGTTGCATAATAGGGGTTCTTAAAACATGAGTATGAGTTGAAAAAACGAGTCGCAAGCCAGTTTTTTTATAGTATCACAAGAGTTTTTTCTTGTTCTTCCTCTTAGCGTTCTCCTTCCACAAGAGTGTTTTAAAACCAAATTATGTGCAATTTGCTCATCGCGCATGTGCGGCCACAGATTATATAGAGACTAAACTGCATAGAAACCTACTTGATCTAGCTGAAGTTGTATCATAATAGAAAAAAAAGTTATATTATGATACAGGTGGCCATAGAAGAGCTGTAGGTATTATAATGTATTTTTTTAATAATATTTTGATAATCTGTGCGTAAAGACTATCATCATTAAAGGTTTGTTTTTAATTTTTTAAATGTGTACATTTCAGTATGATATTAGATGAAGTATACTATGATACAGAGAGATCCCATCCTATACAGAACAACTCGTGTTGAACTTGTGGCGCCACCCACATACGGTGGAATCCATTCCGTCTCGCACCAAACAGTTTGGTGGTTTCATTTTTATTTATATAGATTTTACCATGTTATCCCAACAATCTTGAGTCTTTTACAACTTTTAAGATTTTCCGATCCGCCATTTTCTGCTATTCTGATTTTTATCTTCCGTGCATCGGAAATAAAATGATCCCAACATAAAACTCAATCAATCCACATTTATAAAAATGCTCAAATTGACTAATTTGGGAGAGCTCATACTTGACCAAAAAAATTACTTCATCTATTGTTTGATCATACCAAATGGTCTCTAAGGGGTCCATTACACGCTTATGCAAGCGTCATTCCATCATGCCGTCAATCATGAATGTTATTGGTCAATCGGCTATTAGACGATAAATGTTATTGGTCAATAGCCGATTGACCAATAACAATCATGATTGACGGCATGATGGCATGACGCTTGCATAAGCGTGTAATGGACCCCTAAGACAACTTCCTTGTATTTGTCACGGTTTGGAACCTACCACATACTGTCTCAGTTAAAACACTTAAAACGTTACAATTTTCGTGTATAACACACCACCGCTTTGTTCCAGAAGAGGTCGAGGCCGACCCCGCGCCAGCGTCAATAACACCTCGAATAATATACAGCATTTAATGCCTATCGGTAAGTTTAGACATGACTTCAATATAACCAGACTGGCTGTTTGGAACTAAAAAACCGACCAAGGCTATAATAATGATACAACATACACACACACACACACACACACATAAACACATACACACTTACGCACACATACGCATTCACACACAAACACAAACACGCGCATACACATACACGCACGCACACACTCACATTTACGCACACATACACACTCACGCGCACACACACAGAGAAAGATAGATTCAGAGATTCACAGTAGGTGGACAAACCCTAACTACAATTTGCTACCATGTTTTCCAGGTGAAGTGCCAGTGGGTCTTATGGAGGGAGTAGCAGGGCGTGGTCCGGCGAGACGGTGGGAACAGAAGCAGGTGCAGATTAAGACGATGGAGGGAGAGTTCTCCGTCACCATGTGGGCCACTGGCGAGGATGAGGGTGAGTTACCTTGTATACTATAGCTAGGACTTATGGCGGATTGGTTGAATGACCCACGTAGAAGAGGAAATTAGCTATCCGGTCCACGCCATCCCCTGCTTCTTTCGTGTCAATGATCCCCTTTTTCATTACTTTAAATTATTCGAGAGTAAAATTCTGCCATATTACATATGTATATTTTTGTGACAACAGACTATTTTATTGTTGCAGATGATGGCTCAAATCCAGAACCGGATCCTGACTATACAGAATATATGACGGGCAAGAAGAATATATTAGGAACTGAGACTATGCCAGGTTGGTATCAAATTCTTCAACTGTAGCTTTCTAGACCAGCAACTTGGTTACAATCAATTAATTAACCTATTGCAGTCCACTGCTGGACATAGGCCTCTCCCAATGTGCTCCCGAACATTTAGCATCCAGTCTATCCCAGATTAGATTTGAGTATACCAACATCAGACGGCAGTCACTTCACGAAAAATATCATAGTCCAGCTAAATCCGCAGTTAGACTGGTAAAGCAGACCCCAGACTCTGAGGTGAAAGCTTCTGATGCGTCTGGGATTAACGCTAGGATAAGAACCAAGAAGAACCTTAAAAACTCAGATCTTTCTGTGGCGTAGTAATAGTGCGTTCGTTTGCTACACAGGGGTGCAAGTTCGATTTTTTTTTTTTACATTCTACACAACGCTATCTAGACCCAAAGTAAGCATAGCTTAACTAGCTTGTGTTATGGAATCTAGAATGCGGATAAACATACTTGATACATTTTTTTTCGTAAATCCTACTAATATTATAAATGTGAAAGTTTGTGAGAATGGATGTGTGGATGTTTTTTACTCTTTCACGCATAAACGGCTGGACCGATTTGGTTGAAATTTGGTATGTATATAGGTTATACCCTGGATTAACATATTAGGCTACTTTTTATCCCGGTCAACACACCACGCGGGCGAAGCTGCGGGCGGAAGCTAGTACATACATATTATACATAGAAACACCCAGACCAATGTAAATCCCGGGTACTGTAAGCGGGGCGTGAAAAAGCATCTGATGAGGCCGTCAAGCTGAGTGCCACCATTGTAACATGGTACGTGTCTGTAATGGTGACACTCTTTTCAGAGACTTTGCCTTCAGCTTACCATCAGGCGAGGCGTAGTCAAATTGACGTGTCCTATATAAAAAAAATCATATTCATGCATAATAATCAAATATTTGCACTGCGCGGGGATCGAACCCGCGCCTCCTGCGTGGCGGCCGCGTTCACTACCGCTACGCCACAGAGGCAGTCCCCGCAGATTCCCGCTCAATGTAAAGATTTGTATGCATGAATTTATCTACATATTTGCTTCGGTTTAGGTGTTTCCGTGCTTCGGAGAGCACATTAAACCACGATATGGATGAAATGGCCCAAACAGAAATGCTGATCACCCATCCAGTGAACGGCGTCTCCACTGGAAGTAGTAGAAGTCTGTGCATATACTAAATAAGGGACAATGCTCTGAGACAGGCTTTCGTTTCGGGGTTAGGAGGTCATACGGTAGTATCTCTCGGAAAAGCTTATACCGGATGGCTCACGGACACCATCAAAAACTTCGAACGCAACTGGGTAATCATTATGAAGATGATGACTTAGTTTGAAAATATAGATTGCCATTATACAATAAATCTTTTTGTGTTCACAGGTTTAGACTTATCAGATCCCAAGCAGTTGGCGGAATTTGCGCGTCCCGGACACAAAATTAGACTAAAGAAACCTATGCCGGAATCCTCAGACAGAACTATAGGTAAGATATTTCGTATGTTTACCCCCGTTTTTATACTTGCGAAAACTCCTTTGGAGGTAGGTGGGTATGTCGGATTCGAACCGACTAAAACCGCATAGTGTTTCGTCACACCTGCTTGTGTGAACTAGGTATGCCTTAGAAAGGATAAATCTCTGAGAAAAAGGTCTCAGAGATTTATCCTTTCTAAAGTACCTCTTGCTGCTGTCGATGTACTTTTAGAAGAGCCACCACATCACCGTGTTTGCCATCAATCTTAAAAACCATCTGTCAATCAGCAGGTTTTTTTGTATCGGACAAGCACGGCCCACCTGATGGAAAGTGGTTTCCGTGGCCTATATGAGTGCAACGCCAGGGGAGTCACACTCGTACTGCCGACCTACAGAACAGAGAAATTCTGTGCCGTCAGCGCAGAAGATAAACAGGACAAGCCTTTGGTCCTACTGACAGCACAAAACCGTTCTAGTTGATTTGACCCCTGAAGATCTTGTTGCCGCCATTGGGAAAATATCCACTTTCACGGCAGAGTAGAATTTGGGCCACCCCATTTCTCCCATGCGGTGTCGTACAAGGCAACTAAGGGATAGGGCTGTTTAACATCAGACAGATATATTCAGTCCAGACTCAGCCTATACATGGCTCGAGTCAACAATAGTGCCCGGCAAACGGCAATAGGCTTACCCCCTATTACGTGCGACCTAATACGACTGGTGAAATGTGGGTGTTATTCACCTCTGCCTAACCCTCCGATGATAAAGGCATGATTGTATGTATGTATGTATGTATGTATGTTCTTCCTTTCAGCGTGTCCACACAAGGGCTGTACAAAGATGTTCCGGGACAACTCTGCAATGCGAAAACATCTTCACACGCACGGGCCTAGAGTACACGTCTGTGCAGAGTGTGGTAAGTGCAAGTGCACTATTTAATTTATACTAGTAATCGATTAAGATACGTATGATAAAAAAGCGAATACAACTTAATTAGGATTCAAACCAGCGATACATCCCAAGCAAGTGGTTACCTTGGCCTATGGACGTATCCAACACCAGGGGCATCACCTTAGAGTATACATTGCTATAGAGCGCGCCTTACAAGTATGAACCGCTATCACGGGTATGAACAGTACCGAGGCTCCTGGCTCAACCTCAATCAGTAGCAAAACAATACCCATCAAAATGACTTCGCAAATAACATTTAATTCGATATGATAAATCAAAATTTTATACAATATCGTATTTTTGTAATAATAATGACGCAAAAATACCGCAAAATGACGCCATTTTTTTGTATTTTGGCTTTAATTTTATCCATGCATATCAAATCGAACAAAAAACTTCATAACAACAAACTACCTTAATAAGTGCATCTATTGATATTTTCTGTAATGCATGAAACGTCACTATAGGTGTCCTATACCATCGCAAAGTATCTGCTAACACTCGGCGCCAAAGACCTGAGTGATAGGCGCACTCTATATTTATAATGTATACTCTAAGGGCATCACACTCGCGCTGCCGACCCTGAAGAAACCTTCTAATGCCCTTCTTGAAGAACCACGTATTGTGGTCGCTTACAGGGCGAATGCTCTGACTACTGAGTCTTGGGGCGACTGGGGTATTCGCTTTTCTTCTATCTTAATCGATTTGAATAGTTTAGCATACTAAATGCTTTAAAATTACACTAGAAGTCCCTCTCTCAACATCTTCAAGAGTAGGATAAGGAAGCATTTCTTATTAATGTCATAACTATTGTATCTATAAGTAACCTATATTATACCTTATATTTATGTGTGTATGTACTTATATATACGTAGGTATGTATTTATATATATACAGGGTGTCCCAAAATTCAAGGATAAGCCGGCAACAGAGGGTGGCCCTACTTATGGCTGCTCTGGAAAAAATAAGAAAAAAAATATATCTCTATTTTTTTTTAAATTATTTAAACTTTTTTAAAATCCTTCGAAATTCGGTATCCCTAATGATATTTTCAACTACCAGGTCCACAATTTTGCAAATATTTTTGAACTCTTTTCTGAATTAGCAAGCTAAGAAGCATGACTATCCATCACCACCCTGAAAAATGATAGAATATTTGTAGTTATTTTACAAAAATGAGTCAAAATATTATTTTGTCGTCAAATTTTCATACATTTTTACTTTCGATCCACTTTATCTTATCTCGGTGAAAAAAAAAAGTACGGACACGACTATGGCATCCTTTTTCAAAAATTGGCGCAACTATCCAAAATTTCAAAATGGTATGATTGGGGTATGATACTATAATGAAATACTAAAAAAAAATTTTTTTGTAAATAAGAATCATATTTCATACATTGCTTTTATTGAAAATCACCAGATTTACTTTGTACACAATGCATTCATCCTCAATAAAAAATCATTGACGGAACTTTTGACTAAGTGGTAACCGAGTAGGTTATCACATTACGAGGTTAAGCAACACAAGCCAGGGTGGTTTTCGGATGGATGACCATTCTTAAGACATTGAGGCACCTCCGTTCCTCAGAGAGTACGTTAGACCGTCGATCCCGGTGGCCATATGAGTATCTATGACAGTTGTTACGGGTAATTGGAGCCCTAAAAGTCCAACAACTGGACGCACTACATAACTTTGATATCGCCAATGGGTTGTGGAGGTCTGCTGTTTCACAGTTAATCATAAAATCCGACTCTGTATTTTGTAAAGGCTCAGAGGATGATGAGTGTTGAACATCCATACTGTTAAAAAATTAAACAAACATAATGGTATAATTTTATAATTATTGCATTATTGATAATATTTTTTTTATTTTACATATTTTAATTGTTTGCCACTGGCATTAATACATTATTTTTCGTGCATATCTTTTGCCAGAAATATAATCCGCAACCGCATTGATAGTCCAGCGTTGCAATTGTTTTCGGAGACCTATTGTTCGTTTAAGACAATTCCAATAAAACTCTAAGCCTCTGATTTCCCGGCTAACTGTGAAACAGCAGAAATGTGAAATTTGCCGTGAAGCGACTGCCACCTGACCTCCACAACCCACTGGCGATATCAAAGTTATGTAGTGAGTCTAGTTTTTCGCCTTTAACAGCTCCGACTACCCGTAACAACTGTCACAGTCATAGATACTCATATGGCCACCGGGATCGACGGCCTAACGTACTCTCTGAGGAACGGAGGTGCCTCAATGTCTTAAGAATGGTCATCCATCCGAAAACCACCCTGGCTTGTGTTGCTTAACCTCGTAATGTGATAACCTACTCGGTTACCACTTAGTCAAAAGTCCCGTCAATGATTTTTTATTGAGGATGAATGCATTGTGTACAAAGTAAATCTGGTGATTTTCAATAAAAGCAATGTACGAAATATGATTCTTATTTACAAAAAAAAATTTTTTTTTAGTATTTCATTATAGTATCATACCCAAATCATACCATTTTGAAATCTTGGATAGTTGCGCCAATTTTTGAAAAAGGATGCCATAGTTGTGTCCATACTTTTTTTTTTCACCGAGATAAGATAAAGTGGGTCGAAAGTAAAAATGTATGAAAATTTGACGACAAAAAAATATTTTGACTCATTTTTGTAAAATAACTACAAATATTCTATCATTTTTCAGGGTGGTGGTGGATAGTCATACTTCCTAGCTTGCTAATACAGAAAAGAGTTCAAAAATATTTGCAAAATTGTGGGCCTGGTAGTTGAAAATATCATTAGGGGTACCGAATTTCGAAGGATTTTAAAAAAGTTTAAATAATTAAAAAAAAAATAGAGATATATTTTTTTTCTTATTTTTTCCAGAGCAGCCATAAGTAGGGCCATCCTCTGTTGCCGGCTTATCCTTGAATTTTGGGACACCCTGTATATGGTTAGGTATGTATTTGTGTATGTTTTAATGTATGTATTTATTTATGTATCTATTTATGCATAATATATAAGAGGTCCTTCTATATTAGATACTATAATGGATATGCTCGTAAGCATACAACATAGGTGTTACCTATTTAATTGTTATCTGTATAACTTCTCTAAACTTTCTCTTTCCTAGTCTATCATATCCATCTTGCTGTACACTTGGCTCTGCCCTCTATCTATATTTATTTTCCTCTATCACTCTAAGGTTTGCTGGAAGAAAACTCAACATTGAGTTAAGCTCGCCTTTGTACAGAAATATCCTTTGTATTTGTTATTATAATGTTTGTGTGTACAATAAAGAATATGAATAGAACCCGGGAAGCCGCGTAAGGCAACATGCCCTACGCGGCTTCCCGGGTACAGTTGTGGTTATATGTTTTGGGTTCTTATTGCCACCGGGATGCGGGGGATATGTCTAAGATAATCTCACCTCTGGCAACCAACAGTATGGGCAGTTGGTTGCCGTAAGTGAGATTATGGCGTGCATTTTAGTCGGTTCTGCACCTGATGGAAAGTGATTACCGTGGCCTATCGACGAGTGCAACACCAGGGGACTCACACTCGTGCTGCCGACCCTGACAGAACAGAGATATTCTGTGCCAGCAGCGAAGAAGCCTTTGGTCTTCCCACTGACAGCACAAAACCTCTCCAGTAAGCTCTGGCTACCCTATTCACCGGGAATACAACACAAGGTTATTATACTGGTGGTATTTTGTAGTTGATTGTAACCCCTTGTCCCCATTAGCTGTAACTGATTGACAAGCATCAGGTCTGTACCTATTTAAGTGTTGTAATAACAATGTTTCAGGCAAAGCGTTTGTGGAGAGTTCAAAGTTAAAACGTCACCAGCTCGTACACACGGGGGAGAAACCTTTTCAGTGTACATTCGAGGGCTGCGGGAAGAGGTTCTCACTAGATTTTAACTTAAGGTATGTACTAAGTGGAGCTTACTTTGAGTCTAGATAATGTTGTGTAGAATGACCTACAATAGTTATATTTCGGAATTAGTCCGCGTGGAGTCCTGATCCTATTTCTACAACATCTAGGAACAAACTTACATACATACATACATATACACACATACACATTCCTGTAACTCCCCGAAGGGGTCGGCAGAGGTGTTTTAACACCCACATTTCGCCAACTATGATTTTCTGTCCCACGTAATAAGGGGCGAGCCTATTGCCGTCTAGTCTAGCGGGCACTTTGTCATGGGCTGTATGTTTACTGTCGGATGGAGAACAGCCCTATCCCTTAGTCGCCTTCTACGACACCCACAGAAAGAGATGGGGTGGTCCTATTCTACTACACCGGGAACGGGCACAGAACAAACATGCACATTTATAATATTAGTGGGAGTGTAAAGAGGCAAGATTAGTTTGTTTGTCTATACTAATATTATAAATGTGAAAGTAACTCTGTTACGCTTTCACGCCTAAACCACTGAACAGATTTTGAAGAAATTTGGTACAGAGATAGATTAGCAAAGGACATGGGCAATATTTGGTCGCGATAACCGAGATCGACGTGGGCATCCGGTAATTATGCATAGATATATCTATTTGCATTGGTCTAATTTTTTATTTTATTTAGAACTAGCTTTTGCCCGCGGCTCCGCCCGCGTGGATGTCGGTTATCGCGACCAAATATAGCCTATGTCCTTTCTCAAGGTCTAATCTACCCCTATACCAAATTTCATCAAAATCGGTTCAGTGGTTTGGGCGTGAAAGCGAGACAGACAGAGTTACTTTCACATATTTTATAATATTAGTAGGGATATCTAAAAAAAAAACTTAATTCTGTGTGCCCTAGTTTACTAGTTTACTCTCCATCCTCTGTGCCAGTCCAGGTTATCCCAGCTTTCCTAATCATCTTCCCATACTCTGAATGTTTATAATACAGCTTGTATTCGTATTGTCTATACAGAACACACGTGCGTATCCACACGGGCGACCGACCATACGTCTGTCCGTTCGACGGCTGCAACAAGAAGTTCGCTCAGAGTACCAACCTCAAGTCTCACATACTCACACACGCCAAGGCCAAGTACGTATAATTACTAAGTCATCACCTTCGGACCCCTTCCCAGTTCAATTGGGGTCAGCTTTCAGCCTAGAAGCGACTGCCATCAGTGCCCAGAGTAGAAAAAATAGTTGGATTCGTAACATAAAGTATTGAGAGAATGGAGCATTGCCATTGGCAGGCTTCACACAAACAGGCAGGCGACCAATCGCAGTGCTCCAAAAAACTAGCACGAAAAACTATCGTAATCGTCACATAACCGTATTGAAAGAATGGAGCATTCCGATTGGTCGGCTTCTTGCTCGGGGCACCGATCTCTACAACTCACTGGCGATAAATACTTGCGAGAATGTTCGTGCAATCTCTCAGTTTCTTTGCTATCAAAAATGTCCATGATATTTTTCTCCCATACATAAAATTCTAAATTGTTTGTAATACATATTTAAAAAAAAACCACTTAACGTGCTATCTAAGGCATGGACTGGACAGGTCTCAATCTGTAAGTAAGCGTCGGTAGCTTAGTGGTTAAGGAGTCGGCCTTACGATCAAGAGGTTCGAATCCTGGCCATTACACTACCGACGTGAACCCACTCCTAGCACAAGCAATTTAGCTTAGTTGGAGGGGTTAACGGGAATATTAGTAATTTCGGTTGCTAATATTCTTTTATAAAAAAAAATAAAATACTTACCCATCTTTAGAATTTACTAGTTTGATACCCAATTGATATTAATTTTATTTTTCAGGTCAAGAAATTCATTATCACGCAATGGAGGCAATTCCTACGAGTCTGCACGGACAACACCACAGTATGTCCAGCTCGAAGTATCACCAGACGACTCCAATCCACAGCTCATATTCTACACGCACGAGTGAAGCAAGGCACCGTGTTACAATAGCACAAGACAGGTGGTAACAGTGTTGTGAGTGATGCAAGACAACTTGCCACAGTGATATAAGTGATGCAAGACTCCTTGCTATAGTGCCACAAGTGATGCAAGACAGTTTGTGACGTAAAGTGTATAGTAAGACAAGAATTATCGTAAGTTATGCAAGACAAAGTGATGCAAGAATATTATGCAAGACTGTGGAACAGACTTGTAAAGTGATCAAGTGTATAGATATGATTTTTTTTCTCTTTATTACACTTTGGATTAGACCAAAGGATTTTATATTTTTTATTTGGGCAACATTTAGCTTTTTTTGAGTGTTGCGTACTAACAAAATTGTATTATCGGCACCTTTTTTTGTAAGTTCTCGCACAATTTGCTTAATAAAAAGGAGTTTTCTTTAAATAATGGAAGCTTAGTAAACTTATGTACGCAAATCATCACTACATATTATAAAACAACTGTCGCTGTCTGTCCCTCCCTATGTATACTTAAATCTTCAACACTACGTAACAAAGTCAAAGTCAAAAATCATTTATTCTGTACAGACCATCGAAACGGCACTTACAAAACGTCAAAAATATACATAAAACGAATGTTAAAGCGGTTTTTTCAATAGATAGGGTGATTCAAGAGGAAGGTTTACATGTATAATACAGTCAAGTCAAAGTCACGGCACGAAGTTCGCTGGGTCAGCTAGTATTTTATATACAAAAGCTACACACGTAATTTCTTTCATATTTCATTGACGCTCAGTAAGTAACTTTTTCAAGAAAGTTCTTCCAAAAATTGTACGAAAAAAAAAAAAAATTGCACAGGTAGAGAGATTTTTTTCCGCTTCCGTTTCTCATCTATAGATGCTGTATAATTTGATTACTAAGCTATCATTTACAAAAAAAAAAAACCAAGAAGTACCTACAGATTTGGACTACTTATGTTTCTTTAGTTGGCGCGAATATATTTGTCATATACAGGGTGTATTCGAAATCGAATAACTATTTTAATTCATGTGATCTGCTGTTAACATATTAACAGCCTTGTCTGAAATATCTGCTTTAGGATATAGCCAATAGGACTTGAAATTCCAGAAAATAGATTTTTTACTAAGGGAAATACAGTTTTTACATATTCACAGCTGGTCACATGGTTGAAATAAACATACGAATATCAAATACACCCTGTATAACATCAGGTTTTATATACAACCTCTTATAAAAAGAAAAAGATGAATTGTTTTTACATATCTGATGTATTTATATGCCAGAATTTGGCAACATTAATTTCCTAACTAGCTAATGGGATTTGAAAGCTGCCGCAGCATAGCGATTTAGATATATATCTCTTCATTTCTCTTAAACCAATGAAATCATAATATGAAGATGCTACATAATAAAGATACTTTCTTAACTTTTTTGGTTATTCTTGTAACCCAAGCAAAAAAAATTCAATAACATAAAAATCATCAAAATCGGTCCAACCATTCTCGAGTTATAAATGGTGTAACTTTAAGAGGTTGTTTGTAAAATTTGATGAACATTTGTAAATTTTGTACCATATAAATGCCAAAAAATAATATTGTAATACAAGAAAACAATAAAATAGATTTAGGAGAATTCATGTATTTATTTAATTTGTATGTTATTAGGATACCTATACAATTTTTATAATATTCATTGAAATAAAAACTATTTTAAACGGATTCTATCGCGATTTATATGATACTAGCTGTTGCCCGCGGCTCCGCCCGCGTGGTTGTCGGTACACGATCAAATATAGCCTATCTCCTTTCCCAAGATCTAATCTATGTACCAAATTACATCAAAATCGGTTCAGTGGTTTAGGAATAACAGACACTGGCCAGGTTTATGACTATCTCACCTCCGGCAACCGATGGCCCACAGATGGCGTGCGTTTTAGTCGGCTTAAGTCCGACATGACCTCTTCCACCGACTCCGGCGGAGGGGTATCCGTGGGGATTTTTCGCACGACAAAAAAAGAAGGAATAACAGACAGAGTTACTATCGCATTTATAATATTAGTATGGATTAGGGATTCATATAAAATTCCAAACGGTACAACTAATAGTTGATTAAGATTGGAAAAAGCGAATACAGGCGGGACTGGAACCCGCGATCTTTCCCTTACAGGAGGTACAAACACGATACAACACAATGATATTAAGATATAGGTTTCCTGTTAATATATTCAGATAATTTACATACAGTTAAAAAAATACTTCCATATTTAAAAAAAAGGTATACTAAAGGGCTTCCCCGAGTAAAGAAAAACTAAATTAATAATCCGAATACATGAATTCTCCTGAAATGTATGCATGCAGAAATATGCAAAGAATTTATATTTGTTTAATTTGTTTGAAATTGTTCTTTGGTGTACTTATACAGGGATTTATGAATAGAGGCTATTCAGTCAAATGTATGGTAGTATGATGCAGAATATTCCATCAAGAACCATCAGAAGCTACCATGGTGAATGTTCTGAGGAGCTCTTCCAATTAAATCCACCCTCTCCTTTCCTATACAGGACAACACATACAGGACTTAGATGCCACCCGCATACGGTGCAGAATATTCCATCAAGAACCATTAGAATCTACCATGGTGAATGTTCTGAGGAGCTCTTCCAGTTAAATCCACCCTCTCCTTTCCTATACAGGACAACACGTGCAGGACTTAAATGCCACCCGCATACGGTGTAGAATATTCCATCAAGAACCCAGTGGTTTGATGACCCTTTCCTTTGCCGCACTATTCCTTACCAGCTCACATGTTTCCTTCTTCCTACAGTCCCGGGTCCTTTAAGCGGGGCATGTAAAAGCATCTGATGAAGCCGTCAAGCTGAGTGCCACCATTGTAACATAGTATGAGTCTGTAATAGTGACCCTCTTTCTGAGACTTTGCCTTCAGCTTATTATCAGGTGTGTTGAAGTCAATCAGACGTGTCCTATCTATCAAGGCTGCTGTGCTCGACGAAGTATAATAAGAGAATGCACAGCTGTACTGCACATAAGTGAGAGAATTGCACAGCTGTACTGCACATAAGTGAGAGAATTGCACAGCTGTACTGCACATGAGTGACTATACCTTACATACATTTGAGACTATTAGTCAGCTAGTTAAAAAAATCCAAGACATTGCCAAAAGCAATTAATATTTTTGTAGTAGACCAACCCAATTTTGTAATATGACGATATATTATATTTGTGCATGCATACATATCTTTTATATTTTAGTTATTAATATAAGTTTTAGAATAAGTCGGCATCCCCCTTTACGTAGTTGACAGACACAAGACAAAATTACATTGTTAATATTTGATATCAAAAATATGTATACAGATTCATTGATTTGGTGAAGAGCATTTTGTTGTCTTATTAGGGTCAATTCTTACTAAGAGAATAGCAAACAGCAGCGTGCGTAAATAGTCTTACAGGGTCAGCAGTAACTGCCCTGGTGTTGCACTCGCCCATAGACCACGGTAACCACTTACCATCAGGAGGGCCGTGTGAATAAAAAAAGTAACACCAACAATTAATCATGATTCGGGTACTTTGAGATAACTTACACTTCAAACTATGTGACAACTACCATCTTCTCAGGTACTCCAGCGAGCTGCAACACTTTCGGCCTTTATTGTATTTTTTATACACCTTCTCTTGTACTTTCACAAAGTTTTATTCCGCGGGTACATCAATCGCATACTTACCCCCAAGTCAAAAATCGAATTCAAATCCATGTGCTAAGTCGTTGGCGGAAACTGCGTAATCGCCAGAAGAGAAAAAAAAAAAAAAAAACTACCATCTTTAGTCACACCCTGTACCATGGCTACTGAAAAATAGCCGAAACGTCGTGTTAAAATGAAATAATTACAATTATTTCGCGATAGAATCCGTTAAAAAGAAGTTTTATTTCAATGAGTGAGGTTCGCTTAAACTTCGCTCGCATATGGCCTCTATCTCACCTGTTGGTAAGTGACGATGTGGTCGACGGTAGAGAACGCTTGCCTAAAAGTAAACTTGAGTATGTGCACGGCGAGAGGGGGGGAGTATCGAGCGTCAGATTTGGTCAGTCCCATAGAGTAAAGTAATACATCGGAAATAGAGGGCCCTCTCGTGAGTTTTTTATGTCACCCACCCAACTTCTACAGAATCTACCGCCATCTAATAATCATATTCCGACAACTGCTGTTATTATACCATACATACCTATATTGTGCATACCTACATACATACTACATGCATTGGATATATGGATATATAACCCAAAACCGTTAGGCCTGTTCCTTTACGTTGAATTCATTAAAATTCAACGTAAAGGGCGCGCCGGTTTTAAGTTATGAATTATGACATACTAACTGACATTTTGTGTAAATGACAGCAGGTCTGTTTTACCGACTCAACATGCGGCGCCATCTATCGATCTTTGGAACCAGAGCCACAATTTATAATGACAGCTGGTCTGTTTTATCCGTTTAGTATAGGAAGAAATTCTGTAGATGTCCCTTTTAAATTACTACCACAGATAACATAATACTAAAGTACTATGTAGTGAAGTTTCCGAGGGCTGGTCAGTCCGCCGCCAACGCTCACGGTGCGCGGTGTTATTATGTCGCTCGCTCTCGACTCATGCTCTTTCTTTATTTAATGATTCATATTTCGAATACAATCAGTCATAGTTAATCTAATTGATTTAAATGTTACTTATATACAGAATAAAGTACATATTTTATTTTATTGAAAATTTTATTGAATCAGTTACTTGTGTCTGTCTACTAAAAGGTTGTTATTGTATATTAAGATTTTTCTAATAAACGACTGATACGATTGTATATATTATGATTTTCATGATTCTGATGACGTGTGCTGTATTTGAACAATACTAAGTTTAGTCAATATAGTCAAAATGTTGCGGTTTTAAAGTTGGTCGATAGTTTTGCAGAAATAACTACCTATTTGGATATAAAATGTGTTTTATGAAATTTTAAGGGAGAATTTCGAATATCCAAGATGTGTTCTTGTAACTCAGTTGGTCAGACCATTCCCCCTGTAAGGGACTGGTCGTCAGTTCGACTCTCGTCTTGGGTTCACTTTGTTACAATTTAAATCTATGAAATAATGTTGGTTGTTGTTAAGTTCGAAACTTGAGAATGGCTAAGCAAATTTGGATTAGTTTGTTTATGAGATGGCAATAGTCTGGAGTTTAGACTTCCAGTTAATCCTGACTTGCCTTGACTCTTTATTTTTATTCTATCTAAGAGCTTGTTTTAAATAAATTTTTAACTGTGGTATGAATTCAGAGTTCATTCTGTAAGTTTTTTTGTAACGCAATATTGGCATAATAAGTTATTAACAATTTCTTTCTCTTGAAAAAGTAATCGAAAAGGTTTTCAATTTCAAATCTGACATTTGAAATTCAGAAACTGCATAGTAAAAAGAATGGAACATTAGGGCCGGCGTACACGACATCGACAAGTAAAATGATCCTTCAGCATCCATCGGCACTGTCGGTAACTTCCAGGTGCGGTCGCAGCCTGTGGAAATTACTTCAATAAATGCACGATTGGTTATGTCCCCTGTGACACCCCAATGATTACGAAGCTTCATTTTCCTTACCGATGCCGTTTATGTTCTCCGGCCTTTAGTATTTCTGGTACTATCATAAATAATCATAATGCATTTTTATTTTTGGCGGCAATTTTCGTGTACCCGCTGTGATGTTAATTTTAAGTAATACAATCCTTCGAGCAATTATTAGGGTATGCAGTAGTGGTAATAAATTGTAAAACTTATTTTAAATTTGGGGGAACTTCGTCTTGTTTTATATTCTGTAGTGATGATGATTATGGCGCACATTATATCTACATCGTCAAGGAAAAAGATTTTTATTTATCCAAATAAAATTGAAATTTCAATGACTATCTTCGATGGGCATCAGCATCGTGTCGTCGAATGGTGATACCGCCGGGCCCTCGATTCTGCTAAAGCAAAACCAACTGTCATACACTGACACTGTAAAAAATGGCATCAAATTTTAGATTTTATTGATATAGAATTAAAGTTCGAAAAAAGAGTTTCGTTACACTTTTTTATACTATAATAGTACATTATGGTACAAGTGAGCAACGTCGGTGATTACCGCCGAGGCGCCATTGAGACCCGAGCCGCCAGGTGAGGGTCTTAAGAGAGCCGAGGACGGTAATCATCATGCTCACGCGTGCCATACGACGTTTTACAACACACTACTAAATAAATAATACTACAGATACTAAATAAACAATACTACAAATTAATTCGTTTTCCTATGCGCGCGCATTTAACATATTTAAAAAAAAATTAGGTTTGAATTTAACTTTTTTTTACTCTGTTTTTTTTTCTGTACTTAGAGAAAAAAAAAGTTAAATTTGGGTGAAAATTTTGTTCATTATACAAGTGTTACAAGTTGAAATTATTTAATTTAAATACGAAAATGCATCAAATGACCATACAATAGGCGTATTAATTTATTCGTACTATTAAACACGTTATTTTTTGTATCAAAACTTTTTTAAGAACATAGACAATTATAGACGTATCCTATAAAATTTAAAAAAGAATCTATAACTCACTTTTGTGAATTATAGCAATGAAAAAGTCACAGTTTGATAATAGGTGTCATTACGTGCCTAATTGCGGTAAAATAATAGCACTTTTATGAGCAGGTGTGTTGTAAAATATTTTTTCAGAGACTGCGAGAAAATTCCATTTGATTTTAGCCTTTGAAGTATTGCAGTTAATGTTTAAAATTAAATGGCTTTTTGTAGAGTGAATGAAAGAGTGTAATAAAACTCTTTTCATTTAATTTTGTGACTGTAAGTCTATAGAAATAAGGTCTAAATTTGAATGCCGTTTTTTGCAGTCTCTGTGGTTTGACAGTGGTTGTGCTTTAGCAGAATCGAAAGCCTGTTGCTTTTCTTACCGATGCCGATAGTGTGCACCGGCCCTAAGTATATTGGCTTCGCGTTGATCAATATCAAATATTATTATAAATGACTGATAATCAAAATCACAAGTATATATTTTAGTTAATATATTTATTTTAATCAAAATATACAATGAAGTCTTGTAAATGATGCATTCTCGTCAATTTTAAAGTTGTGTACATACAGTCAAATACAGCAACGCCATTGTAAGGGTGGGTCCTCAATTGAAGGAGACAAACGAAATAAATTGTAAATATTTATATAAATTATGTGTTTTATTTGCATATATTATAATCATTTTTAATGAAGTCTTCCGCCTATGCTGATGTCAGCTAATGTGAATGTTGCTCACATCTCCTAATGAACCGATTGCGATCTGACCAAGATCTTTCAACCAAAAAAACCGCATCAAAATCCGTTCTTGCGTCCATCGCGCATAAACAGACAAGAAATCTAAAAAAAAATGTGTTCATTATAATAGTAAACCCATATCATTTATTTATTTTAATTTCATAACTTCCACCACCTTTACCATTCATATCCATTCTAATATCATAAATGCAAAAGTAGCTTCTAAATTACTGAACCGATTGTGATGAAATTTGATACAGAGATAGATTAGACCTTTGGAAAGGGCATAAGCTATGTTTGGTCGCGATAACCGACATCCACGCGGGCGGAGCCGCGGGCAACAGCTAGTATCTCTAATGTACAGACACGACCACTGTAAAAGGCACTATAAACACCTTCAGACCCAAGACCTAACCTGCTGCTAGTCAGTGGACGTGGATGTCCGTATGGATTGAGGAGCCACTTCAGATTTAAAAAGGCAGCTCGCCCCCTTATTTAGTAGGGAAGTAAATAATTTTGTAGGCCGAATTCTGAAATTTGTAGTAAAATATGTCTAAAGTTATATCAATGAGAATGTGGCTCCTCAATCCAAACATCTGAATTGAGGAGCCACCTGAAACTCGGAAAGTATTTCATGTACATTTTTGAAAATTTTGTATCATTTAGTAGTAATTGTGTATAGTGTCTACTAAAAATCTGAGCCCAGTACTGTTTATATTCAAGAATATACAATACTTTTAATGTGGCTCCTCAATCTATACATAAGAGCGTGAATTGCCATGAAAGTTATTGGTCAATTTATATTCCACTCTAAAGACATTTAGTAGTAAGTGTGTTCGAATTTGTAGTATATGGACAAAGTAGTAGAACTGAGTGAATTTAATAAATAAACGCATTTCATTTGGCTCCTCAATCGTGACGTCTGCATAATAAATAATTGACTGTACCTACCTGAGATCAAAACGGAATAAAATACCAGAGACACTAACATTTAGTATAAATGTCTACTAAATACATATGCATAGATCAACATTGTATTTGTTCGGTATCTGAAAAAGAAATTAATTCCGAATATTCCTTACAAATTCGCTATTATGGGTGACCATGTTATATGAATAAAACTAGGATGATTCATTTTTGAAATTTAATTTTTCGACTATATTCGGTACAAAGATTCTTCATAAGTCATTTCTGGTACCAGAAACTATAATGACTTCAATTAGCTTATATACTTTAATAGGCGTTATAGAATTTATCCCTGCGATTAGCGAAGCTGGCATGGGCCACTATAAATGTACCCAGCGAATGATGAGATGTTTTGTTATGACGACTATAATTCTCACTGTAATATTCCTAAAAGCACCGACCAACCAATATTAATTCATTCTTTAACTTATGTTGAAATTGACTCGGTACTAAATATTCTAAACTTATGAAGAATCTTTGTACCGAATATAGTCGAAAAATTAAATTTCAAAAATGAATCATCCTAGTTTAATTCATATAACATGGTCACCCATAATAGCGAATTTGTAAGGAATATTCAGAATGAATTTCTTTTTCAGATACCGAACATATACAATATTGATCTGTGCATATGTATTTAGTAGACATTTATACTAAATGTTAGTGTCTCTGGTATTTTATTCCGTTTTGATCTCAGGTAGGTGCAGTCAATTATTTATTATGCAGACGTCACGATTGAGGAGCCAAATGAAATGCGTTTATTTATTAAATTCACTCAGTTCTACTACTTTGTCCATATACTACAAATTCGAACACACTTACTACTAAATGTCTTTAGAGTGGAATATAAATTGACCAATAACTTTCATGGCAATTCACGCTCTTATGTATAGATTGAGGAGCCACATTAAAAGTATTGTATATTCTTAAATATAAACAGTACTGGGCTCAGATTTTTAGTAGACACTATACACAATTACTACTAAATGATACAAAATTTTCAAAAATGTACATGAAATACTTTCCGAGTTTCAGGTGGCTCCTCAATTCAGATGTTTGGATTGAGGAGCCACATTCACATTGATATAACTTTAGACATATTTTACTACAAATTTCAGAATTCGGCCTACAAAATTATTTACTTCCCTACTAAATAAGGGGGCGAGTTTCCTTTTTAAATCTGAAGTGGCTCCTCAATTCATACGGACATGGACGTGGACCTACTAAACAACAAATAGGTACCTAAGGGTCTGGCCTGGCCAAAGTATAAGATTAATCGTTTGCCGATCCTCCGCCTTCCGCATCCAGTCCGTCCCAGCCACCTTTCAGATTAATTTAATATTTTTTTATAGACCATAAAATTTTATCAAACTAGATTTTTTCCATGGTCCGGTCAACCGGACTATGGAACAAAATAAATTTTCCATAGTCCGGTTAACTGTACTACGGGTAATAGATGAGTAATATATAGGAGGGTCTGGCGCAGACTTTCCTCTCGAGATTGAGAGGTCAACTGAACAGTGAGAGGTAGCAGTCGCTCCTCTAAATGTCACAAATCAAGTCAGGAGGGGAGACCTAATGCACAGAGTACTTTATATTGACCTAATGGAGGTGAAAGCTTGGGAACAGTGAACGTATTACGCCAAGATTCTAATACTGGGTAGGTATACAAGAAAAATAAGAAAACATTTCGGGTAAATCTCCATTGAAAGAGTAGCGGTCTGCTCTTTCAGTTGTATTATATCCATGTCCTTTGTGTAATATATTTAATTTTCAATATTGCCAAAAATCGTTTAAAGTTACCGCGTTGAGTCGTGTATATTGCTACCCGTTCCATTACACGGAGTGCCATGAATGACAAGTATCACTGTGTTACATTTTTTAATACCTTGGCATCCGTGAAAGGATAAATAAAAGTAATTCTTTATATATATGAACGCTATATGATACGCTACTATAATTGCCAAATATTCAATATTCTATTTTTCTAAATTTATAAACATTAGCCTCTTTAGTGAGAATTGAGGTAGGTAGATACGTAAGTCGGAACGTAGTTTAACCAAATGACATGAAAAAGTTCGTGAACTGCAAAAATCGAAAATTTCGCGGGTGTAAGCAAAAAATTTTTTTCGTCTGATATGTGTGAACTTTTAACTTTCAAGCTTCATCTGTTAAACTACTGAGTAGCTCGCGTTAAAACTTGAGAAAATACTTTCTGTATTTCATTCATATTATGTTGTAATTGTTGAAATATTTATTTTGCTAACATGCAAAATGAACACTCCTAAAAAAAGTGCTTTGATAAACAATGAGTGGGTTTTGTGCCATTCTAAAAGCTTTCCCGGCAAATTCTATTACTTTAATGTTACTAATGGTGAAACTGTTTGGAGTTTAAACAGTAATGAGGTATGTTCAATATTTTATTTTCACTACAAATTACATTTTAAGTTCAGTACTTAGTTATCCAGATATCTTTTGTAAGAAACTTGAACGCAATAAGTGCATATCTTAGATGTAACAATGGATATTTTGTACAATAAATGCATTTATTACCTACTGAAATACGACACCGAATCTAATTGGAATTACTACTGATGTACGCGAGAGTTTAAAAGTTAGTTTACTACTGTTTTAGTTGAAGTGTAACGGGGGGCGCTATGAAAAATATGCTCGCTTCCGCGGCAACTCTCAAAAATTCAAAGTCAACTCAAACTCAACTCTAACTCAACTCCAACTTTACACAAACTTAACCAATCGACTTTTATACTGATATACTCTCATTGGAAGCCTACGGTGATGAGGTCATGCGCGGTCCGAGGGGGGGGGGGGTCACAGGGGACATTACCCCCCCTCCCTACCAAAATTTCAGGCTGCCGTCACACATGAATTCATAGAATCTGAATATATTATGACCTATCCACTGACAACAAAAAATAAAAAAAAATTGCTTCATGAAACCACTGAAGTATATTATTATGTTACTCTAAAAAATTAAAATAAAACTAAAACAAAAAGAGCAAATTATAACTAAAAAATTAAATACATAGCAAATTATAACTAAAAATTAAAATGTGTAGTTGAATTCCTCCGCATGACATACATCCTTCTGGTAACATTCCACAACCTTACGGAAAAAATTGCACTGGAGACAGCTTATAGTTATTTTTCGGTTAAGATCAGAAAAAGTTAAATACTCAGACGGGTCTTGAACCCCTCACAAGTCACTTACAGGGGGAATGCTCTGGCCACGGAGCTACTAAACAATGCCGTAAGCTCACCATTTCTCCTGTACTACAATTTTGTGACTACGGTGGGAGCTATCGGGAAATTCAGGATAGTCGATTTGAATAGTTAGCATATTAATTGCTTGAAAATTTCATAGAATTATTTTATTTATAAAAAAAATATACAATCGCCTGATTAGGTAGGTCTAGGCTAAATGGACTAAGAAGGCTTCACCCATAAAAAATAAAAATCTACTGTATATTTTTTACAGAAGAATTACCAGCAAAGAGGAAACAATCCCAATGTCAAAAAATCTAACCCTAGGACCCATGGGTACCCAGAACCCACCACTCCCCCTGACCAGGGTGACGCTCCTCATACTGCTCCTACAAATATTTGGCCAAGTACATCAAAATCGAACCAGCCTCCAGAATACAAAAGACTGCCATTCCAGAACAGCCATTTTACCCAACAACCGCCAACGTACAACCCCTGGCCGGAATACAAATTCAATCCGTTCCAATCTGGAAATTTTCCACAACAAATTCCTGCATTTGGTCAACCAGCCCAGTTTGTACCAAGTCTTGGCCCATTTATGCCTGGTATGCCAAACATGGGCATGCCAAATTTTATCTGGACACCAGTCCCGTTGCCAACACCTGGGTGGCCTCAATTGCCTCCAAATGAGAAATTGCCTCAAGCTTTCCCGATAGAAAGAGATTTATTTGTTCACACCAGTGGTGGACCTGTAAGCCAGAAATTTATCAATTATGAAAAACCTTCACTAATTTTCAATAAAGAAAAACGATCATTTTGTTTAATTCAAACCAATAATTTTCAACCGTCCACACCAATGTCCACACCAATAAAGTGTTCCAATTCCATCGTGAAAATGTTGGAAAATCATGCATCAACATCGCAATGTATTCCAGAAAAAAATACTCTGAGAACTGAATCAAATGTTGAAACGAAAACTGTTACTGGAAAATCAACTTTAGATACTTCTGATACAGTTGAAATTCCTGATTACTATTCGGAACCTGGATATCATTACAATGACAATGAAAATTCGACTTTCAGCGATCGCAATAGAGTTCAATATCCAATATCACAGTCGGATACTGAAGAATCATCAAGAAAAGATACAAGGCATTTGCACGAACATGATTTGAGGTTTCTTTTGATAGCGAAAAAGAGAAAATTAGCTAAAAGGAGGAAAACACTGGGAGAAAAAAGGGATGCTTCAGTGGAAAGTATGTTTATTTACCTACTATACCTATGTTTCTGTGGCGTTGCGGTAGTGAACGCGACTGCTACCCGCGGTTTCGATTTCCGCTCAGTGTAAATATTTGTATGCATGAATGCCTCAGAGAGCACATGTACGACAGTCGTTATATAGGGGAAATGGGTGAGATCGAATCATCTCCAACCAACTGCCAACTTCTTATAATGACAACCGCTCGCAAATTGCCAACTTCGCGGAATGCCAACTTCTCGAAATGCCAACTTCTCGAAATGCCAACTTCGCGGAATGCCAACTTCACGGAATTGGCCCACACAGAAAGGCTTATCACCCGTCCGGTCAACGGCGTGGCGCCCACACTGGCAGTAGTAGTACTTTTGAATGAAATTTTGAAGCATTTATTATGCTGATTGTTCAAATCAATTTACAAAGAAAAAAGAGAATCGACTTCGGGCGGGACTCGAACCCGCGATCTTTCCCTTACAGTGGAAATGCTCTGACGCGCGCTGACATGCGGTCTTCGGTGGCTTAGTGGTCAGAGCATTCCCACTGTAAGGGAAAGATCGCGGGTTCGAGTCCCGCCCGAAGTCGATCCTCTTTTCTCTTTGTAACTCGAGTGTAGTACTTTCTGGGTCAGCTGGGGCGCGAGGGATTTACCTTAGGTAACCTCGCACACTGGCATTTGAAGACCCGACCCGACATTTTGGTTTGGCATACAGCTTTTATGGGCACTATAACTCCCAACCTCGAGAGAAAAACCGGTGCCATCTTCCTAAAACCATATTCATTCAATATTATTTCATTAAGAGTATCTGATTCTTAATTTACTTTGTGTATTTTCAGCAAAAAAAGTTAAATTTGAAGAGTGTAAGCTTCCATTGAAGAAAAGAGTGACATTTGATTTAGATCAACACTGTGACACTTCGATGTCAACTGATGATGAAGATATGGGCGATTGTGAGCTAAATGTAAGTGTATCGGTATCATAAACTTAGTGTTGTATCGGTTGCATTAGGTCAGGGTTTCTCAAAGTGGGTTACGCGAACCCCTAGGGCCTAGAGGTTCGCCATTCGACGGTAGGGGGTTCACGATAAGACTCACGTAATGATGGCTCAATGGCTGTTAGACACGTGTGGAACACGCGGTGGCGCATCGTGGTGCGCGTGCTTATTGTATTTGTAGCTCGCTTTCACAGGCTCTTAGGGTGCTGTTGCCCCTGTAAGAACTTCAGATACCCTTCTTAAAGAACACCATATGGGAAAAGCCAGATCTAGAGTGATCTAGCCACAGCTAGAGTGAGCGCGGGATGAAGTATCTTTCACGCCTCACTATTGAAAGAAAGAAAATATTTTTATTCAACCTAGCATACATAAGATATACACATTTCAGCAACACAAAAACTACAACATTGTGCTTATATATTAAAATTAAATGCATCAAAAATAGCCAGGTAGAATAATGGCCGCCTGTCAGCTTAATGCAGTCCGCGTTGTAGTGCAGGCGCTTTTGGCATCCAGTCTATCCCAGCTGGCTTTTACAAGTCATCAATCCACTGGGGACGTTTGTACAAACAGCAATCGGTCCTTCATGGTGAAATTGCCAGAGAAATTCTAAGCCAATATGGGTTTCTTCAAGGAGAGCATACACGGCTTCTACAGGGTAGGCAGGAGAGCGACTGTCACGCCCTTACGCATAGGCCGCAGTAACCTTCCATTCAGGTTGGCCGTGTGCGTGTTTGTCGCCTAACCCCTCGTTTTCACCAAGAAAAAAGTTGTAAACTTGTTTGATACAAAACTTGTAGAAAACTAGTCAAAACACAATTACTTGTACAAGCCAACAAGTTGTATACATGTTTAAAACACGTTTGCGTTCACATTGAAGTCTGTGACATGTTGCAACTTGTCAAATACATGTATTAAACCTTGGCGAAAACGAGGGGTAAATGGTACAAACAATAAGACCGCCAATACGGACAGAGCCATACCATTTTAGTCTTTGTAAATGGTAGTTTTCCTTTTCTTGCAGACTTCAAAATCAGAAACAAAAAAGAGCTATAAAACACCGATGTCGCCTCCACCGGCCACTTTGAATAACAATAGAATTCTAGAAAATAAGATAGCAAAGAATGACAATATAGGAAATAATAACAATATGCCTACACATAATATACAAGCACAAAATATGCCAACACACAATGAGCAATCAGAAAATATGCCAACAAATAATATAAAACCACAAAATATGCCGACGCATAATATGACCAGAAATAAATTAATAGTAAGCATACCGAAACATTTCTTAACAAAGAGACAGTGTACTGTCAATAATGCCACAACAAACACCGATAGTACAGTAGAACAAACTTCATGCACAGAAAATAAAATACTTGTAAAAAAAACTCTTTCAAAAGAAGTTCAAACAGTGGAAAATGAGCAAGATCAGCCCACGACAATCGCAAAAAATATGCCGAAAAGTATGCCACTACCAAAAAATATGCCAATCAAAAATCAAGGATCAGAAAATAAAGATGGTACTCCTGAATACGATACTATTAGTACGACATCAATGCAATCAATTGAAGGCTCTAACAGTGTGGCACTAAAAGAAAGTGCCATTGAAGTACTTACAGGTTGGCTCAAAGACGATAGAATCAGTAAACCTTGGTACTTAGTGGTAGATATTGATGTGTTGTTAGATGAACTAGAAATTATCGATAGGCTGTTGAAATCAGGTATGTTTTTTTTTAAATTTGTCTTTTTTATATGGGACACGTCAATTTGACTTCACCTCGCCTCAGGAGAGTATCCATTACGGACACGTACCATGTTACAATGGTGGCACTCAGCTTGACGGCCTCATCAGATGCTTTTTCACGCCTAATGGACCCAGGATTGTAGGAAGAGGGAAACACGTGAGCTGGTAAGGCATTCCAGGTCTTAATGGTGCGGCCAAAGGAGTCGCCGAACCGCTTGGTTCTTGATGGAATATTCTGCACCGTATGCGGGTAACATCTAAATCCTGAACAAACTATTCATTCTTGGTTTTATTCCTTATTAGTTGGAATAATTGGGTGTTTTGGGAAGTGGGCGTTTTGGGAAGTGGGCGTTTTGGGCAGTGGGCGTTTTGGGAAGTGGGCGTTTTGGGAAGTGGTCCTTATGAGTCAAAAGGGTGTTGTCCTATATTCGTGTGAACACTAAACCCTAAACCCTGCAGCGTGTTCCTTTTTGGAGGGATCCCAGGTATGCCCTGGAAATGAAGTCCAAAGAACATATACTCACGCTTGTAAATCCCCTAAAGTGTAGGCGGAGATGTTTTAACACCCACATTTTGCCAACTATGATTTTCGGACCCACATAATAGGGGGCGAGCCTATTGCGGTCTAGCAGGCACTTTGTCATTGGCTGTATGTTTACTGTCGGATGGAGAACAGCCCTATCCCTTAGTCGCCTTCTACGACACCCACAGGAAGAGAAGGGGTGGCACTATTCTACTTCATCACGAACCAACGTGGCAATTACATCTACATGCCTAAAGTGTGCAATACAGTTTTTTATATTACGTCGTATATTTGTAGTATTCATTGATTTAGTGATACATAAAATTCTGCTATTATTTTGTATTTTGGTTTTAATTTTATCCATCCATAGAAAATCGAACAATAAAAATTCATAACATTATACTTAATTGCATAAATTGAATTGTGGATATTTTCGGTAATGCATACAACGACACTATTGGTACGTTTATACCATCGCCAAGCAACTGCCTCGGTACTTGTTCATACCTTTTTTTTTTATCGTGCGAAAAATCCCCACGGATACCTCCCCCACCGGAGCCGGAGGAGGAGGTTATGTCGGACTCGAACCGACTAAAACGCTCGCCGTCTGTGGGCCGACAGTTACCGAAGGTGAGATTGTCGTAGCCATATCCTTCGCACCCCGGCCGGGTGATACGGCTTATCGGACCCGAGTGATACGCGCGCTCTATACAGGGTGGAAGATTTTAACCTTACATGGAGGGAAAGTACTTTAAATACTCGAGATAGCTAATTCCATTCAAAGGAAACATTCCTTCATTTAAAAATAAAACCAAACTGCATTCTTAGATTATTGAAAATTCGCTTGACATGCCCGGTAAAGGTGCGTACAGATTATGTAACATGTTGTATAACTTGTGTTATATAACACGTCCACATTATCTAACATTGTTTATAACTTTGCAACATTGTACTAACTTCAGTGTCTACATTACTGAAACATGTTAAATAACATTGTTTTATAACATGTTATGCTATATAATTTGTATGCACCTTAATAGAACCGACTAAAATCCGAAACAATAACATCTTGTATTTATGAATGCAGTTTTATTTCTTTTTTAAAATAAAATAATGTTTCCTTTGAGTGAAATTCACTATTTCCAGTATTTGGAGAACTTTCCCTCGAGGTAAGGTTAAAATCTGCCACCCTGTATATAGTGTATATGTACTCTAAGTATAACTTCTTCACAGATGACAAATGTAGACTGCTCATACCTCATTGCATGCGTTCAGAGCTAGATTCTCTCTGTATCGGCGACTGTCGAGGGCAGAAGAGAGTGCTAGTTGCCAGGCAGTTGAGTAGGAGAATGACTACGTCACAGGAGCAGTGTGTCGGTGAGTGTCTTGCCGCGTTTTCTTCATCCTAGCGTTAATTCCCAGTCGCATCCGAAGCTTTCACCTCGGAGTCTGGGGTCCGCTTCATCATTCAAAATGCGGATTCGGCTGGACTTTATTTTTCAGAAAAATACTCAATAACCCAATAACGGTATGCGGCGATATCGAAGCATTGCAGCTAGACTAGTTGTTAGAGTTTTGAAGGCCCCAACTACCCGTAACGACTGCTATAGATGTTCATTTCATATGGCAACCGGGACTGATGGCTTAACGTACTCTCCGAGGCACGACCAGATCAATGCAATTACCGATATTTATGCATATAAATATTTACACCGAGCGGGGATGGAACCGGCTCCTCCTGCGTAGCAGCCGTGTTCACTACACCGCTTCGCCATAGAGGTCGCTCAATGGTATATAAGCTAACAGTATTAAAAAAATTAATCATCTTACGAAATTTCACTTGATCATAATATTTTGTGTCCTTTTCTTACTTGTATAGCCATCCTTTTCCTTTCTTACGTGACTTCATTATATCAATATGGGACAGTTGCGTGACCTGTATGTGTGTGTATAGGTATATAGATTTCTCATGACAGATCTCTCATTTGTCGTTAATTCTTGCAGTCGAACCTCCCTCAGAAGAAGCTAATAATTTTATCACAATGAACAATGCCATTCTGAATAGCTGTATAAGAGTTATGAATAATCAACAATTTGTGGTATGTTATAGTATATTTTTTTTAATTCGGTTTTTCAATATATCTTTTTTAATAACTATGTGATTAGCTACAAATTTTTGCAAACAAATCGCCATATTATTATAATCCATTGAAAAGTTGTTTTATATCATTGACATATATTTTTCAACCCCTACCAATATTTTTTTAAATTTCAGGTACTTATAACTAACGACAAGCATCTCAAAGCCACAGCTAGCGCAAACAAGATACGCTGTTTCAGTACAGACGAAATTCAAAACGGAGCCATAGTTCGCCCCAAACTATTCTCAGAACTAAAAAAAATAAGAGTCACCGTAGATAACAACAAGATTGAAAAGAAAAATATTGTCGTTGAAAATCAAACTAACGGAAATCCGGTTTTAGAGGACAATATACCTGTAGATACTTACAAAAGAGAATTGTTTGCGGATAGCAAAAAAACTGAAAAAAATGATCTATTGATTAATATTACTAAACCAAAAACTGCTCAAAAAAGATTTGGCACTGAGTGCAATGTTGCTCCAGTTAAAATCAGTAATGTACAGCTATTAAATTTAAAAGACATCCAAATTAATCGTGATAAAATCAGTAATTCAACGAATGAGACTGATATGAAAGAGAATCATGTTGAAAATATCTCCAATGAATGCAATCTTGATAGCAAACAGATAACAAATAAATCCGGCTTAAAAATCAAAATGCGTACTTCAAAATTAGGTAAACTTAAACTTGATAATAAATCTCCTTTAAGTGAGACTGATACAAATTCCAAAGAAAATCAGGTTGAAAATGTCTCCAATACATGTAATATTGGTAACGAACAGAAGCCGAATAATTTTAATTTAATAATTAGAATTCCTAAAGCGGCTATTGAACTTTCTAAAAAGAAATCTGAAACAGGTAATAACATTATTGACTTGACCGGACCTGATAATAATACTACGCACGATTCAATGTCGAATAGTGATAACTTAAACACGTCGAAACGTGACCATGAAGGGAATGTAGCAACTACAGTTGAAAAACGACGCATAGACAAAATCATGACTTTAATTAATCCAAAATCTTCAAAAACAAACGAAAAAGAGTCTGATCAAAATTTGTTGCGTAACTCCAAAATTCCTAGACTATCTTCACATAAAGAAACGACGACGTCCGCACTGAACGAGTGTCGGGCACCAACTGACGGAATCCGTTCGAATTCAAGAAGCTCAGAACCATGGTTCGAGGATCATTTGAAAAGGTATTATTGCAAAAATGCTTATATGCATCAGAAAATAGCAAAACGGATTGAGGAATATGCTTTAACTTTTACTCAAATTATGGAAAATGTTTTGGATGATATTTTACAGGTAATTTTCATCATTACATAGTCTTCTTTTTTATTTATTCTTATTTTTTTATTTTTTATTTTATTTTTATTTTTTATATTTTATATATATTTTTTTAATATTTTATATTATTATATTATTATATTTATTATTATTAGTATTAGTCATTACATCTTGTCATCGACCGCATCTTTAAGCTTTCTTATTTCAGTCACGTATTATGAAAACGTGAGGCTCGTACATTCCACTATTGGACACTTTTCTTTATTTTTCATCCTAGTGGTAATCCCAGTTGCATCCGAAGCTTTCACTACGGAGTCTGGGGTCCGCTTTACCAGTCTAACTAAGCGACTGCCATCTGATCTTTACGACCCAATAGCAATTATCGTGCTCGCCGGGGCACGGCCAGACTAATGCAAATACCATATTCATGCATGCAAATATTTGCACTGAGTGGGGATTGAACCCGCGCCTTCTGTGTCTTTTTAATATGTTTCGTTTAAAAACTCAGTTTATAAATATTTTTCTGATTAGAAACTCATTTTAAAGACTAAAAACCGAAATTGAATCGCTAGTTAGTAAGTTAGCCTAGTTTTTTTTTATAAAAAGTCGCTGTAAAATTGTTTACCTTTAGTTTAGTACCTAACCGAATGGAGTATATTATCACCTAGTATTTAATAACAACAGTCTAATTAACCGACTTCAAAAAAAGAGGAGGTTCTCAATTCGATCGCAATATCTTTTTTACAGAACCACACAGAGTATGTGAAACAAATTATAATCCCTGATAGAACATTGTTTCAAATGTTGATATGTATCAAGATGATCTATGATGATAGAATGTTGAGAGATGTTGTAGAAGTTCTTGTGGAGTATGTGGACAAATATACCTGTAGTAAAGGTAAGTCTTCTTCTGCTTTCGTGTCAATGATCCTCTTTTTCACTGCTCTAAATTATTCGAGAGTAATTCTGCCATCTCGACTGCGCTGTCAGTGGCTTTGTTTAGGTCTTCTATAGGGATCACCCTTGTTTGACCAAAAAACGTATGACAAAACATCATTTAACAAACCACGTTTGAAAAACTAATCATTTGACAAACTTTCATTTCGCAAACATATTACTTTAAAAATAATCATTTGACATAATACGAGTATGTACACGTTTCGCAAAATGTATTATTTAGAAAACATTTCGTTTGCTAAAATTTTATTTAAAAAAATTTAATTTGACTAAATAAAGTTCTGCATGGTTATAAAAAAACTATAGTAGCTTTCTCAATAATCTATCACTAACTGTCTGTTTGTCAACTAACATGTTTTTAAAAGGCATGTATTTAAATCGATATTTATATATTCCCTTTTTTCTAACAAAATATTTCAAAATTATATCAAAAATACTGACTTGCACACTAATTATGTACACTAACTAAATCAAATTAAATATACTGTTTAATGAAATTTGCAGAACAATTCCTTTGGTTAAATAAAAAAAATAACCACGAAGGCAAATGCGGGAGCTCCGCTTCGCTCCACTCCCGCATTAGCCTTCTAACCTAATCTATCCAAGTCGGATTGCGCACCTTTTTTAACGGATTGCGCACCTTTTTCAATAAACCTATCATTTGATTTAATTAGTGTGCAAGTCAGTAAATTAGTGGAGTTACGTAGTTTGCTGAAAAAATATACAGATGTGCATTTAAAAATATCCCTTTTTAAAATAATCAATTTGTAAAATGATGTTTTATTTAATGATTTTTTTTTTCAAATAGTTTATCTAATGAGTAGTTTATTAAACAATAGTTTGTCAAATGATACATTTATCAAGTGTAATTTTGTCAAACGTTGTTTGTCAAATGAAAATTTGTCATTCGTTTTTGTCAAATGATAGGACACCCTTCTATAGTGCAGGAGGTAGGACATAGGGCACACGAAACCAAGTGCGCCATGGAATACACGGGGGCTCCGCAGTCACATGCGATTAAACCCGGGTCTCGCATTCCCCACCTGCATAGATTTTGTCTCGACCGGCCGACTAATGTACGAAGACGGTTCAGAGACCTCCATACCGGCCATGGGAGGTTCTGTCCGGCAGGTAGTTTTTCCTGGGGAGGTAGGAAGTCCGAAGGTGGTGGGAGTTTCTCTTTCCATAGGGAAATTCTCGTCGCAACAGGTAAGTAAGAGAGAAGGAAAGAGGTAGGACACGAAGGTATTTCCGTCCCAATTGAGCAGTCCGACTGGGGAAGTACCTCTGCCCTACAGAATACCGCGGTTATAATAACCTCGTGTTGTGTTTCCGGCGGTAGGTATGGTAGCCAGAGTTCACTGGAGAGGTTTTGTGCTGTCAGTGGGAAGACTGAAGCTTGTCCTGCTTGTCTTCTGCACTGACGGCACAGAAACTCTCTGTTCTTACAGGATCGACAGCGCGAGTGTGACTCTCCTGATGTTGCACACGTCCATAGGCCACGGTAATCACTTTCAGATGAGCAGTGTGCTTATCTGCCACCTGAGTAGTACGAAAAAAAAGATTGGAGATAGGAGTTTTTCCACCACCAATGCTTTTTTTCGTGCAAAAATCTCCTCGGATACGCCCCCACTTTCCGGTGGAGCTTATTATTATTATTATAATATTTATTAATAATAATTATTCCATATAATAATTATATTTGGAATTAATTAATAAAGAGGTATAGATTCCATGATCTGACTTCGATCGGAATTAATTTCGTCGCGAAAAATTTTCAAATTGCGATATCTTTTAAGTTATTAATTGTAATTATATAGTTTGAGTGGCAATTTTGATCTAAATAAAATTCAAAAATTAAAGACGTGTCTAACGTATTTAATTGGAAATAATACCGTATTGTTAAAAAATAGCTTCGAAAATGACATATTCGGACACGAACCGACTAAAACCGGGTTTTCAGATGGGGTTAAGGTTAAGGTGGCCCATGAAACACAACCTAGCTGACCTATCTGGTGTCGTCTCCATGGCCCCCTTAGGTGTGGGTACCATGACAGTGGGGTCCTGTGACCCCCACGCCTGCTTCTATGGCGGAAATGGCCGCCCATCCTAAGACTGGCCTGGCTGTAATGCACTTAGATTCATTCCCAACTAATCCTCATTTTTCTATTGTTTTAGGGAGGTTCAAATCAGACACCCCACCCAAAGATTTTATGAGGATAATTGGAGCTGCAGTGCTGCTTTTACAAGTTTTACAGGTATTGTTTCTTAATATAGCTGCTATGCGTTCAATCCCCAGTTTGATTCACGGGTCAGGGAATTTATAAAAGGGTTTGACGCATATTGATAACACACTTCTACTTTTGAATGAAATTTTAATACAAATCTTTTTGGGTCACCCCATGATCCATCTCCTCCCATGCGGTGTCGTACAAGGCGACTGAGGGATAGGGCTGTTTAACATCAGAAAGATATACATATACAGCCCAGACTCAGCCTATAAATGGCTCGAGTTAACAATAGTGCCCGGAAAACGGCAATAGGCTCACCCCCTATTACGTGGAACCTAATATAATGATTAAATTCCATGTTAAATTAACAGTAGTGTTAGTTGCTCAAGTTAGTAGTAATTAGTTTGACAGGCCTTTCAGAAACCGGCTATTGTTAAGCTAAGTTATTTTAACTACAGGAAGGTACCCAATTTATTTCAGAATATTGTATATGATAGGGACGGTTTGACCTACTATGAGAACCTTCTGTTTTTATTGGTGAGAAATATAGAGAGAAAAACTGTACCTTTGGACCCAGAGCTACTCCGGCCCACCGCCGTCTGTCGTAGCGAGATTGATGATACGAATAAAGAGGCTAGGCAGTATTGTAAGTATCATTTTAATTTCTTTTGACTTAATCTAAGGGTCGGCAGCCCGAGTGTGACGCCCCTAGTGTTGCATACATCTACAGGCCACGGTAAGCACTTTCGATCAGGTGGGCCGTGTGCTTGTCTGCCACCTAAGTTGTATAAAAAAAAGACGTGTGGCACTCGGGGACTGCCGCGGTAAAGCTATTGCATAGCATTTTTTATGAACTTATGCAATTATAATAAATAATAATATAATTTGAATTTGAATCTGAGTCTGAATTTGAATTTGAAAACTAACAACTTATGCAATTATAATTACTTACGTTAAGCGGAGCTACTTCGGAGCAGCTCGGCTCGATTCGTGCGAGCTCGGCAGGTGTTAGGTTTTTTTTTCGTTACGGAATTTCTGGATTCGGTCTCCACGCTCAAGGCCCGCGATAGAAGCTATGCAATAGCTTAAAAAAGGTTAGGTAGGTACTTAACTAAAGGTAATCTTGATGTCTTAGACTATACAAATCGATTTAGAAATAGAAAAGAGAATCGACTACGGGCGGGACTTGATTCCCGCCCGAGGTCGATTCTCTTTCTACATCGATTTGAACAGTATTGACATTAGCTTACTCACACAAAACACGTTTTTACACCGTTTTTTGCGATGCCTTTGTTGGCAAGCTGTGTCTATACAGTTGGTCTAAGATTGATGTGTCTATTAATATTTTTTATTTAGAAACTCACTTTGTTGAATGAAAACTTCCTATAAATGTCCATGATATTCGCATCCACAGCTCACGTCTATAGCACGCATATTTCTATATAAAAAACATAGCTTAGCTGAACCCCTTTCCACCAGTGCTATGTTATGTGAACCAATGAATATGATTGGTGGATATCCAACACATTCATAGCAACGTAGCATAGAACATATCTGGTGGAAAAGCAGCCTAAACCCCTCTGTGATTTACTTCCTGTTTGCTTCATATGCTAATATGTATTTATGTATGCTTATCCGTATTCTAGAACTCATATTGCAAGGTAGCGTAGTTATTATTTAGAAGAAAAATTGCGTCACACATAAAAAATGTTGCAGTTGCGAAAAATCCGTCTATGATCATAGAGTACTTGAAGAAACATTACAAGGAATGGTCGACGTATGATGAAATCCAGGATGTTGAGGCTAGTGTATCAGAAATATCACCTAATGTAAGTATCATCATCATCACTATCATCAACACCATCATAATCACCATCACCACCACAAACATATCATCACCATCACCACCACAAACATCATCATCACTATCACCATCACCACCACAAACATCATCACTATCATCATCGCCATCATCATCACCATCACCACCACAAACAGCATCACCATCGTCATCACCATCACCACCACAAACATCATCACTATCATCATCAAAATGATAATATGATGATGTAAAATTTGTACGCCAGAACCGGCGCGGCAGAATATGAGATCTACACATTATGTACCTAAACACCATTTTGTACCATATTCAACAAATAAAGACTTTGACTTTGACTTTGATCACCATCACCACCACAAACATCATCATCGCCATCATCATTGTCAGCATCACCATCATCATCACCATCATTACCACCATCATTACCACCATCATTACCACCACCAATACCACCACCATCATCACCACCACCATCATCACCACCACCATCAACACCACCATCACCAACATCATCTCATACCCAGATACATCCCCCGGAGCCGGTAGAAGCGGTCGGACTCGAACCGACTAAAACGCACGCCATCTATGGGCTGTCGGTTGCCGGAGGTGAATTATCGTAGGCATATCTCTCGCACCCCGGCCGACCCAGGGTGTGGCCCATATATCTCGATGTGACCCTCTTCCGGTGTGGGGACCACGGAGTCCCCAACTCGCCCCCGGGTATGGGGTGGCCTGCTTCTGCTAGGGTGACAGGCGGCTCCACCCGTCACCCCCAGGCCCGCGCTCATGGGGGACGGAAGTCATTCTAGGACCTCCGACGGTTTGCGAGTCTCCTTCGCTCCCGCTCCGCCGCCTCTTTCATGAGCAAATTTAAAAAGGGATATAATAAACCGTATGACAAAAATAATAAATGGACGACTGATAATGAGTTACTTTAAATGCTGAGTGGGCGACTAAAATACTGAGTGAGCCCGTGTGTTGCTAAATTGTGAAGCTATGAGGATTCGAGTATAGCGCGCCCCAACTTGGATAGGTTAGGTTAGAAGCCTTCGTGGTTATTTTTTTATAACCATCCATAAATAGTGGCTCACTTAGTATTTTTGTACGCCACATTCAGTAATTTTGACCCCCATAAATTGAATAAAATAATTCTTCACTATAGCTGCCAACCTATTATTTTTACTACCTGCTTTTCGGATTAATTTGTGGCCGCGTTAAATACATGCCATTTAAAAATATCTAACACAAATATTTAATTTCCAGGGGGACATGAAAGTCGTTAGAATAATTGGTAAAAATATTAACAAGCTAAAAATAGACAATAAAAAGTCTTTCACTTACGATAAAACAACCAAAGACAATAAGACTATGTCAAAGACTGATGCTGAAACAAAACAAGTCAGACTCTTAGGTATTGATAAACCTAATTCAGGACTTATGCCTAGCAAAAGTGCTAGATCGCTATTAGTAAGGCTTCCTTCAAAGCAACAGTCAGTTTCAAACGAAAACCAAACTAAAATGAATACGGCAGTAATAGAAAATATCAAAAATACAAAGGAGACTAAAGCTGATCAATTGGCAAAAAATACTGAACGGAAAGTAGTAAGGTTGATAGAAAATATAAACCAATACAATGAAGATATAGATGAAGAACACGGACACACGTTTACAACATTAAATGATAAAACAACTGGACCTAAAGTGATTAGAAATTTTAAAATAATAGATGAACATGAAGAGAAAATAAAAAATAAAGAGCCTCTAGATTTAGATATCCTAGATTATTCAGAAATAAATGATAATTCTGACGAAGCATTATCTGGAAAACATAATGAAAATGATAAATGTAATGTTGTAAGCTCTGAAAAGATTAACAAAATAATAGAAAATTCTGAAAAATTCGATAATGCTAATAATGATAATGACAAGAATAAAACCGATACCAGGAACAGCGTTTTTAATTACCACACAAGAAGTAGGTCAAAGGTACTACTTATAAAAGATATTGACGCAACAATTAACAGTAATGTTAATAATGAAAATGATACAATTACGAAAATAAATCAAGACGACTCCGCTATTATTAATGACGTAACTCATAATATTAAGGATGATTTTACCATTGATTTAACAAATGACAACGATTGTTTGACTGTGAAAAAAGAAATTAATGATACATTTGACGAAATTAATAATGGTAATGATACGATAAATCGTTCTAGAGATGACTTGACTAATGATTCGGGCTTTGAGAATGAAAGCTCTCAGGCGTATTCGTTAGTCCAAATATTTTTGATGGAACTGGGCGGTACTTTGAAAGAAATATACAGATTTATGTAAGTATCGTAATATTATCTCACTAATATTATATACTAGCTGTTGCCCGCGTGGAATTCTGATCCCGTTTTTCGCTGATATATAGCCTTTGTGTTATTCTGATGTATAAGCTATATTATTGTAAAGTTTCATTAAAATCCATTCAGTAGTTTTTACGTGAAAGAGTAACAAACATACTTACATACATCCATCCATACTAAACTATCGCGTTCATAATATTAGTAGGATGTGAATGTTTATGAAGATGGTTACCCAAACACGCTCAAACGGCTGTACTTTTCTAGCAGAAATTTGGTTAAGGGATAGATTATAGTCTGTAATAATAATATTTATCTCTGGAATAAAATTTTATGGGTTACGTACGGGCATGAAATTAGAATCAAATAAATTCTTTCATTCTCACTCACTCTCATTATTAATACACCATCATGCAATAATGTCTCTAATGAATGACATAAATATACAAAACAGAATTACAATTTATGTGGTTCATACAATTTCATGGACCAACAATCAACTTACTCGTACTATCTTGTGCGCTGACGGCACAGAATCTTTGTTCTTACAGGGTCGGCAGCACGAGTGTGACTCCCCTGATGTGGCACACGTCCATAGGCCACGGTAACCACCTACCATCAGGTGGGCCGAGTGCTTGTCTGCGACCTATGTAGTATAAAAAAAACTATAGCAAACATTCTATTATTACAGATTCGACTTTGTGAAAGAGATTCGTGAAGAAGATCTATGCGAAGAACGAAAGAATGTTCTCTATTCGAAATCAAGCAAGTGCCTACAAGATATTCGTGATCTAATACAACAGCTGAAAAGGTAAGAATTCTAATCCCTCATTACAGCTGTATAGTATAGCTAGTCTCCGTGGCGTAGCGGTAGCGAACGCGGCCGCTACGCAGGAGGTGTGGGTTCGATCCCCGCTCAGTGCAAATATTTGATTTTCACTGAGCGGGAAATTAATTTTGAATATGGGTATTTGCATTGGTCTGGTCGTACCTCGGGGAGCACGTTAGCCCTCGATCCCTGTTGCCATACGAACCTCTATTAAAGGAACTTCATCCGCACGCTCAAGCTGTGGAATGAACTCCCTGCTGTGGTTTTCCAAGCGAATACAATATGGGGTTCTTACGTGGTCTGCACGAGTGTTGTGCCCCTGTTGTTGCACACGTCCATAGGCCACGGTAACCACTTTCCATCAGGTGGGCCGTGTACGGTGGCTCTTGTCATTGGTTGAACATGCGTGAACATTCTATTAATTTGCTTTATATTTTGTTTCAGTATTATTGAAAGAGAATCCCATGAAGATACAGCATTGAAGACTATACTCTTCAAATCTAGTGTGCAGGCTACCGAGGATCCAAAAATTACTCGATACAGGTATGTAATCTGATCATCTGTGCCTCAGAGAGCACGTTAAGGCTGCCTTTCCATGTCCATTACTCACGTGATGTTTTTTTAGCAATTTTCTAACCCCCCCCCCCCTCCCCCATGGCGATACGTGGTGAGGTTTTAGAGTACCCCCCTCCCCCAGCCAAAAGCACGTGTATTTTTTTATTTATTATTTAATGCTAGAAAACTTAGAATCGTGACAAAAATCGCGAGTTAAAAGAAAAAATAAATACACGTGATATCTCAATATACCCCCCTCCCCCCTGGTGATATTTCGTGATTTTTTCCGAACCCCCCCTCCCCCTGTTGAGCCTCACGTGATTAATGGACAGCCCCTATGCAGCTGTGCTAGGAAGATGTAAAAGCTAAGCTATGAAATTGTGTGACCGTAGCAAGTAACATGTGCTATGAAACTTCATACAAATATTCAAAATTCGAAACTATTCTCCATCCATAGCACGCGTCTGTCAGATGATAGACTTTTGTGCGTGCCCGATAGGGTTATTGTGTACCCGATGGGGTTATTATGTGCCCGATGGGGTTGTTGTGTGCCCGATGAGGTTATTATGTACCCGATGGGGCTATTGAGTGCCCGATGGGGTTACTGTGTGTCTGATAGGGTTATTGTGTGCCTGATAGGGTAATTATGTGCCCGATGGGGCCATTGTGTGCCAGTTGGTGTTTGTTAATGTACCCAATGGGTTTCTTATGTGTGTTCGTTGTTTGTATGTGTGTCACATGCGATTTGGATGTGCCCAATGGGGTTCTTATATATCTAATGGGGTTTTTATGAGTATTAAATGCGGTTTATTGTCTCGAAGGAGTTTGTGTTTTCCCAATATCATAGTTTTCGGTCTTTTAATTAAACTTTTTTTTTTTCAGACAAATCATCAAGAAATGCTTGGTGCAGGCAGAGGTATTACAAAAGGCTCTAGAAGTGATTGTTTGTGTTACAATGGGAGAATTGGACGTTATATCCGACAACGTGGATTCTATTAACTCCAGTTTTAGATATTTTATTATATAAATTAGCCGGTAGGGGGCGGCTGCGGCTACTATGATGGCCGCTATCCAGAGGTAATTAAATGTAGCCATACAAACTTTTTTTCGGGCGGAAATCTCCACAGATAAGCTCCCGCCGGCGGGGGTGGTTATTTTGGCCTCATACTGACTTAAGGTACGTCTACAGCTCATGTTTTTAGCAAAATTTTTACTAACACAACACAACAACATATGGAAAGATTATATAGGGGAATAATGTACCTACAACTGTTATTAAATTATAATAACTAATAAAATATTAGTTAATTTTTAAATTGTTATAACTGATAAAATTTGCATGCTGCAGTCTGCAGCTAAACATCCTGTGCGTACACATAAATTGTAAGATCCATGTTACCATGTTTAAAGGCAAATAAATTATTCTATACATCTCTATGATTTTTCGTAACAATTTTTTATGTAGTTTGGCACTTTAGAGAAAAAAATAAGGTGCTTGTTGTTAAATATTTGGCATCTTACAGAAAGATTTCCATGTTGTGCTAGTGAAAATTGTGTGCGAAAAACATGAGCTATGGACAAGGGTTTAAAACCGCACGCCTTTTCGTGGTGTAAAGTGGCCTATGATCATTTTTCTGCACCCCGGCTGATCCAGGATAATTGCCGGCTTCGAAATGGCTCTCACATATTACCCCAGAGAAACAATTATATACTAAAATTTTGATTATACATACATACAATCACGTCTTTATCCCCGGAGGGTTAGGCAGAGGTGAATTAACACCCACATTTCACCAATCATTGTATTAGGTCCCACGTAATAGGGGGTGAGACTTGCCGTTTTCCGGGCACTATTGTTGACTCGAGCCATGTATAGGCTTAGTCGTGGCACTCGTGGCTGTATATATCTGTCTGATGTTAAACAGCCCTATCCCTCAGTCGCCTTATACAACACCGCATGGGAAGAGATGGGGTGGCCCAAATTATACTCTGCCGGGAACCACGCGGCCACTTTGATTATTAAAATTATTATTGCACATGGCATACACAAACATAAACTTGTCAATCATATCGTTCAGCTATTAGATTATTATGAACTTGCAATTGATATAAACGTGCATGCTTTTGACATTCCTACTTACGTTATTATTTCTTTACCAATGCTTGTATTTTTATTGGATTTATTCAAATCTCAAAAACTATAATACTAAAATTTTGTATCATATTTGTTTTGCTGTGAATCTAAAGGTCGAGTACCGGTACTATGGTGTGAATAGGGATCAATAGGTGAATAGGGATAAACCCTTTGACAGCCTCCGTGGCGTAGCGGTAGTGAACGCGGCCGCTACGCAGGAGGCGCGGGTTCGATCCCCGCTCAGTGCAAATATTTGTGTTCATGAAATATGGGTATTTGCATTGGTCTGGTTGTGCCTCGGACAGCACGTTAAGCCGTCGGTCCCGGTTGCCATAAGAACATCTATGGCAGTCGTTACGGGTAGTTGGAGCCCTAAAAAATCTAAAAAACAACGGTCTAGCTGCAAAGCTCCGATATCGCCTAATGTTATCATTGGGCTGTGGAGGTCAGATGGCAATCGCTTCACGAAAAAATATCGAGGTCTAGCCAAATCTGTAGTTAAGACGGTAAAGCGGACCCCAGACTCCGAGCTGAAAAGCTTCGGATGCGACTGGGAATTAACGCTAGAATGAGAGAGAGGTGAATAGGGATAAAATGGTCAACTGAATTCTGTAGTTATTTTCTTTCAAGTGAAATTATGGATTAGTTCAATGTAATAATAAGCACAGTTATCAATAATATCTGGTTAGATACTTGGAATTCGGGAGAGAAATTACTAAAAAAATCTAACGACCATTTTATCCCTATTCACCCTTTGATCCCTATTCACCACATTTTACGGTATCCTATAGTAAGAGCGTTTTCAACGGTCGTCGGGCCATAAATCAATTCTTTTTTATATCATTGACCTAAAGAATTGTTTTCTTCGACATTTAGGCTGCCTTTCCACCTGCAATGTGCTACACAGCTATGCTACGAAGATATAAAAGCATGAAACTATGCGACCGTTTCCACTGTGCTATGCTATGTAGCGTAGCGAGTAACAAGTGCTATGACACTTCCTACAAATATTCAAAATTTGAATCTATTCTCCATCCATAGCACGCATCTTTCTATATAAAAACTAGCTGACCCCGCGAACTTCGTACCGCCCTGTCAATAGATGTCCCCATGAATGACATAAAATGCTTGTACTGTCAACACTGAAAAAGTTTCAATTTGACAGCACAATCTCAATGATCCGCCATTTACCTATAGAATTCATTAATTACAAAAAATGTGATAAATGAAGAACCGCTCGACTGATTTTGTGCAAACTTCACATAAACCATCTACTAAATAGTCCGAACAAAGCCTAAACATTTGGTTTGGATAGGTGAGCCCGTTCTTGAGTTATAAACTAACAACGAAAAGTGGCATTCATTTTTTATATAGACATAGCTTAGCTGAACCTCTTTCCACCAGTGCTATGCTATGTGAACCAATGAATATGATTGGTGGATATCAAACGCATTCATAGCAAGCATCTGATCAGAGCCTCGATTCTGCTAAAGCACAACCACTATCACACCACAATGACTGCGAGAAAATTCCATTTGATTTTAGCCTTTAAAGTAATGCATTTAACGTATAAAATTAAACATTTTGTAGAGTGTAATGAAACTATGTTCATTTAATTTTATGACTGTAAGTCTATAGAAATAAGGTTTAAAATTCAATGGCATTTTTTGCAGTCTCTGTGGTGTGACAGTGGTTGTGCTTTAGCAGAATCAAGGGCCAGGCCGTCAAGCTGAGTGCCACCATTGTAACATGGTACGTGTCTATAATAGTGACTCTCTTTTCCGAGACTTTGCCTTCAGCTTACCATCAGGCGAGGTGAAGACCAATTAACGTGTCTTCTTCTAATATATAAAAATCAATGCCACTTTTCGTTGTTATTTTATAACTCAAGAACGGCTGAACCGATTTGGCTAATTTTAGTCTTGAAATATTCGTGCGTGTCCAGGGAAGGTTTAAAGAATGAGAAAATAGGTGCAGCGGGCACGGGAAAAATATGGCGGTACGAAGTTCGCCGGGACAGCTAGTATATATATAAAAAACGTAGTATATCACATATCCGGTGGAAAGACAGCCTTATGGCCCGACGAATCGCTTGATAACGCGCTTACTATAATATAAAAAGATGTTTTCTCGATTCGCTTTCAAAATCAAATTGAATGTCAAATATCACGATTTCTATAACAAGAGGGCCAATTAGTAAACAATGGAGGGACTGACTCCCTAACTAGAAGAGCCACGGCCCCTATCAATAAATTTTTAATTTTGTAATCTTTGTAATCATTATATATTTTTGACGTAAATTGTACATGCTGTACTACCTTGTATGAAGCCGCCCTATTTTGTATATCTAGTAACCGGCATATTATTTTGACCCTAAAGAGCGCTTATATAAAGAAACAGGTTACTGGTATCGGCTAGCTACCCCGACAAGTTTCTATAGCAAAAATGATGATAGTACGTCGTTTACGTTCTAACACCACATATGATAAAAAACAGTCGCAAGGCATTCTCGCCCGTATGTTCAAAGACACAAGGGCGAGAATACTTTTTGATTGTTTTTTGACAAACGAAGAATTGACATGATGGCAACCGATAGCCGATACCGGTAACCTGTTTCTTTTAATAGTCTAGTTTTGATATCATCATCATCACTACATATTATAAAACAAAGTCGCTGTCTGTCCGTCCTTATGTATGCATAAATCTTCAAAACTACGCAACGGATTTTGAAGCGGTTTTTTTAATAGACAGAGTTATTCAAGAGGAAGGTTTGTATGTATAATACATGCATAATATTGTAGAGAAACACTGATAAATTTAGAGATTGCAGCGGGAACGGGATCAGAAAATATGGCGGTACGAAGTTTACCGGGTCAGCTATCATCTATAATTGGTAGAAATGGTAGATTTGAACAGTCGTTATGGAGTTGAAGCCCATAAAAGTTCGACCAAGCCCTCGATTCTGCTAAAGCACAACCACTGTCACACCACAGAGACGGCAAAAATGGTATTAAATTTTAGACCTTATTTCTATAGACTTACAGTCAAAAATTAAATGAAAAGAATTTCATTACACTCTTTCATTCACTGTACAAAAGCCATTTAATTTTAAACTTTAACCGCATTACTTTAAAGGCTAAAATTAAATTGAATTTTCTTGCAGTGACTGGCATGATAGTGGATTTGCTTTAGCAGAATCGAGGCCCAATCTACGCCAATTGGTTGTGGAGGTCAGATGGCAGTCGCTTCACGGAAAATATCACAGTTTAGCCGCAACACAGTTATACTGGACCCCAAATGAGTTGGGAAAACGCTCAGAGAATGACAATAGTAGATTTTAACTTCTCCGCCGCCTAAGCATCTTGTGATATCCTCAAAAGACACCCAAAAACGTGTATAAATACTGTGTATGGGTAATTTCACGATGCCTAATTTTTTGCTAATTTCGGTGGTATTTTTCAATCATAGGTTTCCCGATGAAAAAAATTAATGGAGTTCTTTTAGAATATCTAGTAGTATATAGTGTTCTAAAAGAACATTGAAATTTTTTTTCATCGGAAAACCTATGATTGAAAAATACCACCGAAATTAGCAAAAAATTAGGCATCGTGAAATTACCCGTATAAGGAGTACATTTTGTGACGTTACTGGGGTCAAGATAAATGCCGGTAACTACCCTCGGTATGCCGTTTGACGGTGTTGCCATATGATTAATGTAAGAACAAATTATATTAGTTTGTAAGTGTAATTTTGTTTAGTGAAAAACTTTTTATAAGTTTAAAGTTCCTTTATTAAAATCTATAAAGAATTATTCCAAATAAAACACGTTCAAATGATTTCAATGTGTTTTTGTTCATATATACATATAATCACGCCTTTATCCCCGGAGGGTTAGGCAGAGGTGAATTAACACCCACATTTCACCAAATTAGGTCCCACGTAATAGGGTGTGTACCGTGTTCCGGGCACTATTATTGACTCGAGCCATGCTTTTTATACTACTTGGGTGGTAGACAAGCTCACGGCCCACTTGATGGGAAGTAGTTACCGTGGCATATGGACGTATGCAACACCGGGGGCGTCACACTCGCGCTGCCGACCCTGTAGAAACCTTCTAATGCCCTTCTTGAAGAACCCCATATTGTAGTCGCTTGGGAAAACCACCGCAGGGAGTTCATTCCACAGCTTGAGTGTGCGTGGGATGAAGTTCCTTTCATACCTTACTGTACACAGTTTGTTTGTGATTGCAATGTGTAAAGCTCCGTACTCACATACAGTTTTACTCGATAGTATTACTCGAAAACGAGTAAAAATCAACGTGTGGACCGCAAAACTCACAGCTCGAAGGCTCGATGGAATTAAATAAAAGTAAATTCCTTCGCACCTACTCGAAGCGAGCCGTCGAGCTTGACTCAAGCGTGTGTACGTCGCCTCGAGTGGCGCGCGCGCGAGTCGAGCGTCTGTCCGCCGTTGTTGTTCGTCGTGAAAACACGTGTAGAATAAAAAAATGGATTTATGAATTTATTCCAAAGGTGTTATAGAAGAATTTAATTCTTTTATAATTAAGAACTGCGAGACTTGCTAAATGCAGCCACCGTCTCCTTTGTTGAACCTTGAACAGACATGTTTTGGCTCGAACGGTTCGGTGAATACTGAACGGTGCGCGACACTAGATAGAGTAATGCTGAATGTGTGGACGAAAGCCCATGCCATGGGTTTTACTCGACATGATTGCTCGATCGAGTAAAACCGTATGTGAGTATTGTACGGAGCAGGATAATAATACTAGTAGCAAGTGTACTCTTCTTTTACACAAGTAACTGCCAACGGCCATACCACGTTGAATACACCGGTTCTCGTCCGATCACCGAAGTTAAGCAACATCGGGCGTGGTTAGTACTTGGATGGGTGACCGCCTGGGAATACCACGTGCTGTTGGCTTTTTGCTTATTTACAATACATAATATATGTTTTATTTCTTAGTATTATTTTTTGCTTTTCTTTGCTGATGACAATACAATATTTAAAAAAATAAGGATAAAATCCTTATGGGTGAATAAGGATTTTTATGGTACTAACAGTTTTCAGAACCGGTATTGTTTTAGAATACTTTCATGGCGTGATTCAGAATAGTTGTTAGCAGTAAGTCCAATTGTTCTCAATAGATAGAGTACGGTATACCTATATTGATTAATATTATAGGCACGTTAGGTATAACATAATATCTATACTTCTATACTAATATTATAAGCTGAAGAGTTTGTTTGGTTGAACGCGCTAAGCTCAGTAACTACATTTTCGAATTGAAAAATTATTCTTGTTCAATAGTCCGTTTATCGATGAAAGCAAAGAGAATACAATACTACGGATGAAAGTTTAGGCTAATTAATATCGTCACGTTACTATACAAGGGAGCGTAACAGTAATCATAAATATTATCAACAAATCTGGCAGATTTCCCATACAAATATATGTCTACTTTTGAATATTTATAGGAAGATTATTGACTACGTGGGTCGTGGGCGTCTAGTAATATTATAAACTAGCTGTTGCCCGCGGCTCCGCCCGCGTGGATGTCGTTTATCGCGTGGTGTTGTAAATAGTGCTGAAAGTTGAGCGTTGAACGCTGATTAGACATTGTACTCGCCTCTATTCGACTCGAGGAGGTAGGTACTTACACGACGGTATATTCGTCTCAATCGAGCAGTCCGACTGGGGAAGTATCTCCGCTCTACAGAAGGCCGCGGCTTAATAAGCTCGTGTTGTGTTTCCGACGGTGAGTAGGGTAACCAAAGCTCACTGGAGAGGAGCTTGTGCTTTGTGCTGTCAATGGGAAAACCACTCCCCTGGTGTTGCACTCACCCATAGGCCACGGTCCCCCACCCTCTCCCCTACTCCTTTCCCTTCCCCGTTGTATCTCTTGTCTACTCCACTATATCCCTCACCACGCTCTAATCCAGGGATGGCCAACCAATGGCACGCGTGCCAAAGGTGGCACGTGGCACAACTTTCTGGGCACGCCAGCAGTGCCATCAGAAAGTAGGTATTAAGATGCGCCCGTGCTATACGATAGCAACAAAAAAGGTTCGCCATCCCTGCTCTAAGTTCTTACAGGGAAGGCGGCACAAGTGTGACTCCCTTGGTGTTGCACTCACCCATAGGCCACGGTAACCACTTACCATCAGGAGGGCCGTGTGCTTGTTTGCGACCTCATTACTACAGTACCTACGACTCGCGACTATAGTATGGGGTACTTCAAGAAGGACGAGTGTGACGCCCCCTAGTATTGCATACTTTCATAGGACACAGTAACCACTTTCCATCAGGTGGGCCGTGTGCTTGTCTGCCACCTAAGTGGTGTAAATAAAACTTTCTACCTGCAAAATATCTACTCGACTCTCTACTCCCCATACCTTTGCCCTTCCCCCACCCTCTCCCCTACTCCTACGCTTCCCCGTTGTATCTCTTGTCTACTACTCCACTATATCCTTCACCACCTCTAAGTAATCTGTCTTTGTGTGGAAAACGATTTTTATAACTGATCTTAAGACAGTACCGACATCTATTTCATACCTGACAAATTAGAAATTAAAAAAAAGGAAACTAAATAAAAAATGCTTATATACGTCCAGTTGGAACGAAACCATAGTAAGTTCAAAACCGCGTTAACGCCATCTAATTACGTATATGGAAATAAATTCATTGACAAAAAAATTACAATTTCATGATTAAAATCGTATTTGTTTACACAACTGTAAATGTAAATTAAAGTCTATTTATTTACATACTTGCTCGGATGTTATAAGATATAAAATTTCATCCATAAGAATAAAAAAGCGCCATCTATATTTCCGCTCATATTCTGTATAATATCAATATTGTTCACAACTCCGGTTCTACTCAACCGATTGCGATCAAACAAACGTAAGATTTTAAGTCTGACCAAGCCCTTTCTAACAAAAAAAACCGCATCAAAATCCGTTCAGTAGTTTTTGCGTCCATCGCGGACAAACAGACAAACAGACAGGAAATGAAAAAGAAATATTTTCGTGTTCAGTATCGTTAATATAACATAACCCAAGTATTTTTTTTTAAATATCTCCAATGTACAGACACGACCACTTTACAATTTTATAATAGTATAGATGTTAAAGTTTATGAAGATGCTTGGATGTTTGTTTTTCAGTTACCTTCTAACGGCTGTACGGATCTGGCTGAAATTTTGTACAGGAATAGATTTTAGACTGGTACAACATATACTGTACGTTAATTTTATTTCGGGAATAGGTTCCTGTGGGCAGCGATCGAAGCCGCGGGCATCAGCTAGTTATAAATAATTTAACAACCATTGTTATCTAACGTATTGGTTTTATTCCATTTCAACTACAAATCTTTCAGATACATCAATATTATTATAAGTAACATAATATATAACTTATTTTTGCACACATACCACTACTCATCCAATCTTGGTAAAAAGTAACAATGGAATCAGAATCAGTTCAAATTTCGATTGAGATAGGAAAAGTAAAACGACACAGGCGGGAATCGAACCCGCGATCAGACTCTCAGTTCATGTTTCGATAGCTTCTATATAGTACGGCCGTTCGCAACTAATTATTCCGTATAGACACAAGACTTCATAGTGCCAGCTTTGGATAAAATCAAGATGGCGATAGGTACACACGTTTTCGTTTCATATATGCATGAACGGCTGTACTATAAAGATAAACGTCTGTGCTATAGGCATAAACGGCTAGAAATACAAGATATTCTTTTGCTTTTAAATACTTTACTTAAATTGGTAGACAGACATTTGTGGTACAATACTATATTTGATACATGTAATAAATTTTAAAATATTCAAGTATTAGAATTGGACGCATTCTTCATGCCAATATTTGCAATATCTACAGTGAAAAGTTGCAGTAAGTTTTGTGGAAGACACTTCAAGCCATCGATAGCTTAGTGATTGAGGACTTTCGAGAGGTCCCGGGTTTGAATCCTGGTTGGTACACTACCGCTTGACGGCAATAGGCTCGCCGTCTATTACATGGGTCCGAAAATCAGTTGGCGAAATGTGAATGATAAGATAATACACGTCTGCCTACCCCTTCGGGGATTTACAGACGTGAATAACGTATGTATCTTCATTGAAGAATAGGTATTAAAACTTGACAATAAGAAATTCCACCATTCCAAATATTGGCATCAAGAACTCTAAAGCATAATAATCTACCTTATAATAAATTTAGCCAATGGCGGCCATGAACATCTGTGCGATATCCTCTCTTGGCGATCGGGCAGCTAGCTTCATAGTAACCGCACCACCAGTTGCCGCAAGCCTCGCTCGCAGCAACACTGGGGCTCCACCTCTAAATATACCACCTCCCCTTATCTCCTTCACTGCATCTCCTAATACTGCTGCTCTAGGTAAGCCTAAATGCTCGCAAACAGCTTTAGCAGCATCATTGATATCATTCTGAGATAAGACATAGGTGTCAGTAGCTTCTGGAGCATTGGAAGCCCTCTCCCAAGTCTGTTCCCAATCGTCTCCACCCGCCCTAGCCCTAATCTGATCAGAACAGCTCATTTCAAATTCTTCCAAAGGATACGAATCTGCGTAACCTTCTCCAGGATCTGGGACTCCGGATGTAGGGTCGCAATCGCGAACATAGAATTCTAAACTTGGCACAAATATGCCCAAGCTGTCCATGTAAGCGCTTGGGTATTCGACAATAACGAAGACGGAAGCTGGTTTGTCGTAAGCCAGTTTCGGGCAAGGAATGATTGATTTTATTTCGTATTCCGCTGGCAACTCCAATTTTACGCTGACTTGCTCAAGGAGTTGGTCGCTTAGTGTATTAACGCACTCGAATTGAAGGATAACATGTCTGGCAAAGATGTGCTTTAGAAGCCGCACTCGATATTCAGTTTCTGCTTCCGTCAAATCGAACGGAAGTGTCGTTTTGAACACTGGACCAAGACGCTCAATGCCAGGGATCTTGGATAATTGCTCAGCATAGATTTCTTCTATCGACATCTGTACTGGTTTCCGGACTTCAATTTCGACGATAGCTTCCTTGCTTTCTTTAGCCTCCTCCTCAGCAGGTACAGTCAGGATGTTAAAAGGCTCATCAGGTGTGGTTGCCAAGTGATCTCGTAAAGCTTTCTCGAGTAATACAGGATTTGGTTTCGCGACATTTACAATGTAATCATTGATTAGTTGTGGATCACCAGTATCCAGAATCGCGCTGTAGTAAATGGCTCTGTCTCTGACTTCGTCCTCTTCATCCAATTGACAGCGAGCAAGCAGTACTCTAATATTTGGCAAGAGTTCAGGCCTTTGGGCTCCAAACTGAGCTACGGCAGCTACAGCGGCCGCACGAACAGGTCCTGACTCTAGAATCACTCTGTTATATATGAACCTGATGTATCTCGAAGGTTGACGCGACTTAGGACCTTCCCTACCTAACAAGTGCAGAATTCTGACAGCCAAGGCAGTATGCTCGCAGTCCTCGATAAATTCGCACAAATGTGCCAGACCAGTTTCCTTGGCTTCTGGATTTTCTTCCACCAAAGCAATGATAGCATCTGCAATAGCCGCTTTATATTCGAGCCCGCCTTCATCGCGTAACATTCCTGCCAAGAAAGCCGCTAAAGATTGATGTTTTCTTGGGAATTTTGTGCAAAGACGCCTAATAGCGCGTACAACGACAATCTTAAATTCATCCGAAATTTCGTTCACGAAACTGGAAATCTGCTTCATAAGTCTGTCGACTGAGCTTTCTGCTCCAGTCGCTAGCAAAGTAGTAACTGCTAATGTCGCTACAGACCTATTAGGGTCAGAAATCAAATTCTCCAGATCAACGGCACAGGCTGCAACAGCAGTAGGATGTTTAGCAGTCAATCTAGCAAGCGTCCTAGCGCCTGCCAATCTTAATGACGCCTTCGAAGAACCACAGAACAATTGCAGTACAGAGACAGCTGGAGCCAGATCTCTGGTAGTTTTTCTCAAGTTGACAATAGCATGAGCGGCTTCATAAATGACCATTTCGGATTTGTGTCTAAGACAGCACTCAATGAATTCTATATACGGTCTAGCGGCATCGGAATCATCATCTTCGACAAGTTGGGCAGCCAAACGGATGAGAAGGCAGAGCGCATAGGGAGACTTAAGAGGAGATGAGGCTAGACGAGTTACGAGCTTGACTGTAGATAGTTTATCAATCTTTCTGGAACCAGCGACGACTCCTAAAGCGTGGTATGATACCATTGCATTGTCGGAGCTGATGGCCTCCTGGAATAAGAAAATAAATTATGTTTAGTATAATAATTATGCAATGTGCCTTGTTGCATTTTGAAGTTGTGTCCGATTATATTGCAGGCTTTATCAACTGAAGTGAAGTACAGGCACTTGAATAGGTTATACAGGGTTTAGAGGTATGCCATTGGCGAAGCCAGGCGGATTGGGTAAGAGCCATATAAGATTCAACTCAACAACATAAACAAAAACATGTTTTTATACACCATTATGGTTTGAAGCAAACTGTGATAGGTATGTCCTAGATATTATGATAAGATTTGGAATCAATTTAAATTTTATCATCACTTTACATTACATTACCATTATATACTTACAAAATAAAATGTATATACCTACTCAGTTTGTTCAGGTATTCAACTAAAAAAAAAAAAAAAGACGTGTGGCACTCGGGGACTGCCGCGGTAAAGTTATTGCATAGCATTTTATGCAATTATCCCCCCACTCTGAGCTCGCACGAATCGAGCTGAGCAGCTCGGCTTGATTCGTGCGAGCTCGGAGTGTCAGCTTAGGTTTTTTCATTACGGAATTTCTGGATTCGGTCTCCACGCTCAAGGCCCGCGATAGAAGCTATGCAATAGCTTAAAAATCATAACTTAAGAGTACCTTTACCATCTTGTGTTTCAGTAAAATTATGCAGTTTCCACACAATAAGCAGGCAGAGCTAGTCTATACTAATATTATAAAGAGGGAAGATTTGTATTTTTGTATGTAACGAAGGAACTCCTACAGTTTTAAAAATTCTTTTCTTGTTAGAAAGCTAAATTATCAGGTAACACTATATATCATGATGCTATTATCAACTATGAACAGGATCAGAATTCTACACGGGCAACACTACAAGTAACAGCTGGTATTCAATAAATCCCATAACCCCATTGCATTCTTCTTCATCCTAGCGTAAATTCCTAGTCACATCCGAAGCTTTTTCAGCTCAGAGTCTAGGGTCTGCTTTACCGTCTTAACTACGGATATGGCTAGACCTCGATATAACATTACATAACCCCATTACATTGCCACCTACCAATTGAGTGATGCCCATTACTCATGCATGCTATGCCTATAACACAAAATTTTATCAAATTGCAGGTCTGGTTCAAACAATATGTAGGACAACACATAAACAGTGTTTGGTGAAATGTGGGTGCCAGTTCACCTCAGTCTAACCCTCGGGTTATCCCCGAGGTGTGATTGTATGTATGTATGTATGTATAAACAGTGTATGATTTGAGATTGACTTGGTCATTTTCATTAGCCTTGCTTTTTGTATTGTTTAAGTCAAGTTAGATACTCAAAAAATACCAAAATTGTCATAAATATCTCGGTGAGTGTTATTTTATTTTTTTTGTTCTATGGCGATCCTAACAATTCCGCCAACAACTCAGTTTTTATACTGATCAAAATAGCGTGTGAAAGCACAGGTGTAAAATTAGGTGAGTGTTATCCTATGAACATTCTATGGTAGTACTTATGGGTAGTTGCAGCCCTAAAAAGTTCAACTAGTCAACTACAGAACTTCAATATCGCTAATTGGTTGTGGAGGTCAAATGGCAGTCACTTCACGAAAAAATTTAAGTTCAGCCACATCTTATTTACCCTAGAAACCTGATCCTGTAAAGGCTCAGAGAATGATGATATAAGTAATAAATTGAGTACTAACCTGAGCTTCATTAGCCCACCGGCGCACTAAATCCGGTGCTGTTGAAGACAAATGCAACGCCGAAACCAACGCAGCAGAACTTACAGCCGGATTCTTGTCGACAATGGCCTGCTTCATGTATCTTTCAATAGCTTGTAGCATAGTACTGTCAGTTATGCTACACAAGGCTCTTATAGCCGCCGCGCGGTACAAATCCTCCTTCCCAGTCATATCTTTCGTCAAAGAAGACGTTACTATGATCACATCTTGAGCCAACGTACTCAATTCCTTAATACATAAGTACACCATCCTTCTCAACATTACATCCTTCGATTGAAACAATTTTGTGGTCGCAAAGAACGCTTCTGTTGCTTCTTGAGTAGTAAACTTCTCTCCTTGGTTCAATAAGTAGAGAACTTTCGTCAAAATAAGCGAACATTTTCTCGGATTCACAGGCGTCTGGTTGAAATAGCGGGCCTCTTGTAAGACTATTGTTTTGTCTAAGTTTTGGTAAGGGTTGCCTCCGCTGTCTTCTTCCTCCTTCTTATCACGCTTGAAGCTCATTTTGAGCTTTTTAGGGGTGAGAAGAAAATTATAGGGTGCCGACGAATACAGTTTACACGTCACTTATATTCTTAAAAGATGGCAAGTGTCAATGTCAGTCAAAAGAGGAGTATGAGGTGCAAGTGTAAACTAAACGCAATTTCCACCACTTTACTGAGGCAGCCATCATCATCATCATCGTCATCATCATCATCAACTCACAATCATCATCATCATTATCATACATCCATCCATCCACCAATCCAAATAAGATTATTATAAACTACTTGATAATGACTAAATGCTAAGCAAGAAGCCAATAAAAACAAAAAAAAAAAACAACTAAACGCAATTGAAATAATGAGAAATGTCAAAAAATAAATTGTGTGTAAGGCTGGTTACTAAACGTATTGCGTTTTGTTATTCGATTTATTGTACGAAAAATATAACTGCTGCCCACTGGCTCTGCTCGCGTGAATCGTGAATGTTGCTTAACGCGTTGTGTTGTTAGGACTGAAAGTTGAGCGTTGAGCACTGAGTCGAAGTTTTGAGCGGTAAACGTTCAAGCTGAAGCGTGAAGAATCAAGCGAGTCGCCTCTCTATTCAACTCTGTATTCGATTCTATCAATGATTATATACTCGACTCTGTACACGAATCAGTACCAACTGTTTATTGTTTTATTAATTGGTCGGAGTAATTAGAAACCCATGTTAAAACTCGTTCATTGTTTCTGATAGTTTATAAGAAAATCGGTAGATGGCTCTTTTTGTAGTGCCACTCTAATACAAAAGTTTATGAGAAAACTGCCTTTACATATTTTATTATTATGCTAGTACGATTTGCTCATAATAAACCAGTGTGTCAGAGGCTTACACAGAAAAATGTCTGGCTAAATATGATTTAATGCGCAACTTTTCCATTTTCGGCGTACCTACTAACCCTGTTTATGTTGACCATGTTCAAACAAATACCTATCAAAAATAAAAACATCATAATCGACCGATCCCGGGGATCCAAAGGACATACTCTGAAGCCCATGGCGACTCTTTCACTCCATAATTTAACTCATTTCGACAATTACGGGAGTGACCACACTATCCGAACCCGAGAATGGCATAAGTATATCTTAACGACTTTTGGCATGATTCTTCATACTCATAGGTATGTGACGGTAAGGCGGGTAAGGTATGTGAGTCCTTTCCTCGTCTGGGCTAGATAATCTTAATATTAAATTGAGGACAGGTGCCTGTGATACAGAATATGCGAGTACATGGAAATTGATAAGAAAAAGGCCGTTGCATTTTTGCACGCGCCATCTTGAGAACAGAAACAGAACCAATTATTAGGGATGGGCAAATCATATTTATCGATACACGGTATTGATTCCATAAAAACGATGTAGGTATCTAAAAATAGATCTAATGTGTTTCGTCTGTTGGTGACAAATTTCTTTTGGTTATAGAAAATAAAATATACATAATTATACTCACGCCTGTAAATCCCCGAAGGGGTAGGCAGGGGTGTATTAACATCAACACCCACATTTCGCCAACTATAATTTTTCGGTCCCACGTACTAGGGGGTGAGCCTATTACCGTCTAGCAGGCACATTCTCATAGGCTGTAAGTTTATTGTCAGATGGAGAATAGGTAGCCCTATCCCCTAGTCGCCTTTTAGGACACCCACAGGAAGAGATGGGATGGTCCTATTCTACTCCACCGGGGGTAGGAACCAACACGGAAATAATAGGTATAGAAAATAAAACTTCTTTTTATTTTAATTACATGTATTTTTATTTTATTTCATTAATTTATCTTAAAGTTACCAGTGAGCAAATTCGATGCATTTAACTTATATTAGGAACAATCACAGTTATATACTAAACCCACTTACAATGTAATTATTATGTTCTAACACCTTGTCCATCATAAATAATTATTATAACTTACACGTCATAAATTTTACTTTTAGCCTTTGACCATATACTATATAGACACAGAGTTGCTAATAAAGTGCATCACAAAAAACGGCTCGAAATACGCGTTATGAACGAGAAAGCTAATTTTTTTTATATAGGACACGTCAATTTGACTTTAACTCGCTTGATGGTAAGCTGAAGGCCAAGTCTCAGGACAGAGGGACTCCATAACAGACACGCAACATGTTTCAATGGTGGCCCTCAGCTTGACGGTCTCATCAGATGCTTTTTCACGCCCCGCTTAAAGGACCCGGGACTGTAGGAAGAGGGAAACACGTGAACTGGTAAGGTCTTAATGGTGCGGCAGAAGAAGGAGTCGCCGAACCGCTTGGTTCTTGATGGAATATTCTGCACCGTATGCGGGTGGCATCTAAGTCCTGCACGTGTTGTCCTATATAGGAAAGAAGGTGGGACTATTTGGAAGTGCTCATCAAAACATTCACCACGGTAGATGTCAATATTGTTCTTTAAACCGTCATTGTGTGCATATTATAGGATGTATGTACATACGAGTACATGTCAATTGGTACCAAAGTTGTAGCGATTTTTTTACGCTGCGTTTTAGAGCTACTTACTGTGTCTATAGAGTTTGTTTATAGTCTGGACTTTAAGCATATAAATCTGTGACGTAAACGCATGGCTGCATTGTAATAAGATCTTAAAAATAGAAATATTTTGATAGAAAGAGAGTTTTAAAGTCTTTGTGTCTAAAAAAACTATTGTTAACATTTTTGATCGTATAAAATTAGCCAGTTAACTGAACTGCCACTGATATGTGGCGTAATTTTGAAAAAAAAAACACATTTTCTTTTATTAGGTACCTAGGTAATTTTGCAAGCAAACCACTGTCAAGACATTGCAAAAAATGCCATTAAATAGACTTTTTTTAGAGGTTCATTATACTTTTTCATTCACTCTACAAAAAGCCATTTAATTTTAGAGTTTAAGGCTATTGCTGTAGTCTTTTTTTTTTTATTAAATAGAATTTTTGGAATAATATCGAGGTCTAGCCAAATCCGTAGTTAAGATTGGTAAAGCGGACCCCAGACTTCAAGCTGTAAAGCTTCGGATGCGAGTACGCTAGGATGAAGAAGAAGATTTTTTTGCAGTGTCCGTGGTAGGTATGGACCGTGGATTTGCTTCAGCAGATTCGAGGCTCAGTATAAACACTCTTTAAAAAATGAACGGTTCTTAGTTCAATTGCCTGAAATTTTTTTTATAGAAATTTACAGATTATACTAACATTTAGATACTTGCGTATTTTTCAGCTTAGTTTACAAAAGTTTTTTTAAGACACATTGAGTAGATAGATAGAAAGAAGTAAGAAGGTATTTATGAAATCGTATAAAAAATGTTCGTTTACACTTTGGCCATGTCATGTAAATTACATAAATTCAGTCTTTACTTACATTGTTTACCTTGTACCCCTTAAAAATAGATTTTCATTGCGTGAGTCTGTTAAAAAACACTTTAGTACATATACCTACCTACTTAGTTGCCAAACTTTCTAAACGGTTAGGTACATTACCTAAATTATATTAAAATCCCGAAGTTCCTAAGACCGATGGACGATAGACCGAACTTTAGGATCCCGAATGTTCAATTGACCGAAAAGCACCGAAATCAAAAAGTCTAGATTAGGTACAAAAAGAAAATAATATATTTTATTTTCGTGCGGTATCCCCATGGGTATTCTGGTCGGATTCGAACCGACAACCGACTAAAACAGCACGCCTTTATATACCTTTAGACAACTCTATTTTCAACCAAAAAGCGATTTATTTATAACAGACCCACTCACATGAAAGATCTATCGATTAGGTAATCTTAAACTAGCTAGCCTTCATAAAACTTTCCCTTTCGAATGCAAATATTTTATTTTGAGTAACATTCTTACTTTTAAACAATAATATCGTTTTTAATCGATCGTTGTGGAGTTTATTTAAATAAATATGTTTAGTTAATAAATAGAAACCGAATAGAATCATCGCGGTGGACATCACTATTGATAATGGCGGTAATACTACCACAGTTAAAAATACCATCCATCTTATTCCGTCTGGTAACCCTTCCTGGTTCTGAAACAAAAAAAAAATCATTCAGACAAAATTTATTTATGGCGCTATTTTTCAAGATTATTGTTAGGATAGGATAGCCACGTTGACACCACTCAATTTAAGTAACAGCTTTATTTTTTTTATTGTATGTACAGTCAGCGCCAAAAGTAGATTAACACTTTATAATTTAGAGATTTCCTGAACTCCAAAACGTTACATCTTAGTATAGAAATACTACATAATATATGGTATGTATAGAGATATAGATGTATATTATGGTTACTTCATGTAACGTTTTGGAGTTCAGGAAATCTCTAAATTATAAAGTGTTAAACTACTTTTGGCGCTGACTATACATGCTTATAAAAAGTGGGGCGAAGTTATGAATTTCAAATTTTAAAACACACGACAATCTCCCCCTCGCATACGATTTGACTTTTGCTCCATCCCCTAAAGAAACCTCGGTACTTACGTCCATGGTCATGGGTTGTATGTTTACCATTGGATGGAGATCAGAGCTATAGGTACCCTAGCCCTAGTCGCTCGACACCCACAGGAAGAGATTGGAATGGTGTTGCTCTACTCCGCCGAGAACCAAGGCTTCATATTGTTTATATCAGGACAAGCTGATTGTGATACCGAATGATGCGATGATCAGAAGTACTTACATATTCCCCCCAAAATAGTGGCAGGACCAGATTCGACAGCTTGGCAAACTCCGAATCGTACGACGATATGTCGTATATCCTCAAATTGCTTTGCATTCTCGCGACTGCTCTGAATGGTGTACCAGTATACTGAAAAAAATACAACAATAATATAAAATGTGAAAGTTAGTGAAGATAGGATGTTTGTTATTCAATCATGCTTAAATGGCTGAACGGATTTGGCTGAAATTTTGTAGAGGGATAGATTTATAGGATGGAATAACACATAGGTCTAGAAATATCGCCATTGGGTTGTGGAAGTCAGAGGCAGTTGCTTCAAGGAAAATATCGAAGTCCAGGCAAATCCGCAGTTAGACTGTTGAACCCCAGACTCCGAGGTGAAAGCTTCGGATGCGACTGGGATTAACGCTAGGATGAAGAAGAATACATGGCCTACTTTTTTACCAGGAATGCCAGGAATAGGTTCTCATCTTCGCCTATCCGGGGCAAGTTAGGAACACAGTAGTCCCATACCCGAGGTAGTAAGGGTTAGCCGGGGCGTGAGGGAAATGCCAAAGGCAACTTCACCCTCGACATATCGTAACCCAAGACGACATGCGGCTTTAGTCGGTTCGTGGGGATTTGCGCATTATAAAAAGAAAGGAATAGGTTCTCATGGGTAGTGACTAGTGCTAAATCAAAAGAGGTAACGAGGAGATACCACTCACCGGTTCGACATCTACCCACGAATTATGTTTTGTTCTGTCAGGCGTGAGACCAGTCACGTAGTGGTCTTTCGGCAGACCACCTATGTAGAAGTGGGGGTAGGAAACCACCATGGGGAAATCTGAAAAAATAATACGAAGATTAAATTATTTAATTTTATTATTTTATCCCTCTAACCCCTCCAGCTAAGCTAAATTGCCTATTAGGGTTCACGTATATTGAAATGGCTAGGACCTTTGATTTTTTTTAAATTTTGATTGATTGAATACCTACATCTGGGTCACGCGTCCCAGTCGCTGTCACGGGGTTCCTCTCTGTATCACGCTATGGACCCGGCGACCGCACGCACCATCAATGGAGCGCTGAGAATCGGAACCCATCTCAAACCTTCTTGCGGTTTCCACTCTAGGACTCATTTAATCAACCAATTAGCCTATCGTAGTCCACTGCTGGACATACGTAGTCCAATGTTGGGAGGCTTTGGCCTTAACTGTCACGCTGACGGGTTGGTGGCGTTGGTTGGCGCAGAGTTTTATTTCGAGTTTTCCTTCTCTCGCAGTGACATCGTATTTTATTATACCGTTAGTCGCCTCTTACGACACCCTTCGGATGAGATGGGGTGGTGATACTTGTATTCTTTCTCTATCACCCGACAGAGAACTCGTTACGTAGTAACTATTGTCTAATATGTGCCTATTCGTCCACCGCAGTAGCACCCCGTGCTATCCTCAAAAGACACCCAAGAAACGTGTACTGCGCGTATAGAGCACATTTTGAGCTCATTTTAGGTTCAAGATATATTTCATCATCTTCATGTAGACGCATTTTCCTGATTGCATCCGTGGCCAAGATGACCTCGGAGCTCAGGGTCCGTCTTCCAGCTCTTCCTCCTCCACTTCGCACGATCTTGGGCGTCCATGGTAGGTCCAAGAGACATTTCTCGAGCAAAACTGGGGGGTACTTACTGAAGTAGCACTTGGAGGCATCGCTGATACCGGTGGGTAGGGAAGGTTCCGTGTCGTAGCAGTCGGTCCCGTTGGTGACTCGGTCGTACACGTGCTCCGAGAGGTTGTAGCGGTAGAGAGGCACGCTGTCTATCGTGATCTCGCCTGCAGGAGGTGGAGGTACATGGATGATATTTTTAAGCTATTGCGTAGCTTCTATCGCGGGCCTTGAGCGTGGAGACCGAATCCAGAAATTCCGTAACGAAAATCCTAAGCTGACACTCCGAGCTCGCACGAATCAAGCCGAGCTGCTCCGAAATCGGCTGATTTCGGAGCCGGCTCGATTCGTGCGAGCTCGGAGTGGGGGGATAATTGCATAAGTTGATAAAAAATGCTCTGCAATAGCTTCACCGCGGCAGTCCCCGAGTGCCACACGTCTTTTTTTTTTCAATAGGACACGTCAATTTGACTTCGCCTGATGGTAAGCTGAAGGCAAAGTCTCAGGAAAGTGTACCATCTTTACAGATATTAACCGCTGAATCGATTTAGATGAAACTTGGTACAGAGATACATTAGACCTTGTGTGGTCGCGATAACCGAGATGCGAGTTCTAATGTATCTATATAAAAACATCCAGACAATGCAATTTTCATATTCATACACATTTGCAGTGAGCGGGCATCGAACCAGAGTGAACCGGACTGAAACTTACTGTCAAAATATAGCTCCACCACTTTGCAGACAGTTTTCCTCCAATACCGGAGCGTATCCTGTTTGGTCAGCCTTTGGGAGTACATCACACCTTCCGTGGACCCAGAAATGCGGTCTGGACATACCTTTAAAAAAGTAATACTTAGTCATCAATACACATTATAAAGCAAAGTCACTGTCGCTGTCTGTCCGTCCCTATGTATGCTTAAATCTTCAAAACTACGCAACGGATTTTGAAGCTGTTTTTTTAATAGATAGTGTGATTCAAGAGGAAGGTTTATATGTATAATACATGCATAATATTGTAGAGAAATACTGATAAATTTGGAGATATGCAGCGGGAACGGGATCACAAAATATGGCGGTACGAAGTTCGCCGGGTCTGCTAGTTATAAATAAAAACCTGACTGATGCTTAAAGATTGAACGGTTTATGATTTGCAAATGGGTACCGCCTGCTACAAACTTGTTTCGATCTTTCCAGCATCAGTTGAGTTTTTGGTTATTTTTTATACAACTTAGGTGGCAGGCACACGGCCCACCTGATGAAATTGGTTACCGTGGCCTATGGACGTGTGCAACACCAAGGGCGTCATACTCGTGCTGCCGATCCTGAAGAAACCTTCTAATGCCCTTCTTGAAGAACCCCATATTGTAGTCGCTTGGGAAAACCACTGCGGGGAGTTCATTCCACAGCTTGAGTGTGCGAGGGATGAAGTTCCTTTCATACCGCACAGTGCGCACCGTTTCCGATCGCAATGTGTGAGGATGAATGAGCAGTTTTCCAGTAGGTATTTAAAGGGTTCCTAAAGACGCGCTAGATGGCGCAGCCGGCACTTTTGGTAAGAAGAGTGTGGTGTCACATCTAGTGTAATTTATGGAAAAAATGTTCTTCGGTTTTGTAATGATTTACTTTACTTAAATATTCTGTCATTTTTTCTGACACAATGAAAATACCACTAACAAACCACAGAGTACATTAAAATTACCAAAAGCTATGCTAGCGCCATCTCCTGATGACTTAAAAACCAACTGATTATTATACCTACTGGAAAACTGCTCATTCCCTGCCTGTGGCGAGAGGTGTAATTTTATTTTATTTTATACTTTTTAAAGTGTATCTATGTATCTATACTATTATAGTATAATTGTAAAGTGGTCGTGTCTGTACATTGGAGATATTTAAAAAAAAAATATTTGGGTTATGTTATGTTAACGATACTGAACACGATAATATTTTTTTTGAATTTCCTGTCTGTTTGTCTGTTTGTCTGTTTGTCTGTTTGTCTGTTTGTGGACGCAAAAACTACTGGACAGATTTTGATGCGGTTTTTTTTGTTAGAAAGGGCTTGCTCAGACTTAAAATCTTACGTTTGTTTGATCGCAATCGGTTGAGTAGAACCGAAGATATGAGCAAAGGTCGCGTTAACCGAGATGCACGCAGGCGGAGCCGCGGGCGGAAGGCTAGTTGTATATACGTTTGTAATCGTCTTCTAAGTTCCACATGCAAGATAAAATAAGTTCAACCAGAGTTATAATAATGTATGTTCAAGTTCGAATAGGCGTAACGACTTTGTCTAGAAAATTAGAGAGGTAATTTGGTTCCTAGGGTTTTAAGTACTTACATTAGGGTCAAATCCAGGAACCTGCGGTGCCCCTCTAAACTTGTCGATCTGGAAGAACTCTTTGTGGCCCCACTGGGGACCTATCTTCACATTCATCTCGTCAGTGAAGTCTGCATATATCTGGAGTGAATAGAAAACTGTTGCTTATTTTTTTGAAGACCATGAACCATCACCAGTGCTCGTCCCTACACTTGTGTATGGTAGTGATTATTGGGTTATGAAGAAGAAGAATGAAAGTAAATTGAATGATGTGGAAATGAGAAGGCTGAGAAGTAAAGCTGGGGTAAAGATGACGGATCGAGTGAGGAACAGCCTGATAAAGGAACGTTGTGGTGTGGGTGAAGATGTAGTGACTAAAATAGAGAAAGGGATGCTTAGATGGTTCGGACACGTGGAGAGGATGGACGAAAGAAGACTGACGAAACAGATTAGAAAAGCGAGGGTAGGGTTCGACCTAGACATACGTATGTCAGTCAGGTCGAAGACATTCTAAAGAACGGACATGTCAAGAATACCCGAAAGCATATATGAAAACAATTATTGGGAACGTAGAAGAAGCGAAAGATGTATCTTCTCTTCCCTTAGCGTTAATTCCCAGTCGCATCCGAAGCTTTTCAGCTCGAAGTCTGGGGTTCGCTTTACCAGTCTTAAATACGGATTTGGCTAGACCTCGATAATTTCCGTGAAGCGATTGTCATCTGACCTCCACAATCCAATGTTAAGATTAGGCGATATCGAAGCTTTGCAGCTAGACCGTTGTATTTGGATTTTTTAGGGCTCCAACTACCCGTAACGACTGCCATAGATGTTCTTATGGCAACCGGGACCGACGGCTTAACGTGCTCTCCGAGGCACGACCAGACCAATGCAAATACCCATATTTCATGAACACAAATTTTTGCACTGAGCGGGGATCGAACCCGCGCCTCCTGCGTAACTACCACTACGCCACGGAGGCTGCCGGTTCGGTAATATGAAAAAAAAAACTCACTCTGTCCAATATCCCAGCGTTACTAACAGGAACGATTCCCGGCGCCCAGGTACTGGAGACGTCCAGAACAGGGTCCTTGAATTCCCACAGGTACTCGTATATAGTCCGGTTCACGAAGGACTTCGATCGGTGCATGTTCACAAAGGTGCGGAAGAAGGTCTTGACTAAATAGGGCGCGTCGTGGAGGTACGACATCATACCCTGGAAAAAAGGTTACTTTTGAACTAATTTTACCAATGAATGGCTTTACGATTGAGAGGCCTGGGGTCCAATCCTGAATTACTGATTAAAAACCGTCCAAGGGCGAATCGGACTCCGTTTCGTATCGATATTTCTGTCCCAATCGAGCAGTCCGACTGGGAAAGTACCTTCGCCTACAGAATACAGAATACTGCGGCCATAATAACCTCGTGTTGTGTTCCTAGCGGTGAGTAGGGTAGCCAGAGCTCACTGGAGAGCTTTTGTGCTGTCAGCTTTTCCTGCTTTGACTTCTGCGCTGACGGCACAGAAACTCCCTGTTCTTCATCGGCAGCACGAGTATATCGGTAACCACTTTCCATGCGGTACGCCGTGCGCTTGTCTCCCACCTTCTCAAAGATCTTATGATATTTGATCGTGATAACCTACATCCCCGCAGACAAAACCGCAGGCTAGTCTATAATATGGAAGCTCACCAGTACTGCGATGTTAGGAACTATGATGGTTGCGTTCAGGTCTATGTGGTTCTCATCCGGGAGGTAGATGGGAAACCGCTTTGCAGTGTACGTCATGGTGCTGTTCTCATGAAAGCTGACATTGGAGTGGAGGAGCTTCTCCCTGGAAGAAAGAAAGGATACATTTTATCATACTATAGAAATAGACAGTTGAAATTGATAACCTCTGGTGCCGCCAGGTGGTGCCACCCATCACCCTAGCAGAAGCAGGCCAAGGCGGCGGCTCCCCATACCCGGGGGCGAATTGGGGACTCCGTGTTCCCCATACCGGAAGAGAGCCAGATCGAGAGACATATGGAGACATATCGAGGGTTGCTTAAGTCCCGGTTCTATCTGGGCCTTAACCTCAGGGTCCGGAGTCAGTTTTCCAGTTTTACCGTGAGACAGCTGAACTTTGATATTTTTCATGAAGCGACTGTCATATGACCTCTACAACCTATAGGTGATATCGAAGTTCTGTCGTTAGATTAGTTGTCAGACTTTTTTAGGGTCCAACTACCTGTAACGACTGCAATATAGGTGTGAGTATAAAAAAACCGAATTACTTACAATGTATGCTTCAAGTGTATTACATAATGTTGTTATAATAAATTGCACACACATTACCTGTCCAATTATTTACCATTTTAAATAATTATTTAGCAAATTAAATACAATTATTTAATTAAATTTGTTTTACAATGTAAATATGTAAAGTACTCTTACGTAACTCTTACAAAATAACAGTAGCATACCTTTATATGCCCATATTAAATTAAATTTAAACAAAAAATAAAAAATAAAAAGAGGCACTGAAAAGTCAAAAATAATATAATTTACCGATTATTGAGTTGTTAGAAGTCGGTGCAAACTTTTTTGTTTGTTTGTTTGATCGAATTGAGAACCTCCTCTTTTTTGAGGTCGGTTAAAAAAGACTGAAATAAACCTAAACGCAGTATAAGTATAACAGTGGCGAGAGGTCCCTATGAAACGATTCCTGCCGGCTTGCTCTTTTTACATCTCCGATTTCGAGATGGCAACCTGGGTACCCCCAAGCTGTTAGGTGCCCATAGAAACAACAAATAAGTTGCGAAATATGTGAACTTGGCACTAAAAAGTGTTATCGACCTTCGTTAGACTTTAATATTAAGATATGTGACCTAGAAGTTTGAATTATTTGATTATTTTATTTTGTTTAATTATAATCATAAAGCTTATTACTTTGGATAATGTATGACTCGCGTTATATTAACTAAGGTGGTAGCGATATGACTAAGGCTGTCTGCTTTTTTATACTACTTAGGTCGCAGACAAGCACACGGTCGTCCTGACGGTAAGAGGTTACCGTGGCCTATGGACGAGTGCAACACCAGGGGAGTCACACTCGTGCTGCCGACACTGTACGAACAGAGAGATTCTGTGCCGTCAGCGCAAAAGATAAGTAGGACAAAGCCTTTGGTTTTACCACTGACAGCACAAAACCTCTCCAGTGAGCTCTGGCTACTCTACTCACCGCCGGGAACACAACACGAGGTTATTAAGCCGCGGTATTCTGCAGGGCGGAGGTACTTCCCCAGTCGGACTGCTCGATTGGATGGGACGAATATACCGCGTTCGGGTTCGAGTCCCGCCCGAGGTCGATTCTCTTTTCTCTTTCTAAATCGATTTGAATAACTGCCCGCTATACCTATCTATTAAATGTACCTGACTCCATCCCATGGTTGCCTGGTAGAGATTGCCTTGAGTTGAATGCTGCTTTGCTGATTATACCAAAATACCTCATGGACTCGGTGGGAACTAAAAATACATTTAATTTAAAATGCCATGGACCCGTTGGGAATAAATGTATGAACTTACAATTTTTGAAAACCATAGAATCGTGGACCTCTGGGAATAAGCCAATAAAATGCTTCAAAATTTCATTTTAATTGTGTTTATTATTATTATTACATGATTACTAGAGGCCGGCAACTTCGTACGCGTGTCGGTGTTTAGTTTCTGAGATTTCGTGATTAATCAGTAAGCGGTATTTCGCTTAAAAATTTAAATATAGATAAATTACACACATGCTAAATTTAAAATTTCCCTATAGTAATTTATCCAACCCAGTGATCGAACACAGGCCCTCAAACATCACATTTTTATTAGCTACCTCCACAACACTGAGGTAGCGAGTCAATATTCAAGATTCTTTCGTGAAATAAAGTGTTGCCATAAAAAAGAAGTTATCGCGAAGGTTCATTACATGCAATAAGAAATATTTCTGGTCATTTGGGTTGCCAGATAGATTAATTTTATTATATTATCAACTGCATAAAGGTTATACTTGAAACAATTTTAGGGATCCGTATGCGTATGCGGATTATTGGACGATTCGCACGAATGCCTCTGTAGCGTTTCTTGATCCTAGCTTTTATTTATTAGATCTCTATCTTATAATGTTATAACAATGGTGTAAAATAAAGACGATTTTACTTATTTACATACTTACTTAATCACAGTCGCATCCAAAGCTTCCACCTCGAAGTCTGGGGTCCACTTTACCAGTCTAACTGTGGATTTGGCTGGACTTCGATATTTTACATGAAGCGACTGCTATCTGACCTCCACAATAATAGTAATATTGGGCGATATTGAAACATTGCAGCTAGACTGCTAGCAATGTAGTGATTTTGAATTTGAACAGTTGTTGGACTTTTTAGGGCGCCAACTTCCCGTAACGACTGCCATAATAGATGATCATAGGCAACCGGGACCGCCGACCGATGGCTTACCGTGCTCTCCGAGGCATGACCAGACCAATGCGACTGCCGTCTGACCTCCACAACTAATTGGCGATAACGAAGTACTGCAGTTAGACTGATCGGACTTTTGGGGGCTCCAACTACCCGTAACGACTGCCATAGATGTTCATAAGGCAACCGGGACCGACGGCTTACCGTGCTCTCGGAGGCCAGACCAGACCAATGCAAATGTACACATATTCATGTATACAAATATTTGCACTGAGCGGGGATCGAATCCGCGCCTCCTGCGTAGCGGCCGCGTTTACTACCGCTACGAACAGTATAGGTACTAAATACTAATTATCTTGTACGGAACCCGTCCCACTTGACCAGTTTTTTTTATCATAATCAGGTAATATAGTTACTGACAGACAGATGCACATTCGTATTCTCGATGGCTATTTCCTGGTTTTTTGTACAACGTCAGAATATATTATGTGTTATTCAATAGATTAGGGTGCTTGACCACTTTGAGCTATGTTCTGAGAGATAATACAAGTAAGTAATTTAAATTTTGAACACACGTCGGTAATCGATTAATCTATATCTATACTATTATATAATTGTAAAGTGGTATTGGAGATATTAAAAAAAATATACTTGGGTTATGTTATGTTAACGATACTGAACACGAAAATATTTTTTTTAAATTTCCTGTCTGTTTGTCTGTTTGTTCGCGATGGACGCAAAAACTACTGGACGGATTTTGATGCGGTTTTTTTTTTAGAAAGTTCTTACTCAGACTTAAAATCTTACGTTTGTTTGATCGCAATCGGTTGAGTAGAACCGAAGATATGAACCGAGATGCACGCGGGCGGAGCCGCGGGCGGAAGGCTAGTATAGAATAAAGCGAATACAGCTAAGGCGGGACTCGAACCTTTCTATATCTTAATCGATTTGAATAGTTAGCGTACTAAATGCTTTAAAATTTCATTCAATTGTTTGGTGGGAGTCATCAAAAATCAATGTTTAAAAATGATTGTAACATCATTCATTGGTCCGATAGTTCGTATGAGTTTCAGCAGATGACTCTTAGCGTCGCCCCAAGACGGATGTATAGAGAAATTTGGATTAGCCTCAGGTAAGGCTCGGTGGCTCAGTGGTCAAAGCATTCCCCTTTTAAGGAAAAGATCACGGTTTCAAGTCCCGCCTGATTTGGATTAGCTTTTTTATATCTTAAGGCTCGGTTCCATTGACGCGGAACGGAGCGGAGCGGAGAAATATTAACCAATAGCATTGCATAAAACTCCGCTCCTGCAGCTGAGCGGAGTTTTTTATGCAATCCTATTGGTTAATCTTTCTCTGCTTTGCCCCCCTAGACAATTCGTTCCTCAGCGTATCATGGAATAGAATGACAAATGTATAGGATTTGACGTTTCTGACATTCGTTGACGCCTGTCATATACGTCAAATCCCATTTGGCGTTCTATTCTACAAAACGCCGGCCGACGCGCTCCACGTCAATAGAACTGCAGCCTAATCAATTCGAATAGTTAACACACTAAATGCTTTAAAATTTCATTCAACACTCACACTCTGTAAAATGTCAAACTTTACGTCATTCATTCGTTCATTCATTCATCATTCCAATATCTATAGCTTTCAGTGTACAACGACCCCAAAACAAATAAGCCACATCGGGTATTACTGCACCATTGACCTTAGGTACCGCCAGCACTACCGTCCGTAAACCGAACTTGAGCGATGACGTCACACCACATTACCGACAATTACCGATTATTTACCGGTTATCTATACTCGACGTGTATTTACGGCAAGGCCGAGACTTTCAAGACGGTTTTTTGTGTTTCGAATCTGACCATCAGCTTAAAATATAAGCTAATTATGGCGAGACTATGAATAGAATCGTCAGATGGCAGTCGCTTTCAAAAATTGTATAAGCTAAGCCAAGGAGACGAAGGAGAAGGAGTAAGTGGACCCTGAGGCCTATTATATTATCCGACTGGGGAAGTACCTCCGCCCTACAGAAGACCGTGGCTAAATAACCTCGTGTTGTGTTTCCGACAGTGAGTAGGGTAGCCAGAGCTCACTGGAGAGATTTTGTACTGTCAGTGGGAAAACCAAAGACTTTGTCTTGTTATCTTTTGCACTGACGGCACAGAATCTCTCTGTTCTTATAGGATCGGCAGCACGAGTGTGACTCCCCTAATGTTGCAATCTCCCATAGGCCACGGTAACCTCTTACCATCAGGAGGGCCGCGTACTTGTCTGCGACCCAAGTAGTATAAAAAAGTCATGATGGATGTTTGACTGCAGTCGCTACCATAAAAGTCTTATAATCTTGACAGCCTCTGTGACGTGGCGGTGGTAAACGAGACCGCTACGAAGGAGGCTCGGGTTCGATCCCCGCTTAGTGCAAAACAAGTCTGCTGCCATCTGACCACCACAACCCATTGGCCATATCGAAGTATTACAGTTAGATTAGTTATTGGACTTTTTAGAGCTATAACCACTGTCATAGATGTTCGTATGACAACCGGTACTGACGGCTTACCTTTTTTTTTATATAGGACACGTCAATTTGACTTTGCCTTGCCTGATGGTAAGCTGAAGGCAAAGTCTCTGAAAAGAGGGTCACCATTACAGACACGTATCATGTTACAATGGAGGCATTCAGCTTGACGGCCTCGTCAGATGCTTTTTCACGCCCCGCTTAAAGGACCCGGGACTGTAGGAGAAGGGAAACACGTGAACTGGTAAGGAATTCCAAGACTTAATGGTGCGGCAGAAGGAGTCGCCGAACCGCTTGGTTCTTGATGGAATATTCTGCACCGTATGCGGGTGGCATCTAAGCCCTGCACGTTTTGTCCTATATAGGAAAGGAGAGGGTGGGATCAAAATTGGAAGAGCTCATCAGCTGCTCTCCGATACACGGAAAAGGGTTCACATCTTATTCTTGATTATTTTTGGCGACTGCCTTCTGACAACCCAACCCTGAGAGGAAAGCATGCACCAGAACCTTATCTGACTGGCAGGTGACGTAGGCTTGGACTCTGGTAGGGCCTATATACCCAGAAACAATGAACAGTACTTACAGGTATACTATCGGTCCGATCTCCTGGACATTCAGCTTGTCATCCAGACCCTGGAGGAACCTCTCATGGTTGGTGATATTGAACACGTAGGCGCGGAGCTTCACCTCGTCCGGGGGGTCCGTCCACCATTCGTAGGGGGGTAGTCCTGAAAGAAGGGGTTAAGTTAGGAGGATAGGTAATATTTAAAAGATTCCGTAGTTTATAGTGCTGTTTAACATCAGACAGATATATACACCCGGGGGCGGGTTGGGGACTCCGTGGTCCCCACACCGGATGAGGGCCGGATCGAGAGATGTGGCCCTGGGTCGGCCGGGGTGCGAGGGATATGGCTACGACAACCTCACCTTCGGCAACCGACGGCCCACAGACGGTGTGCGTTTTAGTCGGTTCGAGTCCGACATAACCTCCTTCTCCGGCTTCGGCGGGGGAGGTATCCGTGGGGATTTTTTCACACGATAAAAAAGAAAGGTAATATTTAAAAGATTCTGTGGTTTAGTGGTTAAGGAAGTCAGTCTTATGGTCGAGAAGTCAGTTTGAATCCTTAGTACATTATCGACGTGCTAACACTGTCTGTCAATTTGACTGCACCCCACTTGATGGTAAGCTGAGGTAGGTGCAGTTCAAAAAGTGTAGTGGCCGCCATTTCAGATGTTGTTCCTAGGAACCCGCTAGACGGCAATGGGCTCGCCCCCTATTACGTGGAACCAGAAATCATAGTTGGCGAAATGTGGGTGTATACACCTCTGCCTACCCCTTTGGGGATTTACAGACCCTAACGTATACCTTGTCGGCCTCGACAATTATACTTTTTCACGCCCAGCTTAATGTACCCAGGAATGTAAGAAGAAGGGAATATTTGTGGGTGTCGGTGAAGCAATCCAGGGGGAGTTAAATGGTTGGGGTTCTTAAGGTTAAGGAATATAACCGGGATGCATGGTGCCTTATTGGCACAGTATATACCTTTTTATACTATGTTATTTGGCTACCTTAGAACTCGGTATTGAAGACCCGTGATGATTTAAATGTATCTTTATTTTTTTTTTTTTTCCGCACGAAAAAGGGGTTCGGTAGGGGATATAGTCAGAGATCTGTCTAGCAGTGAAATCCGATGGGCAACATTTTTAGATACTAAATAAACTGTGTCTCAATACGCCTAATTGCTTCACAAATACTGACCTACAAAACTGCAGGCATTTTTTTAGGCTCTTGAACAGATTTTTTTTCAAAAGGAAGGTAATCATTGTTAATCAATCATTCTTCTAAGATTTTGAAAGGTGACTCGTGCAATAGTTTGCAAGGCTATTTTGCCCTTCTTTTAGAGTTCGGTACAGAAAGGGTAAATAACTAAATATGCTACTCTATTACGAAGATTCCGCTGTCTGTCTGTCCCCAGCCACCCTAGCCGCGGGCAACAGCTAGTTAATAATATTTTATTATTTTACTAGCTGACCCGGCGAACTTCGTACCGCCATATTTTCTGATCCCGTTCCCGCTGCATATCTCTGCATTCTCTACAATATTATGCATGTATTATACATATAAACCTTCCTCTTAAATCACTCTATCTATTAAAAAAACCGCTTCAAAATCCGTTGCGTAGTTTTGAAGATTTAAGCATACATAGGGACGGACAGACAGCGACAACGACTTTATTTTATAATTTTATAGTATGTAGTGATGATAGTGATAGTAATGATGCCAGATGGACTGAATACCTAAAAAGGTGGCTGGGGCAGACTGGATGCGGAAGGCGGAGGATTTGGATCAATAGTGCACATTGGGGGAGAGACCCATGTCCAGCAGTGGACTGCAAATGGCTTATTTCACGCCATTCTATGAGAAGATATCAGGCTTTTTCACATTTCCAGTTTAGGTTCCTACTATTTTTTGTTTTGTCCGAAAGTTAGCTGAATGATTTCAAGCAAATTTTCTAAAACAATAATTCTAGGTAAGTATATCGGAATTTAAAAAACCCGATTGCCACTGAAAAGATTGAAATAAGTTTTGATTACAGGCGGTACCCAATTGCCAGTCATAACCTGATAAACCGAAAAAAAATTCTTTCGGTTATGATTGGCAAATCCGCCTGCTATCAAACTCAAGTATTTCAATCTTTTCAGTGGCAGACGGGTTTTTTTATTTATTAATCATTTGTTAAAGTTTAAACTATCGTGTATTCAATGCATTAATTTATAAAATGTTATTTCAACAAATACACAGTTCAATTTTATTTATTTGTACACATTCCTTAAATGGAACGCTCACGAACACACCCCGCCTGTATTTTCTGTTGTCATGTGAACGAAAGTAGCAACCGACCATCGGAACCAGGCCCCCAAGTTCGGGGCCACCCGCCTCAGGTCACGGCCATATTTAGCGAGAATCTTTGAGGTCACACAGGCCAATTATCGTTGAAATACATCTTCATTGTCTCCTCGTGAAAAGGATGAGTGGCTATATAATAAGTATAGTTGAAATTCCATGTGAAGGAGCGGCCCGTAATTATGTGAGGCGATTTCCTGAGTCCGATAGTTTAAAGCGATATTGGTGATTTTATGGAGTTCGTAATTACGTGAGGCGATTTTTGGGGGTTTCATGAGACCGATAATTATATATGATATTGGTAATTTTATGAGCTTCTTCTTGGTGAGAATGTTTCGTGAGGTGTGGCTCGAAACAACATTTTGGCGTGAGTTCGATATTGCGAACTACAAGTAATAATATGCATTATATATTTTGCATTATTCTTGGTGTTTCTCATGGCCATGGCTTAAAGTCAAATTGAAAGAAAAAACCGAACCTACGTTACAATTTTTTTTATTTATTAAAAACTAGCTTGCAAGTTGCATCACAGTGGCTTTAACCGCATAGAATTCTGGTCCCGGTCCCGTAACCTATGGGAACCTATTCCAAGGATTAAAAATAGCTATGGAAATATGCCCGATTATATCTATCTCTGTACAAAATTCTTCATAATCTATCATAATATTAGTAGGATCACACTTAAGCTTAAGACTATTATTTATGACAGGACAGACTCCAAGATAAAAACCTCGGATGCGACTGGAATTTGGGATAAAGATGAAGAAGATACGAGTTGGGGTGGCTCGAATAGAATGCCCACTCTCACGCAAAAACCGCGTCATGAAGTGGAGTTGCGGATACCAGCCCGTTAAACCATACCATACCAAGCGTTACTATACTACTGGAATAAACATTTTTTTCACAGTTTATACTACTTATTTCTTGTAGAAAAATACGTGGTAGTTGCATTTTTTTTTAATTACACGAGGTTCGGGTCGACGCCCTCCTCTCAAACGCCTCACGTAATTAATGGACGATCCTCAAGAGTATTGGCATTGAGCTTGTATTAAGAGAGTTGCTATTTTTGCCGCAGGTTAATTATATGTCTGCGTTATGAATAAACTTACGTACATAAGAGTATAGTCACGCTACTTTCCCTGTGGGGTAGGTAGCGATCACATCTTTCTATTTAGGGTAGGTAGCGATCACATCTTTCTATTTAGGGTCGGCAGCACGAGTATATTCCCCTGGTGTTGCATCCCTACTAATATTATAAATGCGAAAGTAACTCTGTCTGTCTGTCTGTCTGTCTGTCTGTCTGTCTCACTTTTACGACTAAACCGCTGAACCGATTTTGATGAAATTTGGTATAGAGGTAGATTAGACCTTGAGAAAGGACATAGGCTATGTTTGGTCGCGATAACCGACATCCACGCGGGCGGAGCCGCGGGCAAAAGCTAGTATGTCCATAAGTCATGGTAACCATTTTCCATCAGGTGGGCCTGTACTTGCCTGCTTCATACACCTAAATGGTATAAATAAAATTAATTATTAAAAAATAAAACCATACCCATTACCGGTACCCATTTACCAATCATATACCGAAAGAAATTTAATGGGTACCGCCTATCAAGCTTGTTTCGATCTTTTAGATAGCAGTCGGGTTTTTTATTTTTTAATAACTAATTTTATTTTAAACTTTTTAGTTAAGATATGACATCTATACATTTTTGTAATCTCCTTTTAATTCTCTTCATTTTGATACCCTACTCGATGAATTTGAATGACAATTTTTTTTTTGAAAACACATATTTTAGCATTAAAAATCTACCGTATAGTTTTTGTTGGAATTTTATGTACTCTATAACACTCGGGAGATGAATACCTTTCATTTGAGACCCCATTCATCGAAATCCGTCTAGGCGTTAGGCCTGTAGATGGGAACAAAGAAAACTACATACATACATAGATACAATACATATATACTGATAAATACGCGCGAAACACATTACCCTCGCTGGCGAAGTCGGGTAAAAAGCTTCCTCTATTGTCATTAAACCTGTCATATGAACTCACCTGGTCTCATATTAAGTTTCTCCAGCAACACGAAGTCCATGGGTGTGAATATAAAGCTGCCTATTGATAGCAGGATCAGCAGTACACCCCATACGCATTGTACTATAGGATCTGTAACAAGAGAGAAGGAAATATAATGAAATGGTTTTTTTTTTTTTTTTTTTTTTTTTTTTTATTCTTTATTATCATTTAAAACACCAATATTGTAATACAGATTAACACACCAAAAACCACGAAGGGTTTGTTCGGAGTGCCTTGCATTCCGTTTATATACACAATTATATTATTTTGTGAAGCAACATAGGACCACAAACAAAAAAAAAAAAAAAAACACACACTCGAGCCAGTAGGTACCTAGGTCGGGTGCCGCTGCAGTCCTAAGCCGCTTCATTTTAGCATTCACAATCACACCAGTCTCAGTATTCGGTTCTAGAAGTAACTTATTTTTCTTCTTCTTCATCCTAGCGTTAATTCCCAGTCGCATCCGAAGTTATCGCCTCGGAGTCTGGGGTCCGCTTTACCAGTCTTAACTACGGATTTGGCTAGACCTCGATATTTCCGTGACGCGATTTCCATCTGACCTCCACAACCCAATTTAACATTAGGCGATATCGAAGCTTTGCAGCTAGACCGTTGTTTTTGGACTTTTTAGGGCTCCAACTACCCGTAACGACTGCCATAGAGATGTTCTTATGGCAACCGGGACCGACGGCTTAACGTGCTCTCCGAGGCACGACCAGACTAATGTAAATACCCATATTCGTGCACACAAATTTGCACTGAGCGGGGATCGAACCCGCGCCTCCTGCGTAGCGGCCGCGTTCACTACCGCTACGCCACGGAGGCTGTCAACATGATATTTTTTATGGTACGAGAAGTAACTTTTTTTATCTGGTGAAAATCCCCACGGATACCTCCCCCGCCGGAGCCGGTGGGGAGGTTATCCCAAGAAACGTGTACTACGCGTACGCCGACAGTAAACATACAGCCCAATACTAACACCCGTATTCACAAACAACACTGTGAGGTCTCATAGTGTGCTCGAGCGCATAGGGCTGGTCAAATTAATTCACAAACATCACGGAGCAGTATCTAACGCAGTGCGTTCCCTCAACGAAGTATTACTTAAGTGTTATCAATGAATAAAAAGGCTTGCCCAAACGAACGCACTGAGAATTTGTCGTTTTTTGCATAGTTTTGGTAGTACGCATAACGAAGTATTGTTTGTGAATACGGGTGTAAGTGCCCGCTTGACAGCGATAAGCTCGCCCCCTATTACGTGGGTCGTCAATCTTAGATGGCGAAATGTGGGGATTTACATACAGGCGTTAGTACATGTGTAGATAATGTAGATATACTATGTATTATAAGTCAATGATCATAGATGTCGTGTCGCATGTGTTGATAGACCAAGATAACGCCTAAAGGTATGATTCCGTAGTCGACCGCATACGACAACTGCCGACGCACGCAGCAGATGCGCGTAATGAGCAGTTTTCCAGTAGGTATAATAATCAGTTGGTTTTTAAGTCATCTGGAGATGCTAGCGTAGCTTTTGGTAATTTTAATGTACTCTGTGGTTTGTTTGTGGTATTTTTTCATGAATTTGTGATGTTGCCAAAGTTTAATTTCATTTACCCATATTATAATAGATAAAATATAATAAAACGCCTAATTCTTTTCGCGTCACTGTCTGTAATTTAAAATAATAATATTATATTTAAAATAATTGTATCAGAAAAAATGACAGAATATTATATATATATATATATATTAAGTAAAGTAAATCATTACAAAACCGAAGAACATTTTTTCCATAAATTAGGGAACACTAGATGTGACACCACACTCTTCTTACCAAATGTGCCGGTTGCGCCATCTAGCGCGTCTTTAGGAACCCTATAAATACCTACTGGAAAACTGAATGTTCCCTTTTATCCGTATCGGAGTTTGACAAGTAATGGGTACGCTGTATCTGCTGCATGCGTCTGTCGTTGTCGAATGTGGTCGGCTTCGGAATCATACCTTATCGAGTTACCCTATAAGATAATAATAATCGTGTGTGTACTCGTGCACTCGTGCATTTCTGCACATGTGCTTAAGCACACGTGCGTGCAAACCGCGTATCATTTACATAGTATTTAATCTAAGGAGATGCTGCGGTGCGAAGATTATAATATGAGGGATATATTTATATAGGTTTACTAGCTGCCACGGCGAACTTCGTACCGCCTTATTTTCGGCCCGCGTGGTATTCAAATCCCGTTCCCGCTGCACCCTTATCACTTAGGGGGATGAAAAATAGATGTTGGCCGATTCTCATAGATACCGGATAAGCACAAAAAATTTCATCAAAATCGGTCAAGCCGTTTCGGAGGAGTTCGATTACGCACCCCGTGACAGAAGAATTTTATATATTAGATGTTGGACCTAAAATGAACTCTATATGCGCAGTACACGTTTCTTGGGTGTCTTTTGAGGATAGCACGGGGTGTTACTGCGGTGGACGAGCTCTAATTTGGTGAATTATAGCCCGTCCACCAGCATACATTATTACAAAACAATCCACGTGCGCCAGAGCCTCGTTTCTCTCGCGATTTAGGTCCAAGATACGTGTCCCAAGGTATATTTGTCACATAGTTTGAAGACTATGTAACAACTACTATCTTTAGTCACTCCGCGACCATGGCTGCTGAAAAATAAGCTTAAATGTCGGGCTAAAAGCAAATAATAATGTAATAGCTCAGTGTGATAGATATCCGATTCTCAGCACTCCATGGATTCACCGTGCGATCGCCGGGTCCATAGCGTGATACAGAGAGGAACACCGTGACGGCGACTGGGACTCGCGACCCAGATGTAGGTTTAGGGTGGCCACCTTGTGATGCATCAGCGCTCACCTCCACCGTCAGTAGTGTTCCCCCCCCTACCTATCCAAATTTGGTAAGATCCTATCAATGCCGCTTTTGATATTCGATTAAGTAAAGAGCTACCGTAATATACCGCGATAGAATCCGTTAAAAAGTAGTTTTATTTCATTATGTGAGATTCGTGTAAACTTCAGACAGTATCATACATATCTACATTATATTCAACCAGATGGATGTAGGTACAGGGCCGGATCTAGGGGGGGGCAAGCCGGGGCACGCGCCCCGGGCGGCAGCATCAGGGGGCGGCAAAATCAAACTTTGTAGATGAAAGGCCGCCCCCAAGGGGGCGGCCTTGCCTTATGGTAAGCGGCAAGCTGCGCCCCTGGACCCTGACGTTGACTCGGTGTCTCCACCAGTGCTATTTAGAGGAGTTGATAGCTCCCTGTTCCCAGCGCAGCCGACGAAACACGTTCCACCGCAGACTACTGAGCCTCGGTCGCCCATGGCGTCCAGTTTGAATGACGACGACGACTCGAGGTTACTTGGGTAGAACTAGAGCTGGCGGTGCAATGCTCAGAGCCAAGAAGTAACAAAACCGCCCCGGGACCCGACGGCATTCCAGGAGTCGAAGATCTCCAAGTCCCCAACTGACAGAGCTTCTTAAGGCATGTTTGTAGCGGAGCCAATTTCCGCAATCGTGGAAGACGAGGTAAATGGTTCCCGTCCGAAAGGGCGCCCGGTGGACTCACCATTCGACTACCGACCCATAGTGGTACTTGACGAGGTGCGCAAACTCTTCGAAAGAGTTATAGGGAACTGCCTCACCGGACACCTCTCCTGTGGCCGGAGATGGCGAATGGCCAATATCGCTTCAGCCAGAAGCGCTCTACCGTAGATGCCATCATGCGCATGAGGGCTTTGGTGAAGGATGCGGTTGCCCGGGGCGAGGTAATGTTAGCGGTGTGACATCGCCAATGCATTCAACACCTTGCCCTAGACTTACCTCATTGAGACACTCGTGTATCACGAAGTGCATCTCTATCTTCGCCGCCTAGTCGGGGGCGTATCTGACGGAGAGAGCCATCATCTACTTAACAGTGACCGGCCTTGGTCGTCATCAAATGTCATGCGGTACTCCGCAGAGATCGGTCTTGGGGTCGCTCCTGTCAACTCCTGTGGAACATCGAATACGACCGGGTGCTTCGCAATAAGTTCGGTTCGCATTAAGGTGTAAGGCTTCAGGGTGCATCTCCGAAGTCTGGTCTCCAAATTGCTATATTAGTAGTGAAAGTTGACGTGGGAGCAGGGACGGGAACCCGAGCCTCGAGAAATCCAGCTCCACCAGGACATCATAGACGAGTAGACGAAACGACTTGGGCGACCGAGCGCAGGGCAAGCCGTGTTATCTGCGGTAAAACCCATCATGGAGGACTGACTAGAGAGGCGACATGGACGGAGCCTGCCGAACCGGCTGATGCACGTGATCTCCGGAGAGGGAGTTTCGTGTTTCGGATCAGAAAGGAGTCCACGTCTGTATATCGTCTCTCGTCACTGTGATGCGACTTGCGAGCGAGGACTCAAGGCTCACGCTGGTGGGGTGCCCGGTGTGGAAGGCGCTGACACGGGCCCTCAGAGAAGGAGTCCTTTCGCCCAGTGGGCTGGGGCGCGTGAGATGCCATCAAGTGGCATAGCGTGATGTGCCGCCAGGGAAAGATGGGTTATACTTATGATTCAAAATAAAATTCTATCGGATATGATACACCCCCCCCCCCCCCCCCCGCCCCCGCTGGTATCCAATGGAATTTATCCACGGCAAAAAAGTGGGCGGGGGCGGCATTTTGAGTTTTTGCCCCGCCTAAAAAAAATTGTCCGGGGCTGTGTAGGTAAGACCTGAAGGTAGCTTGGACAGACGGGAAAGAGACTGCAGAAAGCGGGTGACTGCCCCGTGGCACTACCCAATGGCACTATTGGGAGTGTAAAGTGTAAAATTCTTGCCCCATGGCATTACCGGTAGTGTCAAGGGTACAAATTATTCCCCAGGACACCACTAGTAGTGTCAAAGGTAATTTTCGCAATTATAAAGTAATACATATAAAGATTTCGTATATTAAGTCTCTATGGTTAGGCCCAAAACTGGGTTTCCGGAGGATAGCGTGCTATGGTGCACATTTTGAGAGGGTTATGACCAACAGTGAACTTAGTAGGCTGATTAACATTGGAATAGATTTTCAAAATTGTCGGGTTATAATTATGTTCACATTCTGATCTTCAGAATTATCTGATCGGGTGAATGCATCGTAATTCGCACATAATTACGTAACCCAAGGCAAACATTTTGAGAGGGGCAACACAATAAATCGACGCCACACAAATCGGCTGAACAATTTTCGCGGTAAAAAAATTAAGTGGTGTTTTTAAATTTAGAAGCAATCCTTTTTTTTTTTGTTCAATCTGAACATTTACCTTGTATTCTGCTGTATTGCAAGGTTGTATAAACGTTGACTGGCGTATTGTTTCGAAAGTTGTTTATTGGATAGACTAGTTATAGTCCTAGCCTGACCTAGCTCCTGCTAGGCCAGCAGGAACAAGCCCGCTTCGGTAATAAAAGTACAGAGCTCGGTGGAGTAACCGCCGCGCCGGTCGCCTAGCGGAAGCAGGCGGGCGGCAGCACTATGTTTTTCCCCCTTTCCCTGTGCATGATTATGACACTGGATTCCACACCAGTGGGCGCCATCTTGAAACTTGATGATCCTGGGTTAGCCGTAGTACAGTTGACAAAAGAGACACTTTTACATACAGTTTTTTTTTTATATAGGGCACGACAATTTGACTTCGCCTCACCTGATGGTAAGCTGAAGGCAAAGTCTTAGAAAAGAGGGTCACCATTATAGACAAGTACCATGTTACAATGGTGGCACTCAGCTTGACGGTCTCATCAGATGATTTTTCACGCCCCGCTTAAAGGACCTGGGACTGTAGGGTGAGGGAAGCACGTGAACTGGCAAGGATATCCAGGACCTAATGGTGCGGCAGAAGAAGGAGTCGCCGCGCCAAATCGCTTGGTTCTTGATGGGAAATTCTGCATCGTATGAGGGTGGCATCTAAGTCCTGCACGTATTGTCCTATATAGGAAAGGAGGAGGTGGGTTTAATTGGAAGAGCTCATCAGAACATTCATCATGGTTCTCTACCATGGTGAATGTAAAATACCGCCAAGGTTGCTACATCTCTAATCATTTGCAAAGGCTCGAGGGTGTTGGTGACCTCAGGATTCCCAATCATGCGAACCGCACGTTGCGCGTCGCTGCAACCTGTCGAGAGCATCTACTAAATATTTTGCGGAACCATCCCAGAGATGCAACCCTATCTCTTTTTTTTTTATACCACTTAGTTGGCAGACAAGCTCACGGCCCACCTGATGGGAAGCGGCCACCGTGGCCTATGGACGTATGCAACACCAGGGGCGTCACACTCGCGCTGCCGACCCTGAAGAAACCTTCTAATGCCCTTCTTGAAGAACCCCATATTGTAGTCGCTTAGGAAAACCACCGCAGGGAGTTCATTCCACAGCTTGAGTGTACGAGGGATGAAGTTCCTTTCATACCGCACAGTGCGCACCGTTTCCGGACGCAATGTGTGAAGATGAACTCCCTGCCTGTGGCGAGAGGTGCGATGATAATCTCTTTTGTCGACTGCACATAGAAGTCAATGGACACATAAGTTACACAAGCAACACTTCACACCGTATACGAGCCACACTTAAATGGCGGCATGCTCTGCTTTAGGGTCAAGGTTACCGCACTAATCATTATGAATTTTAAATAACAATTACTGTAATGCGTTAAGGGTCAACGCACACTATTAAGTTAAATGCTTTTAAGTTTCGCGGCCTCGTATTGAATTGTATTTTATTGTTTCTTATGGATATACCCACGGTCCATATCTGCATAGCCCTGTAGAGCATAATGTATAACTTATCCTAAATATGGAAATATAATATATTGTGCTACAAACAAGTCCTTAAAAACGTGTTCTTCTTCATCCCAGCGTTAATCCCAATCGCATTTGAAGCTTTTACCTTGGAGTCTGGGGTCCGCTTTGTCAGTTTAACAGATTTAACGTTGCGGGTTTGTTAGAACTTCGATATTTTCCGTAAAGCGACTTCCATCAGACCATTGCATTGCAGTATGCCCAATTGTCGACCTTTTTAGGGCTACAACTACCCGTAACGAGTGACTAACGACTGCCATAGATGTGCCCTATGACAATCGGGGCATTCGGGACCGAGGGCTTAACGTGCTCTCGGAGGCATGACCAGCAGACCAAGGCCAATACACATATTCATGTATACAATTTGTGGTTTTCATAACTGGACATTAATGCTACTAGACGTTTTGGCAATTTGTTGTTTTGACACCTGGACATTATGACAATTGGGTATTTTCACAATTAGGCACTGTTTCCAATTAGACGTTTTAGCAGTTGGTCGTTTTGACACCTGGATATTAAAACAACTGGGCATTTTGACAATTGAACATTGTTTCCTTGGCATTTTGATACATTGGACCTTATGACATTTGGCCCAACATACTCAAATATTTGTACTGAGTGGGAATCGAAACCCTCGTTTGGTTCTTGATGGAATCGTTTTGTCCTGCCGTATGTGTGGTTGCCCTTAGCAGGTTCAGAGTCGAGATCACGTCTGTTCCACTGATACACGATGATCTAACCACGTATAACTCATCAATGACAAGTATTAGGGCCACTTTAGTGAAAACTGAGTACGTGGTCGTAATGACAAGTCATATGATATTGGTACTCGCAATGACACGAGTTGCTTGGTGCTATAATTTTCTTTATTAGGTGATATTGATAATGATAGATATATTATTGTTAACGACTGGGAGTATTATTGCTTGGCTTGATTTGTAACTATAGTTCGTTTGGTTAGGTACCTACTTAGAGTCTTGATGTGATATTACACAAACAAAATTATACTGCACATTGCACAACAGCATTTTGGATGATTGCGTTATGTTATAATGATATTGGTTCAATTTGATCGATTAAATTTTATCAATTTTTTTATTTTATCTAGAAACTAACGCTGAAACTCAGTGTTTTTTTCAATAAAAAACTGGATTCAACTGTATCTCATATACAAGAGCTGAGACTAAGAAAATCATGCTATACATATTTAGAATCAGCGAAGTCGAATTAGTAAACATCATGACATGTGATAAAAGTCCATAATTAGACAAAAGTTGCGATTTTGTTGTGCAGTGTAATCTATTGCTTAAACTTAGTGGTTCAATTTCGGTTTTTTAAATCGCTATTTATATTTAAATCGAAGTGTCCGAACAATCTAGACACCTATTTCTATTTTGATTAGGACACTACCTAATAAAAATTTAAAATTGTTGAAATCCAATGTACTTACGGAAAAGTTTTATGCAGGGGGTAGAAAACGGAATGAGGGTAGAAACTTAACTAACTTGGGAGTAGAAAAACGAGGGTAGAAAATGGGAACGGCCGATATATTCGTAGTAGGTATGTCTATCGTCTGTTGTTTATGAAAGATGTTTTCAGGAAAGGCCAGTAGGTTTACCATGACACATCCACAGTGTTGTAGACAGAATTTTCGCGCAATCGGTTCCATGGACTATATTTTTTCCCCGAAATCAGAGCCTGAAACAATCCTTATGCGGGTTCATTACGGTTTTCTTAAACCCAAACTCCTTCTGAACCTGCAAAGAATTTAATTCAATATCCAAGTTCACACCTGACATCGACATGTACCATGATTCCACAAATAGATTTAAAAATAAAATATTCAGTACCTTTCGAGCCTCCAATAATAATTTACAGTCACCACCACCACCAAATTATATAGGTAGTATACCTTCTCAGTATCACTTCACTATCACTACATATTATAAAACAAAGTCGCTGTCTGTCCGTCCCTATGTATGCTTAAATCTTCAAAACTACGCAACGGATTCTGAAGCGGGTTTTTTTAATAGATAGAGTGATTCAAGAGGAAGGTTTATATGTATAATACATGCATAATATTGTAGAGAAACACTGATAAATTTAGAGATATGCAGCGGGAACGGGATCAGAAAATATGGCGGTACGAAGTTCGCCGGGTCAGCTAGTAACAAATAAATAGTAATTCATTTTGCTTATGTCTGCTAAACTCAGTCTCTAAGAAATGTTGTTTTGTCTAGTTTATTCTATGTGATAATATAGTTTTTTTTCGTCAATGTTATAATATTACACATGCTGGATATCCGTTATTGGCAAATGTATCAGCCACATTACTCGCTAAACATGTCTTATAGCTATATCAATTTGTAATGCATTTGCTGTGGATAAACATAAATAAATTAATAAACTTCATTACTTAGCCCAATTCCTCCTCCCTGTCTACAAAAACCTATCTACTTCACCCGTGGCAAAGAGACTATAAGTGAATATGCAATTTCGAAAAGGTCACAAGTCTGAAAATGCAAAATGTTCAAGAAACGAAAAAAACTAAGTATTTTCTTAAGTTGTGTAGAATTTATAAAACTTATGAACCATTTTTGCACGTAATAGGTGCATGGAAGCACGTAGATTACATTTACATGAAAAAACGTATTTGCCAAAATATGCGACTTGTGCCCTTTTCGAAATTGCATATTCAAGTTATTTCGCACATTCATTCATTAGGTACATACACTGCAAACAGTTCGCAAGTCATCTCAGTTATACTAGGATATGTCCTAGCCTAGACAATGCCATAATATAGTTAATTAATATGCGTTCTAGTGTTAGGTTACATACTAAGAATACTGAACGATGCGTATCGATGCTGTGTTGATCTAATAAAGAGATAATATGTCTGCAGTGGCGGCGTATATCTTGACACCAAGTCGCGATAGAAACAAGACCTTGGCACGCGTGGATTGGTGTGATATAATCTAAGATATCCTATAGATAAATCCACTAGATTTACGCTCCTAGGTCGCCGAAGCATTCCGTGCTATCCTCAAAGACACCTAAATAACGCGTACTGCGCCTAAAGGGTATATTTTGTGACGTCACTGTGGTCAAGATATGCCGGTGACTATAAGTAGATCCTCCAATTCTGGGATACATCCTGTAGAGTACTTTCAAAGTTTCATTCTCTGAACATTTTCCCAGACTTTCTGGTTTAACAGTGACGCGGCTGCACTTCGATATTATCCGTGAAGCAACTGCCATCTGACCTCCGCACTTTAGACTACTTACTTTAGGATAAAGTACTTACTTTATTAACTTGAAATATGTAGAACAAAGAATGGGTGTAGACGGCTTTGCCAAAATTCTCGTGGCCCGTCTTACCTTACCTGCAAGCCAGAACCCCTTTTTCCTTTTTTAACGTGCGCTTAATACCCACGGATACCCGTAGACGGCGGGGGTATATCAGACTTCCCTCATCACCCACAGGCCCGCGCTCATGGGAGACGGAGGTCGTTCTGCGACTTTCCTACAATTAGAACCCCTACTGATTGATTAAGAATGAAATGCATCGCCCAGGCGGGACCCGAACTCCCGACCAGTCCCTTAAAGGGGTAATTCCCTCTGTTACAATCATTTGAAACATTGTTTTTGATTACTCCGCCCACACAATTTAATGAAATTTTAAAGCAATTATACCTACCCTACTCATAAACTGACTTTTTCTCGAATTAGTGGAATTGGGTGGAAATTTTTGGGTAGAAATTGTTCCTTACCTAAATTTCCCTTCTTGAATCTGAGAAAATCCTCGCACTAGGCACTCTGTTACCTCCGATGAGGTGAAGACAGAGGGTTCTCACGCAAAAAGAAAAATATTGTCTTAGTTGCAATAAAGTTGTTCGTATGTAGGTATTCTAACGAAGTATACAGCGGTGGGGTAATGTCTTCTGGGCATAAATCTTGCACGCTCTTTGAATTAATTCTATATAATGATAAATAAAAAATAAATAAATATTCCTCTTACTACCGTTTTGCAAGGCGATTTGTGTGCAATCCTCGGCAGAATATGGAGTGTACGCAATGAATCCGTGGTACTTTTAAAACGCTTTTTTTTATAATTTTAGATTTCTAGAGAATATTCTCACTGGTAAAACCCATAATAGAATACTACTTAGGTCGCCGACAAGCACATGGTTCTTCTGATAGTAAAAGGTTACCGTGGCCTATCGGCGAATGCAACACCAGGGAGTCATACTCGTACTGCCGACCCTGTAAGAACAGAGAGATTCTGTGCCGTCAGCGCAAAAGATAAGTAGGACAAAGCCTTTGGTTTACCCACTGACAGCAAAACCCCACTCCAGTGAGCTCTGGCTACCCTACTCACCGTCGAAAACACAACACGAGGTTATTTAGCCGCGGTCTTCTGTAGGGCGGAGGTACTTCCCCAGTCGGACTGCTCGATTGGGATGGATATACCGTCGTGTCCTACCTCCCACAAACCTACCCTTCTTGGCAGTCAGGTAATAAAAATAAAAGGGAATATTCTGACTAACTGAGCTAAACAGCAAAATGATGAGTCACTACCTTGTATACAAAATAGGTTATCAATCAAACATCCTAGATTTATCCTCCTTTTCCAATAACAATAAACCAAGATTAATGATCTTGACCTCCATACCCAAATATGAGATCGCATACGTCATTCTAATGACGTAATAAGACCAAACGCACGTTGACCCAGCAAAGTTATATTTGTATGCGAAATACTTATTGCTATGTGTGCGTGGTTCTTATTGCCGTGTAGTAAGGAATAAATTTGAATGACAAATTAATTTGAGAGCGTAACCACGTGTTTGTTTCTTGGGAGATTCGATTTAGGGATCAATAAATTTTCTGCGTTGTGGAAGCAAATAATGTCGATAGGCGAGTAGTTGAGAAGTCAGCCTCCCCATTGATAGTGCCTGGGTTCGAATCCTACCGACATGAACCCAATTCTGATACTAGCAATTTAGCTTATCTGGAGGGGTGAGAGGAAATATTAGTAATTTCGGTTACTATACCTTTGAGAGGGGTGTGAAATAGTAGATTGTATGACTCCTCACTACGCTCAGGATTCTTCGTTAGAATCCCTCGCTTCACTCGTGGTTCAAAGTAGGTAGCGCCCTCGCCGTAAAAATACTATTTTGCTCCCTTGTCATACAATCTACTATTATACGGCACCACGAAATCAATTTCGATTCGCGCTTTCGATAACATTTTTTAGTATGCGAAACGTGAAGTAAAACTATTACGCATTTTGTAGCGCTAGGACGTTCATTGTCACTCAACATTGTTACTAGGCCGAATGCGTACGACTCCTTTGTCATTGTTACGATTAAAAATAGTTTTGACGTTTCGAAGTTTGTCTATTGACTGTCGGTGATTGATTGAGGAAGTTTTAGCTTTTATACTCTGTGCTATTGTTTATGGTTGATATTGTCGTGATTAGAGGATTATGAGCGCGAAATGTTGATTTAATATGGTAACTGTTTTTTACTGTGGGTTAACCTTAGAGTATCCATTACTGGGTTAACAATATGTCAGCGTATATGCTACGGTATAATGTGTAGTTTTTATCTATAGACTTTTTTTTTATCTCATCTTGCGGTGTCGTGCAAAAACGATCCTACGAGTACTTCACTTATACCTAGTTAGTAGTTGTACTACCTCACTTGTACCAGAGCCTCTAACTGGGGTCAAGATATAGGCCAGTGCCTAACTATAAATTGTACATACATATAATCAATCCTTTATCCCCGGAGGGTTAGACAGAGATGAATTAACATCCACATTTCACCAATCATTGTATTAGGTCCCACGTAATAGGGGATTAGCCAATTGTCGTAATCCGGGTACTATTGCTGACTCAAACCATGCATCTGAAGCTGAGTCTGGGCTGTATATATCTGTCTGATGTTAAACAGCCCTATCCCTTAGTCGCCTTGTAGGACACCGCATGGGAAGATATGGGGTGGCCAAATTTTAACCTGCCGGGAATCACCGGGCTGGCTTTCAGACAAGCGGATAGACGGTTGGTATTATTGCTGAAACCCCCCGGATGACCCTCCCCGCCGGCCGGAGGGTGGTTATGTCGGACTCTAATCGACTAAAACCGCATGCCGTCGACAGATAGATGACAGACGACTTGTACGACACCACATGGCAGGAGATGGGGTGGTCATGGTTGTACCCAGGGGGGGCGATTGCTCCATCCTCCTTTTCCTCTGCCCGAAGAAACACACGACTGAACCCTTCCCCCCGGATCCGATTTGGCTTTTGCCTCATCCCTTAAAAAGCTGGATACGCCCATGGGAGTGCCCCAAATTCTCTCTAAATCTAAACTAGAACTCTTTGGTCAGAATTTGGGCCACGCGGCCCTAAACCAAACTTGTTTGACAACTTAATATTAGCATAAAATGTATAAACACTATAACATACGTTCGTTTGAGCTGAAGGCCGTGAGTTCGATTACCGCTCGGAGCAAAAATCTGTGTCAATATCTTGTGGTTGTATCTAGTATTAAAATACATAGCTTTACATACCGCAATTGGTTACCGAGTAATACATTGTAAAGTTAAGCAATTAATACTAGCCAGGTCCGTCTTAGGATGGGTGACCATTCTTAACATATCTAAATCCCTTCCTGCCTTGGAGAGCACGTTAGGCAATACTAGTCCGGTTAGTCCTAGGATGGGTAACCTTGCTTAACACAATCAGACCCCTTCCTGCTTTGGAGAGCACGTTAAGCTATACTAGCCCGGTCAGTCTTGGGATGGGCGACCATTTTTAACATATCTATCTATATACCTACTAAAGTATTGCTAATATTCTTTAAAAAAAAGTCATAATAAAAAAATAAAAAAAAAAAAGAAACTAGATAAGTAAATGCAGAACTTCGATATCGCCAGTGGGTTGTGGCAGTCAGATGGCACATGGCAGTCAGATGGCACATGGCAGTCGCTTTATAGAAAATACTCGTTACGAATTACGAACTTTTTTTCATACCACTTAGGTCGCAGACAAGCATACGGCCCAACTGATGGAAAGAGGTTACCGTGGCCTATTTGACGAGTGCAACACCAGGGGAGTCACACTCGCGCTACCGACCCTGTAAGAACAGAGAGATTCTGTGCCGTAGGCCAAGAAGACAAGCAGGAAAAGCCTTTAGTCTTCCCGCTGATAGCACAAAACCTCTCCACTACTCTCCAGTGAGCTCTGGCTACCCTACTCACAGTTGGAAACACAGCACGAGGCTATTATAGCAGCGCGGCGCGCATTGCGTGCCTACCCATACCCGGGGGCGAGTTGGGGACTCTGTGGTCCCCACACCGGAAGAGGGCCAGATTGAAAGATATAGCCCTGGGTCGGCCGGGGTGCGAGGGATATGTCTACGACTACCTCACCTCCGGCAACCGACGTCCCACAGATGTGCGTTTAAGTCGGTTCAAGTCCGACATAACCTCCTCCACCGGCTCCGGCGGAGGGGTATCCGTGGGGATTTTTCGCACGATAAAAAAAACCTAATATACCAGCGGTATTCTGTAGGGTGGGGAAGTACCTCCGTACTTCCCCAGTCGGACTGCTCGATTGGGACGGAAATACCGCCATGTCCTGCCTCCTCCACTGAGAACTGAGTAGGAATTGAAAACTATTCTTTTTGGGCCATAGTATATATTTTTCAATTCGATCCAGTTGTTCCTGAGATTAGCACGTTCAATCAAACAAACAACCTCTTCAGCTTTACAATATCAGTATAGGTATATTTAAACGTGTATATCAATAAAACTAGTTTATTGAACTTACATTTACATTTAAAAACAGCTTAATATTGCAAAATATGTGTGACATTGGCACTACTAACCTTTATACATATTAATAAAGTAAATCGCAAAATTGGTTGCTAAGCTGAAAGCTTAAGAAGGCTGCTACCAGCTTACAGATAAGGGAAGACTTCGGTAGGTCTCTCTTCTTCTAACTAACTTCTAACTTCTCGTCGTCTTATACAGTTTAAACACTAGTGTTCTTCATCCTAGCGTTAATCCCAGTCGCATCCGAAACATTCACCTCGAAGTCTGGGTCCGCTTTACCAGTCTAACTGCGGATTTGGCTAAGCTTCGATATTTTTCTGTCCTCCACAACTTAATAGCAATATTGGGCGACATCGAAGCATTGCAGCTAGACCAGTTGTTTTATAGGGCTCCAACTACTCGTAACAACTGCCATAGATGTTCAGTGCAAATATTTGTATGCATGAATATGGATATTTCTATTGATCTGATCGTGCCGCGGTGAGCACTTTAGAATGCCGTCGGTCCTGGCTGTCATAAGAACACCAGCCTATGGTAGTCGTTACGGGTAGCCGTTAGACCAGTTTTTGGACTTTTTAGGGCTTAAAAAGTCCAAAAAATCTATTAGCGATATCGAAGCATTGCAGTAAGACCAGTTTTTGGACTTTTTAAGCCCTAAAAAGTCCAAAAACTGGTCTTACTGCAATGCTTCGATATCGCTAATAGAGTGTGGACGTCAAATGTCAGTCGCTTCACGGAAAATTTCGAAGTTCAGTCAAGCCCGCAGTTAGACTGCTAAAAGCAAAACCCTGACTTCGAGTTGAAAGCTTCGGACGCGATTGTGATTGACGCTAGGATGATGCAGAAGATATCAAGCTATACACGTATCTTGGACCTAAAATGTGCTCAAAATGTGCCCTCTAAGCGCAGCACACATTTCTTGGGTGTCTTTTGAAGATAGCACGGGATGCTACTGCGGTAGACGAACTCAAATTCACCAAGCATAGACTATTACAAAGCAATCCGCGGGTGCCAGAGCCTCGTAGGTCCAGGATACCTGACGCGGGTTATACCAAAAGCTAAAAAAACTTACTGCAATAAGCTCTCCGCTTAGATTTCGTCTCTCCCTCGCACTCAATCTTCACATCCAGACACGTGTCACCACATTCAGTGTCTGTGTTCTTCAGTAGACTGTTCAGCGAATCTGTGGCGCTGTCTTTTGTAGAATCTGCGTCTTCTGAACGCATAGACTCAGTAGACGAAGACGCACGGTCTTCTGGGATAATAGTTTCTACTGACATCTTGTTTTCTGTAACAAATGAAGAGGATTGTTAAAAAAATCTTCCAATTATCATCGTACTCCTTGTCTCAGTCATAATGTGACTTTTACTCACATCTCCGGTCCTAGTCAACTGATTGAGGGTCAAACTTACGTAAGATTTAAAGTTTGAAAGTTTTTTTGTTATTACTAAGAATTAAGAATAACAAAAAACTTTTTGCGTCTACCGCGAATAAACAGCGGGTTTAAAAAGGCCTTATTTAGTGATACCGCTAAAAACAAGTAGCTTTAAGTCATTTTTGAAAATTGGGAGCCAGGGATGAGAAAAAAAATCCATGACATTGGCTATGGGAGCGGCGTCATGGGAACCTAGTGTCCGGACGGGAATTTTCTGTAGATAAGATAAGATAAGATAAGATAAGATAAGATAAGATAAGATAAGATAAGATAAGATAAGATAAGATAAGATAAGATAAGATAAGATAAGATAAGATAAGATAAGATAAGATAAGATAAGATAAGATAAGATAAGATAAGATAAGATAAGATAAGATAAGATAAGATAAGATAAGATAAGATAAGATAAGATAAGATAATTCTTAGATCGTAGATCTCAATAGATTCCTATAAAAGTTGTATTATTGTTAGTTATTTGATCAGAATCACAATAATTAATTAACTGAGTAAATTCTAATTTCGTGTAAATATCGCGCGGTTTCCGGCAGATTAGAATTTGGGCCACCCCATCTCTTCCCATGATATACAGCCCAGACTCAGCCTCAGATTCATGGCACAAGTCAGCAATAGTGCCCGGAATACGGCAATAGGCTCACTCCCTGTTACGTGGGCCCTAATACAATGATTGGTGAATTGTGGGTGTTAAGGTGATTACATACGCGAATGACTTTGACCATACAAATGCTCAAGGTCATTCGCTCGTTTTTCAGCCGTAAAAATCAGTAAAACTAATTTTAATAGATAATTTTATAGGGGACGATTACAAACTAAGAAGGTCACGTCATGCTAATACACTCATTTAACATACATCTGAAATTTTAGATTATTTGGATACATATTGTAGAAAATATTTGGTTTCATAAGAAAGAGTAGAGTGATGTTCAGAGCCTCTTTTCAACTATTTCTTTCTTTTTTATTGAATTTATGAAAAGGTGAAGTTACTTTGTATATCCTGTAGTATGCAGGGATGTTAATTCCAGATCTTTAGGTTTTATAGTTAAAAAGAAAAACGGTTTCGAAAATACCGATTTTTCGATGCTAATCTGATTCGGGGCCTTAAATCAACCCTGCCTAACTCTTTGGGGATAAAGGCGTGATTGTATGTATATGTATGTACATACATATATTATTATTTTGAAAGCTTTGTTGAATTTCAGATCGTATTACGCCTGAAATGGTCACCTGTCATGATTTTCCATGACTACTCGTAGTTCGGTCACTGGTCTCATCAGTTTCCTAAACTACTCACTTTTTTAGACCTAACCAGTTAACCTTTTATCACCAGTTTTTAGGATTAAATTAACTGGTTAGATTAACGAAGACCTGTTTCTTAAATATCAACAAGTCTAAATACAATAACAAACTTTTTTTTTAATCCTGTTTCAAAACTAATTTTGGCAGTTAGATATTTAATAGGTTAGGTCATCAAATAATGATCAAAAATACTTATTGTGTAACGTCTTTTTAATCTCAATATTTTTTAATCTAACATCTTTTTAATCTCAAATTCTGCTTAAAACTAAGTTTAGCACCACTTCCTTGGATCATCTGTCCTTTAGGGGTCGATTACACGCTTAGCAAGCGTCATTCCATCATGCCATCATGCCGTCAATCATGAATGTTATTGGTCAATCGGCTATTAGACGATATATGTTATTGGCCAATAGCCGATTGACCAATAACAATCATGATTGACGGCATGACGGCATGACGCTTGCTTATGCGTGTAATGGACCCCTATGTATGCTTTTTTACATAAGATGGTCTGTACAAAGGTATTCAATTTGTTTTCAGGTATACCAAGACGTCTTCTGCTATGGTGACAGGCGGTATTATCACCCCAGGCTTGCGGTCATCATATCTGGACACCCGAGTCGCGAAGCGGGAGAGTCCTGAGTCTCCCGGACTCACCCCCTCGCCTCCTTCTCGAGACGCTTCTTCTTCATCCTAGCGTTAATTCCCAGTCGCATCCGAAGCTTCCAGCTCGGAGTCTGGGATCCGCTTTACCAGTCTTAACTACGGATTTGGCTAGACCTCGATATATTCCGTGACGCGATTGCCATCTGACCTCCACAATCCAATGGTAACATTAGGCGATATCGAAGCTTTCCAGCTAGACCGTTGTTTTTTTGGTCTATTTAGGGCTCCAACTACCCGTAACGACTGCCATAGATGTTCTTATCCGTTGGTCTCCGAGGCGCGCCCAGACTTATGCATGTACACAAATATTTGCACTGAGCGGGGAGCGAACTCGCGCCTCCCGCGCAGCGGCCGCGTTCACTACCGCTAGGCCACGGAGGCTGTGGCGAGACGTTCTGGCGGTCTTGCTGCCTCTTTCAAACACATGGGGAGGCGTAACGGGCTAGGTCCCAGTACTAGAAACCACCTGTAACCCTCAGGACAGTGCTCATGGAGAACGGAGGTCGTTGAATAACCTCCGACGTCTAGTCACCTCATTAATTTTATGGTAGCGATCTATGATACGGAAATGGTGAGATATGGCTTTTTTTGGATCACAAAAAATGTTATCGAAATCATCTGATCCGAGGTTGTTTCGTAATTGTGATTTTTATCTCAATTAAGAAGCTGTAACCTTCTTCATAGATTTCCTGCATCATTATTATTTAGATCAGAGGGCTTACTATCGTAATAATTTAGTTTAAAGTTTTAACTTTTATAGATTTCCCCTCTACATACATACATACATACATACAATCACGCCTTTATCCCCGGAGGGTTAGGCAGAGGTGAATTAACACCCACATTTCACCAATTATTGTATTAGGTCCCACGTAATAGGGGGTGAGCCTATTGACGTTTTCCGGGCACTATTGTTGGCTCGAGCCATGCAGCTATAGGCTGAGTCTGGGCTGTATACATATATCTGTCTGATGTTAAACAGCCCTATCCCTTAGTCGCCTTGTACGACACCGCATGGGAGGAGATGGGATGGCGGGTGGCCCAAATTCTACTTTGCTGGGAACCCTCTAGAAAAGTGGAATTGATAGACGTGCCGTCAATGGCTATCTCTATGGGTTTTAGTACGCAAAAATAAGGCCGTAACTCCCATCATGTCACGTCTGTGAAGCCTCTTAAAAGATGTAATAAAAATTATTAATTAAAAGGAAAAAAAGTCTTTTATCAGTATGAGAAAATCTCTTCAGATGTCATTCTAAACAAAAGATATAATCTTAAGACAGTATCTGTAATAATATAAACTCTATTGACGCTGTAAGTAGCATTACAACATGGCGTAAAAAAATAGCTATTACTTCGCCTTCGGTGTAAGTGGACTTAAACATTATACATCTCATTCATGACAGTTTAAAGAACACCCGCGTGCCGCGTGGTTCCCGGTAGAGTAGAATTTGGGCCTACCCATCTCCTCCCATGCGGTGTATAGGGCGGGATATAGGGCAGGTACATAAAATGACAACAAAAAGTATCCGGTGGATTTTTGATGCTAAAATGCGTGAAGTCAAAAAATTGTTTTCATTCAAATTGATCTAGTAGGGTATCAAAATAAAGGGAATTAGAAGATTACAAATATGTATAGGTACTCTTATTGTACCATACCCGGGGGCGGGTTGGGGACTCTGTGGTCCCCTCACCGGAAGAGGGCCAGATCGATAGATATGGTCCTGGGTCGGCCGGGGTGCGAGGGATATGGCTACGACAATCTCACCTCCGGCAACTGACGGCCCACAGACGGCGTGCGTTTTAGTCGGTTCGAGTCCGACATAACCTCCTCCTCCGGCTACGGTGGGGGAGGTATCCGTGGGGATTTTGCGCACGATAAAAAAAAAAAACTCTTATTGTGCACAAGTCAAATCTTAACTAAAAAGTTTCAAGCAAAATAAATTATTACAAAATAAAAAACCCGACTGCTGTCAAAAACATCGTAAAGTTTGATGGCATTCAGTACCCATTAATTTTCTTTCAGTTTATGATTGGCAAATGGTATTATTAACAACGAAATATAGACACGCCATGCAAGAACATGGCGACTTACAAAAATTACCCAAATAGCGAATCAATCTTCATCAAAACAACATGAATTCGCAACCTCTTGACAGCAAGCCTGACACGATAGCATTTGCGCCATCGCCGCTTTTTAGAAGATGACTAGTGGTTTTTCTGAATCAGTTTTTTTCAATGACCCTAATGGTACTAAATAATGACCACAATATTGCATCCACGTATCGATGTCGCAACATATCGAAACTTGAACAACCTTGAAACTAAGTTATTATCAGTAATGTATGACACTATACAAATTAATTAACAGAAGTCTAACAGATGATGATTATGATTTCGCCTGGTTACATATCAAAATCCCGAAGCTTACAATACCGAATTATCTCATTTTCGAGAGTTTAAACTTCGGGATTTTGAACTTTCGGGATTCTGAACTTCAGGATTTTGAACTTCGGTATATCGTACTTCGGTATTCCGTACATTCGGGATTTTGAAATTCGGGATTTTGAACTTCGGGATTTTGTCATTCGGGATTTTAATTTTCGGTATTTTAATACCTACGTAACCCTTCGCCTCGCTGTGTGTGTTTTATTACCACCTATACAATGGTCTGTGCCCATAACTACATTCTATCATCGCACCTCTCGCCACAGGCAGGGAGTTCATCCTCACAAATTGCAACCGGAAACGGCGCGCACTGTGCGGTATGAAAGGAACTTCATCCCACGCACACTCAAGCTGTGGAATGAATTAAGGCTTTCCCAAGCGATTACAATATGGAGTTCTTCATAGAGGGCATTAGAAGGTTCCTTTAAAGTCGGTAGCACGAGTGTAACTCCCTGGTGTTGCATACATCCATAGGCCACGGTAACCACTTTTCATCATGCGGACCGTGTGCTGGTCTGCCACCTAAATGGTATTAAAAAAGATGAGTCTGTATATTTATGAAGTCACACTATTTGTCAGACTAAATCCCAACCTATTTGAGTTAGCATCACAAAATAGCACAGTAGATCACAGAGAGATACCTAAGTGTCGATTGTGCATACGTAAGACCAATACAGCTTTAATGCACAAAAGTGTATTCCATATGGCTGCTGTGCTATACAACAAACTGCCTAAAGAAATAAAGGGACTTAACTTTAATCTATTTAAGAAAAAATTGAAAAGCTTTCTAGCAGATAAATGCTACTATAGTATACAAGATTACCTAAATGACCGCTTAATGTAATTATAATATCATCCATTTATTTCTTTTTGACATATTATGATAATGTATTATTTGAATTGACTATGACATAACACAATTATTGTATACAAATCTGCCAAATTTTTGCATGCCTATTCTAAGGTCGGAACACTTGAAACTAACTGTATTGTATTGACAACATCATTGTAACAGTGCTTTCTGCAAAATAATAAATAATTTATGATTTATGATGAGTTGAACGTCTGCCTGAGCTAGCCATTTATACTTACTAAAGGTATGATTCCGAAGCCAACGGCATACGGCAATTGCAGACGCTTGCAACAGATGCAACGTATCCATTACTTGTCAAACTCCGATATGGATAAAGGGGACCATTGAGAAGCCGCAATGAATTACGCGTATCTGCTGTATGCGTCGTCAGTTGTCGTATGCGGTCACCTTCGGAATCGTACCTTTATATTATTTGAAGAGTTTGTTTGTTTGAATGTACTAATCTCAGGAACTACTGGCTCGACTTGAAAAATTCTTTTTGAGTTTAATAGTCCGTTTATCGAGAAAGGTTTAGTCCAATCATGACGCTGCTACTTAATGGAGCGGAGCAGTAATCATAAATGTTAACCGGCAGATTCCGTTGCTGCTTTGTCTTCTGCGCTGACAGCACAGAAACATTCTGTTCTTACAGGGTCGGCACACGAGTATGACTCCCCTGGTGTTGCACTCGTCCATAGGCCACGGTAACCACTTTCCAACAGGCGGGCCGTGTGCTACCACCGCTACCACGTAAGTAGTATAAACAAAAGTTAGACACACTTATACTACTGAAATTACTCTGCTTCGTCAGCAAAATGCACTGGTCATTGACGCCTTTCACGCGTTGAGTTAACTTCATACTGACTTCATGACTCAATATTTGCTTAACAGTTAAAATTTGAAACAGTAAAATTACTGTAAGTGCCGGCAAACATCTAGATGTTTCACTTGTGCTCTGAAGGTCACAATAATATTCTAAGTCTTAGCATGAGCGTACCCAGGGGTGAGGGGGGGGGCGGGTTAGTACGGCGCTTGCCCCACTCTGCTTGGCTCTGCCCGAAGTTAAGAATTTTAAAACACGACAACACACCCCTCTTCCCCCTAATCTTGACTTTTGCCCCATCCCTTAAAGAAAGCTAGGGTATTATATAGCCTAGCTTTCTGCATCCTAGCGTTAATCCCAGTTACATACGAAACTGTCACTTCGGATTCTGGGGTCCGTTTTTTCCGTGTAACTGCGTCGTGAGCTGAATTTCGATATTTTCCGTGAAGCGACTGCTATATGATTTCCACAACCCATTGGTGATATCGAATTTATAGCAAGCGGTACCCATTAATAATTATAATATGGATGAAAATAAAAAAAATTAAATTGATACTTATTATAGAAAACATAAACAGCGCTATCTAAACCCAAAGTAAGCATATCCTATCTTGAGTTAAGTTTAGTTAAGTTCTAAAATATGTTTTTTATTTTTTTTTCCTCCTTCGGTGGCTCCGGCGAGGAGCAACCCCTCTCGGGCACATATTTTTACTGTAAAAGAACAAAAAATAAATATGTAGGTACTTACGCAAACTTGCCTTTGAAATCATAATCCTTAACCAATTTAACTGTAATTAACTATATGAAACAATATAAACTTGTAAGTATACTTGTAAAAATAAAAATAAAAATTACTAATATTTTCGTAACCAATGTTCCAACCCGCAACAATATTGGCTCACAACTAAGTTCTAAACAAAGAATCCTGTGTTTTATATTAAAAAAAATATGAGCATATTTACGTCAATACCTTTATTGACAATAAAAAATGTCCTTAGTCATTACATGTTTTTGCTTATTTATCTTAATATTACATACATACTCACGCCTGTAAATCCCCGGAGGGGTAGGCAGAAGCGTATTATCACTTACATTTCGCCAACTGTGATTGTTGGTCCCATGTTATAGGAGGCGAGCCTATAGCCGTCAAGCGGACACTTAGTTAGATGGAGAACAGCCCTATCCGTTAGTCACCTTCTCCCAGACAAGTGACAATTCGTTGGCTGGCGTATTATCCATATCCATACCATACTTATCTAATACTAGCTGTTGCCCGCGGCTCCGCCCGCCTGGAATTCTGATCCCGTTCATCGCTGATATATAGCCTATATGTTAATCCAGGGTATAACCTATATACATACCAAATTTCAACCAAATCGGTCCAGCCGTTTATGCGTGAAAGAGTAACAAACATCCACACATCCACTCTCACAAACTTTCACATTTATAATATTAGTTAGTATAATATTATAAATGCGAAAGTAACTCTGTCTGTCTGTCTGTCTAAAGACAGAAGAAAGAAAAGAAAGAAAGCGTAGGTAACGCTTTCATGCCTAAACCACTGAACCAATTTTGATGAAATTTGGTATAGGGGTAGATTAGACCTTGACAAAGGACATAGGCTATGTTTGGTCGCGATAACCGACATCCACGCGGGCGGGGCCGTGGGCGAAAGCTAGTAGGATATAATGATAAACGTATTAGATTGACATATATTTTGACATGTATGACGTCATCAACGTATGTCAATATCATGTATTGTTCAATATATTCTATTTTCTACATTCTGCCACTTGCCTAGAGGGGCAGTTCTTTCAAAATATGAATTTCGTCAAAAAATAACTAACGAATAAGAAATAGTTAAAGTGCGGTAAAATTTAATTTTGTAATTATTGCTAAATTGAAGTAATATTTCGTCAAAATTTACGTTTATTTAATTTAATTTTATTTGATTTAATTTTATTTAATTGCATTTCATTTTATTTAATTTTATTTTATTGTATCTCATTTACTTAATTTTATTTGTTTAATTTGATTTGAATGTAATGTGATTTGAGTTTATTATTTAATTTAAATTTACTAACATACGTTATAAGCACACACTGTTACCACAGAATAAGTAATAGTATTGTACTACATGTTACTAACAAAATGGTCCTACTTATGTTGTCTGAATGAATAAATGAATTTGAAAAAAAGAAACGACACTAAACCATTCATTTACATCGCTCTAAATACTTCATTTGTCATTCACTCATTCCTCTATTCGTCCTGAATCATTCACCAAAATAAAACAACTATATTTTTATACCACTTAGGTGACAGACAAGCACACGGCCCACCTGATGGAAAGTGGTTACCGTGGACCATGGACGTATGCAACACCAGGGGCGTCACACTCGCGCTGCCGACCCTGAAGAAACCTTCTAATGCCCTTCTTGAAGAACCCCATATTGTAGTCGCTTGGGTAGTTAGAGGGAAGGCCAAAGTCTCCCAACATTGGGAGATGCCTATGTCCAGCAGTGGACTGCGATAGGCTAATTGTTTGGTAGGCTATCTTTATGAGGATGATGATGACGGATACTTACGATGGATACCTTGACCTAAAGTCACAGGTCATGCCGTCTATAAATTATAATATTTCAGTACAATAGACACGTTTTAGCCATAAATCTAGGCATAACTTTTATTACCTATGATACGATGACGCACATGGTGTCTCATAAAATGCATACAATTCTATGGAAATAGGTTCGGTACATCTTTTCTTTATTGTAACATAAGGATCTGGAATTATTGGACAGCCTCCGTGGCGTTTTTTTTTTTATCCTGCGAAAAATCCACACTGATACCTCCCCCGTTGGAACCGGAGGAGGAGGTTATGTCGGACTCGAACCGACTAAAACGCACGCCGACTGTGGGCCGTCGGTTGCCGGAGGTGAGATTGTCGTAGCCATATCCCTCGCACCCCGGCCGACCCAGGGCCATATCACTCGAACTGGTCCTCATCCGGTGTGGGGACCACGGAGTGCCCAACTCGCCCCCGGCATACCCGGGGGCGAGTTGGGGGGGAGCGCAATGCGCGCCGCCACCGCGGCCTGCTTCTGCTAGGGTGACAGGCGGCTCCACCCGTCACCCTCAAATGCTTCGATATCGCCTAATGTCACCATTGGGTTGTGGAGGTCAGACGGTAGTCGCTTCATGGAAAATATCGAGGTCCAGCCAAAGACTGGTAAAGCACCTCGGAGTCACCCCTGACTCCGAGGTGAAAGCTTTGAATCCGACTGGGAATTAACGCTAGGATGAAGATGGATCTGGAATTATTTACCAACACACGTATTTTCAGCCTGGATAGATGCTTTTTCTTCGATTGTACATTGAGGAAAAGCATCTATCCAAACTAATGACTTCTATGGGATTATTCTCGTTGGTGAACACCCCGTGGTCAACAGTCAACACTGATAACTACTGGGAATGTTTTGTTCTACTGGTTAACAGTGTTGACCAACGCGACATATTTTTATGCACGAACATTCTCGGGCTCTTTATGAGGATCGTGATAAAGCTGCTGAGGCCATCAGGGTAGGAACCATCTTTCTATCAGCATCTGAAATAGCAGCCTCTATTCCGGGACAAAGAAATTACATGAATACACATACATACATACATACAATCACGCCTTTATCCCCGGAGGGTTAGGCAGAGGTGAATTAACACCCACATTTCACCAATCATTGTATTAGGTCCCACGTAATAGGGGTTGAGCCTATTGCCGTATTCCGGGCACTGTTGTTGACTCGAGCCATATATCTGAGGCTGAGCCTGGGCTGTATACATCTGTCTGATGTTAAACAGCCATATCCCTTAGTCGCCTTGTACGACACCGCAAGAGAGGAGATGGGGTGGCCCAAATTCTACTCTGCCGGGAACCACGCGGCGCAATTTGGATATAAGTATTTTTGCAGGTACAGCGCGCCTTTTTGTAATGTTTTTAGGTGGCAGACTAGCTCACGGCCTACCTGATGGAAAGTGGTTACCGTGGCCTATTGACGTATGCAACACCAGGGGAGTCACACTCGCGCTGCCAACCTTATAAGAACCTTCTAATGCTCTTCTTGAAGAACCCCATATTGTAGTCGCTTGGAAGAACTACAGCACATTTCATTCCTTATCTTGAGCGAGCGTGAAATGAAGTACTGGCAATCTGAATTGTTACATTTTTGAAGTCATTCCACAGCTTTTTCTGTTTACATTTTATCCGGCGTTTGGTTTTCTCTTCAATCCTGGATACATATGGCTCCAAGGGGATCCTGCCGTTTGGCAAAATATGTTAGGTCAAATTTCACTTCCCAAAAAACTTATCGCAAATGTTCATTTCTCAAAAGAATCTTTAGCTTTACATCCATGCAGCAGTGTATTTTAAAAATTGAAACTTAATATTAAAAATTTTAATGCAGTGAATTTAATCATATGCCAAACCATATTTGACTACCTAATACTTGGTAAAATGAAACTTTGCCATGTAATTATTTGGTGAACAATAATTTGCCAAAAATAGTATTGCTAACTGTAAAATTGCGAAAAGTTGTTTTGCCAAATGATTTTGTGCCAAATGAAAATTTGGGAAACATACTTTGGCATGTGACACTTTGGGAAACGTTTTTTGCCATACATTAGTAAACCGGCTCCAAGACCTTAGGGCCAAGCTCACCTGCAAGCCGGTCCGTCGCTGGCACAGGCTTAGGGGTTGGTATAGGAGGCAAAAAAGCACTGCAAAGCAATTCTGTAAGCTCACAACGGCGAGTATAACGTTGCGACATCCTTGATTTAGATTGTCATTGGTCGAACTGGGTGACGTCACTGAAGAATGGAGATCGACCAATAACACTCTATAGGGGCTGTCCATTAATCACGTGAGGCTAAAAGGGAGGGGGGGAGGGTTCGGAAAAAATCACGAAACATCACCAGGGGGGAGGGAGGGGTATATTGAGATATCACGTGTATTTATTTTTTCTTATAACTCGCGATTTTTGTTACGATTCTTAGTTTTTTAGCATTAAATAATGAAAAAAAGAAATACACGTGATTTTGGCTAAGGGGGGGTGGTAGTCCAAAACCTCACCACGTATCACCATGGGGAGGGGGGGTTAAAAAATTGCTAAAAAAACATCACGTGATTAATGGCCAGCCCCATAGGTATCAAGCCTGTACGTTGCGTCGTTGTGCGGTTACAGCATTGCACTGCTGCACGCGGCGTTGGCGTTGACTCACAAAAAAGTATGAACATTTATTTTTCGGCTACATGTAAGTTTAACGTACATTTAATTATATGTAGGTATTACTAATTATTATACCTAATAACATTTTATTATAGGTACCTAATTTGTAGGTTATTTTTTTGTTTAAGATCTCAACTCAATGCTTTGTTATTTTGACACATTTTTGAGGTTTTAATGTGTTATGATGAGTTTTGAACAAATTGTTGAACAAATAATTTTTTTTTAAATTACTCCTTTTGACATGATATTATATGCCCTTTTAAATGTAAAAGGTGACCTTGGTAATATTTAGGATGACACATTAATAATCAAAGATTTAGGATATTATCTTGTCATTATTTTAAAAACGTCATTTGTCCTTTTTTTGTCTTACTGACTGAGAATTATGGCATTTTGTAAAGTAATAATAATTTTACATGTCATCAACATATTTTTTACATACGAAAACCCCTTTTTGATCATTATGTCAAGGGTAATAATTTTGAAATAAATTTTGGAGGTACGCCTCTTAATGTTGAAATAAACGTTAAATAAAAAAACTTGGTAGAAGTTGTTGCTTATTGGGACAATCAAAACGCAAGTGACATTAAAAGTATCAAAAGTAAATAAATCAATACTTAGGTACTAATGAAAACTAAACTAATACATTTTAAAACTAAAACTAATAATATACAAATTATAATAAGAAAAAAAAATTAAAATTAATAATTAAAATGCGTCGTGGAATTTACTAATATTATAAATGCGAAAGTTACTCTGTCTCTCTCATCCTAGCGTTAATTCCCAGTCGCATCCGAAGCTTTTTCAGCTCGGAGTCTGGCTGGGGTCCGCTTTACCGTCTTAACTACAGATTTGGCTAGACCTCGATATTTTTTCGTGAAGCGATTGCCATCTGACCTCCACAGCCCAATGATAGATAACATTAGGCGATATCGAAGCTTTACAGCTAGACCGTTGTTTTTTTTTTGGATTTTTTAGGGCTCCAACTACCCGTAACGACTGCCATAGATGTTCTTATGGCAACCGGGACCGACGGCTTAACGTGCTCTCCGAGGCACGACCAGACCAATGCAAATACCCATATTTCATGAACACAAATATTTGCACTGAGCGGGGATCGAACCCGCCCTCCTGCGTAGCGGCCGCGTTCACTACCGCTACGCCACGGAGGCTGTGGCGAGACGTTCTGGCGGTGTTGACGCTTTCATGCATATAGGTACCACTAAATCGATTTTGATGAAATTTTTTACAGAGATAGGAAGGACATAGACTATACAGTATACATATTTGTATTTAGTCTTGTTTCACTTTCTTTCTTCAGGACTCCGCGTTTTCTCAATGTAGTTTTTGGTATTCATTTTGTAAAAGTGCATAATAAAAACTTAAAAACAAGGTTCTGTCTTAACGTTAAGAAAAAATAAGCCTGTGGATGTTTGAAAGAATTATTAATGTTTACAGTACGAGTTGATTACTTAAATTTTATCAAAGATAATGATGTGAACTTTGTGTAGGTACAGGGAGAACAAAAAAATCGTATCTTTTTGATCTCAGTTTCAGTACAAAAAATGTCTTTAGACGTTTTAAAAAATATATCTGCTGGTGTTGAAAAAAAAAATTAATTGTATTGTTTATCTGGCAATTTTTCATACATTTAAAAAAAAAACAAAAAAAAAAACAAGCATAATGGCTTATAGGGGTATTGGGGAGTTTCATAGTAGGTATACCACGGGCGGAGCAAAGGCAGGTCGGCTAGTTAATAAATCTAATAAATAAAAATTAATTGCAATTCTGTTAGTCCGATAGACTCGAGAACGGCTGAACAGATTTGACTAATTTTATTCTTGAAATATTCGTGGATGTCCAGCCAGGAAGGTTTAAACGGTGAAAAAATATGGATCTGAACGCGGGCGTAAAAAAATATGGCGGTACAAAGTTCGCCGGGTCAGCTAGTAGGTACATAATAAAAGTACATTTTTATACCCTTGGTTATTTTTTAAACTACCTGAGACGTGAGACTAAGAAATAAATGTCCATCAATGTCAATGAATAATAACTATAATGTTTTATGATGAGTTAAAATTAATTAAATATTTACATTATATTATGTAGGAAAGGCACTGGCGTAGCTATGGGTGGGCAAGGTGGTACCGTGCACCGGGGCCCCTAAGTGCATGGGGCCCCCAAACTCAGGAGGACCCCAAGCTCAATAGGCTTTCGGGCCCAAACTAGGATTTGATAATTTGATTCCCAACAGCACGTCGGCAACCAAACCCTATCGTATACCCCGATAAGGCGATGTACGACACCCGGGGGAGTTTTCGCAACCAAAAAAATGGAATGAAAACATGGGGGCCCTGTTTCTTTTTGCACCGGGGCCCTTAGTCATCTAGCTACGCCACTGAGGAAAGGGGCATAATAAATACTCCGATAACTGACGGCCCACAGACAGCGTGCGTTTTAGTAGTAACTATTTATTAATCTGTGGTTTTAGTCAGTTCAAGTCCGACATAACCTCTTCCACCGGCTCCGGCGGCGGAGAGGTAGCCGTGAGAATTTTTTGCACGGAAAAAAAGGCATAGTTAATAAATAATACTATCCTTGTAACAATTTAAATCAATGACCCTTGGTAATAAGAAAGACGTAAGTATCTAACAAGAACTAAAACAGAAAAAAAATAAGTTGAAAAATGGGAAAAACGGTTTTCCCATTTTTCAACTTTAATCTGTGCATAAGTTAATGCATTTATAAAAATTCTAATGTTGTTTTTTTCGCTCATGTCTTATCATTATCTACTAGTTAGTGTTTTTTATTGATTTTATTATTATTAAAAAAAATAGTTTCTCTTTATTAGAAAAATTCCGGAAAAATACACGAGAATAAGTTATATACCCGAACTGCTTCTCAGTCTCTTCACAGTGTACTGTTGAGTATAACTACTACCCTATCTATCTATCTACTTTTATAAATTGTAAAGAGATCGTGTCTGTACTTCTTCCTCTTAGCGTTAATTCCCAGTCGCATCCGAAGCTTTTTCAGCTCGGAGTCTGGGGTCCGCTTTGCCAGTCTTAACTACGGATTTGGCTAGACCTCGATATTTTCCGTGAAGCGATTGTCATCTGACCTCCACAACCCAATGTTAACATTGGGCGATATCGAAGCTTTGCAGCTAGACCGTTGTTTTTGGATTTTTAGGGCTCCAACTACCCGTAACGACTGCCATAGATGTTCTTATGGCAACCGGGACCGATGGCTTAACGTGCTCTCCGAGGCACGACCAGACCAATGCAAATACTCATATTTCATGCACACAAATATTTGCACTGAGCGGGGATCGAACCCGCGCCTCCTGCGTAGCGGCCGCGTTCACGGAGGCTGTCTTGAGCTGTCGTGTCTGTACATTAGAGATAAAAACAAGATATTGAATACAAAAATATTACTTTTTTGGAATTCTTGTCTGTTTGTCTGTTAGACGCAAAAACAACTGAACGGATTTCTCCTCGGTTTTCTTTCATTTGAAAGATCTTGGTCAGAGTTAAAATCTTACATTTGTTTAAGGCCCCGAATCAGATCAGCATCGAAAAATCGGTATTTTCGAAACCGTTTTTCTTTTTAACTATAAAACCTACAGATCTGCAATTCACATGCCTGCATACTACAGGATATACAGAGTAACTTCACCTTTTCATAAATTAAATAAAAAAGGAGAAAATAGTTGAAAAGAGGCCCTGAACATCACTCTACTCTTTCTTATGAAACCAAATATTTTCTACAATATGTATCCAAATAATCTAAAATTTCACATGTATGTTAAATAAGTGTATTAGCATGACGTAACCTTCTTAGTTAGTAACCGTCGCCTATAAAATTGTCTATTAAAATTAGTTTTACTGATTTTTACGGTTCAAATATGAGCGAATGACCTTGAGCATTTGTATGGTCAAAGTCATTCGCGTATGTAATCACCTTAATCGCAATCGGTTGAGTAGAATCCGAGATGCTTCACTGTGTGTGTTTTACCGCCTATACAATGGTTTGTGCTCAGATGAATTGTTTGACATGATGCCCACGGGTGTGTAATGTTTGATATAATAACAAATGCTCTAATTTCAATTGAAATAACGTTCATATGTTATAATTTTCATATGCTATAATATCAAATAACCTAATTTCATATGATCTAAAGTTTTATATGTTATAATCTTCCTTTGATATAATAACATTTAGTATAAAGTTCATCTTAATATATATAAATCTCGTGTCACAATGTTTGTCCTCAATGGACTCCTAAACCACTTAACCGATTATAATAAAATTCGCACACCATGTACAGTTCGATCCAACTTGAGAGATAGGATAGTTTAAATCTCAAATTATAGTCGCAATTTTAATTTATCGCGATAACCAACATCCACGCGGGCGGAGCCGCGGGCAAAGGCTAGTATTATATAATTTTCAAAATGCATAATATTCTTTTAATATAACGTTCATTTAACCTAATGTTCTTTTGACCTAATTGGTCGACGGAGCCCCGCTTCGCGGGGCTCCTACTTCTGGTTGGTTTATAAAAAAAATAACCACGAAGGGAATGGCGGGGTCGTAGACCCCGCCATCCCCTTCTAACCTAACCTATCCGAGTCGGGGTGCCCTAAAGTCCAAATTGTATCCAGATCCTCCTGGTAACAATAGTTGGATGTGGCTGATGTATAGGGTATAAAGCGTGGAGTTAGCAGGCGTTTAAAATCGTATCAGATATTCTAAATTATATTAAAAGTTACTTAGTTATAGTAAATGAATAATATACTAAATGAATATTATGTCAAATGTGCATTATAAGAAATGTTCAGTATATCAAAAGAAATTAGGTAAAATGAAATTATAACTACAATTCATTATGACAACTGATCGTTATATTAAACAAAATTATATTAAGTGAAATTATGTCAAGTGAACGTTAGATTTTTTGTTATTATATCAACCGTTACACACCCGATGCCCACAGCTACATTCTATCATCGCACTTCTCGTCATAGACGGGGAGTTCATCCTCACACATTGCGACCGGAAACGGTGCGCACAGCGCACTGTGCGGTATGAAAGGAACTTCATCCCCCGCACACTCAAGCTGTGGAATGAACTACCCGAGATGGTTTTCCCAAGCGACTACAATATGGGGTTCTTCAAGAAGGGCATTAGAAGGTTTCTTCAGGGTCGGCAGCACGAGTGTGACGCCCCTGGTGTTGCATACGTCCATAGGCCACGGTAACCACTTTCCATCAGGTGGGCCGTGTGCTTGTCTGCCACCTAAGTGGTATAAAAAAAAAAATGACAAAATTTTATTTATATTCTGAAAATGTACATTTTTTATGATACGAATTAAATTAAACTAAAATCTATTAACGAAAATGGGATTTTTGTTCTTATTTTGATACCCAGTTACAAAAAAAGAAAAGAATATCTTCTTTCGTAACTGGTTATGACAGTTGGTTATGAAAACGACAATTTAATTCTATTTTCGTAACTGGTTATGAAAGCAAGAAAAAAATTCCACGTTCGTAGCTGGTTATGAAAATGACAGTTACGAAAATGGACGAAGCCCAAAATTCGTGTCGCGCGCGGACGGAGCCGCGGGTAGAAGGCTAGTTATCTATATAAAATACATGCAACTATGTCTAAATGTTTCCTGCTAAGTAATTAATCAATTACCACCATAATTGTAGTAGAAGTAATTCTCTTACAATTATAAAGATCATAGGACACTTAATATTATTATTATGCCATAGAGTATTTATAATCCAGTGTGTAGCGAAAATTTATAGGTTGGCACCATTTTTTAAGTAAAAACTTTAAACCTCATTCTTTTAAATATGGCCGATCGCCATTGTTAGATGCACGCGCATAGGAAAACGAATTAATTTGTAGTATTGTTTATTTAGTATTTGTATTTTATTTGCAAGTGTGTTGTAAAACGTCGTATGCCACGTGTGAGTATGATGATTACCGTCCTCGGCGCTCTTAAGTCGCTCAAGTCTCAATAGCATCTCGGTGGTAATCACCAACTTTGCTCGCTTGTACCATAATGTACTATTATATTTAGTGTTTCGGTCCATCGTTTTGTTTCCAGTTCGACTGGGGAAGTACCTCCGCACTACAAAATACCACGGGTATGACCGTATGATAACCTCGTATTGTGTTCCCGGCAGTGAGTAGGGTAGCCAGAGCTCACTGGGGAGGTTTTGTGCTGTTAGTGGGAAGACCAAAGGCTTATCCTGCTTGTCTTCTGCGCTGACGGCACAGATCTCTCTGTTCTTAAAAGGTCGGCAGTACGAATATGACTCCCATACGACGGTAACCACATTCCATTAGGTGGGCCGTGTGCTTGTCTGTGACTTGAGTGGTATAAAAAAAGCCGCCATGTTCTTGCATGGCGACTCTATGTAGTTCTTAATATAGCTTGTTATAACTATTATGTTATTATTTGATTTAAATTATGTACATACAATTATACTACAAAGTATGTAATTAAAACAGGTTTCCTGTATGTTAATGTAACTAGTTGTGCCTTACGGTTTCACCCGAAGTCTGATCCTGCGGTCTACGTGCCTTGTGTATTTTTTTAAAGATTTTAGCAATCGAAATTAATATTCCCGTTAACCCCTGGAGTGGGTGGGTTCACGGCGGTAGTGTAAGGGCCAGGATTCGAACCCGAAACCTCTCGATTGTAAGGCCGACTTTTTAACCAGTAAGCTACCGACGACGCTTCAAAATAATCATATGATCTGAAAGTCACCTAATATCATTCTATTTTTTTTTAAACCACTGTGGCAAACATCCACACGGCCCACCTGATGGGAAGTGGTCAGCATGGCCTATGGACGTATGCAACACCAGGGGCGTCACACTCGCGCTGCCGACCCTGAAGAAACCTTCTAATGCCCTTCTTGGAGAACCCCATATTTTTTTTTTTTTTTTTTTATATAGGACACGTCAATTTGACTTCGCCTCGCCTGATGGTAAGCTGAAGGCAAAGTCTCTGAAAAGAGGGCCACCATTACAACACGTACCATGTTACAATGGTGGCACTCAGCTTGACGGCCTCATCAGATGCTTTTTCACGCCCCGCTTAAAGGACCCGGGACTATAAGAGGAAGGAAACACGTGAGCTGGCAAGGAATTCCAAGTCTTAATAGTGCGGCAGAAGAAGGAGTCGCCGAATCGCTTGGTTCTTGATGGAATATTCTGCACCGTATGCGGGTGGCATCTAAGTCCTGCACGTGTTGTCCTATATAGGAAAGGAGAGGGTGGGATTACTTTGAAGAGCTTATCAGAACATTCACCATGGTAGAGACGGTAGAAAACCGCCAAAGATGCCACATCTCTACGCAACTGCAAAGGCTCGAGGGTGTTAGTGACCTCAGGATTCCCAATAATGAGGACCGCACGTCGCTGCAACCTGTCGAGAGCATCTAGTAAGTACTTTGCGGAGCCATCCCAGAGATGCGAGCAGTATTCCACGCAAGAGCGAATTTGTGTCTTGTAGAGAAGACACCGCTGCTCCGGCGTGAAAAAACGTCTCACTTTGTTCAGGACTCCGAGTTTACGCGAGGCTGTTTTGATGATGCTCTCAATGTAGTTTTTGTTGTTCAGTTTGCAGCGGACATCCATACCTAAGATGTTGAGATTGTCCTGCAGTGGCAGTGGCGTGCTCTGAAGAGTTGGAAGGGGAAGGAACGAAGATACCTTTGCTGTAAACGCGCATGCCTGCGTCTTCTTGGCATTGAACTCGACCAGGTTTTCAGAGCCCCATTGGGAAACGTGGTTCAGGGAAGTCGGTTGGGAAAATCACCGCATTGAGTTCATTCATATTATATACTTAACATAAATTGTGTCAATTTAGTTGCATATAAATCATAGAAATGAATGCCAGCGATTGATTCGCCCTAAATACTATATTGACCTGAATTTTGCATGCAGCAGTCAATTGATATGATCAATTAGTTTCAATATTATATCATTGAATGCACGTCTTATGCCAGGTACACACGTAGTGAAGGACGGCGAACGGTGGTTGGGAGGAGTTGTTTCGCGTTCGCCTCACGAAGTTTTGCCCCACATAAAAAAATCCGTATTTGCCCTACATTTTATTCCTTTTTAGCCCCAACGTAATATTTATTTTGAATTTAATATTTTATTCCTGTTTCGTCCTATTTTCCTTTCTTTATTCGCCTTGAATATTTTTTGTGTGCAAATTAATACAATTTTAGTACAGACAGACTGCAAAGCTTTAAAAAAAAAAAAAAAAAAAAAATTATAATATTATGTACTTAGTATATTTTTTTTTATATTTTTTTAAATAATATTATAACACATTTAAATTTTGCTTTGCTAACCATACTTTGATTGGTATTATTAAGTAGGACGAAACAGGAATCAAATTTAATATGGGGCAAAAGAGGAATTCTTTGGAATGTAGGACGAACAAATAGGGCCAATGTGGAACAGGGAACTGCGCTGGAAATTATCTGTCAACTGTTGCCTATGTTAACAAATAAATAAATGATATGATTTGATTTGAAGGAGCTGAACCCGGGTAACGAACCTACTACACAGTCACATTACACCACGCAAGTCACGCAACACCTAATCGATCTTATCTTCTAACAAGAACTAATCAATTGCAAAGATGTCTGTATCGGTCAATGTTTCTTATCGTATCGTAATAGAAACGTCTTCATTGACAAACTAATTATCTATTGGCCATGTAAGAGCTCATTGTGGGTGTACAATGAACTATTACAGTTTATTTGGGGTAGCAGACCTTATAAGTACTTAAAATCGAGATACATGTGTCATGAATCTTCAATAATACAACATTTTGTGCTCAATCAAACAATAGTGTATTTCTATACTCTATATTACTATTACTACAATAATTACAATTCTTATCAATTTATATAATGGTCTTACATTACCTTAGCTCTCATTTGTATCACTATATTACTGATTAATTTACTAAATCTTATTTTACAATACAATTCCGTCGTTCCGTAACCATCTTCCCAACAATTCCCTCATCAACTGACACTAGACAGTGTTGCCAACTTTTAAACAAAAGAATCTATACTGATAATAGACATAAGGTTGACTATAAAAACCTTTTTAATATCTTTCTATTGCAAAATCATTACATTCGGCCGTCCGACCGCGTGCGATCTCCTGACGCACGGTAAAAATACACAATAATTCACAAAATTAATGTACTTAAAATGTCTAAATTAATATTACATATCTCAGTTACATAATTATTTTCTCAAGTGAGTGTGCAATCATTCTCCTAGCGCACGGTAAATTAAGAAAATTCACAAAAATAAACGCAAAACTAATAATTACTTAAAATTCCTTATGTCTAAATTGATATAAAATATTTTAGTTATCTTATCAATTCACAAAAATAAACGAAAATTAAAGTCTACTACACTTTAATATAAAATATTTGAATAATCGATTACTTTGAGAAGCAAGTGCTTAATTGAAATTAAATCAACATGTAATAACAAGTACAATGTGTAACAACAAGTTCCACCAAGTGCCATCAATCAACAGTATGAATAGTCTACATGTACATACATTTTTATTTTTTTTTAATTTTTTTTATTTATTGAAAAACAAAAACACTATAAAATTGGATAAAAGCACCCATTAAACCCTTATGGGTTTATCTTGGGTGTGACAGTCTGTACATTCTTAATAGAATTATCATTATACACACATGACAACACACACAAATTCTTACATAAGTAATCATTACATTCGGCTGATATAAGAGAAATGAGATCGCGTTCAATTTTGGTTGAGTTTAGTCATCTTTACTTTTGTTACTTTTATCATTATCAGATGAACTGCTATCGTTTTCCGATGCTATTTTTATTATCAGATGCATTTACATTAATCCATGTCATGAATCTTATCGTCTGAGGCTACACTTTCAAAATTATACTTTCCTTGACAAAACTCCGATATTTCAATAATTTTGCACCTATTTCAGCTATTTTGACTTATAAATTTAGATAAAGCAACACAAGATTTAGATACTTCTGTTACATTGGTATTGGATTCACTACTTATGTCTAACATATTAGTTAGGCTGTCTCTCCATCTGGTTCCAAATAATGTTTCAGTTGCAGTTTTCTGAGTGGTTGGTTGCATTATTAAGTACCTACTAAATTTTCTCAATCATTTTAGATACATCTACATGACCAGAGTCGTCATGATTAGATCACATATTTGCCAGCGATCATCACGAGGAATTACGAAACAGATATTACCTATTACCAATCCGTCTATATAATCTACTATTTCAACACATATATTTTTTTTTTTTTTATTCAAATTCAATGTTTAATATTTATATTTATATATATATATTTTTTTTTATGTTAGAGAAAATCAGATGTGGTAAAAAAAAAAACAAACAATCACACAAACTAAAAGCATACAAAATATTTAGGTACTGAGATCACAATTCACAAGACTGTTATTATTTATGTCAATAAATAAAGACAAATATGTTCGTGCAAAATCCAAACAAGTTAATTAGGTCAGAACGTTATAGCAAAAGAAACAAATGTCAGAATAATCATGTCAAACAGAAAATTTCAAAATATTAAACATGTCAAATATTAGGCATCTATGGCATCAGATCTGGCATCTATCAGGTCAACTGTTAAACATCATTATAAATTCCACCTATTAATCAAAATCCATTGTATAAGTATGTATAATATATGTATTAAGAATCAAAATTGATCGCTTTGGCACTCATTTACAGAATATTATGATTTGGTACATAATAGTTTAAAAAGTTTAGATTCAAGCCACGAATATTTTAACAAAGTTTAATGATCTAATATCCTTAGCTGAGTCAGGTTTTAGAATCATCAATAGGCATTCGGTAGATGCCTGGATCTGTCATTTGTAATGTTAGAAGCCAATATTATCGGACTCCATCGCGATCTAGGTACTCGTTATTACTACCTTTAGTCTGACGTACGCTTATCCATAGATAAGTAAATCCCTAACTTCATTTTTCCCTTGTCTGCTATCAAAGCCTGCAGGATTGCCCTTGCCTCTGGTATAAATATTATGCCCGTCACAATTTTTTTTTTTCTTTTTTTTTTTAAATAATATGGTAATATTTTTCCTAATTCAAATTAACACGAGGTAGGTATTTCCATTCTATTCCATTCTAGGTATCCCTCATATTTCACATTTATTTCATAACGTCAGTTATCGTTATAATATTCGCGTAAATAATCGTTACACCTAGGAGCTGATATAATATATTTTCGAGAAGCCGGCCACAACTCTGTTCATTTGGGAATGCTCCTTTGAGTTTAATTTGCCAATCTGCATCTGCCAGATATAAGAGCCTCCAAGTTTGAAGAGATAGTTCGAAGCTCAAACCACCTCGTCAAACCTTCCCCTCTTCGCTAGACCAGGAAAATTCTGAAGAGCAAATTGTATGGTCCGATTCTCGTCCCATTCATAAATTACAACACATTCGTTGTCTTTACTAACCCAACATTCAATATTTCAAAACGTACTTGATGGTTCGAATTCTGGTATAACATTGCTTGGCCCCGAATCAGATCAGCATCGAAAAACCGGTATTTTCGAAACCGTTTTTTTTTTTTTTTTTTTTTTTAACTATAAAACCTACAGATCTAGAATTTACATGCTTGCATACTATAGGATATACAGAGTAACTTCTTCTTTTCATAAATTAAATAAAAAAGGAAATAGTTGAAAAGAGTCTCTGAACATCACTCTAATCTTTCTTATAAAACCAAATATTTTCTACAATATGTATACAAATAATCTAAACTTTCACACGTCGTGATCTTCTTAGTTAGTAACCGTCGCCTATAAAGTTATCTATTAAAATTAGTTTTACTGATTTTTACGGTTCAAATTTGAGCGCATGACCACTTGTATGGTCAAAGTCATTCGTGTATGTAATCACCTTAAGTAAATGATTAGTAATGTCTTATTTATACGCTGTTACAAAGAATTAAATATTTTCAGTAGGTACGTCTTTGGTGGACCAACTACCCTTTTGTTGGATGTACTAGATGAGAAGGAGCTGAATGAAGAATGCTTACGTTTCCTCTGGTTATCTTGTCTTGTTCGCTTCTTAGTCATTACAGGCTGCGACTTTACGCTACTATTCGTTCTAGCTACTACCTACGAAAGGGTGTGCTTTCGTTTATTACGGCATTCGTTCAATTCAGGAAGCAAGCTATCGGGAGTAATCACGTCGTCGTCTGAATTCATTACCTGTAGAAATGATTTTGTCTTTAATTAACATTATCGAGTCTTTCGAACCGAAAACGGTCGCGCTACCGGCGCACTGCCTTTGTAAATAAATCACACTGGTTTTATAGACATACTTAGCTTACTACATTGGGCATACTTAGCTCTATAGGCATACTTAGCCTACTTCATTGAGCAAACATGGCTCTATGGGCATACTTAGCCTACTACGTTGAGCACACATGGCTCTATAGGCATACTTAGCCTACTTCATTGAGCACACATGGCTCTATAGGCATACTTAGCCTACTACATTGAGCACACATGGCTCTATGGGCATACTTAGCCTACTACATTGAGCACACATGGCTCTATGGGCATACTTAGCCTACAACGTTGAGCACACATGGCTCTATAGACATACTTAGTCTACTACATTGAGCACACATGGCCCTATGGGCGTACTTAGCCTACTACATTCAGCACACTTGGCTCTATCTATAGGCATACTTAGCCTACTACATTGAGCACACATGGCTCTATAGGCATACTTAGCCTACTACATTGAGCACACATGGCTCTATGGGCATACTTAGCCTACTACATTGAGCACACATGGCTCTATGGGCATACTTAGCCTACTACATTGAGCACACATGGCTCTATGGGCATACTTAGCCTACTACGTTGAGCACACATGGCTCTATAGACATACTTAGTCTACTACATTGAGCACACATGGCCCTATGGGCGTACTTAGCCTACTACATTCAGCACACTTGGCTCTATCTATAGGCATACTTAGCCTACTACATTGAGCACACATGGCTCTATAGGCATACTTAGCCTACTATACTAAGCAGTCTTAGCTCCATAGGCATACTTAGCCTCTTACATTAAGCACACTTTATCTAGTAATACATAGATTTCACTATACATATTCATTGACAATTATCTAATAATAATTTACTGTAACAATCAAACATTTGCACGCCATATACTACGGCTATAAGTGATGTAGGTACCCACTGTTATATACTCATAGGATCTCTGTAAATCAAATAATATAAAGCAAATAAATTCTATCACATAATATCAAAATCAAACATTCATACGCCACATACTGCGGCTATAAGTGCTGTAGGTACTCACTGTTATATACTCATAGGATCTCTGTATATCAATTAATATAAAGCAAATAAATTCTATCACATAATATCAAAATCAAACATTCATACGCCATATACTGCGGCTATAAGTGCTGTAGGTACTCACTGTTATATACTCATAGGATCTCTGTAAATCAATTAATATAAAGCAAATAAATTCTATCACATAATAACAAAATCAAACATTTGCACGCCATATACTGCAGGCGCGGATCCACTAGGGTGGGCAATATGGGCATGCCCACCACCTTAATAGACCTGTGACGTCACTTTTTTATGGTTTATTGAAAAGAAAAACCAAAATTAATCATGAATCACGCGTGATTTGGAACACAGTGTATAGTGCAATAGACGATATACCAGCATTTGTTCACACTGTTACAATATCAGAAATTACACACTATTATTGCGGCTTTTATGTACACCTTTATAAGGAGCACACACAGGTCTGAGGTGTACAGTCAATCAATCAATCAGTTAGTATATTGCAGTCCACTGCTTCTCCGAAAATGTGCCACGTCTGCCGATCCTCCGTCTTCCGCATCCAGTCCATCCAGCACCGTAGGTTATAGCAGGCAGGACGCACTGGTTGAAAACCTTTGAGGCATTGTGGTAGGGGGGAGGAGAAAGCCCGACGTAGTTTGCCAAATGCTGCCCACCCCAGTTGGATCTGGCTATTTCTTTCTCGAAGTTGTTTTTATCGAGCTGGATAACCTGCCCCAGGAGATATATTTTTGAACAACTCTGAGTGTCACCCCTTCGATGGAAATCGACTTGAACATAATCATGGGGTTGTCCAAGTTTACACCCAGGCCAATTTGTCGAGAAGCTCCATTCAAGCTGTGCAGCATTTCGCCCAGTTGTTCCCACTGGAACAACTGGGCGAAATTCTGCACAGCTTGAGAGGCTCTGTGCCCCTGACTCGAGGAAGCTGACTAGCATTTGCCCCTGCGATTTCTGCATCCTACTCCATAAGGTCTCATAAGGTTCGAGATGCGAGATGTACTCACCGTGGATGTTGGTACCCCGCCAAAGTCCAATCCAGAGTCTTGAAAACGTCCTCCAATGCGTTGGTGAATAGTTTGGGAGATATAACATCTCCCTATCTCACTCCACGCTGGAGGCTAATGGGTTTCGTCTTCTGGTCTTGGAGCAGGATGGACATTGTGGCAGTGTCATACAAACATCTCAGCATCTTGATGTATCGCCAATCTACACGACACTGCTGCAGGGCATCCAGCACTGCCCAAGTTTCGATAGAGTCGAAGCCTTTTTCGTTGTCCACAAACGCCATACACAGCGGCTGATTGTACTCCTGCGACTTTTCTACAATCTGCCGAACAGTATAGATGTGGTCCACGCCACGGTACTATAGCCTTTTCGAAACCCGGCTTGCTCAGGTGGCTGGAACTCGTCGAGCTTATCCGCGAGGTGATTTGTGACGACTCTTGAGAACAACTTGTAGACATGGCTCAGGAGTGAGAGAGTCTTATCACCTTTTTTGAAGAACAGTACCACCGCACTCCCGCTCTGTGCCCTAGGTGTTAGCGCTTGCCGGATGATGGAATTAAAGAGACTCGCTAGCTCTTTCAGGATTGGAGCGCCACCTGTTTTCAGCACCTCAGTAGTAATTTCCATCATCACCAGGGCATCTGTTGTTCTTCAGTTGCCTGAGAGCCGCCTGTACCTCGCACTACTCGACATTTGGTATCTCCTCCGTGTAATGGCGCGTGAGTGGGGATCTGTGGTCTTCGTCGCTGTGTCCCGTCGGTTTACTCATCCGTGCTGCATATAGCTCAGTTGTAAGTTTCGTCAGATGGGGCCTTCCCAACTGCTGAGCGAACACTTTTGACCCCCTATATCGCTCGATTGCCTCCTGGATGGAGTGAGTGTTGGAGCGTTTAAGGTCGCGTCGTATCGGCTTTTTGATTTATTGGTTTAAGGCTCTCCCATCTGACGAAGACGACTGTGTGTATGGTTGTTCAGTGTTCACGCTTCTTCCTCATAAGTTCGAGAGTCTCAGGAGAGAGCTTGGACTTTTGCTGTATGCGTTTTCCGGGAAACAACTTTCGAGACACTTCCTGCAATATTTTGACCACTATGTCGGCCTTCTCGTCAATGCCGCTAGGTTTCCAGCATTGCGAAACGATTTTGAAGTTCCAATTGGAACTTTTCGGACCCTAGAGCTACTTGGAGCGGCGTAGGTCGGTTGACCTTATCATTCGGAATCTTTTAGCCTTGATGTTGATATTTAGAGAGCATCGGATAAGTCAGTGATCGCTTTCAGTTTGAAACTTGTTGATCACAAAGACATCTCTAAATAATTTATCTTGTTCTTTATCGCAGAGTCCCGGCGTTGCCAAGTCCACTTCCCGTTGGGGTTTTTCTTAAAAGAACTATTAATGAAAAAGAGGCCCTGTGCCCTTGACTCGAGGAAGCTGACTTGCATTTGCCCCTGCGATTTCTGCACCCTAGGTTTGATTTTCGTCTCGCCGCGTTCAATTCAACAGGTCAATGTGAGACCAACTCCGCCAAAGATACCCCCCCCCCCCCCCCCCCCGGGCGTATTTAACATGCTTGACATGAGTTCGCACTTTTCACACATTTTCGGGTACCTGTGCCCACAACCTAATTCCGCGCCTGGATCCGCGCCTGATATACTGAGGCTAAAAGTGTTGTAGGTACTCTCTGTTATTATACTCATAAGATCTCTGTACATCAATTAATATAAAGCAAATAAATTCTACTTCTATTTTCCATAATAGCAAAGCTCACATGACTCTGTAGGTAGGATACATTCGGCAAAAGAGACAGTATCCCACCCTCACATATGTGCGGTATTCTGATATTCATGATAAACAGTATGTCAAACGGTAAGATATACGTCAAACATATTTACATGTGAGCGAACTGTCAATAGCTCAATAATTCGTTTCTTTACTCACACACTTTGCAAATTAAAACCGATTTCAAATCATCCGTATTTATTATTTATTACTTATACTTTCTCTTTCTCATACATGAAACTCATTACAGTATAAAACCGCTATTCTCAACTTAACTATGTCATACAAGGTATCGAGTTCGAATCCCAGCATAAATTTTGCTTTTTGCACTTTTATTGATTTTCTTTTGCTTTCCCTCATTCTTATTGATTTTGATTGATATTGCATCTTTTATAGACATTTTTACACAAATAATCTTGCAAAAGAATATTTGAACTTTAACTGGTGAAATACATATTTAGTGTCGGAAACCTTAGTGTGTCAGAATGTCTTTTGAGTCAAATAAAGACGAACTTTAGCTATAATAATGCTTAACTGGGATTCTACGACGGTGATATAGGTATTCAGGAATTTTACAAGAACTTACTTTATGATTATAATTTTAGAACCTGGGTTCAAATCTTGTGTTCAAACATTAGAGGTCTTACTGGTGAATTAGTGTATGTGTGTAGTGTATTAGGGTGAATTAAAGGTGTTAATTTCATTGGTAAAGTCCAGCTTCAGTGTCGTGTTTAAACCAGATAAGGATGGTCAATATAAATTAAAGTCTTTTTTTTTCTTACAATTTTGTACATCATACAATATAAACAAATAATGTGCTTGTATATAATACTATATTATATTGTTATATTGCTTACATCATAGCATATGATCATATGATAGGTATTGTATATTATTTAACTAATCCATGAATAATATGTATGAAACAAAATACCAATTGAATTGAGAAACTCTTCATTTAGCAGTCGGTTAAAAATATATTAAGTTGATGGGTAAACCATAAGTGATGTTATTGGTAATGTAATAAGAAATTATTATATTTACATATATATGTAATACCTACAAGCTCGATCATGATTTGATTTGATGATCATGATTGATAGATTGATTCATTGTTCTTATAATACATTTACCTACTGGGAGTAAAGGAAGAAATAAAGTGTCTATAATTATCTGGTTGTAACATGTGGAAGAATAATTAGATCTATTTTACTGTCCAAAGGATGTCCAATGCAAAATTTATATTATAATGATGCTCTTATTATGTTAATTGTAACAAGATCTTGTTTTATTTTCCATAGTTATTATCCTTGAGGCTATATAACATATAAGCTATACAAGTCAATTACATGTTTCTTCTATGCCACAAATAAAATAAATAGCAAAACAAAACAAATTAAGTAACCAAAACAAATACTTAGATAAATATAGTCAGGTTTAGAACTCACTACCTTTGAGTTCCCATCCATAGTGCTTTGCACTCAACCGTGGGAGTGCTTGCTAATAATGTAAAATTTACCATCTCATTCACTATTATCATACCAACTGGTAGGCTTATCACTTCAATTATTATACAATGAGTGATACACACATGTTTATCTTTTATTAGTGCGGGCTGGTAATAACTGTTTTGTAGAGTGTACCTTTGGGAATAGGTAAATATACCAAACTACTTTCTATAAAGGAATTATATCTACCAATATGGAGTCAAAGCACAAAATCAATCAAGAAATAGATAATATCCTTACCTCAGAACAGGGTTTAATCTATAAGAATCTTTTCATCATAAAACAAACTAAATACATTTGGTACTTACACATGAGAATAATTCTTAAACGGTATCTTTTCTTTTAAGGTAAAATAAATCAGAAATGTTCTACTAAAATGATTCTACTATTCATGTTCTAATATCTTTGTAACAAAATAAATAAGTACATAATATATTAATTATATTATCAATGTGCAAAGCTGTGCAAAGCTTTCTTGGATAAACATCCCACTTCTGAAATGTCATGAATCTTCAATAATACAACATTTTGTGCTCAATCAAACAATAGTGTATTTCTATACTCTATATTACTATTACTACAATAATTACAATTCTTATCAATTTATATAATGGTCTTACATTACCTTAGCTCTCATTTGTATCACTATATTACTGATTAATTTACTAAATCTTATTTTACAATACAATTCCGTCGTTCCGTAACCATCTTCCCAACAATTCCCTCATCAACTGACACTAGACAGTGTTGCCAACTTTTAAACAAAAGAATCTATACTGATAATAGACATAAGGTTGACTATAAAAACCTTTTTAATATCTTTCTATTGCAAAATCATTACACATGGTAGGCGATATAGATAGTTTCTCTCATGTGATAACCAAAACATAATTATATATATATATGTCGGAGAAGGGACGTGACCATCGATACTCGACGCCACGCATAGGATTCGTGGGCGATAAAGGGTAGATGCCAGCACAAAACAATGATGTTAGTTAACAGTTTATTACACTTTCACAACTTTTACGCGTATACTTTAAAACAGTTTAAAACATCTTTAAAACTCATGGAACTAATATGGCGAACTTGTGAAACTAATTCAAGGTTATTGAAACACGCGTTTTGTGCAGTGAGTTCGAGACGCTTCACAAATCAAATCACAATGATTGACAACCGGTATTTACAATACGTCTCATCTCGGGAACACGGTCTACCATCATAACTCATCAATCCGTTTCTCCACGCGTCCTGCGTAGCGTACATGACCGTTTCCCGAGTTGCTCTGTGCAGTGTCCGTCTCACTCACTAGTACTTGTCTCAACCTGACCCCGCCTTTTTCCAAAGCCCAAAAACAACATGGCGTTCGACTTCACTCAAGATCTTTTTGGATCTCTGCGCCAAAATACGTGTTGCAATATTTCTATGTGGAATACAGTAAAATAAATTTGAATCTATAGTTTGAAGTTACATTATCTTTTTGTGGTAAATTAGCTGTTAATCAATAATCTGTTTTGCAAAGTACTTTTTATGACTACAAGAAGTCATTAGTACAGTTTCTATGACAAACGAATCTTTGTCTTAAGATAATCTAATAGGAAATATTGCATTCGAACTATGTACATTCTAAAAATCATATTGGATTAGATTACGCTCGAAGGTAAATTAGCTGCTAATCAATAATCTGTTTTGCAAAGTACTTTTTATGATTACAAGTCATTAGTAAAGTTTCTATAACAAACAAATCTTTGTCTTAAGATAATCTAATAGGAAATATTGCATTCGAACTAGGTACATTCTAAAAATCATATTGGATTAGATCATGCCCGAAGGGCACCCAAGCTGGCGGCTTCGTCTCTTCGACCTCCCTCCGATATATATATATATATATATATTTTTTTAAAGAATATTAGCAACCGAAATCACTAATATTCCCGTTAACCCCTCCAGCTAAGCTAAATTGCTTGTGTTAGGAGTGGGTTCACGCCGGTAGTGTAATGGCCAGGATTCGAACCCGGGACCTCTCGATCGTAAGGCCGACTCCTTAACCACTAAGCTACCGACGTAAATTAACACTCACATTGAGATAATTTTAAAGCATTTAGTATGCTAAACTAAGGGAAAGATCGCGGGTTCGAGTCCTGCCCGAGTATTGATTTCGCTTTTTCCAATTAAAAAAAAAAAATAACACTCACATTTTTTTTAATACAACTTAGGTGGTAGACAAGCACACGGCCCACTTGATGGGAAAAGGTTATCGTAGCCTATGAAATGCAAAACAAGGGGCGTCACACTCGCGCTGCAGACCCCGTAAGAACCATTGTACTTAATGCCCTTCTTGAAGAACCCCATACTGTAGTCGCTTGGAAAAACCCACGGCAGGGAGTTTATTCCACAGTTTACACCTGTAGCACACCTCCGCCGCGAAACCAGAACATCGGAACCGCTAGATGAATTCCGCTGTGTTCAAGCGTAGCTTGAGCAGCGGAACTGCCCCGCTAGACAAGTGGCAATTCGTTGCTCGGCGTATGATGGAATAGAATGACAAATGTATAGGATTTGACGTTTTTGACATTCGTTAACGCCTGTCATATACGTCAAATCCCATACATTTGGCATTCTATTCCATCATGCGCCGAGCAACGAATTGCCACTTGTCTAGAGGGGCTGGGCAACGGAACCTGACGCTATCGGAGCTATTTTTTCATGTTATTTTTATAATCTTGATGACTAATTAAATTAATAGGTATGGCAGGTCTATTTCTGATCGCTTGGAGGAGTTTTTCTGTGAACTCCACGTCCATTTTATAAAAAAAAATGTAGTTTCGCCCTTTATTCTTGTCAATTTCCACAAACACAACGCAGCACCGCAACAAAATGGCGGCCGAAGCGCGGAGGTTAGACTGGCGTAGGAGCAGATCGGCGAAACCGCGCGGAGAAAGAAATAGAAGATAGTTAAATCTATGCATTAGAACTGGCCGTTTCGCTAGTCTTCCGCTCCTCGTACACGGGACAAAATTTGGCGAAATGATTGCGGTTCCGCTACCAAGGTTTCGCGGCGGAGGTGTGCTACAGGCGTTAAGTTTCCAGTCCTGACTGTGCGTATTGTTTCCAGTCGCAACTTGTGAGGATGGACTGGGCACTGGAAGCAGTGGGCATCATGCTGAATAATTCATCTGAACAAATACATGTACTGGCGGTAAAACATACACAGTGATGCGAAGTCTCCCTGAGGCGGAGCGGTTCCACACCGCCAGTGAGTGTGTCGACAATCCTCAGCGCCCGCCCTTGCACCGAATCAAAGGGAAGAAAAGATCTCACCAATCATTGTATTCGGTTCAACTCTGTCTGGCTGTCACCAGGCTGTATCTCACGAACCGTGATAACTAGACAGTTTTAACTGCATCCATTTCTTATTTCAGAATGTCGAATCGGATTAAAAGACTCAGTAGTCCGATGATTTATAATAATCATTTGCATCATCGGACTACTGAGCCGAAAGAGTCTCAGTAGTTCGATCATCGGACTGCTGATAGGTACTACGAAATTTTCTGTTGGTGCTATGACAAATAGATACAAAAAAACAGAATCAAATAACTGTTTATACTGGAGATTGATGGCACTTGGTGGAACCGGCAAGGCAATAATCAACAAATTGTGGAAAAGTACAAGTGCTTTATTCAATATGAGAATCAAATAAATATAGGGTTTACCATACAAATGGTACGGAAATATTCGTGCACGAGTCCGACTCGTACTTGCCCGGTTTTTTTACTCTCACGCCTGTAAATCGCCAAAGGGGTAGGCAGATGTGTATTATCAATTTATCACCCACACATTTATTTTAATTAAAGGAAACTATGCAATAAACGCAGAGATTTCAAAATGATGAGCATATAAACTATTGCAAGATATTATTAAAACAAGTAATTACCTACTCACATAATCTGTAATTAATGTAATCATCTTGTAAACAAATGGTTAATTGAATGTAATACTTATTTATAAACAATGATAATAAACTTTATATGTATTAGGCAGTTGTCTCACCGGGAACGATGAACGAGTAACGAGTAGAGCTAGAGCTACAAACGAGTAGGCGAGCAGCGAGGAGCGAGTGCGTAGTTTCGATAGCTCTGTAGCTAGGCTTTAAGCGAGTGTGCGAGTGAGGTGAGCGATTACTCGCAACCAGGTTGTAGCGAAATGACCGCTGGTTGCTCTCTCGACGTGTTTTGATCGCTTAGCGAGTATCGCTGAGCGAGTGTTATTTTTCATAGCTTTTGTCGCTCAGCGACAAACTAGTAAAGCGAGTACTCGCCGGCAGTGTGAACAGTCAGCGATCAACTATTTGTATATGCATCTCTTTTATTTACACGGAATGTATATATATTGTCCGTTTCTTGAGCGAGAAAATAGTCAATAGTTACTCGTTTATTCGCCGGCGGTGGGACAAGTGCCTTACGCTAGGTAATGCATGCGGCTCTGCCCGCGTGGAGGTTATTGCAATGGAAAAAGACAAATTTATTGACAGCAGCGTCGTCAGTCGGACTTGCGATCGAGAGGTCCCAGGTTCCGAACCTACTCCTAACCTAACTCTAGCAATTTAGCTTAGCTGGAGGGGGTAAAGAAGATATTAGTAATTTCGGTTGCTAACATTCTTTAAAAAAATAAAGAAAAATTCGTGGGTAGAAAATGTAAAAAAACATTTGTGGGTAGAAAAACGAGGGTAGAATAATCAATGTACGAGATTGATACGTATATTGACGTTTAAGGCTGTCGTTTTTTATATACGACTTAGGTCACAGACAAGCAGACGGCCCACCTGATGGAAAGTGATTACTGTGGCCTATGGGCGAGTGCAACACCAAGGGAGTCACACTCGTGCTGCCGACCCTGTAAGAACAGAGAGATTCTGTGCCGTCAGCGCAAAAAGTAGGACAAGCCTTTAGTCTTCCCACTGACAGCACAAAACCTCTCCAGTGAGCTCTGAAAACTCGTAAATATATTAAATTATATCAATCCCATTTTGGCATCAGAAAATAATTAACATTTAGGAGCTGTCTTAGACTATGCAATCTACAGTAGATACTTCAATAGATCCTGATCTGATACTGATTCCCAAACTAGGCTTGCGCCTGTATTTTGGGAGACAGTTTACAGTCAAACTATATGACACTGTTAGACGCATAATAAAGAGACGATCTACCTGTATATTAAAGTTTGTTATATATTATTCTACAGTATTCTACTAACGAATTGCGTTTCTATCGATACAAACAGGAGTTTAATCGAGCTTTAAACGCAAATCTGCTAATACCGCCAATGCCCTATAATGAATGACATTACATATTTCCTTAAATAAGTAATATGTATTTATAAAAAGCTAAAGCGTGCTTCATCATCCAGTAGGTAGGTAGGCACACCATTATAGTACACGTGCGTATTGGTTTTAACAAAAGTATACTTACAATAGCTGTTTTTGTTCCAAAAACATCAATAACATACGAAATTCACACAAAAAACTGTCAATAATTATAATTGATGATCAAACAAGATGTGCAAACATTATAATTTTATCTTTTTTCTTTTCTTTATTTTTTTATTTTTGTTTAATTTATTTAGAAACAATTATACCGACTGTTTCTATAGCGGTTTTAGAGCGAGAGATTTTGGGAAAGTTGCGATAACAAAATCGTCTGGCAGTATTAGATTGGAAAAAAAAGTTATTTTTAATGATATATTTTTTTGCCACGAAGTAGATATTAGGCAGGAAAGTCAATAATTCTCTGAAGTTTACGGGATCACTCATTGAAATTAAAACCCCTTTTTAACGACAAAAAAAAAACAAATAAATCGCGGAAGAAACCGTTCAAAAGTGATTTTTTTTTCAATTAGCGATATAAATTGTTTTATGTGTCCCTGAATTATATCGAATTTATCGATAGAAACGCAAGAAATCTGCTAAAATATATCGCTATACATCACTATAATGACATTACTTATTATTTATAAAAAATATAAAGAATGATCACATTAATCACGAGTTAGGTCTTTTTTCTTCAATCTTTGATCAATATTTTCCTTTGATCATTGATTTGATCAATACTTTGATAAAAAATACCCCATTATAGTAAAATTTGTAATATTATTATAATAAATGATTTAACAAGTTTTTTTCTGGGCACGAAAGACTAGATAATGTTTAAAAAAGATAGACGGCATTTAAATCCATATCCATACTAATATTATAAATGCGAAAGCAACTCTGTCTGTCTGTCTGTTACGCTTTCACGCCTAAACCACTGAACCGATTTCGATGAAATTTGGTACAGAGATAGATTAGACCTGGGGAAAGGATGGTTGTTCGCGACTATCGACATCAAAGCGGGCAGAGCTGCGGGAAACGGCTAGTACAAAATAAAAAAGGAAAATGTATCTACAAGAACATGATAATATTATAAGAAAAGACCTAACAAGTTTTTTCTCGGCACGAGTAGTCTATTGTTTAAAAAATATAGACATTTCTTTCTTCTACAATATTATCAATATCTATGGAATTGTACTTAATGTATTGACACAGATGTCAATTCTAAGTATAGACAAAACTTACTTACATTATAATAACCTATCACACCTGCGGATTTTCTGTTAATTAATTAATTATCGACTCTATTACACCTAACATAAAGTACAGTTAAGCTTGCATGTTGCAATTTACATAGGATCTTACCACTTACCACCATCTCTTAGAAGTAATAATTATTTCAATCTTTCTTTACTTTTATATTGTGATTCGGACTCGGACCGTAGTCGTCCGTCGATATTTATTTACTGTATTCTGTACCAAATTTCATCAAAATCAGTTCAGTAGTTTAGGCGTGAAAGCGTAACAGATAGACAGACAGACAGGCAGAGTTACTTTCGCATTTATAATTTAGTAGGTACTTATGATTCGTTCAAAAACAAATATTAAAAAAAACGAAAAGAAAGTTATATTTAACTGGCAAATCCTGTATCCCGCTGTTTACTGAAATTCCGGCTCAAAATGGTGTCAAAGTGCTGTTATTTGACAAAAATAAACTTTGCAATCTCACTTTCGGCTTACACTTGTCAATAATAAATCATTACATACCTACTCAGATTCTGAGCAAATTCCGATTTCTGAGTCTGAGAACAGCGGGTCTCTAATTAGTATATATGCCCATCCATGCCCATCCACTAACCCAAACGAGTAACTCTGTGACGCGTTGGGAAAAAATTCCCAACGAGTCACAGGTGTTACTGGATGCAACAATTTTTGTCCCAACTACTCACAGGTGATACTGGATGCAACTATTTTCGTTCCAACGAGTAACAGGTGTTACTGGATGCAACTATTTTCGTCCCAACGAGTAACACTGAAACAGGTGATAATAGATGCTACAATTTTTGTCCCAACGAGTAACAGGTGTTACTGGATGCAACAATTTTTGTCCCAACGACAAACACTGAAACAAGTGATAATAGATGCAACAATTTTTATCCCAACGAGTAACAGGTGTTACTGGATGCAACATTTTTTTGTCCCAACGAGTCACATGTGACATGTGTTACTGGATGCAACAATTTTGGTCCCAACGAGTAACAGGTGTTACTGGATGCAACAATTTTTGTTCCAACGACAAACACTGAAACAGGTGATAATAGATGCAACAATTTTTGTCCCAACGTGTCACAGTTGTTACTGGATGCCACATTGAGTGATTCTGCTAAAGAGGAATGGCTTTATGAATTTCCAGTATATCTCAATAGATTCCTATAAAATTCCTAAAATGGATTCTTTCCCAGGCGGTGTCGTACAAGGCGACTAAGGGATAGGGCTGTTTAACATCAGACAGACATAATGCATGTACTCGTATGTTCAAGTGAAAACGACAGCTGACAGGAAAATTACTTTAATTTAAACTTCGCAATGTCAATTGAAACGATTTCCCTTTGAAAAATCGATGTTACTTACACCCTTTCGCCTTTTTAACTACCATATAATTATTTATGCTCTTCAATGATAGCTTATTTAAATACAAAATTATTATCAACATCCTTTAATATAAAAACCGTTATTAGTAAGCCTACCATAATACTCGAACATCCGAAATTGCGGACCGAAATTTCGGATATTTTTTTATAAGTGGCAGACAAGCACACGGCCCTCTTGATAGAAAGTGGTTACCGTGGCCTATGGACGTGTGCAACACCAGGGGCGTCACACTCGTGCTGCCGACCCTGTAAGAACAGAGAGTTTTTATGCCGTCAGCGCAGAAGACAGACAGCACAAAAACTCTCCAGTGAGCTCTGGCTACCTTCCTCATCGCTACCGTATTTCCCCCCTTGCTGTTTTTTTTATACCACTTAGGTGGCAGACAAGCACACGGCCCACCTGATGGAAAGTGGTTACCGTGGTCTATGGACGTATGCAACACCAGGGGCGTCACACTCGTGCTGCCGACCCTGTAAGAACACCTGGTGTTGACTGTGCCGACCCTGGTGTTGACTGAATATTTGGCACACACCTTTAGTTGGGACGACAATACAATTTAAATCAATAAAACAGTTTGGTATTAACATCACTAGTAGGTATTAAGACCATTTTGAGTACTTGCTAGTCAAGATCGGTATGATGCTTACTGTACCTCAATCTTTCGTTCATGTTTCGTGCGTACCCGATACTTCGTACGCATGTTCTATAGTAGCCCTCTGTTTCAAAGTGAAAGGGCGACTGTCAGATCTTCCTATAATTATTATGATTACTCACTTCCATGTATGGCAACACTGAATAAAAATAAAATTTATTTAACCTAGACCTTCAGGTTTCACCTTCAGGGAGGCTGATGCTAATAACATACAATTTGCATGAATCATCAATCAATGTAAATAAACAAAAAAAAAATCGTTTTTGTTGCCGAGCGCAAACTCGAAAACGGCTCTACCGATTTTGGTGTTTTTTTCGGTGCTTCACGTGCGTGGAAATTGCATTGGCGATATCGAAGTATTGCAGTTATACCAGTGATGTTGGAATTCACTCCAACTACCCGTAACGACTGCCATCATCATCTTCATGGAGACGTATTTTCCTGATTGCATCCGTGGCCAAGATGACCTCGGAGCTCAGGGTCCGCCTTCCGGCTCTTTCTCCTCCACTTCGCACGATCTTGGGCGTCCATAGTAGTTAGAGCAATTGCACGCATGTCACGCTTTACGATGTCAAGCTAGGACTTCTTGGGCCTACCCCTTCTACCTAGACCCGGCGGGGCGCCATTGTCGTGGCCGCACCAGCGAAGGCAGATCTCTTGCATTTTATCTGCGATGTCACGGACATGAAGGCTGCTATGGATGCGAGAGTTCCTCACGCGATCTTTACGCGTGACGCCGCACATCCACCGCACCATTTTCATCTCCGTAACGACTGCCATAGATGTTCGTATGACAACCGGAATTGACAGCATAAGGTGCTTTTCGAGGCACGACCAGACCAATGCAAATAGCCATATTCATGCATATAAATATTTGTGGTTATATATGTAACTAGCCTTCCGCCCGCGGCTCCGCCCGCGTGCATCTCGGTTAACGCTACCTTTGCTCATATCTTCGGTTCTACTCAACCGATTGCGATCAAACAAACGTAAGATTTTAAGTCTGAGCAAGACCATTCTAACAAAAAAAACCGCATCAAAATCCGTCCAGTAGTTTTTGCGTCCATCGCGGACAAACAGACAAACAGACAGGAAATTCGAAAAAAATATTTTCGTGTTCAGTATCGTTAACATAACATAACCCAAGCATTTTTTTTTAAATATCTCCAATGTACAGACACGACCACTTTAAAATTATATAATAGTATAGATAGATATGCTGCGTGGCGTGATTCCCGGATACCGCGTGGTTCCCGGCAGAGTAGAATTTGGGCCGCCCCATTATACTGGGATCCCATCTCCTCCCATGCGGTGTCGTACAAGGCGACTAAGAGCGGAAACACACGATGCGTTGCGGCGGCGGCGCGACGCCGGAGCGGTGTCGCTGCGTCGTTTTACATAGAAATATCTGTAGCATGTCACACGATGCGCTGCGTCGCCGCACCGGACTTGCAACCACCGAGACGAGGCGGGGAGGGGTGAATGCGTTGCGACGCCGGAGCGGCACCGCTCCGGCGCGCGCCGCACCGCCGCGCGCTAGTTGTTTATGATTTATAGACCGGGCGCTAGAGGTGTGAGTATGCAAAATGTGAGTACCGAATTTCGCCAACGGATTTAAGTGAAGAAAAGGTCCAAGAATGATAATGTGGATCTTGCCGGTCTATTTTCTGGTCCATTTTTTTTACCCCCTCTTGTCTTATTCGTAAAGGAAATGTATTGAGTAGGTACATGATATAAAATCATTTTAATGAATATTTCCGTTATAATTTATAGTTTGTTCTAATGGTAAAAGTGAGGATGGATTCTTAAATAGGTACTTAATAAAAAAAAAACGAAAATAAAAGTACTTAATATTAAAAAAAAAAAAAGTTATTCGAACAACCAGCGAATTCAAGCATAAATTTTCTTAAAGTAAGTAAAAATACTTATTTTTAATTTTGACATTTGTTATTGATGCATTTACATAATGAAATACAAACCAATTCAGATTTATTGCAATTACAAGACCTTGTGCGACAATTTACAGTTCATTTACATGGGGGGAATTAATAACTCTGGTAAAGACGGCTTGTATAGTCATTTTGTCGTGGACGTAAGTCACTGTTGAGCTTTTCGTAAAAGTGTACTTTTATATATGCCTAGGTAGGTACCTACCTATATTTTGTAGCATTAATGATACTAATGTTGTCAGCAAAATGTTATTATATTTATCATCGATATATATTATATTAGCTTTTGCCCGCGGCTCCGCCCGCGTGGATGTCGATTATCACGACCAAACATAGCCTATGTCCTTTCTCAAGGTCTAATCTACCCCTATACTAAATTTCATCAAAATCGGTTCAGTGGCTATGGCGTGAAAGCGTGACTGACAGACAGACAGTTACTTTCGCATTTATAATATTAGTATAAAAATATGGATTCAGGGTTGGCAGTCGGCAGCACGAGTGTGATGCCCCTGGTGTTGCATACGTCCATAGGCCACGGTGACCACTTCCCATCAGATGGGCCGTGTGCTTGTTTGCCACCTAAGTAGTATAAAATAAAAATGGATACAAAAACACGACCTAATAAAGCAACGTCTTTACGTCAATAGATGTACAAACACACTAAACGCATACGCGCGCTATGCTTACTTTAAGGGCGCAGAAGGGATGTGAAGGGAGCGGGAAGGGACCATCATACCCGGCGGCAAGATTTCTTTGTCATTATTTAGAGGATCAGGTATAAGAATCCGGTCATAGTTGCCGTCACTCGGATTTTGCATACTCAACTAAGTACCTCTAGCGCTTGCACTATTATTAACAGACATTACAACGCAGCTGGGGCGCACGCGGCGCCGCACGGTGGATCGAAAATCGGGTTTCGAAGACATAGAAACTTAATTTATCAATGGTCACTTTTTTGGCTGGAAATGGATTCGGTTGATCAATACTATGCTCCAAAATGAATATGAGACAATGGTAAATTATATTGTAAACGAGAGTTAGTTTACACATATTAGAAGCTCTCGAGTATTTAAATGGGTTGGAAACGTAAAAAAAAAATGGTTTTTTTTCGACGATTTTTAAAAAAAAAATCGCAAGTAGTTCCGCAATATAAAGTATGTCAAAAAATCATAAATAAATAGTACCATAATAGTGTGTCAGGATATAACGGCCAACCGTGCGATTCCAGAGCTATACTCATTTTTCATGTTTCCTCCATACAAAATTTTCTTTAAAAAATTATAACTCGTTAGTTTTTACATCCCATTGTCTCATATTCATTTTGGAGCATAGTATTGATCAACCGAATCCATTTCCAGCCAAAAAAGTGACCATTGATAAATTAAGTTTCTATGTCTTCGAAACCCGATTTTCGATCCACCGTGCGCCGCTGCGTCATAACAACGCAGCGGCGTCGCACCGCTCGTGTGCCCGCTACTGCGGCGAAATTTCTGCGGTGCGACGCCGCAACGCATCGTGTGTTTCCGCTCTAAGGGATAGGGCTGTTTAACATCAGACAGATATATACAGCCCAGACTCAGCCTCAGATACATGGCTCGAGTCAACAACAATGTCTGGAATACGGCAATAGGCTCACCTCCTATTACGTGGGACCTAATACAATGATTGGTGAAATGTGGGTGTTAATTCCCCTCTGCCTAACCCTCCGGGGATAAAGGCATGATTGTATGTATGTATGAATATTTGTACTGAACGATAATCGAACCGCCACGCCATCCACAGAGGTTGTCTTTTGTATTAATCTTACAGCTCTTAGTTACCTTGTAACGAAAAACCATCGCCATTGCTCACAATAAATACTAATTTTAGATTTTATAACGGTGTCAATGAGTTTTAATATTTATTACAAACATGTGTAAATTACTGAGGCCAAAAGGTTGTATGTCGAGGATGTGCATGAGGTGGGAGGTAATTGGGAGGGTGAAGGCAGCTCAATCGGTATAGTTACTAGTATATGTTATTGACAGAATCTATTTGTTTTGTTCTTACAGGGTCAGCAGCACGAGTGTGACTCCCCTGGTGTTGCACTCGCCCATAGGCCACGGTAATCACTTTCACCTACGATTCTATCATACGAGATTCGCAAATGACATAATCGCCTATGTTCCGCATGAAAAAAAAAGAAAAGCTACCGCCAAGCCAAAGAAGCTGTTAGCTCCAGCTCCAACTTTATCTGATTTGTACACTCTAAAATACAATACAATACAATATTCTTTATTGTACACCATATGAAAATACAAAAGAAAAACAAAAATGATACATAAGTGGCAGTACAAACGGCGGTCTTATCGCTAAGCGCGATTTCTTTCAGACAACCTCAATGGAACAGTGCGCAATGGATTGGTGTATGGGTTTTATTGAATGCGGTTTAATTATTTTTATTTATTACTAGCTGACCCGGCGAACATCGTACCGCCATATTTTCCGCGCGGGTGGTATTCTGTCCCCGATTTATCAGTGTTTCTCTACAATATTATGCATGTATTATACATATAAACCTTCCTCTTGAATCACTCTATCTATTATAAAAAACCGCTTCAAAATCCGTTGCGTAGTTTTGAAGATTTAAGCATACATAGGGACGGACAGACAGCGACTTTGTTTTATAATAATGTAGTGATGAAGTTTAATCAAAAATAACTTTGTAGGTAGGTACGGTAAATGGCGTAGGCAGTGTAGAAACATTTTTTAATTAGTTATTATTTAATTTAATAATAAACTGTGCCTATTAGGTATTATGTAAGTACTTAAATTTTAATTAAATACGTAGTATTTTATATGCTCACCTTGTTTTATTAACAAAATTAGACCGAGGAGAACTTACTAGATTTAATCAGATAGGTTAAGGACGAAAAATGTAAAAAATATATTTAAACAAAATATTTAAAAATGTAATAATGTAAGTAATGGTTGTACAATGTACTCAGGACCCCACCCAAAATCTACAAGGTGAAAATTTTAAAAGAAATGGCGGTGGAAAAATACTTACTTCGAACAAGTTTGTCATGCACGGTGCATGTTGCACCAGCACCATGCAAGCCATTGGAAAGCCAGTAGGAATCGGGTTATAGGGACCCCTCGCCGCCCCACGAACACCTTCGGGGCACAAGTCAAAATCAACTGCAAGTCGGTGCAGTTTTCAAAATCCCCACGGATAACCCTGCCCCCGTGACGTAGCGGTATGAAAGCGGCCGCTACGCAGGAGGCACGTGTTCGATCCCCGCTGAGTGCAAATATTTGTGTGCATGAAATATGGGTATTTGCATTGGTCTGGTCGTGCCTCGCAGAACACGTTAACCTGTCGGTCCCGGTTGCCAAGAACATCTATGGCAGTCGTTACGGGTAGTTGGAGCCCTAAAGAGTCCAAAAACAACGGTCTAGCTGCAAAGCTTCGATATGGCCTAATGTTATCATTGGGCTGTGGAGGTCAAATGACAATCGTTTCACGGAAAATATCGAAGTCTAGCCAAATCCGTAGTTAAGACTGGTAAAGCGGACCCCAGACTCCGAGCTGAAAGCTTCGGATGCGTCTGGGAATTAACGCTAGGATGAAGAGGGTGAACCCTGCCCCCCTCCGCCTGCCGGGGCCTGCAGGGGAGGATATGTCGGTCTTGAGCCGACTAAAACGCACGCCTTCTGTGGGTCGTTGGTTGCCGGAGGTGGGGTGGGTCAACCCAGCCATCTCTTTCGAGCTGACCCTCTTCGGGTTCGCCGCCGCGGCTTGCTTCTGCTAGGGTGACAGGCGGCTCCACCCGTCACCCCCAGGCCCGCGCTCATGGGGGACGGAGATCATTCTGCGACCTCCGACGCGCGAGTTGCCTCCGCAATTACAAACGAAACTCTAGCACAGGTCTAGTCAGATGGCAGCCGTTCCCGTAAAAGCCAATCAAATAAAAAACTGTCGCTAGGAGGAAGATGAACGAACAGGTAAGGACGAAATATTGTTTAAATAAATATTTATTATGTAATAATTAGCAACGTCTATAGACTAAAGAGTTAAAGCAAACCAATTTGTCTATTGACGGTACACAAATAAGGAATGACGCGTTTTGTTAACAAATCAAATAACTTATAGACCATGTACTGTACAGACACAGTATATAACCACTGGTAAGGAATATCTAAATAAGATCATTAAGCCTTGGAATTCCTTACCAGTTCACGTGTTTCCCTCCTCCTACAGTCCCGGGTCTTTTAAGCGGGGCGTGAAAAAGCATCTGATGAGGCCGTCAAGCTGAGTGCCACCATTGTAACATGGTACGTGTCTGTAATGGTGACCCTCTTTTCAGAGACTTTGCCTTCAGCTTACCATCAGGCGAGGCGAAGTCAAATTAACGACGCATTTCTCTGATTGCATCCGTGGCCAAGATGACCTCGGCGCTCAGGGTCCGCCTGCCGGCTCTTCCTCCTCCACTTCGCACGATCTTGGGCGTCCATGGTAGTGAGACCATTGGCACGCATGTCACCCTCCACGACGTCAAGCCAGGACTTCTTGGGCCCTTCTACCTGGACCTGGCGGGGGCGCCATTGCCAGACATTTACTACCCCGCTAGTCAGACGAGAGTTTTTTCCTATGCATTTTGTTAGAATTTTTTTTATATACCTAGGACACTAGGTAAGTATATTAAAAAAAAATTGCTAACAAAATGCATAGGAACTGACGGGGGTTCGCAACATTATCTTATATATAAAATTCTCGTGTCACAATGTGCGTAATCGAACTCCTCCGAAACGGCTTGACCGATTTTGATGAAATTTTTTGTGCTTATCCGGTATCTATGAGAATCGGCCAACATCTATTTTTCATCTCCCTAAATGTTAAGGGTGGTCCACCCCTTAATTTTTATTTTTTATTTTTCAGACAAAATTTTTTATTTTTATTTTTTTATGATACATCATACAAAAATACATGCAACCCTAAATTTTCACCCCTCTACGATCAACCCTTATTTTTTATTTGGTAATTAAAAAGTTTTATTATTTTGCAAGATTATCTTCTTCTAATATATAAAATTCTTCTGTCACGGGGTGCGTAATCGAACTCCTCCGAAACGGCTTGACCGATTTTGATGAAATTTTTTGTGCTTATCCGGTATCTATGAGAATCGGCCAACATCTATTTTTCATCCCCCTAAGTGATAAGGGTGCAGCGGGACGGGATTTGAATACCACGCGGGCCGAAAATATGGCGGTACGAAGTTCGTCGGGGCAGCTAGTTTAACAATAAAAACAAAACAACCTTCCTTCGCGAATGTATTGAAAACGAAATTTCTTACATATTTTTACTTACATGGTATGAACGAAGTTTTGGGTATACCGGTTATCTGAATTCATGGTCAAACAAGTATTTTATTTAAACTGGTTTCAAGAAAGTAACTTCGTGCATCGAGAGAGCGTTCGAATGCTACGTCGAAGGTAGCGGGTTCGATTCCAAGCAATATGGCGTCCCCGCCGGGTCCAGGCAGAAGGGGTAGGCTCAAGAAGTCCTGGCTTGACGTCGTGGAAGATGATATGCGTGCAAATGGTCTCATGATGATGATGATGATGATGATGAATGTCATCTCCAGCATCTGTGACACAAGCAGCGTGCGGTTTTAGTCGGTTCGAGTCCGACATAACCACCCCTACGGCCGGCGGAGGGGGGTCGGGAAGTAATCGGTATGCGGGGAGGGGTATCCGGGAGGAATTCAGCAAAAATACCAAGCCGTCTATGAGCTTGTTTGAAAGCCGCGTGGTTCCCGGCAGAGTAGAATTTGGGCCACCCCATCTCTTCCCATGTGGTGTCGTACAAGGGACTAAGGGATAGGGCTGTTTAACATCAGACAGATATATACAGCACAGACTCAGCCTCAGATACATGGCTCGAGTCAACAATAGTGCCCAGAATATGGCAAAACGCGGGGTGAGCGTTTTGCCATATTCTACAAGCACTGCACGCCTATGCGATCGTGAAAAAAGGAATATGTCGGGTCTGGATGATGAGGCACAGATATCCTCCGGTATTTTATAGTGCTTCTCATACGTGTCTACGAGTATTGTCCAGTCAACGGCAGCTATCAAAATTGAATATGGCTTTTGAGGTGATTTCTTTGAGCAGCCTTCCTTTACAAACACAATGTCATTTCTTTGGTTTGTGGTTAATCCTTTTTTCGCTCTAGTTACCAGGGTGTATGTGTCACCCCCCATTCCGTGGGACCGAATACAATGATTGGTGGAATGTAGGTGTTAATTTACCTCTGTCTAACCCTCCGGAAATAATGGCGTGATAATATGTATGTATGTATGTTTCCGCAATAAAAAAAGGTACGATGCAAATATATAATACTAGCTTCTGCCCGCGGCTCCGCCCGCGTGGATGTCGGTTATCGCGACTAAACATAGCCTATGTCCTTTTTCAAGGTCTAATCTACCCCTATACCAAATTTCATCAAAATCGGTTCATTGGTTTGGGCGTGAAAGCCAGATAGACAGACAGACAGAAAGACAGACAGACAGACAGAGTTACTTTCACATTTTATAATATTAGTAGGGACTAGCTGACCCGGCGAACTTCGTACCGCCATATTTTCCGCTCGCGTGGTATTTTGACCCCGATTTATCAATATTTCTCTACAATATTATGCATGTATTATACATAATTAAACCTTCCTCTTGAATCACTCTATCTATTAAAAAAACCGCTTCAAAATCCGTTGCGTAGTTTTGAAGATTTAAGCATACATAGGGACGGACAGACAGCGACAGCGACTTTGTTTTATAATATGTAGTGATAGTGATAGTGATGATGATTCATGCATGAAAATATTTTCACTGAGCGGGAATCGAACTTTTTACCTTTAAGTTAACCTTGCATTGTGCAAACCTACCCGGCTACCACTGCTACCAGTTAGCCACGAACTTAAAGTAGGCATACATACGTTTACTTGATATTTATAAGATAAGCTTATAAATATTAAGTACTTATACATACTTTATGTTGTTTTGCTATGAAATAATATGCAACATTATTTATGTAGGTATGTTACAGTTAAATGTATTAAAACTAGGAAATGTACGCAATTACCAAAAAAATATAATACATACTAGCTTTTGCCTGTGTGGATGTCGGTTATCGCGACCAAACATAGCCTATGTCCTTTCTTAAGGTCTCAATCAATCAATTAGCCTATCGCAGTTCACTGCTGGACATATGCCTCTCCTAAAGCTGGGTCCACATTTGTATCACCTTGACGTATCACGATCAGCCGTATCGTATCGAGTATTCGTATCATAAGTATGGACGCTCATTTTGTCCATATCGTATCTTTAAGGCGTATCTCGTAAAACACGCGTCAATACTTAGTAAATACTGTATCAAGTTAGTGTATCAGCTTTAAAGATCTCCGTATCTTTTCCTGATACGCGTTTCTTTCAGTGCGCCTTTCCGTCTCGAACGGTTCAGACATGGCTTATTCCCAAACGGTTCAGCCATGTCATCGTATACTAGCTGTGTGCGAACTAGGCTTTATAGATTCGTCATGTCTGTCCGTCCGTATGTCACAGCCACTTTTCTCTTAGACTATAAGGCCTATGCTGTTGAGTAGATATGCCTAAGCTGGATAAGTAGATGTATTCCGTGAACCGCATTAAGAATTCACACAAAAATAGAAAAAAATGCCTTAAAATTGGGGGTCCCCATACTTAGAACTGAAACTCAAAATTTTTTTTTCATCAAACCCATATACAATTTCTACCGAAAATTGGTTGGAACGAGATAGCAGTTTTCTTTTAAATCCGTCATAAACCGCAATTTTCGCCTTTGCCGCTACGGAACCCTTCATGGGCGAGTCTGAATCTTCATCATCATCATCATCCTCATCATCATCATCCAAATAAGATAAAAATAAATATCAAATGAAGACATGGCTCAAAAGTCTTCGCAACCAAGCCAATAACTTTAAAAAAAAAAAAGAAATGATCGCGAACAAAATCTGAAAAACCCACACAGGATGGTTCGCGGTGTATCACATACACAGTATCGTGATTCAGTATCAAAATACGCCCAAACCACCGATCGTGATACACGTATCGGATACGAGGTGTATCGCGTTGTGTAGAACATTTATTTATTTATCAAGATAAGCGTTTATTGCGGATCGGGCTGTATCAGATACGGCGCGTATCGTTAACGGGTATCATTTTGTGTCCAAACTAGCGATCATGATACGCGTTGAGGCCACGCGACGGAGATACGATACACAGAAATGATACAAATGTGGACCCAGCTTAATATGCGCCACGTTTGCCGGTCCTCCGCCTTCCGCATCCAGTCCGTCCCAGCCACCTTTCGCAGGTCATCGGTTCACCTGGCTACCTAGTATAATCCTTAAGTTCCAATCTACAATTTTATCATAATTGATTCAGTTCAGTGGTTTAGGCGTGAAAGCGTAACAGACAGACAGACAGATAGACAGACAGTTACTTTCGCATTTATAATATTAGTATGGATTATACATAGAAACATCCAAACCAATGCAAATATACATATTGATGCATACAAATATTTGCACTGAGCGGGAATCGATCACGCGCCCCCTGCATTGCAGTCGAACATTCTACCGCTACGCGACGCCACAGAGGCAGTCTATATCCATTATAGTTAATTATTTGTTGACATAGTTGACATAATTGTAATATTTTTTCGTTCATACGAGTATGTACTCTATGTGCCTAAACTGAATAAACGAAATTGACACTTTGATCTCAAATTCCCAAATGTAAAAAACGATCACAATTTCAAGGAAACGAAGTAATTCTTATAAAAACATTTTTTTTATACTACTTAGGTGGCATACAAGTACACGGCTCACCTGATGGGAAGTGTTTACCGTAGCCTATGGACGTATGCAACAGCAGGGGAGTCACACTCGTGCTGTCGACCTTGAAGAAACCTTCTAATGCCCTTCTTGAAGAACCCCATATTGTAGTCGCTTGGGAAAACCACCGCAGGGAGTTCATTCCACAGCTTGAGTGTGCGTGGGATGAAGTGCCTGTCATACCGCACAGTGCGCACCGTTTCCGGTCGCAATGTGTGAGGATGAACTCCCTGCCTATGGCGAGCGGTGCGATGATAGAATGTAGCTGTGAGTATTTTTACATACGAGAAATTCGCATTTCCTAGGAATTATATAAAATAACGGATTAAATAGTTTACCGTTCACATACATATTGAGTCATGCCAGTGTTGTTTTTTCTCATTCACCTTCATACACGTGCCAAAAACTTCGACACAATGTGTCACTGTCACGAGACGGCGCTTGGTCTGCTGAACCATCTGCATTTCCTGATATTTGTGGTTACTCCGACAGTTAATCAGTGAGTAGGGTAGCCAGAACTCACTGGAGAGTTTTTGTGCTGTTTGTGGGAAGACCAATGGCTTGTCCTGCTTGTCTTCTGCACTGACAGCACAGAAACTCTCTGTTCTTACAGGGTCGGCAGCACGAGTGTGACTCCCCTGGTGTTGCACACGTAACAGACTATGGTAACTACTTTTCATTAGGTAGGAAGTGTGCTTGTCTGCCACTTAAATGGTATGAAAAAAACTTACTTAACACTTAAGTGAGAGTTGGGTTGGGAGGTCTCACTATAATGTTGTATGACATAATGAATGAGGTGTATCATACACGGTATTACTCATGCCAACAAAAAAGTATGTCAAGTGTCAATGTCATCGAATCGTTTTACAAACGTCATAGCGAGTGTCATAGTTGACATATGGATGTCAGATCAGGTTTCATACTAATTTGCTCAGATAAATCGTTACGTTTGCATTCATTTTACCCAATTCGATGCAGGACGAGGATTAGGACGAGTTAGGTGACAAACCCACGTATACAATATGGATACGACATATAGGCAATAATTGAAACCATATACTTGGTACCCCCTAAGCTTCAAGCAGGAAAAGTTTGAACAAAATTGGTCCAGTATTAAGGGCAGAAACTAGAGTTTTAATTTTATAGAACTTGAACAACTTTGAGCACTCTGTAGAATCGCATGTTGCCGCTTAGCTGTTCAAGTAAGTTACCTACTATGCCTATTGTTGTGTGTGTGTGTGAAGTTGTTATGTGTGTGTGTGAAGGTGTGTGCGTATTTATTAATGACTTATGACACAGTCAATGACTTTAAAGCAATGGATGAAACTATTTAATGACTTATACAAGTGGTTGCATTTTCTACATTTATTTTAATAATTATTTTGTTAGAAAATTTCGGATTTTATAAATCAGGGAATTTAAGTTTAAATTTAATTTGGTTCTATTTCTACGGACCAGGATGCTTCGCGGTTTCAGTATTTGCACATAATTATGTCGTATCCATATGGTGTATCCATCATAATAATTATAATTGTGAAAGTAACTCTGTCTGTCTATTACACTTTCACTCCCAAACCACTGAACCGATTTTGATGAAATTTGGCACAGACATACTTAGATTAGATTTTGGAAAAAGACATAGGCTACTTTTATCGCTAAAAAAGAAATTAAGCGGTTCAAATAGGCGATGAAACTTATTTTTGAAGATATCTTGATGAAATCTGGTACTCAGATAGGTTGAGTAGACCTAGTTGTGGTCTAGGACCATGGGAAAGCTATGTTTGGTCGCGATTACTAACATCCACACAGGAGGAGCCGCGGGCAACAGCTAGCTTAGACATAATTATGCCTACATTTGAAATTAATTAATAGGTAGGTATAGGTATTTCCATAAATAAGTAGTAAATAAGTAGTATGAATAAAATTAACATAATATAAACTGCAGCGGCCGGTGAACGGCCTTCTAGTATTATTTCTACTTTATGAAATATAAAATCAATTTTTGCTTTACATTTTTATACAAAAATAATGTTGATATGCAATTTTTTTCACTTCCGGTTAACCGGAAATGACGTTGGACTAATTCAGACCAGAATTCTTCCTCTTCTTAATGACTTCTGCAGCAATTTACCCAAACAAAAGTCAATTGTAAATGTTTATAAAAATTATTAATGGCGAGACACCAATGTCATTTGTCCTTGCATCAGAATTATTCAAATAATAATAAGAAACTATACCAATTCAGACCGATCTAAATATTTCGCTTTTAACGCTTAGTAGCTATGTAAATCAATCGATTAAGAAAGAGAAAAGAGAATCGACCTCGGGCGGGACTTGAATCCGCGATCTTTCCCTTACAGGGGGAATGCTCTGACCACTAAGTCACCGGAGCCCGCGCGAAGTCGATCCAAATTCCTCTATACATCCGTCTTGGGGGGACAAATAGCAAGCATAATAAATGCTTTAAAATATTCAATATGTTTAGGTAATAACAATCTTTTTAATAAAAATTCTGACGAATTATCCATACTCTATACCAGCTATACTCTAAGTGTGTTCCGCGGAACCCTAGGGTTCCGTGATACCTCTGTCGGGGTTCCGCAAGAATTTAGAAATAAAAAAATCAAAACACCTCTCTCTGGTCGCTCCGCGGCTGTGCGGACTCCGCGGCCGCGCGGAGACAAAACGCTATGAATGTTATTTATTTATTTATTTGTATTTGTATAAGCTTGTGTTACATTAGCTGGTACAATATCTCATAAGTTTGGTCTCAACAATTTTATACTTGTACAACGCGTTCGCTCTAAGTTTGCCGGTCTGTGGAATGCGCGTACCCTCCCCCACGTGACAACAAAACTTATAATGTGTCATAGTTTTACCCAAATATCTAACGTACACAATTTTTATTGTTACAATTAAATAAAAAATTTCGAACGTCATACACTCATACCTATCGCCAGCGGCAAACTTAAAACGAGCGGGTAGTATACTTGTAAGCGCTCAGTCTCTTTGATAAAAGCCGCCTCTGAATTAGACGCTATAGTTGTCAACAAGCGACTTTCGTCTCTAACTTCAAAGGATAAAGTCGATATTGTTTACAACGCTATTTTTAAATTTCTGTTTTTATTTTTGCTTTTTGTTTATCAAAGGTGCCAACTCGAGTATTTTCGAGAATATTTGAGATCAAGTCTAGGACTAAGTATAAAAGCGGCGATCGCGCGTTGGCGTCGTCAGTTGATGATTAGCGTTCGGAGCGATAAGTTACTACCTACTTACAAGCTCGCTAGCGAGAAACTAGTGTTCATTGTTTTACTGCCTGCTGTATTCTGTTGTCTCAGTTTTATACATTTCTTCCCTGTAGGTTCTAAATTTAGTCTCTTATACGCAGTAACGATTGTGCATTATTTAAACCCCACTATCCTGACTTGTAACATTATAAATAAAGAAGAATGGAACGTTGGCTTAAAGGTGTTAAACGTGTTCCAACAACATCTTCTAATGACGCTGAATGTTCAAAAGCAATGCGCGCGGAGAATTTAGCAATCACCGATCCAGAAGATGATGCCACGAGTGCCACGACGTCAAGCTCGACGGTTTCAAAGACGAAAAAAAGGAAGTATGATGAATCTTATATCAGTTTCGGATTTGTTGATTCCAACGGCTCACCTCTCTGCATGCTCTGTAGTAAACTGCTTCCTAATAGTTCCATGGCACCTGCCAAATTGCGTCGACATTTAGAAACCGTACACCCCGAGACTAAAGACAAGAATAAAGAATTTTTTGTTCGCAAAAAAGATCAGTTATTAGAAAGTCAAAAAAATATGATGCATGTAACACAAACTACCAACGAAAAGGCCACGGAGGCATCATATTTAGTTAGCTATCGCATTGCACAAGCAGGTGAAGCGCACACTATCGCTGAGAAATTAATAAAACCATGTGTATTAGACATAACAAAATGTATGCTTGATGAAAAATCTGCAAAGCATCTTTCTACTGTTCCGCTATCAAACGATACTGTTTCACGACGAATCCATGATCTGGCAAGCTACGTCAAACAAGAACTAGTTACACGTCTACAAAATACACGATTCGCTTTGCAAATGGACGAGTCGACTGATGTCGCTGGTTTGGCTATCCTGCTGGTTATTGTGAGATATCCATATAAAAGTTCTTTTGAAGAAGACATGCTTATGTGTTCATCGCTGCTTACAAACACTACCGGGGAAGAAATTTTTAATAAAATAAATATATTTTTTGAAGAACATAATCTCAGTTGGAACAATTGCATTGACATTTGTACAGATGGGGCCAAGGCGATGACAGGTAAAACAGCAGGAGCAGTGTCACGAATGAAAAATAAAGCGCCTAATTGTAGTTCCAGTCATTGTATTCTGCATAGACAAGCACTTGCGATGAAGCAAATGCCGTCTAATCTAAAATTAGTTATGGATGAAGCGGTAAAAATAATTAATTTTATCAAATCACGACCACTACAATCCCGATTGTTCTCATTATTGTGTGAAGATTATGGCAGCAAACATAAAACACTGCTGCTCCATACAGAAGTGCGATGGCTGTCTCGGGGAAAAACTTTAACAAGGCTATTTGAACTTAGAGCCGAGTTACAAATGTTTCTTTCAGCAGATACTTCTTTTAATTTGAAGGACCGTTTGTATGATAAAACTTGGTTGTTCCGATTGTCTTTTATGGCGGATATCTTTCAAAAACTTAACGAATTAAATTTATCGTTGCAAGGTAAACAGACAACAGTGTTTCAGGCCTATAATAAAATAACTGCTTTTAAAAGAAAATTAGATTTTTGGATCATTTGCATTGGTAAGAAAGAAATAGAAAGTTTTACATTACTCAGTGAGTTTGTTAGCGAAAACGACTCAGAAATGTTTGAAGATAATGTGTTTGAAGAATTGGTCCAATATCTCAGTTCGATGCGCGCATCTTTTGAAAAGTATTTTCCCGAAGAACACAATACAAAAATTAAAGTGAACTCCTGGATTCATAATCCTTTTTTACCCAACTTGGAAAAGCCTGAAAACATGTCAAATGAGATATATGAATCTCTTTTAGAAATGTCATCAGACACAAGTATGGAGTCATTGTTCAAAACGACGCCTCTTAATGATTTTTGGTGCAGAATCCAAGATGAATATGCAATGCTTGGCCAAATGGCTCTGGATATTCTTCTCTCTCTACATATTTGTGCGAAACAGGATTCTCTACCTACGCAGCCACGAAAACAAAATATCGCAATAGACTGGACGCCGAAGCTGATATGAGACTCCAACTTTCTTCCATCAAACCTGATATCAAGCAATTGATGAAAAATAAAAAACAGTTTCATACCTCCCACTAGTTAGATTTTTTCTTTTTTAATGTTTTCTATTATTGTCCTTACCAAGTGGTGAAGTAAATAATAATTAGTAACTGATACATTGTACTTTTATTATGCTGATTAATAAAGAATACACTTATAAAAATAATTGTTTTATTGTAGGGTTCCATCAAGTATTTTGCTTCCCAAAAGGGTTCCGTCATTTAAAAAGTTTGAGAACCACTGCTCTATACTAATATTATAAATGCGAAAGTAACTCTGTCTGTCTGTCTGTTACGCTTTCACGCCTAAACCACTGAACCGATTTTGATGAAATTTTGTATAGGGGTTGATTAGACCTTGAGAAAGGACATAGGCTATGTTTGATCACGATAACCGACATGCACGTGGGCGGAGCCTAGGGCAAAAGCTAAAACCTTCCTCCTTTTGGGAGTCGGTTAAAAAGGTGTGAATGTATGTATGTATGAGAAAGTAAGTAATCAATTACAGGATACTCGTATACCTTCATACAACATGTTTACATGTGAACAAAAAAGGACGTATATGGTGGTGCCTCCCAAAATAGTCGCCATGCCAATAATACCACAATGGCATCATAAATTCGGCAGCAGACACTTCGCGATTTCAAGTTCTTGAACTTAAAAAAGCCGGTCAAGTGCAAGTCAAACTCCCGCACTGCGGGTTCCGTACAATTACACATTGCATTGTATTCAGGAACGACCATAAGCTACAATGTATTTCCCAAAGTGGTCCAGGTGGCCCCCCAGGGGTCCACGGGAGATTCGACGGGGGTCTACCACAGGGTCTACGTTGGGCGTAATGAAAAGTAGGGGTCCACAATCGTAAGCGGGGGTGCATGAAAATTAATTTGGTTTCGATAGTGAAGAACTAAAATGTCAACTTGGCTTCTCTTATCAATATAGGCAGATAATATTTCAAAAAACACAGCAACTGTTACTTGTAGATCTCTTGTACTTGTACGGATTTGGTTAGACCTCGATATTTTCCGTGAAGCGACTGTCATATGACCTCCACAACCCAATGGTGATATCGAAGCATTGCAGCTATACCGTTGTTGTTGGACTTTTTAGGGCTCCAACTACCCGTAACGACTGCCATAGATGTTCGTATGGCAACCGGGACCGACGGCTTAACGTGCTCTCCGAGGTACGACCAGACCAATGCAAATACCCATATTATGCATACAAATATTTGCACTGAGCGGGGATTGAACCGCGCCTCCTGCGTAGCGGCCGCGCTCACTACCGCCAGGGACTTAAAAACACATTCATAAAGGGTACAGAAATATACGGGGTACACTTTTAAAAGGTTACACATTGAATGTGTAACCCTTATAAAAGTGTTTTTGAAACTGTTAACCATTACCACGGACGATTGTGTAACCGTTACAGAACCCTAACCGATATCAAACTGTTAACCGGTTTATAAGGGTGCACCGAAATAGCTACGTTGCCACTTTTACTATTCTATCATTTAGCTAACTTTTTGAAATAATGGCATTTTGTTGTACACCTCGCTTGGCCTCGCCGCGTGTTATTCGATGAAGAGAGGTGTTAAGCTGAACTGAGAGTTTGATGACACGTTATTATAATATTATTAGCTGTTGCCCGCGGCTCCACCCACGTCGATGTCGGTTATCCGACCAAACATAGCCTATGTCCTTTTAAAGTTCATCAAAATCTGTTCAACAGACAGACGTACAGACATAGTTACTTTCGCATTTATAGTATTAGTATGGATATGGAAGTATGGATATGGATAAGTATCCAAGTATCCACCTCTTTTTAAATTAGATAAGTACTAAATGACTGAACTTTGATTCCTGTTTACAATGTGACGTTATTGGGTAACTGCATGAGTTACGACCAAGTACTTACCTAAGGTACTTGATCGGAAACCTTCGCGTGGTACACAGCACCTTGGGCAACATTTGATCCTTATGATTGACACTATCAATTGGTGCTATAAAAATACAGGGTGCTGCCTGGGTGAGCCAAGCTAGTTTTAGAAAATCTTTGAATGCAGTTTTATTTCTTTTTGAAAATAAAGGAATGTCTTCTTTAAGTAAAATGAGCCAACTTAAGGATTTATGGTAGTTTCCATCCAGGGCCCGACTTATTTTTCCACCCTGTATATGTTCAAACTAATTGGTATGCATTTTTTTTATCGTGTGAAAAGTCCCCCGCCGGAGCCGGTGAAGGAGATCATGTCGGACTTGAACCGACTAAAACGCACGCTGTCTCTGGGCCGTCGGTTGCCAGAGGTGAGGTAATCGTAAACATAACTATTCCTCGCACCCCGGCCGACCCTGGGACCATTTATCTCTCCAGCTGGCCCTCTCCCGGAGTGGGGCCACGGAGTCCCCACCTCGCCCCCAAGTATAGGGAGGCACGCAATGCGCGCCGCCGCTGTGGCCTGCTTCTCCTAGGGTCACAGGCGGCCTCACCCGTCACACCCAGGCTCATGGGGGACGTAGGTAATTTTGTGACCTCCCACGACCGAGTTGCCTCCGCTCGTCACGGGCCACGCAGTTTGCGTCTCTCCTCCACTCGGCTCTCACGCCCAGGGCCGCGACCAACTCCGGTCTCGGCGTCTCCCATGCCGGACACTCGGTGAGCGTATGTAGCACCAAGTCCTCGTTCGGGTCGCATTGATGGCACTCGGACGTTGGCTCTTTTCACAGAGCCGGGATCTCAGGGCCCGAAGTTTTTCAGGCTCGGGATCGTGTCCCCTTTCCCGCGCCGCTTTTCGGAACCGATATAGCGCCGAAAGGATTCTCGCTTCCAGGATCCACGTTGGCGATCCAGCGAGGAGACTCGCTGCTGCAAAGGATATCGCGCGGTACCCTCTGATGGCCCTAGAGGCCATTATCCCCTGCGGTTTACGCAGTAGGTCCATGTGTCTGTAGATTGTAACATATTAGTATACAGCGAGACATATCTATATCTTGAACGCTCAAAATGTGCTCTATACGCGTTTCTTGGGTGTCTTTTGAGGATAGTACGAATTGCTTCGGCGGCGGACGAGCTCAAATTCACCAATCAAAGATATTATTAGTACAAAACAATCCGTGCGCGCCAAAGCTTCGTTTTTCTCGTGACTTAGGTCCAAGATATATGTCCCCATATATCAACGCTTTCGAGTATTTAGTACGGGAGATGAATTCACGCGCGTTACCCTCTCGCCATCATTTTAAGACATCTAGGTATACCTAGTAGGTGCGTAGTAGGCGACGATATACGAAACGAATACAATTTTGTGAATAAGTGTGCGTAATAACTTCGTATTAATCCATAATATATCCATACTAATATTATAAATGTGAAAGTAACTCTGTCTATCTGTCTGTTACGCTTTCATGCCTAAACCACTGAACCGATTTTGATGAAATTTGGTACAGGGGTAGTTTAGACCTTAAGAAAGGATAAGGTCCTGCCGAGCGCAGATTATTTTGTAATAGTCTATTTTGGATGAAGCTCTTCCACCGCAGTAGCACCCCGTGCTATCCTCAAAAGTCACCCATAAAATGAGTACCTACTTCGCGTATAGAGCACATTTTGAGCACATTTTCGGGGGTGTGCATTGTTTTATAGCTAATTGTTTTATAGAATTTCGTTTCACATAAAAATTTTCTCATATTTTCGTTTCATAGAATAATTTTAATACACAGAATACTTACTTTAAAGATTTTTAAATCATTGATTTTTGTTTCACATAAAGTTTAATGTTAGAATAATCATATCATAGAATAACAAATCAAATATTCTTTATTATCATAACTTACATTAAATATAAAATCGTTTGACATACCACTCAAAAGATATAAAACTTATTTGCGCTAAGACAATTCGACGGAGACCCGCTCCGCGGGGCTCCTATTTCTGGGTGGTTTTAAAAAAAATAACCACGAAGGCCTAAGGCGGGAGCTCCGCTCCGCTTCGCTCCCGCCTTAGCCTTCTAACCTAACCTATCCAAGTCGGGGTACTCTGAGTCGGGGTGTAAACTATAATGACGTGTTCTAATTTATTAAACGTTAGACCAAATTATTTTCGATTATGGTGGTGGTTTAATATTCCTTAAAAAATAATTCTACTGTTTGATAAGTTTATTAAACAAAAAAATGTGAATAAAAATTCATTAAATTGTTTTTCTGTGAAATATGTTTCATTCTGGTAAATTGTCTTTGAAACAATAATATTCGAAATAAAAATATAAGTACCAAATACATGAAACATTTTCTGTGAAACGAAATTCTATGAAATTTCTGTCTGCGAAACAAGGGGCTCCCCATTTTCGGCCCAAGATATAATTTCCTGAGCAATATGTATCTAGTAATGTGCCTTGCTATATGATTGATATTTATAGGTATATAGGTATCCAGTATCCTATAATATAGCTACGCGTGTGACGGCGGCGTGTGACGGACTTAAAGCGGCCATAAAGTTTGGTGTGAGTATTTTTTCTGTAGTGTGAGCCTACATAGAAGAACGCGACGTGTTGTTGCCATTCCGTGCAGATACTTAAATCATTACGTTATAACGTTATAAATCTATAACGGTTACACTTATTAACCGTTATTAACAGATATAAACCCTTAACACTTTCAATCGGTTACACTTTCGTTTCGGTTACACTTATAAAAGGTTTTCTTCTGAAACAGTTTCAAAAAACAGTGTTAAAACACTTTATAGTGGTTACTGTTTCGGTCCCTGACTACCGCTACGCCACGGAGGCTGTGAAAGTTAAGTTTACTATCAAATGGAAAACAACCCTTGCCTTCTATACCCAATGCATTTTCATTATCAATTTGAATGGAGCTGCCCCTCTAGACAAGTGGCAATTCGTTGCTCAGCGTATGATGGAATAGAATGACAAATGTATACGTAACGACTGCCATAGATGTTCGTATGGCAACCGGGACCGACGGACGGCTTAATGTGCTCTACGAGGCACGACCAGCCCCTCTAGACAAGTGGCAATTGTCATTTTTTACGTCAAATCCCATACATTTGGCATTATATTGCACCATACGCCGAGCAATGAATTGCCATTTGTCTAGAGGAGCAGAGCATTACTGCTCTGCTCCTCTAGACAAATGGCACCCCTCAAGGCTAGCCACGGTCGAAGATATCACAATAATTAGATTTCTCCCGTTAAACGTGATTGATTAATTATTCAGTGATAAATTATGAACCCTGTTATCTTCATAAGAGTCATTTCACACGAGCGTATTCAACGAACTAAATTATAAATTTTTAAATTGAGAAATATTAACTTTCTATTTAAATTCCTAAAAAATATAAGCAGAAGTAAAAAGATTGTTTGGTTTTTCTGTAATCAACGTTTAATCATTACATATTATAAAACAAAGTCACTGCCGCTGTCTGTCCGTCCCTATGTATGCTTAAATCTTCTAAACTACGCAACGGATTTTGAAGCAGTTTTTTTTAATAGATAGAGTGATTCAAGAGGAAGGTTTATATGTATAATACATACATAATATTGTATAGAAACTCTAATAAATTTAGAGATATGCAGCGGGAACGGGATCAAAAAATATGACGGTACGAAGTTCGCCGGGTCAGCTAGTTAACGAATAAAATGAACAAGATATCAACAGTTGACTGTTTTAGCCCATACTGCTGAAGTTGCTCTGTCTGTTTGCTTCGGTTTCACGCCTAAATTTCGTTTATTTCACATTTCATTTGGCCGACTCCAAATGAATGAATCCGAAGATTATTTAGGGCTGGGAGAATATTAATATGGCATAGTCCGCCTCTTTATATCATGCTTTCTGAAAAGCATGTCCGTCTGTTCGTTCATTTTCTAGCGCATATGGTAGGTACCTATCTCACTTTGTGAAAGAAAGAAAACAAGAAACGGTATAGGCACAGATTACCGAATGCCCAGATGCCCACCTACTAACCCAGGTGGCACTGGTGGCATTGGTGGCGTGCCCAAAAAATCCGCGTGCCATCTCTGGCACTCGTGCCAATGGTTCGCCATCCCTGACCTAGGCAGTTAATTGAACGGCTGACTAAGCTAGCTGGCGGCGACATATAGGTAGATGAAGTTTAGGAATGGTAAAATTTCTCGACTTCTCGACAAGATTTTTCCCGCGAGCAAATTACGTTGATTTCCCGGGAAATCGAGAACGAGAATTCTGTAGGGTAAAGTCGGGATAGATGCCCCACTTTTTGAAAAAGGCTCGTAATTCTAAAACTATTAATTGTATATGACTAATTTCTATGAATTTTACTAGTTCAATCATTCCTCTTGAACTATTAATTGTTTTCTTTTACCTATCAATTACAGATTTTGAAAAATTTAGCTTTTTGTAGACCCTTAATTTTTAGGATAGATGCCTCACTGTATGGATAGTTGCCCCACCGTGGAAATACTAAGAAGGATAGATGCCCTTTACATTGCTTAAACGAAAAATAACACAAAATTTTAGTACCATTTCATATTTTACCTTTATAGAGTTCTGTAAAAAGGGAATAAATAACGAGAATACTGTTATTAAGAAGTAATCAACTAAAATATTAATTTATTGTTTACTTTTAAATCATAAAAAATAAACATATAAAAATGAAGGCCTCCAAACTAAGTAAGTTAGTAAGTAAGTAAGTTACCCATTGATAAAGTATTTTCTCCATTATGTACTATGAATGCAAGTGTTAAATTATTTTTAATCTTTTGTCCAACTTATGCGGCGGGATAGTTGACCTTTCCCATAGAGCGCACTAAGGGCAACTATCCGCAAAAGTAATTGGGGCAACTATCCTTTTTGATACGGATGGTTGCCTTTTTTAATTTCTAAATAAATAAAAACTATTCGAGAACAAAACGTATTAAATAGTGTAATATAAACTCTAATGCATGCAAAGAAACAAAAATTTTTCTGATTCCTCCATCAGTTATAAAAATATTCAATAGAAAAGACTTAGCAATATAAATGTTTCGACCATCGAGGTATGGCCGCGGGACATTTTCGCTCACACAGAAAAAACGTATACATCTGCACTGATAATTTTTATGACACAACAGTCTACATGAGGTGCTCTTACATTTATAGTAAAGTATTAACGTTACTAACGACCCTAACATATAGAATTTAAAACTAGGGCAACTATCCAACTGGGGCATCTATCCCGACTTTACCCTACACAGAAACCCTTACTCTAATCGTTGGTTGGTAGTATAGATCGAGTAGGTATATATACCCTTATAATCTGTTATCAGTGTTCGGATAGGATAGGGGCTCTTCAAGGCTGTTTTCGGTCAAAGCACTGGCAGTAAAAGATCTCCGTCTTCACGGCACGTGTGATTAATTATTTGTAATAAACTACACTGTTATCTCCGCTCTTTCTCTACATAGTATAACAATACCGATTTGGAGAACGATTCTGAATCTAAAAATGAATTGTTAATAACCACTGACAGAGTTGATCCATATAATATCTAGCAGTGACGAAGGGTTAAAATTTTCAAAAGGGAAGCCAGTTATTTTGCTACAAGGCATTTATGTTGGGTGACTGCCCGTGGTACTACCCAATGGCACCACTGGTAGTGTCTAAGGTAAAATTCTTTCCCCATGGCACTACCGGTAGTATCAAGGAGAAAAAATTTCCCCATGACTCTACCAGTAGTGTCAAATACACTTGACACTACTAGTAGTGTCACGGGGAATAACTTTATTCCTGCCGTAGTATAAGAGTGTGTTTTCACATGCATGATATTAATGAAAAGAAAAACGATTTGATACTTGGGTTTGATTCGTTATGAGGTTCGCTGTCATTTTCTAACTTAAATAGAGGTTCGTACAGCCAGAAGTTAAAAAAAAAAATTGTTTGAGTAAGTGTTTACCTACTTAGTTGCATAGAAAGAACCGATTAACTAAGAAGTAGCAAATAAAGTAGAAGTTATAAACTTTAAAACATATAATTATATTATAAATACATATTATAATCTAACAGCGATGATCACATACATTTTACTTAGTAAGTAGTTAGGTATCATAATTGTAGTAAAATATCGGTTATCATCATCATTTCAGCCATAGGAAGTCCACTGCTGGACATAGGCCTACCCTGTAGATCCCTAATAAGACCGGTTGGAAGCGGCTCGCATCCAGCGCGTTCCCGCGGCCTTAATATCAGTTATAAATGTTTTATATTATTTTCCTGTGAACGGCTATTTTGTTCATAATTCATAAAGACCATTGACTACTATTTACCCATATAGTTTAGGCGGCATACAGTATAACTTGACCCCAGTGATGTCACAAAATTAATTCTACCGGCTGATTTTATATTAATTTTAGAGCGAAAGATTTTGGTTATTAATTTAGTAAAAAATATATCTATATATTTTTTATAACACCATTCATTATCTTTTTTTTTTCTTGTTTTCTTTTTGTCTGCGCAAATTGTGATTCATTATGCAAACCTATCTATGGGTCTATGCTACCTGAAATAAATGATTTTTTTTTATTTATTTATTATTCTGTTCACCTGCGCATTTGAATGACATTTTAAAACAATATGCTAACTATTCAAATCTATTACTTTAAGATAGGAAAACGACTCAGATGATGTTATAATTTATCTATGCTCAGATGGGACTCGAACCCACGATCAGTCCCTAATAATAGTAAAAACAAAAGCTCTTTCAAAAATATTGTAGGTACCTACTTATGCTATTCAAAACCGGATAAGTAAATATTTGGTTAAAATAATCTAAGTACCTATGTCCTTCTGTTCTACATATAGATTTTGTATGGTTACTTCCTGCTTTCATTATAATCCGGTCAGAGGACTATGATGAACAGACAGACGGAGCATAAGCTATTCTTACTTAATTTGTTGAACTGAAAGAAAAATCTATCTAATCTCCTTTTTTTCATTCTACACAGACATGCACTGAACTGAACAACGTCAAAAGTCAAGCATAACGTCAAACATCGCTACGAACATTTTTATAATCTTTCTAGCGAACGGTAGTAGATGCAAATTTTTACTGTCCTTTCGCGAGAATGCTCGCCAGAACGCTCGATACAAAGCTCGCTAACGGCCGTACCCAATAACCTATCTATCGCCGTTTTGACATTAGAAAGGATAAAAACGTCATCAAACTCTACGGTAACGCAATTCTTATTAGCAAAATAACAAGAGGATTTGACGAAGGAACTATCTTAACCTTTACCTTTATCTGTAGATATGTTATTGTGAACAGCCGTAAAACGCTTTCATATATATTTCTGAAGGCTGATTTACATCAGACGAGCGAATGCTTGATCTACCCCTCTACGTCAAATTCTATTAGTGTAAACAGTGACAGGACATTCGTTCGTTGTTCTTTTTCATCTCGGATAGATTCTATGCAATATTCTAAGAATGCTCGCTCACTTTTTGTAAACGCCACTAGAGCGCGCGAACAGTAACTTAGAGCGTTCTTACGTGTTTTTTAATGGACATTAAAGGTTGCTTTACATCAGAAAAGCGAATGCTCAATATATCCTTTCTACGTCAAATTCTATTACGACCAATAACATATCTACAGATAAAGGTAAAGGTAGAGATAGTTTCTTCATCAAATCCTATTGTTATGTTTGAATGAATGAATGAATGAATATTTATTTCCAAGAATATGGTACATCGAGGTCTTCATGTTATTACAATGGTTCCAACATATTCTACCATAATAGGTGTAGAAATATTAAGTTTTACAATAACTGTGTGTTAATTTATAATAATAATAAAATCTGTGGTTATTTTGCTACTATGAATTGCGTTACCATATAGATTAATGACGTTTTTATCCTTTCTAATGTCAAAACTGGCGATAGATAGGTTATTGGGAACGGCCGTTAGTGTAAACAGTGGCAGAACATTCGTTCGTTGTTCTTTCTTATGTAAACGCTAAAAAAAAAGGTTTCCTTTACACTAAAAGATTAAGAAAGAATAAAATAAAATAAAAAAAAAATAATTTATAAAAAAGTAAATTAACTAATTGTAACTTGTAAGCACTGTATTTTCGCGACAAATTCTCGAGAGAATGCTCGCCCGAATGCTCGAATACTTACTAAAACATTCGTGAGAATGCTGTTTACAATTGAATGCTCAAGTTTGTCAGCACCTTTGACCACTAAACAGAACTGACAGTTGAATCTGCGATAGGTCATGGGAATGTATCGCGCGAGATGATTTGATTGCTTACGAAAGGTTGCCACAGAATTAGTACCAAATGTTATTTCAAAATATCACTTTAAATCACTATTATTGGAGAACGTTGGCAATTGCTATAGCTCAGGACACATATCTTGAACCTAAGTTGCGAGAAAAACGAGGAATAGGTAACTAAATCCCTAGCTTACATTCAAGGAAAAAAACCGCTTACTTATATTTCTTCTATAAATAAAAAAACCTTTTGAACTTAAAATAAAAGTTATTATATGATAAGTCTTATGTACACTATTTTTTATACTAAAAACTAGACGTAATGATACTCTGGTCGTTTTGATACTGTAGACGTGATGATACTATGGACGAAATGATACTGTAGACATTATGATACTATGGACATTTTGATACTTTAGACGAAATGATATTAAGGACCACATGCACCGAAAGGATTGTTTTGAATATTTGATTGATCTATGCTTGGTGACTCGTCCACCGCAGTAGTGCCTACCCCGTGCTATCCTCAAAAGACACCCAAGAAACGTGTACTGCGCGTATGAGCACATTAAAGGTTCAAGATATAGGTCCCGAGGTATACAATCCTAAGTTAATCCCGTTCCCGCTGCACCTACCATTCGGTTTCTTTATACAAACCTTGGCCATACAATAAAGAACACAAAACAAAAAGAATTATCCAATTTAGTGCATTCGGTAGTTATGCGCGTATAACCCGTGCCACCTATCTTGGACCTAAATCGTAAGACATACGAGGCTCTGGCGCCCGCGGATTGCTTTGTAATAATCTATGCTTGGTGAATTTGAGTTCGTCTGCCGCAGTGGCATCCCGTGCTATCCTCAAAAGACACCCAAGAAATGTGTACTGCGCGTATAGGGCACATTTTGAGCACATTTTAGGTCCAAGATACGTGGCGCGGGCTTAATAAGTACATTTGGGATAGGTACATACATAAGTACGTTTTATTTTTATTTATAGACTAGTTGACCCGGCGAACTTTGTACCGCAATATTTTTCTTAGCCAGTTTAAACCTTCCCTGGATATCTACGAATATTTCAAGACTAAAATTAGCCAAATCGGTTCATCCGTTCTCGAGTTTTAGCGAGACTAACGAACAGCAATTGATTTTTACATAGTTAATACTAGCTGTCCCGACGAACCTAGTACCGCCATATTTCTCCCGTTCCCGCTGCACCTATTTTCTCACCGTTTAAATCTTCCCTGGACATCCACGAACATTTCAAGGCCAAGATAAGATAAATCCGTTCATATCAGTGTTACTCTACAATATTATGCATGTATTATACATATAACCCTTCCTCTTGAATCACTCTATCTATTAAAAAGACCGCTTCAAAATACGTTGCGTAGGTTTGAAGATTTAAGCGACGCGACGGACAGACAGCGACTTTGTTTTATAATATGTTGTGATAATCAATTTTATTCGTAACAATAATTTATATTTTTAAATTAATTAAAAACTATGCATCTACGTGTTGGGCATGTCACAATAATTAGTGACATGCAATAGGTACACATCAACTTCACTGTCATTGCTTATAAGAAAATAATGATAATTTACATTTTTATATTCAAATTCATTTATTTCAAGTAACAGAGACTCAGTCAATTCTATTACAATACTTATATCAAGTTTCATACATAGATTCATACATATATTATTATATACATTATTATTATTATTATTACACATACACACGAATACAAGAACACACATGTCTATAAATCAGATTCAATTTCAATTATATATTATTCATTAGATAAATTAAATTATTAGATTAAATTAAACATGAAATAGATTAAAATTAAATTAAACTTAATTGATTTGAATGTCATCAAGTACTTAGTATGTCAACTGAGAATTAAACATATTGAGAAATTGAATCATCAATAAAATTGGACTATGTGCCATGATCAACATTCACACATGCTCATTTGTTTATTTGTCAGTACATGAATCCGGTTACAGTGGTTAATGTACTGACAATCAAATCTACCGGCAAAGTGTCTCAGGATACTGTTGGAGCTGGCCCGCACCCTGCTCACCAGGGACACGTGCATCGTTTTCGCATGGTTGTATAGAAGCAGTCAGTCTGCGCATCAGCGAACATTCCCGACGCACTGCAGCGCCTGGACAACCCCATCAGCATCCTAAACGCATTGTTATACTGGACACGAAGGGCCCCATACTGCTTCTGCGTGTACGACACCCACAGGCTGCTAGTATAGAAGGATGTGCAAAATGCCTTAAAAAGAGTAATTTTGACATCCCTCGAGCACCATGCAAACCTATGGGCTATCATATTCGCCCTCACAGATAGCGCCCTTCGTTCCCTCTTTATATCCGCATCGTCACCCAGGTCGGACGCCAATTGTGTCCCAAGTATTTAAACTGGCTAACTTGAATCAGTTCAGTTCCGTTCAACCTTATTGCTGGTATGTTGTTTGGTGTTTATAAAGGAATCTAGTGAATGAGATAAATTAATAAAAAAATGAATATAGGTATCTATTTAAATTATCATGGTCACTCGCGTAGTGCACAGTTCTCATCAGTTAAGTCAACTGAACAAATGAGAAAAACTCTTCCCACTTGTTTAGTTGACGGAACAAGTGAGAAAAAAAATATCACTAGTTCAATTAACTCTGGGGAATTAATTGAACTAACTTGAAATTCAACTCTGGGGAAGCGCATGCGACTCCAATATAACTATCATGCAAAGAATGCAGAATGGCATCCTCAGAAACATGGCCAACTCACCATGGTTTGTAACTAATGCTGAAATACACAAGGCACTGCAGGTGAACACAGTCAAGGTGGAAACCAAGCTCCTGGCTCAGAAGTACAAGAACCGACTAAGGAACCACCCCAACGATCTGGCTTCTGGGCTAATTAATATTAGTTACCCCAAACGCCTCAAACGATACGACATACAAGACCTAGAGTCCAGATACTGAAAAAGGTGCTACCACTGGGGAGTACCTTCGACACGACACTAGACGCTCAATAAATCCGCTCATAGTCAAGGACTGATTGCAGATAAGATTGGAAAAAAAAAAAAAAAGTTCTATTAACTGAACAAGTGAGAGAAATAATCCCATTAGTTCAGTCAACTGAACTAGTGCGAATAAAGGGTAAATGCCTAAATGTTTATCTTTTTTTATACCACCTAAGTCGCAGATAAACACACGGTCCAACTAATGGAAAGTGCTCACCGTGGCCTACGGACGAGTACCACACCAGGGGAGTCACACTTGCGCTGCCGACCCTTTAAGAACAGAGAGATTCTGTGACGTCAGTGCGGAAGACAAAGTAGGACAAGCCTTTGGTATTCCCACTGACAGCACAAAACCTCTCCAGTGAACTCTGGCTACCCTACTCACTCCCGCCATTTTTTTCTTTCTTTCTATACAAATAAATCGCGATAGAATAAAAAGTGGTTTTATTTAATTGAATTTTATGAGAGTCAATCATCATTCTCTGATCCTTTCCCCAACTCTGTTGGAGTCGACTTTCCCGTGTAACTGTGATGAGGCTGAACTTCAATTGTATGCTTGTTCAATATGGACGTTATTAAGTAATATATTACCAATCGAGTAAACGGCTCATAGAGTTGGTTACATGCATCTATTTGAGCAATACGGATTTGAAGTGGTTGTAATTAGTTTTGATGTAATGTCGAAGTAACCACTACGCCTACTGAGCTACAAAAAACTGCCCCCTAGACGAGCCAAATAGAGATAATAAAATTGTCGAACGCTCTAGTCTGACGCTATACCATGGATGTAATTTAGATCTACGATGATCATGAAAATTTTTCACATAGATCTAAGGTGATCAAAAATATAATTTAGATCTATTATGATCATAAAAATTGTCACATGATCTAAGGTTATCAAAAATATAATTTAGATTTATGATGATCATAAAAATGTCACATAGATCTAAGGTGATCAAAAATGTAATTTAGATCTATGATGGTCGTAAAATTTGTCACATAGATCTAAATCTACGTGATCAAAAATATAATTTAGATCTGTGGCGATCATAAAAATTATCACAAAAATCTAAATCTAGGTGATCAAAAATCTGATGATGAGCCGAGGTGATGTAAGGTGATTCTGTGTGACACTACTTTTGTCACTGGCTGTATATTCTCATTACCATATAATTATGCTTCAGTAGCATGCAAAAGTTAATCAACACAACATCTATTAGATCTCAATTGTTTAGTCGCAACAATTAGGCGTTATATTCTCATGATTTTACGCATCGCAAACTAGCTTGATGCCAATTACCTATGGTCCTAGATACTTGTAGTATATTCATCGGCAAAAATCATGGAGCAACGCAAACAATTCACGCCGGTACATCAGTGGCGAAGAGTGATTATTTTTTTCAAAAGGGAAGCCGGTGAACCTAAATCTTAGGTAGGTATCTGTTATAGAACGTCCATTGCAATTTTGTGTAGGTTGTTGTCTCAATTTTATATACAGAATATTAGATAGTCAGTTTTGGAACATGCATTATTTTATATTGTTTAGCATTTAATTTAAGCATGTCTCCCACGGCTTCCCTCTGCAGAGCAAGCCGGCAGGAAACGAGTTATAAGGACCCCTCGCCACTGGTACAACATGCGTGAACTAGTCAACCAAAATGTGTAGAAATGTCGAGCAAAAAACATTTATTTATTTATTTTTATTTATGAGAATGTTGTAGAATATTTTATTTAAGTATACCTAATTACTTTTTGTTTTGTTGCATTCCGACTTATCTCCGAAGTTGTCTGACCGATTAGGACGAAAGGCAGATTGCTGATCCTTTAAGACATAACCTAGAGGCTAATGTTATTGTAAAAAAATATGTATTAAGATTTCGCCTAAAAAATAAAGTAAGTCTATTCGGAAAATAAAAAAGGCTTTAGCCTTTATTTTACGTACCTATAATAGATCAAGAATGAATGAAAAGAATGAATGAAGATCAAGCTTGGTATTTTGATCATGTATTACTCCTTACAAGTTTTTATTTAAGTTTATTTTTTATAAATCATAATTATAAGAAATAATATTTTCAATAAAAATCTGTGGTTATTGATATCGACCACAGATTTTTGTGCAGTAAGCAGCAGTGTACACTATTTATTTTTTCCAAAACCCGGTTTAATTTAATTTAGGACATGAAATACCTAGTTATTTAAAAAATAACTTCATTAATTTTATTGTTCACTATTAACCTATCTTTTATGAAATTATTAATTATATTTAAAAAATAATATTACAGCGCGAGAAATAATATTTTCAAGCAAATGTAATTATTTATTTGCTTAATTTGATCATAATAGTAACTATACAGTACAGTACATTAACATTTTTTAATAAATAAAACCACAAAGTAATTCCATAAAAATAAATTCTTATTTAACTAAAAAATAATAAAAAAAACACTAACCTTTAATTCCGAAAAGCAATTCAAAAAAAAACAAAAACCACTGAACTAAACAGTCATAACTAAGCACAAATGAACTTCGAAAAAATTTAAAAAAAATCGTTCGATAAATTCGAAATTCGAAAAAAACATACGTGATCGCTTTTTTTATTTTAAATTCGCGGTCGCGGGCACGCGCGTTCCGTCCGTACGGCCGCTCGAACGAGTATTGCGAAACTATGTGTGTATAACCTTAGCTTAGAGTGCCATTCATCTGTCATCGTGGCCTCTCCTTATAATTATAATCCACACTTACAATGTAACGTAACTCATTTTGTTTTGGACGAGGGGATATAAAGGTCGCTGATGACCGGTAACGTAGATGAATGCGTTTGGGTAAAATATTGCTTGAAGTTTGACCACAGATAACATAATACTAAAGATTTGGAGGAAGCTTGTAGATACAATGATTTCCAATATCTATGTTACTAGGTACCTACTAGAATTGCTGTCCGGATAAAAAAATCGATGTGATGAGCACAACTTACAGGAAGGCTAATGCCCGTTTTCACCAATGTCCCCTAAATTTTAGGGGCCACCTAAGGAAAGTTAGGTAACCCTTAGTAACATTTCGTTTTCACCAAACCTTAGGGGACACCTAACCACAGATTAATAAATAGTTACTACGAGACCTAAGACCTAACTGCTTAGGTGTCACTTAAAATTTAGGGGTCACCTAACTAACCCCTAACAAGGTGACATAATAACTTTGCGCATATTTACGCACGTTTTGTTTAATATCGCGTATATATTTCTAACTAACTAATATTATTACTTTACAAAAAAAAAAAAAAAAAACTAATAAGTAACAATCAATTTAATAATATTTTGTAATTCGCCAGCACTACAAAATAGGAGACCCTTACTTAGGTGTCACTTAGGGTGGTGAAAACGAATTTAGATAAGTAATATATTTAGGTGCTACCTACGTTAGGGGACTCTTAGTTGGGAGGTGATTTAAGTATAGTTGATGAAAACGGGCATATCTCCTAATAAAATCTATACCTAACGCGCGATCTAGCCGTGTTGGTTCCCGGTGGAGTAGAATAGGGTCACCCCATCTCTTCCTGTGGGTGTCGTAGAAGGCGACTAAGGGATAGGGCTGTTCTCCATCCGACAGTTAACATACAGCCCATGACGAAGTGCCCGTTTGACGGTAATGGTCTTACCCCCTATTAGATACGTGGACCCACGTTATTGCGCGAAAATCGTGAAGATCCGAAAACGAGTCAATTGGAACGTTTTCCTTGTATCGCGCGCCGAGCGGCGCCGGTCGGACGTTGAGCGGAAGAATCAGTGACATAAAAAAATAACGAAAATGCTATCGTATGTTTATAGACACTGCACGAACAATTACTCTAAAGTTAATAGTAGGGAAATGTAGATGAATTAAAAATGTGTCTGTGTGTTCGGCACAATTTTCTACGTTGATTTGTAAGCATATGACATATCTAGTGATATTTCATCTTTGCGTGGACCGAAAATCATAGTTGGCGAAATTTGGGTGTTAATGCGCTTCTGCCTACCCCTTCGGGGATTTTCGAGAGTTAATTTTGAAAAAAAAAAACGTTATTACGAGAATTGGCCCTCTTTTCACATTTCATTCGATTTTGACAAATTGAGACTGAATTTTGAACAGAAAATTGACCTTCAGTGTGCGATGCGGTGGAAAGTTGACTGCTATGTCAAAGGTCGCTAGCTCGATTCTCGGTCAATGGAAATATTCCAGCACACATAGAGCCGTCTGCATGAGCGTGATACACTCCCGTCAAAAATTCCCCTGAGGCAGTCCTTACGCCATAAGTAATTACGTCAGTCTGTAGGAGAGGCAGTGATGACTCCCTAGCCGGTCCTAAATGAGAAGCCTAAGCTTAAACGGGTAATGTCACGATGCCTAATTTTTTGCTAATTTCGGTGGCATTTTTCAATCATAGGTTTTCCGATGAAAAAAATTAATGGAGTTATTTTAGAATATCTAGAATACTGATGTGTGTTCTAAAAGAACTCCATTAATTTTTTTAATTATTTACCCAAACGTACCTATTTAAACTTATATATATACATATCTTGGATCTAAAATACGCTCAAAATGTGCTCTATACGCGCAATACACATTTTTTGGGTGTCTTTTGAAGATAACACCGAGCTCAAATTCACCATAGCCAATTCAGCATAGATTATATTACAAAAAAATTTCAGTTATCCCGACCAAACATAGCCTATGTCCTTTCCCAAAGTCTACTGTACCAAATTTCATAAAAAATCGATTCAGTGGTTTAGTCGTGAAAGCGTAACAGACAGACTGACTTCAAAGTTCACTATCTCAATATTTTGAAATTTTCAGATAACCCCTTCATCCACTCACATCTTCTATTTTATGTTTTTACAGCGTTTTCAATGCGATATTGCGATAGAAAGGAGATTTACCATAAATATACAATTTTATTTGTAAACTGCGATGGGCTATTCAATAAAATCGTCGATATTTATCCATTGTCCAGTATCGGTTACCTCATAATCCTTAATGGTAGGTAGGTGTAAGTATACTTAAGGTATGGTTCCGTACCCGACCGCATACGACAACTGCAGACGCACGCAGCAAATACAGCGTACCCATTACTTGTTGAACTCCGATATGGATAAAGGGGACCATTGAGAAGCCGCAATGAATTACGTGCAGTTGTCGTATACCTTCGAAATCACACCTATTTAAAGGGGATAAGTAATTACTGCCAGTGCATCATACAATGTGCAAATCACTCATAGTTATCTCAATATGTGATTAAATTAAATAAATTTTGTAGATGATAAATATGTAAGTAGGTATCTATCTATCTTGTTAGTCAGTTTATTGGTTATTCATGCTATTACAAAATTACATGATTCTATTCAAATGTTATTAGAGAAGAATTCTGAAGAAATTGACATGCTAAATTCTTCAAAGTTCTCAACATCGCTGGTCGCTCAACCACCTCCGTTCTCCATGATCGTGGGCCTAGGGGTGACAGATGGAACCGCCTGTCACCCTAGCGAAACCAGACTGAGTCCCGGTTTCCACCGAAGCGGAGAGGAGAGGAGAGAAGAAGAACTGCGTAACTGGATTTCCACCAAAGTGGATAGGAAATGCGTAGCGGAGAGATCTTGATCCGTTTCCATTGAAGCTGAGCGGTAAATAGAAGCGGAAGTAATGAAATCTCATTGGTTATTTAAAACATCTCTTCTCTTCTCCTCTCTTCTCCGCTTTAATAGAAACCGGGCCTGAGACTGCGCGCCTTTCTTTATTCGGGACCAAGATAAGGACACCATTACTTTCTACACCCGTTGGGGCCTTCTTAAAACCGAGGTCAACGGGGTGCAAAGGAATGAATGCTCCAGGCCTAGGCAATCTTACTGCCTGGCATCTGAAGACCCGAGACATCGTGCGGTTTTAGTTGGTCCAACTCCGATGACCTCAGGCGGGTGGTATCTGGGGGGATTTTCGCACGAAACAGAGGGGGGTAACGGGAAATACTAGTGATTTCAGATAAATACTAACATTCTTCAAAAACACTATCGCCTTGGTGATCATAGAACCCGGAGTGGCCACGACGATAATTTTTTGCATCCATTCACCTTTCAATATGAGGGCCATAGGTACCTACCTAATGTTTATAAGTAAATCTCTCACGATCTGATAAATAGGCATATTGAATATGTTAATGACGACAACATTACGTAAAAAACTGCGTAAGTAATTATTAATGTTTTAATTATAATAATCAAAAGGTTTGCAAATCATTGGCAAGAGTTTCTATCAATGGCTATCAAGATGGTTTTGCATGATATTAATCAAAGATAATAAAAATCAATCAATCAGTTAACCTTTCACAGTCCACTGCTTAGCATCACATTCCATTATTTCTACCCCTGGAAGAACGGGCACTGTCAAAAATATTACCATACATGATATTTAAATCTATCTTTAAGGTGCTGATAAACTTGAGCATTCACTTGTAATGAGCATTCTTGCGAATGTTACATTACAGAAAAATAAACGAGAGCATTCTATCAAGCGTTCTGGCGAGCATTCTGGCGAGCATGCTTGCAAAACGACTGTAAATTTGCTTCGCGTTCGCTAGAAAGATCATTTAAATGTTCGTAGCAATACTTGACTCTATGCTTGGCTCGATTCGTTGTTCAGTTCGACAAATATAAAAACGGCGAATGCTCGATGTTCTGTTACAAGTAAATGCTCAAGTCTATCAGATAAATAAAGATGAATTGAAATTCTGTTAGTTTCGCTAAAACTCGAGAATGGCTAAACCGATTAGGCTAATTTTAGTCTTGAAATATTCGTGGACGTCCAGGGAAGGTTTAAACGGTGAGAAAACATGGAAAAAGGATCCGTATTCCACGCGGGCGGAAAAAAATATGGCGGTACAAAGTTCACCGGGTCAGCTAGTCCTACTAGTAATAAAAACGCGAAAATTTGTAAGTATGAATGGATGGATGGATGTATTATAGTTATGTATTGATTTAAGTTAAGGTGATTACATACGCGAATGACTTTGACCATACAAATGCTCAAGGTCATTCGCTCGTTTTTCAGCCGTAAAAATCAGTAAAACTAATTTTAATAGATAATTTTATAGGGGACGATTACAAACTAAGAAGGTCACGTCATGCTAATACACTCATTTAACATATATCTGAAATTTTAGATTATTTGGATACATATTGTAGACAATATTTGGTTTCATAAGAAAGAGTAGAGTGATGTTCAGAGCCTCTTTTCAACTATTTCCTCCTTTTTTATTTAATTTATGAAAAGGTGAAGTTACTCTGTATATCCTGTAGAATGCAGGGATGTAAATTTCAGACCTTTAGGTTTTATAGTTAAAAAGAACAACGGTTTCGAAAATACCGATTTTTCGATGCTAATCTGATTCGGGGCCTTAAGGATGATTGTTACTCCTTCACGTAAAAACTACTGAATTGATTTTAATGAAACTTTACAACTTTACTTTTTTTGAAAGCTTATACATCAGAATAACACATCCATACCATATCCATACTTCCATATCCATACTACCTAATATTAAAGCGAAAGTAACTCTGTCTATCTATCTGTCTGTCTGTTACGCTTTCACGTCTAAACCACTGAACCGATTTTTATGAAATTTGGTATATGGGTAGATTAGACCTTGAGAAAGGACATAGGCTATGTTTGGTCGCGATAACCGACATCCACGCGGGCGGAGCCGCGGGCAAAAGCTAGTGGGCTATATATCAGCGATGAACGGGATCAGAATTCCACGCGGGCGGAAGCGCGACCGGGTTAGTTAACCAGTTATTTAATAAACTAATCAAGCTGCTTTCACCAAATTACCGGATAAATAGAATGTCGTCGATGTATAACAGGACATCAAATTTATCTCCCTTCATAGATACAGATATTTCCTTTTTGAGGTAATTTAGAAAAGGTAATTACTTTTTTTATTGATTTAATATTGCCAGTTTAGATTTTTATTACCACTATTAATAACTGTATAATTGACAGCCTCGGTGCCGTGGCGGTAATGAACGCGATTGCTACGCAGGAGGTGTGGGTTCGATTCCCTCTCGTTACAAATATTTGTATGCGTGGTTATGGCTATTTGCATTATATATGCACATCTGTCTGGTGTTAAACAGCCCTATCCCTAAGTCGCCTTGTACGACACCGCATGGGAGGAGATGGGATCACAGTATAATGGGGCGGCCCAAATTCTACTCTACCGGGAACCACGCGGCATCCGGGAACCACGCAGCATATTATTATAACCACAAATATTTATATGCATGAATATGGCTATTTGCATTGGTCTGGTCGTACCACAAAGAGCACATTATGCCGTCGGTCCCGGTTGTCATACGAACATTTATGGCAGGACACCATCTTCCGTGGCCAACTTGGAAGGCATTAAATCGCCTACGTATCCAAGTTGGACGCTGCAAGGCAAATTTGGTAAAATGGGGCTATTTAGACCAGTCGCAAGCTTCGTACGACTGCGGGGCTCCATTCCAAAATTCCAATCCATGTTACACTTGCTCTCTTGCCCACTGTGCCCTTCCAACTGTACTATCGAGGACCTGCTGTGCAATTCACTAACAAGCACAACGATGCGACAACGATGCGAGTCGCAACGATGTGCGCGATAGACACTGTCATTGGTCGATTTCCAATGACGTGATACAATCTGACCAATGACAATCTACGTTGCGCCTGTTGTCGCATCGTTGTGCTCGCTTAGTGAATTGCAGTGCTGATTAAGGCAACGGACAATGCCGTAGCAGTGGCCAAATATTGGGCCAACAAAATCTAAAATTTTATGAGCCATTGACTCGACGAAGAAGAAGTTGGAGCTCTAAAAAGTCCAACAACTGGTCTGACTGCAGTATTTCGATATCGCCAATGGGTTGCGGTGGTCAGATGGGAGTGGCTTCACGGAAATATCGAAGTTTAGTCAAACTCGCAGTTAGACTGGAAAAAGCGGACCCAGGACTCAGAGGTGAAAGCTTCGGATACGACTGGGATTAACGCTAGCATGAAGAAGAACGCGATCATGGTACAGGTACATACCTACAAATAGCACGGCACATAAATATCTTGTACCCAAAATGTGCTCTATTACGCGCAGTACACGTTTCCTGGGTGTCTTTTGAGGATAGCACGGGGTGCTACTGCGGTGGACGAGCTCAAATTCACCAAGCATAGATTATTACAAAACAAACCGCGCGCGCCAGAGCCTCGTTTGTGACTTTGGTCCAAGACACAGGCATACCTTTGATTTGCCTAACGTTTCAACCAAGTTACACCGGCCGGGCCGTGGTCAAAGGCGACTCGAAACGCGAGAGTTCATAAGTTAGTGCTTACTAAGTACCTATTATGGATAAATACTTATTGTAATAATGATATAACATTACTTAGTCATGCACTCAGGTCCTAGATTGCAGCGCCAAGGACGTCCACATGAAATGTCCGTTCTAAATGCACCGTGCAACCGAATGCAAGCCCCGCAAGCCGCAAGCCACAGGTGTCAGAATACCACAAAATATAATAATACAAGAGGCCGCCTGCGACATCGTACGCTTGGAGTTCATTTTACCCCTTATTGGTGGAGTTTCGTAAATTTATTTAACTGTCCCTATAAGGATGCAGATTTCTACACCTATAAGGAACCTACTTGCCAAATTTCAAGGTTTGTAAGTGTCATAGTTTCTGAGATTTCGTGATTAATCAGTGAGTGGTATTTCACTTTTATATGTTACCGTCCATTTGTTTAATGCAGGCATTCTATACAATGCCTAGGCAATGTATGCTAATAGACCGGGAGATGATGACAGAAAAGTTCAAGTCATTTGTTACAAGTATGGCGCCCCGCGGGCCAACTCTGAAATTACTATTTTCGGTTCTCAAATCACCCAATTCGACCCTCTAAGGGTCGCCATACTTGTAACAAATGACTTGAACTTTTCTGTCATCATCTCCCGGTCTATAATAAATATGTCGATTTCTGTATTTGGTTTTTATCACAAAGAGTGCAGCGTCTGTTACTTAAAAATACTTAAAAGAAACAAAAGGGAAACCCAGTTTTGGGCCTGATCAATTGCGAAAATTACCTTTGACACTACTGGTGGTGTCATGGGAAATAATTTGTACCTTTGGCACTATCGGTAGTGCCATGGGGAAAGAATTTTACCTTTGACACTTTCCAGTAGTGCTATTCATCTGCATTTCTGCAATTGTACGACCGACATGCATATTTCTTTAAAAAGTCTTTCACTTGATAAAAGAAACCAACAGGTTTTGTCCCTACAAAACCTGTTGGTTTGGTTGGGGGTTCGTGATCCTTCACGAACCCCCAATCGTTTATTGACAAACCCCCAGGGGTACGTGAAACCACTTTGAGAAACCCTGTACAGAGGAATGTTGAAAAACGAAAACAGGATGTATTGATGAGTGTCGAAAAATACGAGCTTCCAAATATAACGGATGACATATCGAGTGAATGAGGAAAAGTAAGTAGGCAAGTCGGTCGGGGTTCAACCACCAAGAACATGTATCGACAAAATTGGTGATATTTAAGGTGATTACATACGCGAATGACTTTGACCATACAAATGCTCAAGGTCATTGGCTCATATTTGAACCGTAAAAATCAGTAAAACCAATTTTAATAGATAACTTTATAGGCGACCATTACAAACTAAGATGATCACGTCATGCTAATACACTTATTTAACATATTATGTGAAATTTTAGATTATTTAGATACATATTGTAGAAAATATTTGGTTTCACAAGGAAGAGTAGAGTGATGTTCAAAGCCTCTTTTCTACTATTTTCTCGTTTTTTATTTAATTTATGAAAAGAAGAAGTTACTCTGTATATCCTGTAGTATCCAGGTATGTGAATTCCAGATCTGTAGGTTTCATAGTTAATAAGAAAAACAGTTTCGAAAATACCGATTTTTCGATGCTGATCTGATTCGGGGCCTTAAAAAAGATGGATAAGCCACACCCGAAAAAGATGAGCTTATTAAGAAAGGTGTAAGGTTACCTTTCCACCGGAGATGTGCTAAGCTACGTTGCTATAGATGCGTTTGATATCCACCAATCATATTCATTGTTCCACATAGCATAGCCCTGGTGGAAAGGGGCTTAGCTAAGCTTTGTTTTTTACATAGCAAGATGCGTGCTATGGATGGAGAATAGATTCGAATTTTGAATATTTGTAAGCAGTTTCTTGCACATGTTACTCGCTACGCTACATAGCATAGCACAGTGGGAACGTTCACATAGTTTCATAGCTTAGCTTTTACATCTTCGTAGCATGGCTTTGTAGCACATCTCTGGTGGAAAGGAAGCCTAATGAAAGTAGAGGAAGCTCTGAAATGCGTAAAGGTCACAGAATTTTTAAATGAGATTAATGGCACGGCCATTTCAGCTATACATATAAATTAATTTTAACAAAAAAGTTTAACCGACTTCAAGAAACGAAAAAGAGGCACTGAAAGCGAAAAATAACTTATTTTTGTAGGGACCTACTGATTTATTAGAAGTCGGTGAATGAGTCGATGAATATGGGTATTTGCATCAGTCTGGTCGTGCCTCGGAGAGCACGTTAAGCCATTGGTCCCGGTTGCCATACGAACATCTATGGTAGTCGTTACGGGTAGTTGGAGCCCTAAAAAGTCCAACAACAACGGTCTAACTGCAATACTTCGATATCGCCTAAGGTCACCATTGGGTTGTGGAGGTTATATCGCAGTCCCTTCACGGACTGCCTTCCCTTCGAACCCTTCGAGGCCTAGCCAAATCCGCAGATAAGACTGGTAAATGGACCCCAGCTTCGAATGCGACTGGGAATTAATGCTAGGATGAAGAAGAAGAAGCTTACAGATGCCCAGGGGAAGGCAGAGAACGACCTCTGTCCCCCATGAGGGCAGACCTGGGGGTGACGGGTGGACCTGCTCGTTACCCTAGCAGAAGTAGGCCGAGGCAGCGTGCTACCCGTGGGCTAAATTGGGACACTCCAGCTCTCGGCCCTGGGTCGACCGGGGTGCGAGATATACGTCTCAATAATTCCAAATATTCCGTGAGGATAAAACGAAAAATCCCGAATAATTCCCAAATGACCCGGAATAATTCGGAATTATTCCGGTCGGTTTCGGTTCGGTATCATTAAGAAAAAATGTGGTCTTGACTCTTGATAACTCGAAATGCAGTTAAGATTAGCGTTATAAACGGTTATAGATATTATAATATCGGTATAATTAAGAACATACAGTCTACATGTATTCTTATTAATACCGATATTATACCAACCGTGCTAAAACGAATGAAGTGGTGAATTATAACAACATTTTCTTGATTTTACCGAGTTAGGGATATAACTGAGTACCTACTTATACACTTTTAAACTCTTTAAGAGTGTTTTCACACCATCCGATATCTGTATCCGACGACGATGGCCGACATCCGATATCCGACACCATTTATTATGTTGTTTTTATATAAATATCCGATAAAATCGGTCCGATTTGGCTATTTGCTCCATAGCACAGACTAGTTAAGGATGCTAGGGATAAAAAACCTTAAAAAACGTAGTGCAAGCAATTTCCGACCTTAATGACATGACATAGAATCGAGTTTTTTTTCTTATTATTCGTAATCAGTGTCATCTATTAGCGCAAAAAGACATGTAATTAAGATAATGTCATTAAGGTCGAAAGTCGCTTACAGTCGCTGTTTTAGTATCTGTGTGAAAGTTGTTCTCAAATTATATAATATTCCTACATATTATAATAAAATAAGTAGGTACCGTACATCTTGACTCCAAGTCGCTAGAGATGCTCGTATTGGTTTGATTATGGTCTATGATTGGTGGATTTGAGCTTTTCCGTCACCATGTTACACGGGGTACCATGGTGGCGAAGAAGCTCTAATCCACCTAATCCACAAAAGACATCCAAAAAACGCGTGTTACTGCGCATATACATAAGGTACATTTTGTAACGTCACTGAGGTCAAGATATATAATATTCCGGTATCTACCTATCTATATACCAATACCTACTGTACATAGGTCTGTACTTAAGTTTTCGTTTAGTAGGTAGGTGGAAGCACAGTTATTTCAATTTTTGTATGTGAGTTTAGCGGGAATAATTCCGGAATATTTGAGAATATTTGGGAATAATTCCGAATAATACGGAATAATTCGGAATTATTCGGGATTTTTACATCTATACTCAAGATACACCTCCGGCAACCTACGACCACAGATATCAGATATCCGATCCGTGCCTACGACCCACAGACACCGTGTGTTTTAGTCGGTTCAAGTCCGACATAACCTCCCTGTTGTTACCATTTCATTTTAGTTTGGCTTTTCCGGGGGCGACTGCCGTCCGACCCCCCAACCCCGAAGGGACCGTTGTTCAGCAGGTGCACCGGCTTGCAGGTGAGGTTGGCTTGGGGCCCAAGATCTAGGTGGACCCCCATACACCCCGATATAACCTCCCTAGCCGGTCAAATTAAAATCGAAAAGTTAATGAGTTTGAGATAGCAGAGCAAATAACAAAATATTTGTTTTATTTTTTTGCATAGCGAGGGGCAGTGTCTTCTAAGTAGGTCTACACTACCTATTAGATTAAATTGTTTTTACAGGCAGATCCATACGCATACCTAGCAAACATGCGAACATCTTCACAGTTCACAAACTATAATATTACTAGCTAACGCACGCGCCTCCGCCCGTGTGCGTATCGTTAGTGCGACCAAACGTAGCCTATGTCTGTTCCCAAGGTCTAATCTATCTCTGTATCAAATTTCATCAAAATCGGTTTAGTGGTTTAGGCGTTAGTAAACCGATTTTGATGAAATGTAGAATAGAGATTGATTAGACCATGGGACCTTATTTGGTCGTACTAACCGACATCCACGCGGGCGGAGCCGCAGGCAACAGCTACGATAAAATAAATTGCTTTTGATTATTATTTAAAAACTAGCTGACCCCGCGAACTTCGTACCGCCTAAAAGTCAATTCATTTTTTTCTTCTCTCCGTAGCAACCATCCTCGTACTTCAAGGAATAGAGATAGGTAGATAGTTTTATTTCAATGAGTGATATTCGGGTAAACTTCTGACAGGGGGGAGCTCGTCTAAACCATGATAGTTACAATAGTTTAAATTAATTAAAACGAGGCCCCGAGGAAGCCGTCTCATACCCCGGCATCTGAAGACCCAAGACGGCGGCGGCGTGTGGTTTTAGTCGGTTCGAGTCCGCCATTACCAAAAGGATTTTCGCACGAAATAAGAGTCCAAGAATGCCGATTTCTCTGAAGCCTGATTCAATTTTATATTCGGGAAAGATTAGGCTGACATTTTTATGATGCGGATGATCAATGATGCCCAATGAAGCCTCAACCACGGCGGACAGAATACGTTCCTTCTCCATGTCTCAAACCAATTAGTTATGTCATTACTGTCATTAGCACTTATGTACGCAGTCAAATGCGATTTAATAAAGTTTTTTAACATAGTATTGTTTATTGTTGGGTACCTGCTACAGACAGCGACATAAGTTGTTTAACAGTAAAACAGTATACATAATATCATCATCATCATCATCTTGCGTTAGTTCTGGTCACATCCGAAGCTTCACCTCGATGTCTGTCCTGTATTTCCAGTTTAACTGCGACGCTGCTGCACTTCCTATTGGGAATATCAAAGTATTGCAGTTAGGCCAGTTCTGTTGTTGGACTTTTTAATTAGATAAATAAATATAAATATTGTAGGACATTCTACATAACGCTATCTAGACCCAAAGTAAGCATAGCTTAACTAGCTTGTGTTATGGGTTCTAGAATGCGGATAAACATACTTAGATACATTTTTTTTGTAAATACATACATATTATACATAGAAAATACCCAGACCGATGCAAATATACATATTTAATTTATGCATATATATTTGCCCTGAGCGGGGATCGAACCCGCGCCTCCTGCGTAGCAGCCGCGTTCACTACCGCTACGCCACAGAGACTTTTTAGGGCTCCAACTACCCGTAACGACTGCTTTAAATGTTCGTGTTCGTATGGCAACCGGGACCGAAGGCTTTAACGTGCTCTCCGAGGCAGAAGCAGATAGACATTATAAATATTTGCGTACATATATTTATATACTCACGCTTCTAAATCCCCGAAGGGGTAGGCACCCAAATTTTGCCAATTATGGGCTGTATGTTTACTACACTGTCGCTTATTATCTATTGTTGTTGCTAACTGTACTTACCTACGTACCTGTCATTTAGCTAAGACTTGCTAACAACTATATAAACAAAATTGACCTTTGCCTTCGATCACAATGTGATAATAATGTACGGAAATGACAAAAATATAATATTTGTATATAGAAATGTTTATTTTAAAGTTTTTTATACTACTTACATAGGTGACACCTGCAGTTACCGTGCCCTATGGACGTTTGCAACACCAGGGGTGCCACACTCGAGCTGCCGTATTGTAGTCACTTGGAAAAACCACCACAGGGGGTTCATTCCACACCTTGAGTGTGCGTGGGGTGAAGTTCTTTTTTTTTATATAGGACACGTCAAATTGACTTCGACTCGCCTGATGGTAAGCTGAAGGCAAAGTGTCTGAAAAGAGGGTCACCATTATAGACACGTACCATGTTACAATGGTGCCACTCAGCTTGACGGCCTCATCAGATGCTTTTTCACGCCCCGCTTAAAGGACCTTTCGTAACTGACTGTGCGTACCTACTATTTCCGGTCACAATGTATGAAGGTATGATTCCGAGGGTCACCGCATATGACAACAACTGCAGACGCACGTAATTCATTGCAGCTTCTCAATGGTCCCCTTTCTCCATCTGTCTTCCTCCTAGCGTTAATTCCCAGTCGCATCCGAAGCTTTCAGCTCATAGTCTGGGGTGCGCTTTACCAGTCTGAACTACGGATTTGACTAGACCTCGATATTTTTCGTGAAGCGATTGCCATCTGACCTCCACAACCCAATGTTAACATTAGGCGATATCGAAGCTTTGCAGCTAGACCATTTTTTTGGACTTTTTATGTCTCTAACTACCCGTAACGACTGCCATAGATGTTCTTATGGCAACCGAGACCGACGGCTTAACGTTTCTCCGAAGCACGACCAGACCAATGCAAATACCCATATTGCATACTGCATGCATACATGCATACTGCGTCTGCTGTTGTCGTACCTATGTGGTCGGCTTCGGAATCATGGCTTGAGGAAGATTTCCCTACCCATGGCGAGCGATGCGATGATAGAATGTAGCTGTCGGCATCATGTCAAACAAAACATCTCATACTGTGATAATATGCACAACTTGCACTACTAGGCATTCGCGCGTGACTTGCGCGTCATGCTATTGACGTCACGCGTCAGTTTGAGCTCCACCACCTCTAACTTTCTGACTTAGTTTAGATAAGTACAATGTATTATCATCTTTATAATTATTATCATTCTTACGTCAATGGGTACTAAAATTATTTACGTTGGTGTATGTCGTAGAAGGCGACTAAGGGATATTTTTGGTGACTTCCCCGTGGCACTACCCAATGGCACTACTAGTAGTGTCAAGGGTAAAATTCTTGCCCCATGGCACTACCGGTAGTGTCAAGGGTAAAATTCTTGCCCCATGGCACTACCGGTAGTGTCAAGGGTACAAATTATTCCCCATGACACCACTAGTAGTTTGTGTCTGGGGTAGTAATTACTTTCGCATTTATAATATTAGTATGGATATGGATACACCAACTAACGAATTGCCTCCCGTCTAGGGGGGCCAGGGCCGGTCGCAGCTTGAAGTTTTGGGGGGGTCACTTCGGAAATTCCTTAAGAAATTTACCCCCCCCCCCCCTCCCCTCGTACTGGAACTTTTCAATATGACGTGCATGGTTTGGGGGGGGAGGGGTTATGTCCCCTGTGCCCCCCCCCCCTCGGACCCAACTGAGGGGGGCAAATGTTTTTCTCGCGACTTGGGCTCAAGATATATGGCGGTACCTATACCTACCTTTAATGGCTGTAAGGTAGGTCGAGGTGGTACCTAACTATAATAGGTATTATATAATATGTGCCATAACAACACTATAAGTACCCAATTGTATAACTTTCGCACTTCTATGTCAAATGCCTTACAGAATTATCGTCCATTTTTGTTATGTCTAAACTGCTTGTACCCTTTAGCAAATATTTAGGTACCACTAGCTGATACCCGCGGTACCGCCTGCATGGATGTTGGTTAGGTATCACAACTTGTTGGGGTGAAAAATGTTTACAACCCCTGAGTAACCGGTCGTTGACCTTGCTACCGGTAGTAAGGTCAACTCGGTCAACGAACTTTATTCTCAATCCATTTGGCACGAACGATAGACAATTTAACAACCCAGCATCTGAAGACTACAAACGGCGTGCGGTTTTAGTAGGTTTGAGTGTGCCATAACAACTGCCATCTGGCCTCCACAACCTAATGGCGATATTGGGCGATATCGAAGCGTTGCAGTTAGAGCAGTAGTAAGACTTTTTAGGGCGCCAACTACCCGTAACGACTGCCATAGGTGTTCGTATGGCAACCAAGACCGACGGCTTAATGTGCTCTCCGAGGCACGACCAGCCCCTCTAGACAAGTGGCAATTCGTTGATCGGCGTATGATGGAATAGAATGACAAATGTATAGGATTTGACGTTTTTGACATTCGTTGACGCCTGTCATATACATCAAATCCCATATATTTGGCATTCTATTCCATCATACGCCGAGCAACGAATTGACACTTGTCTAGGGCGGCAGACCAATGCAAACACCCATAATCATGCCTACAAATATTTGCACTGATCGGGGATCGAACCCGCGCCTATCGCACAGTGGCCGCGTTCACTACAGCTACGCCACAGAGGCAGACAATATACAGACGCGACTGATTAATAATTTTATATTATGTCTACACCTACACTACATATAGGTACTATTTAACTAATATTTAAACAAACAGACTGACCTTCGACCAAAGCGATAATTATATTTCACGGAAATGTCAATATCAAAGGTTTTTGTTAATAAAACTGTTTATTTTCTATTATTAAAGTGATAACAGAATGGGTACACCCATTTTAAGTTCGGTCACCCTTTTTTATAGATACACTAGCTGTCCCGGCGAACTTCGTACCGCCATATTTTTCCGTTGCCGCTGCACCTATTTTATCATCCTTTAAATTTTCCCTGGACACCCACGAATATTTCAAGACTAAAATTAGCCAAATCGGTTCACGGTTCAGCCGTTCTTGAGTTATAAAATAACAACGAAAAGTGGCATTGATTTTTATATAATACATATATATTTTTTTTTTATATAGGACACGTCTATTTGACTTCGCCTCGCCTGATGGTAAGCTGAAAGCAAAGTCTCTGAAAAGAGGGTCACCATTACAGACATGTACCATGTTACAATGGTGGCACTCAGCTTGACGGCCTCATCAGATGCTTTTTCACGCCCCGCTTAAAGGACCCGGGACTGTAGGAGGAGGGAAACACGTGAACTGGTAAGGAATTCCAAGACATAGTGCGGCAGAAGAAGGAGTCGCCGAACCGCTTGGTTCTTGATGGAATATTCTGCACCGTATTAGAAGATTTGCATTTTCACACCTCTGTACAGTCAGCATCAAATCGATCTTATAGCAAAGTACTCAAAATGATCTTAATTAGCGATTGTGATAAGAAAAAGCAAAATCTTGACGGTGGGAGCCATCTACCGATACTCGAACGAACTATCGGTACCAATGAATGATCTTACAATCATTTTTAAAACATTGATTTTTTGATTATTCGACCAAAACAAATGAAATTTTAACGTAACTATTCAAATCGATTTATAGGAAAAAGCTAAATCAGCTCTGGTGGTGGGACTCGACTATATTTCCCGTTGATTTTTTCCATAACATATTGGGGAAAAAATCAACGGGAAATATAGTATCCATGACAATGTACTGTTATGGGAATCATGACCTTTATGAACACCCATTAACTATATTATTTTGTACTCGAGGTGAACAGGCAGCTACCTCATGCATCTTCACATGAACAGCCTACAAGTTTAACAATGCAGTTGTCCTTCACAAGAGTCAATTTCTCACTTGCTGAGCTTAAATTTTAGCAAATTCAAACGTGTCCGGAGTTATACTCTTTTAAATAATTGTTTTCTAAAATAAGATCCCACGATATAGGTATTTAAACTATCATGGTCACTCACATTACTATAGAGTTATGGAATATTTACCATCTATTGTGTGAAGTTTCCAATAATTCGACGCTGTTACAAGCACCACGATTACGGAGGAACTGTAGTAAGTACTGGCGGTAAACGGTGAAAAAATTTTTTGGAGTAAATATATCGATCTACCCTCTTTCAAGTTCTTTTGCCCGAGGGTTGGATACCACAGTGCCCCCAGTCCCCAGGTATGGGGAGACGCGTTTTGCTTCGCCACCGTGGCCTGCTTCTGCTAGGGTGACAGGCGGCTTCACCCATCGCCCCCAGCACTGAAATTCACTAAGCGAGCACAACGATGCAAGCCGCAACGTTGTGCTCAATAGAGATTGCCATTGGTCGGATTGGGTCACGTCACCGGAGATCGACCAATGACAATCTCTATCGAGCCCAACGTTGCGGCTCGCATCGTTGTGCTTGCTTAGTGAATTGCACAGCAGGTCCGCGCTCAAGGAGGGCGTAGGTTGTTCTACGACCTCCGCTGCCCAAGTCACCTTCGCTCGCTGCATAGCCCCCCTAGACATGGAATTTGACGTATATGACCGTCGTAAACGTCAAATTCTATACATCCGCCGTTCTATTCTACAAGCCACGTGGTTCCCGGCAGAGTAGAACTTGGGCCACCCCATCTCCTCCCATGCGGTGTCGTACAAGGCGACTTGATAGGGCTGTTTAACATCAGACATATATATACAGCCCAGACGCAGCCTCAGATTAGAGGCTCGAGTCAACAATAGTGCCCGGAATACGACAATAGGCTCACCCCCTATTACGTGGGACCTAATACAATGATTGGTGAAATGTGGGTGTTAATTCACATCTGCCTAATCCTCCGGGGATAAAGGCGTGATTGTATGTATGTATGTCTATTCTATAATAAACTGACCAATGAATTGCCACTTATCTAGGGGAGCAGATCATCCTAGATCACACAGTCTCAGCACTATCTAATTGTCGAGGCCTTTAGTAAACAGGTGTTACCGCCGGATGTGTACACAACTTAATAGTAATCAATTATTTTTAGCCACACGCGATCTGCGAGATAACAGGTTTCGTTAGGTAATTGTTGTGTTATGTAAAATACTATTTTCAAGACCACAGACTGTTTTTATGGGTTAGGTAGCCACACTCGTGAGTCTCGTGACTCATGCGTCGCACATACCTAGGCCGAAATTCGGAATTTAACTAGCCAAAACTATGATTTTCGGCCCCACGTAATAGGGAGCGAGCATATTGCCGTCAAACCAACATTTACACAGGCGCGGTCGCAGCTTGAAGTTTTGGGGGGGGTCACTTCGGAAATTCCTTAAGAAATTTAACCCCCCCTCCCCTCGTACTGGGGCTTTTCAATATGACGTGCATGGTTTTGGGGGGGGGTCATGTCCCCTGTGACCCCCCCCCCCTCCCTCAGACCGCGCCTGCATTTACACCCGTATTCACAAACAATACTTCGCTATGCGTACTACCAAAACTGCAAAGAACGACAAATTCTCAGTGCATTCGTTTTGGCAAGCCTTTTTATTCATAGAAAACACTTAGGGAATACTTCGTTGAGGGAACGCACTGCGTTAGATACTGCTCCGTGATGTCTGTGAATTAATTTTACCAGCCCTATGCGCTCGAGCACACTATGAGACGTGAGACCACGCAGTATTGTTTGTGAATACGGGTGTTAGTCATGAGCTGTATGTTTACTGTCGGGTGGAGAACCGCCCTATCCCTTAGTCGCCTTCTACGACACCCACAGGAAGAGATGGGGTGACCCTATTCTACTTCACAGGTACCAACACGGCATTTGAGTAAATGCTGTTTGGTCTAAGTGCCACTAATTCTAGGTTTTGCACAAGCTATGAGCACAGTAACTACTCGTTTCCCGTCAAAGATTTTAACTTCAGATTATAATAAAATATACATTAGTGCAGCCATGTTTTTTAAGGTACTGATAGAATTGAGCATTCACTTGTAACAGAACATTGAGCATTAGCCGCTTCTAAATTTGTCGAACCGAACAACGAACCGAGCCAAATGTTAATGTAGAGCCAAATAATGCTACGAACATTTACATGATCTTTCTAGCGAAAGCTCTAGTCGAAAATTAAATTTACAATCGTTTTGCAAGCTTTTTTTTTTATATAGGACACATTAATTTGACTTCGCCTTGCCTGATGGTAAGCTGAGGGCAAAGTCTTGGAAAGAGGGTCACCATTATAGATACGTACCATGCTACAATGGTGGCACTCAGCTTGACGGCCTCATCAGATGCTTTTTCACGCCCCGCTTAAAGGACCCGGGACTGTAGGAGGAGGGAAACATGTGAGCTGGTAAAGTATTCCAGGTCTTAATGGTGCGGCAGAAGAAGGAGTCAACGAACCGCTCGCCAGAATGCGCTAAAACGCTCTCGTTTCGTTTATTTTTCTGTAATTTAACATTCGTAAGAATGCTCATTACAGGTGAATGCTCAAGTTTATCAGCACCTTTAAGATGTAGGTACCTAATCACAGACCGATGCAGTGTCTTCAGATTGGCACATCAAAATTATAGTGCTGGCTATCTGAAATTACAGAATTTTATGTAAATGTTACCGGTAATGTGTATAATTCGGTATTCTATACAATGCCTAGACAATTGTATAAAATACCGAGTGCGCAGCGCGTCTACCAGGCGAGGTGAAGTCAAATTGACATCTATCTTCTATATCTTCTATACTATTATATAATTGTACATTGGAAATGTTTGTCCGCGATGGACGCAAAGACTACTGAACGGATTTCGATGCGGTTTCTTTTGTTAGAAAGATCTGGGTCAGACTTAAAATCTTACGTTTGTTTGATTGCAATCGATTATGTAGAACCGGGGATAAGAGATACACGCGGGCGGAGCCGCGGGCGGAAGGCTAGTGTCCTATATAAAAAAAAACATAGGTCCCCTTGTAACTTACCTACTTGAAACTAGGTGAATCTACTTTTTTACGTGACAATTTTTGATCACCACTGCGGCACAGACATTCCTATCCTTAAAGGTTATAGCATCACTCTCGATTTACTTACAATTAAATTTATTGACATTTCTTCCTGCCATCATAACTCCATGGTCTCTCCACCCAAGGTCGTTTAAATACCACCCATAAAACCAAGTTATTTCCACTGTCAGATCCGCGGGCAATTTACTTGATTTGTTTAAGCATTAAGGCCCATCACACAAAGAAGTCCTTGAACAGATTACACGGAAGATTATTTTTTGTTCATTTTGTACCATCGCTATTATCTTGCTCGTGAATATGCCCTCAGATGTACCTAGATAACTTATTAAAACTATATAAAAATACGGACGATATTATGTACTGCAATATTGAACAAAAAAAAATAGTATTACGAACAATGCACTCCCGGGTTTGCTGGAAGAAAACTCATCCTTGAGTTGCTCGCCTTTGTACATAAATTCTCATTAATTTGTATAAATATGCCATGTAGGCAAGTGTACAAGAAAGAATAAAATAAATAAATAAGTAAAATGATCCATTCCTAATATTATAAATGTGAAAGTAACTCTGTCTGTCTGTCTGTCACGCTTTCACGCCTAAACCACAGAACCGATTTTGATGAAATTTGGTATAGGGGTAGATTAGACCTTGAAAAAGGACATAGGCTATGTTTGGTCACGATAACCGACACCCACGCGGGTGAAGCCGCGGGCAAAAGCTATATTATAAACTATATTACTATAAAGTATAAACTATATAATAAACTATATAAAAAAGTTGTCCCATGCTGGCTCCCGGTGGCAACTTCGGCGATTTACAGGCGTGAGTATATTATGTAGATACGTTGTCCGCACCGTGTGTACTTAACAATCAGAACTGTGTTGTACTGTGTTGTACGCAACAATCAGAAACGCAACATTGCACTACGTAAAAAAATATGCTATGAATATTAAATTCGCAATAATACTAGTAGTCATGTAAATATTAACATAATTCATAATATAATAATGTACTATTTCTTAACGCGAGTAAGCAGCTAACTACTTTTTTTTATACTAACAGCTTTTTTTTATACTTGATGTTTGCGACATTATTCAAAGCCGCTATGTTCCTGCATTGCGTGTCTATATAAAGGTGGATTTAGATTTAGATTCGGTCTAGGTGGGGTTTCTCAGATGACGCGGAGCTGGGGTGTGAGCGTGAGTTGCTCCACAGACCATGGCCCATCTGCTAACGTGTGCCCATCTACCTGTACACCGGAGGACCTAATGAGTGCCTCCGAGAACGCGATCCAGGTAGCTGTACACTGGGAAAATAGAATTTGTAGAATTAGTGGAGGCGCCATCGATTCGACAGAAGAAGAATAAGTGTGAACAACGCAGCAAATCTTATCAAGAATGCCTCAATCCCCTGCAAGTATCCTTCAATGATATAATCTGATCTCAATTCGCGATCGCACTTCAACTTCGTCAAATCATTTGTATTCAGGGAGCATAACACAGATCTTCCTCGTCATCAATCAACATGTGTATCTAATACTAATTTTTTTGTCTATTTCGTTGATTGTGTAACTTAGGGCTGCCTTCTTCTTCCTCCTAGCGTTATTCCCAGTCGCATCCGAAGCTTTCAGCTCGGAGTCTGGGGTCCGCTTTACCAGTCTAACCGGGTAGGTACCACCGCGCACTATCGCGAAAAACTCTACAAAGTAATACAATTTCGGTTGGATTGCGTTCAGCCTTCAGCAAGTGCATAGCCGGGCAGAGGTGATCGTGGTCGCAGCGCTAGTGGGACCAGTGGGTCTTGTTGGAGTCTAGTGGGTTATAGGAAGTCGTGGTAGTGATGATGTTCTTATGCCATACAAAATTGCTAAAGTGCTATAAGAGGTAAGATTTTTTTCACCAGCTTTCCTTTTGACAAATTTTCACCCAGACCAGTGCGCCAGGTTGTGGTCTTTCAAGATGCGAATTGGTTAACAAATTTAAGATCACACAGTCAGTCAGTCAGTTGTGTACAAGTCAGTTAGTTGTGTACAGGTCTGTCAGTTGTGTACAAGACAAGTCAGTTAGTTGTGAACAGGTCAGTCAGTTGTGTACAAGTCAGTTAGTTGTGTACAAGTCAGTTAATGTGTACAAGTCAGTCAATTGTGTACAGTCTAGTATATACAGAAGTACTTAGTAATTGTAGACAACCCTATTATGCTAACCACAGAGCTGTGCGTAGAGTATCCTTCATATGTTAATTAGGGATGCGACACGCAGCACGCACCGAATATTTAACATGCTATAAATTTAACTATGGTCCAACACTAAATATTCAATATTCAAATAAATAATTTAAATGAATGACTGGTTTATCATCATTTGTAAGATATGTTTAGTAATAAAATAAACCATGTAGCGGCGGTTGCACAATACCCATTTCGTACAATGTCCTTTTCATACCTATAATGTCACTTGTACAATGTCCCTTTCGCATAATGTCTCTTTCGCAAAATATCCTTTTTGCAAAATATCCCTTTCGCGAAATGTCCCTTTTTCACATTGATTTATATATATTTATGTACCTACTTAGTTACTAAAGTACCTAATCTTTTTCAACTATTCATTACAAGTAGAGAAATAAATATATTTACTACGTTTTTCTTTTCGTTTTTAATAAATAATTTAGTTAGATATTTTTATCAAAGAAAAAATATTATATATTTTTATTATATACCTACCTTAAGTACTTATCTATTATATTTTTTATGAAGAACCTATATTTCTACAACTACTTCATTTGAAATTATTGGCTAAGTTAAAAAAAAGGTAACGTAATTTAAAAAAATAGATTAATTTATTATGTTCGTTTGAGTCAACTAAATATTACGAAAATTCAAATATGAAAGTTTGCAACTCAATCAGAAACGACTAGACAAGGACACAGTATGTATTAACTCCGGTAAATAGGTTCCTGTGGTCAACTTATACCTACTGTAACGTTATCATAATGATAATGATTATTATTATTTAAGACGGAACTTATTAGATACGCTAATTTTAACCAAGGTTTCTACCTACTTCATCTTCATTTCATCCTAGCGTTAATTCCCAGTCGCATCCGAAGCTTTCACCTCGGAGTCTGGGGTCCGCTTTACCAGTCTTAACTGCGGATTTGGCTAGACCTTGATATTTTCCGTGAAGCGACTGCCATCTAACCTTCACAACCCAATGGTGGCATTAGGCGATATCAAAGCTACCTCTACTATTAGTTAGATATTTGAAAGGTTGACAAGCTGTGATAGGTCCCGGTGTAGTTGAATAAGGCCACCCCATCTCTTCCTGTGGGTGTCGTAGAAGGCGACTAAGGGATAGGGCTGTTCTCCATCCGACAGTAAACATACAGCCCATGACAAAGTGCCCGCTAGACGGTAATAGGCTCGCCCCCTATGACGTGGAGCAAAAATCACTACATTTATAAAACAAAGTCGCGGTCGCTGTCTGTCCGTCCCTATGTAGTTATCTCAGTAGTTATGCATGAATCTTCAAAACTACTCAACGGATTTTGAAGCGGTTTTTTTTATAGACAGAGTGATTCAAGAGGAAGGTTTATATGTATAAATACATGCATAATATTTTAGAGAAACACTGATAAATTAGAGATATGCAGCAGGAACGAACGGGATCAGAAAATATGGCGGTACGAAGTTCGCCGGGTCACCTAGTTGGTAATAATATAAAATACATACAACATGCATACAGTCACGCTTCTTTCCCAATGGCTGGACAACCACAAGTTTACACTTGCTACGATCCTGGCATACATCTTTCGCTTCTTCTGCTTTCATAATTGTTTTCATACATGCTCGCCGGTTTCGGGTACTCTTTACATGTATTTGTTGACGAATTGTGGGTGTTGATACACCTTTGCCTAGCCCTCGGGCATTTACAAGCGTGAAAATATGTATGAAAGTTTGGATGTATGTAACTACCTAACTGATATATATGCGAGGTTTACGGGAGAGGCAATGAAACACACGCACTGTAGGACACGTCGTTTATTGCTGCTTGAATCTACAGCTTCGACATCGCCTCGAGGTAGGTACCAAAGGACAGGCGTTGTACGAACTGGGCGTGGCTTACGCATCGCCTGATGTCCGCGCGCACGTAGGCACGGTCGGTCGGTCGGTACCTACTTACAATATATATCATTCCTCCACACTTAGATTTTCGAACCTGTTGACAATGAGTTATAACAATTGTAAGTACTAAACTTAGAAATACTTTTTATAATCAACTGCCGTCCTGGGGCGCTTTGAGCGGGATGGTGTTGGCGTTACGTCTACTGCAGGCTCGACCGGCCTTGCGGGTTCATTACCCTCAGGTCCTGCTGTCGGCACTGGTGTGGATGGTGTTGCTACATTATCCGCGACCACCCCCTCATTCCCAGTGGCCTCACAATCACTCCATACCTCCTCCCCTTCATTGTCACTGTCTACCTCTGCCGGCGACTCACTGTCAGTGGCAATGCCGCAGGAAGCATCGGGCGGTTGATCTTGTTGAGGCACCCCAGTATATTTAAACATTTGGTCAACGTGTCTTATACATAAGGTTTTTAAATCCTTAATAAAAATGTTGTACATCCTGTTACCTATTTTATTTTTAACTATACCTAGCTTCCATTTTTCCTGCCGTGCGCCGTACCAGCGGGTCCAAACGACATCACCGATTGCATACTGTCTTTTACCTTGAACTGCTGGTGTATCTACGTGAGTCACTGTTTTGGAAGGTATAATTAAATCGAGACGTGATCGCAGCTTTCTACCAAACATCAATTCGGCCGGCGTTCCCCCAGTGGTACAGTGCACGGTGTTACGATAGTTAAACAAATAGCCTAATAGTAGTTCATTGATCTGATACAGTGGTAAGTTATCCTGTAAGATACATTTTAACATTTTTTTACATGTCCTAACGGAGTTCTCAGCTAAGCCATTACTACATGGATGGTAAATGGGAGACGTCATATATTTAATACCGTTGGCCTTACAGAAGGACTTAAACTCGGCCGAATTGATTTTAGTATCATTATCGGACACCAATACATTCGGTATACCGAAGATTGAAAATAGTCCCTTTAATTTAGCTATTAAGGCCTGTGTTGAGACTCCGTTATGCATGTGTAAACATTCCAGCCATTTACTAAATGAATCTATAACTACGAGATACATCCTCTGTCCGATGGTCATATAATCTATGTGCACGCGCTCCCAGGCCGCGGTGGCGGCGGGCCAAGGCGCGGGGGGGTCGCGAGGCGGCGCGGGGCGCGCGTTGGCGCACGTCACGCACGAACCTATCCACCGCTCGATATCCCCGTCAATGCCAGGCCACCACATTCTACTTCGCGCGTTACTTTTTGTCTTAATTATACCCAAATGTGTGTCGTGCAATTCACGTAGCATTCCATCTCTGAGGGTTGGTGGAATGACTACTCTGTGTCCCCTAAGGAGACAACCATTCTCGTACTGCAAGTCCGACTTGCACTGAAAGTAGGGTAATATATTTTTGCAATTAATTTTCCGCGGCCAACCCTTCACCATGTACCTTCTAACTGTTTGAATTACCGCATCGCGTTCCGTCGCCTGTGCTACGTCCCGTATCGTAGCAGCGGGCGGTGATTCATTTAAAAAATTAAGCGTATACTCCTTGTCTATATTGTCATCAGGCCTATTTGTACAATTTAGAGGCGCTCGCGAAAAATAATCAGCCACTATATTATTATCGCCTGATACGTAACGAACTTCGTAATTATAAGCCGATAGTATTAACGCGTACCTTTGAAGTCTTAAAGCTGTTGTTACGGGTATCCCGGACTTATTTCCAAAAATGGAAATCAACGGCCTATGGTCGGTTTTTAGAATGAACGGCTCACTGCGTCCGTACAGATACTGGTGAAATTTTTTTACTCCGAATATAATTGCGGTCGCTTCCTTCTGTATCTGGCTATAGTTACGCTCACTAGTCGTCAGCGATCTGGACGCGTACGCTAGAGGGCGCTCGTGCGTATCCTCGCGCCCTTGCTGGGACAACACCGCGCCCAGCCCGGCCGGGCCGGCGTCTACGGTCAGCACGAGTTGTGACGTAGGTTCAAAGTGCGCTAGGACACTCTCAGACGCCAGTTCACGGCGCACTGCCACCATAGCCTGCCGTTGTCTTTCTCCCCACTTCCAAGGTATATCGCTACGTAGTAACTGGTGAAGGGGTTCCATTATCGACGAAGCCTTCGGTATAAACATCCTATAGTAATTGACAACGCCTAAAAACCTTTTTAGCTCGGTAACATTGGTCGGCTCGGGTGCGTTCAATATCGCCTTGACTTTATCGGGACTAGCTTCCAACCCCGCCTTACTAATAACATAACCTAAATAGAGAACTTTCTCTTTAAAAAATTCGCACTTTTCCTTTTGGAGACGTAAACCGGCCTCGTTTAGTCTACCTAGGACCTCAGTCAGTCGTTGAATGTGTGTAATTCTGTCGGGACCCGTAATACATATATCATCGAGCCAAATACTGACACCGTCTATACCAGATAAAAGTGTTTCCATGGATTTTTGAAATATAGCTGGCGCGTTTGCCAGTCCATATACTAGACGTGTATAGCGGTAGAGACCTTTATGTGTGTTTATCGCCGTAAGGGCCTGTGATGGCCCATCTAAGATAAACTGGTTATATGCGTTTTTCAGGTCAATTTTACTGTATAATTCACCCCCTCCGATTTTAGCGAACACCTCTTCAATCCGAGGTAAGGGGTATTTTTCGATTACGAGATCCTTATTCAGAGTAACCGAGAAATCACCCGCTATTCTCACTTGACCGTTTTCCTTCAACACCGGCACTATCGGGGTGGCATAGTCAGCATGATTGATCGGAACTAGAATACTTAGGCTTACTAACCGCTCCAATTCTTGTTCAACCTTACATCTTAACGCAAAGGGAACCGTACGTGGCTTATAAAATTTGGGGACAGCATTTTCTTTTAGTTGTAGGGTCACTTTAAATTTATTAAATGCTCCTAACTCATCCCGCCATAAATCTGGGTATTTTTCTAATAATTTTAACACATCATCTTCGCTGCATTTTAAAGATTTGATGTCTGATGTAATAATTAAATTAAAAGCGTGCATGAAATCCCTACCTAACAAGGGAGGACCTCCATTTTTGACTACGAACACTTTTATCATCTTTTGCATGTTATTAAATTTAGCCATTATGAAAAAGAACCCTAAGGGAGATATTGTATGACCATCGTACAGGCACATTTTTACATTGCAGTTTTGTAATCGGTTTTGCGAAAAGGTCTTATTATATAAATTAAGTGAAATAACATTACTGCCGGACCCAGAGTCCAGTTCCATTCGGAGTAATTGGTCTCCTAAGGTTAATTGTATAATAATAGGCTTATCAGCCACATACCTTATGTTGAAATTGTTGCACTCGTCACAATCAGCATCTGGCTGGTGAACACTACAACTATTTTTAGAGTCCTTAATATGGTTAATCTTCGCGGTAACGCACACTTTTTTTAAATGGCCTTTTTCACCGCACTTTTGACACTTATAACTTTTATAACGACATTTTTCACTGCTATGATTTTTTAGTCCGCAAACCGAGCACTGATCACTATCGCGGCGAGCCACCGCCGCCGCCGTGGTGGGACGTCCACCTGAACCCCGCGCTCGGTTAGCTTGTCCTTGAAATCCCGCCCGGTATATTGGTTCTTCTTTAACCGGAACCACCTCAGAACTGGTACCTACCACGGTCTTCGCCTCTTTCGCACATGCTGCCTGTTCCGCCAGTTCGATTGCCCGCGACAGTGTAAGCTGCGACGGATCCTTCTCGAACAATCTTTCGCGTTCCGGGCCTGCGTTCAACCCTAGGACGAAACGGTCCCTTAGGTTTATTTCCAAGGCGGTACCGAAGGCGCAGTGAGTGGCGAGACCTCGCAGTCGCGCCACCCATTCCCCCAAGGTCTCCTCCGACTTTTTTACGGCATTAAAAAATCTTGCCTTATCAGCAAAGGTGACCGGCTTTTCCTTGAAATGGCCGTCAAGTAGGTCCACCAGCTCCTTATAGCTCAATGTTTCAAGATTTTTCGGGAAGGCGAGATTGAGTAACAACCTGTAAGTCTCCTCCGTGAGATGGCACAGCAATATGCCGCTCTGCTTGTCCTCTCCCACCGCATTTATCTTTAGAAACTGAGTCAGTCTTCCCTTTTGTATTTTCCAGTCCCCGATCCTGTGATCGAAGATTTGCAAATTACCTAAATATGCACTCATTTTTTTTTATCCTCGTCGCCAATGATATATATGCGAGGTTTACGGGAGAGGCAATGAAACACACGCACTGTAGGACACGTCGTTTATTGCTGCTTGAATCTACAGCTTCGACATCGCCTCGAGGTAGGTACCAAAGGACAGGCGTTGTACGAACTGGGCGTGGCTTACGCATCGCCTGATGTCCGCGCGCACGTAGGCACGGTCGGTCGGTCGGTACCTACTTACAATATATATCACTAACTTATTTTTATATCACTTAGGTGGCAGACAAGTACACGGCCCACCTGATGGAAAGTGGTTACCGTGGCCTATGGACGTAAGCAACACCAGGAGCGTCACACTCGTGCCGCCGACCCTGAAGAAACCTTCTAATGCCCTTCTTGAAAAACCCCATATTGTTGTCGCTTGGGAAAACCACCGCGGGTTCATTTCACAGCTTGAGTGTGCGAGCACCGTTTCCGGACGAAGTGAAAAATAGGTAGAATACTCAGCATGGGTACCTATTTAAAAAGATTATGTACTATCGCCGAGTATTCTCCCAGCTCGGTGGTTCGGTCCGTACCAAATCCGGTGGTCTGTTAGGACTTTAAGTAGGTATAACCCGCGCCACGTATCTTGGACCTAAAATGTGCTCAAAATATGCCCTATACGCGCCGTACACATCTCTTGGGCGTCTTTTGAGGATAACACGGGATGCTACTGCGGTAGACGAACTCAAATTCACCAAGCCTAGACTAGTTATTACAAAGCAATCTGCGGGCACCAGAGCCTCGTATGTCTTACGATTTAGGTCCAAGATACGTGGCGCGGGTTATATAGTCTATAAGATGGCAACAGAATAGGCAACACTATCTTGTAGTTTTAACCTCTTAAGTTATCATAATTCTCTTCAATCTTCAAAAAATTGTTTACAAAGAGATTAATAAAATGCTTCCTATTTATTGTTTATTATTTTAGTGTCGCTAAGTCAGCGTAAAATTGTTTACAAAGAGATTAATAAAACGCTTCCTAATTATTTATTTATATTTTTAGTGTCGCTATTGAAGAGCAATGAACTATAATAACCTCCTGTCATATATGTTGGACCACTGACCTCTATTACAGGTCAATGTCTTGGACCCAAAGTGTGCTCAAAATGTGCTCTATAGACGCATTCATTATTTTTGGGTGTCTTTTGAGGATAGCACGGGGTGCTACTGCGGTGGACGAGCTCAAATCCACCAAGCATAGATCATATTCAAAATAATTTACGCGTCTCATTTTTCTCGCGACTTGAGTCTAAGATATATGACGGGAAGTATACCTATTTATCTTTTGTTTGTTTACTGTCAAATATCAATGACTCGGCCGCGATTTCCGCCAAAGGCAATGACTTCTGTATTATGTATGTTAACCTACTTTGTTTTCGTGCGGAAATATTCACGGACACCTCTTCAACCCATTCCTCCACGCTCTCGCTGTGGGGTTATATCGAACTGGCACGAACTAAAGCCGCTCCGTCTCGGGTCTCGAAAGCCAAGGTGGCACAATAAGGCATTTCCCTCGCACCTGTCTACCTATCTCCATACCAATATTGTAAACTAGCTGTTGCACACGGCTCCGCCCGCGTGAAAATCTGATCCCGTTCCTCGCTCATATATTATTATCATTCTGATGTACCTATAAGCTATATTATTGTACAGTTTCATTAAAATCCATTCAGTAGTTTTTACGTGAAAGAGTAGGTAACAAGTGGCAGTATAGTCTGTCTGTCTGTTAGGTACATTTCACACCTAAACCACTGAACCGAACTTTTATGAAATTAGGAACAGGGGTATATTCAACGACCATATTAGACTCTGGGAAAGGTTAAGAGGGGGCAGATTAGGGTATGTTTAGTCGCGATAACCAATATTCACGCGGGCAGAGCCGCGGGCCGCGGGCAACACATAAGTAGAATATACTACTTAAACATTTCAAAATCAATGATAGAATCATCATTATCATCATCTTCATGAAGACGTATTTTCCCAAGATGACTCCGGCGCTGGTCCGCCTTCCGGCTCTTCCTCCTCCACTTCGCACGATCTTGGGCGTCCATGGTAGTGGTGAAATATCTAAAAATAGTCTCAACTGACTATGAAGTAGGTTTTTTTTTTATAATGGGATTGAAATAGCATCTATGTACAAATTCAACACACAATGGATCTGTGCCCAGTTCTCACCATCAGTAGGTAAACAATAGAAATTGTAACCATTAGTACACCTATATACCTACATCATGTTGCATTAAAAAAGTATTATTATTTTAAAGTTAGAGTTGGTAATATTTTGTCACTTTTTATTACACTCTATTACTTCTAAAATTACCTACCTACGGTCGTATGAACGACCGTAATTTTGTAACGTAAATACCTTATGTGTGTGTAAACACAAAATTAAATTAAATTAAATTAATTTTGTGTTAATATAATTCATAGTGAAACACAGTAGGTACCTACCTACTTCATCATGATCATCACTATCACTATCACTTCATCACTACATATTATAAAACAAAGTCGCTGTCGCTGTCTGTCCGTCGGTCCCTATGTACTTAAGCTTAAATCTTCAAAACTACGCAACGGATTTTGAAGCGGTTTTTTCAGTAGATAGAGTGATTCAAGGGGAAGGTTTAGATGTATAATACATGCGTAATATTATTGAGAAACACTGATAAATTTAGAGATATGCAGCGGGAACGGGATCAAAAAATTGCGGTACGAATTTCGCCGGGTCAGCTAGTAATTATACAATAAAACTACATCGACTCTTTCAACACATTTCAGGATATGCAAGCGATTTCCCCAGAAGCGTTAATCCCAGTCGCAACCGAAGCTTTCACCTCGAAGTCTGGTGTCGGCTTTACCAGTCTAAACTACGGATTTATATGTGGGCTAACCTCCACTACCCAATAGCGATATTGGGCAATATCAAAGCATTGCAGCTAGACCAGGATGTTGGACTTTTTAGGTCTCCAACTACCCGTAACGACTGCCATAGATTTTCATTTGGCAACCGGGACGTAGCTTAACGTAATATATAAATTAGCAACCGAAATTACTAACATTCCCGTTAACCCCTCCAGCTAAGCTAAATAATATGTTTATATATGTATATGTACCTCTCGATCGTAAGGCCGACTCCTTAACCACTAAGCTACCGACGCTTTCTATCTTAGCTATAAATAAAATGTGTTCTGTAACATGAATGTGGATAAAATAAACTGTACACACCTGTATACCTACATTAAAATGAACTAATGATTTGAAATATTATCTTTATTCAGCGATAATAACAGCATTTTAGTTAACGAAACATGTTTCATCCTCTTCTACATTATTATGAAATTACAAATAGTGTATTATAAATACTGATAGAAATCTGTACCTAATCCATATGCATACTAACCCATACTTCCATATCCATACTAATATTATAAATGCGAAAGTAACTCTGTCTGTCTGTCTGTTACGCTTTCACGCCTAAACCACTGAACCGATTTTAATGAAATTTGGTATAGGGGTAGATTAGACCTTGAGAAAGGATTAGGCTATGTTTGGTCGCGATAACCGACATCCACGCGGGCGGAGTTGCGGGCAACAACTAGTTATATATAGTGCGCCATCTGGAAATATCAGATGAGTCACTTCATCCCACGCAGACTCAAGTTGTGGAATAAACTACCTTACTGTGGTTTTATTATATTAATATGGGGTCCTCAAGTAGGGCATTAGGTTCTTGCAGGGTCAGCAGCAGAGTACGACGCCCCTGTGTTGCAATTTGCTCACGTCCATAGGCCAAGAGAACCACTTTCCATCAGCTGGGCCGGTGCATGTCTGCCACGTAAGTGGTATAACGCGTCTGGGATGTTTTTTTCATCATCTTAGCGTAGCGTTAGTCTCGGTTCCATCCAAAATTGGACTTTGAAGCTGGTTGGTCTCCAAAAATCACAGTGGCTCCTCATACACCCTTTAACAATAATTAACTCCAAGTTCAACTGAAAGTAATTCCCTAAAAATAGAAACCACCATTAATTTGTTTAGAGTCAAGTATTTGTGTGTGTATATGAATGAATAACCTATACACTTTGATTATTAATGTTAATCATAGCCTATACACTGGTTGAACACCTATTGGGCCTAATTTTGGATTTCATTAATAATTTTATATGTCCAGCAGTGGACTTCCTATGGCTGAAATGATGATGATGATGATGAATAATTTTATTTGAGTTAGGATTTTGAACGCAATCTGTCAATATTTTTTACTGTCTTTACTGTCAAGTGTCAATGTCAAAATGGTTACATCAAATTTGCTGTCATTACTGTCACCATACCCGGAATGATCTCACGACACAAAATATGATAAAAATCGTATAATTTCTATTACAACAGTGCTAATAACATGTAAATATGTCAGACAAACTGCGGCAGCTCGCTTTAAGGTTGAAAGAAAAAGTGCAATTCTCACAATATAACATACTCAATAAACAGTTCAACCAGCAACATGACTCTATCCAAAAAGGAGAACAGTATAAGACTATTAGCCCTGTTGCAAGAGTAAGTGAGCTCGCCGAAAAACTCAAATATGAAACAGTTACCAAGAAAGTCAAGGAAATGGTCGCCAGATATGAGAAGTTTACGGGCGTGGAGGAAATCTTGGCGATACAAAATACTGTTGTCGAATCACAGGTTTGTAGTCCTTATTTGACAGCATATATCTATGATAAGCTGTTGCCCGCGGCTCGCGGATGTCGGTTATCGTGATCAAACATAGCCTATTATCCTCCCGAAGGTCTAATCTATCTCTGTACAAAATTTCATCTAAATCGGTTCAATACTTTAGGTGTGAAAGCATTACAAACAGACAGAGTTACTTCGAATTTATAATATTAGTATGAATATGGATTCTTGAAGCAGTGGCCAAGTGCTGGCACTCACTGTGCGTTAAACAAGGGGTTAAGCTGCCTAGGTCAGGTGCCATTTGGATTGGTGAGTGCTTAGCGGTATCTCATCTGAGCGTTTCCAAAAATTTGATCCCAGCTGTCAATAGTTGTTAAGTCAAGACTGAGACCTATGTGGGTGACCTGAACAACCCTGTCAGTAGTTGGCTACTAACTACTGAGGCTGGGAGATCAGATGGCAGTCATGCCCTATACAGCTGTATAAACTAAGCCACGTCATATTTAAGTGGATGTCACCTTTTTAGAGTTATCATACAGATTATATCCAATCAAATCAAATCCCTTTTAATTGCTGAAGATATAACTTATTAATTTACATCTAAGACTGCCATAGTGTCATAGTGTTATATTGATGTTAAAAATTTGAGCATGCAATATTATATAAAAATAAAATGCATACATACACATACCTGTATTATATAACAAATTTAAAAAAATACATTAAAAAAAACATAATTTACTCTGATGTCATATTCCAGGAAAGATTCATGGCAGCACAAGAGCGTAGACGAGACGTGGGTCGTCAGCTTGCCATGCTGGAGGCCGCTCTGAAGGAGCTCCATGCCGAGATGCAGAACACTATGAAGGGTGACGATAAGTACTTACACCTCTGCACAGAGGAACATAAGGTGGGTATTCAATACATACTTCAGCACAAGCTTAAACAATACAGGTGCAGCCGCAGCTTGAAATGGGATTCACTTGGTTAAGGCCTGAAGACTTTTCAATTAGACACACAATTTTATTTGGGGGGTCATGTCCCCTATGACATTTCCCCCGGTTATGTCCCCTGTGACACTCCGCTACTAGCTATGACCTAGGATAAGGCCTGGACGGCAATAGGCTCGCCACTTAAAACGTGGGACCGAAAATAATAGTTGGCGAAATGTGGATGTTAATACACCGCTGCCTACCCCTTCGGGGACTTACAGGCGTGAGTATATGTATGTATATGTACAGAAAACGCTAGATTCTTAGGACTAATAATTGATAGAGAACTAAAATGGAAAAAACATATTGAGGGGCTAGTATCTAGACTAAATAGTTCATCATACGCACTGCGTAAACTGTCTAAGGTAGTTAATTTAGATGCTAGACTTACTGCGTATCACGGTATGGTTGCGTCGGTGCTAAGATACGGTGTGATATTTTGGGGCAATTCCACAAATAAAGAAATAGCCTTTAAGTCTCAGAAGCGATGTGTCAGGGCTATGTTTGGTCTTAGAGTAACGGACAGCTGTATACCGTATTTTAAAAGATACAAAGTTCTGACACTTCCGTCTATATACATTTATGAAACAGCTATCTTTGTTAAATTGAACCCACATCTATTTCCACAGCTGTCTGATGTGGTAAATCGCAATAGGCGTAGGAATGCACTATGTATTCGAAAAGCTAAGACAACCCTTATGTGGAGTAGTATATTTTGCTTGGCTCCAAAAATATACAATAAGATACCTAACAGCTGGAAAAAATTGAGTATTGACATGTTTAAAAAGAATTTAAAGGACATGCTATATGATAAATGTTATTATAATATTGACGATTTTTTGAATGATACAATCTAATTAAACACTGACATCTTAATTTTAAAATTGTACCTATTGCATGTGTTGATAATTAATGATAAATAATAAAATAAATAAGTAAATGTAAAATTTGTACGCCAGAACCGGCAGAATATGAGATCTACACATTATGTACCTAAACACCATTTTGTACCATATTCAACGAATAAAGACTTTGACTTTGACAATGTAGATACAATGTTTCGTTAGTCACAAGTTGAAAGCAAAAGTGACATGCTCTTTTTCCATACAATGTAATCACACGCGGCGGCATCTATCTTATTTTAAATCTATATGTAAATACTTATTGTGACGTTTTTAGTCATCTTGGCAAACTTACTACGAGTAGATAGGTACTCATACCGTTCTTACATGTAAAAAAATGCGTGTTAATTATCGTATTTAAAATAATTTAGATTAGATCTACCCGCGGCTTTGTCCGCATGGAATTAGAACTGAGATTTATTGTTTTTTTTTTCTGAGGAGCTTCAAATATTTTCCTAAAACAAAAGTAGTCTAAAATACGCTTAATAACATCAGCTATTTGTCGTCCTTTTTTATACCACTCAGGTGGCAGACAAGCTCACGGCCCTCAGATGGAAAGTGATTACTGTAGCCTATGCACATGTGCAACACCAGGGGAGTCACACTCGTGCTGCCGACCCTGTAAGAACAGAGGCTTTCTGTGCTGTTGGCACAGAAGACAAGGCAGGAAAAGCCTTTCGTCTTTACACAGCAAAAACTCTTCAGTGAGCTCTGGCTACTCTACTCACCGCTGGGAACACAACAAATGGTCATAACGGCCGCGGTATACTGTAGGGTGGAGGTACTTCCCCAGTCGGACTGCTCAGTTGGGACGGGAATGCCATCATGTCCTGCCTCCTTCATTAGTCCTTGTTATACACCATAGACTTAGATACTATAGACAGGGTATACCTACAGAATTAACGTGTATTACCTACGTTCTATTTTTATGAATGAACGTTTGCCGACGGTTACTATGCTAGGGATTACATTCTATTATCGTAACATTTGTCGATATCTTTCTATACTACCTGTTAAAGTGTACTAACCATAACTTTAAAACTAAAACCCGACTACTGCAAAATCACGAATCTCTAGAATGTATTGTTTTATTAGAGTAAATGGTATACGACCACGGCTATTCTTGATATTTTCTTGCTTAATACTTCTTAGAGCGTGATTTGCAGTAGTCGGATTTTAGTTTGAAACTTGATTTTTATTTGTATTATTTTGGTGCAAGCAACACCTAATAATGTGTACATGTTTTTAATGTGCTAATTGAGCCCTTTAATTTCATACCAAACAGTCTATATATCTCAAGTTTTTTTTCAATAAAGTCAGAGTTTCAGAGAGTCATTCACACGTCATATTGCCTATAACCAGCGGATGATCAAGACGTTCCTAACAATACCACAATTGCCCAGTTCTAATACGGAAAAACAGAAGACATTACAATTTTGTCAATTCGTATTTCTTCAAAAGAGTACATTTTTGTAAAGAAGAATAGTTTCGTCGTCAAATCTTTTATTGGAGTACATCACTATTATGCTTGTAGTAGTATGTTCTAGAAAAATTCAACAATGGCTGTCGCAAATCATTCATAATGTTGGCGCAAATCATTCATAAATGTTGGCACCGTCGGCACGCTGTCAAATTCTCATACTCATTTGCCCAAGTGAGCAATAACTTAAATTTTTTGTCTCTTTTTAGCAGACACAACTGTATATTGGAAAAAAAGAGACAAAGTGATATAATCAAGGTTCCATTCATGTTTGCCTCATATTTGTATAACTAGAATTTCTATATGTTGAACGGGGCCCCCCTGTGTTATACACCGATAGTAGTAATTTTCGAGGTAGCCCTGTCAAAAAAATCTCCCATAAATTTAGGGTAATTTTTGTCATACATCCTCATTTTTTCTAAATGTAACCATCTCAAAAAAATCTCTCATAAAACGAGGTAAATTTCAGATTTTTTTTTCATACTGTTTTTATCCCAAAAAAGACCTGTTCTATCGTTATTCTCCAAATTCAGAGTACGTTTCTGAGTAAATTTTCTTTTTTTCTTATAGTTAATAATCCAAGAAAGAGCTCTTCGCTCGTTATTCTCGGACGCGGAACGTGAGGAGCGCGAGCTATTTGCCACTATGTCGGCAGCTGTGAAGTTGGGGCATGAGCGGGAACGGGCGCACGCCGAGAGAAACAAGTATTGGTATATCGTCGCTTCTATATTTGGTAAGATTTTTATATGTATACTGGTTGTTGCACGCGGCTCTGCCCGCGTGTAGCACTTTTTCTTTCCATAAAAATCTGCAAAGTAAATTAAATGTAAATGAAATTACTAATTTCATTTACATTTAATTTCAAATTAGTATTTGTTTAAAGGTATTATAAGTTATATGTATCTAGTAATTTAAATGGAATTTTTGTAATTTCCTTTTTATATATTTTTTGACTTCGGTGCAATTTTTTAAATTTTGAAAAAATATCTCACATTCACTTCACAGAAGTAACACTACAAATAAATTTGACAATACCACATCCGTTTATGAATCTCACATTCACTTCACAGAAGTAACTCCACGAACACTTTTACCAATTCCACATCTGTTTATGAATCTCACATTCACTTCACAGAATTAACACTACAAATGCGTTAGACAATACCACATCCGCATATGAATATCACACCCACTTCACAGGCACGGTCTTGGGTATAGCCGGTTCAACAATCAACAATCACCTCAAAATGTCCGAGTTTCGCGACATGATGGAACAACAAATGGCTCGGAGCGCGAGTGTGCTGTACACTATTGCTGGAGGCGGGAAAACCAGCGGTAATGTCGACATCGCTGAAGCTATGAAGACTGAGTTCGCTTACCAGGTAATATACTGCTTTGTGAATACGTATTGAGTTCTTTTTTAAATTATATATTTAATAACCTCTGGTTCTGTGAATCTCACTACGGATTCTATCGTTCTAAGGTTGTTTGGAATCTATTTTTTTTTAATATACAGGATAATTGGACTTCGCTTTGCCTGATTGTAACCTGAGGACCAAGTCTTGGAAAGAGGGTCACCATTATAGACACGTACCATGCTACAATGGTGGCCGTTCTGTCACCTGCAAGCTGTATAACCAACTTCCCTAATTGCATTGAAGGGTCAGACGGCAGTTGCCGCCTAAGTCAACATAAACCAAATTATAGAAAGGATGAGTAGAACGGAATCCGATCTGCAAAGTGCTAGCTTTATATGCAAGCGGCATAAGCGGTGACGAATATGAGTTAATAAAATTAATACAAAATTATTTGTTTTCGCAGGATCAATTGGCAGAAAGCTTAAAAGAAATGCAAGAGAACATAAACCAACTGGTGCTCAAACAAACTTCGTTAATAGGTAAGTGACGATGTTTATTGTTTTTTTTTTTTTTTTGTTTATTTAATGTTAATAAAATCTAAATCTAAAATACTCGCCAAGCTATTACGCTTGTTGGCAATATAAGGACTCTATACATGATAGTTACAACCATCCTATGAAACATACAGCAAAGGAGAAAACATGGAAAATTCGCGAGGAAAAACGGGAATGTGTAAAAAAATAAATAAAGAGAAATCGTGACGTGATCCAGTATAAATCGTTTAATATTTCGATTTAGTTTTTAAAATTGGAATCAACGCCATGAAATAAATAATAATGCCGTTTCAGTGTTACCAGTCTTGATATATTTTCTACCATCTTATTTATCTGTATTTTTTTCATAGAGCACATACACGCACGGGAATCTGCAATGGACACTCACCTCCGCGAATTAAGACGATCAATCACAAACGCCTCAAACGTCAGTGCAAAGTCAGATGCCGAAATCGCCAAAGCACTGTCAGTCGTACACCATGACTTAGAAGAAGTGGACCTCAACCAGATAGACGTACAAAATAAAGTTTTACTAGAACCGAACCAAATAGTCACCGGAATTGGATTATTAATGTGCATGGCAGTCATAATAAGCAGTGTAATGGGGAGAATAAGTTGATTATTTGTACAAATTAAGAGGTGCCTGTGTTATTCATTCTTTACTCACTCGTTCATTCACTCAATCATTCAATCGTTCATTCGTATAATCATTCATTATTGTGAGTCAGTAGTGCCTTTTTTTTCAACCATTAACGCGTAATTTTTTTATCTGTCATACAGATGACCCTGCCAAAAAGTCTCGCTATGTCCATACAAATAGGTGGCCAATACTTATTAAGTCATTTATCTAGTCTCTGGATCCTACCAGTCCCCCACTCCCGGGCTACCCCCGGATCCGCAACAATTTGGTTCTAAACAGTTTTGGTGACGGTAAACATAGAAGTCATAAAAGGTATATTTTTAATATGTTATCGTACAAACATACACAGGAACCTCTATATTGTTAATGTTTTAGCTTAAGCAACATCAAATGCAACGTGAAAATATTTTTAAAATGGCTATTTTGGGACTTTATGCGTTACGAAATGGTAACCTCAATATTTTTAAGTGGAATATAAAAAAAATTTGGAAAAGCAAAGACTTTTTATGCGTGATACACAATAAAAAAAAAAATTACATCGCGAAAAAAGGCGCCAATCTACGTTTTTTAATGTGATGATGGGCCAGGATCTCTTATACACGGCCTACTTTGTAAGTCTGTGGTATTAAAAGTACAGGGAAAATTTACGAGTGGAATAATAAGTTCTTGCTTTTCTAAACGGCATTAAAATGTAAGTAACTAAGTTTGGTGTTTGTTTATAACAAGATTTTATTCTCCACTATTTTATATTTCTATTTCATAATGTCATATATTTTGTTTTGGTCATATAGAGATTTTTAATTGATGATTGTCAAGCGATCTCAGTGAAATAGTATTTTTTATTGTTTTATCTGTATTTTTCATTTTTTTTTTGCTGTGCTTTCCAATTGTTTAAATGCACTAATAAAATATTAATATCGGCCCATTGCGAGCTTACTATTATACGAAAAAATGTTTGAAATCTAGCAATATTCAGAACCATACCTCTTTTGTTAACAAAGCAGTTCCGATTATGAAAATCATATGAAATTGGTGAAATATTTGATAGATATATTCTATCTTTCCGGTATTCCAACGCAAATTTAATCAGATTCTTTTGGGATCGCATTATATTATACTAGCTACCATTTGATAGCATTTTAGATCCCTAGGAATTTTCTTTCGCTCCTAGAGTTTCTAGGAACTTAGAAGATTCCATGTTTTCATTAGTGTAGACTTACATCTGATATTTATGTACCAATATTTATTACAGACAGTTAATATATATAAAATACCATTGTTGTACATTCAATTTGTTTTCTTTTGACTTGAACCCTACCTTGTTACAAATAGAGCTATTCAAAAAATACCTGAAGGTAAATTTTTCTAATAAAAGATGTTCAATATACATTAAACAGCCTCCGTGGCGTAACGGTAGTGAACGCGGCCGCAGCGCAGGAGGCGCGGGTTCGATCCCCGCTCAGTGCAAATATTTGTGTGTATGAATATGGGTATTTGCATTGGTCTGTTCGTGCCTCGGAGAGCACGTTAACCCGTCGGTCCCGGTTACCATGCGAACATCTATGGCAATCGTTACGGGTAATTGGAACCCTAAAAGTCCAACAACAACGGTCTAGCTGCAATGCTTCGATATCGCCTAATGTCACCATTGGGTTGTGGAGTCAGATGGCAGTCGCTTCACGGAAAATATCGAAGTCCAGCCAAATCTGTAGTTAAGACTAGTAAAGCGGACCCCAGACTCCGAGGTGAAAGCTTCGGATGTGACTGGAAATCTTGAAATGCACGTCATACGCTACGCACATTAAGCGTATGCTTACATTTTTTCAAACATGTACAAATCAGGGAAAATTCAATAATAGTGTGGTATCACTCACGTAGAACACAAATGCTCCCATTAGAGAAAGCACAACACTTGAATCATTGAGTAACCCGAGAATATATTCTATACATAAACTGTCAAAAGTGAAAGTGTCAATGTCAAGATTGTCAAGTGTCAGACTTTTGGACTTGTTTGGATTATGCATTGTTTTGCGTCGTACTAACGAATATATTGAATTTTTTTGTTTTTACTCATCAATACCAATTCAAAACAAATATTAAACTCAATATTATTGAAATTTAGCCAATATGCAAGAAGGTAAGTCAGGCAAATGACACCAAACGACATTCTATAACCTATCACGTTACAGCGCGTCTCCCTCCAAAACCAAACTGTGTATTATTTTTTAGATTTAGAAGTCACTGGGATATCCCGTAGCGGTCGTGTTAGGAAGAAGAGTTCTAAATTAATGGATTTTGAGTCCCCTGACGATATAGAGACTCGTTTTCGGCGCCAAACGCCAGTAAAATCAGGATTCCGACAAGAGGAGAACCAGGATTTTCAACCACAGGAGACTCCTACGCCTCGACCTGCAGAAGATGCTGGCACTGCTTCGGGAAGTGAATCAGATTATTATGAAAATACGGGAGAAAATGCTGAAAGGTGAGATATTCTTAGTTTTTTTTTGTTTTTTGTAACTGCAATGCAAGAACATAAAATTATTATGCTATACTCTTTGATGAGGTACTTAAATGAAAGTGAATAGTCTTGGTGTGTCTCTTAAAATCTTTTAATCAACACCTCAGGCAATTTATCTTGTTTTTGTTTGAAGACAAAACTAAAAACTAAAATAAAATTGATTTATATACTTCATTTGGCTGGGTATTTAACTAAAGGTTCATTTAGTTTTTTTAGTGTTAATAGTTTTTTTTATTTTTATTTTTTATTTTATTCTTTACTGTACACACAAATTTTAATTTAGTTTTATGTTAAATAAGTTATTATGTTCATCAATTAAACAATAAAGATAAACAAGTTGTAGCGACTTTTTGTAAAAACTAATATTAAACAAATACACTAACTTACTAACTAGTGGCTCGATTTCGGTTTTTAGTCTTCAAATCAATCATTCAATTAGCCTATCGCAGTCCACTGCTGGACATGGGCCTCCCAATATGCGCCACGTTTGCCAATCCTCCGCCTTCCGTCCTTAGTCTTCAAAATAAGATACTAAACAGAAAAATATTTGTAAAGAAAGTTTTTAAATAAAACATAATAAATAGACACATCAAGATTGTTATGTTTAGAGTAAGTCTTATTACCATCAGGCGAGGCGAAGTCAAATTGACGTGTCAAATCGAGATACGGGACAATGTTTCCACATATTTTATACGACTGCAGTACACAAAGTATCCTGGGATACATTCGACGGGAACATTATTATGTTTCGTGTAGGCTTATGTTGGAGAACTGTCATTGGATACTGACCACACTTTATCAGGACTGTGAGGGTCTTGATGGTCAATTCAATCCTATTTCTGCATCTTAGTAGTTGATAAAATTATTTGACCTTAGGTCCTAAGGCAATGTGCAAAGGTAATGTACCAATGAAATACTTCGCCCTCAAAATAGTAGGCGACGACATATCTACCATATTATATTTTGTTTCATTTCAAATTTTTTTTTATCATTTTTCATTATTGTAGCATGGAGTCAGAAAGCTCAGTATCAGACGAAGGCTCCACCCAAACACCGGCCAATTCTCTATACATGATGGAGAAGAGCAGTAAAAAGAAATTGATCGTGAAAGACGGCAGGGTGGTGGGTAAGGTCAAAGCTCAAAGAAAAGACAAGGGGAAGACCCGCCTCACGGCCTACATGATGTGGGCAAAGGAAGCTCGAAAGGAGTTAGTAAAAAAGCATTCTTGGATGGATTTCTCGACTATATCGAAACGTCTAGGAGAAATGTGGTCAAATGTAAGTGCCTGTATTACTTTCTCTTATTTTAATATTTTTTTAAGCTATTGCATAGCTTCTATCGCCGGCCTTGAGCGTGGAGACCGAATCCAAAAATTCCGTAACGAAAAAAACCTAACACCCCGAAGCTTGCACGAATCGAGCCGAGCTGCTCCGAAGTAGCTCCGCTTAACGTAAGTAATTATAATTGCATAAGTTGATAAAAAATGCTATGCAATAGCTTTACCGCGGCAGTCCCCGAGTGCCACACGTCTTTTTAAGTAGGTAATTAATATAGCCACGGTAGCCTAGTAGTGGTATGGGTAATGGACTGCTGAGACGAGGTCTCGGGTTCGATCCCAGGTTTTACCATGGCACACACCAATGACTTTTCGATGCTTTTCGAAGTTATGTGTGTATTTATCGCAGGTTTATAAGCGCCCGGTTAATGGCAATAGGCTCGCCACCTATTACATTGGGACCTAAACATAAACGGCGAAATGTGGGTGCTAGCACCTCTGCCTACCCCTTCGGGGATATAGGCGTGAGTTTATGTTTATGTTATGTAATTAATATGGTCACTTTATTTACTAGAAATTTGGATCAGAAAGCCATTTAATTTTGAACTTTAACCGTATTAAAGGCTATAAATCAAATGGAATTTTCTCGCAGTCTCGGTGTGACCAGTGGTTGTGCTTTAGCAGAATCGACGCCCAGGAGGAATTTGGAAGATTTTTCTTACAGTAATTTTGTTATTCACAGGTGAACTACAATGAGCGCTATCTATGGAAGCGCAAAGCTAAACGGCATGCGATGCAGCAGGAAAAAAGATATCCAAATAGTGCAAACAATTTTATAATATTTAAGCCAGGTAAGTTTCTAACGGTAGGTCTAGCTGGATTAGTTGATTAATGTCAGAGGGTCTAAAACACCAGATTCTATGAATGCATAGTTTAACTAATCTCTGATTATACGCCAGATTTTAATAATGTCAAACTATTTTTATTGTAGAATGGATTTTGTCGCGATTTATTTAGTGTCATGATACGGGTATAGTAAATTCGCCTCAGTGAATATTCGTCTCAGTCAAAAATAGTAGTAAACTCGTCTCAGTTCATTTAATATGATATTTTTCATGTGCGAAAATTCGTCTCACCTTAAAAAGTACTGTCAGCAAAATAAGATAAAGTGTTTATACCGGATTATTTATTTGTTATATTTTTGTTACAAGCATGTGTGTATGCACGCAGCGCAGGGCTACTGTAAAGCAATATGAGCATCTGAATCGACGTAAATAATAAAATAACACCAAATAAGTTGCAATAGAATCTGTTAAAAATAATTTATTTTTTTAAAGAAATAAACTTGTAGTCCAGTCATTTGGTATTTTTACCTAGAAAGTTTTCCGGGAGTTTTGAAAATTGGCAATTTTATAGATTTTGATATGCTCTTTCCAAATTTGAACTTTGCCACCTCGTATGTTTGCCGCTCGCGCCGCCATTTTGAAAAAATGGCGCCCAAAAGCAGTTTTTTGATAATTACTCCTTTCCGACGCATTTTACAGGAAAAACATATTTAACAAAATAAAAGTAGAGGAAATTTCCTACAATTTGTGATAATTTTTTTTTCCCTAAAATTAATAGTTTCGGTGTAGGAGCGCCGTAAAGTGTAATTCAATACACGTTTCGGCAGAAATACTCATTTCCACACCACCATGAGGTAGAGAAATCGGCGCGTTTTTTTATCGTGGTATCCCTTCTATCTACTTCATTAGAAGCCATGGCTCTGTAAATGCAAACGACACTGTGAAATGATAAACGTATACTGATGACTCAGACTAAATATTTCTGTTGAGCTCAGCCGGGGCTAGATGTTTCTTAGAAGGGAAAGAAGGGGCCTGACACAGAAGGGGCGCATTTCTTTGTACCTGCGGAGACATGACAGACTATATTTACCTATAATTACTATAGATAACTTTCGTATAATTTTTATAATTTACAAATCACAGTATGAGCAGTTTAAAGTAAATGTTACACGTTGGTGTGGATGTATAATGGTTTACGGCGCTCGTACGCCGAAACTATTGATTTTAGGAAAGAAAAGGTTTGACATAAATTGTAGGAAATTTTCTCTACTTTTATTTTGTGTAATATGTTTTTCCTGTAAAATGCGCCGGAAAGGAGTTATTATCTAAAAACTGCTTTTGGGCGCCATTTTTTCAAAATGGCGGCGCGAGCGGCAAACATACGAGGTGGCAAAGTTCAAATTTGGAAAGAGCATATCAAAATCTATAAAATTGCCAATTTTCAAAACTCCCGGAAAACTTTCCAGGTAATGTTCTAGGTTTTCGCCCAAATGACTGGACTATTGTGAAATAAAATGAACTACGAAAAGCACTACATATCTGGCTTGAGCTCGAAAAATTTTGATCACCATCATCATCATCCATCATCATCATCACCATCATCATCATCACCATCATCATCATCGCCATCATCTCTATCATCATCATCCTCACCATTACCATCACCATCATCACCACCACCATCATCACCATTACCATCACCATCATCATCACCATCATCATCACCATCATCATCATCACCATCACCATCATCATCCTGTATTTATATTATTATGTCCTAGACTATTCGCTACGCTCAGGTCGGCCAATGCCGTCAGCAGGGCCGGGTCGTCCGCCGGCCAATCGGCCTCCAGTCAAGCCAGCTCCCACCACGCCTCCCCAACAAGCTCTAGTGGTGACCGTGAGTACCTTTATCACTATCACTATCATCACTATCACTATCATTACTACATATAAAATAAAGTCGCTGTCTCTCCGTCCCTATGTATGCTTAAATCTTCAAAACTACGCAACGGATTTTGAAGCGGTTTTTTTAAATAGATAGAGTGATTCAAGAGGAAGGTTTATTATATGTATAATACATGCATAATATTGTAGAGAAACACTCATAAATCGGGATCAGAATACCACGCGGGCGGAAAATATGGTGGTACGAAGTTCGCCGGGTCAGCTAGTTTTATAAATTAAATCTAGGTTTTGTCACTATAAATAGACGCCTCCGTTCGATCCCCGCTCAGTGCAAATATTTGTATGCATGAATATGAGTATTTGCATTGGTCTGGGTGTTTCTATGTATGATATGTATGTATTTTCACTTACTAATAAATCCAAGATATGTGCCCCGAGGTATACTACAACTGAGGCACGCGCGCGCTCTACAATTGCAATACTATAACAAAATAATTAAAATATAACTGTATTTTAGTCTCAGCCCGTGTCGAGTACAGGCGCGAGTGTGACTACGGCCGGCATGTATCGCGTCACAGGCTGCGGAGCCGTAGAAGTGGCCGCCCACCTGCGACTACTGGGAGAGAGCCTCGCCATCATCGGGGAGAGGCTAAAGGAGCATGAGGTGAGTGTACGGTAGTAGTGCGGTGAGTGTATGGGAGAGGGGCGGTGAGTGTATGTTAGTGGGGTGATGAGTGTATGAGAGCTAAGTGGTGAGTGTATGGGAGTTGGGTGATGAGTGTATGAGAGCTAGGTGGTGAGTGTATGGGAGTTGGGTGATGAGTGTATGAGAGCTAAGTGGTGAGTGTATGGGAGTTGGGGCGGTGAGTGTATGGGAGAGGGGCGGTGAGTGTATGGTAGTGGAGCGGTGAGTGTATGGAAAAAATAATCAGCCAAGGCAGAGGTACTGATAGATAGGATATGTGCAGTGATGAGTGTATGGTAGATGGGCGGTGAGCTTACGGTGTGGTGTGCCTGTTTAGCTTTTCAAACGACAAACTTGACACCGTCCGCACAAATCGCTGTTGCCGTACGTGATGTGCAGGACTGCTAATAGTATTGTGGCGGTGAGTCTCTTGGAACTCGACGATGAGTGTACGTAGCGTGGCGGTGAATACACGGCTATGCCGTGAGGAGTGGGTGTAAGGGATGTGTATTTGATCTTAGAATTCACAGTAATGTAATAATAATATAACGACGATGAGTGCAAGGCTACACAGCGGTGAATGTACGGCAGTAGTGAACGATGCCAAGTCCGCTACCAGTAATTTACCCTGTTCAGAGTACTTGGAAATAAGGGGCTGTCCACTAATCACGTGAGGCACTTCAGGGGGGGGGGGGGGGGGGTTCGGAAATAATCAAGAAATATCACCATGGGGAGGGAGGAGTATTTTTTTATACCACTTAGGTGGCAGACAAGTACACGGCCCACCTGATGGAAAGTGGTTACCGTGGCCTATGGACGTGTGCAACACCAGGGGCGTCACACTCGCGGTGCCGACCCTGAAGACACCTTCAAATGCCCTTCTTGAAGAACCCCATATTGTAGTCGCTTGGGAAAACCTTCGCGGGGAGTTCATTCCACAGCTTGAGTGTGCGATATCACGTTTATTTATTTTTTAAGTCGCGATTTTTGTCACGATTCTTAGTTTAAAATTGCTAAAAAAAACATCACGTCATTACTGGACAGCCCCTAATCAGACTTTATAAAAATATAATTTTTGTGTATTCAGGGTCAGATAGCAGTCTCCGGCTCAGTGTCGGTCCTACTAGACACGTTACTGTGCTCCCTAGTGCCCCTACTGTCGGTGTCCCGCGCGATCCCCGCCATCGCCCCCCCTCAGCATCTTCTGCAGGACACGCTCCACAATATCGCATATATTATGCCGGGACTATGAGATGTACAAGATTTTAATAAAATGATTGACTGTAATTGTTTTTTTTTTTAAACTGTGAAACCTACCAGTTCACGTGTTTCCCTCCTACAGTCCCGGGTCCTTTAAGCGAAGCGTGAAAATCTGACGAGGCCATCAAGCTGAGTGCCACCATTGTAACATGGGACGTGTCTGTAATGGTGGCCCTCTTTTCCGAGACTTTGCCATTAGCTTACCACCAGGCAAGCATAGCTTATTACAAAAAGCAATCCGCGCGCGCCAGGGCCTCGCTTGTCTCACGATTTAGTTCCAAGATATGTGCCCCGAGATATAAAGATATATTCTATTCTATACTAGCTGACCCCGCGAACTTCGTATTTTTTTAATTTTCTCGTCGTAAGAACCATCCTCGTACTTAATTCAAGGAATATTTAAAAAAAAGAATTAGCGAAATCGGTTCAGCCGTTCTCGAGATTTGCGCTTAGCAACACATTTAGGGATTCATTTTTTTATATAATATAGAAGATATGCCTACTTAAGTACGCGGTGATCACCATTGCTAAACGAATCAAATAATACTCAAACATCCTGTACTTTCCATTTATTTATTTCTTCAGATTATTATGTACATCAAGTAAATCTAAACAATTACTTCTAAAACTATATATTATTATGTATTACAAACATTGTGCTCACATCAAGTATATCTAACAATTATTACATACCTACATTCATAACGTCTTTCTACCACCCGCCCGCAGTCTCTGCTTACCACTCTGATACATATTCGTGAGTATACATCCGTATTTTAACTAAATAAATGTCAGATTGCTTATATCCTAGAAGACTATGGGGGTAATATTGAGTCAAAATATTACATATTTGAATACTATCTACGAGAGAAAAAGTTATATGATTGCCATTAGCAATAAATCCGTATGGTGATGGAGTAAGAATACAAGTATCACCACCCCATCTCATCCGAAGGGTGTCGTAAGAGGCGACTAACGGAAACATACGCAGACGATATCACTGCGAGAGAAGGAACACTCGAAATAAAACCCTGTACCAACCCGTCAGCGTGGAAACAGTAGGACAAAGCCTCCCAACATTGGGAGAGGCCTATGTCCAGCAGTGGACTGCGATAGGCTAATTGTTTTATTGAATACACATGGAATATACAATACATGTCTATATAAGTACCCTACATATGTGAATAAGTGTGCTTATATAAAGAAACAGGTCACCGGTATCCGCTAGCTACCCCGACAAGTATCATTCAGTCAGTCGTTTACATTCTAACACCACATATGGTAAAAAACAATCGCAACGCATTCTCGCCCGTATGTTTATAGACACAAGGGCGAGAATACTTTGTGTATATTTTTGACAAACGACGAATTGACATGATGGCAACCGATAGCCGATAACCTGTTTCTTTATATAAACAATCGTGGACAGCCAATATTCTAAGGACAACATATAAATTGAATGATAACATGACTATACGTATACAGTGTAATTGATTGCCTATGATTATAACACATTGGATTTATGTATTTATACTCCATTCGGTTAGGTACTTAACTAAAGGTAAAGAATCTTGATGTGTATTTCAATATTTCTAAATTAAAAACTCAGTTTATTAATTGAATTAATGAAATTTTAAGCAGTTAGTATGCTAACTATCGATTATATTACAACTAAAAACGGAAATCAACCCACTAGCTCAGGCAGGACTCGAACCCGCGATCTCCTAGACGGATGTATAGGAAAATTAAGATAACTTTAAGATTGACTCGGTGACTCAGCGGTCAGATCATTCCTCCTGTAAGATCGCGGGTTCGAATCCCGGCTGATCTGATTCACTTTTCCTATCTTGATCTGTTTATTGATATTTTTTGTTTTAAACTAGTGATTCGATTTCTGTTTTTAAGTCGTGTCTTATGTATAAACTGATTTTTTAAACAATAACATATTTGTTTAATGTGTTTGTATGAAAAATATATCTAGATTGTTTACCTTTAGTTTAGTACCAAAGTAAACAGAGTATGGTATTCACTAGGCAACATTGTTGTACATGATCGAAGAACAAAACAATAAGTCGCGCGACATTTTGCACAACTTGTTGAGCGACACATGTTGCGCGATAAATGTTGCCTAGTAGTTATTATTATCCAAGTTAAATAAAATATATCCAGGAACAAACCATACTAACAATACTTTGTGTCGTATATCAAAACTAAATTGCATTGAGTTAGAGCTTCTCTAAGCCCAAACGACGCGTCCCACACTAAGGATGCTTATATAAAGAAACAGGTCACCGGTATCGGCTACTTACCCCGACAAGTTTCCATAGCAACAAAAATGATGATAGCTCGTCGTTTACGTTCTAACACCACATATGGTAAAAAACAATCGCAACGCATTCTCGCCCGTATGTTTATAGACACAAGGGCGAGAATACTTTATGACTTTTTTTTTGATAAACGACGAAATTGACATGATCGCAACTGATAACCTGTTTCTTTATATAAGCACTCACACACACAAGCAAACTTACGATTGTTTTCCGGATTTGTTGGTCAACTAGTCATATTGTAACAGAACGCGTGAGCGAGCGTACGTCTTGTTCTATACAATATGTCAGAGCTAGTCACACACAGAGCGTACTCGGATTTATCGCACAACCAGTCGACCGCAAGGTTCGCATACATGTCATATTTCACGATACAATCGACGTTTATACACAAATGAATGTGTGAGGCGCGTCATATCAGTTTATACAAGCTATATTGCTCAGAATATGTATCTTGGACCTAAAATGTGCTCTATACGCGCAGTACCTACACGTTTCTTGGGTGTCTTTTGAGGATAGCACGGGGTTCTACTGCGGTGGACGAGCTCATATTCACCAAGCATAGATTATTACAAGACAATCCGCGCGCGCCAAAGCCAACTTTATCTCGCGATTTATGTCCAAGATACGTATCCCGAGGTATACATACTAAACGTCATTTTTTACAATAGTCGTCCCCTACAATTAGGCGCTTCGCAGTAACAATACAAGACTTTCCCGGGTACGGAACCGATATCGTAGTTGTAGTTCCATGTGAGTTCCATTCCTGCCTTGATATGGGACAGCGCGAAGAAGGCCACCCATGGGAACCGCGGGTCGTGGGTATCCACGAAAACATTTTGAACGAATACGTTTGGAGAACACGAGTGCTGGAAAGAAAATTTAGTGTAAGTACTATGAAATGAAGACGATATGAGTTGCGGGTTCGATTCCCGCTCAATACAAATGTTTGTATGCATTGATATGTCTATTTGTATTACCAGGGTGTATGTGTCGTGTAATAGGCTCACCCCCTATTACGTGGGACCTAATACAATGATTGGTGAAATGTGGGTGTTAATTCACCTCTGTCTAACCCTCCGGGGATAAAGGCGTGATTGTATTTAATGTAATATATTTAAAGACATCCCCATTTATAATCAGACAAATAGCGCTTGCAATATAAAGCTATGTTCTGTGAAAGAGGCAAGGTTGAAAGGAACAAAATGGCTCAATTCCCTTTCGTACGATGTTACCAAAAGTTTCATTGCTCATGCTCATGTGTCATAAATGTTGTGGTCATTGGTGATTGTCAAGTGGAAGAATGAATACATTGTCATATTTATTAAGTAATTCAATCATTGGATCTTTGTAATTTATAGAGCAAACTGTTGGCAAATGAATTTACTATTGCGAATAGAGTGGTATAGTTCTGATTTTGTGTTAAGCTGAAAAACTCTGATGTCGCCCGAGCAAACAATGTTTCACATAAATTGTAAACGTATTTGGCACCCACAGGACAGGCTTTGCCTAGTGTGGGGTCACAGTATAATACTCAACATTGTATACTATTTGGTAATAAACGAATTTTTATTTTTTTATTTTATTTATTTATTTATGTATGTGTCGTGTTGGTTACCGGTGAAGTAGAATAGAAACACCCTATCTCTATTTTTAATAAATATTAGAAACCGAGATTACTAATATTTCCCTAACCCCTCTAGCTAAATTGCTTGTGTCAGGAGTGGGTTCACGTCGGTAGTGTAATGGCCAGGATTCGAACCCGGGACCTTTCGATCGTAAGACCGACTCCTTAACCACTAAGCTACTGACGCTTCTTTTCTCTTCCCGTTGTGTGTCGTAGAAGGTGACTAAGGGATAGGGCTGTTCTCCATCCGACAGTAAACATACAGCCCATGACAAAATGCCTGCTTAACGGCAATAGGCTCGTCCTCTATTACATGGAACCGAAAATCATAGTTGTCGAAATGTGGGTGTTAATACACCTCTGCTTACCCCTTCGGGGACTAATACTCACGTTTAAATAGCGTCCAATGTTGCCCTGAACCTTAGCGTCCATGATATAACACGCCTCGTCCTCGCCAAACAACGTGCGGACGGATCTGCGAACAAACGTATCGGTAAAGCCTCAAACGACAATAGGGGCCCTAGACAATGTGACATTCTATTGGCGAAAACGCCAGTGGAATCGCTAATTGTAGTATGAAATTGACATAAATCATTAATATAATTATATTTTTTTTATGAAATTTGTGTCTTTTTAGCTCGAAATACATTTTTTCACATATCATTATTACTATAACCACCGTAATGTCACGTAAACCACTGTTAAACATTAAAAACGGTTCGCTTCAAAGCGATTCCATCAATAGAATGTCACTTTGTCTAAGGCCATAGATCCTCCATACTAATATTATAAATGCGAAAGTAACTCTGTCTCTCTGTCTGTCTGTTACGCTTTCACGTCTAAACCGCTGAACAGATTTTGATGAAATTTGGTATAGGGGTAGTTTAGACCTTGAGAAATGACATAGGCTATGTTTGGTCGCGATAACCGACATCCACGCGGGCGGAGCCGCGGGCAAAAGCTAGTTAGGAATATATTCTAATAAGTTGGGGAACAGTATCGGTATTGGACGCAGGCGGAGCCGCGGGCAACAGCTAGTAGAAACTAACTTACCTGTACTTAGATATGAAGTCGTTTCCGCCCATACCAGGCTTCGCAGTGAACCGGGACGGCTCACGAACTGTGAAATAGAATAATAGAATTGGTTTAGATTGGAAAAAACAGATTACTCAAGATCAGTGGCCGATGACTGCCTCTGTGGCGTAGCGGTAGTGAATTCGGCTGCTACCCAGGAGGCGCGGGTTCGATCCCCGCTTAGTGCAAATATTTGTATGCATGAATATGTATATTTGCATTGGTCTGGGTGTTTTCTATGTATAATATGTATTTACAAAAAAAAATGTATCTAAGTATGTTTATCCGTATTCTAGAACCCATAACACAAGCTAGTTAAGCTATGCTAACTTTGGGTCTAGATAGCGTTGTGTAGAATGTCCTACAATATTTATTTATTATTATTATCAGTCACTAAAGGGTGCTTATTTATACAGGTTACCGGCATCGCCTATTGGTTGCCATCATGTCAATTCGTCGTTTGTAAAAAACCTCATAAAGTATACTCGCCCTTATGCCTTTATACATACGGGCGAGAATGCGTTGCGATTGTTTTTTACCATATATGGAGTTAGAATGTGAACGACGAACTATCATCATTTCTGTTGCTATGGGAACTTGTCGGGGCAGCTAGCCGATACCGGTGACCTGTTTCTTTATATAACCTAAAGTGGGTGACAGACGTGCGAGTAAGTACGCGGACTTATGGCTCGGCGACCTTACTCGCAGGTGACAGCCTCCGTGGCGTAGCGGTAGTGAACGCGGCCGCTACGCAGGAGGCGCGGGTTCGATCCCCGCTCAGTGCAAATATTTGTGTGCATGAAATATGAGTATTTGCATTGGTCGCTCTAGTTGGAGCCCTCAAAAATCCAAAAACAACGGTCTAACTGCAAAACTTCGATATCGCCTAATGTTAACATTGGGTTGTGGAGGTCAGATGACAATCGCTTCACGGAAAATATCGAGGTCTAGTCAAATCCGTGGTTAAGACTGGTAAAAGCGGACCCCAGACTTCGAGCTGAAAGCTTCGGATGCGACTGGGAACTAACGCTAAGAGGACCTTACTCGCAGGTCTGTCACCATAAGTTCGCGGGTACTTTAAAACCGCCGAGTAAGTTCGTTGGCGATCTAGCAAGTTTGAAATTTTGCTCGTAACTAGAGGTTTGCACCGGTGCGGAATTTCGTGAACCGGTGAAAAACACCGGTGTTTTAGCAAGCTCTTAGAAAAATATGACATGATAGAATTCCTAGATAGCACAAAGCCTCTTCTCTCGACGACATTGCAATACAATGTGAGCAAGCTTGTCATCTGTCACTGACGGCGAGTCGAGTAAGTTCGCGAACTTAAAAACCGCGTGCTTAAAGTACGTACGTCTATCACCCACTTAAGCCATTAAGTACGCCTTTGTACAATGATTTTGTCCTCCTAGCGTTAATTCCCAGTCGCATCCGAAGCTTTCAGCTCGGAGTCTGGGGTCCGCTTTACCAGTCTTAACTACGGATTTGGCTAGACCTCGATATTTTCTGTGAAGCGATTGCCATCTGACCTCCACATCCCAATGTTAACATTAGGCAATATCGAAGATTTGCAGCAAGACTTTTTTTTTTGGATTTTTTTATTTTTTTTGTTAGGGCTCCAACTACCCGTAACGACTGCCATGGATGTTCTTATGGCAACCGGGACCGACGGCTTAACGTGCTCTCCGAGGCACGACCAGACCAATGCAAATACCCATATTTCATGAACACAAATATTAGCACTGAGCGGGGATCGAACCCGCGCCTCCTGCGTAGCGGCCGCGTTCACTACCGCTACGCCACGGAGGCTGTCTTGATGATTTTGTATTTGTGCAAAAAGTGTTAATAAAAAAAAGCTATAGAGATGTTAGTACAATACCTTCATCATCATCACTGATGGTGATACAATCCTCGTCGGGGTTCCGTTCCGTCTTACTCTCCTTGTCCTTATCTTTTTCATCTTTTTCGCTCTGTTCTTTTTTCTTGGAGCGCTTGCGGAGACGTTTACTGTTGAAATTAAAATTAATTTAATTAAAAATTCTTCATTACCTTCTTTCCTATCGGGGCAGGCAGTAACAACAAGTCTTCTTTATATTCTTTATCCTAGTGTTAATCCTAGTCGCATCCGAAGCTTTCACTTCGGAATCTGGGGTTCGCTTTACCAGCCTAACTGCGGATTTGACTGGACCGATATTTTTCGTGAAGCGACTGCCATCTGATCTCCACAACCCAATGGCGATATCGAAGCATTGCAGCTAGACCAGTTGTTGGACTTTTAGGGCTCCAACTACCCGTAACGACTGCCATAGATGTTCGTATGGCAACCGGGACCGACGACTTAACGTGCTCTCCGAGGCACGACCAGACCAATGTACATACCCATATTCATGCATACAAATATTTGCACTGAGCGGGGGTCGAACCCGCTCCACCTGCGTAGCGGCCGCGTTCACTACCGCTACGCCACAGAGATAGTCTTAAGAACCACATAAGACTTACTTAAAGTCCGTGACTCCGAGTGAGATACAGCCGGGCCTGAAATCATCATCTTCCTTGTCAGTCTTGGACGCGGTGTCTTCTTCTTCTGACGATGAAGAAGGCTCTTCTTCTGAGTCTTCTTTTTTAGCGCCTTCCTTCTGTAGATCAAGATATTTTGATTGTTATTGATTTTAAGATTGATGTTTTTGATTTTCACAGAAAGGGATTGCTGTGACTACGTGCCGCGTGACGGTAACGATGACGCGAATTCTAAGGGGTCCATTAACGCTTATGCAAGCATCATTCCATCATGCCATCATGCCATCAATCATGAATGTTATTGGTCAATAGCCGATTGACGGCATGCATGATGGCATAACGCTTGGATAAGCGTGTAATAGACCCCTAAGATTTTTGTTCACCTAAAATTGTCCACGAAAACTGCCCAACGCGCTTATAGATTTGTCACTTTAAAAAAATAGCACATTTGGTCGGAAATGTATACCTCGGGATATATATCTTGCAGCCGCGTGGTTCCCGGCAGAGTAGAATTTGGGCCACCCCATCTCCTCCCATGCGGTGTCGTACAAGGCGACTAAGGGATAGGGCTGTTTAACAAACATCAGACAGATATATACAGCCACGACTCGGGTGAACAATAGTGCCCGGAAAACGGCAATAGGCTCACCCCCTATTACGTGGGACCTAATACATTGATTGGTGAAATGTGAGTGTTAATTCACCTCTGCCTAACCCTCCGGGGATAAAGGCGTGATTGTATGTATGTATGTATATCTTGCACCTGAACTGTGCTCTATACATTTTGAACACTTTAGCACGGCGATGGACGAGCTCAATTTCACCAAGCACAGATTATTACAATACAATCCACGCGTCTCGTTTGTCTCGCGGCTTAGGTCCAAGATATCAGTCCCGAGGTATACATACAATGAACGATATGAAATGGTTTTCTCAAGCGACTACAATATGCGGTTCTTCAAGAAGGGCATTAGAAGGTTTCTTCAGGGTCGGCAGCGCGAGTGTGACGCCCCTGGTGTTGCATACGTCCATAGGCCACGGTAACCCCTTCCCATCAGGTGGGTGGAGTGCTTGCCTAAGTGGTAAAAAATACTCAGTAATGCACACGTACCTTGTCTTGCTTCTTGTCAGGCTCGGCGACTTCTTCCTCGTAGCCTTCCTTCATCTGTTCCACCACCTCGATGTAGTCTAACTCGGCGAGGTACTCGTCTCCCTCGTTCAAACCGTCCTAGAACATCAACTTATTTATTTACTAGTTCTTGCCCGTGACTCCGCTCGCGTAGAATTCTGATCCCTGCACTCGCAATCCTTAGGAACTTTATTTTCAGGAATAAAATGTGCCTATTTGCTGTTCCAGATTTTAATATTTATCTCTATGTTAAAAATTAATTAACAGATAGCCATACATACATACATAGAAAAAAGGAAAAAATATATATTCATGCATAAACCTAAATAACAGAATAATAAGAAATGTATATTATAGACTGCTATAGAATATTTATTTATAGATCCATCCATACATACATTACTTACATGTTTCTTTATCTATACTATTTTTTTTTTCTTTCTTTATTTATGGAGCTTAGTCACAACACAATGCTGACTACGTCGCTCCGTCGTAGCCACTTACATATCAAACTTAACTTAGGTACCTATATCAATTATGTTTAAGTACATATCTATACTATTATATAATTGTAAAGTGGTCGTGTCTGTGCATTGGAGATATTTAAAAAAAAATGCTTGGGTTATGTTATGTTAACGATACTGAACACGAAAATATATTTTTTGAATTTCCTGTCTGTTTGTCTGTTTGTTCGCGATGGACGCAAAAACTACTGGACGGATTTTGATGCGGTTTTTTTTTGTTAGAAAGGGCTTGATCAGACTTAAAATCTTACGTTTGTTTGATCGTAATCGGTTTAGTAGAACCGAAGATATGAGCAAAGGTCGCGTTATCCGAGATGCACGCGGGCGGAAGGCTAGTATTTTACAAAATTACCAGGATACCATAGATAAATTATAGACACAATTTCCAAGCAACATTAATCTACACTATTTTGCCACTTTAGTAGTAAAATGAACTTACCAAGTTGGCGGTAGCGTCGGTGAGCAAGTTTCCTGCGTACACGCATAGAAACGAGCCTTTTGGGACATCGTTCAGGGCGCGGATACCCCAGCCGCGGTTCAACGTCTTGAATACCTGCGAATTAAGATTATGCTGCGTTTACATACTCGCGGCAGAGCGAGGGAAGTGGCGAGAGAAGTGGGCAGAGACGTGGTGTGAATGGTATATTCGTCATGCCGCGAGTACTGCCGCGTATGTTGCTGCGAATGTCGGCTTGGCAGCGCGAGTCAAAGGAGCGGCAATACTAGCGCGATGAACTATACGAGACCGCTAGATGGCGCTAATCAGTAAACACGGCTTTCGTTAGGAATAAGAAGGGCATCAGAAGGTTGCAATACTTCAACGCTTCTTTCCTTTGCCGCACCACAGTTTTGGTTATTCTTTACCAGGCCCTCGATTCTGCTAAAGCACAACCACTGTTACACCACAAAGACTGCAATAAATGGCATTCAATTTTAGACCTTATGTCTGTGGACTTACAGTCAAAAAATTAAATGAAAAAAGTTTTTAAACATTTTTTCATTCACTGTATAAAAAGCCGTTTAATTTTAAACTTTAACTGCATTATTTTAAAGGCTAGAATCAAATGGAATTTTCACGTGTTCCCTTCTTCCTACAGACCTAATATTAATTAGTTTATAATACATCATTGTACAGTCCCGGGTATTTTAAGCGGGGCGTGAAAAAGAATCTTATGAGGCCCCCAACCGAGGGTTACGAATGAGGCGAGAGGAACGATGATAGAATGTAGCATAATAGTACATTATGGTACAAGTGACCAACCATGCTCACGCGTGCCATACGACGTTTTACAACACACTTGCGAATAAAATAATACTACAAATTAATTCGTTTTCCTATGCGCGCGCATTTAACAATGACGGTCGACCATATTTAAAAAAAAAAGAGGTTTAAATTTAACTTTTTTTTTACTCTGTTTTTTTTGTACTTAGAGAAAAAAAAAGTTAAATTTGAGTGAAAATTTTGTTTATTAAACAAGTATTACATGTTGAAATTATTTATTTAAATACGAAAATGTATCAAATGACCATACAATAGGCGTATTAATTTATTCGTACTATTAAACACATTATTTTTTGTATCAAAACTTTTTTAAGAACAGACAATTATAGACACTTCCTATAAAATTTAAAAAATAATCTATAACTCACTTTTGTGAATAATAGCAATGAAAAAGTCACATTTTGATAATAGGTGTCATTACGTGCCTAATTGCGGTAAAATAATAACACTTTTATGAGCAGGTGTGTTGTAAATTATATTTAATTACCTGTAATTTCAACTGCAACGGATGCTGTGCAACTCGATTTAGGCAGGTCTGTTTGCATTTACATCTGAAAAAATGTGGTATAGAGATAATTGAAACCTTGGGAACGGACATAGGCTATGTTTGGTCGCGATAACCGACGTCCACGCGGGCGGAGCCGCGGGCAACAGCTATACTAGTTCCAGCCGCTTAATTTCTTTTTGACTCTTCATATTATGTCCCAATGACTGACCAATACGATTCTTTATGACAATTGATTTCGTTTATGAAAAAGTTTCAATAGGTTGTACGATTCAATATTTTTGATTTTGTCTAAACTTTACATGAATATTACACATAGAAATAAAACTATTTCTAGCGGTTTCTATTCCTACGCTACAAATATATTCTGCATACACACATAAGACTATAAATGTATAATATAATGTCAATTTTTAATCCCCATACAACACAACTTTCACATTTTGTTATTATTTATTGAAAGGAGGTAAAATAATTCTCAATTATAAAAGCCAGGCTATAATAGTTGACGTAAATGCAAGTAAGTGTGAACAATTGTACAGTGAAAGTTGTGTACTACAGGTATTAAAAGTTGTCATTATATTATACATTTATAATAGTCTTATGTGTGTATGCAGAATATATTTGTGGCGTAGGAATAGAAACCGCTAGAAATATATAATATTTTTATGAGTAATATTCACGTAAAGTTTAGACAAAATCAAAAATATTGGATCGTACAACCTACTAAAACTTCTTCATAAACATAGTCGATTGTCATCAAGAATCGTATTGGTCAGTCATTGGACATAACTACATGAAACGTCAAAAAGAATGTAATCTTATCTTATCTTATCTGTAATCTTATATATAAAAATCAATTGCTGTTCGTTAGTCTCGCTAAAACTCCAGAACGGACCGATTTGGCTAATTTTGGTTTTGAATTATTTGTAAAAGTCCAGGGAAGGTTGAACAGGTGAGAAAATATGGACACGCGGGCGTAAAAAAATATGGCGGTACAAAGTTCGCCGGGTCAGCTAGTTTAAAATAAATTTGAATATCAGTCGTATTAAGCATACTCACCTCGAGTTACACTCGTAGATGCCCGAGGGTAGCGGCTCCGGCAGTCGCTTGTACTCGTAGCCCACGCCGTTGACGTCCAGGCCGATGGTGCGCGCGCCCTCTAGCGTCATCTTCCAACACGCGCATTTACTCTTGTCCTGGGAATAAAGACGAAAGTTTAAGGACCAAGTCAGCCGTCTCTCACCCTAGAACTAGTGCCAACTAACGTATAACCTCAGGGCCTCGATTCTGTAAAACCACTAAACTTGCCACGAACACCGTAAACATATTCCATTTAATTGTAGACTTAAATGCAATGCCTTTAAAGTACAAAATCAAATGGCTATTTGTAGAGTGAATGAAAAAGAGAAATTGAACTCTATTCATTTAATTTTGTACTTTAAGTATATTAGTAATAAGGTCTAAAATCTAATGTTATTTTTTGTAGTGACTGTAGCGCGACAGTAGTTTTGCTTTGGCAGCATCGAGGGGCTGGACAGGACACATATCTTGGACTTCTTCATTTAGACGAGGAAAGTTTTTCGCTTGCAAGATACAATAATTCTCGAAAGGACAAAAATTCGCAGAAACAATAGCCGCTCGCTCGTCTTCGTCTGGCCAGAATTGCCTCGCAATCAAATATTAGTATTGTCCATTCGTCCGTTTTGAGCTCGTCCACCGCAGTAGCGCCCCGTGCTATCCTCAAAGGACACCCAAGATATGTGTACTGCGTGTATATAGAACATTTTAGGTCCAAGTTATATGTCTCGAGCAATACAGTGGTCGCGGTCGGTCTATCCTAGTCCACTAACCTCACAGTCATCGGTACAGTCACATCCACACAGGAACTCCGGGTCCAGATTGAGTGGAACTCCCGAGGTGGGAGTCCGTTCCGTGTTGTACGAACAGAATTCCGGTAGCGTGTCGTCGTAGTAGTTGATGCAGGGGACTGGTACGTTCTCTTTGCCGTGGGATAGGTCCTAGAATACAGGTAAAATAGTAGTTTATCTAATCTTATACTGAAATGTTAACATTAAAAAATTAAAAACAACACTTTCATGACGGTCTTTACGCACAGAATCCATACTTCCATACTTACTACTATTATAAATGCGAAAGTAACTCTGTCTGTCTGTTACGCTTTCACGCCTAAACTACTGAACCGATTTTGGTGAAATTTGGTATAGGAGTAGTTTAGACCTTGAGAAAGGACATAGGCTATGTTTGGTCGCGATAACCGACATCCACGCGGGCGGAGCCGCGGGCAAAAGCTAGTATCAAAATAAATTTAAGAATTTACGTTATGATACAGCTCTTGTATGGCCACCTGTATCATAATACAACTTTTTTTCTATTACAATACAACTGCAGCTAGATCAAGTAGGTTTCCATGCAGTTTGTCTCTATATAATCTGTGACCGCATATGCACGATGAGCATGTTTTTTTTTAGGATTTTGGCGCTCAGTAAATCTGTAATTTTACACAAATTATATTAATTATTTCATAAGATTAGATAAAGTAGTGTATGGAACTGCACATAATTTGGTGTTAATACACTCGTGTTTTAAGAACTCTTATTATACAACAGTTTCATAACATAACATAACATAAACTCACGCCAATATCCCCAGAATATCCCCGAAGGGGTAGGCAGAGGTGCTAGCACCTACATTTCGCCGTTTATGTTTAGGTCCCAATGTAATAGGTGGCGAGGCTAAACGACAGGCGTCAACAAATGTCAAAAACGTCAAATCCTATACATTTGTCATTCTATTCCGTCATACGCCGAGCAACGAATTGACACTTGTCTAGGAGGGCAGATCCACTGGCAGCTCACTGTATGTCGGTCACTCGCAGGTAGCGGTGTAACTCTCTCATATTACGTAGTCGAAGGTCAATTACTTCCTTCTGACCTTTGTAATTGACTATTATACAACCTACCTTCTTCCCAACGAGACACTTGTTAAGCACAAACTCGGCTAGACAGTGCGTGACGTAGTAGAAGTCGAACAGATCCACTGGCAGCTCACTGTCGGTCACTCGCAGGTAGCGGTGTAACTCTCTCATATTACGTAGTCGAAGGTCAATTACTTCCTTCTGACCTTTGTAGCGGACTATTATACAACCTACCTTCTTCCCAACGAGACACTTGTTTAGCACAAACTCGGCTAGACAGTGCGTGACGTAGTAGAAGTCGAACAGATCCACTGGCAGCTCACTGTCGGTCACTCGCAGGTAGCGGTGTAACTCTCTCATATTACGTAGTCGAAGGTCAATTACTTCCTTCTGACCTTTGTAGCGGACTATTATACAACCTACCTTCTTCCCAACGAGACACTTGTTTAGCACAAACTCGGCTAGACAGTGCGTGACGTAGTAGAAGTCGAACAGATCCACTGGCAGCTCACTGTCGGTCACTCGCAGGTAGCGGTGTAACTCTCTCATATTACGTAGTCGAAGGTCAATTACTTCCTTCTGACCTTTGTAGCGGACTATTATACAACCTACCTTCTTCCCAACGAGACACTTGTTTAGCACAAACTCGGCTAGACAGTGCGTGACGTAGTAGAAGTCGAACAGATCCACTGGCAGCTCACTGTCGGTCACTCGCAGGTAGCGGTGTAACTCTCTCATATTACGTAGTCGAAGGTCAATTACTTCCTTCTGACCTTTGTAGCGGACTATTATACAACCTACCTTCTTCCCAACGAGACACTTGTTTAGCACAAACTCGGCTAGACAGTGCGTGACGTAGTAGAAGTCGAACAGATCCACTGGCAGCTCGCTGTCGGTCACTCGCAGGTAGCGGTGTAACTCTCGCATGTTGCGCAGTCGACGACCGCACGGCGCTCGGTACATTACTTCCTTCTGACCTTTGTAGCGGACGATTTGTCTGTATGAGAAAGGAGCTTTATTGTTGAGAGGTTAGGTGTCAAATTTGAATGGTGTTGCTTTCGGAAAGCAGATATTTTCTTAAGCCATGGCATATGTAACTTACAGTGGCGTAGGGTGAATATTTTCAAGAGAAGCCAGTGGAAAAGGTACTTTAGAGTCTAGTAGTTACGAGTCAAATTTGAATGGAGGAGCTGCTTTCTGAAAGTGGATATTGGATATGCAACTGAGGTCTTAATGTCTTTATTTATTTACACATGACAAATGTAACATAACTCATCACTGATGCAAGCCACTCAACACTGATGCAAGCCATTCATCACAGCCATTCATCACTGATGCAAGCCATTCTTCACTGATGCACGTCACTCATCACTGATGCAAGCCATTCATCACTGATGCAAGCCATGTATCACTGATGCAAGCCACTCATCACTGATCAAGCTACTCATCACTGATGCAAGTCATCCATCACTCACCTCTCCCAGCCACTGAGCAGCGGTTTCGCCAGCGGATTATAAGTCCGCAGCTCCTTGAGGGTCAGGAGATCACTTCTCTTGCACTTGGGCGAACACGTGTGAGGAACCAACTTGTAAGGACGGACTGCGTTCTTCGGCGTATAGTACTGGAAAACAAATACTGATTTAGGTTGAAGTCGACCAAACATAAAATACACGAGTTACTATTCCCGAATTAATTTATTCGAATCCAAGACCTTATTCTCGAGTAAATCAATAGACGCTTTTCGTTGTTTGAAAACGGTGCTAAGGGTAAGTCATGTCAACTCGTGTTTGTCGTATTATGGCGTGTGACAGAACTTGTCAAAAGCTTAATAAATAAGCTTATTCTGATTTGAGACACCATTTCAATATTCTTAGAATAGCTCTTTATCCCATGAGAGACAGCTACTCCGATAAGTTTCCATGGCAACAAAAACGATGATAGTTCGTCGTTAACGTTCTAACACCACATATGGTAAAAAACAATTGCAACGCATTCTCGCCCGTATGTTCAAAGACATAAGGGCGAGAATAGTTTGTGTTTATTTTTTGAAAAACGAAGAATTGACATGATGGCAACCGATAGTCGATACCGGTAACCTATTTCTTTATAAAAGCACTCTAACCTAGATGGGAGAAGGCTCGGAGCCTGAGGAAGATGACATATTGAACTATTTTTAAGACAGACCAACCTACCCATCAGTGGGAAGGGTTTTCCTGATTTGCATCAGTGGGAAGGCCACTCCTGATTAGATGTAACCTTCCCACTGGTGGCAATGCTTGGTAGTAAGGTTGGTCCTAGTCGGATGATGATAGGCACTTACCACGACCCTGCTGGTGAGGGCATCCAGGTTAGATCTTGGTACAGGCGGTGGAGCAGGCGGCGCCGGGACACTAGCTAGGCTTGTAGACTTCTTGGCTACTGCGCGTTGTCGACGTAGCTCCTGTACAATAATACTGTATTAACTATCGAAGAATGGGGTATCTCCACGACACCGGCAAAAAAATCTGGCAACCGACATAGTAATTTCGGTTGGTAGCCAGGTTTTTTTTAATTTCTTTTCTTAGGGAATACTAGTAAATATTCCCGCTAACTCCCTCCAACTAAGCTAAATTGCTAATGCTAGGAGTTCACGTCGGTAGTGTAATGGCCAGGATTCGAACCCGGGACCTCGCGATCATAAGGCAGACTCCTTAACCACCAAGCTACTGACGATTTAAGTACTGCCGAAGAATGGAGGCTGACAGCCTCTGTGGTAGTCAACGCAGCCGTTACGCAGGAGGCGCAAGTTCGATCCCCGCTCTGTGCAAATATTTGTATGCATGAGTTGGAAACCGGATCCTGCACTTTCAAAGTACAAGCTCTGAATGCAACCGGGGCTAACATTGTGATGATAATGATATACTGGTTCTCTACATTGCAACAAATATTTGGTAGAAGTACTTATTAGAACCACCATGATGGTCCTTCGAGCCGGATATCTCACCTCGTTCTGTTGCTGTGCCGTCAGCGCCACAGGAATGGGTTGTGCTTCTTGGGACTTCGCTTGTTCGTCGGACCGGGTGTACTCTACGTACGGCATCATGTTCGACTGAAAAAAGAAAAAGGTTATATATCGTCTATGAAGTACCAATACCTCCTATGTATTGAGAACCTAATTTTACACAGGAAGAAAAAAACTGTTTAAAAAAAAGGTTTTATTTATTTTTTTCATCTATTGATGGTAAAATACTTTTCAATGCATTACCTTTTTATGACTTACGAAGGGATGTGATTATGATTATGTTTTATAAGGATTTAGTCAGTTAGGAGATATTGATTCTAGAACTTGAATATTCCCATTAATGTTAGGAGTTATTTCTTGTAAATAAAACCCAATACATACTTAAAGGATGTTTATTTAAAACTCGGTGTCTCCACCAGTTCTAATTGGAGGCGATGATAGCTCCCTGTTCCCAGCGCAGTTGATAGAACACGTTCCACCGCAGATGACTGTACCTCGGTCGCCTAATGGCGCCTAGCGTGGATGACGACGACGTGCCCGAGGTCTTTTGGGTAGAACTAGAGCTGGCGGTGCAATGCTCAAGACCAAGAAGTAAGAAAACCGCTTCGGGGCCCGACGGCACTCCAGGACGAGAGTGAGTCCTTGCTCTACTCGAAGATGCTATCGAGCCCTAACTGACAGAGCTTCTCAGCGCATGTTTGTAGCAGAGCCAGTTTCCTCATTTGTGGAAGACGGGGCAACTGGTCCACTTCCGAAAAGGCAGTCTCTCATCGGGCACCTCTCCAGAGTGGGGTCGGAGCTGGCGGATGGCCAATATGGGTTCAGCCAGAGGTGCTTCACTCTAGATGCCAATGATAGCACGTGAGCGCATTAGGGCTCTGGTCTTCACCAACTTTCGTCCCGGGCAACCGCATCGAAGGATGCGAGGTAATGTTACCAGTGTCCTTGGACATCGCTAACGCGTTTTACACCTTGCCCTGGACTTGCTAGGGAGGCGCTCGTGTACCACGAAGTGCCTTTCTGTCTTCGCCGCATAGTCGGGGCGTATCTGACGGAAAGAGCTCTACCCAACAGTCAGTGTCAAATATCCTGCGGTATTCCGTAGGGACCGGTCTTGGGGAAACACCTGTCGCTCAAGAAATCGAGCCCGCGAAGCTCCAGGTCCGCCAGGACATCATGGTGGAGTGGACAGAAAGACTTGAAACACATTGTGTTTTTGACGGTAAACCCCATCAAAGAGGACTGGCTAGAAAGGCGACTCGGGAGCCTGCCGTACCGGCATACAGGTGATCTCCGGGAGAGGGAGTTTCGTGGACCACCTGTTTCGGATTAGGAAGGAGTCAACGTCTGTGTATCGTCACTGTGATGCGAGCGAGGTATCAGGGCTACACACGGTGGTGAGGTGCCCGATGTGAAAAGCGCTGACACGGGCCCTTAGAGAATGTTCGCTGCAGACTGAACAACAAAAACTCAAAAACTACATTGAGAGTATAATCAAAACAGCCTCGCATAAACTCGGCGTCCTGAACAAAGTGAGACGTTTTTTCACGCCAGAGCAGCGGTGTCTTCCATACAAGTCACAAATTGGCTCTTGCGTGAAATACTAGGTACTCGCATCTCTGGGATGGCTCCGCAAAATACTTACTAGATGCTATCGACAGGCGGCAGCGACGTGCGGTCCGCATTATTGGGAATCCTGAAGTCATCAACACCCATGGGCCATTGTAGATGCGTAGAGAAGTAGCATCCTTGGCGGTATTTACCCCCCCCTCCCCCCGCTCTGCGAGGAATTTAGGAACGACAAAAAAGCGGACAGGGGCGGCATTTTCAGTATTTGCCCCGCCTAAAAAAAATTGAAGATCCGGGGCTGATAGTAAGTATCTTTTATCTGCGCCTTTTTTAAGTTAGGCATATTAGTCGCGCAGGTACTTTCCCGCCATATGCCAATATCAGATTAGGCACAGAACTGGTGCAATTCGGCGATCGTGTGAAGTTAATCAGTCGAATGCAGAGCGCGTCCGAGTGTAGCTGGTTGTCAGTGCAGTTAGGAGATATTTCCATAAAATACATACGAACGAATGAATTCCGTAACTTAGTAGATATTTTCACGTAGCTCTAGAAGCTTTTTGGTAAAGAAATGTTGGATAGGAGTAAATGCAATTCATGCGAATATGAGTTTTATGTCTGTTGTAATAAAAAAGTAATTTTGGACCAAAATGTCAGTTAGGAGGTATTGGTACTTCATCGACGATATGAGAGTGTTGGTTCCCGCTTAACTTTAGGTGGGTTTCATTTTTTTTTGTTTACAATATACTCGCAGACGTGTATAGGTTATAGTAATATTATCAGTCTAGAACCCATAACCTAAACTAGTTATGCTTACTTTGGTTGTAGATATCGCTCTGTGCACAATGTTCTAGAATATTTATTTATTTATGGCCACATCTTTTATTATGCCGGCTTCCTGAAGCTCATATTATCCTATCTCTTCCATTATATATGATATTATGCTGTTCTCCTAAGTTATCTTCATTTCATATAATATGCCCATTTCTTATATTATGCCCTCCTTTTATATTATGCTCGTTTCTTATATTTAAGCCCACCACTCATTTTCCCCATCTCATACTATGCCCATCTCAAATATTATGCCCATCTCATATATTATGACCATCTATATTATACTCATCTCCTATTTTATGCCCATCTCATAAACACACAGCTGCCTCACTTGGCAGTAGTTCCTCACCCGTGGCTGCGTACTCCGGGGCATAGGCCTGGGCCTGTGCCTCTCGGCCGCCCGTAGCTCGAGGTAGAGCGGCGCGAGGCGGGTGGAGCCGCGGTAGATCCACTCGCGGCGCCCATCGCCGATGAACACCACTTGCGCGAGAGAAGCATCCACTTTGTTCACTCGGGAAGACCACCATTTGCCTGTATTATGACAGAGTTATGAATAAATTCGATTTTGAACGCGGGAAATGGAGCATGACAATCTAATGCCACTATTACTATGAAGTAGATTAGACTAATAAATAGCAATTTCAAAAAATGACCATAATTTCAATAATAAATAAGAGCTAATAAGAATGTCAAATTAAACATTATCCATGGTTATTCATTCATTAATGATTAATTCATTCATCATTCATTCATCCATGAATTCCTCATTCATTATTTCATCATTCATTCATTCATCTCTTTGACATCTTGGTCACTACACCTACCACACCACTAACTACTAATAATACTGTTCCTCATAGGTTCAACATTACTCATTAAAGAATAAGGAACTTATATAGAGAAACACACGAATTGACATGATGGCAACACGTATAGGTGTAGGCACTCGTGCCGGCCCACCCGTACCCTATCCACCTGTAGACAGGTACCCGATACCGGTAGCCTGTTTCTCTATATAAGCACCCTAAGTCTAGTTCTACTCACCGTCCCATTCAGTCTTGAGATGCTGTCCCTCATGCAGCCGGACCATGGGCCTCTCCGGGTACGCCATGAGGTATTCCTTCACGAACTCCCGCGACAGCGGGTGAACCTCCTCCCACACCAGCGGCGAACACTCGCACACCAGCCGAGTGTAGGAGTGACTGACGTACTGCGCGTAGCCGTCGTCGAAGAATACTAAATATCTATGAGAAAAGGAGATTTTCTTAATATTTCGAATATTATAATTGCTAAGAAACAAAACTCCGAGTATTCAAAAACACGATAGTTATTTATCCCAAAGTCATAAATTCGGAATTTTGAAATTCATGATCGTGTTTTCGGAATAAAGTTTTTCGTATTTATTATGGTGTACCCGATTCTTACTGCCGTTTGAATTTGCGATATAGTTAGCTGGTACGCCATCTACTGTCAAATACTGGAACCGTTTATTTGAACGTAAATTATGAATAGGGCATAAATTGTAGTAAACATAATAATAAATAATGTTTGGTGGATATGACATAAGAAGTGGATATAACATAAGAGATAGACATCTGAGAAGTAATGGGCATAAAACAGATTAAGAATATGGGGTGGGCATATTATATGTGGTGGGCATATTATATGAGCCGGGCATATTCCATGAGGTGGGCATAACACGTGTAGTGTCACCTCTAGGTATTTAAATCTAACTTACCTATAATTGTTGACAGGGTTAGGAATTTCCGCGACCACGCCGGAGTAGTAAGACTCGCGTTTGTTCGAGTCTTTGAATAGCGCTATGAGTCGTGTACCTGTTGATAAATTAAATTAAAAGTAAGAATACATACATACATACATATAATCACGCCTTTATCCCCGGAGGGTTAGGCAGAGGAGAATTAACACAGACATTTTCACCAATCATTGTATTCGGTCCCACGTAATAGGGGGTGAGCCTATTGCCGTATGCAGGACACTATTGTTGACTTGAGACATGTATCTGAGGCTGAGTCTGGGCTGTATATAACTGTCTGATGTTAAACAACCCTATTCCTTGGTCGCCTTGTACGACACCGCATTAGAAGAGCAGAATAGGGCCACCCCATCTCTTCCTGAGGGTGTCGTAGAAGGCGACTAAGGGATAGGGCTGTTCTCCATCCGACAGTAGACATACAGCCCATGACAAATGCCTGCTAGACAGCAATAGGCTTGTCACTTATAACGTGGAACCGAAAATCATAGTTGACGAAATGTGGGTGTTAATACAACTCTGCCTACCTCTTCGGGGATATACATACAGGCGTGAGTATATGTTTGTATTTATGTAGTTCTCCACATTGCAATAACTATTTGGTGGTTAGAAATAGTTGAAGGGCCAGTATGCTGGTTGCATACTGGTCCTTCGAGCCGGATATCTCACCTCGTTCTGTTGCCGTACAGTCAACGCCACAGGAATCACACGAAAATCATAGCTGGCGAAATGTGGGTGTTAAGACACCTCTGCCTACCTCTTCGGGAATTTATAGGAGTCTACACAATAAAGATTGGCTTACCAATGGTCATCCTCACGTCAGCAGGCTGAGCATATGCTATGCACCTCGCAGGCAGAACTTTGCCGTTGTTCTTCACTTTATGGTCGAATTTTATGCGGCACATCGTGAAATTTGACTGCAATATGAATTATTTGTTCAGTAATAATAAGATTTGACAAAGATTTTGATCGAAGCTACGCGTGACAAAGCCCTCGATTTTGCTAAAGCAGAACCACTGTTTAACCACTGATACTCCAAAAAATGGCATTACATTTTACACTTCATTGCATTATATTAAAGTCCATAATTAAACGAAAAGTGTTTCATAACACTTTTTTCACCATTGACACTCGAAAAAGGGCCCGTGATTCATCAAAAACAGTGAATAAAACGCTCTTTGTTTCACCGAGTGAATAAAAAAAATTGAATTTGGAACATGCGCGAATGTACGGATTCTAGTGAAACATGCAAAGAGATTGCATACTCTCACTATAAAAACGTATTAAAAGTCACCTAAATGTAATAACTGGCTGGATGGAATGTGGCTCAGTTTAAATTAAGGAAAAAAAAATGCCGCCATTTTCTGTGTAATTTTCCTTGTAAAAGTTTGTTTGTCTCATAATCATAAAATAACTTCATCTAGTGATGAAAATGAAACTCATATTCTCGAGCGCGAAAAGACTCCTGAGTCTTAAGCTAAAGCTAAAGCGGTAGCTATTACTGATAATTTGCTGCTTCTTTTGTGTACTATCCATAACAAAATGTAATTCATAATCACAGAGTAATCGTTTTCTCGTAGTCAATGGTGAAAAGTTGAGTACCTAACACGTGAAAAAAGAATTCATCTCGGCTCTTGTATCCCTCGATCCTCTCAGGTTTCTACCTAGAACCCCTCGCTACGCTCGGGATTCTACCGGAGAAACCTTCACTCCTCTCGGGATACAACTTGGTGCCTCGAAAAGAATTCACCTTTTTTTCACTTGTTGGGTAATCTACTATTCATTCACTTCACACTTTTTCATTCACTCTGCATTACTTTAAAGTCTAAAATTAAATGGAATTATTTTGCTGTGTCCGTGTTATGACAATGGTTTTGCTTTAGAAGAATCGAGGCCTAGAAAGCAGGTTATATCTTGCACAGAGAAAGTCTTGCCTTCTGGGAACGTTACCGGTCGGTGATGATGTGGAGGAATTTCACGACGCATTATGTATGTAAATGAATGAATGAATGAAAATGAATCAATGAAAATGAATGAATGAATGAGATTGAATGAATGAATGAATGAAAATGAATGATAGAAACTGAATGAATGAACGAATTTATTTATTTAATAGTAGCTGACCCGGCGAACTTTGTACCGCCATTTTTTTTCGCCCGCGTGTCCATATTTTCTCACCGTTTAAACCTTTCCCGAACATCCACGAATATTTCTAAACAAAAATTTGCCAAATCGGTTCAGCCGTTCTCGAGTTTTAGCGAGACTAACGAACAGCAATTGATTATTAAACATAAAAAAAGAAAGAAGATGTCAATCCGGCTAATGTCACACATGCAATAAATTAATTAGCAGGGCGAAGTTTCAAAGGTAACCTTACTCGATGATGATGATGACGATGACGACAATGATAATGATGATGATAATCAAACAAAAATCTATCACTCCACTTACATTAGTCACAGGGTTACTGCCCTTCGGCATAATCTCCAGTATCTTGCCCATGAACCATGGTCCAAAGGCATTCTTCATGGCATACACCTGCATGCCCACTCGTAAGGCAGGCCGGGACAACTCCCCGGGGGCTGGGAGGTCAGCCGGGGCGGATTCCGCTGATAACTTCACTACGGAGATGTCTTTCTGTGGTGGAGATATTATGGTAAGGTAAATAATGAAGTACTGCTGTCACCTTTTTGCTGGAGCGCCTGCATGCCAGCTTGACCCCTTTGACTCGGTACAAAGACGGGCGTTGAGGCTTGTCGGCAATCCCATACTCGCAGGCGATGTGGAACCTCTCAGTCTCAGAAGAGACTTTGCCTCACTGTGTGTGTATTACCGTCTATACAATGGTTTGTGCTCAGAAGAACTGTTTGACAAGATGCCTACAGCTACATTCTATCATCGCACTTCTCGTCATAGGCAGGGAGTTCATCCTCACACATTGCGTCCGAAAACGGTTCGCGAACTTCATCCCTCGCACATTTAAGCTGTGGAATGAACTCCCTGTGGTGGTTTTCCCAAGCGACTACAATATGGGGTCCTTCAAGAAGGGCATTAGAAGGTTTCTTCAGGATCGGCAGCGCGAGTGTGACGCCCCTAATGTTGCATACGTCCTTAGGCCACGGTAACCACTTTCCATCAGGTGGGCTGCCTTGTTTACCACCTATGTGGTATTAAAAAAAAAAAAAAGTAAGCGCGGGTTTGAAACCCGCTCAGTGCAAATATCTGTTTAAATGATGTCTATTTGCATTGCTGTGCCTCGGAGAGCACGTTAAACCGTCGGTCCCAGTTGCCATACGAATATCTATGGCAGTCGTTACGGGTAGTTGGAGCACTAAAAAGTCTGACTAGTCTAATAAAAGAACATCGATATTGCCAATTGGTTGTGGAGGTCAGATGGTAGTCGCTTCACGGAGAAATATGGATGAATGTCGATCGTTATATTATAAACTAAATAAGACAAGAAAACTTACATCGTCATCTGCTTTGTTATCTATTGTTTTGTTTTCCTGAAACAAAAATGGATGAAAATGAATTGGGTAACGGTGCCTACAACGATGAAACATTTTTTGATGAAATAAGTATTTGTCTGTCTGTTTTTCCATCACTTTTGCCGGATGAATTTATGAGGGGATTTTTTCTACATTTTTCTACTTTCATTTTAGAGACAAACGTGTTT